>OX382257.1:41305662-42587598 GCA_947507595.1 Pyralis farinalis | reverse complement strand
GACAACCAGACATGTTCATGCACACAAATGTATGTCTATCTATCTATAACTTCACATCAAATCTTTTACGAGGTAGGCAGAGAGTACCGAGTGCCATACGTAGCTATAATATATCGTACGATAACATGCTGTCTAGTCTAGATGTATGGGACATGCTGCAACAGGTCACCTCGTTTCATATATTATGGGTTAAAGTATGAAATTGCCGATTTGTACTAAAAAATTGACTCGTTTTTTTTCTAAGATGTAACATATTTATTTAATCAAAATATTTACCATCATTATCCATACATTGCTGCCATCTAATCGGAAGTTTATTTGCCTTTGCGATAGAACTATGGGGAACTAGATTCGACATACTATGTAAAAGCATTTTGCCAAAATTTTTACCACAGAAAATTATCCAAATGTTGAAAAAAAAAATGGAAGTCAGTTGGAGCAAGGTATGGCGAGTACGTAGGATGACGGGTTTCTAACTGCAGCTCCTGTAGAGTTACAACGGTTTCTCGTGCAGTGTGATTCACTCGCTCATTATATACATTCTCTCATTGTTCGTAGTTCGGCACTGTAAACATCTGCTTGTATTACTTAACCAGACCTGAGAAAGCTGTAGTGAATAACGCCATGAAGATACCGTCACAGTTACAGTTACCATTACCTTTTTAATGGTAAGCTTTGCTTTAGGGCACTGTTGCGGCGTTTGTCCTGGGGTCAGCCATTGAATTTTTCGCTTACGCTTATCGTAAAGAACCTTTTTTCGTCAAATGTCACAATTCGATCCAATATTCCTTTGTTTCTGGACAGATTCAACAAGACAACACCAGTTTCGACACGCATTTCTTTTTGCAGATCAGTCAAATCATGAGGCACCCATTTCTCATATTTTTTTATACTATTAATTTGACGCAAACGAGTCAATATTGTAGGTAAGGTAACGTTAAACCATGCCGCTAATTCCTGGGTAGTTTGTCTCGGATCGGCTTCCGCCATCTCCTTCAATTCAGCGTTATTCACCTGTGTGGGCCGGTCTTTCACGTGGTTCGTTCTTAATGTCGAAATTTCCATTACGAATGCGTTTAAATCAAAAACGCACGGTGTGTTCATTAGCAGTCTTCTCTCCAAATGCAGTATTGATATTGCGATCCGGTCCTGTCGCTTTAGATCCGCGTCGGAACTCGTATTCAAAAATTACTCGGATTTTCGAAGTATCCATCTTTCCCGTCTAAGCTGAATAAAAAAAAATAATTGAAATTCGTAACTCAAATGTTGCACATTATAAGAAAAATCTCGGGTATCATGTGAAAAAAGTTTCACTCGAAAATCTCACACCATGAAGGTTTAATGTTAATTCAACGTATCTATTACAATATAACGGCAATTTCATACTTTAACCCCTATTATTTAGAGCTACACGGCAAGTTGTCTTACGATACATTATAGCTCCGTCTGAGTTGAATGTTTATCCTGTGTGGGTATCGAACCCCAGCCTTGATGTTAAAGTAGGATTGTGAACCACTCTACTAGCGTGCTCGTCTATAATAACAAATATGCAACGCAATAGTGGAAGGATGTATGAATGAAAGGTGAGGCTAGGAACTGTAAAAACCGGCGACCTTGTGTCAAAATTGCTATGAATGTTACAGATGTAAGAGTAGCTAATCTAAGAGAGATCTGGTTTTCCCCCTGCGTTGTGATGGTCTGATGGCAGTTGCTCTATGTAATCAGTATCTTCGCCAAATCCTTAGGCTTAGGTGGCGGACCCCGCTAATCCTAATGGATTAGGAAACGGGATAATGCTAAGAAAACGAGTTAAAGATGCAAGTGAGATGTGTAAAGATCGCATCTTGTGGCGTTCGGTTCGCTCCGTCTACATAGCAAGGAGTTTATCATAACAGCATGAGGTTCTTCAAAAAAGGTATGAAGAGGGTATTTAGAGGGCCGGTCGGAACGCACCATTGACACCCCTGATGTTG
This sequence comes from Pyralis farinalis, assembly GCA_947507595.1. Lineage (NCBI taxonomy): Eukaryota > Metazoa > Arthropoda > Insecta > Lepidoptera > Pyralidae > Pyralis > Pyralis farinalis. The sequence goes on along the minus strand of OX382257.1, from coordinate 42,585,625 downwards.
CAAATGTCCATAGGCTACGGTGACTATTTACCATCAGGCAGGCCGTATGCTTGTTTGCCACCTTAGTGGTATAAAGAAAACTTTGCGAGAAGTACTGCCTGTAGAAGTAATAATACCTGCTGTATTAATGGGCGATGATAATGCAATAGCTATTATGAACCATGTACTGCTAGCCGTACAATATGTCTGTTTATTACTTGATTATTTGGTACGAGTCCGCAACTTTGTGAAATTGGATTAGAAAGTGATACCTATGTTCTTCGAGACAGGCCAATGTCAAAATGCCAATGCTGTTTTGATAAAATTATAATGTCTTCCAAAGTACTTCCCAGTTTCATTGGGTTATGTTGGTTGGTTTGGTGGTATGAGATCGGTTGGGCGGGATAGTCTACTACATTGATACATATTCATGCCAAACAGAGAGATCCGAGCGCCACATAACTCGATCCTTACAAACCTCACTCGCTTCTTTAACATTAATTGCTTTTCTCATGCACGTTCGTCGGTTTCTACGACTCCTGATATTGCCTTCTGATAAAACACGATCAATTTGGTCTCCGTATGTAAGTCTTGGCCCTTCTCGCCTCCTACATCCTCCTACGTTGTATATCTGCTTCATAATTATGTCCTTCTGCATTCTTTCTACATGTCCGAACCAACGGAGCATGCCTCTCCTTATTTTAACAACGACACTCTCTTTCAGATCAACTCTGCTTCTTACATCATTATTGCGAATACGGTCTACAAGCGTTATGCCACCACTTTTGCACAACGCTCGCACGCTTTCCACCGCGTTTATTCTACTTTCATGTTCTCTCTGCCGTACTCAGCTCTCGCTTCCATAAGTAAACCTTGGGACCAGCACGGCACTGTATATAGCGAGCTGTGCCCTCTGGTTTAAAGTTTTTACTGCCAAGAAGTTTTCTCAGCGCTCCATTCACTCTATTCCCAGCACTCACTCGTCTTTCCACATTAGTGGTGTACCTTCCATCCTTGCTACTAGCGCGTTTAATATATACAATCTCATTCACTTGTTCCAACACTTCATCATCAACCGTAATACTCGTACTTACATCCTGTCTCGCTTCCATAAGTAAGTAAAAAAATATGTTACATCCCAAATACTCTGTTATCTGCGGTCCAACGTTCCTAATTACATAGTAATCAGTGCCTAATCACCACGGTTGGCCACGGGTCCATCACGAGTCACGATAAGGTATCTACGTGAGTAATGAATAGAAATGACCCAAGTTATGTAAAGTTGATAAGGGACACTTGTAAGAGAAAATTACTAATAATTTTATATCGCTGTCACGAGAACAATAAAGGCTTCCTTCCATTTGGTACCTGTTGCATTTGGCACCTGTTGCATTTGGTACCTGTTGCATTTGGTACCTGTTGCATTTGATTCTTTAATTCCATACTATCTTTTTAGGGTTCCGTACCCAAAGGGTAAAACGGAACCCTATTACTGAGGCTCCGCTGTCCGTCCGTCCGTCCGTCTGTCACCAGGCTGTATCTCATGAACGTTGATAGTTAGACAGTTGAAATTTTCACAGATGATGTATTTCTGTTGCCGCTATAACAACAAATACTAAAAAATAGAATAAAATAAATATTTAAGGGGGCTCCCATACAACAAACGTGATTTTTTTGCCGTTTTTATAGATAATGGTACGGAACCCTTCGTACGCGAGTCCGACTTGCACTTGGCCGATTTTTTCTTCTTAGCGTTATCCTGTTTCCTAATGTATTAGGATTGGCGAGGTTCAGTACCGAAGCCTAAGTATTTGGCAAAGATACTGATTTTGAGATAGAGCGACTGCCGTCTGACCTTCACAACCCAGAGAGAGAACCAGCCCTTTTTACAAACGGAACCCTATTACTGAGACTTCGCTGTCCGTCCGTCCGTCCGTCCATCTGTCATCAGGCTGTATCTCACGAACCGTGATAGTTAGACAGCTGAAATTTTCACAGATGATGTATTTCTATTGCCGCTATAACAACAAATACTAAAAAATCGGCCAAGTGCGAGTCGGACTCGCGCACAAAGGGTTCCGTACCATTATCGATAAAAACGGCAAAAAAAAACATGTTTGTTGTATGGGAACCCCCCTTAAATATTTGTTTTATTTTAATTTAATTATTTATTCTTAAAGTGAATATATAACTAAATATTCTGTGAATATTTCAAGCGTCTACCTGTTGCCGTTATCAATATCGAGCAAAAATGAGCAAAAAAGTCTCGTTTATTGTATGGGAGCCCCCTTAAATATTTATTTTATTCTATTTTTTAGTATTTGTTGTTATAGCGGCAACAGAAATACATCATCTGTGAAAATTTCAACTGTCTAACTATCACGGTTCATGAGATAGAGCCTGGTGACAGACGGACGGACGGACGGACGGACGGACAGCGGAGCGTCAGTAATAGGGTTCCGATTTACCCTTAGGGTACGGAACCCTAAAAACAGAATAACAAATATTTACGGGGGGCTCCCATACACCAATCATGATTTTTTTGCCCTTTTTATGGATAATGGTACGGAACCCTTCGTGCGCGAGTCCGACTCGCACTTGGCTGGTTTTTTTAGGTTAGGCCACACGTATTCCGAATTTCTTGGGCGTGTGGGTTTCCTCACGATGTTTTCCACCATCGCCGAGCAAGTAGTAATTACAAATATGTACATACATTCGAAAACACGAATTTAATGTTGCTTGCCAGGATTTGAACTTATACACGGGGCTGTCACTTCTCCATTCTGTACTATCCAAATGAATACTACGGTTAGGAAGAAGGATTACCAAAAAAGAAACCAGCCTGTAATAAAACCAAGGTTGCATATTTTTTTCAGGGGTAATGTATACTTTGTACCAATTACATATATATCTACAAATCTATTAAATAAGTGTGTCACGTAGGGTCAATGGCCATAGCGCGGCTGACGCCCAGCTGAGCGTTGTTCATAATTTTTTAGGTATCTACGACGTATACATTGCAGCTGCGAACTTTGTGGAGTTAATTTGTTAGACCATGATCTATATTTGATTTGACATATATGTATGCGTGTCCTGTGTAGCCAGCATACAAGTATGGTGTATGACATAATGATTACTCTGTGTGGCAATAAACTGAAACAGTAAATTGAAATAGGCAAACGCAGGCCAAATAGTTATTGGTGCACTGCTTGTTTATAGCATGTGGTATGAATTTTATTGGGAATGTTCTTGACCTCATCGTACATTATACTGCGTAAGTTCTTAGAACCGAAGCCAACCTCATCTCAACCTCATAGTCATAAGAAAATTACTACGTAAAGACAAACGACAGACCACGCTATACGCCCGTGCTTCTTATGTCGCAGCAGTAAAGGTGAGATTTGTATGGTTTTGCATAGCTTGAGTAATTATGTATACTGTAAAGTGTAGATGTACAGCGGTAACTAGGGCGCATCCGCGGACTGTTAGTGACAAATAAGTTTCGCAATTTTTTTTATGCCACAATCGTACGGCTTGCCTGATGGTAAGCAGCCTATGGATATTTGCAACAACAATGTCACTCTTGCGTTGCCGACCCTAAAACCTGCAATGCTTATTGTTAGTTATTTTGTTCTAGTTAATAGATTCAGGCGTTATTTTGCGAAAGTCAAATTTACATGCAATTTGATCTAACCTGCTTTGTGTGCTTCCGCCACCAATTGGTTCATGCGGCCTAGCGCTGGCCGGCACCCAACCACTACCGATAGTAGATGCAACATGCCGACGCTGCCGTGGCTGCTCCGGTAGTCTCTGCCATGGCTGCTCCGGTAGTCTCTGCCTCGGCTGCTGAGGTCGTCCGCCATCTGGAACAGAAACCGCATGCCCCCACCACATTATTTTGTTCTGATTTGAAGTGGTTACACAATAATGTTATTTAAGAGGTAGGGCGCATATGAGCAGCCGGACTGGAGAAGTAAATACACTTCACAGTGAGCCTCAACCAAATAGCAACTCCCCAGAGTATTGTTGTGTTCCTGCGAGTGGCGCGGTCACCAGTACACTCCTAAGGAGTTGCCGTGTTAGTTGCAGAATTGGTATCGCGCGAGTGATACTTAATGTATCGCAAGCGTTCATAGGCTTCGTTGTCAACTTTACATCAGGCGGGCCGTATGCTTGCTTGCCTCTCGACGTTGTATAAAAAAAAAATCGATACCTACTAGTTTAATAAGTTAATAACACTATACAATTGGTATGAGTCAGCATCTATTTCTGGTCTAGTTATGAATGAAATTATTTCATAAGTTCGAATGTAGGCAAAAGTCAATGTCTAGGTTAATGTTCGTTTTTAATTACTTACTGGGTCTTTTATTAGGTATGTATGCAAAAAAAAAGCTAAAGTCTGGCTCATAATAAAATAGTTAAACAGTAGGGTAACTTCAAAGATACTTTCGAAGTCGTCGCACTCGCGCTCTGATCGTATTCAGCTCCTAATTGAACCCAAACCTGACACAACCTTTTCAAGAGCGGTAGAGCGTATCAAAGCAGCCTGTTTGGAGAAGTACCTCCACCTCACAGAAAACCGTAGCCAAATAACAACTCCCTAAAGGGTTATTGAGTTCCTACGTGTAAGTATTTTACCAGAGGGAAACTTTGTAGAAAAGTCTTCTGCGTGGGTACCTCTGTCTCACCTATTTCTACAGCCAAGCAGCTATATTTATGTAGCTGTGTTCCGGTTTGGAGGCCTGTCTATGGCAGAGAAATTACTGGGTACTGTGATGAAACATCCTTAGGTCACAAGACTGATAGCGCGCGAGTAACGCCCCCGTCGTGTTGCGAGTGTCAATAGGCTGCGATGACCGCTTACCATCTGATGCGGGCCGCATGCTTATTTGCCAATCCAGTTATAAAAAAAAGAGAGGTTTCCAGTAAACTCCTAAGGAGTTGCTGTTACGAGCCGAGGTAACATCGCGCGATACTCAATGTAATTGCAAGCATTTATAGGCTATGGTGACTGCTTTATATCAGACGGGCCGTATGCCTGTATGAGTCCCAACGTCGTATGTAAAAAATGGACTTAACCTTGACCTCTAACTTCAGTTACAAACGATTATCTGATGATTTCTAAAAACAGTGTGTTGCAGTAGATTTGCTAACCACACAGCTACCGATCTCGTTGGTCATTGACATATCAGACAGGCCACATGCTTGTTTTCCACTCGGGATGACGCCAAACAAAAATCGCTTTATTATTACAACTAGTTTTTTACTTCTTACAGCAATTGCACCGGTTTCGTATTCCAATCAGATAAACCGTTTTCTTACTACGTCGAAACAATGAATCACTCCGGGTCTATTGAGTAAGAGTCCTTGATAACTAGCCGGTTTAATGTAAATCTGCGAGCCACAAAGTACCGACTTTGAGTAAATAATTGAGTAATAACGCCATGTAATGTAAAACAATCGGATTTCCCAAGGCGCTACAGCACGGTGTTCTTCAAGAAAGGCGTGGAGAGGTTTTTAGAGGGTCGGCAGCACATTAGTAACATCCCTGTAGGCCGATTCTACTTAAAAACTGCAACTGCACTGCAGCGCGGCGTACGTCAAAATGTGTACATTTTGACGTTTCGTCAAGCGATCTGACAGCACCGACGTTTAACGAAACGCCGCCGCCGCAGTGCAGTTGCAGTTTTTAAGTAGAATCGGCCTACTGATGTTACTAATGTCTGTTGGCTACGGTGCTGTTTATTCATCCATCAGGCAGGCTGTATGCTTGTTGGAATCTTAGTGTCATAAAAAAAGATTATATGACACACATACACACTTTACACCAAGTGAATTGCAAAGTGCAATGTTAACTCCTTTGCTTTTACAAGCTTCTCAACTTTGGAGCAGGTCACCTGCCTCGTAACGAGTTGAGAATGATTACCCCTATCTATAACTTCACGCCAAATCCCTTGCTGGGTAGGCAGAGAGTACCGAGCGCCACGTGACTCGATCCTTACACACTTGCTTCTTTAATGTTCATAGCTCTTTTTATTCGCGCTCGCCGGTTTCTAAGTCTCCTGATATCACCTGATGAAACACATGATGATGACATGATAGTAGAGCATATTATGACTACATGTTTCTTCTGTCGTTGGGGCGCATCAGCTTGTTGCATCGACTATTTGGATGTAGGTGTGGCGCTGAGAGCTCGATGGCGTCTTTGCGCGTGTTATTCTAATCGAACGTGCAGGTTAAGCAACGTCGACCGCGATAAGCCTGTCTATGGATGGGTTTATCTATCCCTAGTTTCTCCGTGCTTCGGAGGGCACGTTAAGCCGTCGGTCCCGGCTGTTGTCGATAGATGACAGTCGTTAAGCTAAGTCAGTGGCCATCGGGCGGCTTGAAAACACTGGCCTCCGCCAATCCGCATTTGAGCAGCGTGGTGGAATATGCTCTAAAACCCCTTAAGTTTATCATTCAAATTATATGTTGTAAGTAAAGGATTATCATAATGTGCATGAAATTCTTAAAGTAACTAACGTGCTTATGTTGTTGAAAAGGATTAATACTGTATATCCGTATAAATCCCAAGGAATCTCCCTGGCGCCGCGGTTTGACTTAATCCGATATTTTCAACAAATATCGTCATATTTCGACCGATTTTCACATAACTTTAGCAAGTTATACACCTTTCTCAAGAATCACTCAGTCTATTGGTGAAAACCGCATGAAAATCCGTTCAGTAGTTTTTGATTTTATCGCGAACAGACAGACAGACGCAGCGTGGGACTTTGTTTTATAGTATGTGATATTCAAGCATCTGCTGAATAATTCATACATGCAACAACCATTTATGAGCCTGTTATATATTTACGTCACCTCCCTTTAAGGGGAAAGTAGAGAATCGAGCGCCACATTACTTCTTGTCTCAAGATTCTGTTTATAGCCGTATCGTACTCGTATATAGGTTTATTAACAACTCCAATGATGTCACTACACTAGAGCATTGCCAACCGTGCGAAAACGTCTTCACGCCTATTTTTGAAGAACCCCATGACGTAGTCTCTTTGGAAAACCTCGGCATACCTTTCCACAACGGAGTCTATATTAACAGGTTAGAATCTATACAAAAGCGGCTTTTGAAATTTCTTCAGTATAGATGCAGGCAACATGTCATTAACTATGAAAGAAGATGTAAAAGACATCACATACTCCCATTACGTGAAAGGCGAAAGATTGCAGATATAACCTTCTTACCAAAAATAGCTCAATCCTATTATTAATATTATAAATGCGAAAGTTTGTATGTATGGATGTTTGTTTAATCTCTTTCACGCTTAAACGGATTTCAATGAAATTTGGCACGTAGATAGATTATGATCTGGATTAACACATAGGCTATGTTATTTGACACCACGCGGGCGGAGCCGCGGAATACATAAATGTCTTTCTGTCGAGCATTGTTCTACAAATTACCGACAAAATTCATATTTCATCAGAGCGGCAAATATGTTTAATAAACTGGTTGACCTACCTCAATTGGATTTGTTTAACACTAATGTGCCAGTGATGAGAAATATATTGTCAAAATATTGGTTCGAATCAGTTCCCTGACAAGCTAGGAATATATTAAGTCAGTGCATGTAACTGTGCGTGTATATGCATGTGTAGTACGTAGGTATGAGTGTATGCACCAATGTTTGCATGGTAATACACATATATAGTGGTTGTCCCACTTATTCTGTGCTGTGGAACTTTAGTTTATCAGTTAGTGCCTAAGGGTCCGCATGTAAGCATTTATAGAATTCTATATGCGAAAACATATAAATGGTTTACAGATATCTAGTTATAGATTAATAATTTGATTTATAAAAACTGTTTTCCGAATAAAATAAAATAAATATTTTCCCCATGTCCTAGTTTTGTTTAATATTTTTTATTTTGATTATTTTTTCATGACTGTACTCCGCTGATAATGTCATGTACATAATTCAATGTCTATCCATCTATAACTTCACGCCAAATCCCTTGCGGGGTAGGCAGAGAGAATTCAATGTAACTTGACGAGTAACCAAAAAAAGTTAAAAAAGTTAATTTTTTATACAACGTCGGGAGGCATTCAAGCATACGGGCCACCTGATGTAAAGCAGTTACCGTAGTCTATTAACGTTTGTAATAAACTAAGTACCTATCACTCGCGCGATGCCTCCTCTGCTGCTTACACATCAACTCCATCAACGCTTACTGGTGACCCCACGCAGGAACACAACAACCCTCTAGGTAGTTGTTATTTGGCTGCGGTTTTCTGTGAGGTGGAGGTACTTCCCCAGACGGACTGCTTTGATGCGTCCCACCTCTCAAACAAGTGCAATAGACTTCATTGAAGTCGGCGCCAGTGAAGATCACCACAGCAACGTGAATATAAGTCGATAAAATCGGCTTCGCATTTTGCATTTCATATTTGATATCATCAAATATAACGTAAATTTCTTCGAGCGCAATTTCGAATAATAAAAACAATTCTCAGAAAGTCTTTTGTGTTCATGTACTAAAATTACTATTGACTAACTACTACTTACTTGATGAGATGCCAAAACTAAAAAACAAGTTTGACATTTACGTGATGCAGAAATGCTACAAAACAAGGTCAAAACATTGTTAAAACATGTTCTTATTGACACCTACAGCAAACGAGGACACCTGCAGTAGATTTTTAATTTCCATTCCGGGAGCTTACATCTACTATGTGATGATGAAAGAACATACTTTTTTTACCATAAAAGTGGCAAACAAGCATACGGACTCACCGTAGCCTATGGACATTTGCAACACCAGGGGTGTCAATCATGCGTTGCCGGCCTTTCTTCTTTCGTCTTTTGGAAGAGCCCCATGATGTAGTCCCTTGGGAAAACCTCGGTTGAAAGTTCATTCCACAACTTCTCGGAAGAAATCTTTCATTGAATTAGGTCATTTATATCAACAGAGAGGTATGTAAGAATCGATTCATGTGGCGCTCGGTACTCTCTGCCTACCCCGCAAGGGATCTGGCGTGAAGTTATAGATAGTATTTGTTACTACTCGTTTTTGTACTGATTTCTTATTGGTTAAGAGACAATTCACGTGAAGTAGCTCCACATTGGTATGTAAATACTTATATAACGTCGAAGACCTTGCCTTGTTCTCTGTCTTCCGTCTCGTCATCATTGTAAACGATTTTACAAATGCAAGGCTTAAGACAAACATATAATTTTGACAAGGCTACTGTTAAAAGATTTTTCCTATTATATATGTATTTTTACCCAACTCGCCAGAAATATATGAGACGTTTTTGTTATGACTAGCGACCTGACCCGGCTTCGAACGGGCACTAATTGTCTTATATTACTTTGCCACACAGGACAAACATTCGTGTGTATGAACATGTCTGTTTGTCTTGGTCTGGGTGATTTTAAGAGAGGTAGGGCGCACCAACGCAGCCCGTCTGGGGAAGTACTTCCGCCTCATAGAAAACCGCATACAAATAATAACGTCATGGAGGGTTGTTGTGTTCCTGCGTGTGAGGTCGCCAGTAAGCTCGTTTCCCTAGTATATCTATTATGGTGCTCGCAGTAATAAAAACAAGCGAATGCGTGGGTATCAGCGAGGATATTGCCTATCAGGTTTCATAGATCCCACGAACAGAAACTGAATCTATTTTCTTGGAACGCCACACAGAAGTGCGTTAATGGACATTTCGTCGATTTTGCAATCTCTACTGGAAATTACTAGAATTGTCTATTATTGAATCTTTTTTTATACTACATTGGGAGGCATACAAGCTAACGACCCACTTGATGTAAATCGGTCACCGTAGCCTATGACCGGTTGCAATACATTAAGTTTCACTCGTTCCATGCCACTTCTGTTGCTGAATTCAACTCTTTTAGTGCTTGATTTGCTACCCGTGTTTTGATTGGTTACTTTGAATAATAAATGATTTTTGTAAAAAGATAATAAACATAAAAAATATATTTATATAAATTATAAGATATATGTAAATATAACCCAGTTGAGAATGCGCAAGCTTGCATTGCCATAGGAACACCTGGCTCGTCAATTATATAACAACATTTTTTTGAAATTTGTCGGCCATTTTGACCATATTCCTTAAGAGATAGGAACGGTGTTCCAGAACATTCCTATTCTACGTTTTTATGTTGAATCCGAGTCTAAAGTCAAAATTCGAATATTCGAAAAAAGCGACAGACGAACGCACGGACAAACGCACAGACAAACATATAGAATTCATATAGAAACTATTCCTGAAAATAAATTAATAGATTTCGTAGCGCACTGAAAAACTTGTTGGCAATTTTGATACCTATAGTTACATTATTATAATTTTTGTAGAGTTCGCTGTTTTTTTAAAGTGAGATACAGCTCATGTTACTAGCTAATGTATGTATATAGTATATCTTCACATCAGGGCTCTTGCGGGATAGGCAGAGAGGATCGAGCGCCATAAGACGCGGTCCTTTTACGCGCGATTACAAACGAACATACAAAAAATTTGTTTTCTATTTTTAATATTAGTTTAGATTAAAAAACACACCTGCATTCTCTTTAAATCATCTACAGTAATAAGTATATAGAATTAGTAAAAAAAAACCAGTATTACAGTAACGTCAAAAAAGTGTAAAAAATATCATATTTGGTTCTTACTGGATGAGTTATCAAGTTAAAAATATCTGAATATATGTATTCTTTCCCTCGTGTTCTTCAAATGTTACCCACTAATTTGTTCTGATTTTTGTTTTGCTATTTCCAATACGGCATAATTCCAATTTCAATAGCCATAATTTTACCTTGAGACTGCAGAATTTTGTGTTGCTATTTAGATGGTCTTCTTCTTCTTAGCGTCCGTTCCCGTTTCCCTAATCTATTGGCATTTTTTTTTTAATTATCATACACCCCTGCCGTGGACAAGGCGCTTTTTACAGCAATATATATATATATACGTATTACACACTTTATTTGAATCATTAAAATTATATTTAATTTAAAATCATTAAAGATAATGGTATTTGAAAGAGAAGAATCCAGAACTAATGTAAGGATTACGATTGACGATGAAGTGTTGGAACAAGTGGATGAGTTTGTATATCTTGGATGCGCTTTCAGCAGGGATGGAAGGTACACCGCAGATGTGAAAAGACGAGTGAGTGCTGGGAATAGTGTGAATGGAGCGTTGGGAAAACTTCTTGGCAGTAAAAACCTGAGCCAGAAGGCACAACTCGCTATACACAATGCAGTGTTGGTCCCAACGCTAACTTATGGAAGCGAGAGCTGGGTATGGCAGAAAGAGCATGAAAGTAGAATAAACGCGGTTGAAATGCGAGCGCTGCGCAAAATTTGTGGCGTAAGGCTTGTAGACCGTATTCGCAATGATGATGTTAGAAATAGAGTTGGTCTGAAAGAGAGCGTCGGTGTTAAAATAAGAAGAGGCATGCTGGTTCGGGCATGCAGAAAGAATGCAAGATGAAAGAATGACGAAACAGATATACAATGCAAAAGTGGAAGGATGTAGGAGCCGGGGAAGGCCAAGACTTACCTACCATGACCAAATTGGTCGTGTTCTATCAGAAGGTGATGTCAGGAGCTCTAGAAACCGGCGAGCGTGCATGAGAAGAGCAATGAATGTTAAAGAAGCGAGTGAAATATGTAAGGATCAAGTCACGTGGCGCTCGGTTCTCTCTGCCTACCCCGCAAGGGATTTGGCGTGAAGTTATAGATAGATAGATAGATAGATTAAAAATATAAATAATTGCAAGCGCGCGATAGCAAGCGAGCAATATGTGAGGTCGACCTCCAGTTTCTCGGTATTTTGTACGCTCTACTTCTCCAAAACCAAAATAGTTTGAAACCCCCTTTTTTCGTGATCGTGTAGCCTAGATGTCGTAGTTGTGCCAGTTGAAATTTGTTTTTCAAAAAAAGAAGTTTTGTTCCAGAAAAATCGGTCCAAGAAGATTTGTCCCTACTGTGAGCAGTGCTTTTGCAGTGGTAGTACTAAATTTTCCTTTTTCCTCTTTTTTATTTTTTTTTCATCTTTTCCTTTTTGTTTTTTTAGTTTTTTAATAAATTAGTCTTTTATTAAATTATATTAAATTATATTAAATTTTGGGTTTTTAATTCTAATTTCATCAAGATGCCTCGAGGCCGTCGCAGTAATCGCAGCACTCGATATCAAAATTTTTCAGTTTATTTTTTAAAAAGTAACTTATTTTTTTAAATATTAAATTTTGAATATTCAACATTTTTTTGGTAATTTTTACTAAGTTATCTTTTTTAACTTATTTTTTTTAATTTTATTTAATTATAAAATGAAATGCCCAAGCATTTTTTAGATTGACGCACTAAGTTTCCAAGCGCGCTTGCTACACAGCTTGCTGTTACCTATTTAAAAGATAAAAAGCGCGCTTGCGTTTGCGCCGCAGGCCCTAACTTCCCTAGTAACACATTCATACATCATCCTTTCTTTCATTCCGCAATTTATTCTTCCATTCATCATCTTTCAGTTTTATTTCCTACAATTTTCATTTTGCCCATTTTAGAACGTCGGTGAAACGATAATGGCTGTTTCCAAACTTCCCTCCCCATACTGCGTCAGTCCAGACACGGGCGACAGCGAGCTTCGCCGCTCCACCTAGCCACCGCGATCCCATCGGCTATACAGAGTATAGCCGAGGAATACAACATTAGTTCTAGGCGGAGCTGCTCTGCTTGTTCCTATCTATGACAGCCGTGGCTAGCTAGCTCTACCTTTCCCCACCACTATTTCGGAGACCGTTGTTTCGGTGACCCGCATTCCCAACTCCTGCTCCAAATCATACCTCTGTTTGGAGAATCTATTGGCATTGGCGGGTTACGTTACCTAAGTGTATGGATTTGGCGAAGATTCTGATTGGAGCGACTGCAGTTAGATCTCCACAACCAGGTGGGAAAACCGGACCTTTCTTAGTTTAGCTCACACGCCTTTTGAATTATAATTTCTTGGACGTGCCGATTGCCTCACGATGTTGTCCTGGCACCGCCGAGCTGGTGATAATTGCAAATATGTACATAAATTCGAAAACACGAATTTATTGGTACATGTTAAGAGGGTGCACAAAGCTAAGTGGCGCCCTTATTTTGTTTTTATTAATAACGCTGTATTTAAGACCAATTCCAAAAAAAAAAAACGCTCTATAGGGCACTGAAGAGCCATATTTATGTTTTTTAGACATATTCTGTTTTTATTATTTATGTAGAATTAGTCATACTTTTGATTATTGCTGTAAGTGGCCACAATAAGCAATAATTAAAATTTTGGTTACTTGTCATAGATAATAAATTTGGAATTGGTCTTAAATTCAGCGTTATTAATAAAAACAAAATGAGGGCGCCACTTAGCTTTGTGCACCCTCTTAAGAGAGGTAGGGCGCATCAAAGCAGCCCGTTTGGGGAAGTGCCCCCGCCTTGTAGAATACCGCGGCCAAATAACTCTCTAGCTAGAGGATTGTTGTGTTCCTACGTGTGTGTGAGGTCTCCGGTAAGCTCCTAAGGAGTTGCTGTGTTAGCAGCAGAAGTGACAACGCGCGAGTAATACTTAATGTGTTGCAAGCGTTTATAGGCTATGGTAGCCGCTTTACATCAGATGGGCCTAGTAGTATGGATTCGAAACGGGGACCAGTTAGTCAATAGGCCTGTTCCTTATCCACTGAGCTGTTACTGCTCATAAGTGTGTGTGTATTGATCGCCACGAAGTGAGACTAATATAGAGTTCTCCGTGAATGGCTTTCCTTATTATGTTGCAATTACCTACACATGCTTAAGTTTTGTTAGAATTGCCATCGGTATGTCTCATTGCGCTTCGTAATTAGTAATATATTTTCCTTATTTGTCATCTGCTTGTAACATTTTATGTGAAGTCTGTACAGCGAATGAGTACTTAGGAGCTTCATGACCTCTTTTTTTTATACAACGAGGAAAATTGGAAGGCAATTTAGGTACTTTATTCTATGACTACTTACAATATCGACGAGCTCGGTGGCGAAGTGGTGGAACACGCTGTTACGCTACTTTGACACCAACGCTCGTGGGTTCGATTCCCACACAATACAAACATTTGTGTGCATGAACATGTCTGTTTGTCTTGGTCTGGGTATTTTCTATGTATAATAAGTATGTATTTAAAAAAAAAATGTATTTACGTATATTTATCAGTTGTCTAGTACCCATAACACAAGCTTCGCTTACTTTGGGGCTAGATGGCGCTGTGTAATTTGTCCGACAATATTTATTTATTTATTATTTAATATAACTCGGTTGTTCGACTATCTCAGCGCTACTGTAGACGAGGCTCAAGAACTTGTTACTGAGGGATTTCAATGCCCACCACGAGGAGTGGCTATTTCCATAACAGTGCACTGATCACGCTGGTCGTGGGTACGCAAATTTGCGCTATCCCTCGACCTAACTCAGCATGTCGACCAACCAACCCGGCTGCCGGATGTCGATGACCACACTGCCAATTGCCTGGACCTTCTGCTGACATCAGATCCAGACAGACATTCGGTTACTGTATCAGCCTCATTAGGGTTGACCACTGTGTGGTGAAGTCTGTATCGTCATACTCCCCGCATGATACTAGCCCTACGGGAACCCGGCGGCCATGGCGATACAAGTCAGCAGATTGGGATGAGATGCCTCTCTTCTGATGATCCGAGTACCTGTGCCGATGCCATAGTTGGAGTTCTACGTCAGGGCATGGAGTATTTCATCCCATATTCCGACGTCCGCATCAGCGTTTTGACGCGGCCCTGGTACAACGCCGTATGCTCTGGTCGAAGTACTTAAACAATAGGCTTATTTGGCATGGGTCAATGCGAGAGATTGCAAAGCACCGGATCGTAGGGCTAAGATGAGGGCCTTTAATAAATCCGTCAAGTCTTGCTAGAAATTTTTAAAAAAGCTCGTTTCGATTGTATTGGCCGTATAGGGTCCAAGCTTGCTTAATACCAAAAAGGGAGCAAAATGTTTTGGTCTCTCGCCAAATCGATCAAAACTAATTTTGGCCGTCCATCACTGCCACTACTGCAGAAACCGGCTGAAGCACTGGCTCATACAGCGAGTGAGGTGCTCAAAACGCTGCGTTGTCTGGACTTGAACAAAGACAGTGTACACGATGGTATACCTGCGATAGTCTTTCAGACCTGTGCACCCGAGTTGTCTCCTCTCCTCACACGCCGGTACCGTCTTTCTTTGAAGACTGGTTTGGTTCCCAGGTCCTGGAAGCTTACTAATGTCCCACCAGTGCCCAAGAAAGAGAGTCGCACAGACCCTACGAACTATCGACCGATCGCAATCACCTCCATACTTTCTTATGGAACGTGTATTGAACGCCCTTCTTCTCGGCTACTTAGAACATAATGATATGAGCGATGGTGGCTTCCGCCGAGACCGATGGACTGGCGATAGTATAGTAAATATCAATAGTTTTTAAATTACTATAAACAAACATTGTAGTGTATTGTGTACTTAAAACTTAACTTAAAAAAAGTCCCCCTAGATGGTTGTGTTGTTCCTGCGTGTGAGTGAGGTCACCAGTAAGCTCCTAAGGAGTTGCTGTGTAAGCAGCAGAGGAGGCATCGCGCGAGTGGTACTTAATATATTACAAGCGTTAATAGGCTACGGTAACCACTTTCCATCAGGTGAGCCGTATGCTTGTATGCCTCCCGATGTAGTATAAAAAAAATGTACTTAAACAGAAATTAGAAATATATTTTTAGACTACTTGGAATAAATAGAAATACATCAAGTGAAATACAACTCTTACAAACATATTTATTGAAATGACGTAATTTAAATTGTAGATCACTAAGGGGCTGAACCTGTAATACATCATATCAATACATCATAGGTCGAACATCGATTTTATTATTCCGGCACTTTCAAATACTATTAAGTACTAATTACATGATTAGTAAATTAAGCTTAAATTATTAAAATATTGCTATCTTCATTTTTACCTAAAATTACCCATCATTCCCTATGTTACCGGGAACTTATTTGGGAATTTACTTGCCTTACCGGTAACGCCCCATCTCCAGCCGCGAGCACCTACATCAGCATCGACAGGGGCGGATCGATGCACGTTGCCTACGGTGGTCATCCTAATCAGGGTATCGGTGCGGTTTTCATCCAGAATTGTAATCTACTGGTTTTTTGCTGGATTGGTAGGATTGCGCGAACTGACCCCTAAAAAAAATATAACTTTACAACGAAGGAGATTGCTTGTATCCAGAAACTGGGATCAATACATTTTGCGTGTTTGACGCCTATTCAGAAAGCTTACATGGTGTGTCTCTGTAAAGGGATATTAGTTTTATGGTAGTTTTATGGATACGTCGTATAAACTGAGTAATTTGATGCAAGGTTGTCTGCGCGTTATTCACGCTAGATGACATAATTGTGGCAAATTGTCATCCTTGCTGCTTGTTTCAACACTGCTAACACAGCAACTCTTTAAGAACTGGTAACTCTTCTCACTCGTAGGAATACAACAACCGTCCAGGATACTTTCCCAGTAGAACTGCTTTGATGCGCCCTACCTCTATTGCAAGCGGTGCCCTTCACAGCTGCATCAACCGGTCCACTTGTTTGCCATCCGATGTGATAACATTAAGGAAAGACACAATTTTGGTCAAGTGATTGTACGCTCCAATATGCTATGTATCAAATAGGTCAGTGGGTAACAAGGATCGACTCAATTCGTATAATTGATATGCTCCGATTGGTTGGTAGAATATGCATCTGTAGATAAACATTTGTATGTTTACCATTGTTTAGGCGTGTTTTTACCGCAATAGTTTAGGAATTCATGTCACATAAACTAACGCAGTTATTCCATGTCGAAATCAGTATTTTTGCTAGATCCCTAGGTTTAGGTAGCGAATCCCGACAATCCTAATGGATTACGAAGCAGGATAATGCTGGGAAGAAGAAGAAATTTAGTTATAGGGTTCCGTACTCAACTGTGTACTCTATTACAACTGTCTTTCCGTCTGTTCCTTTTTCTAAATTTAGACAGCGTCAAAGGACTTTAAGCTTATACAGCATAGTCTATCGATTATGTAAAATTTATAAGATATTCTCTGTTTATTTTGCTATAGCGAGTGAGATGTGTAGCTATCCAGTCATATTGCGCTCCGTTCTCTCTGCCTATTATTATATATATTGCTATAATTTATTATGATAAATGATAAAAAAAAAGTTTTTTTAGATTTGTGGATTTCCTCACGATGTTTTTCTTCAACGTCTAGCAGCTGATAATTACAAATATGTACATGAATCCGAAAATAAGAATTTAGTGGTACATGCCTACACGAACGAGGACCGGTCGGTTAACAGGCTGATTCTTTATCCACTAAGCTATCACTCCTCCGACGATGCAAGTTATACCAAAACACAATAATGGCGCACATTTTTGCATCTACTTTGCCTTATCAAGTTGTGTTAGTCGTGTTTCAAATACCTCAAAACAATTATGTAAATCGCAAACTTGTTCATTTGTGTAGCTATTATCAGAATTGCATCTAAATTGTATAGGGTGTAGGTTGCAAATTGTGTGTCATCAAAAGTAGATGAAAGTAAAGAGGGCAGGCATTCAACCGAGTGTGACGTTTTGTCGCCTTGATCTCGCCGTTCACTATCGGCTATCTATTATAGTATATGTATAGTGTACCATTATATTCCTTGGATATATATTTTACACCAGAGGGAAACTTTGTACAAAACTCCATGGGTACCTCTGTCTCACCTATTTCTACCGCCAAGCAGCTATATTTATATAGCTGTGTTCCGGTTTGAAGGGTGAGATATGGCCATAGATAACAGAATGTTTCTGTTATCTATGGATATGGCAGAGAAATTACTGGGTACTGTGACGAAACATCCTTAGGTCACAAGATTGGCAGCGCGCGAGTAACATCTCCGTGGGGTTGCGAGCGTCAATAGGCTGCGGTGACCGCTTACCATCTGATGTGGGCCGCATGCTTGTTTGCAAATCTAGTTGTTTAAAAATAAATTTGGGCTTGCAGCTGAGAGCTCGATGTCATTCTAACCGAACACGCAGGTTAAGCAAGTCGATCGCAGCCTGTCTATGGATGGGTTTGTTTATCTCTAGTATCTCCGTGCTTCGGAGGGCACATTAAGCCGTCGGTCCCGACTGTTGTCGATAGATGACAGTCGTTAAGCTAAGTCAGTGGCCCTCGGGCGGCTTGAAAACACTGGCCTCCGCCAATTCGCATTTGAGCAGCGTGGTGGAATATACTCTAAACCCCTTCGGTTGAAGGGAGACTGGTGTCCCTGCAGTGGGATGAGTAAGGGATGATGTAATGATAATGATATCTTGGACGAGTTCGGTGGCGTAGTGGTTAGTAACGCTACTTTGACACCAACGTTCGTGGGTTCGATTTCCACATGGTGCAAACATTTGTGTGCTTTCTGTTTGAATTGGTCTGGGTATTTTAAAGAGAGGGAATTGTATAAAAGCAGCCCGTCTGATTAAGAACCTCTACCTCACAAAACTGCAGCCAAATAACAACTCCTTGCGGGGTTACTGTGTTCCTGCGGGGGAGTGAGGACACCAAGCTCCTAAGGAGAAGCTGTGTTAGCAGCAGAGGTGATACTTAATGTATTACAAGTGTTCATAGGCTTACCGTAGGCTTTATACCAGGTGGGTATGCTAGTATGCCTCCCGACGTTGTATGAAAAAAATCTGGATTTTCTATGGTTATTCATACCTGTAAACCAGTACAGTAACTGACTTACTGACAAACAATGTACAGTTTCAGCTGATGGATCTGGAGAACAAAGGGATTTATTTAGACCTCTATAGTACAAAGATCAAAAAGTAAAGCTTGACAAACGTGATATTTGGTGACGTGGCCGACCTTCATATTTTCCGACAGTAACCAGTTGAGAATGCGCAAGCTTGCATTGCCAGAAGAACACCTGGCTCGTCAATTATGTAACAATTCATTTTTTTTTTTAATTTGTCGGCCATTTTGACTATGTTCCGTAACGGTGTTCCTGACCATTCCTATTCTACTTTTTTATGCTGAATCCGAATCTGAAGTCAAAGTTCCAATATTCGAAAAAACGCACACATAGACATAGACATAAACGCACAGACAAACATATAGATTTCATTTAAGAACGGTGTTCCAGAAAACGTTATCAATTTAGGAAGGCAGTAAAATTGAAGTTTTATTTCGTTTTTTAAATAGGTCTCGCGAGATATTATAAATCAGTTTCTATTTAACACATCTGCGTCACATCGAAAATTCGCAACCATCCAATCTCATCCATAGTGATGTCCTCATTGACGCTGGCACTGCTGAGTCAGTTTCGGACTCATTCCCAGTGTCAGCATCCTGGATATAATCGTACATTTCCTCGAAATAGTCACTCTACAGTTCTAACATATCCTGTCTCTGCAAGATTGTCATCAGCTTTTGGATTTATTGTACTCATTCCGGAAGCCGACGAACAATCTCGAGGTTTCTTGCCATTCCTCCAGAGTTTGGTATTAGCCAAGTTTTTCGTCAATCTCTCATTCAGAAATGTTTGTTTCTTTATTTTTATGTTTTTTTTCTCTCGATTTTTCATTTTAAGAGGTCCTGGTCCATCGAAGCACCCTACCTCCGCTTCACAGTAAACTAAATAACAACTCTCGGGAGGATTGGTGTGTTCCTTGACGCGTGATTGAGGTTACTAGTAAGTTCTTAAGGAGTATCTGTGTTAACAGCATTGGTGGCAATGCGCTGACGATATTTCCTATATTGCAAACGTTTGTAGGTGACCATTGTACATCAATAGGCCGCAGACCAGTTGGCATCTGTCGTTGTACAAAAAAAAAATAATAAGAAAATGGAACTTCATTGTCATATTCGACGAGCTCGATGGCGCAGTGGTGGAACGCGCTGTTACGCTACTTTGACACCAACGCTCGTGGATTCGATTCCCACACAGTACAAACATTTGTGTGCATGAACATGTCCGTTTGTCTTGTTCTGGGTATTTTCTATGTATAATAAGTATGTATTTACAAAAAACAAATGTATTAACGTATGTTTATCAGTTGTCTAGTACCCATAACACAAGTTTTGCTTACTTTGGGGCTAGATGGCGCTGTGTAATTTGTCCTACAATATTTATTTATATTGCTTTTTGTGACTGAGTTTGTAATTAAAAAAGCAAACAAGGTATCAGCCTGAAGGTAGTTAGGTAGATAGTATTCTGGTAGTATATAATCGCACCGTGTCGTTAGAACAGGGGCAGAATTGTATCAAAAAAAAAAAACAAAAGATCACATTTTTTTAATTCATTTAATTGAACATGTACTAAATATTTAAAGTGTAAAGTTTATTTCATACTAATACGAAACAAATTTGAAAGCAATGGTAACGGAATAAAGATGATATTGAATGGAAAAAAAGTCATATGGCTGTCAAATTGAAATAGTTGCAATTGTGCCACAAATCGAGCCATATTTATCCTTCCATATATTTTGAATGAGAGACACGTTTGTCAAATTGGAAGCACACTCTGCTTCTGCGTTTTTGCGAGGAAATGGAACCCTATTACTGAGGCTCCGCTGTCCGTCCGTCCGTCCGTCTGTCACCAGGCTGTATCTCTTGAACCGTGATAGTTAGACAGTTGAAATTTTCACAGATGATGTATTTCTGTTGCCGCTATAACAACAAATACTAAAAAATAGAATAAAATAAATATTTAAGGGGGCTCCCATACAACAAACGTGATTTTTAGGGTTCCGTACCGTAAAACGGAACCCTATTACGGAGGCTCCGCTGTCCGTCCGTCCGTCCGTCCGTCCGTCCGTCCGTCTGTCACCAGGCTGTATCTGATGATCCGTGATAGTTAGAGAGTTGAAATTTTCACAGATGATGTATTTCTTTTGCCGCTATAACAACAAATACTAAAAAATAGAATAAAATAAATATTTAAGGGGGCTCCCATACAACAAACGTGTTTTTTTGCCGTTTTTGTAGATAATGGTACGGAACCCTTCGTGCGCGAGTCCGACTCGCACTTGGCCGATTTTTTTTGCTCATTTTTGCTTGATATTGATAACGGCAACAGGTAGACGCTTGAAATATTCAAAGAATATTTAGTTATATATTCACTTTAAGAATAAATAATTAAATTAAAATAAAACAAATATTTAAGGGCTCCCATACAGTAAACGTTTTTTTTGCCGTTTTTATAGATAATGGTACGGAACCCTTAGTGCGCGAGTCCGACTCGCACTTGGCCGATTTTTTAATGTACGCAACCTCACGAGAAACCCCGCACGTCCAAGAAATTATATTTTCGAAAGACGTGTGCTTTAGCCTATGAATGGTCTCGTTTTCCGTCTGGGTTGTGGAGGGCACAAGCGATCAGAGCAGCGTTCAACAACCCGTTCCCACCACAAATCAATAAACCACTTGACTGCGTGTGAAGGCACACCACGCTCACAAAAACGTTGTGTTTTACCGGCTAAATGTGTCAGCGATTCAAAGCTACTACCGATGGGAGAATATTTTAAACTTCTTTTTTATACAACGAGATTGGCAACCAAGCATGCGGCCCGCATCAGATGGTAAGCGGTCACCGCAGCCTATTGACGCTCGCGACCCACGGGGATGTTACTCGCGCGCTGCCAATCTGTGACCTAAGGATGTTTCGAAATTACAGTACCCAGTAATTTCGCTGCCATATCTTTTTTTTTATACAACGTCGGGCGGATTCAAGCATACGGTTCACCTGATGTAAAGCAGTTACCGTAGGCTATTAACGCCTGTAACATATATCACTCGCGCGATGCCTCCTCTGCTGCTTACACAGCAACTCCTGAGGACCTTATTACCGCACACACACGCAGGAGCACAACAACCCTCTAGGGAGTTGTTATTTGGCTGCGGTTTTCTGTGAGGTGGAGATGCTTTCCCAGGCGGGCTGCTTTGATGCGCCCTACCTCTCTTAAAACATCCAGATCAAGAGAAACAGACGTGTTCATGCGAACAAATGTTTGTCTTGTGTGGGAATCGAACCCACGAGCGTTGGTGGCAAACTCGCGTCTTTCATGACTGAGCCACCGAGCTCGTCGCAATGTTACAAAAATCCCGTTCTGGATTGCTTTCTCGCTCATACGCAGGTATTTGAGATGAAACGTGTACCTTTCTTAATAGAACTCTAGTTATGCCCCGACCTTACAAAAACCTTCACACCTTCAAGTCGTTACGTACAATTAACATATAATATTCGTGTTTAGCTGATTTACGAACAATAAATCATTTTTAGGGCTCCCTTTTAGGCAGTAAGATCCCAAGGAGTTGCTGTGTAAGCAGCAGAGGAGGCATCGCGCGAGTGATACTTAATATATTACAAGCGTTAATAGGCTACGGTAATTGCTTTACATTAGGTGGGCCGTATGCTTGTATGCCTCCCTCCCCGTGATAACTTAAACTAATCTAATATTGAAATTGTTTAACTTGAGAAAAGCTTAGGTTATTACTTAAATTTTATGTATATTAATATGATAATGTAAGGAAAGGTTATTTATTAATAAAATCTTTTATTCATTATAAAATATATTTTTTACTATTGACACTCGAAAAAGGGCTCGTGTTTCTTCAAAAACAGTTAATAAAACGCTCTTTATTTCACTGAGTGAATAAAAAAAATTGAATTTGGAACATGCGCGAATATACGGATTATTGTAAGAAAAAAGGAAAACGTGAAAAGAGGTTGCACACTCCACGTTCTAATTTTACAATTAATTTCTAGTTCTTTTGTTTTCTATTGTTCTTTTATGTATTACCCATAATAAAATTTGATTCATATTCACAGAGTAATTATTTTCTCGTATTCAATGATAAAAAGTAGAGTACCTAACACGTGAAAAAAAAAATAATCTCGGCACTTGTATCCCTTGATCGACAGGATTCTCTTCTTCTACTTTAGACTCCTTCGCTCCTCTCGGGATACAACTTAGTGCCTCGAAAAGAATTCACCTTTTTAGGGTTCCGTACCCAAAGGGTAAAACGGAACCCTATTACTGAGGCTCCGCTGTCCGTCCGTCTGTCACCAGGCTGTATCTCATGAACCGTGATAGTTAGACAGTTGAAATTTTCACAGATGATGTATTTCTGTTGCCGCTATAACAATAAATACTACAAAATAGAATAAAATAAATATTTAAGGGGCTCCCATACAACAAACGTGATTTTTTTGCCTTTTTTATAGATAATGGTACGGAAACCTTCGTGCGCGAGTCCCATTCGCACTTGGCCGATTTTTTTCACTTGTTGGGTAATCTACTATTATTCTTAGTTACAATCGAGTCTGCCTGCCGCCGCCGTATGCGTGAGAGAAAGGGAAGCCAGACAGACTGGCGCCGTAACGAACGCCGTAACGCGCCGTAAAACACGAATTTTGTGGTACACGCTTACATCAGGATTCAAACCAGGAACCGTCGGATAATAGGCATGTTCTTTATCCACTGGGCCATCGCGTAAAGCGTTTGCGTTATTTAATCATTTACAGTGTAACTAACCTTAAATGAACCGTTACACGATAACTATTAATTACATTGATAATGATTTAAATTGGAAGTACGTAGGAATCGAGGAAGGCTAGGCTATTCACCTACCATGATCAAATTGGTCGCGTTTATTAATGTTAAATGCGAATGAGGTGTACACCTAAAGACCTTGACGAGCTCGGTGGCGCAGTGGTGAAACGCGCTGTTACGCTACTTTGACACCAACGCTCGTGGGTTCGATTCCCACACAGTACAAACATTTGTGTGCATGTACATGTATGTTTGTATTGGTCCGGGTATTTTCTATGTATAATAAGTATGTATTTACAAAAAAAAATGTATTTACGTATGTTTATCAGTTGTCTAGTACCCATAACACAAGTTTCGCTTACTTTGGGGCTAGGTGGCGCTGTGTAATTTGTCCGACAATATTTATTTATTTAAAGATCTAGTGAAAATTAGTAACAATATTCAGTGTTCTATTCTTGTATTATGTCGTAAAAAGTTTTCGAAGACTGTTAAGTAAGTTTAGGTATCTACAGCTAATTGTAACTGTATGTGTGTATGTATGGATAAGCAGAGAGAACAGACCGCCATAAAACGCGGTTCATACAAAGTTCTCTTGTCTATAACTTCACGCCAAATTCCTTACGGGGTAGGCAGAGAGAACCGAGCTCCACGTGACTCGATCCTTACATACCTCACTCGCTTCTTTAACATTCATTGCTCTTTACATGCACGCTCGCCGGTTTCTAGGGCTCCTGACATCACCTGGTAGAACACGACCCATTTAATCATGTTAGGTAAGTCTTGCCCTTCCTCGGCTCCTACATCCTTCCACTTTTGCATTGTATATCTGCTTCGTCATTCTTTCATCCTGCATTCTTTCTACATGTCCGAACGAACGGAGCATGCCTCTTCATACTTTATAAAGTTCTCTTGCTTCTTTAAAATTCATAGGTATTTCAATTTTCATGCATCCTCGCTGGTTCCTACGGACCCGACATCACTTTCTGATAAAACACGACCTATTTGGTCATAGTAGGCGTTTCTTCGTCTTCCTCGGCTACTTCATCATCATACATTCTTCCATTTTGGCATTGTATATCTGTTTCGACATTCTTTCATCCTTATGAACTAGCCAATAAGAGTTGCACGTTCTGATGTAAAGCGGTTACTATAACCTATGAACGCTTGCAACAAATTTAGTATCACTCGCGTGATGCCACCTCTGCTGCTAACATAGCTACTCCTTAGCTTACTGGTGAGTTCACTCACACACAGGAACAACCCTCCAGTGAGTTGTCATTTGGTCGCGGTTTTCTGCAAGGCGGAGGCACTTTCCCAGACGGAGTTGCTTTAATGCCCCTATTTCTCTTAAAAATACCGAGTTCAAAACAAACAGACATATTCATGCACACAAATGTTTGTCTATCTGTTCGTCGCATTGTAAATCTGTTTCGTCATTTTTCAAATGTTGTAAATGGAATAAAACATGCTTGTATGGAAAACTCGCCTCGGCAAATAAACCGCTGTATATTTAAATTTTGCCTTGTGTAATTATATGTTGAATAAATTAAATAAAAAAACAAAACGAAATAATTGTGACGTTCGGTTCTCTTTGTCGTCACGGTTTCATAATTAGATATTATGTATGTATATCTTCTCGCCAGATCCCTTGCGGGTCTATAAGACGCGGTCCTTACACATTACACTTGCTTCTCTAACATTCATAGCTCTGTTTATGCATACTCACCGGTTCCTAGGGTTACTTTACATTCGATACGTAGTGCAATTAATGTACGGAATCTTCCGTGCTGGAATCAGACTCGCTTTTGACAGACCTCATTCTGTACGATAACAATGTAGCGTTCGTTGTTTTAGGCTCGGTGAATCTTTGTGTATAAATTTTGTAAGAAGAAGACATCGCGATCGCCTCCGATGAAGCCTTTAAAGCCTTCCCGGCTAAAGGCAGTCCCTAGGTGGTGTTTACTCAATAGGAGTCTGACATAACTCGTTCGGCCGTCTGAAAGGGTACTCATGAGAGTTCACCACCTCCCTCCCATCGGGTCTCAGAGGGTGCCCCTCACGGAAGAATGACTAACGCACATCCGGATGTGTGGGTTAGTCCTTCTTTTGTGGGTCTACATTTTCATGGGCGAAAAACATACCAATGATTAATTAATAATTACGTTTTAGTATTACTAGTTCTACAAGTTGTCGCCTCTTAATGTCCGGTTTGTTGTTGTTGTTGTCCACCAGTTAAATGTGTTCCGTATTTGAATGTTCAACGGAAAATTTAAGAACGTATTTGAATACAAAGCGAAACGAATTAAATTTAGTAGAATATTACGTCAGTCGTTCGGTTGATATTTCTTTTCAGGAACACCGTATGAATTCTATATGTTTGTCTGTGTGTCTGTCGCTTTTTTTCGAATATTCGAATTTTGATTTCATATTCGGATTCAGCATAAAAAAGCAGAATGGAATGTTCAGGAACACCGTTCCTATCTCTTAAGGAACAGGGTCAAAATGACCGACAAATAAAAAAAAAAATTGAATTGTTATATAATTGACGAGCCAGGTGTTCCTCTGGCAATGCAAGCTTGCGCATTCTCAACTCGGTTCTCTCCGACTACCCCTCAAGGGATTTGGCGTGAAGTTATACATACATTGAACAACACTATTAACCGTTTGGTCCCTGATTCGAATTCTGGTGTGGCTACTAATTTTATGTTTTTGGATTTATGCACATATTTGTAATCATTTGTGAGGAAATTCGCACTTCCAAGAATTTTAATTTCAAAACACGTGGCACTTAACCCAAGAAAGGTGTGCTTCCTCGGTCGTGGAGCTCTAACGGCAGTCGCTCCATGTCATGGTAGTATCACCAAGTCCTTAAGCTTAAGAAATGTATCTCACCAACCCCAATAAATTAGGAAATAGGATAACGCTAGTAAAAACAGTAGTGTTTATTCGCTTTGAAGGAAAATATACAGTTTAAACTACACATGTAAAGGATACTTCATGTGAAAATTTTGTTAAATATGCGTGGTTAAAAGTATGCTCTTTGAATTTAAAGTAAGTAACATGTGGTCTAATTGTCTATGTAAATAGCTATCTTTAATGATCCGTTTAATGACAATAACACCATTTATTCTATTTTTTTTGTTTGTGGTAGGTAACAATAGACGACGTCAATTTGTAGTATTAACTAGTTGTGCCAGTGACTTCGTCCGCGCGTAATAGTTAATGTTTTTATTATTTATTTATATTAATAAAAAAAAAATCTAAAATAACGGTAGCCTAAGTTACTCCAAAAATTGTAAAACAAATATTTTGGTATATGTACCGTGTACACATCCATATGCATTGAATAAAAAGCGGTTATTTTAATATTACAAACACACTCCAATTTTATTTACCTGTATATACTGTATTGTAAGGCTCCGAAGTATCAGCAGTTCCACTGAATTAATGGTCATTGTTACGCCGACATAAGGACGGTCCAAAATTAACGATATTACGTTTAGTATGTGATCGACTGTACTGTATACCTATACTATGTCAAGACGTTACTACATTTAGTGATACTACGGTATCGTGGCATCTCGCACAAGACCGTTACCGGCTTTTTGGCCATTACCGGAATAGGTCTTCTGTGATCATTACCATTGTGTGTAATCATTATCAGAAGATGTTTTATGTAAAATTTTCTGATCATTACCAGAATAAGTATTGTGTGAGTTTTTCTGATCATTACCAGAATAAGTATTGTGTGAATTTTTCTGATCATTGCCAGAAAAAGTCTTGTGTGATTTTTCTGATCATGAACGATACTGTTGGGTTTGTCAATTAGAAGATAGCAAATTTCCGGAGCAGCCATAGCAGCGTCGGCATGTAGCACGTACTAACAGTAGTGGCTGGGTGCCGGCCGGCGCTAGGCCGCATGAACTAATTGGTGGCGGAAGCACACAAAGCAGGTTGGATCAAATTGCATGTAAATTACAAATATGTACATAAATTCGAAAACTCGAATTTAGCGGTACATGCTCCCGCCAGCATTCATACCCGGTACCGTTAGTATAATAAATAAATAAATAATTCCCTTAGCCTATGGACACTAGCAACACCAGAGGTGTCACTCGTGCGATCCCAACAGTTATGGAATTGATGCATCAATTTCAAACTGTTATTAGTGTTAAGTACTACGTACGAGTGGTCCAAATTACTTAATGCTGTACTCCGATTCGCTTGACTGACCAGTCTAAACAGAGCATGAACTTGGGGCGGTATTCGAGCACGATAGTCCTTGGCACTGTCTTCTGGGGGACCTTCTGGTTTATTATAAAACTCAAATTCATAATATCTTAGGGAGTTCCACTGCAAATATTTTTGGAGTAAATGAAATTATGAAAACATGTATTAGCTTATAATTTTTATATACAGTTCGCCTGCCTCTCGACGCAAAATGTTCAATTCGTAAAATGTACACTTTATAATTTGTAATGTCAGAATGTATAATACGAGTAACGTTCAATATGGACAACACTGTATAATATTTAGAAATTGAATATTTAATTTACAAATAAAAATATTAATACAACTTATGTAAATCTTCAAAATATAATCGTAAACATAAGGGGAAAGAAAAATCTAAAAAACCAACATCACGCTGTGTTCCCAGGCGGTCACCCATCCAAGTACTGACAGCACCCGATGTTGCTTAACTTCGGTGATCGGACGAGAACCGGTGTTTTCAACATGGTATGGACGTTGGCAAAGTTATTGCTCAAATACTAAGTCTAAATCGGCATTAATTGAAAAAAAAAGTTACACTTTAGAGTACGCATATAATTTGATGACTTCTTGTTGATATCTATTTTTAAATTGAAACGAAATGTAATTAGACTAGCAAATTATGTTAACAAAATCAAAGTAATACTAGTCCTAGTACTAGTGTATATCCAGGGTGTATACCCTGTATCCTGGCGTGAAGATACAAAAACGTTAAAAAGCTATTATTCAAGCTAATTTTACAGTGAATAAATAATAATAGGAAAAATAAGTATGTATGTATGTATATCTTCACGCCAAGTCCCTTGCGGGGTAGGCAGAGAGAACCGAGCGCCATAAGAAAAATAAGTGTTGATAAAATTAAGAAAATGGAATGAAAATAATACGCTAAGATACTAATATTATTTTAAGTGGACAACTAGGTACCTACTAAACGCGAAAGCGACACTCCTTGTATTACAAAGGTTCATAGGCTACTGTATTCACTTTACATTAGATGGACCGTATGCATGAATGAAAGTAACCAATGGAGCACCAATGAGAATGACATTACTTATTATTCTTATTAGCTAGTTCGCGGTTTAACATCGCGACACTTATCTGCTCATTAGTTAAAATACCCTACCATTGCTCGGTAGACTCGAATTATATTTAGGCGCTAAAAGACAACGTTTTTACGTTAAATAAATATTGTTTGTCAAATTACACAGCGCCATTATGCCCCAAGGTACGCGAAGCGTGTGCGATGGTCACTAGACAACTGATAAATATACATAAATACATACTTATGATACACAGACAATACCCAGACCAAGACAGGGAGTTGTTATTTGGCTGCGGTTTTTGTGATGTGTAGGTACTTTCTGGGTGCTGCTTTGATGCGCCCGAACTCTCTTAAAAATCGGCCAAGTGCGAGTCGGACTCGCCCACGAAGGGTTCCGTACCATTATCTATAAAAACGGAAAAAAAAATCACGTTTGTTGTATGGGAGCCCCCTTAAATATTTATTTTATTCTACTTTTTAGTATTTGCTGTTATAGCGGCAATAGAAATACATCATCTGTGAAAATTTCAACTGTCTAACTATCACGGTTCATGAGATACAGCCTGGTGACAGACGGACGGACGGACGGACGGATGGACGGACGGACGGACGGACGGACAGCGGAGCCTCAGTAATAGGGTTCCGTTTTACCCTTTGGGTACGGAACCCTAAAAAAGGCTACACCAATACAAACAGACATGTCCATGCACACAAATGTTTGTCCTGTGTGGGAATCGAATCCACGAGCGTTGGTGTCAAAGTAACGTTACAGCGCGTTTTACCACTGCGCCACGGAGCTTGTCTGTTGGTGTGTAACCTTATATTGACGGCAACCTAGGAAATCTGTATAACCCTTTACGGGGTTAATAGACTAATAACCATGCTAGAAATATACGTACAAATAAAAAAAAAACATCAGGTGTACAATGACCTTTCTTATCTTCTAATAAGTTTACCGACCTTTGTGTTACGAACTTTGTTCTATTAGTCATGTATATTGATGTTGTTGCTTTCTGATCTTTTTAGGGTTCCGTACCTAATAAGGAAAAACTGTGATCACCGCAGCCTATGAACGCTCACTCACTCGCAGGAACACAACAACCGTCCAGGAAGTTGTTATTTGGCTGCTGCTGTTTTCTGTGAGGTGGCGGTACTTCCCCAGATGGGGGATGCTTTGATGCGCCCTACCTCTCTTAAAATATAATCTGACGAATTCGATCTGCCTGTTTGTCTTGGCTTGGATGTTTTTAAGGGAGGTAGGGCACATCAAAGCAGCCCGTCTGGGCAAGTACCTTCACGTCACAGAAAACCTGCTGCCAAATAACAACTGCCTGGAGGGTTGTTGTGTTCCTGCGAGTGAGTGAGCGTTCATAGGGTGCGGTAATCACTTTACATGACGAGCTCGGTGGCGTAGTGGTGAAACGCGCTGTTACGCTACTTTGACACCAAGGCTCGTGGGTTCGATTCCCACACAATACAAACAACATTTGTGTTCATGATTATGTCTGTTTGTCTTGTTCTGGGTATTTTCTATGTATAATAAGTGTTTACAAAAATATATATATATATTTACGTATGTTTATCAGTTGTCTAGTACTCGTAACACAAGCTTCGCTTACTTTGGGGCTAGATGGCGCTGTGTAATTTGTCCGACAATATTTATTATTTATTTACATCTGGGGCCGTATGGCTTTGTACGCCTCCCGATATTGGAAATTAAAACATGTTTCCTATACAACAACTCACTTGCATATGGCAGATTACCGCGTGGGTGAGCTAATTTTCTCAGAACTTGATCAAAACTGTTCATCACATCACATCAACCCTTACTCCACTGCAGGGATACGGGTGTCCCTTCAACCGAAGGGGTTTAGAGCTTACTCCACCACGCTGCTCAAATGCGGATTGGCGGAGGACAGTGTTTTCAAGCCGCCCGAGGGCCACTAATTTAGCTTAACGACCGACGGCTTAACGTGCCCTCTGTTGGAGAAACTCGAGATAGATAAACCCATCCATAGACAGGCTGCGGTCCACGTTGCTTAACCTGCGTATTCGGTTAGAATGACAAGTGCAACGACGGATCTAAACTGTAATTATTTTATGACTTTGTAATTTAATATTTAATTTAGATGCAGTGTAGTCGGCCAAGTTCTAGTTTAAGACATGATTACGTCGGTGTTAAAATAAGAAGAGGCATGCTCCGATGGTTCGGGCATGTAGAAAAAATGCAAGATGAAAGAATGACGAAGCAGATATACAATGCAAAAGTGGAAGGATGTAGGAGCCGGGGAAGGCCAAGACTTACCTACCATGACCAAATTGGTCGTGTTCTATCAGAAGGTGATGTCAGGAGCCCTAGAAACCGGCGAGCGTGCATGAGAAGAGCAATGAATGTTAAAGAAGCGAGTGAGATATGTAAGGATCGAGTCACGTGGCGTGAAGTTATAGATTACTTATTTATGATTTTTTTTGTTACAGAGGGACGACCGTTCGCTGCTAGCTCAGTTTTTCTTCGCCGACGATGCCCTCAATATGGTCGCGGCGGAGTTAGACTCGTTCGATGGCCGCAAGGATCCTGAGAGGTGCTCCACACTCGTCAATCAGCTCAGGCATGCTCAGGTTAGTCAACTCACACTCGGAATGTCATTATTAAACTAGCAGTGGTGCACTGGTTAGTAATGATACGTTGGCATGAACGCTCATGGGTTCGATTGCCACACAGGGCAAATGTTTGTGTGCATGAACATGTATCTTTGTCTTCGTCTGGATGTTTTCAAGAGAGGTGGAGTGACCTCACAGAAAACCGCAGCCAAATAACAATATGTTCCTGCGTGTGAGTAAGGTCACGGTAATTCAAGCTCAAGGTAGTTGGTGTATTAGCAGCAGAGGAGGCATCGAGTTATATTTGATGTATTACAAGCGTTCATATGGCTATGGTAACCGCTTTACATCCGGTGGGTCGTATGCTTGTATATGCCTTCCGACGTTGTATAAAACAAGGTGGGCCATGAGTACTACAGACCCACTTCACCTGAGTTTTCAGCTAAGGAATTTCTGGTTTCCTCACTAGGATATTTGAAAGCAAGAATACAGGCGTACATTCATTAAGTTTACATACTCCACCACATGGTTACTTTGACATCGTCTACTGCGATCACAGCTTTTTATTTGGTAGGTATTCTATAAGGCTGTAAGCGTACGAGAGGCTGTTTGCCTTGTAGAATTCCAATTCCAAACGCAGCCTTGCGGCGCTAGTGTCGCACAACCATGAAAAGCGACACTAAGGAATTGCAATTTTGTGTTCAAGGCTATAACAGACGATGTTTCCGAGGATGTAAGGATGTTTGCTCTTACAGAATTGCATGGCTGTTTACTAAGCGCGTTTACCATGGTTGCTTGCCACATCAGTGTTTTAATAAATACCTTCAAAGATAACTCGTGTTTGGCAAGAGCCCAAGTTAAGTAAAACAGAATTACGCAAGCAAACCATCAGCAGCCGTTTGCTTAATTATTGTTAATGGTACTATACTTGATCAAGATAACAATTACTTGAACCTGAGATTGTCAATCATTTGTGTACTTTACTGCCTGTGACCCCTTATCCATGGATAACATGAAGCGCCTGCCGTCAGACCTTCACAGTTCTGAAGGAAAATCAGTTCTTTCTGAACACTAGTCACAAGTCTTTCGGAATGCGATTGCTTAGGCCGGCGGGTTTCTTCGCGGAGTTTTCCTTCACCGTAGAGCCGGTGAAGTGTTGTCCAGTTGGATAATAAGCTGATTGCAATTTTATTCTGACTATATATAGTTTGATATTCCGTTTCCGTTCGTGAGATTTCCTTTGTGCGTTTTCCGGGTTCCGTACCCAGGGGTATCATATCATTAAAGTTGTCTGTACAAAGTGCTCTTGTTATAGTAGACAATATTTTTTTCACATAGTTATGTATCACTATGGCCGTTAACAGATAAAAATAAAGACTTATTTATTTCAGTTCTCATGCAAGAAACGCGTTTCTTGCGACATTTTTGCTACAATGTGATACGGAACCCTTGTCTTTCAAGTGCTAGTCGCACTTAGTCGGTTTTTTACATTTAACCTGAATTTTTTTCCTGGCTTTCAATTCTTACTTCTTAAAGTGAGAGACCTAGAAAGATTGTGGGTACGATTGTAGGTACATATGCTGATGGTTTTTAGTACGTTACGTTATTCCGCTCATTTGAAACTCGGCTTTTTTATAGCACTCGTTAACTCTGACGTCACTACACACCACCTCATTTGAGAACTTTGTTAGTTTTCAAATCCAATCGTATCCTTATAGGCTTCCCGATGTTGTATAGTGTGCTGAATGTTCCCTTGGATAGTGGAACTCCTCTTTTCCTATAAATTCCATACAATATTTTGCTCGATCCCTCTTTCCTTCGTAAACGAGTGTTAATTATATAGTTGTTAATTACCGGATAATAAATGATAATATCTGTCGGTTTACGCTTCGCATGAAGGCTGCTTTAATTTGTGCCGGAAGTGGACAAGAAAAACTGAAAACGGCATGCGATGGGACGATATATCTTGCCTTGTTCAAGCTGTCCCTCACACCGACTCGTATCAGGATATGGTAATATTCTGGCATCCTATTCATATAGTACGGGTACGTTTTCCTTGACATATCCTGCAATTTTTCATTACAGCATTACATAGGACGCTCTGAAAGTTTGCGTAATTCAAAAATAATACCAGTTTAGAGCAAAAGAATGTATTTATTGCTTTTTAATCACAATATAGTCATGTATATGTATTGAAAAAAAATGTTTAGGTACAGAAACATTTTTTTTTTTCAATACATACATACACTTGGAGGATTGGACGTCATGTTTTGGGTGTTGGGTGAAAGCCATCAGGGTCCTGACTTGTAAGGTCTGGACTATGTGCAGGATGGATCACGCTCTACTATTTTCAGAAACTTAAAATTACTCTTTGATCGCCGTATGCAAAGAAGCATTAAGAATCTTTCAGTTTGGGGCATGTACTAATAATTAAATATTGCTGGGTGTTCGAGCAAATACTTTCTATGAAAATTGTACGTCAAACCCAATCAGATGTCGTATTCCTATAACGACGTAAAAGAAGCATTTGGAACTGCAAATGAAAGCCATTGATAATGACTAAGCATGCTACGCCGACAACGTTAGTTGTCGGCGTAGCATGCTTAGTCATTATCAAGCTAATATTATGTCATTACTTATGAGCAAACAATGGCGTGACGACTTAAGTCATTGATCGCATACTGTTCAACGGTCACGACATCTACCCACCTAGTAGATTACTACGAGGTCTTGACGCAGAACATCACTTTCGCAAAATGTCATCGTGAAAAAGGAGACGGATCATCTTCCATAAAACCTTGGGTCTGGGATGTAACACAATGAAAGTAGTATTATTTGAAAGGTAGTAGAAAACTATACGGTTCCTGAAAATTTGGCCATAATTGGCAATCTGAGATCTGAGAAATAGAATATTATTAAAAAGTGGGGTTATGAAAATCCTACGGTAAAACAGTGTAGTTTTTTAGGGAAAAAACATCATAAAGCTATATATTTTTAATGATTTTTAACATGCAAAAGCATATTAATGTACCTAATTAAATATTAGTGACTTTATGTTAGGTAGGTACTGGAAGTTTTGGTGTGCCTAGTTACCAATTTAGGTACCTAGGTAAGTATAATAGAAAACTATTCCACGCATAATACCTACTCACCTTTTAGAGTACCTAATAGGTACTTAAATATGATTTTAATAAAACTGAAATCCGTATTAAATCGCAAAGGTAGAAGAAAAATTCATAACATCAAGAGCACATTCAAAACGTAACGAATTAGACGAAGCAAACGAGTCGAGTGACGTGACATGCAACTGACATTTACTTTTTTTTTAGTGTCAATGTCAGTTTTTTTCCACAGCGCTGGCATCTGAGTATTTAAGACAACTTATGTGAATAATCGATTAAAGATAGTTGGCCATTTTATAAAACACTGTCTTGTTGATTGCATGACATAAATATCATTATTTGCTGTGTAATATGCGTATGAGTTTGGTAAAAATATTATTTTTAGGTCGCCTGCAGTAAAACTATTATCAAGGCCACATCAAGGCAAACAATGTAATCGATTATAGCATACTATTCGATTCATTCGTTAACTTTAACTTTAAACCTTATTTTCTCTTTTCTCAGATAGCGGTTAAGGCTCAGTTTTCTAACATATCACTACTATGATTTAAGAGTTTTTATAACGTATAATTCATCTTGTTACATTTTGGCCCACAATGAACCGTCTCCTTTGGTCTCTTTCGCATAATGTCATTTTCTCAAAACGTCATTTTCGCAATAATGTCACTTTCGCAAAAGTCATTTTCGCAGAATGTCATTCAATATTTTTTTTTGTCAGGAGAGACTAAATACTAACACTACAGAATCGGGTAAGTGATACATTAAAAATATACAAAAAAAGTCATTCAAATTTACAATACAAATATTATAATTGCTTTTATGTATGAGCATTAAATGATTGTCACTTTTGTTTTCCGATTAAAAATCAAAACTTACTAATACTTTAATGTGTGTTATGTTATAGTATTAATAACGTAATAAACATTATGTAGTCTTGATATGTATATTACATGAGAGTATTACTGTATATTTTTTTAAATTAATATGAATACATATCAAGACAACACAATAATAATGAATACAACTTTATTGTAGGTACGGGGTTTCACTCCACCCGTGACTATAGCGTCTGTAATGTCGCCATAATATCGGGGAAATATAAAAACAAATTTCGGTAAGTCCCGTATCTACAATAATATTGTAAACAACCGTGAAAGTTTAAAGTTATACAATGAACACAACGCTTATAAAACCTCAATTAACTGTTAACAAGTAAAAATAAACTAGCCAATATGATACAAATACTGTTTTAAAGTATTGTTTGAAATTTTATTTATTACAACAAGCGTGCATAAGAAGAGCAATGAATGCTAAAGAAGCGAATTAGGTTTGTAAGGATCGAGTTATGTGGCGCTCTGTTCTCTCTGCCTATATTGCATATGCAAGGGTTTTGGCGTGAAGTTATAGATAGATTATATTACATCAGTTTACAAAAACATTATACATAATCAATATTGACGCATTTCGTAAACCACTCGGGTCTGACACAAACGCAACTAAAAATCTAACTAACAAAAGATCACTACATAAAGCGTCTACTGTTACATGATCATGACAACGTAAGCAAAAACTGTAACAATTACAATACAAAAAAGTACAGTAGTGCGTACTTAATTACAACAATAGTATTGATAGGTTATTGATAGGACAAGCACGTTCGAAAACATATGTTAGGATATAAGTGAGTAGCATAAATAATTGATACATATAATATAATAAACAACTTCGTAAGTGAGCAACTTTAACTTTCTTTTTTCTTTTAACATATGTAATGTTTTTCAGGTGAATTGGTAAAATTTTAGTGTTAAAAAAGACTTAGTTCATCATTATGATGTTGCAATTTGACTTGAGTGTATACAATTTGACTTTAATATTTTTAACTGTAATCTATATGTATTAATTAATTATGTATTATATGTCCGTCCGTAGCTGCTCAGAGCATATTGTATATGAGACTCAGCTAGAGAGTTATAAAGTAATAATTTTACACGATATGGAATACGACGGCTTAAGACTTATATTTCCAAGAAAAAGTCGTAATTTGTTACACACTGCATTAATGTGAAGTTTCTAATTTAGTGTATTGTCAATTACTAGCCCAGGCCATGTGTGCGAATCAGCAAGTTGTATGGTTGGGCAACAGCATCCACTACTACTGAAGCTATGTAAGCACGCATGATCAAGAGCTACAATATCTGTAGTCACTAACGTGGTCTTTAAGTATGGTAATTTTATGTGCCATAATTTAGTTTTGTTAGCATAAGTATAAGACCATCATAACACTATTTACGAAGCAAGTTAATGTGTCATCGGCAAATTGGTAACAGGTACATGCTTCACGCAGTTTTTCATATCGTTGGCATAGTTGGATAGGAAATGTAATGGGCCTGCGACCGATCCCTGTGCTGTGCCCGCGGAAACGGTAACGGTGTTACGGACAGCCTTACGACAAATGTACAATTAGAGATGTAGCTTTCGAACCATTTTAATAGTGGACCACGTATACCACAATCGTCTAATTTTTTTTTATTGCTGAGTCTGTCATAAGCACGTAAAAATCAATTAAACACCAGAACGTGTTTTCTTTCGCAAGACACTCGTTAACTTAGAGAGAACGTCGTTCGTACCTTTTCCTTGTTGAAAACCAAGTTGATTATCGTATATATAAAAACTTTAGAAAAAACGATACGAAAACCAAGTTGATTTTCGTATCGTTTTTTCTAAAGTATTTATGAATCTG
Organism: Pyralis farinalis; assembly: GCA_947507595.1. NCBI lineage: Eukaryota > Metazoa > Arthropoda > Insecta > Lepidoptera > Pyralidae > Pyralis > Pyralis farinalis. Next base: position 42,548,228 of record OX382257.1, on the reverse strand, counting down.
ATTACAAATATACTTTTCAACAATTTTGTCTGTACTAGAGAGAATTATGATAGGACGATAATTAAGCAGTCACTTCGCTGTCCTTTTTTAAAAAACTGGCCTTACGCAGCCATTTTTTAATCGTGCTACAGTTTATGAGATTTGCTATAGCCCCTGAAATGCCACTTTTTACTAACTTAATATCAGAAATTTTAATGACGTCCGTGTGCGGAGTTTTGTTAGGATTTAAGTTTGTAATGATATTATCAATTTTGTTACCTGTGGCTTTATTATAACTGTTATTTCATTGACTGTTAATCAAAATATCTTTTAAATTGTTGCATTTCAGGTCCGAGAGCACGGCGATATATTGCGGACAATGTACCTAACCTTGTCCGCAATATATCGCCATGCTTCTTTAATAGCATGGACTGTCACCAGGGGTAATATCGCACCACGACAATCTTGTTATATTGCGACCTTGTTCAGAGTTGACTACTTTCAACTTAAAGTAAGTTTTAAATTTTCGCGTAGCATTTACATAAATTTATATAATACGGGACTTACGTAAAGTACACGTTGTACTTTACGTAAAAATATTACCTTTGTATTTTGCTTATACGTATGGTCTCTCCTGAGAAAAATATGTCTTGAATGGCATTCTTGCGAAAATGACGTTTTGCGAAAGTGACATTGTTGCGAAAATGATATTTTGAGAAAATGACATTGAGCGAAAACGACGTTTTGACATTATGCGAAAGTGGCGAAATTTTTCACGATGAAATTTTGCGAAAGTGACGTTATGCGTCAAGCCCAGCTAGCTAGCATGCTGTACGATCCTCCTCCCGTCTGAATTTCCGTCAATTTTTCAACATAATTATTTGAATGCTACGTAAAATATTTTTTTGTGAATGTTTCATAATTGTTGGTATTAAAAAGATCTTATATATAATGCGAATCTCGAAGTGGGAATGCATTTCGAACACTGAGACTGCTCTTAACGTATTAAGGCCTGTAAAAGAGACTTGATGACATTGTACCAATTTGTAAGTTTGATTATCTACGTTTACTTTATTTACAATTTGTCTCACGGCAATATCAATTAATTAAATATACTAACTGCGACGCTACGGTGTGACAGGCGTTCACGGACCAACTCGGAAATGTACCTTGAATGTGGATTTGCGTAGTTGATTTCAATGACTCACGCGCATTCGTATGGAGGTCGCCTGCAGATAATGTGGCTACGCAATGCCATATGGTTTGTTTTTGGTTCTGTTGGTGTTTCGGTTTGCTGAGTTTTTTTATGAAACCATTAAACACAAAGCAATCACTCGCTTCATACGTAATTGTGAAGTATGTGCTAAAGAAATAACTGGGGGGTTTTACAATTTTATACTACGTCGGTTTTGCTTAATTTTCTTATACACATGCATATGGTGTGCCATTCCACACCGTATTCGCTTTATCATATGGCAAGGTAAAGCGGTTACCATAGCATATAAACCCTTGCAATATATGAAACCTCACTCGCGCGATGCCAATTTTGCTGCGAACACAGCAACTCATTAGGAGCTTACTGGGAATCTTTTTCACACTCAGGTATACAACAAACCTCCAGGAAGTTGTTATTTGGATGTGATTTTCTGTGAGGTGGAGGTAACTTCCCCCGTCGGGCTGCTCTGACGCGTCCTTCTACCTTGAAATATCCAGACCAAGACAAACAAACATGTTCATTCAAATAAATGGTTGTTCTATGTGGGTATCGAAACGAGCGTTGGTGTCAAAGTAGCGTAGTAACTACTGTGCTGCCGAGCTCATCAAAATATCAAATTTTGTGTAGAATGTTGACGTAGAACTATCATTATCATGCCCAGCTCGGTGACGCAGTCGTGAATGACGAGACTTTGACACCAACACTCGTGGGTTCGATTCCCATACAAGACAAACATTTCGTATGCATGAACATGTCTTATTATCTTGGTCTGGATGTTTCAAGAGAGGTAGGGTGCATCAAAGCAGCCTGTTTGGCCAAATAACAGCTCCCTAGAGGGTTGTCGTGTTCCTGCGCGTGAGTGAGGTTACCAGTAGGCTCCTAAGGAGTTGCTGTGTGGGCAGCAGAGGAGGCATCGCGCAGCTAATACATATATGTAGTTATATATATATATATGTATTATATACTTTTCAGATGGGCCGTATGCCTTCGGACGTTGTATAAAAAAATATTCAATGAAAGTATTTTTCATGGAGTTGCCTGCCATACAATTTTTTTTTCAAGCATTTATCTTTAATAACAATAAAACATTAAACCTTAGGGGATTGCTGTTAAATCTACTTTGTCCTAATCAAATGTAATGCTAGCGCGATAGCGAAGCGACAACAGGAGAAATATTCAGATATAACCTCAGTCTTGCATAAACCATATGTGCTTTGAAAAACATATTCCCCTCCAATTTTTATCCACCCGTCTCCGTTCTTGACCCCAATACTTGGGGTCATTTTAAACAATAGCCAGTGATTTCGCGACGGGCGGGACCAATCGCGGTCTTCCGGCTGAGTTGAAGTGTTGCAAATCGGATTTGCTCTAATTAACTTTGACTTTAAGTTTGCAATTCCTGTACTGCACGCACAAGTCTATACACAACTTGAACGCGCATGAAGGTTTTGTGTTGTATGGGAGCCCCCTTAAATATTTATTTTATTCTGTTTTTTAGTATTTGTTGTAATTGAAATTTAAAACTTAAATTAAACCAGTTGAGAATGCGCAAGCTTGCATTGCCAGAGGAACACCTGGCTCGTCAATTATATAACAATTCATTTTTTTTTTAATTTGTCGGCCATTTGACCATGTTCCTTAAGAGATAGGAACGGTGTTCCTGAACATTCCTATTCTAATTTTTTATGCTGAATTCGAATCAGAACTCAAAATTCGAATATTCGAAAAAAAGCGACAGACAAACTCACAGACAAACGCACAGACAAGTTCCAGTTGTTTCCTTTTTTATTTGTTAGCCACAGTGGGTACAATTTAGTTTTGCTACTTTAGTACCAAAATTAAATTGTACCTACTATTGTACTATTTTGAGATGGCGATGGCGTCGTTGCGCGTGTCATTGTAACCGAATACGCAGGTTAAGCAACGTCGACTGCAGCCTGTCTATGGATGGGTTTATCTATCTCGAGTTTCTCCGTTCTCGCGTTTTCGATAGATGACAGTTGTTAAGCTAAGTCAGTGGCCCTCGGGCAGCTTGAAAACACTAACCTCCGCTAATCCACATTTCAGCAGCGTGCTGGAGTATGCACTAAACCCCTTTGGTTGAAGGGAGACCCGTATCCCTGCAGTGGGATGAGTATGGGTTGATGTGATGTAATGAACTTAGAAAAGATTTATTAATGGTGGATATTACTAACATCAATCCTAGAAATTGAATGAAGCGGAAAGGCTTTTTGTTAGGTATTGATTTGACAAGCGAAGAAAAAACCAATTGCGGCGATTGATTGTAGAACCGCTCGAATTAACGAAAAAGACGACAATCAAGAAGAAGTTTATCAAACGATGATAATACGATGATAAGGAAATTGTCAGATTGTTTATCAAATCATCGATTATTGATGAGAGGTAGGGCGCATCAAAGCAGCCCGTCTGGGGCAGTATGTATCTCCTCCACAGAAAACCACAGCCAAATAACAACTTCCTATTGGGTTATTGTGTTCCTGCGTGTGAGCGAGGTCGCCGGTAAGCTCCTAAGGAGTTGCTGTGTTAGCAGCATAGGTGGTATCGCACGAACAATACTTGAATGTGTTGCAAGCCTATGAGACTACAGCAACCGCTTTGCACCAAGGTGGATCGTATGCTTGTATGCATCTCTACGTTGTTTAAAAAAATCGGCCAAGTGCGAGTCGGACTCGCGCACGAAGGGATCCGTACCGTTATCTAATCAATGTCGAGCAAAAAAATCACTTTAAGTATTTGTTTTATTTTGTTTTTTTAGTATTTGTTGTTATAGCGGCAACAGAAATACATCGTCTGTGAAGTTTCAACTGTCTAGCTACGAGTATCACGGTTCATGAGATACATCCTGGTGACAGACGGACGGACAGCGGAGTCTCAGTTATAGGGTCCGTTTTACCATTTGGGTACGGAACCCTAAAAATCTGTATGTATGTATGTATGTATGTATATCTTCACGCCAGGTCCCTTGCGGGGTAGGCAGAGAGAACCGAGCGCCATAAGACGCGGTCCTTACACACTTCACTCGCTTCTTTCACATTCATAGCTCTTTTCATGCACGCTCGCCGGTTCCTAAGGCTCCTGACATCACCTTCTGATAAAACACGACCAATTTGGTCATGGTAGGTTAGTCTTGGTCTTCCTCGGCTCCTACATCCTTCCACTTTTGCATTGTATATCTGTTTCGTCATTCTTACATCTTGCATTCTTTCTACATGTCCAAACCAACGGAGCATGCCCTTTCTTATCTTAACACCGACACTCTCTTTCAGTCCAACTCTCTTTCGTACGTCATCATTTCGAACGCGGTCAGCAAGCGTTATGCCACAAATTTTTCGCAGTGCTCGCATCTCGACCGCATTTATTCTACTTTCATGCTCTCTCTGCCATACCCAGCTCTCACTTCCATAAGTTAGCGTTGGGATTAACACCGCGCTGTGTACAGCGAGCTGTGCCTTCTGGCTTAGATTTCGGCTGCCAAACAGTTTACCCAACGCTCCATTCACGCTATTCCCTGCACTCACTCGTCTCTCCACATCAGCGGTGTACCTTCCATCGCTTCTAAAAGCGCTTCCAAGATATACAAACTCATCCACTTGCTCCAACACTACATCATCTACCGTAATCCTAGTGTTCGTTCTGGTTGTCTCTCTTTCAAATACCATTATTTTGGTTTTCTTCGCATTCAATTGTAAGCCTTTCTTCATACAATCGTCTTTCATTGTTGTGACTAGTGTTTGCAGTTCGGATGATGATTCTGCTATTAATACTGCGTCATCTGCATAAAGCAGGCAGTTAACCACTGAGCCACCCATTCGCATTCCCACATTCATATTTCTCATTCTCTGAAGACAACTGTCCAGATACAGGATGAATAGCCGAGACGACAGCACGCATCCCTGTCTGACACCAATATTGGTATCAAACCAGGGTGATAAGCTGCCGTCCACTCTCACACATGCTGTGCAATCCTCATAGGTGGATTGCACAGCACGTAGAAGGTCACCGTCAATCCCATATCTGGGCAAGATGTTCCAGAGATTCTTTCGCACGACCCTATCAAATGCTTTTTCAAGGTCCACAAAACCGCAGAAAACCTTCTGGTCCGTAGCCAGATGCTTTTCCACGATATTGCGGAGCGAAAAAACTTGATCCGTACATCCTCTGCCGCTTCGAAATCCCCCCTGTGCTTCCCAAAGCATTCCATCGGATTTCACCCTCATTCTCCTTTCAATGATTTTTCCATACACTTTAGCTGCTAGGCTGATCAAATCTGTGTTCAAAAATCTGTGTTCCCTACAATTCGTTTCTTTTTCCCCCAGCTCCTCAGCTGTGTGACTCATACTCGGCTCAGATGTGGACTCAATACATCTGAAAATGGCAATTCAAGTTGGACAGTCAGGCAAACGTTCGCTAATCTTATCAGCACTTAACCTTTATATTATAAACGATGAAACGGCAGGAGTATTGCAAACCAATTTCATATGTATACTAATATATATATAAAGATTTTGTTTGTTTGAACGCCAAAATCTGGGTCAGACGGGCTTTTTCTTTGTTCCCTACCTCTCTTAAAACACCCATTTTGATACCTTATGTTATATTATTGCTATTTTCGTAGGAATCGTAACTGTCAAGTTGTGAAATGAACTCTCAGCCGAGATTTTCCCAAGGGATTACAGCATAGGGTTCTTCAAGAAAGGCGTGAAGAGGGTCGGCAACGCACGTGTGACACCCCAGGTGTTGCAAATGTCCGTAGGCTACGATGAATGTTTACCATCAGGCAGGACGTATGCTTGTTTGCCACCTTTGTGGTATAAAAATAAATCTCTAACTTTTTGATACTTAATGTGGAGGAAGCGCTCGTAGGCTATGGTAAACGCTTTACATCAGGTGGATCATATGCTTGCATGCCATACCACGAATAGTTAATAGATTCAGGCGTTATTTTCCGAAAGTCCAATTTACATGCAATGTGATGTAACCTGCTTTGTGTGCTTCCACCACAAATTAGTTCCTACGGACTAGCGATGCAACATGCCGCCGCTGCCATGGCTGCTCCGGTAGTCTCTGCCTCGACTGTTGCGGATGTGTGCCATCTCGAACATAAACGGCATGCACCCGCCACCGTCGCTGCCACGGCTGTCCTGGTCGTCGCTGCGACAAGTGATTCGCCTCTCCACTAGGCATCCTCAGGCGCTGCAGATGTTAATCATTAGAATAACATGCTACAAGTGACAAATCCATCGTAGTGCCGTCCCTTATATTGAATACGACAATGTACCAGTCAATATTCCAATAAGGCCAGTTGTGTCGTACATTGGAGCTCCAACTATGAGTTGGCAAAATTTCTTAATAATACATATTCGTGAAAAGATATATTTTGAACAAAAACACAGCATTAAAATAGTTTACATTTAAAAGATTGTATAAAAAACTTAAAACTACCCCCGTCTAAATTAATATTATTCGATGTTGAAAGTTTATTTACTAACGTACGTTATGAGGATTGTCTAAAATCCTCAAGTCCTCTTTAGAAAATAAATTCATTCATCCTGGCGAGACAGATGATATATTACGATTGATAAGAGTGTATCACAAAAATATTTCCAATTTGAAAATAATTATTCTTTTCAAAACGTAGGATTAGCAATGGGGTCCCCTCTTCGTCTATTAATGGTTGACTTATTTATGGATAATTAGGAACGCGAACACATAATCGATAAAACACACACATTCTATCACTATAGATATGTTTACTATATTCTCATATGTCGGACAGGATCCAATTGTCAATTGGAACTCTTTGTTTCCAAATTAAATCCACCCTAAAATGAAATTCACGTTAGAAATAGAACAAAATAGATCAATTAACTTTTTAGATTTAACCATAACTAAAAATAAATCTCTCCATCAGTCAATATATCGTAAACCCACTCATATCGATACCACGATTCCCGCGTCATCCAGCCATCCTTGGCAACAGAAGCTCGCAGCGAATAAAACTATAATACAAAGCAAATAAATACACTGCGAGTTTGTGATACCTGGGAAAAATCACTGACAAAATAATTCACATATTAAGAAAAAATAACATACACGGAGCTCTTAAATCCCATAATTCACTCAAATCACTTTGTATCCGGAGTTTATAAGGTGTTCTGTGATGACTAATGAATGTGAACATGTTTACATCGGTCAAACTCGTCGTAATTATCAAAAACGATTTCACGAACACGTATCGGTGTATAAAAACAATCGCCCGGAAAGGTTTCACTCACCGAACATCTCATAGACAGAGGACATAATTTATCCCCCACTTATATACATATAAAATACTAGCTGCTGCCCGCGGCTCCGCCCGCGTGGAGTCATATATCGTAGCCTATGTGTTAATCCAGATCATAATCTATCTACCTGCCAAATTTCATTCAAATCCGTTCAGCCGTTTAAGCGTGAAAGAGAAACAAACATCCATACATACAAACTTTCGCATTTATAATATTAGTAGGATTACACACAATAGATAAAGTTTTAAAGTAAATATTAGGGAACAATTAGAAACTATTAAGCATAAAATTTCCAAAATTACTCTTAATCTTACTCTAATAAATACTCGTAGACAGACCTAAGCAACTCCCCTGTATTGAATATCTTTTCACTCACCCCATCCACCCCCACCTTCAATTCAATATAAGGGACAGCACTACGATGGATTTGTCACTTGTAGCATGTTATTCTAACGACTAACATCTACAGCGCGCAGCACATATTGTTTCGGTGTCCCGCATTCTCTAAACAGAGGTACGATTTGGAGCAGGAGTTGGGAATGCGGGTCACCGAAACTACAGTCTCCGAAATAGTGGTGGGGAAAGGTAGGACAACATTTTTAAAATACTGCGTCAGTCTAGCCACGTCTGTCATAGATAGGAACAAGCAGAGCAGCTCCGCCTAGGACTAATGTTGTATACCTCGGCTATACTCTGTATAGTCGATGGGATCGCGGTGGCTAGGCGGAGCTGCGAAGCTCGCGGTGGCTAGGCGGAGCTGCGAAGCTCGCTGTCGCCCGTGGCTGGACTGACGCAGTATGGGAAGGGAAGTTTGAAAACAGATAGTATAGTTCACCGGCGTCGAAAAATGGGCATAATTGAAATTGTAGACAATAAAAGATGATGAATGGAAGATGAATTGCGGAGTGGAAGAGAGAGAGTGATGTATGAATGTGTTTTTATTTATTTTAATTTAATGATTTATTTTAAAAATGTATATCATTGTTAGTGCTGTAAAAAGTACCTTGCCCACGGCAGGGGTGTAAGTTTGTAAAAAAAAAAAAAAAACATCTACCGCGCCTGAGGATGCCTCGTGGAGAGGCGAAATACCTGGCAGCAATGGTGGTGGGCCCGCATGCGGTTTCTATTCCAGATGGCGGACGACCGCAAGCCATGGCAGCACCGGTAGTCTTGCATCTACTGTGGGTGCTGGCCGCCGCTGGTTTGCATGAACTAATTGCATTGAACAAACAAACATCATACCACGATATTAACCCTTATCCAACCAAATAGTTTCAGAAGGAATAGTTATTTATAAAGTTCTATTTGTAAAGTCCCTAATTTATCTTCCTACAATCTAATCTTACCGGTGGGAACCTATCGCTAGTTTATCTATAAATAGCAATTCGTTCACAAATAACAAAGATAGCCCAGGGAGCTAAAACAATGCCGATTGATACATAACATTACTTTTCTGAATATTAACCAAGAAGTCGTTGTATAAATAGTATCAATGTCGTTTATCTACTTAGGCACCATTAGGGTTGGTCGGGTTACGTCATACTTTTACTGACTAGACACCACGAAGGGGTGCTGTCGCGACCGCTCCAGGGGATTGCGGGATGACGTACACTGAAGTTGCGTGCTGGTGCCATTATTGAGCAAAAACGAGCAAAAAAATCACGTTTGTTGTATGGGAGCCCCCTTAAATATTTATGTTATTCTATTTTTTAGTATTTGTTGTTATAGCGACAACAGAAATACATCATCTGTGAAAATTTCAACTATCTAACTATCACGGTTCGTGAGATACAGCCTGGTGACAGACGGACGGACGGACGGGCGGACGGACGGACGGACAGCGAAGTCTCAGTAATAGGGTTCCGTTTTACCCTTTGGGTACGGAACCCTAAAAACTAGCTGTGACCGCGACTTACTCCGCGCGGAATAGTTATTTTTTTATTATTTATTTATATTAATAAAATAAATAACATTTCAAAAATAAGAGTAGCCTACGTTACTCCTTATTACATCAGCTATCTGCCAGTGAAAGTCCCGTCAAAATCCGTCCAGCCGTTTCAGAGATGGCTAATCTCTGAAACGGCTGGACGGATTTTGACGGGCGGCAACAAACAGACAGACAGACAAAATGTGTAAAAAAAGTATTTTGGTATATGTACCGTGTATACATCCATATGCATTTAATAAAAAGCGGTTATTTTAATGTTACAAACAGACACTCTTTTATTCATTTTATTTATCTTTATAGATGATGAACTGTTGAAGTAACATGAAAAAAAAATATTAAATTATTAATTATTATTGTTTTTAACACATTGCGAATTATACAGAAGCAGAATTGTCAAAAAAATCTATGTCAAGGATTATTTTAATCTCGCCCCTTGTCCATTATTGGGTATTGTGAAAAGGATCATGTATGAACACTTTTGGACAATAAGGGACGAACGGGTGCGAGACCTTTTTATATCCATGATTTTAAATATCTCCCGTACCCGGAATGCGTTCTCATTAGGGCAGTAAAAACGATTCCTAATTGTACGATCCTTACAATGGATTTATGAATGAATATCAATGTGACACCTACGTGTAAGTACGTTCTATAGATGTTTAAAAACTGCCGTCTCGTATGCATTATTTTTCTAGGCGGTATTCCGTTTTCTAATCCATTAGGATTGGCGAGCTCCGCTACCTAAGCCCAAGGATTTGACGTATATACAGATTTTACATAGAGCTACTGCCGTTAGACCTGTACAACCCAGAGGGAAAACCAGACATTACTTAGCCATACGCTTTTATGAAACATATTTTTTTGGACGAGCGACTTTACTCAAGATGTTTTCCTTCACCGTCGAGCAAGTGATAAATACAAATCTATATCTATAAAAGAAAGTCGTGTTAGTTACACCATTTATAACTCAAGAACGGCTGGATCGATTTTTATGATTTTTGTGTACATATTTGGATTTGTCTTCGTCCGGAATAGGATAAAAAGTATTAAAACATGGAAAAAATAACAAAAAAAAATATAAAGTAAATTCCATTTCTCATACATTTTATATGAAACTTTTTTTTATGATATCTCAAGAACGAATTAGTATATATCTATATTATATATATAATTCTACTGTACGTGTGTATGTGACTGAACTCCTAAACGACTGGACCGATTTTGATGAAATTGTTTGTGTGTGTTCAAGGAGACTCGAGAATGGTTTAGATTCACAATTGGACCCAATAGGTGGCACTGCAGCCGGGTTCTGGGAAACTTTATATTATGGGACAGGACAACGTCTGTCGGGTCCGCTAGTATGTACATAAATCCGAAAACATGAAATTAGTGGTAGGTACATGTCCACACCAGAATTGACACCAGGGGAGGTCAATTGATATACTGGTTCTTTATCCACTAGGCTATCATTGCTCTCTGGCTGCCGTCTCTAATACATGACCAATAAAACTGGTTCCGAATGCGATCCTTGGCATGGCTTTAGAAATCTACCAACCCTATCGGCGAATTAATGTTTAAGAGAGGTAGTGCACAACAAAGCAGCCCGTCTAGGGAAGTACCTCCGTCTTACAGAAAACCGTAGCTAAATAACAACTCCCTGCCGGGTTGTTGTGTTCCTGTGTGTGAGTGGTGCCAGTAATCTCCTAAGGGGTTGCTGTGTTAGCTGCAGAGGTGGCAGCGATACGTTTTTTTTTTTTGTTTTTCGCCCATGAAAATTGAAGACCCACAAAAGAAGGACTAACCCACACACGCGGGTGTGCATTAGTCATTCTTCCGTGAGGGGCACCCTCCGGAATACGGGAGGGTGGAGGTGAAATCTTGCATAAGATACTGTTTCGTGCGAACGAACCTAGTTATGTCAGATTCCTACTGACTAAAACACCCCCTGGGTCCGTCTTTGGCCGGAAAGGCCTCAAAGGCTCCATCGGATGCGATCGCCCCAGGGGAATGGGACGACGCAAGCGTCTCTCTAATAAGAGCATACGCTTATAAAAGTGCCAACTCTCCTAAGGATGTCGCCACTAGTACCTAACTACGCGACTTAAGCGACCAGAAGGGTGCTTATAATTATAAAGGGAGCGATACTTAATATTTTACAAGCATTCGCAGGTTACAGTGACCGCTTTTCATCAGGTGGGATGGTATGCCCTGAATATTATTCATATGGTATGCATAAAATAGATCGCAACACGTTTATTAAAATTGGTTCACCGAATGCAATCCTCACGGCATGCGTTTTACTAAATCTACCTTCTCGAATATGTTGACCATCAACATTGAATTTATTATGTGCGTTTTTGATCTTTGAGCCGATCAAATCTTACGTTTCGCTGGTTTGGTTGGCACGCAACCGAACTTTCTGGTAGTTATTCTAATGTAATCTGGCGCCCGGCTCTTTCTGCTTATACTGCAAGGGACTTGGCGTGAAGATATATACATTGCGTATTTCGACTATTTATACTGCGTCCATTTTATTAAGTTACTTTTGACAGATCGTTCTATCCCTTTCGGATTTGAGAGATAACGCAACACTTGTTACCGGTCTTTTTCTGACTTGTTAATATGATTACCTGTCAAACGTTTAATTATAAGACGGACAGTGTATAGGCGAACACTAGTTAGTTATAATGGCAAGCCAATCAACTATTTGACGGCCCTCTTACTTCCAACCTACCAAAACGCTGTGTTTTAGCGCCTAAGTATCTTAGCGATGCGACTAATGGGAGGATATTTTAACCAATAAGCCGATACGTGACGCGATGTTGATCAGTGAACTAACCAATTAGAGCTGCTCGTTTCGCTGTACCCCCCACCTGCCTTACACTTCTCACTCGCTTCTTTAACACTAATAGTTTTTTTTAATGCACGCACGCCTATTTCTATATGGACCATTGACGATCCATTTGGTCATGGTGAGTAAGTCTTGTCGATAAGTCGATAAAAAGTGACATATTTTGCCAAATTGTGCCTTCTTCTTAGCGTTATCCCGTTTCCTAATCCATTAGGATTGGCGGGATCCGCTACCTAAGCATAAGGATTTGGCAAAGATACTGATTTTTACATGGAGCGACTGCCGTCAGACCTCCATAACCCAGGGAGGGGGAAATTAGACTTACCTTAGGTGGGTTTCCTCACGATATTTTTCTTTACCTCCGAGCAAGTTACAATCACAAACATGTACATAAATCTGAAAACGCGAATTTAATGCTAATGTCAGCATTCGAACCGGGGACCTGTTGGTCCCAAGGCCGGTTCTCTATCCACTAGACTGTCACTGCACTTTCTTGTACATTTGTAAGGTTTATTGGACCCATAGTTCAATAAACCTTACAAATGTGCAAGAAAGTTGGTAATCTTACATTTATGACAGTGGTGAATGCTGTTGAATAAAAACATATAGATAACTATATCTGAAGATATCGGTGGCAAATTGTATTGACAAATATGTACGAGTAGTTATACATATGTAAATTTTATGTATTTCTTTATACCACGTCTGGAGGCATAAAAGTATACGGCCCACCTGATGTAAAGTGGTTACCGTGGGCTATGAACGCTTGTAATAATACATTCCGCCTCTGCTACTAGCACAGCAATTCCGTGGGAGCTTACTAGTGATTTCACTCACTCGCAAGAACACAACAACCCTCCAGGGACTTGTCTTTTGTCTAAGGTTTTTTATGAGGTGCAGGTACTTCCCCAGCCGGGCTATTTTGATGCGCCCCACCTATTTTAACAGCATCAAGAAAAACACACAGGACAAACATTTGTGTGCATGAACATGTCTGTTTGTCTTGGTCTCAATGTTTATAAGAGAGGTAGGGCGCATCTAAACCGCCCGTCTGGGGAAGTACCTCCGCCTCACCAGAAAACCGCAGCCAAATAACAACTCCCTAGGGGATTGTCGTCTAAGGAGTTGCTGTGTTAGCAGCAGAGTAGGAATCGCGTGAGTATACTTAATGTATTACAAGCGTCCGGTAACCGTTTTACTTCAGGTGAGCCGTTATGCTTGTGTGCCTGCCGACGTTGTATAAAAATAAATAATATACTTATCTAAGTTATCAATAATTATCGTTCACTTCACCACCGTATATAATTTAAAGACCCGCGCACGAATATATTATTTATGTATAAATACATAATATTTTTACTAATATAAAACACATGTTATAGGTTCATAAATAATTTGTTGTACCTTGAATATAGCCACGAACAAAACATGAGACGCATTTATCAACCAAATTCGTGGCGTCGATTATAGATATCGGCGTCGTAAAAATTCATACTCATCTTTTTTCTCTAACTCACAAAAGCAAGAAGCAATAACTTCGAAACAATCTTTCAAGAACCTGCATTCCGGCTGTGGGACGAACATATTTGAAGTGGATATCCAAAAATAGCTTATCCTTAAACGACCATTTCATGAATGAATATTGAGATTTTATAACAGGTAAAACCCCACAGCTATAATGTCGAGATTAACGCTCTCGTTTTCCTCGACAATAAGTACTGTAACCACCATAACTCGCTTTTCTCGGCGTTCAACAAAATGACCTCACGTCACTCATTATCTCAACAGCCGTGCCATAGAAGTCGTTTATTTAAAGAGCAAAACAGAAGTCATTCTTTTTGAATGAAGTCATCCTCTTATTAATTGACTGTTTACATTTTTTTATCGGCTTTCAGCCATGCAGTCGGCTGTTAGTCATGTTCAATCCGTATTCCGTTTCTTCAATGACTCAATGCTGTTTTTTCATTGGAAATCTGGTTTACCCGTGAACGGTCCTTGGTTATGTTTTTTTTATAACGTCGGGAGGCATACAGGCCGTGTCCATCTGATGTAAAGCAGTTACCGTAGCCTATAAACGTTTGAAGTATCACTCGCGCCATGCCACCTCTGCTGCAACAGCAACTCCTTAGAAGCTTACTGGTGACCTTGGAGGCCCACTTGATGTAAAGCAGTTATCGGAGCATATAAACGCTTGCAATATATTAAAGAAATAGGAACTCATGCAATGCCCTGGTTAGGCAACTCAACACTGCAACTCCTTAGGAGCTTACTAGAGATCTCACTCACGCAGGAATACAACAACCGTCTTGAGATTTGTTATTTGAATGCAGTTTTTTGTTAGGTGTAGGTGTATGTGCGCCCTATCTATTATAAACACCCTACCTACCTATCAAAAAGACAAACAGACATCATGCACATAAATGTTTGTCTTGTGTGGGAATCGAACCCACGAGCGTTGGTGCATAATAGCGCGTTTCACCACCGCGTCACCGAGCTCCTCCAGCCTACATACAAATCTTCAAGACTCTTCGATTAGCGATTTCAAAACTGTCTGTCTTTTTCCATTTCCATGGGAAATTTAGCCACTGCTTGTTCCAGAGATTTCTTAAGAGACACAATGTCCGCGTGTCGTTTCGAGCTGGCCATTGTCCTCTAAAACTGACCATAATTTGTAGTCTAAGGGGTTCAGATTTAGGCTAGGCGAGGGTTAGTCTTCAGCTCTTATCCGGAACGTTGGTTTCGAGCCAGGCTTGGGTAGTTCGTGCCTTGTGACAAAGTGCACAGTCCTGCTGGAATGTCCACGGTACATTTTTAAAAAGTGTATTTCCGAGAGGTTTCACAACACGATCTAAGACGGTCTCTTGATACTCGTTGGCTAAAGTCTTCATTCCTTTTTCACAAAAATGAAGCTTTGTGATTCCTTGACAAGACACCCTCGACCAAACCATTACAGACGCAGGATGATGACCACGTTTCCGACCACTTGGGCGGCATTTTTAGAACTGTGTGAGACATTTTGTAATTTTGCTCGATGTAGTGCTCTTCAATCGGGGGGAAAAAAAAGGACTTTTATGGTCTTCAACAAAGCAAGTGTTGGTATATCTGCCGATAGTACGAGATACGAACATACGGCTGGTACCAAGCTTTTGAAGTGTCTTGAATATGACCGACGGCTTCATACCCACTTTGTGCAAGGCAATCACTGCAATCCTATTTTCTTTAACACCCCATTCCATATTGTAATTTGATAATAAACACTAAACAAATATGTAAAACGGCGGGAAATCGTTTTAAACACAATAAGCGCGTTCCAAATTTCAAATAATTGAAGAGTTCAAAAAAAGAAGTTTGTATGTAACCGTATTTATGGTCAGGCTAGTTAGTTCGTTTGTAAACGTGATTTTATTTGGGCTGTTCATCTCATGGAAACATGCCTTTTTAATTTATTTGTTCTAAATAACAACTGTCCGCAGAGATAAAAGTTGTCTTATTATTTTCAGGACCGGGTGCTGAACATCACAAGTCAAATAATGGACCAACTTTTAGGTGACGAGCGCGTGGCTAGAGGATTCCGCGTCAAGTTCCCAGAAGACGTCCTCCAAGACAACCTGGCTGGGCAGCTGTGGTTCGGAGCTGAGGTTAGTTGTAAACTTTGCCGTAGTCCTTTCTACAATGATTCAAAAACCATTACTACACAAATCGAGGTGCTGCATTGCTGAAACCACTGCAGGGATACGGATCCTTCAAACGAAAGTAACTTTACACTTACATTGCTGAAAAGATTTTTTTACAGAACCCAGTAAGCTCCTGGGTTGCCATGTTAGAAACAGATGTGACATCGCACCAGAGGCGTCACTCGTGTGTCTGGACCTATAGAAACCTCTTTACGTCGAATAACCCTTTTTCTCAGATGGACCTAATATGGCTGTCTCACGCATACTAGCCATCATGTTAAAGATAAAGATTAGTGACAACCAACCACCATCAAAAAAGTGACCAACAGGTCTCTGGTTCGAATCCCGGAATTTGTAACTATCACTAGCTCGGCGGTGAAGGAAAACATCGTGAGAAAATCCGCACGTCTGCAATCCGCAGTTGCTCCGTGTAAAAAACCAGTATCTTTGCCAAATCCTTAGGCTGAGGTAGCGGACTCTTGTCAACCTTAATGGATTAGGAAACGGCATAACCCTAAGAAGAAGAGATGAAGATGATGATGATAAAGACTCAGTTACTTATAGAGCATTGATTGTATTTATTTATAACCATTTAAATTTTAAGTTAACAAATTGATGCTTTTTCACCAACTCTAAATGTATGTTCTTAATTTTCCAGTGTCTCGCAGCTGGTTCCTCAATAATGAACAGGGAGGAAGAATCGGCTGCGATGAGACCATTAGCCAAGGCGTTGACGAGGAGTCTGGAAACAGTCAGGTCCTTGCTTCGGGAACAGTGCCTCAGGCCGAGGGAGCACGCCCTGTCCCACACGGATGACATGCTGCACGAGAGCTTGAGGATATTCGACAAGTTAGTAATTAGTATACATATTTTTATAACTCTTAATATAATTTGCAAATGGGTGGACCACCTGCGTGATGGTAAGCAGTTTATAGATGCCTGTAATATGCTAAGGCTACCACGCGTTGTACACAAACATTTGTTTCCACCTTTACTTGACACACTTATAATTGTTTATCTGTTTTTCAGATTGTTCGCGGAATTTGAGCTGTGTTATGTAAGCGCCATGGTGAATGTCAAAACGCCGCATGAATTCGAGGCACAGCAACTTATCTGTGTGCTGTTCTCTGAGAGTTTGCGACGGGCGCTCAAGCAGAACTTGTTGACACAAGAACAGGTATCATTTCAACTCATTGCTGTTTTAATTAGTCTTGTGTTACGTTAGCGCCATGGTGAATGTCAAAACGCTGGGTAAGTTCGAGAGGCGCAGCTACTTATCTGCGTCCAGGGTGTTTGCGACGGGCGCTCAAGCAGATCTTACTGACACAAGACCATTTCAACTTATTGCTGTTTTAATTTGACTTATGTTACGTTAGCGCCATGGTGAATGTCAAAACGCTGCGTAAGTTCGAGAGGCGCAGCTACTTATCTGCGTCCAGGGATTTTGCGACGGGCGCTCAAGCAGATCTTACTGACACAAGACCACTTCAACTTATTGCTGTTTTAATTTGTCTTATGTTACGTTAGCGCCATGGTGAATGTCAAAACGCTGCGTAAGTTCGAGAGGCGCAGCTACTTATCTGCGTCCAGGGTGTTTACGACGGGCGCTCAAGCAGATCTTACTGACACAAGACCATTTCAACTTATTGCTGTTTTAATTTAACTTATGTTACGTTAGCGCCATGGTGAATGTCAAAACGCTGTGTAAGTTCGAGAGGCGCAGCTACTTATCTGCGTCCAGGGATTTTGCGACGGGCGCTCAAGCAGATCTTACTGACACAAGACCACTTCAACTTATTGCTGTTTTAATTTGTCTTATGTTACGTTAGCGCCATGGTGAATGTCAAAACGCTGCGTAAGTTCGAGAGGCGCAGCAACATATCTGCGTACAGGGAGTTTACGACGGGCGCTCAAGCAGATCTTACTGACACAAGACCACTTCAACTTATTGCTGTTTTAATTTGTCTTATGTTACGTTAGCGCCATGGTGAATGTCAAAACGCTGCATTAGTTCGAGAGGCGCAGCAACATATCTGCGTACAGGGAGTTTACGACGGGCGCTCAAGCAGATCTTACTGACACAAGACCATTTCAACTTATTGCTGTTTTAATTTTATCTATGTTATATTAACGCTGTTAGAGTGGTGGTATGGTGAATGATAATACGTGTACGTCACTCGAGTTCGAAGTGCAGCAAGTTATCCTTTTTTTTACACTACTTCAGGAGGCATACAAGCATACGGCCCACCTGATGTAAAGCGGCTACCGTAGCCTATTATCGCTTGTTAGTTAATGATCTCATTGGTCATAATTATAAGTATATTATATTTTGTTATTTACAGGTGGATTCCTACGATCCGGCGTTGATGTTTGCTGTCCCTCGTTTAGCGATTGTAAGCGGATTACTCATCTATTCTAGCGGACCGCTGAGTATAGATAAACCGACAGGTAAACATTTGTCTTTCATTGTCACGGCCTTATTTATTTCATTTTCAGTTAATTTTGTACAACCTTTCATTTGTATGTTATTTATCTTTATTTTATTCTTTTATTTTTATTATATGACAGGGTTATTCATGTTGACACGGAAAATTCTCATTCGAATCAAAGGAGATCTTTCCAGTGAAATGTAATTCATTTTCATTCGCATTGAACGCCATATTTGTCACGAAATCGAAATCTTTTCAATGCAATTTGAATCCATGCATATTACGATTTCAAAGTGTCAAAATGATTTATTTCTTCTTCTTAATTCGTAAATTAACGCCATATCGACTGTTATATAAATTGCAAATAAGTAATTTTAACTTTTGCTGGTTTTAGAGTGCGTGTATTTAATTTAAAATTTAAGTAATCAAAAACATAAATATTAAAAAAAAACATAAATATTAAATTGCGTAATTTACTATCGTCTTATGGGTGTAGTATTGAAACTTCAACGTTTTGTCTGAGTGTCCTTCCGCAGTGTTTTTCAGCGGAATTTCTGAAGGGACATATAGAATTAAGAATATTTTGAAACGGTTCTAAACTTACGATTTGTGCTGGCAGCATAGACCCTTCGCCACCTCTGGACTAAAAAGAACAAAATAAAACTTCACTTGATGTGTTAGTTGCTGTGATAGCAGCAGGGGTGGTATCGTGCGAGCGATACTTTCTGTGTTGCAAGCGTTCAATAGGCTACGGTAACCACTTTATGGTGTGCTGTATAGGGTGGGCCGTATGCTTGTATCCCTCCCGAATTTGTATAAAAAATATGATTAAATGTGGTAAATTTTATTTCAGAGGAAATGTCAGATATGTTCCGTCCATTTCGCACCCTACTCCACAAGATCCGTTCTCTGCTGTGGACGCTGGACCGGCGGGAACTGATGGCTCTCGAGCGGCTGCTGTGCACCAACGAGGATGTCTCCAACCTGGCTAGCCTCGACCTGCCCTTAGGTAAATAACAAAGGATAATATTTCTATTGTTAATCACTTGCAACTACTTCAGTGGTAATTTCATGTGAACAGATATGATTTTTATATGAAATACATAGTTAAATTTTGTTTTACATTACTGGGTATTTATTGTATGACACATGCAATGATCATTCAGTTGCTGTAGTGAACGTAAATCATATGAATAGAAACATAAAATTTCAAACATTTTTTTGGAATATCACGTTATACTTTGCAATTGAGTGCCCGATTTTGACGACCCCGGCGGAAGACTTTTTTTTCGAACAAATTACACAGCGCCACCTAGCCCCAAAGTAAGCGAAGCTTGTGTTATGGGTATTAGACAAATGAAAAACATTTTTTTCATTTTTTTTTTGTAAATATATACATAGAAAATACCCAGACCAATACAAACAGACATGTTCATGCACACAAATGTTTGTACTATGTGGGAATCGAATCCACGAGCGTTGGTGTCAAAGGCGGCGTAACATCGCGTTTCACCACCGAGCTCGTCAAAATACATTGTTGAATCAGTTATGAGCTGTATATGAAAATATCATTATTTTATTGCCGACTCCACAATTGCTTTTTATTTGAAGCACCCATGCGAACGAGCACCGCTCGGCGTTTTTTATATGTTCGCAGTTTGATTTGGGTATGTGGGCAGTATGGGGAAGCTCAATGTCGCTCAGCGTGCCATGGAAAGGGCTATGCTCGGGGTTTCTTTGCGTGATAGAATAAGAAATGAATATATTCGTAGTAGTACTAAGGTATCCGACAAAGCTCAAAGGATAAGCAAGCTGAAATGACAGTGGGCCGGCCATATAGTTCGTAGAACCGACAACCGCTGGGGAAGAAAAGTTCTCGAATGGCGTCCCCGTACTGGTAAACGCAGTGTGGGACGACCTCTCACTAGATGGAGCGACGATCTCAGAAAGTTTGTGACCTCAAAGAGAGTTGATGTATGCAGGTGGCACAGGATCGAGACGAATGGCTTTCTAGGAGGAGACCTAAGGATCAATAGTGGATGAATACGGACAGATTTGGGTATGACACCGGAAAATCTTAAAGGATTCTGCAGGTTTCACTTCCGTGGACAGCGCGATCATGTCAACTGTTACGCAATGTAAAACAGTCTATAGTTTCGATGAAGCGGTCGGTTCTCTCTTCCTTCCGCGCAAGGGATTTAGCGTGGTATTATAGATAGATATTGTGGCGTTAAAAAAAGGAACAGCGAAGAATAATATTTTAAAAGACTTTTAAAATCAATACGAATTCTTTGATTATTTTACAAATAAATCGATGGTTTGTCTGTAATTATTAAAAAAATATTCAAATCGGTTATAGTATAGTAGTAGTATAGTATAGAATAACTATAATTATATGTACTTCAAATGTTTAAAGTGGACTGTATATAATATTTTCAGCGTCAGAATCGACAAACGACGAGTCATGTCCATATCCTGACATCGGCGAGTTCGTGTCGAGGTTCTACGCAGATCACGCGCACTGCCGGGATCTATACACGCAGAGGTAAGTTCTATCTATTGTGGAAGCACGCAGAGATGACTTTTACCTGTTCTGTAGATAGATTCAGAAGTTACGTTATTAACCTTCAAGCGGATGCGTGGATCATTTGTAATGGCAGCAATCGCGCGTAACCTTAAAGTCCTATGAGGTATTTCAAAGATTTTAATCACTTATTAATTAATGATATTCATTCTAGGACACATTTAGTGAAAAAAAAAATTGAATACAAACAAAATCAAATACCATAAATTATAAGGTAAGATGGGATTTTTATATTAATGTATCTAGTTTAATATAGGAAAATAAAATCAAAATAACAGAATTAGTTGACTCCATGAGATCAATTAATTAGAATTAACAACTAGAACTTAGTCAAAAGCTTCTTATTGGTAGCTTAATATTGGTCACTGGAATCTGATTCACTCTGCGCAAATACTTCTCGTCGTACGTTATTATACTACTAAAATAAGCGCACGGTCTGCCCGATGACATGCAGTTACCATAGCCTACGGACTTGTGCACGTAATGTACAGATTGCATTGTTAGGTAGCGGCCACCGAATCATTTTTATATAACTAATTCACTGTTATAAACTTAATTGGATGATATTGCAAATAATTGCTTTTGACGCCTGCGTTGCGACTTACCGAATGAGCTGTGACCTCCGAGCAGCGCGTGAAAGAGATGGAAACAGTATATTTCGTATATAGAGAAACAACATCAGGATACTAGGTATGGCAAATACTTGCGATAAAACAGTGACATTACGGATTAAAATGCATCGAGTGCGATCCATTGAACCCGCGCGCCCGCTTGAAGGTAAAAATAAGGGGGAGAATGTACCGCCCTGCTTGTTCTACCTACCCCGCGAGGCACTTGGCGTGAAAATATAGATAGTAGGATGAACCACAACGACGGCCACAAGGTGCATAACCTTGTTGTCATCATTGTGGTCAATAATGTTTTAAGTAAATAACAACTATGATTTAAAGTTCCAGCGAGCCAACAATAACGGATGGAGATTATCTTCCCGATAATATTGAAGTCATGACACCAATCATAGATGGCCTCCGTCGACTCACGGAAGACACAGACGACGAACACGACACAACTAGCACAGATACATTCCAAACTAACGATCTCGACACAAGAGTAAGAAAACCGAGCAGAGACACAAACGATCTATCTTCACTTAGAAACCTATCAACAAACGGTCTTATGATGTTTGACCCTTTAGTTATTAACGCGGTTGCATCGACGTCAGGAGAAAGTACAAATCGACAACTACCCGATCACGATTTAGTCACATCCCTAAACGAACAAGTCACTGAAATCGCTGATCGACTGTCATCAATCGTCACTAGTGATGTAGAAATCGAACACCAAAAACATTCATTCTCCACTAACGACGTGCCTACGTTGATAGATGATTTAGGCCCAAGGAATGAACAACTGAGTTGTATGCCGTCAACTAGTCACGGGTATTTAATACCCAACGCAATAAACCACGAACCAGTAGTCATGTCCTTATCACACAATAATTCAGCTGTGTTCAACCAAGAAGAGTCCCATGATGGTGCAATAATGAACTCTGATCTCCCGTTAATAATACCTGATAATATCGATACGCAGATTGTAAATACTAATATATCGATAGCAAACGCTAATTTAAGTTCCCTATTGTTAACTAATGAAGAGTTTAGACATAATTTTCCCGATGAGAATAATGACGGAGACAATACGAGCATACATTCAGCTAACATCTCTATGGATAGAGATGATGATAGGGTTAAGTTTATGTTAGGGTATGAAAGTGACCACGAATCACCAGTTGATTCAGGTGTTAGTACAGAAAATACAAGTTTAGATAGATCGCCTGATACAGATCAAAGTAAAGGGTTAAAAGAGAATCATTTTATGCAACAGAACAGGGTATTGGAAAGTCCTGAAGAGAAAGACACCAAAAACACATTAGAAAGTTCCTTTTCAGATGTAAATAATGACAGTGTAAATATAAATTACATAGAAGAGGACAGTACTAAGAATGAGGCGGGTTCGTCGAGTATCGATGTTTTAAATAGGTTAAGTGATGAAGAAGGGTTGAATGAAGCGACGAACTCTAAACCTCAAGACTGGGCTGCAAATGCATCCGAAGATGAAAATATAGGTATTAATGACGTATTGAAAGAAATTAGACGACAAAGAGTAGCAGATATGATGCTTCGATCGCTAGTTGATGACAATAATAGTACTACAGAGGTTCCGAATTCATCACAGAGTACATCGAGACAGAAGAGTACTAGGAAAACAGGTGGAAAGAGAAAACGGAAGAAGAGTAATATGTGGTCGCCTACAATAGTGCTGGTAGACAATAGATCGATGCAAAACCAGAGTAATCCAATGAGATTGAATTTGGATCATTTTGTTGATGAAAGGTGAGTTTTTTTTTTACTTTGTTATATGTTTCAGCTATATGTAGCTATCTTATACTGTTTGTTTATATGATGGTTGTAGTACTTGTGTATACTGAAACCCTCGTAAGTAACAGATTACTACTTCAGTGAGAGAATCGCGTAAAATTTCTAAGAAAATCTCGCAAATACATGCGTGTTGCTTGGTTTGTAATTGAGTGATTTTTCCGAAATTACTGCGCTATTTATCATTCTGTACCTTGTAATTGTATAGCTTACGGGAATATTTTTGTACTCCAAGATAAAAACAATAAGTTTCAAAGTTTTTGTGCGACGCACGACATATATACAGAAGGATTACTCCAGTAAAATAATCATAATCCGTCCAAACGTTGGCCACCCACCCAATTATTGACATACTTACATTTATAGTCAAATAATAAAATCTAATACTGTGGTTAGAATGTGCCGATAATTGGGTTTTAGATACCTTAAATCTTTATTATATTAACTTAATGCTTATTAAGACTGACAGTAATTTATTGTTAAAAAGTTTGAGAGACTTAGCCACATTAATTACAAATAATTTTAATCCTATTTTCATTTGACAGTAAATTGATTGCTTCTTAACCCTTTAAAGTGCCAATAATAGAACGGTTTACTCTAGACCAGGGTTTCTCAAAGTGGGGTACGCGAACTCCTACGGGTTCGCCATTCAACGGTAGAGGGTTCGCGACAAGATTTACGTAGTGGTGGCTGGATGACACGTGAGGAATGTATGTTGTCGCGTGCCAGTGAACTCGCTCGCACTTTGCGGGTGGGTTTTCATTCTTGACTATTATAAGAACGATATACAGAAACCAACTTGATGCTGAGAACAGATCTAAGGTAAAAATTGACCAAAATTACTTTGACTACAATTGATTCAGTTTGTTGTCACATTAATATTGAAACTTGATTTATTTTTGCCACGATGTTTTTTACAAACTTGGTGTTTAGTGCCGTAAGTTTGAGAAACCCTGTTTTAGATAGATAGTATGCATAATTCGCTACTCTCCACTGACCACTCGAGCACGAGATCCGACTCACATTTGATGAGTTTATTATATTTCCAGTGGTGTGTCAGAGTGCGCTGACGATGAGCAGATAGCCTTGGCATTGCAAGCGCAAGAACTGGCCGCCAGGCAACAGGCGAGAGGAAAATTCAAGTAAGTAGTCTATAGGGGTGATAAGCATACGACCTGCGTAATATAAAACAGTTGCCGTAGTCTACGAACATGTGTAATGGAAGAACTAGGAATAGCTTACTGGTAGGCCCATTCACTCGCAGGAACACAACATCCCTCCAGGAAGTTGATATATGCCTGCGGTTTTTCATTGAGTGGAGGTACTTCCTCAGTCGGGATGCTTCGATGCACCGTACCGGTCCTAAAAATATTAAATACCATATATTTTTATTTTTTTAGGTCAAGTGAGGATCTCATCCATCGTCTATTCGTTTGCATCGCGGGCGTAGCCGACCAACTTCAGACAAACTTCGCGGCTGATCTCCGGAACATTCTCAAGTCGGTGTTCCTCATGAACCAGACGCCCGAAGTGGAGGACGAACCTGAAACCCCCCCTGAGAAGTCGGATAAACCTCCTGCAATAGAGTATGAAGCGACTGAGGAACAAGTCATACAAAATGGTAAATTGTTCACAATTTTTTTTTGTACATCGTCGGAAGGTCACCGTAAGCTCCTAAAGAGCTGCTGTGTTAGCAAAAGAGGTGGCAATCGCGTCTAGGCTACAGTAACCGCTTCACATCAGGGGGCCGTATGCTTGTTTGTCACCTTAGTGATAAAAAATGCCTTAATGAAAATCTTGATCTTGGCCAAACACAATCTCGGCAACTTGAGCACGAAGCACTCGATTCCCCCAACAATTTGAACTCGGCAACTGGAGCATTCGACTCCGCTCCCTCGTCATCTGGACTATTCAACCTCGGAGACGGTTACCATGGCTTATGAACACTTGCAACAGCATGCGCGTGGTCTTCACTCGTTTTTCGAAGAAAAAAAGGCTCAGCAGGACAGTCACATGACAGAAGCCACTCAAACCCCCAATTTTTCAAACGACCCCAAAAGAAATTCTTGTATCGGCGTTTTGCTCGTCTGAGCAATTCTTTTTTTGGAATGTTTGTGATGGGTCACTCACACTTGTGGTGGGTTTACCTACCATGACAGATTGTTATCAGAAGGTGGTGTCAGGAGCCCTAGGAATCGACTAGTCAGTATGAAAAGAGCTATGAGTGTTAAAGAAGCGAGTGATGTATGTAAGGACCGAGTCATTTTGAGCTCGGTTCTTTCTGCATCTTCAAGGGATGTGGCGTGAAATTTATTGGTACATAAACTAAGAAAGAAAAAAGAAAATTGAGAAAGTAGTGGCATTTAGCTCTAGAAATTGGCAAGCGTGCATAAGAAGAGCTATGCTATGAATGTTAAAGAACCGAGTAAGATGAGTAAGAACCGAGACATGCAGCGCCCGGTAACATAGGTAGATAAACTAAGAAAAATGTCGAAATCATTACTACAGTCCTATCCTTTTTCAATCTCCAGGTAGTTCTTTCGACAGCGTCTACTCAGCGGAAGAAGTGTACGCAGATAGTAATTCAGAGTCCACTGGCTCGGAATCGAACTCGCGGCTGGTGCGTCGAAACACCGTGAACGCGACTACTATGGCAGCAGACCAACCCGCCGCGGACACTAGAAGGAAATCCATTGACAATACCACAAATCTACAAGCGTCAGTATCCACCGGTGATCTCACATACAGGTATGGGTAAAAGATGATAAATAAAAATAAAATTCATTTATTTCGGATATCTGTATGATTCATTGATATTAAATACACCTGTTATTAATGTTCATTTAAAAATGAAGTTATAATAATTATCAAAAATATATCAAAAATCAACAAACAAGTCCTACAAATAAATATATAACATAAATATTTTTTTTTAAATTGATAATTAAAAATGTCTTATGAAATCATATATATATATATATATATATATATATATATAACAATGTCAGGAAATGAATATTCATAACTTTCTTATCGGCATTGCTACGGATATGTCTGTCGCAGCAATGTTGAAGGAAAGGGCGAAGAGAGTCGTTTGAGCGGATTGCGTTGGTACTAGTGCCGACGCCTTCTGATCACTACTCTCTTGCGGCCCGACGTGTGCGCTGATCTGTGTAGCTCTCGTGTGCTCCAGAGAAGTGAACCGTTGCTGGCCCCACCCATCCCCGGCGTGCTGATCGAGCTATCTGAAACTGACGCACTTGTGCAACGGTGACGGAGAAACTCGGCCACTCGCATTGGATAGCAGTTAAACGTGTGTACTCTTCCCGGAGCTTGCTCTGGGTCTGAGGAAAGCGTCGCTGTCTGTTCCCGCTGCTTTTGCAGCTTCCCCCCCCCCCCCCCCCCCCCCACCCCCCCCATCCACACGTCGTCCCTGTCCCTGCGCCGGGTGCACTAAGTACGAGTTTTTCTCTGCGAGGTGCATTCGGAGCATCGTCAGCGTCGTTACCGACAGGCGTCCGTAGCGCTACTGCGTTCGCAGCGCGCTCCTGCACGGCTGTTTGGCTGGGTACTCGGGTGCGTCGTTCGGTCAACTTCGGTTCCGCTCGGCGCGCTCGGCGATTCTGCCGCACAGTCGCGTAGTTTTCGTTTTGTTGTTGTTTTTCGTGTGTTTGTTCGTCTGTGTGTTGTGTTTTCACAAAACACGGACGGGAACTAACTGGTGTCCTTCTTTTGAAAGACGCCAGTTAAGTCCAAACATCTTCCTCTCGTAGTGTTCCGTCCCCCTCATTTGTTGCCGTCCCCCTCTTTGTCTGTTGTCGCCCGTACTCGCAAACCCGTCGGGGTGAGCGTGTACCTTGTTTTGTCCTTGTTTGAGTGACTGCCACCTCTGACCGTACGCGGGAGGAGGTGTTAGCCGCGAATACCACCTGTATAGGTTGTAAACTCACTTGTGAGTTTACAACCCATACGATTTTCGTCTCGTTCGTCGGTTTGATTCTGACTGACACTGCGTTTGCGGGGTCAGCCAGAATTCAGCCTCCGTCGGAGCGGGCCTAGCCCACCATACCACGATGGCCGACCGTAAAGGAAGGCCACCGTCTCGTCCTCTCAACCCCGAGGCGCTAGCCGAGGGAATTCCACCTCAAGCCCCACGAAAGGGCCGTAAATCCAAGCCATTTGGAGGCCGCCAGTTGGCCGCCAGAGACCTGCAGACTGGGCAAGTGACAGAGGTCGCGCCGTCTGCACTCGGTTTTCATACCGACCCAGTCCTAGAGAGCCCGCGCTCTCCAACTCCACTCCCTAGGAGGCAACTCCCATCACCAGTCGCTGGTGTCCTAGCGATGCCAGTCCCATCTAAACGCCACCATCAGTCGCCGTCAACAGATGGCAGTTATGTCGCCCACGACGACAAAAGGGCCAGGCAGAGGTCCAAGTCGGAGTCATTCAGTGACCAAACCGATCCACCTTCTGTAGGTAGTACAGATTTGTACTACCTACCTCCACTACCTCAAAGGCAGAGCACGCCTCGCCAAATCACCGCCGCCTCACTAGAAGGCAGTAGCCTCGATCGCGAGGTTCATGATATTATATACGGCCATTCAAGCCAAACATCTTACGCGCGCATCGCCAGCCGTGATGACGTCATCACTGAGCATAGGATGTCTCAGTCGCCCATACCAATGCCGCCCTCTCCGTCCTACGCAAACGTAGCCGCCAAGCCGCCATCCCCGAGCGCCGCACACGTAAGAGTGCCGGCGCCGACGCCTCCCGTGCAAGGAGAGGTACCTCCACAAATGAAGGGCTACCCACCCATCATAGTGGATACCTTTCCTAATTGGACGCAACACTTCACAGTGTTGCGTACAAAACTAGGCCATGCACCGAACGCTAAGCCGCACGGTAGAGGCGTCCGTTTTACAGCCAAGTCCGCCGACGAATTTCGTGCGGTACAAGCTTATCTCAGGAACCTCGGCGAAACTGAGCCCGCATTGTCGTGGTTCTGCTACTCAGTAGCCGAGGAGTTGCCCACCAAGATAGCCGTACGCGGGCTACCATTTGACACACCGGAGGAAGTCGTTGCCGCCGAATTTGAATCCCTGGGGTACGCCACTAAACTGGTGAGG
The DNA here is from genome assembly GCA_947507595.1 of Pyralis farinalis. NCBI lineage: Eukaryota > Metazoa > Arthropoda > Insecta > Lepidoptera > Pyralidae > Pyralis > Pyralis farinalis. The sequence continues at coordinate 42,519,681 of OX382257.1, read as the reverse complement.
CCCTTAATGTCTAAGACGGGTAGGCACAGTGGTGTCTACTACATCCAACTCGAGCACCTGTCGCGGGAGGAACTTCATCGCCTCTATGCGATCGATGAGATGCTCAACATGCCTGGGATCCGCGTAGAGGCATGGAGATCTCACAAGCGACTAGCGCAATGCCATCGTTGTCAGGGGTTCGGACACTCGTCCGCCAACTGTTTCAGACCCCTGAAGTGTGTCCGGTGCTCAGGCGGACACACCACAGAAGAGTGCCAAGTCGCCGAAGGCCAACCACTCCACTGCGCAAACTGCGGTAAGAATCATACCGCCAACGACAGGCGATGCGCAGTGTTGAGGAGGGAGGCAAGGCGACGGGGCATCCAACTACCAGGGGCCCCACCAGTTAAGCAGCCAGTTGGGCGAGCCATCCCACAGCGGCTCACGCAAGAAGAGGAAGCTGAGGGATGGCAAATAGCCGGAGACCGTCGAGGCCGACCTACCGAGGTCGCCCAATCCCACCGCCAGCCCGCAACGCATAGCGCGGCCTCAGCGCCGCAGGAAGCTGCGGGCCAAATTCCCACCACGCTTGCCCCGCCGGCCAATACCGGAGGGCAGGCAAAAACCAAGAAACGGCCCCGTAGAAGGAGAAACAAGAAGAAACGGGGCCAACAATTCCAGCCGGCAACGCAGTTGCCACCGCAGCTGCCCACACAGCCAGTATTGCCGACCAACTTAGTTCCCCACTCTGGCCGCGGCGCCACTAGCGCGCCTCACGCGAGCGAGGGCGCCGCCCGCCGCTCAGTCATCCGCCCTACTGGTGCTAAGTATAGCACACACCAAGGCGCCTCAGGCAGCAAACCCACCTTGGGGGTAAGCAAACCACCCACGCATGCGACTAGTGATCCTATCGCTCAGATAGTATGGATCCTAGTCGACATGATCAAATCAATAGCCGCCGGGGAAGACATCTGGACGGCGGCTACCCAGGCACTAACGCAGTTACTCACTCGTCAAGAGTGAGTAACCGCGTACCAACGAGGCAAAACCGCTAGACCACTTGACTGCGCAGCTAACTGATTCGACCCGGCCAGGAGGGCGAGCGATAGTTTGGTTCGGTAAGTGAGTGCGGCCGTCCTAGTGGAAACGACGGTCGCGCCGCTGCCCGCCCCGCGCGCGCCCCACCCCCGCTACACTCGGGAGAGGCCGAGCGCTTGACATACAAGTGGTATGGCTGCGCAGTGGAGTGACTAGGATTCTGGTTGGTCGGCCTCCCACAAGTTATACTGTGAGAGACCGAGCAGGCAGAAAAACAAAGCAAATTAGCTAGACACCAAGACCGACGTCCGCGGGTGCCCACTCGGGTGTGGCGTCCCGCGGACGCGCCAAAAACTCCTTAGCTAGGCCGTGTGCTAAAAGTTATTTGTTCAAAGTTTTGTTGTGTTGAATTTTGTTTTGTTCTCCGTTGTTGTTATACGAGGTTTTGTTGTTGTTGTCGATTCCTTTTTTTTATTCCTTTATTATAATGCCTACCTATCCTTGACCTCAGTGTACTAATCTTCTTTAATTTCCAGTTAAGGTACATGAATGTATATACCTACGGGTATATACATTCATGTACCCAACATTCGCCATCAAGAGGCCATAGTTCGTCTATTTGTATTCTTTTTCATTTTGTCCTCAAGCAAGAGCGATGTGTGCACGGGAGTGCCAGTGGGGTAGGCCGGCACTGTACACATCTGGTGTCCGGGGGCCCCTAGCACTCCCTCATGCACACAAAGCTGGGTTTTGTTGAGTGTGCATTCAGGCGTGATTAATACTTGTATTCATCCGCCTGAATGCACACTAATTTGGCTCGGTAGGTCGGCTACCCTGTGTGACCGGGGCGCCCTGTGGGAGCGCACCGTTGCATATGCGGCGGTGTGAGCCCCGGGCGGCCCTACGGCCACAGGGCTACTTCTATTGGTAGGTGACTGCATTCAGACGTGATTAATCCTTGGATTCATCCGTCTGAATGCAGCCAAAAGTCCGTCCTGCGTGAACATCGTGTCTGCGTTGTTTATTATCCTCTTTCACAATCTTTTGATTGTTTACATTCCCCTTGTATTCGCCCCTGCGAAGTGTCGGCACGTACGTGTGGCATGGCGCTAGTATCTATCTTTTACTTTCTTCCACTCCCTTTTCGCGGGAATAAAACACCCGGCAGTGATTCACTGTCGGAGAATGCCCGGGTAAAGAGCGCATAGCTCGAGGCCCGTTCGCACCCGTCCCGCGGGTGCACGACCCAAGAAAGAAAGAAAGAAAGAAGGAAAGGGCTGTTCAGTCTGTCGGCAATCATTTTAAAGGCGACATTGGAGCTGGCCCGAACTCTATAAATATTTTTTTTTAAATTGATAATTAAAAATGTCTTATGAAATCATATATATATATATATATATATATATATATATATATATATAACAATGTCAGGAAATGAATATTCATAACTTTCTTATCGGCATTGCTACGGATATGTCTGTCGCAGCAATGTTGAAGGAAAGGGCTGTTCAGTCTGTCGGCAATCATTTTAAAGGCGACATTGGAGCTGGCCCGAACTCTACGCGCCATTGACGCACCCCGCTTGCGCATGGTAGCGTGCGGCGTGCGCCTCTGCCATAATATTTTCATACCCAAGTCCCAACTCGTTACTTACGGAATTGAAAGTTGAGTATGGCAGAGAGAGCATGAAAGTAGAATAAATGCGTTTGAGATGCGAACATTGCTCAAAATTTGTGACGTAACCGTTGACCGCGTTCGCAATGTTGATATAAGAAAGAGTGTTGATCTGAAATAGATGTCTGTTTTAAGATCAGAAAAGTCATGTTGCGTTGGTTCCGACATATATAAAGAATGCAGGATGAAAGTATGACGAAACCGATATACAATGCGAAAGTTGAAGGATGTATTGTGCCGAGAGAATATATCTATAAAATCAATAATTTCGTTTGTAGATCTTAACTTGTTATACAATCGATTGTCGATATTTATACTCTAATTACATAACTATTGTAGCGGCACACTATGATGGCCGTTTTGACGTTTGCCCACTCATGAAGTTTCGTATTAATTAATAATTACATTTGAAGGAGCAAGTTGCTGTTCTTTATTGTCAATAGTGACGTGCAGTTAGCCATAAAATTTATCGAATGTATAATTTTAGGACACAAAATTTATTTATTACATTGATTTTTAAACTATATATATTAGGGTCCCGCGAACATTTATTTTTATAAGATTATAATTATTGGTGTACTTATTTACCACACAACTCGGCATTTGTTTTTCGAAATACTAAATTTTTAAAAATGAAATCTAATACGATCGTCACACATGATCGCTGGCCAGCACAACTACTATCTCCGGCAAACTTGCGTCAATGCTCAATGCAAAGCAAAGCAGTTTCGACTTGACGTTGCTTCGAAAAGTAAAAAATGTGAGTGCACTGCGATTGTGATATAGTTTTGTTACCTGGCTTTGGATTTCGGATATTGATACTGCATTACTGTTGACCCTTTGCTCGTTAATTTCGACTTGCCACAAAAACTTATAGATTTGATTATATTTTTTTCGAGAATAAATTGACATTTCACATCACTATTGTAATATGTCAAAACGGCCATCATAGCGTGCCGCTACTTTAGCTGTCGGTAAGGCTTTTCAAAAACTGTTATTTTTATAGTTAAACTTCATTTAAAAATCGTAATACAAATATAGCTATAACTTATATATATATTGCTAATATTCGTGATTGATTGGATAGTCTTGTCGCTACCGCGTCGCAAGCACTAGGTTTTCTCACAACACTTCACTCGTACACTGTCAACATTTTCCCTAAATTGATTGCTGCATTGAACGATAAACGACGGTGTCGCAACAGTGCCGTATGATTATGATGTTGAGGAGTTTATAGCTCATGATACTATTTGTCAGTTCCAGCAGGGAGCCCCCGAGTACAGTGCCAGCTGCAGGGACGTGCGTAGAGCGAGCCCCAGAATGGGTCCCTGATATCGCAGCCCCACAGTGCATGCGCTGCGCTGCACACTTCACTGCCTTCCGACGAAGACACCACTGCCGGAATTGTGGTATGTGTTTTACAATTAGCTCCAAGTGTACGTACGGCCCGACAGATAGTCGTCCACCATTCTTCTAGTGTTTGTCGGGCACTTTGTTTTTGCTAGCCGACACCGTATGGCCGGCCACCAGGCGCCATCGAAGGCTCCCTCTATGTCAAGGGATATGAGAGTTATCAACTTTTTCGCGTTTAGCTGCTGTTTTATATATTTTATCATGTCATAGAGAGAGTACTCGGTGCCGCGCTGAGGCATAAAGCCATATTGGCGCCGACTCATGCCCGGCAATATGTGCCACTTTATTCTCTTTATTATTAGTTTTTCCAGAATTTTACCTAGAAAGTGTAGTGTGTAGCTGGAGGGTTGTTTGTTATGTTGCATAAAGTGTTCCTACCAGAGTAAATTCCGGACTGATAGCCCTGATTTCTGTTCGCTGCTCTACTTTCTTCACTGACTTCCGACGGAGTCCTGACTACCGGAATTGCGGTATATATGTATAAAACAGTTGGCTTCCGAGTATTATTTTACAACGTCGGTCGGCATGCAAACATACGGCCCCCCTGATGTAAAGTGGCTGCCGTAGCCTATGAACGCTTGCAATACAGGAAATATTGCTCGCAGGTACACAACAACAATATACTCCCTGGAGTGTTGTTTATATAAAAAAACGTTTTTACTTATATCCACCGTTTTAATACGTCTATAAGCAAATATATTCATATACAGTAGCAGAGCTGCTCTCGCTTCAAGTCCTTTTGTATAAAAAACATACATTCAGTACGATAGTTGTGACTACACACTTGAGTGTTCAGTTATTACGACTATTCATGATGACAAATTTCTTATCATCGAAAACAGCTGGTACATATTCATGATAACCCTGGGCTCTGAAGCGAAAGCGCTCGGATGTTAATCTATTGAAGTACATGAAAATTCTATTCAAGTAACAGCTGCACAACGGCTGCAGAAGAATCTGTTTCTCACAAATGTCAGTTGATTCAACAGATTATTGTACAAGAGATACTAAAAAGATAGATATAATCATTAGATTCAACTAACAGCGGATAGAATCAAAAATTTATAACATTCCTAAAAAACTGTTTATTACATGGTGATTAAAATTATTGTAATATTTTACAGGCAAAGTTTTCTGCGCATCGTGCAGTTCGAACTCCATACCATTGCCTCGGTTTGGTCAAATGAAACCGGTTCGAGTGTGCGAAGAGTGCTTCCGAGCCACCACAACCAACGGGAGAAGGACGCAAACAACCCAAAACCATCGGTGAAAGATGACCCCACTCCGTTACAGGGTTCGTTTCCAGACAGGGACTGTAAAGGGTGGAATTATTGTCACATTTTAAACTTACAGTTATATGGTTGATATTTTATAAAACTAGTTTGATATTTCGTAAATGTTGTTCTATTCTATTAAACAGTACTATGACTGAATTGTTGACTGATAGAAAGCGCACAAACTAAACTGCTGGAGCTTTGTAATTTGGAAGACGTACTTTATAATCTTAGAAACCAACGCCAAACTGATATACAGGTAGTGCAACCCTGCGGACTAGCAAGCGGGACTATGCGATGGCAAGTAATGAAAAGGCCGATTGGAGATGTACACTCATTTACAGAAGCTAAATACGTGCACAACCCTGTAGAGATTTATTGACTTCGTATGAGTTAGTCGCCCGTAATATTACGCAAGCCTCACTCATTGTGTTGGAAACACAATATACCTTTTGATTTGATTTTGATGGCCTACAAATGTTGAGCAAACGTCCATATGCTATGATTGTTAAAATTGAAAATTGCCACACTAATAATTTCAAAGGTACGGTCCTCAAAATTCGATAAGTAACGTTTTACAAAAATATTAGAGGTAGTATTTTTGTAATCTAAGCTATCTATTCAATTTTTCAGTGACAATAAAGTTTTTTGTAAACCCGCAACTACAGTGCCTGGTCTGGTATAAATGTATACAATTGTTTCAACCACTTTATTACAAGCAAGCCTTTGAATGATTTTGAAGAAGCCATATTTACTTGTTAACAATGTTGACGCTTAACATGTTGTCAACGAGGCAGAAAATCGCGTAACAGTTATAAGAAGCTCATGTTGAAACGAATGTTATGTTTGTGCGAAGCTTACGACTGACGAAAATGGTGGCATGTTGCTAAACAAAAATATCGTATTCTGTTCACCATGTTATGCTACATGTTGGTTAACATGTTGCGCGTCAATTATTTCGTAATGACTAATATGGCTTTAAATTCTTTAAAATTTATATCTGCATTTCTATTTTATAACTTTCCTATTGACACTATGCTAAATCTTCATTAGCTATTCTAGATAAAGAATTTGCTTGTAATATTGTTAGTGTGTTGGTTTAATCCAGATTTACTATAAAATATAAAAGTACGCGGCTGAAACTACAGCTCTCTTCAAACTAGTTATGAAGTTAATCAGAAGAAAATATTACGAGCGGGAAGTTTCTACATTCATATTTTGCATTTTTAGGGTACTTTGGGAATATAGTTCTACATCAACTAAGTTTCGATATTTGAACTTAATTTACTTCGGAGCCTACTAAGAGACTTGGAACAGCTTTTACGAACTAAATTCTGAATTCAACTCTTCAATAAAGAATAGAAATAAATTTTTGAAGTGACCTCTTCAAGAAATAAACCTATTTAAGATTTTTAAATAAATCTTTTTCCTGTTTATTTAATTTTAAAAAAATATCAAAATATAATGGTTAAATCAGACGCCGCCTATGCCATTAAGGTCGCCAGTAAATTTCAATATTGCGTAGGATATGATAAACCGTTCGCATTTAAGGTAATTTAAAAACATAAAGAAACGCATCGATATACTTTTACTGTATTTTTTCCTAATTTGTCACACGAAAAGCGAAATTGTTAGCAATATGGACACTTACAATATCAGAGGTGTCGCTAACAAATAACTCACTGGAGGGTTGTTTTGTTCCTGTGAGTAGGTAAGTTTACCAGTAACCTCTGGGGATTTGTTATGTTAATGGGGGTGGCAACGCGCGACGATACTATTTGTCTTGCAAGCGTGCATAGTGTATATGCTTGTTTGCCTCTTGATGTCGCTAAAATATCTTTCATGATGGTAATAACAAAGGTTTGCAAAACCTTTGTTATTTTTATGCTAGTGATATGGTGTACCCTGCTCGTGGGCGATATTTTCTTAGTCGAGTATATTTACTATATCACTAATTATATAAATACTATAATCACAACACGAATTTATAGCAATCTGGATTGAACTAAATCATCACATCGACCGTCGTCCAATATATCCATGTAATTTTTATAAAATTACTCACGTGATATTTCGAAATGTTATTCCAAAAACTTTTTAATCGTAGCCCTCTTAGATATTGACTACATGGACTTACGAAAGTGAACTATATATGGTATTATACGTATTAGTTCGATGAGCCCGGTGTACTTTGTGTTCAACATGTCGAGTAATATGTCGATTAACATGTTTTTAACATGTTGCGCGTTAGTTGTATATTAATTATACATAAAAAGCGTAAAGGCCTTGATTGTTTGGTTCCACAATGTATAAGACAAACGTGTATCTTAATGGACTGCTTATCTTTATCTGTATGTATGTGACGTATTTTATACATGTATTTCCAAAAAAAGATGACAGTTATCTAGTACAATCCATGCTTAGTTTTGACAAAATGATTACTTGACTTGATTGATGACTTGCAATTTCACTCAGACATGTAACGATGCCATCTAGATCGTCTGAAGAAATATGTACCTAATTAAACATTATTTCGTCATTCGATTCTTACATCGTGTCAGTCATATACAGTTCATTTTCGTACAGTCCTGAGTTTGTTATTGTATAATAAAAATATAACTTTTCCATATTGACTGAGAATAAAAATAATTTCTTATTTGTTAGGTAGCTCTCTAAAATGTTAAATAATGTTGCTACATTTTATTGTATATTCTTAATATTAACATATGACCTCGCTTGCTATCTCCAATATTAGGAAATTTATTGCAATTGTTATTTGTGCATCACATTAAAATAAATTTCTAATGAAAAATAAAAAAAAATAATTTTTATTTCTTTGTTTTAATTTTGTATTGGAGCATATGTATTTTTTTAAATTGGTGATAGTAAGTAACGTCCATTTCTTGTACCGGACATTTTAGTTGTCGCTATGAGAGGACAAGATCAATGAAGATCGACTCAAATGTCAAATAAAATGTCAAGTACTGTATATTTGCCCCAAGATAAATAAAAAAAATCATTAGGTTAGCTAGGAACGTTCAAATAAATAAAAATATTTTTAAGAATACATAATAAAGGAATCATATTTTTAACAAATACGCATTACCTTCAATATTAAAAATACCATTTTTTAAATAATGATTATTTTATAAGTGAAAAAAAGATAATTTATAAAAAAAGATTCCATAATTTTTATATCCAAATGGTGTTAGATTTGTAGGTATTATTGTGCTAAGTCTTATGAATGTATGTAAATTTTGTAAAGTTATTGTTTTATTATTGCTTTATTGTAACATTTGCTGTTTGTCCCACGGTTACTTTTGTATGATACATCATTGTAAATGTATCTGAAATGTGGATTTATATTTTCTAAACCATTGTATATCGAAGTATAAACACCGTTACATATTTTAATTATGTAAATAAATGTCAGATATTAGCTGATACCAGTAGTTTTAATACGCGAGTAAAATATAGTGCAGCGATTCGAGCCTACTAATGGGAGGATATATGTTAACCAATAAGCTGATAAATGACGTGATATTGATCCCTGAACTAGCCGAAATATGTACCCGGTGTTAATTTTTAGTGCCGTCATGGTGAATTTAGTACGCAAAGGATAACAGCGTAGTTTACCTATACGATAGTTCAAAAATGCTAACATAATAAAAACAATTAAAAAAAAATCGGCCAAGTGCGAGTCGGACTCGCACACGAAGGGTTCCGTACCATTATCTATAAAAACAGCAAAAAAATCACGTTTGTTGTATGGGAGCCCCCTTAAATATTTATGTTATTCTATTTTTTAGTATTTGTTGTTATAGCGGCAACAGAAATACATCATCTGTGAAAATTTCAACTGTCTAACTATCACGGTTCAAGAGATACAGCCTGGTGACAGACGGACGGACGGACAGCGGAGCCTCAGTAATAGGGTTCCGTTTTACCCTTTGGGTACGGAACCCTAAAAGTGATAGAAGGAATACTGGAAGAAAGAATCGTGAAACAGATATACAACGCGGACCAATGTACCTGCTACTTCATGTATTCGCTAATACATGCTGGATGCTTCTCCACGACATTGCGGAGCGAGAAAACTTTGATTCGTACATCCCCTTCCGTTTCGATGTCTTCCCTGTGCCTTCCACAGCATTCTATCGGATTTCACGCTCATTCTCCTTTCAATTATCTTTCCATATACTTTGTTGCTAAGCTGATTAAACTGATGGCTCTATAAGATAAAGATAAAAATCATTTATTTGCCATTAGACCCTTACGGGCACTTAGACACGTGTTACATTCTTTAAATTAAATCATATTGTATCTTAATAATTTTCCAGTTTTATATAGCCAGTATAGCTGGCGCAGTACATGCGTGACCCCTTGCTTTTATACAAGGCCATAATGACTGCGCGTCTCCAGTCCATTAGGACCTTTTCATTTCTCCAGCATAGATTGCTAAGAGATAAGTACTCTGGTACTTTGGTCCCATACGTAAGTGCCGCCTAGTTTGATCATCTCAGCTGTGATCATATCAATTCCCGCTGACTTCCTCGTTCATAATTTGCCTTACACACATCTATTTCACTGAGCCCTTGGTTTCATTCTTACCGAGACGGTACTAATGTACCTTCTTTTTCTTTCTCATACTTTCATTTAAGAGCAAAGATGATGCATCATTCAGCCACGCTTTTCTCTTGCCACGTAGGATTCGTTTTTTATAGCACTAAGGTGGAACAAGCATACGGTCTGCCTAATGGTAAACAGTCACCGTAGCCTATGGAAATTTGCAACACCAGAGCTGTCACTCATGCGTTATCCAGTCTAATAATTCAACCTCCACATCCCATCAGGCATCTCCTTTCAATGTTTTATACCTCTGCGCATCCACATACTGTATTTGCACTATCCACCATACTTTCTTTCAGAACTTTCCAGCGGTCATCCACATATGAGTCTGCTTGCATTGTATGTTGTATGGTGTCGACTTTTCAGTGGTTTCTTTAAAAGAATTTTCTACAAACATGATTGAACTCGCGGAAGGCACAGACTTTCGTCTTAGTGGTGTTGGATCAAGATCAACGTTTTATAGTCGAACATTCTAGTCTAAACTTCTAAATGCTTTCAATTTTCACTAGTCGTTCGCGTCTTTCCTCCATATAGAAATAGTCCACATAGTTCTTGTGTCTTTGTCTACTCTACAATGTATGTCACTTATTGACAACATATATTTGACAAAGAAATAGCACCAGAGATAGCGCATTTACATATAAACAACAGGTTTTGCGTATTTATATTTATATTTTACCGCCTTTACCATGGTGAGTGCTCTGAAGAACTGTTTTCCCTTATCCCGCCCTCTCCCTTCCGTCATAGAACTACATGTGCGAATTTGCGATGTCATCGTTCCACGGTTGAGAATATCTCTTGGCGTACCAAAAAGTTCGGCAACTCCTATCTTTCTCGTACCATTAAAAAGTGGAACGCCTTGCCTGCACATGTGTTCCCTCCTTCCTACAATGTGGGATCTTTCAAACGAAGCGTGAAGAAGCATCTTGGGGGTCAGCATGGCAGCGTCACTGACAGGATACGGTGTAGTATTTTGTATTTATATATATATATATATATATATATATATATATATATATATATATATATATATATATATATATATATATATATATATAAAGGTTTTTAACCTTTTGACAAAAAAATGGCAATCCTTTTACACGCACCCATGTGCAACTGTTAGCAAACTTCTGTGTAATACCTCGGTGCCAAGCAAGTAAGTAAGCCGTTCTTCTGTAAGTTGGAAGTAATTGGAGGCATTCAGGCTGTTAGTTATGCGGCTTTTAGTAATGTGTTTAGTAAATGGGTGTGATGTACCACATTCATTTAAGGTCGGCTTTTTCTTCACCAATAATAATAAACTACTTCCAAATCATACAAAGTATGTAATTTCAAGCTAGTTACATTTACGAACTTGTTCTATGTTAGTTCCGTATAAATTTGTCTTTATCTCATATTTAGCGTTCAATCTCAAATATCCATGAAATTTCAATTATATTGAAGTATCGACCTGGCAATCAATTTATATTGAAAATCAGAATTGTATATACAATACAAAAATGAATTAAGCTTTTGTTTTTTAGGGAATAAAAATGCAATGATTGACAGACAGATATTTATACGAATATTCAATATTATAATTTGCATTTGTGTTATACATGGTAAGTGCCTGCCTCTACATGCTTTAATTTTATTGTTTACTAGTGTTATACTTGTAGGTACGGTGCGATACGAGCGTTGCGCAAATTCTGTGGCGTAACACTTGCTGAGTTCGCAATGCGGATGTGAGAAAGGGTTGGTCTGAAAGAACATATCGGTGAAAGGGCATGCTCCACTGGTTCGGACATGTAGAAACAATGTATAAGAAGAAAAAGAATGACAAAACAGATATACAACGCGACTCTACTTTGACACTAACGCTCATGGGTTTGATTACCACACAGTACAAACATTTTTGTACATAAACACGTCTGTTTGTCTTGGTCTGGGTATTTTTAGGAGAGTAGAGCGCATCAAAGTATCTCGTATGGGGAAGTATCTCCACCTCAAAGCGCAGCTAAATAACAACTCCCTAAAAGTAAGTAGGTAAGGAATTGCTGTGGGTACAGCAGCGGTGGTAAAGCGCTCACACAGGAATGTGTTGCAAACGTATAACTACTTTCCGTCAGATGGGTTGTATATTTGTATGGCTCCCAATGTTCTATTAAAAAAGAGACAAACATTAGAAGAAATTACCGACAGTAAATCAAATTACCGAAATTTATTAAAATTTGGCCCGATTCGCATATGACCGGTTACTTTGCTAATGTTATTATTATAACTATACCACGTCCGGTCACAATCAAACAAATGTCCGCGTGATGTAAAACGGTTACCGCAGCATGTAGACGCTAGCGGCACACAAATCGTGCACGCTTTTCCATCGCTAGTCCTTTTCAGGACACTACATTATATTAGAAACCTACTAAGGATTTTTTTCTGACAACGCTTCGCCTACTTATTGACAGGGTGTACCACGTGGAGATGAGGGTAGCAATGGTTCCACAGGTGACGGTGAATCACTTGCACCTCTATTTTTCCCGTTGTGGCCCCAAACAACAGTAATACAACGACAGAATTTTCCTACAAATCACGGGAACTATTTGTTTCAGAGTCAAATAGTCTTCGTAGAATATCTCTAGGCAAAGATGTCGAAGCTAATAAAAGATACGTGGTTAGTATTTGCTGTCTTTATCTGTAGTATTCGAGGTGGGAAATTGACAAACATTCCAAAAAGCATTGAACTAAGTGCGATGTTCCCACTAGAATGGCAATATCATACGACATTGCAGATCCCGTTGTGAAGACCAGTGATAGACCAAAAGGTAAAAGGTTGGAATACTGGCATGTAAATGAAATTCGTGGTTTCGGATTAAGTAATGTACTTATTGTAATTATCACATGCTCGGCGGTAAAGGAACACGTCGTGAGGGTTCCCATTCGTCCTAGAAATTATATTTCATAAAGACGTGTAGGTAACTAAACCTAAGAAAGGTCTGGTTTTTTTTATACCACTAAGGTGGCAATCAAGCATACGGCCTGCCTTATGGTAAACAGTCACCGTAGCCTATGGACATTTGCAACACCAGGGGTGTCACTCATGCGTTGCCGACTCTCTAAAAACCTTTTCACGCATTTCTTGAAGAACTCCGTGCTGTAGTCCCTTGGAAAAACCTCGACAGGGAGCTCATTCCACAGCTTGAGAGTTCTCGGAAGAAAACTTCTCTGGAACCGCACAGTACGCGACTATTGCGGTTCCAGCGTGTGAAGATGAACTCCCCGCCGTCGGCGAGCGGTGCGGTTGTAAAAAGTAGCTGTCGGCATCATTTCGAACAACTCTTCAGAACACAACCCGTTGTACAATCAAAGGGACGGGAAGTAGGACACACAAAGGGAGGCAAAATTTCTCCTTAAAGTTAAGGGTTCAATACCGTGTGTAAGCTTAGGGTTGTCGACAATTCTCACAGCTCGTCTCTGAATCGAATCACACGGTCCAAGCTGGTGTCCAGGTGCTCCCGCACAAAGGTGACTGCAGTACTCCGGTGCGGTCCGACTTGAGACTTATATAACATAAGTCTTTGCCCCGCACTGAAGTACTGCTTAGCTCTGTTGAGCACACCAAATTTTTGAACGCCAGCTTGACCTTCTCCTCCAGGTGATTTCGATATTGCACCTCACTGGAGATCTCGCCGCTAAGCATTTTAATACTTTTTTGGTGACGGTAAGCGGCGTGCTCTGGAATTTAGGAACCAAAGCAAATGGATTTTTCTTAGCTCACAAGGGAACGGGGTATGTTCGCACGGACTGTATAATAAGTGTCTCCGGTGCTGTCATCCGCATAACAATGAATGCCATCAATTGACATCACATCATAAGTAAATAAGTTTGTATTCGTATTATAAGTATTATATTCATGGTATGGAAGAGCGGCTCCTTCTGGCATAGGTGTTATACACTTCAAAGAAGGAGTCAACCTCTAAAATCTGTAAAATAATTTGTTCAATAAATAAACTTATTATTATTATGTTTTTCTTTAATCACGAGTGTCAACCCCGGTCTTTTGATAGGCGTGCGTGGGGATATGAATCCAACGCGTAGAGGCCCCTTCGAAAGGAACGATGTAATGTCTTATACCCGCCGTGACCTGCTTCAGGGGATATTAATGGGATAATATATAAATGAACCATAGGCCAGAGCAAATTCATGAGCAGATCTCCCCGCGCAGTCAGTGCACCGAGAGCCAAGCCACTCGGCATGATGGGCATTGAAGTCTCCCAAAATCAATAACTCCGCGGAGGGATACTGTTCGATGACTCTGTCATATGCGAATCGGTGCAGACTCGAGATCAAATCTATAAAAAGCTTTCTTATCTCTTATCGTATCATACTCTCTCTTCAACTAGTAGATAAATAGATTACTGTCACTTAAATGAGTCCAGAGCGAGAATTGTAACAAAGGGAGACTTTGTATAAAAGTCGTCTGCGTGGGTACCTCTGCCTCACCTATTTCTACCGCCAAGCAGCTATATTTATATTGCTGTGTTCCGGTTTGAAGGGTGAGATATGGCAGAGAAATTACTGGGCACTGTGACGAAATATCCTTTGATCACAAGATTGGCAGCGCGCGAGTAACATCCTCGTGGTATTGTGAGCGTCAATAGGCTGCGGTGACCGCTTACCATCTAATGCGGGCCGCATGCTTGTATGCCAATCTAGTATCATAAAAAAAGAGTCATGTTTGTTCTGAGAGAGAAAAAATATATTTCTGTTGGCGATACAGTCGTTGATTGTATTTTGGTTGATACAGATCAATTTTAATATTTTTTTATTTAAAGAAAAATATGTCAAAAAAGAACAAAGATGCGTACGTTTATAATACATTTCTTACATTTTAAATTTAAGGTGTACTTTGTAAAAGCCAAAGAGTCGCCGGAAAAGTACATTGCTTGGCTATGTGGCGGAGCAATAGTTACCGAGTGGTACATAGTGACGTCCGCTGCTTGCGTCGAAGACGTCACCTACATGTATGCCGTCGCTGGATATATGATGTCAGTCAATACCGACGAACTTGAGTCGGATCGATGTGCTAAGCAAGTTAAGAAGAAAGTTGTGTACACTTGTGTACCAAAAGGTATGTAAATGTAATAATCGTACCACTAGTTGAAGTACGAATTGACGAGCTGGGTGACGTAGCGGTTAACAATACGACTTTGACACCAACAGCCGTGTCTTCGATTCCCACACAGGAGAAATATTTGTGTACATGAACATGTGTGTTTGTTTGGGTCTTGGTGTTTCTAAGAGACGTACGGCGCATTAAAGCACTTGGATACCCGTGGTGTCGTTACTCGCTAACTGCTCACTACAACAAACAATCGCGCTGTGGGTTTATCGAAATTATTAATAAACCCCGCATTTTATTATTAAATTAATAGGTTCATTTGGAACCTATTTATGAAATATGTAAATATCAATCTGTGAAAATAATGATAAAATTAGAATTACACTAGTGTCATTGTTTTCACAGACAGATGTAGCGAGGCACTTCTTTGTTTACCCACGGCTTAAAGACGACGCACAAAAGCCGGACTAACCCACTCAAATTGTGTATTAGACTTCTTCTGAGGAGGTACCCTTCGGGCAATTCGAGGGAGGGAGGTGGTGAACTGTTAATGATAACCCTTTCAGCCGGTAGAATGAGCTATGTCAGACACTCACTGACTAAACAACACCTAGGGACTGCCTTTAGTCGGGAAGGCTTTAAAGGCTTCATCGGAGGCGATCGCCCCAGGGGAAGCGGCGCGATGCAAAAGCGAGGCAGTCCCAACACGACTGTGTGTTTTACTTAAATAAATAATATATTTATATAATGTTATCAACAGAACTACGATTCGTATCGTAGAGGTAAGCAAAAAAAGACAAATATTGCAAAAAATTACAGCTAATTAAAAAAATCACAAATTATAAAATGTTAGTGGGATTTCGTAAAAGAGGAACAAAGACACGTTCTCCCCCTTTGCCTTTATATTATAATTAATAATAATTTAAATTTTTTCGCTGCCTGAAGAACGTGATTATTGCCCTCATTCTAATTTTAGCATATGAATTGGTCCATGAGAAACTAGAGAAGTGGTCAAATATTGACATCGCTTTAGCCAAGGTCGAATCTGCATATAAATTGTCTGATATACCCGTCTCTCCTTCGCAAAGAGGATGCTCGTACACACCGACGTCGATAAAAATAAACTATGATCCCAAGTACCAAAAGCCGGGCACTGATGTTATTGTTTTAGGATGGGGACATTTAACAATGTGGAGAAAGGTAAGTAGCTGAATCATTTATTTAATATATATATATATATATATATATATATATATATATATATATATATATTCTTTATTGCATATAGCAGCGTTAAACATAGTAACAGAAATAGTGGTTATGCAAAGGCGAGCTTATCTCTGTAATAAAGAGATCTCTTCCAGGCAACCTGTGCTGTGGGAGATTTTATGAAGTATATCGGATAGGAAAAGTACAATACACCAGAGATATAGTAATACAATATTTACTGACGTGGAGGGTTCCGTACTCAAAAAGTAAGAACGGGATCCCAGTACTATAGCTCTGTTATTTGTACGTCTCTCTATTAGAGCGTTATATCGTTTGAAGCGTTATAGTTATCCACTTATAGTATTATAATAAAAATGAAAAAGTAAGGAGGACCCCATAGAAGAAAAGTTTTTTTTTCTACACCGTGATGTGGAACCTTGCGTGTGTTCATTCTTTTTATACAACGTCAGAAGACCAGAAAACCTGGTGTAAAGTGGTTACCGTAGTCTCTGATATACGTATGTAGTGTTTGTCATTCAGAAAAAGTTGTAATTTACTCTGATCGATGTAAATGTATAAATGAATTATAGTCCTTATTATTCCTTGAGTCTATTTTTTGTAGTTTCACTATTACTTGAGTTTTATTTCTAACATAGTCTACTATATCGGATTCTAGTGTACTTTTACATATATTGGAGATATGAATTGGTACCTATCTCGATGCTGCTTTAAATCTCGAATTAAGCTCCCAAAAAGGTTTGACTGTATTACTGAAATTTAGAGCGCACTCTTTTTACTTGTCACTTTAAACCAACCATCACATTTTCCCCTACCACTTGTTTGCTCAGATGCCATCAATGGTCGCTCTTTCACCTTCTCATCATAAGTCTCCGTTTGTATCTCATGCCTCCTAGTATTCGTAGCACTGCATTGCATTCTAGGGTACTTAATAACCACCAGATTCTCCAGTCGGAACCACAGTGCGCGTGCTTTGCCGATGAGTCAATGTTTTTGCGTATTTTGTCCAAATTAGAGGTACCCATGTGACTGTTTTCAGATTCAATCTGTAGACATTGAACAGATGCATTTTCTTGTAACTCACATGCAGATTTTGAGATCAAAGAGGATGTGAGGGACGTCTCCTTACATTCCACACTATTTTCCAGTGTCATATTAGCAATATGTTGTAGGCCTAATGGGACCACTATCAGAGAGAGCTATTAGTCAAACACGCTCCCCTTTTTAAATTAATTTTGCTGAAATCATTGTAGATAGTGACTGTGTCGATCATTAAACTCTTGGCGAGTAACAAATTCGTCCATCATGCTTCCAATTTCTCCCTAAAGATTTAACATCTAGCTTTGCAATTTTTGTAAGTCTCGCAGTAAGCGGGTTGCGTAGAGACTTTCAAAACATACTGGGGGTAGTCTGTGCAATTCTCTCGCCACAAATATAGGTATTCGTTTCGTATACAGGAAGTATCGCTTGCACCTTGCCACCCCTGCTGCTAAACTCAGCAACTCCTAAGGAGCTTACTGGTAACCACTCACTCACAGGAACACAACAACTCTCCAGGGAGTTGTTAATTAGCTGCGGTTTTCTATAATATGGAGGGACTTCCCATAATTAGGTTACTTCGGTGCGCCCTAGTTCTCTTAAAACCACCCAGACCAAAACAAAAAGACATGTTCATGCAAACAAATGTTTTCCTGCGTGGAAATCGAACCCACGAGCCTCGGTGATATAGTAGCATTGCTAACCACTTCGCCACCAAGCTCGTCGTCTTTTATTGTTACCTATAGCAAACAATATAATATTATATTAAATCTATTGGGCAAACAAAGTTGTACGCATAGAGGTCTAATAGTTTTTGAGCATTGCTCAAAAGTTTCTCGAATGTAGCATATACTCACTGTTATGTGTATCGTCCTTTTCTTTTCCGAAGTAGACTGATACCCTGCCGTGCACCTTATTCTTGAGTAAAATAGACAAAACTATGATCTCGTGTTCCCTTGTATCCTTCATTAAACCTAGAACAATATTATTATTTGCTGTGGAAGTAAGGGGGAGGCCTATGTTCAGCAGTGGACGTCCTTCGGCTGATATGATGATTCAAACAGGAGGATAAGACGTTTATGACAGGATCGGCACCACATGAGAGATCCCTTGTATTATAAGTGTTTCATAGGCAATTGTTTATCATGCTTCTATATATTGGCTATCATATTCTGCATAGTGGGTACTTCCCAAGTTGTTTTTTTTTTATACAGCGTCGGAAGCCGCACAAATATACAACCCACCTGATGTTAAGCGGTTACCGTAGCCTATAAACACTTGCAATACATTAAGTATTACTCGCGCGATGCCACCTCTGCTGCTAACACATCAACTCTTTAGGAGCTTACTGGTGACCTCACTCACATGCAGGAACACAACAACCCTTTAGTGAGTTGTTATTTGGTAGCGGTTTTCTGTGAGGTGGTGGTACTTTTGATGCGCCCTACCTCTCTTGGGCTGCTCCTTTTATATTCCTGTGCTGTACCTATGAGGCCATACTCAGAATTAATACTTGGAAAGATGTACTACGTGTAGGCTTTGTTATAAAAACGATGAAAAGCTTTTTGCATAGAAACGTATATTTCTGTTTTTACGTGTTAATAGTTTACATAATGTAGATATAATTCTAGCCAGAGGACATTAACGATTATAACCGGAAAAAATTGAGATACGCGTCAACGGTAATCGTGGACAAAGAGTATTGCAAGAGCAAGTATACCAGGATCAGAGGCTACGGTGAAATCATCTCTAAGTACATGATATGTAAGTGCTGACATTAGAAAAAATCCTTGAAAAATAAAATTAAAATCCTTGCATGTCACATCCGGGGTAGTATACTATTCTGATTTGGCGCCAACAAGGGAAAATTACCAAGCGTTTAGGCGGTTCTGCAATCTATATTATTGGAATCGGTGTGTTAGGTAACAACTCACAATTTAGTAGTCCCAATAGTGTTAGATATCTAATAAACCGTGGTCTTGTACCAGTTCTTGGTATTCCTGATATCACCTTCTTATAAAACACTACCATTTTGATCATGGTAGGTTAGTATTGGTCTTCCTCGGCTCCTACATCCACTTTCGCATTGTATATGTGTTTCGTCACTCTTTCATCCTACATTCTTTCTACATGTCCGAATCAACGGAGCATGCCTTTTTTATATTAAATTGAGATATCACTAGAACAGGTCTGGGATTGGGGTAGACTGAATTTCGTCCCCTAACTTCAGTCTTAATCCCCTAAACACACAAGTGTGCGCATTTACCGCAAAAGTCCCCATTTATCGTAGCTCCTCGATTTGAAGGTATATATACCCCACAGCGTTACATCTAGCATCGGTATCCTGGGTGTTGACATATCGAGCGATGCACTGTTTCGCGGTCATCTGGAAAGCAACGCTAAGTTGGCGTCCAAGAAGATTGGTGTGATCAATAGAGCTAAACAATACTTTACACCTCAACATCGCAATACTTACTGATACCATTCCAGGTACATCAGGAGCTGGAAATCTAGATGACGGTGGTAACATGATTAAATCCATGACGCCAACTGCCGACGGCTGTGGTGAAGTTAAAACAAGTGGAGGGCAATACGTTTCGAATCCAGAGGTGAGAGCATGTATTTGCGATAGGCATAGTAGAAAATTATTTTATCTTCAACCTCCATCGATTCAACAAAAACTCCCACTGCCGGTCTGTCTGTGGTCTGTCTTAAATTTAGGGGTCTACAGCGAAGTCCGCTATGATGTCCACTGCTATTTGGTAAAGGCTTATTATTCTAAGAGAGTACCTCCACTTCCGAGAAAACCGCAGCTGTTGTGTTTCCGCGAGTAAATGTAGTTACCAGTACGGTCCTGAGGAGTTGCAGAGTTAGCAGCGAGGGTGACCATTCCTGTTGCTTGTTTCATGTTCATAAGCTATGATAACCACTTTCCATCAATTACGTCGTATACTTGTTTGCTTCTCGACGTTATATAAAAATATCGTGAGGTTATCTTCCACCACAATCGCAGTAACTGAAAAGCATCCTGCTGCATTACTGTCTTCCTTAAAGTGTTGGGGTTCACAGCGGAATTGGTAAGACAGGATGTCTTATCATGAAAATATATAAATTGACTTGCTACTGAACAACACCGGCAAACCCGATAATTAAGTATGCTCGTCGAAGTTCAAAGCAACTCGAAATTCTACCGTAAAATGTGTGTGAATGGATCTGTTCCATCCACACACAGCTTATGGTCGAAGCAACTCGACTTGTGTCTTCTTCTTCCTAACGTTATCCCGTTTCCTAACCATTAGGGTTGGCGGGGTCCGCTACCAAAGGCTAAGGTTTTGGCGAAGTTACTGTTTTTTGCGTAGATATACGATCGTCGATGTCACATGTGGATATTACTTATGAACCTTTACGGACGTATACATTTTTTTGGATGTGACTGTACATATTTGTATCGGTTATTAAATACGTGTTTAATGTACAACAATTATAATATATAACCGCATTAAATTTTTTCTTTAATTTTGATCGACTTCTAAGGATTGTATCCATGTTCCATAGCTTATAACCGTCGTCAAAAATTAGGGTATGAAATGCAAAAAGATTTTTTCAAATTCGACGGGTAGCTGCAGAGATTAGCGCTTTAAACAAAAAAAAACAAACTTTTCCACTTTATTATCTCAAATAAATTTTATTACAAAATGTGAACATTAATTTTAATGGAACCTTAGCAGTTTAGAGTTATGCAATATTTTAAAAATAATCGATACTATAAGCCTAACAACTTACAGTTTTCAGTTACCTGTTTTTAATAAATAAATATTATTTTAACGATAAATTAGATATTGGTTTTAATTAAATTAATAGTTTGATGTTGTGACAGTGTGAGTACTACAGCGACAAAACAAGGAGAAATATGTCTCACGGTACTAACTTCTCATTGACTAGAAGACAAGGCATATGTCAGGTAAGAAATGTGTTTTTCTTTTATTTAAACCATGCGGAAGTGCTCTGTTGAGCACATGGCTGTACCATGTGCTCAACGGAGTACTTCAGCAACACATACTAAAGGTACATAAATATTTCTCTCAACGAAGTTAATCTTCAGTCAACCTGCTTGTGTTTCACTACGTAATGGTAACGGTAAAAATGTTTAAAACTTTTATGTGAGTAGAAATGTCGTTATTGGCGACTTTGCCGGTATTTTTTTAGTGGAACATGAAGTACATGTAAAGTGGTTACGTGTTATAGCAATTCTGACACGTGTCGGCTCGCACCTGTCTAGATTCTCGGTATTTTTAAAGGTACTAAGGATATACAATCAAGTTTGCTAGAGAACCTTGAAACAAAGTGTTATGAAATATTTTCGACGTTCTCTTATGATAAAGAAGATAGCGGTGGGAACGACGTTTCACGTCGTATATAGTGTATATAGTGTCGATAACCGCAGCAAATGTCAATAATCTGATTAAATCCGAAGAACTGCTAGAAATGTGTTCAATCAAGACAAGTATTAATATGGTGAAGAGTACGGGGCCTAAAATTCTGCCTTGTGAAACGCCAGATTTTGCAGGTAACCCTGCAGGTGGAATTTTTATTGATTTGAACATGAATAACATTGAAGATAACATAGTAGCGAAAATCTTTAAATTTACGTTTGCTTTGTTTAAACCTGAAAAAAGTAAGCAATGGATCATTGAAATCTAAGTGCCGGTCAACGCCTTATTAGTTTGTCAACAGCGTAATGACTCTCCACCTGCCGCAAATCACGCAATATTTAGACAATAAAAAATTCAACTCATTTTTAGAGTTATATTTTGCATTAATTTTCCTACATAATTTGTACAAATTTTTTTTTTCAGAATGATCACGGAGGCCCCTTGGTGACGTGGGTGGGTACCAGCGAGGTACTCTTAGGAGTTG
This sequence comes from Pyralis farinalis, assembly GCA_947507595.1. Taxonomy (NCBI): domain Eukaryota; kingdom Metazoa; phylum Arthropoda; class Insecta; order Lepidoptera; family Pyralidae; genus Pyralis; species Pyralis farinalis. The sequence continues at coordinate 42,497,391 of OX382257.1, read as the reverse complement.
CATCAGTATTCCGCGTGAATCGAACAACCAGCCAGCCTTTATGCGCCGGACCCTATCTGCATACGAGTACTCAATGCAATGGAGTATTTTTAGACTGTGTTCTCAATCAGGACAAGAAAGGGTCAGTTGTATTAGATCATAGTTTTTTTTAATATAGTAGAAACTACTAAATTACTTAAAAGGCGTACTAAAAGTGTACTAAAGTACTTAAAAGGTGTACTCAAAAGGAACTCTTCTAAGAACTCGTGTTTTTCAGACATCTGTCAGTTTATGATATTTATTTCAAAACGTATTTAACATAAAGCTTTATCATAGTTACATGAAATACTCATCCTCACATATTCGTACCGACAATTGAAATATAGTAACACTTGTATTGCTGTGGCACCGAGAGTGTACGGCCTGCCTGATGATAAGCAGTTACCATAGCCTATGGACATTGCAACAACAGGGGTGACACTCTTGCGTTGCCGACCCGTAAGAACCTCTTCACGCCTTTCTTGAAGAACCCCCATGCTGTAGTCTCTTGGGAAAACTTCGGCTGGGATCTCATTGCACAATTTAATAGTTCTTGGTAGAAAACTTCTCTAGAACCGCACAGTACCATCCGTCGGCGAGCTGTGCGATTGTAAAACGAAGCCGTTGGCTTAATGTCGAACAACTCTTCAGAACACATCACATTATATAATCGGTAGAACACGCAAATGGAGGCAAAATCGCTTCCCATATTCACAATGGCCGTGTGTGAGTTCGGGATCATTGACGATCCTCACAGCTCGTCTCTGCACCGACTCATAAGATCCTAGTTGGCATCCAGGTGCTCCCGCCCAAAGGTATTATACATGCCACAGTACTCTATATGCGATTCTCCTTGTATTGTTGTAAACGTTCCAACGGTAACAACATTCCCCGCTTCTCAATCTTTATTTTTGATCATTATTTTTGTAGACCTCGTATTGTAGAGAGCTTGATGGTGTCGTTACGCGTACCATTCTAACCGGCCGCGCAGGTTAAGCAACGTCGATCGCAGCCTGTCTGTGGATGGGTTTACCTATCTCGTGCTTCGGAAGGCACGTTAAACCGTCGGTCCCGGCTGTTGTTGATAGATAATAGACGTTAAGCTAAGTGGCCTTCTGGACGAAGTAACTATTAAGTAATCTGTGCTTCTGTGGGCGGCTTGAAAACAATAGCCTCCGCCAATCCGTAGTTGAGCAGCGTGGTGGAGTATGCTCTAAATCCCTTCGGTTGAAGGGAGGCCCATATTCCTGCGGCGGGATGAATTAGGGTTGATGTACGATCTTTGTATAAAGAAAACATTTGCCTCTTTTCCCTATCATAAGCTCTTAAAATTTCCTAGCAATTTGCAAGACCCTTTTGGCTATACGAACGTTTATTTTTATTTAAACTTAAACCTGTTTGTCATTGACTTTGAGCTCACTGTTTCGGGGCTCTAAAATAATAATTCTTGTTTCGATTCGATACTGATACGCAGGTCTTAGAATTTCGTACACAAATTAAGTTATGATTAATACCGAAGCTTACCAACCATTAGCGACGACTAAGCCTTTATTTAAAGTGGGTTTTTGAAGAATCTTTCGTTTTCGTTTAATAACATATAATTTTTGGCTACGCTGGACGTTCTCTGTTGTTGTTGTCTATTTTATGTTCTTCTGTATGTATCTATTTTATTTTAGTTTACCTATATGTATCTCTGAAACGGAACGGCTCAATGAATTTACATAATTTAAAAACAACCTGGTCGAACGTTATTTTTATGTTATTTTTTGTATAAAATTACTTTTTTTTCAGTAAATAAATTCAAAATTTAAGTTATTAAAAAGCAAAAAGAATTTAATCCTAATTGTTAGAGACATTTTATTAATATGTACTCGAAATATATTTATATATTCAAGAAGTGCTTGTTAATTTTTCGACTCTTTGTTTTATTTATGATGCGATTTTGTGGTTTCTTATTCTTACATGATCTCGTGTATTCTTAGCGTAGATTTGATATATATATATATATGTATATCAAATAATAGTTATTGTATCTATATATTTATATATATAGATACAATAACTACCTAATGATAAAGTTAAGAGATATGAAATAAAACATTTTAAATGAACTATTTGAACCAACTTCATTCCGAAGTCATTCATCTATTATCAATTCGATAGATGTTTGTTTTCTTAAGCTTAGAGTAGTGCTACTTAGCTTGGCGTGAAAATATTCAAATAGCAATAATATATATTTATTTAATATCTATCTATAACTTCACGCCAAATCCCTTGCGGGGTAGGCAGAGAGAACCGAGCGCCACGTGACTCGATCCTTACATATCTCACTCGCTTCTTTAACATTCATTGCTCTTCTCATGCACGCACGTCGGTTTCTAGGGCTCCTGACATCACCTTCTGATAGAACATGACCAATTTGGTCATGGTAGGTAAGTCTTGGCCTTCCCCGGCTCCTACATCCTTCCACTTTTGCATTGTATATCTGCTTCGTCATTCTTTCATCTTGCATTCTTTCTACATGCCCGAACCATCGGAGCATGCCTCTTCTTATTTTAACACCGACGCTCTCTTTCAGACCAACTCTATTTCTAACATCATCATTGCGAATACGGTCTACGAGCCTTACGCCACAAATTTTGCGCAGCGCTCGCATTTCAACCGCGTTTATTCTACTTTCATGCTCTTTCTGCCATACCCAACTCTCGCTTCCATAAGTTAGCGTTGGGACCAACACTGCATTGTGTATAGCGAGTTGTGCCTTCTGGCTCAGGATTTTACTGCCAAGAAGTTTTCCCAACGCTCCATTCACACTATTCCCAGCACTCACTCGTCTTTCCACATCTGCGGTGTACCTTCCATCCCTGCTGAAAGCGCATCCAAGATATACAAACTCATCCACTTGTTCCAACACTTCATCATCAATCGTAATCCTTACATTAGTTCTGGATTCTTCTCTTTCAAATACCATTATCTTTGTTTTCTTCGCATTCAGTAGTAAGCCTTTCTCCATACAGTCGTCTTTCATCGCTGTGACCAGTGTTTGCAGTTTAGATGGTGTATCTGCTAATAGCACGGCATCGTCTGCATACAGCAGACAGTTCACCACTTGGTCACCCATGCGCAATCCCACATTCGTTGACCTTATTCTCTGCAGACAACTATCGAGATACAGGATAAACAGCCTAGCAGATAGCATGCAACCCTGTTTGACATCAATTTTGACATCAAACCAGGGTGACATGCCACCGTCTATCCGCACACATGCTGAGCAATCCTTGTAAGTGGACTGCACAGCACGGAGCAGTGAACCGTCAATCCCATATCTCGGCAATATGTCCCACAGTTCCTTTCGCACAACCCTATCAAAGGCTTTCTCAAGATCCACAAAACCGCAGAAAACCTTCCGGTCTATGGCCAGATGCTTCTCTACGATATTGCGGAGCGAGAAAACTTGATCCGTACATCCCCTTCCATTTCGGAAACCTCCTTGTGCGTCCCACAGCATTTCATCGGATTTCACCCTCATTCTCCTTTCAATCACCTTTCCATATACTTTTGCTGCTAAGCTGATCAAACTGATGGCCCTATAGTTGGCGCAGTCCATGCGTGATCCCTTGCCTTTATACAAGGGCACGATGACTGCGCGTCTCCAGTCCATTGGGACCCTTCCAGTTCTCCAGCATAGGTTGCATAGGTACCAGAAGGCGTCCCGGACGTAAGTGCCACCTAATTTGATCATCTCAGCTGTGATCAGATCAATTCCTGCTGATTTTCCATTTTTCAAGCTTCGTATCGACCATTCGATCTCATCCATAGTTATGCCTTCGTCGGACGCCGTCAACGTGGAGTAAGCATCCGACTCACTCTCATTGCCAGCGTCCGAGGCATACTCATACATTTCCTCAAAATATTCACTCCACCGTTCTAACACTTCCTGAGTGTTGGCAAGAATGACACCAGCTTTAGACTTTATCTTATCCATTCTGGATGCCGACGAACCACTCCGAGACTTCTTTACCTCTCTCCAAAAGAGTTTGGTATTTGCCTCGAAGTTTTTCGTCAGCCTCTCTTCCTCATTCATAATTTGTCTTTCACGCTTCTCTTTCACTAAAGCCTTGGTTTCATTCTTGCATAGACGGTACATTTCTTTCTTCTTTTCTCTCATATTTTCATTTAAAGGCAAAGATGATACGTAATCCAGCCACGCTTTCCTCTTTCTTGCTACGGAGGATTCAACCTCCGCATCCCACCAGGCATCTCCTTTCGCTGTTTTACGTCTCTTTGCGCATCCACAAGCTTCTTTTGCACTATTCACCATACTTTCTTTCAAATCTTTCCAACAATCATCCACATCTGAGTCGGAGAGGCTTGCATTTGCAAGTCTCTCACTTACCAGATGCACATACATTCTCCTTACACTTTCATCTTGCAATTTTTCGCTCATTATCCTTTCATGATCTCCGAAATCTTTATTTAATATATATTCAATATTCAATAAGTCGTGGAATTAAAGCATAAATCTGTCAATGCGTAAATAACGATCTTATTGTACATTTAAGTGCCTCTTGCCAGTGTAGTAAAGGTCACTATTATCAGATGTATAAACAACATTCTTTCTTATACATCGTCGGGAGGCATACAAGCATACAGCCCACATGAGGTAAAGCGGTTACCGTTGCCTATAAACGCTTGTAAGACATTGAGTAACACTCGCGCGATGCCACCTCTTCTGCTAACACAACAACTCCATAGAGGCTTACTGGTGACCTCACTCATGAGTAGGAACACAACAACACTCCAGAGAGTTGTTATTTGGTTGCGGTTTTCTGTGACGTGAAGGTACTTCTCCAGATGGGCTGCTTTGATGCACCCTACCTCTCTTAAAAACACCCAGTACCAAGACCAATAGACATGTTCATGCACACAAATGTTTGTCTTGTGTGGGAATCGAGCCCACGAGCGTTGATGTCAAAGTCGCGTTATTAACCGTAACCGTAAAAATTCTCAAAATTACGAACATTTTATAAGGTTGCCTTATGTATGATAGATATTTCTATGTTCACATAAATTTACGCCTTAAAAAAATGATAGATTTGATATTTACACTAAGTTATCAATCCTACACGAATATGATGTCTAACTTCGCGAATAGGCGCTATTTAAAAAGATATCCTAATAAGCAATAAATACAGTTTGTATATAAAAATTACCTATCGATAAACCGATGAGAACAGTGAAAACACTATTTTTTTTTATACAACTAGATTAGCAAACAAGCATGCGGTCCGCATCAGATGGTAAGCGGTCACCACAGTCTATTGACGCTTGCAACGCCAAGGGGATGTTACTCGCGCGCTGCCAATGTTGTGACCTAAGGATGTTTCGTCACAGTACCCAGTAATTTCTCTGCCATATCTCACCCTTCAAACCGGAACACAGCTATATAGATATAGCTGCTTGGCGGTAGAAATAGGTGAGACGATGCACCCATGCAGACGACTTTTGTACAAAGTCTCCCTCTGGTGAAAACACTATCTTTTTATGTACGAGTTAAGTCTGATTGGTTTACTAACATCAGAGTCGTATTGACCAACTAATTCGACAAATACGGCACTTAAAATTATCATTTTTAAGAAATGCTATAATCATTCAGTGATGGCCCCAACGCTAACTTGTGCAAGCGAGAGCTGGGTATGGCAGGTACAGTAGGAAAGTAGCATAAACGCAGTCGATGCGAGCGTTTATGGTGTAAAGCTTGTAGATCGTATCCGCAGGGGTGATGTTAGAAAAAGAGTTGGACTGAAAGAGAGAGTGTTAAGATAAAGGCATGCTCTGTAGGTTCGGACATATAGAAAGAATGCAGGAAGACAGAATTATAAATAGAAAGAAGAAAGAAAGAAAAACATTTATTCGTACACAACACAACACTGAACAACAAAAATATACACAGCAAAACATATATACAAAACTAAGCATAACATAACATAACAACACAGCACAGCAAACAGTGTTATGCGATGTAACAAAATGGTCGGGACTCAGTATATTGTCGAAGCCTGTGTAGCAGACCCGACACTGATTTTCAGTCCAGACCAGTCTTTTGTGACACCGCGGACGGAACAAACAAGTACTATGCACTAAGACAATCTCAATCAATAAAATCAGATATATAAGGCCGAGAAAGGCCATCAGGAGCCATAGAAACTAACGAGCGTGCATGAGAAGAGCTATGAATGTCATAGAAGCGAGTGAGGTATGTAAGGACCGAGTCGTGTGGCACTCGGTTCTCTCTGTCTACGCCACAAGGGATTTGGCATTGTGTTATAGTATAGTGTTTTTAAGAAAAATGCTAAGTAAATACAAGTATTTAGTGTAAAGATTATTTACCAACATTTACAACCGATCCATTAATTACCAATGTAAAGTAACGTTTTTGTAAGTTTATCGTGCCTGCTTTTTACAGTATAAAACGAAATACGTAGCAATTTTTACAAGAGAGAGAAGAGAGAGTATAGAAATAATAGGGGTTAAAGTTTGAAATTGCCGTTTTATAGTAATATATACTTTGAATTTTCGAGTGAAAATTTTTCACATGATACCTATGACGTTTTTCTTTTAAAACCTGTGCCCCATTTGATTTTCGAATTTCAATTGTTTTTTTATGTAATTTCGTAAACTTCGACTTGAAGAACGATCCACGTGGAAGACCGCCCACACAGGTGAATAACGATGAATTGAAGGAGAAGGTGGAAGCCGACCCGAGTCAAACTACCCAGGAATTAGTGGCATGGTTTAACGATACCTTACCTACAATATTGACTTATGTGCATCAAATCAATAAGACAAAAAATATTAAAAATGGGTGCCTCATGATTTGACTGATCTGCAGAAAGAAACGCGTGTTGAAACTTGTGTTGCCGTGTTGAATCAGTACAGAAATGAAGGAATATTGGATCGAATTGTGACATATGACGAAAAGTGGATTCTTTACGATAACCGTAAGCGAAAAATTCAATGGCTTATCCTAGGTCAAACGCCGCAACAGTGCCCTAAAGCAAAGTTTACCAATAAAAAGGTAATGGTAACTGTTTGGTGGCAGCTCTTCATGGCGTAATAACGCCATGATCATTGTTACTTTTGTTCCCTCTTACACTATAGCTTTCTCAGGTCTGGTCATGCAATAACAACAGATGTTTACTGTGCCGAACTTCGAACAATGATGGCTACTACTATGGTGAAACAGCCCCGACTCGTGAGTCGATCTTCACGATTATTGCTCCATGATAATGCAATACCTCACACTGTACGAGAAAACATTGTAACTCTACAGCAATGTATAGATAATGAGGGTAAATATTGTGATTAAATAAATATGTTACATCTTAGAAAAAAAAACGAGTTTTAATGTTTCAGTGCAAATCGTCAATTTCATACTTTAACCCCTAATACTCGTACTTCCCCGTTTGTACATGTGTACAGAAAACCCAATTACGCTCAAATAATATTTTTATCTCGTTCTGTAGACGAAGGAGCGCCATTTGTGACAAGCCCCCAGTAGAAAGAGGTTTTGAGATGATAGAGAGACGGATTTCGTGGCGGAATCATTCACATGGGTAAGGTCGGAGACAATTTCAAAGGGATTAGAAAATTGGCTATTAAATTGGCTAACTATCTTTTTGGGGAAATATCATTGGCTAGAAAGTTAAATTTTTACTTTAGTTCCATCTAACACTGCTTTTCTTTCCTTAATACTGCTAGACTTTTATGACTAAACCTTTTAATATAATCGCAATTTTAAACAGCTTAAGTATGTATAGGTTTATTTATCTAGCTAGAAGCTAGCTACTCTGAAGGCACATTAGTCCGTTGTCGATAGAGGACAGTCGTCAGTGGCTTTCGGGCGACTAGAATACACTGCCATTTGCCAAATTGCAGCTGAGTAGATTGGTGGAGAATGCTCTAAACCCTCTACGGTTGAAGAGAGACTCGTATGCCAGTAGTGGGATGAATCAGAAAAGTAGTGGACCAATACGGGCTGAGATGATGATGATGATTAATTATCTCTCTCCGTCTCAATGGAGTGTCAGCTATCAGGCACTTGTGTCATATGCCATTATTTAGCATAAATAGTTGATAAAATTGTAACCCAATTTAACATTATTTTTCAGGCCAGCAGACAACGAAGAAATTATGATGAGACCTCAAGTACCAATTAACCAATACAACCCTGGTTAAATCTGGATTATTTTATTTAGTATTCAATTAGGATCCTTCTTGTTATTTAGCCGTGATTACGTATACTAATATATTTATTTTTAATATTTGAAATTGTTTTAATAACTTATTGAGACTCGTTAACGGATACTGGCAGGTTTACTTATCTATGGTATACATTACATACGTAACGGTCTACAAGCCGTATTCGCAATGATGAGGTTAGAAGCAGAGTTGGTCTGAGAGAGAGCGTCGGTGTTAAAATAAGAAGAGGCATGCTCCGTTGGTTCGGACATGTAGAAAGAATGCAGGATGAAAGAATGACAAAGCAGATTTAAAATGCAAAAGTGGAAGGATGTAGGAGCCGAGGAAGGCCAAGACTTACCTACCATGATCAAATTGGTCGTGTTCTATCAGAAGGTGATGTCAGGAGCCCTAGAAACCGGCGAGCGTGCATGAAAAGAGCAATGACTGCTAAAGAAGCGAGTGAGGTATGTAAGGATCGAGTCACGAGGCGCTCGGTCCCCTCTGCCTACCCCGCAAGGGATTTGTCGTGGAGTTATGGATAGATAGACATTACATATTATTGAATGGAAAAATCGAGCAGTTACGTTCAAAATACCAAAATCTTTCTTCATAGAGAATTCAGGTAGGTACCTCGAGAGTTTCAGGGGTGTCATTATGACTAGCACAATACTATGTAAATGTACTCACGGGTAAGTTAACGTCATGAATAGTTGTTAAAATTTAAAACTTTCAAGTCGCCTTGTTATTTCTTGCATAAAGCGAACCCTTCAAACAGATTTTAAGCGATTGCACATAATGGATGTTTTTCAACCACCTTGTTCAACGAGTTGAAATACAAGTTTGTCCTGTGTGCGAGTCGAACCTACAAGCCTTGGTGTTAAAATATTGTTAATCGCTCCGCCACCAGGTTCGTCGACAAACTTTACTAAATACGTACATACATATCATCACGCCTGTCTCCCATTGGGGTAGGCAGAGACTATAGAACGGCAGGTGCACCGATTCAAACATACCGCTCTCGCTTCTTCCACACTCATCAACCTCTTCATGCACGCTCTTCGGTTTTGGGTACTTTTGATTTGGCCCTTTTCAACACATCACCAATTTGATCTATATGTGTGCGTCTAGGGCAGCCCCTCCCGACATCACCATTCACTCTTGCTTGATACACTTCTTTCGTAACTCTTTTGTCATTCATTCTTTCTAAATGACCAAACCATCTCAGCATACCTTTTACAATTTACTAAATAAACCTAAATTAAAATAAATAATTACGAGTAGTACAATATTTTTAGGAAAATGTTTCGTGTCTATGGATTTTATATTCGGCTTTGCTTTGCAAGCGGCTGTCGCATGTCCGATAACATTCAAAGCAATTTCAAAAGGTATTCGCGTCGAATTCTTTGGCGAGCCAATAAGTATTTTCCAATAGAATGAAACTGTGAAAATTTTCGGCGAGATGGTACGAGTATTTAAAAGGCTGCCTAAAATTGCCTTAATTTTTGCGCCTTTGTGTAACCATGTTTACGTGTAGCTTTTTTCAATTGACAACTAGTTTCGATTATCTTTTTTTGTACAACGTCAAAAGTATACAAACATATGTTCTACCTGATGTAAAGTGTTTACACGCTTAGAATACAGGAAGTATCAATCGCGCGTTACCCCTGCTGCTACACAGCGACTATTCAGAAGCTCACCGGTAACCTCGCTCGGCAGATTATAAAAAAATATATAGGTAATCAAATATATTCTATATCACAGCAGATGCTATACTTCAACACCCATCTTTATCAAATGTCAGTCAGTATATAAACATCAGAAATGTGTGGACAGTTGCCTAATACTATCGGCGATGATGGCTCATCAAGCCATCATGGGCGATAAGGAAGGGAGCCTTAACAAATTCAGTTTTTCATGAGCCACTTACTAAGCAAAGCCAGAAATCTGGCTGTCCTTTCTATAATTTATAGTATTAATAGAAAGACGAAGCACGCGTTAAATCGTCCGATTTCTTAATTAAACCATTAATCAGAGTTCCGTGTAGCCATAGATGTGCCGCCATAGCTGTCTGACCTAAATCAGAGAATACCCCTGCCCTAATAATGGGTATTAACCTTACGAGCGTATCCATTTCCACTGACATTTTTCATTTTTTTCAAAGATAAATGATTATAATATTTTTTAGCCCGTGAAACGTTTTTATGCGCAATAAAATCTTTGATAAGTATCCGCGCATCATGATGACAGATTAACGTATGTACTTTATGATATAAGGTTACATCTGCGATATTCGCATAGAATTGTTAAGCTTAACTATAGGTACATCGAGTTATCTATTACACTGTAAATAATACCACTACTAGTTATAACCTATCTATGAATTAAGTATGCTTCAATACTTATCAGGTATGCTACATTTTTAATGTCAAGTGTCTATAATATATATAATGAAGATTTTAAAATTCCTACTTAAACCTTTCATATTTCTGTCCTCTCTACTGAATGAACCGAAATTTGAAGTTCTTTTTTACCCTTATTATACTTTACAATTGATATCTTTAACGGCTTATATCTTATTGATTATTCTACTTTAATGTTTGGCTTAACATTAGTATAAAAAAAACATAATACTTACATCAAAACAAGAAGAGAATTTTAATTTGATAATGTGAAAAAAAAAAACATCATTAAAATTTTGCCGTCATCATATAAAATTATCAAAGCAAAAATTCAAATATAAATTAACACTATAGTCAGATTGTAAAATTATGTCCTGTTCATTTATTAAACACAAAATCACACATTTCTTGCCAATTTTACATACTAGAAATGACAACAACATCTCACTTTTTTATAACACTGAAGTGGAAAATAAGCACGCGGTACCCAGTAAGGATAAGTACCTAGTTATAATAGCTTATGGACATATTTGCAACTCATACGTGTTTTACAACCGTGCAAAATGCTCCTCGCGGGTTCTTTGCTCTCAAAACCTCATGCTGCAATCCCTTAGGAATACTTCGAGAAATTTGTGCTGGTTAGTACGTATCTTCGCTCATACGTACCCGAATATTACTTTGCGTTATTTACACGATATGGCTGATTATCTTAAACAAAGTGTACTATTTAAGATAGACATTGTACTGTGTTAAAGGGATCCTCGATGAGTAAACCAAAATTTTGTAATGACATTGTCTCAAGTATTCTCAGTCAGAGAGTCTTAATCATTTATACAATACAGATACTTACCTGAACAAAGTGTAATATTTGAAATATACACCCATTAGATATGTCTCCTAATTGAAATAAAGTGTACTGTTTCAAAGGGATCTTCGTTGAATTAATCATTATTGATGACATTGTCTCGATTACTTTAATCATTTACACAACACAGACACTAAGTTAAACCATTTTTTTCTATTTCAAATAGACACCCGCTAGACACTGCACACAGTTTATCGTAAATAAAGCGAAGCGAGCACGTTGAAGTAGCTCATATTTTTTTTTATATTGCTCTTCTTATGCACGCCCGCCGGATTCTAAGGTTCCTTATTTCATCTTCTGATAAAACACAATCAATTTGGTCATGGTAGGTAAGTCTTAGCCTAAATCGGCTCTTACATCCCTCTACTTTTGCTTTGTATATCTGTTTTGCAATTATTTTTTCCTGTATTCATTCCACATGTCCAAACTAACGGAGCATGCCTCTTCTTATTATAACATCGACGTTCTCTTTCAGATCAACTCTGTTTCTAATATCATCATTGCGAATACGGTCTACAAGCGTTACGCAACAGATTTTGCACAACGCTCTCATTTCGACAACGTTTATCCTACTTTCATGATCTCTCTGCCATACCTAGCTCTTGTTTTTATTTGTAATTAGTAAGCATTGGGAGCAGCACTTCATTGTGCATAGCAAGCTGTGTTGTCTGTCTTAAGTTTTTACTGCCAAAAAGTTTTTTCAATGCTCCATTCATACTACTCCTTCACTCGTCTTTCCACATCTGCTGTGTACCTTCCATCCCTGCTGAAAGCGCATCCAAGATATACAATCTCATCCACTTGTTCCAACACTTTATCATTAATCGTAATCCTTACATTGGTTCTGGTTTCTTCTCTTTCAAATACTATTATATTCGTCTTTAATAATTTTTTTTTTTGACTCATAAAATAATAATTTAATCCCACTTATTTAAAAAGTAGTAATGAGTTTTGATAAAATACTACAGAGCGGAACGACATTAATATTCTTCTACCACATCGCAGAGAAAAATCAAACCTTTCTTAGGTTAGGTCACATGTCTCGAAATATAATTTCTGGGACGCGCCGTTTTCACACGATGACATCGTGGTTCATTACGTTTTGTTTGGAACGTCCCATTTTTTTGTAGGTAAATACAATTTGATCTAACCCTGCTTTGTGTGCTTCCGCCACAAATTAGTTCATGCGGACTAGCGCCGGTCGGCACCCGCCCACTGCCGTTAGTAGATGCAACAAGCCGACGTTGTCATGGCTGCTCCGGTAGTCTCTGCCTCGGCTGCTGCGGTCGTCTGCCATCTCGAACAGAAACCGCATGCCCCACGTTTACGTTTAACGTCTACAGCGCCCGAGGATGCCTCGTGGAGAGGCAAAACACGTGTCCCAGCGACGACCAGGACAGTCGTGGCTGCGACGGTGGTCTGGTGGGCTCACCTATTTCTACCGCCAAGCAGCGATATTTATATAGCTATGTTCCGGTTTGAAGGGTGAGATATGGCAGAGAAATTACTGGGTACTGTGACGAAACAGCCTTAGGTCACAAGATTGGCAGCGCGCGAGTAGCAACGCCGTGGTATTGCCATCTAATGTAGGCCGCATGCTTGTTTGCCGATCTAGTTATATAAAAAAAAATCCAGTACAACAGTTAATTATGTTAGTTAAATATATTTTTGAGAACGCATCATAGAATTCTATGTTAAATCTTCATGAAATGACAGCGGCGGTGCTCAAACTACCTCGAGGCAGGTTAAACTTTCGTATTACTCGTACGTGTTTTATACTTAAACACCAAACGTGCTCTACCGAAGAACGTTTAAACTTGTTGTCGGCTAAATGTTGTATTTGTTACTTATGTGAGTTTCAAAGATTTTGGGCGTAAGTACACTAAGTTTGCGTTTGAGCGACGTAAGTATAACTACTATGTTTGCGTTCACGTTTTCCCCCTCGAGGCGGTGCTCTGGTTTTACTGTTTTAAAACAAATCAGAGCAGCGTCTCTCAGCTCAACAGCGAATCAGTTCGGAATAGCAGATTTCACTTAATACAGAACAGTGGTAGTATGGTAGATAAATACTGGCGGATAAAATAAAATAAATTTTGACGAGCTCGATGCCTCAGTAGTGAATGACGCGACTTTGACACCAACGCTCGTGGACTCGATTCCCACACAAGGCAAACATTTGTGGGTATGAACATGTCTGTTTGTCTTGGTCTGGATGTTTTAAGAGAGATAGGGCGCATCAAAGCTGCCCGTTTGGGGAAGTACCTCCTCACAACTCACAACAACAACTCCCTAGAGGGTTGTTGTGTTCCTGCGTGTGAGTAAGGTCACCAGTAAGCTCCCAAGGAGTTGCTGTGTAAGCAGCAGAGGAGGGATCGCGCGAGTGATACTTAAATATCTCAAGCGTTAATAGGCTACGGAACCCGCTTTACATCAGGTGGGCCGTATGTTTGTATGTCTCCCTACGTAGTATATAAAAAAAAAATAACCAGCCTATTGACTGACTGGTCTCTGGTTCGTATCGTAGTGTAAATATGTACCGTTAAATTCGCAATTTCAGGTTTATGTACTATATATTTGTGATTTGGTGTGAATTTATAGATAGATACATGGATGTACACATTTGTAATTATGAGTCGCTCGGTGGTGAAGGAAAACATCGTGACGAATTGCGCACGTCTAAGAACCTAAATTTATAAACCTCTTTATTTCTTAGGTTAGGTCACACCCTAACCTAAGAAACGCCAGATTTTTCCACTCGGTTGTGGAGATCTGACAGCAGTCGCTCCATGTCAAAGTCAGGACTTAGGTTCTTAGGGAGTCAAGGACAAAACTAATTATATATAGCTGCTATAAGATACTGCTAGGAAGAAAATATTTTACGTTACATATTTATAAAAATGTAGCAGTATATAGCCTTTGAGACACTGGATTCTTTACTCGACTTTTCGTATCCTGATCACTTCAGTTATGTCCTTGCTCCTATAGTGTCCCTCTTGCTTCTATCCTTGTAGTTGGTTCATTTTTCGATGGTTCACAGGTCTTCATAAATGTCATAATACCATTACATTTCTGGTTGTTTATTTCTGCAATATGTAAATCTTTCTGATTTCTATTCCAAAATATCCAAATATTCGGCACATCTCAGTCGATTTAATCTTTCAACAGACATCAGCAGAGCATGCCCAATTTACGATCTATTCGTAGACGATATCAGTTAATCCTATCTTTGAGAAGGTTGTAGTGATTCTGTAAAAGGCGTCTACGATTGGAATACAGTCCGTTATTTTGGTACTTCATTAAATATCGACAAGATATACATACATATGAGAAAATCTGGTAATTCGCGCTAATGTACAAAAATATAACACTAACAAATGCCTGCGTTCCTACGTGCATACCGTAAGCTCTAACCATTTCTCATTAGACGGACCGTATTTTTGCGTGCCATAAATTTTGCACTTAAAAACGTAATGTGAAAGAAACACATTTCTATGTAAATTCGCCGTTGACAATGAGTGGTGCAATTGTAGAAGCACTTGGCATCATATCAAATAACTCTTCGAAATAGAACCCATTGTTGATTTGGCGGAACACACAAAGCGTGACAAACTCAAGAGCCCAATATCATATGTAATAGTAGGATCGTCGACAATTCTCATCTCTTCATTCATTTTGATCGACATTCTCTGAACCGAATAGATCCATTTAACTTGACGAGGTAAAGAGATTCAAGAACAGTACACCTTTATTTTCACCCGTTAGTTGATCAGTTATTGTTTATATCGCTATATATTCGAAACCATTTAATATTAGTGGGCATGAGATGACCCTGAATACATTTAATGTTTATATTGGTATAAATATGTATTGAAACATCTGATAAATATTATATATAATGTTAAGTTCTGTTTATCTTCTTTGAGGAGCTTGGTGACGCAGCGGTTAATAACAGTTAATAGCAGACGACTTTGTCACCGACGCTCATGGGTTCGATTCCCACACAGGATAAATGTTTGTGTGCTTGAACATGTCTATTTTTCTTGGTCTGGGTGTTTTTAAGAGAGGTAGAGCGCACCAAAGCAGCCCGTCTGGGGAAGTACCTCCACCTCACAGAAAACCGCAGCCAAAAAAGAACTGTTGTATTCCTGCGTGTCACCAGTAAGCTCCTAAGGAGTTACTGTGTTACAGCAGAGGTGGCATCGCGCGAGTGTTATTTAATGTATTACAATCGTTCATAGGCTACGGTAACTGCCTTACATCAGGTGGGTCGTATGCTTGTATGCCTCCCGACTTTGTATAAAAAAAGGAATACTATGATGTCGTTGCGCGTGTCAGCCTAATTGATGTTTTTATTTACGCTCAGCATAATGGCCCCGCTTCGTCTGATGGTAAGCGAAAGAGGAGCTCAAATCGCAGCGGCAACTGATAAAAGACTACAGTGTCCTGTCCTGCCATGCTGGCCCGCGAGTGCTTCTTCACGCTTTGTTTGAAGGATCCCATGTTGTATGAAGGAGGAAACGCATGTACCAGCAAGACGTTCCACTTTTTAATAGTACGATAGATATAGAAAGAAAAGGTAGAAAGGGTAGGCCCAAGAAGTGTTGGCTTGACGTCGTAACGGATGACATGCGTGCCAATGGTCTCACAGTAAAGGATACCGAAGATCGCGCGAAGTGGAGAAGTAGAAGGTGGAAAGCCGATCGCCGATTGCGCGCGGCACGACCAGGACTAACGCTCCGATGATGATAATTAATGTTACGTTGTGTTTTTCCGGTTGGGATTGTTTTTGTAACTTGTTCTTTTATAATACATTTCAGTAGATCGGTAGTCATCCATGGCTTGATAGTACGTTGGTTGCTGGGAATATGTTGGGTTTTAGTGTTTAAAGATAATGATTCATAAATTAGTTCAATCAATTTTTCAGATAAAATTTCCGATGTGACCCAGATTCATCAATTTCCAACCACACTCACAAGGTGCTAGCTAGTAAGTATCCACGCATGGTATGACTATGGTACTCCATATGCTTGTTTGCTTTCCGCGCCTCTTCAATACATCTAAAGTACTTTCATAGAGCCGAGACGAAAATGGTTAACACACCGGCATTTACAGTTTCATTATAAACCTAGGGATAAGTATCCCCGTACTTTTGTCTTGCAAGCAGAAACGGCGGCGTAACCGTCCCTAACGTTGTAAATTTTCGTACAGGAGTCATGTCTATACACAAATTGGTCACATATGGCAGGTCAAGCAATATTTACGCGGTTGAGTCGACACTTAATTAAACTTTAATAGAAATTACTACGACTACTGCTACATGAATACAAACTTTAATACAAATCTTATTATCTATGCCAGTCTAAATGAGATACACGACATATTTACTCGTAGTAATGACGTATTATAAGAGTGGCCTCTATTTTAATTACAATCTGCTCATGTAAGTAGTGTAATATTATACTCGTACTTTTATCGTTTATCAATTATAGTAAGAATTTTGACTACGTTAAAGTCTTGTAGGTATAAATATGCCTACAATGCAGTCTTGTAACTTTTCAGTAGGTACTTAGGCAATTTTTGTCGTCGTAAGGTTCTAAGTTTTAACTTAATTTTCGTTAAAGTAAATATGTAACAAGTTACACTAAATAGTAATAGAAGACTATACCAATATAAACATTAAATGTAGTCAAGGTCATCTCATGCCCACTAATATTAAAGGGTTTCGAATATATAGCGATATAAACAATAACTGATCAAGTAACGGCTGAAAATGAAGGTGTACTGTTCTTGAATCTCTTTACCTCGTCAAGTTAAATGGACCTATTCGGTTCACAAAAAAAGTATGTTATGTATCCATATACCACAATAAAAGTATATATGTATATTCAATTTGTTTATATTATTTATTTCGACAATTTTAACGTACACTTTAACGTTTACAGTTCTTCTACTAAAGAAAGTCTCTGAGTACGATAATAACTTAATCAAGAACAGTCCGTCTGGCAAAATATGTATTTCCACCTTAAAGAGGTGGTAAACATGTAATGATACCTTAAAGCAGAGATTTCCAATAATACTTGTCCCGTAGAACCCTTGCCTATAAATTATCTGCTCTCCGACCCCGTACCTAAATAACGTTTGAATCTGATGGACCCCTTACTTGTTGCAATCGATCCCACGAAGTCGATGTAGACCACATTGTGGACCACGGCCTTAGAGGATTGCAGTGTATCGGCTAGTAAGTACCACAAGCTGCTGAAGGCATTATGTTAGCAGTAGTAGAAGAGGAACCGGCTGCGTGCAAGGGATGTTTCTTGTATTGCAAGCGACTGCAAGCAATGTTACCGTAGCCTATGAACGCTTGTAATTACGTATTACTCGCGCGATGCCTCCACTGCTGCTAACACAGCAACACCTTGGGAGCTCACTGGTGACCTCACTCACATGCAGGAACACAACAACCCTCCAGAGAGTTTGTTATTTGGCTGCGGTTTTCTGTGAGGTGGAGGTACTTCCACAGACAGGCTGCTTTGATGCGCCCTACCTCGTTTAACAACACCCAAGCCAAGACAACCAAACATGCTCATGCACACAAATGTTTGTCCTGTATGGGATTCGAATCCACGAGCGTTGGTGTCAAAGTCGCGTTGTTACCCTCAGTGCCACCGACCTCGTCTTGCTTACCTGAAGTTGTATTAAAAAAATTGTGGTCGGAAGTAAATATTACTATTTCACATTTGTATTTGTGTGGAACAAACTCGCCTGTGCTGGTTCAATTGTTAAATGTTTACCTTTACATCACCACAGTTTAATAAAGAGCAGTGGAACTGTCACTGAATAAGTTAAGACTAATATTACCCTGTAGAACTTTTCCATTTCATTCACAATCTAATTAAATACACAATAAAACTAAAACTAAATTACATCTAAAATTTACTAAATCTAAAATAATAATAAAAACCTACAATAAATCTATAACGTGTGGCCCCCGCGGCATTGTATTAGTAATTACAATACAATCCAATTAGTAATAACGTATGTAATGTAAATGTAGAAGCAACAATATCGTTGGTTCCACTCCATCGTTTCTTTAATATGAATTGTATTGAATTTAATAATTAGCGTATGTCTCGCCACATGCATTTGGATATCTGCCTGTTCAGCTGCCTGTACGTACGTGTAAACTGAAGACAGCAACGTGTCTCGTCTGACGTGAAAGAAATTCTGCGTTTGACTCCAGAGATTTTGGGTTATTTTGGTGCAAGACTTTAGGAACAGTTCCCTCCGTTTAAATAGATTTCATGAGCTTGCTGCTGATATCGTCCGGTGTTGTACAATCATCTAGGCATTGAAAATATCTATGAAGTGCGACCTGAAAGCTTTCGGAGGTTAGGGCACGAGTTGGACGGCGCGTAGACGATGAGACCTGACCAGCTAATGTTGAAGTTCAAATTGCCTCTTACCATCCCGTGATAATTTCCGGTTTTCACCCAATTGATGATAGAAACATCATTGAACAACTGCCGGTTGGTCGTCAAGCTTAAGCTTATCTCGTTTTTTTTCGAACTGGATTAGAACTGAACCCGTTATTCTCCAGATTCACTTGTGCTGTGAATGCTTCTTGTATAAGGAGTTTATTATAAAGAGGTCACCCTTCTCGATGAAGTCGACCACCAGTTGCCCTCTTTGGTTTTGTTGCCCTATTCAAAATTGCATAGCTTTGCATTGCAGTCTCCTATCAGCATTGTGTAGTGAGTTTAAGAGGCATATATTACTTTGGAGATATCTTCAAAGTAGTACGTAGAAGTAGAAATAAGTTGTGTATGCCGGTACATCGGCTTATTAGGACTGGTAGATCTTTTCTTGTAAATTGTATTCGATTTTATAATAAGTTACCTGAAACAGTTCTGTCCTTTCCTGACAATGTATTCAAAAAGCACATCAAAAACACTCTCTGTAAAAGGGCTTATTATATTATAAGAATTTTTATCTTTTTTATCTTTATAATGATGTCTGGAAATAATTCAGCACAGAAGACCTGTCCTTAATAATTTTTAATCCTACCATTTGATATCATTACTGTACCAATATGCTAATGTGAATTTATTGTAATATCTAATTGGCAATTTTAAAAGAGACTTATATTGGCAAGTTTCTTTCGGCATTTCTTCTTCGCCAATGGTCATTTCCGAAATGCTAGCAGATTAAAAAAGAAAAATAATAACATAAGAGAATAGAATAAGTTACAATAAGAGTTTTTTTTAATCTTTTTATCTGTATCTGTATATTACTTTGGAGATATCTTCTTACATAGTATTGGTAGCCAGGGCATCGGAGACGGGGATTCTTAGTACAACCTGCCTCAGCGATGCTGCTGGTGACTGTGGGTCGTCTCGTTCTTGTACTCATAAAAGAGGGGACTTTTGCCACTAGTTGCCATGCTTGGCATGCGGGTAAGACCAGTACTAAATTACCAATGTGCTCTGGGGACGCAGCTGCCCGTCTCGTAAATCTTTCTCTTAGTGGATTTTACAACACCCACGGGCTGAGATAGGGTGGCTTATTCTTTAGCCAAATATATCAATGTAACTCAAATCAATTTAACGATGACAATATATTCTTTGTCTATTTTTATTTGCCGAAACATCGATAAAACCATACAACATATTTTTATCACCTACATACATGGTAACAGTTCCGGTAATCAGATCCAGAAAATCGGTACCGGATTTAATAAACGCCTATATATAATTATTCAGATGCCAGATTCGTCGGGTTCGGTATTCCAATTTGCAATCTTCTTTTTTTTACAACGTCGGGAGGCATACAAGCATACGGCCCACCTGATGTAACGCAGTCAGCGTAACCTATTAGCGCTTGTAATATATTAAGTCATATCACTCGCGCGATGCCTCCTCTGCTGCTTACACAGCAACTCGACTTTACTGGTGACCTCACTTACACGCAGGAACACAAAAAACCCTCTAGGGAGTTGTTATTTAGCTGCGGTTTCATTCCTTTCTTCTCCTCGCTGGTGTTAAGGCTGGGTATATGTATCAGTTTTAGGAAATGAGCCTATGATCAAATATGTCTGTATTTAGCTATGCTGTGACACCACTTTTCATCAGATGGTTTGTTTACCCTACTATTTCAATTGCTGTTTGTTTGTAAAGTTTTAGTATATTGCGTATAAATAAATAAAAAGAAGTTTGTTAGCGAAGGATAAAAATAAAACATTATATCCCAAAACCGGAATCAATATTAGGATAACGGTTGATGATGAAGTTTTGGAACAAGTGAATGAGACTGTACATCTTGGACGCGCTTTCAACAGGGATGAATGGTACACTGAATCACTGGAAAGACGAGTGAGTGCTGGGTATAGTGTGAATGGAGCGTTGGGAAAACTTCTTGGCAGTAAAAGCTTGAGCCAGAATGCACAGCTCGTTATACACAATGCAGTGCTGGTCCCAACGCTTACTTATGGAAGCGAGGGCTGGGTATGGCAGAGAGAGCATGAAAATAAAATAAATGTGGTCGAAATGCAAGCGTTGCGCAAAATTTGTTACATAACGCATGTATGTATTCGCAATGATAATGTTAGAGTCAGATTTGGTGTGAAAGAGAGTGTCGGTGTTAAAAAAAGAAAAGGCATGCTCCGTTGCTTCCGACGTGTAGAAAGTATGCAGGAAGAAAGAATTACAAAACATCAACATCGCATATTGAGGCAGCCTTTGGAATACTTTTGCCGGCGAGGACATAGCAGAGTCGCCACGGCCTTACAGACACCACCCTCTTTTGAACTGTCATTCAAATTAGCGCTGTTGCCTGTGAAAATGATATGGCCAATATAATCTATTACAATGGTTACGTAATTAATAGCCGCTGAGCAGTTACGCCGCATAAATGTTACTGCGTGGCACTGCTATAAATGTTACTGCCGTTTCATATGCCATTACTATAAATGTTACAGCCGTTTCATGTGGCAGTAAGTGAAAAATGGGAAAGAGAAATGAACAAGTGACGAGTTCACCTCCTCGTTCTGACAAAGTCAAATAGCCTGACGAAAGGCAAATACTTTGTCAGAACTAGACGACAGAGTCTATTGTATTTAAGAGAGGTAGGGTGCATCATACAAGTACATCTGGGGAAATACTTTCACCTCACAGAAAACCGCAACTAAATAATTTAAATTAGGCGAACATACTTTTCATTAAGATTTAGACATGGAGCGACTGTCGCCAGATCCGGAACCCAGAGGGAAAACCAGACTTTTCTTAGGTCACACGTCTTTCAAAGTATAATATCATGGGCATGTGGGTTTCCTCATGATGTTTTCCTTCACAGCCGAGTCACTTGCTCGGCATAATTATAATAATTACATAAATCCGAAAACACGAATTTTGTGGTGCCCATAAAAGAATTCGAACCCGTGACCATTCACTATTTTACCATTCCTGTAGTCATTTTAGCATTTAGTACCATTATGTAATTGTGACAAATAGAACATGATATAGAATCTTAGAGAGCTCGATGGCGTCGTTGGGTGTGTGGATGGCTATTTCTATATCGAAGGCTTCGTAGGGCACGTTAAGCCGTCGGTCCCGGCTGTTGTCGATAGATGACAGTCGTTAAGCTAAGTCAGTGACTCTCGGGCGGCTTGAAAATAATGGCCTCCGCCAATCCGCATTTGAGCAGCGTGGCAGAGTTCAGTTCGGTTGAAAGGAGATCGGTATCTCTGCAGTGACATGAGTATTTTCAAGAGCATTTAGCTATTATAACCGGCTTTCTGTAAATAAGACAAATTGATTATAGTCAAGTGCGAGTCAGACTCGCGCACCAATGGTTTTATATGTCACTAGAGCCGCATAATTAAGTTAACAATGTAAATATTATTAATAATATAAAGAGAAAATAAAAAAAGATACACACAAACGAGTGGCTATATATTTTTTGTATATTGAGGTCGGTTCCATGGTAAAAGTTAGTACATATTAAATGAGCACAATCCCCTCTTTGACCTTAATTACTGAGACACCATGCATAATATATTATTGAAGGTATTTTTAAACTCTTAAGTGGTAATTTATGATTGGGGATGAGCCTTAAGGAAATTATTCATAAGCCCGAGATTTATTGCACATACAAAATTTGAGTTCGATGAAAATAAATTGTGATCGAAAAGTTGCCAGATTGGGTTAACGTTTCCAATTATTATTTGAGAAATGAATGAATAATTTATACATCAATATCAAAGAGTTTCTAAGTTCGTGATTTTAATGGAACCACTTATTATTTCATTATAGAGTACATACATATTATTAAAACCTCTGGATTATCATATTTGCGAAACAAAATAAAAATCGGCAAAATGGAAATCCGACTACGAATTGAAGGTTCCATATGTCCCTTAGAACCCATAAGTAAGTTTATTTTGAATGATTTCTAAAACTCTGTTAGAACAACGTTCAATTTTACCTAAATTAGTTTCTATTACCAATTACCAAGAATATTGTCTTCTTTTTGGACTTATAATAAAAACGTAACCAGGATCGTATTTGAACGTATGCAATATGCAAGCTTGCGCATTTTCAACTTTAAGTTTAAGAAATGTAGATCAAATTGGGGACTCTGAAAAATAATTGATTTTCAAAAGGGCTGTAGACGAAATACGTTTGAGAAACTTGAAAATGGAATTGCAGGTATAAGTTTATATTTGATGATTTCTAAAAATCTGTTTGAACATCGTCCAATTTTACTTAAATTAGTTTCTATTACCAATTACCGAGAATATTGTCTTCTTTTTGGACTTATAATAAAATCGTAACAGGATCGTGTTTGAACGTACACGTAATATTATTTTGAAGCAGTCATGAAGTGGTTGCTATATTTGTAAAAATATTAGAATAGGGTAGACTATTTAATGTTTTGTACAAATCCAAGCGTCCTGGGCTAGATCTACCCAGTCCTGCTGGATTTGGCTTTTATACAGCTGCCCCGATAGTATCGTTACCAATGTTGTAATCTTATAAGGTTTTGTGCTGTCCTCAACACTATTTTGGTTTCACATTAATGATATATTGTAAGTTAAAAGCATTCACTGCTATATGTATTTAGATGATAGTATCGGGGACATTAATTATACAAATTACACTAACATCCTTTATCGCCATAAGGAAGAAAGCCGTGATTAATTGTGTCTGAAATTGAGGGTACTCTGACAACAGTATCGGATTGAAGGTTGTGATACTTGATCCGTTTAAATCTCAACAATGTTTGCGTGTTCATCTGAAGTTCAAGAAAATCCGATTCATAAGAAAATTCTTCAATTTCAACCAACAAGCTTGTGTTCAATTTTAGGTGGCAGTGGTGTTCATATTTTATACTTTTTACAACTATTAAGTGACTACAGGTGTAGTTATTGGTGCCACAAGAACTACGCGTAGATGGTAATGCAGTGGCGCAGGTGGACACATGGCGGAAGTGGTGGCAACAGTTTTCCGTATTCTTGAAAGTGCCCGGAATCATCAAGGAAACTGAGGATGTAGAAGCAAGAAGCTGGAAGAAGAACTTAAAGAACTGACAACGAACGGTTGACAACTGGTTATAAAAGCCAATCTTGCAATTGTACCCTGGATTGTGGTCGATGGTTCAACAATTTTTAAAAGCATTCCCATCGTCATATTTTTGTGAATGTAGATTTAGCGCTGTGGAAACGCTGCTTACTAAAAAGATAATTCTTTTGCATGTTACCGAACGCGGCGACTTCCGACTGTTCTTGAGTAAAATCGAACCTGATATCAACAAACTTCTTAAAAATCATCAGATTCATCCTTCTCATTAGATAAGTTTTAAAATTAAAATTGATTACCTATCCATATTGTTTCTTTTAATTTGAATAAAAGATATTCTTAATATTGTAAAGCTGCGTTTTTATTGCTCTCACTGGTAAAATGTCTCGTTTAGAATGTAAGTTTTAACTCCAGACCAGATTAATATAACACACTATAATTAAATTAATTAAAGTAATGAATGTTATTGTGGTTTTTAAGTTTAAGAAATGTAGATAAAATTGGGGGCGCTGAGAAATAATTGATATTCAAAGTTGGCGGTAGACGAAATACGTTTGAGAATCTCAGATATTATAGTCTATTATAATCTCAATATAAACATTTACAACGGCATGAATAGTAGGGTAATTACAACGTAATGTGTAATGAGAATGACGCAGTGGTCTAATGGTATTAAAACGAACGATGTTTTTTTGCTACTGAGTTTGAATCCTAGCTGTCGCGTGTCTCCGCATAATAAGGTTTTTAAATTGTTTTAAGAGAATTTGTGATGAAATGAAATAAAATAGTGACTAGCAAATAACGAGGTACTTAAATGAAGGCATAAATTCATTTATTTTGTTATTTCCAACGAATACTAGCGCCATCTGTGGTATCTAAACCAAACCAAGATAGATGCAAATTGACTATGTGATTGGTACAATTCAGCACTTGAATTCCTAATTAAATGATCGTTTTATTTTTGCCATTTAACATAAAGTGTTCAATTTTCGGGTCTGTAACTCATTTCGTTCACGAGCTAGAGATCCGTGACCTAAGGAAAAACAGAGAGACAATGTTGAGGTTTCCATATTGCCCTTTCGAATACAATACGATGCTAACATATGAAAATAGCTTATAATATCTCGCAAATATTAGCCTATTAACATACGTTTTGAAATATCATCCTTAATGTAGGGTTTTCAAACGGGGTCGGCAACCCTATTACAATAAACCCTCGCTAAGTATTTTAAACGAGTCACTTATTTTTGATCATACTTCCATTGACGTTTTTCAATAGACGGAGTTAAATGCTTTAGACAAAAAAGAGAAATGTAGGGATAAAACAGCGAGGTTTACGAGTACTTGAACCGGCGAAAGTTTTGAACGTCCACTTTATGCAGAATTAGAGTGTTAATTGCTGCATTATCCTACGTTTTCAGCCCGTATTTTGCCTGGTGTAGTTTAAATGGTTAAACGATGAAGTTAATAAGTTCCCTGTTATTTCCAACAGTTTCGATGTTGTATGTGATATGTTTGTAATTTTGAAATTGAAGTGGCAGTAGACTATTACTTAGTTGATATTGTTTATACAACTTTGGGAGACATACAAGCATAAGGTCCACGTGATGTAAAACGGTTAAATTAGTCTGTAAATTCTTGTAACACATTAAGTATTACTCTAACGATAACTCCTCTGATGCACAGCCACTCCTTATGAGCTTACTGACGGCCTCACTCACACGTAGGAACAAAACTACCCTCCGGGGAGTTATTGTTTGGCTGCGATTTTCTGTGGGGTGGAGGTACTTCCCCAGATAGGCTGCTTTGATGTGCCCTATCCCTCTTAAAAACATCCAGACAAAGACAGACAGACATGTTCATGCACACAAATGGTTGCCCTGTGTGAGCGTGCCTGTTAAATCTGCCGAGCGAGTATAATCAGAGATAGATGAGGAAGAAAAGTTCAAGAGTGGAGCCAGTGGATGGATGACAAAGCGTTGGACACCTCCCTCGCGATGTACTGACGACCTCAAACGAGCGGCCATAGCTGCGGAAATAGCTGGATGCAGAGTGTAGGAAAGGTCTGTTTACGTAGCAGTGACTTGTATATATTGGCCGATGATAACGCGGATAAAAGCAGATGATCAGTGATAGCTCAGTGGTCAAAGCGGCCTATTAACAGACTGGTCCCCGGTTGGAATCCTGGTAGCATGTACTGCTAAATCCATATTTTTGGTTTATATACTATATATATATATATAGATTTGTAATTATTACATGCTCGGCGGTGGAGGAAAACACAATGTGGAAACTCACACGTCACAGAAATTATATTTCAAAATACCTAACCTAAGAAAGATTTCTATTTCCCTCTTGATTGTGAAGGTAGTGGACCCAGCTAATCTTAATAGATTAGGAAACGGAATAACGCTAGGATAGGGTAGATAATAAGGATGAAAGCATAACTGCTCGATATACTCTGCCTACAATTATATGCCCATCAGTAACCATTGTGTCCATCAGGGTCCGTGATTATTGTGATTCGTATTAAAGTGGGTTATGTTTTACATATGCACACTCCATTCATCATTTTCATAGTGTAGAAAAACAACACGTAGAAAATTAATAACAGTGATGCAAGCACACCTCTCGACATTCCCGAGTCTCTCACACCGGTTTACTCCTGGCCGAGATTTTCAGACTTTTTCGGGAGTCCGTCATGAGTGGCGAGGCACCGTCTACCGGAATTAGTAATCCGATTATTAATCAGTTATGGCAGATGTCCGTCCCTCTTCTGTAACTTTTTGACGTTTCGTTAAAGGTCGCTGCTGTCAGATCGCTCAACGAAACGTCGAAACGCGTTTTGACACACGCCGCGCTGCAGTGCAGTTACAGTGATTTAGTAGAATCGGCCTACTGTTTTAGACCTTAGGTCAATATACAATAATATAATATATGATTAGAGATACATTGTGAATTACTTTAATTAAATAAACATAATAAATATTACGCAGAAAAACATATTTAAATTATAGTAACGACATCTGGTTGTAATTGTAATACAGATTAAATACTAAATTAGTAAGACGTGATAAATTTCTTCAAGCAACGTACGAATCCCAAGTATTCACATCGATGCGACAACATAATGTTAAGCTGTTATCCTAGCCGATACTTACAATACTAGAATGGTCTAACAAAGGTTCTCGAGTGGCAACGATCTCAAGAGGTTTGTTGGAGTTGATGTATGCAGGTGGTACAGGATCGAGACGAGTGGCACTCTAGAGAGGAGGCGTATGTTCGGCAGTGGACGAATACAGGCTGAGATGATGATGATGATAACATAATAGAGGTATTATTGGCGCGTTACCGATCATGTAAAATCAAGTCACGTCCTAGAATAAATAAATAAATATTGTCGGACAAATTACACAGCGCCATCTAGCCCCAAAGTAAGCGAAGCTTGTGTTATGGGTACTAGACAACTGATAAAGTAAATACTTTTTTTTTTGTAAATGCATACTTATTATACATAGAAAGTACCCAAGACAAACAGACATGTTCATGCACACAAATGTTTGTACTGTGTGGGAATCGAACCCACGAGCGTTGGTGTCAAAGCATTTCAAAGTTGGTCTCATGCTCTTTTACTCTCATTATGATGGCAAATAAAGAAACACAATAGACCTGAAGGGGGCCAAATGACGTTTTGGGTGGGTCGACAAACCAAGAAAAATCAACATACTGCTTTCAGTAGTTTAGTTAGGTTTTTAAGAGCCCGCACCCAGTAGTATCAGATGCATAGCGGAGCAACATTTATAAATAAAATCATCGAATTGTATCTATCTATAACTTCACGCGAAATCCCTTGCGGGGTAGGCAGAGAGAGCCGAGCGCCACGTGACTCGATCCTTACATATCTCACTCGCTTCTTTAACATTCATTGCTCTTCTCATGCACGCTCGCCGGTTTCTAGGGCTCCTGACATCACCTTCTGATAGAACACGACCAATTTGGCCATGGTAGGTAAGTCTTGGCCTTCCCCGGCTCCTACATCCTTCCACTTTTGCATTGTATGTCTACTTCGTCATTCTTTCATCTTGCATTCTTTCTACATGTCCGAACCATCGGAGCATGCCTCTTCTTAATTTAACACTGACGCTCTCTTATAGACCAACTCTGTTTCTAACATCATCATTGCGAATACGGTCTACAAGCCTTACGCCACAAATTTTGCGCAGCGCTCGTATTTCGACCGCGTTTATACTTTCATGCTCTTTCTGCCATACCCAGCTCTCGCTTCCATAAGTTAGCGTTGGGACCAACACTGCATTGTGTATAGTGAGTTGTGCCTTCTGGCTCAGGATTTTACTGCCAAGAAGTTTTCCCAAAGCTCCATTCACACTATTCACTCGTCTTTCCACATCTGCGGTGTACCTTCCATCCCTGCTGAAAGCGCATCCAAGATATACAAACTCATCCACTTGTTCCAACACTTCATCATTAATCGTAATCCTTACATTATTAGTTCTGGATTCTTCTCTTTCAAATACCATTATCTTTGTTTTCTTCGCATTCAGTAGTAAGCCTTTCTCCATACATTCGTCTTTCATCGTTGTGACCAGTGTTTGCAGTTCAGATGGTGTATCTGCTAATAGCACGGCATCGTCTGCATACAGCAGACAGTTCATCACTAGGTCACCCATGCGCAATCCCACATTCGTTGACCTTATTCTCTGCAGACAACTATCGAGGTACAGGATAAACAGCCTAGCAGATAGCATGCAACCCTGTTTGACACCAATTTTGACATCAAATCAGGGTGACATGCCACCATCTATCCGCACACATGCTGAGCAATCCTTGTAAGTGGACTGCACAGCACGAAGCAGTGAACCGTCAATCCCATATCTCGGCAATATGTCCCACAGTTCCTTTCGCACAACCCTATCAAAGGCTTTCTCAAGATTCACAAAACCGCAGAAAACCTTCTGGTCTATGGCCAGATGCTTCTCTACGATATTGCGGAGCGAGAAAACTTGATCCGTACATCCCCTTCCGTTTCGGAAACCTCCTTGTAAAACACTATTTTTAGAAATAACAAGTTTAAAAAATAATAAAAGCCATCAAGTGCGAGTCCGACTCACGTACGGAGGGTTCAGTAAAAAAATATTTTCTCAAATTAGTCTCGCAAAAAATATTTTTTTTTGTGATGTCTACAAATTTACGGTTTTAGAATATTTTTTATATGACATTGCCAAATTTCGTGATTCTAAATCAACGGGAAGTACCCTATAGGTTTTGATTCCTTTGCGAGTATCGAAATATGTGCATAAACGAGACATAAAGAGCCGTATCTTTTGATTGCGTTGACATAGAAGTTGGATTTTTTTACTGTTTGAAGGTATTGCAGACCTAGTACTTGATATTAATTTCAGCTTTATAGCTCCACCCGTCCCTGAGAAAAAGGGTCTTGACAGACGCACAGAGAGAGAGACGGACAACAAAGTGATCCTGTAAGGGTTCCGTTAAACTAGGCTTACTTAGGATCCTGAAAACATTGTTTTTAAAAACAAGAAGCATGTAAATACGAGGAGAACGATTTGCATAAGACATATGATGTAGAAATAGGATGTTCTCCTAAGCATCCTGGCTGAATCACACTAATGACTACTAGGGTGATTTTTCTTCGAGCTCTCAGCTCTCTCGACGGCTCATTGCTCAAATGATATCTGAAAGTATAGTGACTTTCATATATATCACGTGGCTACTAAATGGGTATTGTGCCATGACATAACTTAAGAGTGAAAGGCAGTAGCATTTGCGGCGATAAATGAAACCTTGTTGTGTCATCACAGTACATTCGTGACCGACTCCGTATAAGTCTCGCAGCATCAATCTCATAGGAGTCTACGTACAAATAATGCTTAATTACTCGTATATAAACACTATCGCATGTGAACTATATAACTAATCTAAAACCAGAGTTAAAACTAGACTGCCGGTTCGCAGATGGTTCCTCACGTTACACGCTTATCAGATCATATTTTTTTTATGTCACTAAGGTGACAAACAAGCGTACGGCCTGTCTGATGGTAGATGAGGCTATACGAAAAGGGACCAACATATGCGTAGGTTATGCGTAGGTAGGTAGGCGTAGGTATCGAACTCTCCTCCCGCTTAAACTCTGGTTTGAGAAATAACAGTTTGGTTAAAATAACACGACTTCTCTGGGTTCATAAGAAACTGGGTCACGTGAGTGTTTTCAGGTGCAGTGTACGATCCCGTGAGCTTCACGTGTACCCAAAAACTTGAGAGTCTCTGATGGATGTTCTAGATTTAACTGTAAAGAATGAAAAGGTCATTATGTGTGCACATCTGAATGGATTGGTTTGGTCTCTTTCTCTATCGAATTAAATGAACGACGATTGTATGGAGAAAGGCTAACATCTAAATAAATAATCGCGGTTGAAAGACAGTAAATGAGGACGAATGCAGGGATTACAGTCGATAATGTAGTTATTGGAACAAATGGATGGAATAAAATTTCATTTATGATTTACTTTCAGCAGGGATGAAAATTCGCACCACAATAAAAACACAAGCGAGTACTGGGAATAGCGTGAATGAAGTGTTGGAAAAACTTATCGAGAATAAAAGCAATAATTTGAGCCAGAAAGCATAAATTTCTATACACAACGTGGTACGGATCTTAACGCTAACTTATGAAAGCCAAAATGTCAAAAATAAATTATCTAATATTAAAAATCAATATAAGTCCAATATAAGGCTGTAATTATAATAAATATATTTTAATTTTAATATTTTATGATAGATGGGGCTTTACTGGGAGGAATTTCTCTGTGTTTTATGTTTACACAGGTTTTCCACTAATGCATCTTTGTAGAGAACCTCGAAAAAGTATAGAAAAAGCGGTGTAAGATTGTGTTAAAACTTGCAAACCTACGCAGCTTTTTACCGTTAAGATTTATGTAGGTACACTTCGCCATTAAAAATATCAATGCTTAAACAAGTAAATTATATTAAAAAAACGTATACTTTAAACGGTAAATTGTGTAATGCAAATTGCATAGAGTTCGAAATATAAATGAAAACAACCTACAAATTTCGAATATTGTAGAGAGGAATAAAATTAGTGCTTGTGGGACTCTCGCGAGGATTCCTTATGGTCCTTGAATCACATAACTATGTTAGTTTGTAATGTATTTCGCAATTTAGCGACTAATTTAAAAGCAATGTGTACTAAACTTAAACAATCTTTTTTAGTTTGTTTGAGCATCAGTCTATCATCTCGTCATAAGTTTATTTTGAGAAACAGTGTAGTGATTCTATGTAGGTCTATGATAGATAGACGGGAATAGAACTGTGAGATTATGCAAAATTATTATAAATGGGAGTGGTGTTAATGTGAGCGTATATAGATCTAACAATATGAGATCTAAAAATACTTTTATATTTTTGCACATATATTTTTATATTTACAAAAAATAATAACAAACCAACAGACAAAAATGACGAATTTCACGTGACGTAAATTAATTGTTACACCTTTCTGGTGACACCTTCTTACTAGCGTTATCCCGTTTCCTAATAAATTATAATTATCGGGATCCACTACCTGAGCCTAAAGATTTAGCGATGATACTGATTTTGACATGCGAGCGACTTAATCCTACTAATATTATAAATGCGAAAGTTTGTATGTATTGATGGATGTTTGTTGCTCTTTCACGGAACTTTCTGAACGGATTTGAATGAAATTTGACACGTAGATAGATTATGATCTGGATTAACACATAGGCTACGTTATTGGACTCCACGCGGGCGGAGCCGCGGGCGGCAGCTAGTTTCTTATATTTTTTTGACGTGCAGGTTTCCTCACGATGTTTTCCTACACGGCTGAGGAAT
This sequence comes from Pyralis farinalis, assembly GCA_947507595.1. Taxonomy (NCBI): domain Eukaryota; kingdom Metazoa; phylum Arthropoda; class Insecta; order Lepidoptera; family Pyralidae; genus Pyralis; species Pyralis farinalis. Next base: position 42,465,382 of record OX382257.1, on the reverse strand, counting down.
TCTAATTAGTATGTATAGTAAGTACGAGTATGTTCGTATGTACGAGTACAGTATTAGGGATGCTATTGTTCATCTAATATAATAATTATTATACTAAAACTATTATTATTTATAATTTATTTGTAATATTTGAGACAATCTGTAGCGGCGTGTAATTGCTATCTTTATTCGGAATTTTTCAATGAGAATAAAAGAAATGCGGTTTCTATGTTTATTGTTTGCAAGTATTTATGTTTTATATAATACTAGCTGAAGCCCGCGGCTTCGCTCGCATGTGATTTGGATTTTTAGTAGCCTTTATTGCTCTATAAACCTCAATTTTTTGTGTTTAAACAAAAACAAAATTCAGGGTCGTAGATGCAACCATAGAGCGATTCAATTTTCATACAGCGCCATCTATTGACCTCTACGGGAGGCAACGTATATTTATTTTATTTTTAAATGTGTAGTTATTTTATGTCACAAAAATACGTATTCAATGAAAATAATAAAAAAATAAAATTGCAAAGTCCCCCGAATGGTACGATTTCCCACAAATTTTAACAGTTTTGAATTTTTTACGCAGGAACCCTAAATATTTACGGGATAAAAATAACCTATATTCTGATCTGAACAGTCCTCTACCTACTAGTGAAAGTCCCGTCAAAATCGGTTTAGCCATTTCGAAGATTAGCCCCGACAAACAAACAGACAGACAGACAAAAAAGTTAAAAATGGGTATATTGGCTTTGGTAACGTGAAAATAATAATATGAGCTTAAGATAAAGGCTTTATTTTGAAATCACAGACAGACACTTCAATTTTCTTTATATGTATAGATATAAAATTGACTAATACATCGCAATGGATTTCAATAGCTCAAACTTTATTAGATATATCCCAAATTGACTTCTTATAAATTTGGGGGCAATTTGATGATTAACATAATGGTATTTCAGATATGTCAGCAATTTCAATCAAGCAAGCAATTGCAGCAATTGCAGTGGCCCCCTGCTTACTGACCAGTAAGCTCAGCTCCGACGCATATGCAGTTAGGAGAATTAGACAATTGACGGATGTGGCTACTGCGCGCTTGGTCTATTTCAGCTACTTTCATAGCATTACGTCGTATGGTATACTATTGTGGGGAATGGCGGCTGACTTTGAAACTATTTTTATATTACTAAAGAGAGCCATCCGCTCTATGAGACGTATTTAAAGAAATAAATATCCTCACGGTTACATATATTTATTATGAAATATATAATATAAATATATAATTATTATTTATTGACGATGAAAAAAAAAAGACCCATATTGGCAAGTTTCTTTTAGCATTTCTTCTTCGTCAATGGTCAATATCGAAATGCTGATAGATTAAAAAAGAGAGATTAAAACTAAAAAAAAAACTGGAAAATTATTAAAATAAAATATAGTCTAATTTAAAGAATGTAAGACGTGTCTATGTAAGGGCCTAATGGCAAATAAAAGATTTTTATTTTCATTTAGTTTTTTATTAGCATGTTGATGTTTCTTGTAAATATCAGGGGAAGGATTATCAAAATTATCATTCTACAATCAACACAAGGAAGGATTCAAAGTAACTTTTTTTTAAATTAAAACTTTCTAAGTCAATAGGCAATATGGAATAATATGATTGATTGCAAATAAATTAATAGATGTACCATTGACAAAATATGAATAGATAAATTCAATATGATAAATTAATGTTGATGTGTTAAATGCAGCAAATTAACCTGAATAGTTACAGTTAAAAAAATATATATGAAAAATACATGCGAAGTGTAAATTTTTCTATTTCTATTTGTTCAATAGGGCTTACCATTGAACAAACATGTGATTATATGTGTTCAATTCAGTAATTCAATTTACATTTGGGTTGTAATTATTATTATACTCGATGTAATTTTTTCCATATTACATGTGTACATCTACCTACAGCGTTTCCATATTTTCGAAGGAGCAAGACAGTAATGTAATAATTTTCTTACAGCCTCCCTTATCATTACATGATGGGAAAATTTTAACTTACGTAGATGTTAAAATTTACCAATCAAGAGCCCAATCCAGAGGTTCATAGTACGTTACGTAAATGTTTGCTAAACTCCGCTACCAGCGCGACCATACCCCTTTTGGCGTCACAAGACAATAGCCTGTCCGCCGTAGAATGGGAGCAATGCCGTGATTGTCCCCCACACCGATTGTTGTCCCAGCCGTTCTCACAATTTGTACAGCGTTAATTAAAGGATGGATGGACTACAGACATTGAGATGACATCGAGTTGATAATTGTGTTCCAATTGTACCTATGTCTGAGACGTATTTCTTTTTTGCTTTTCAATAAGAGAGGCAGTTTTGGGAAGTAATTACGAATTGTTTTCTGTCGATTGGCATTGATTAAAATAGTCGATATTTTCTGAAGGAATTGTGAATTGTATTTTTTTTTAAATATAATTAAATTTTATTCTATAACTAATAGGTCTGTTATTGATACACATAAAAAAGATTATTATAACTATGCATTCGAAAACGAGACATAATAATTCAACTGATTAATTATTGATATAAACTGTACCTGATTAATCAAACTTCTCTCAAACTTAGACGTATGTATTTCTTATTTAATAACAAATACAAAATAAGTAAGTCTAAATGTAAATACACGCACACCCAAGTATTATGACGATTCATCACTCCAATAGGTTGTTTAAAAATAAATTATGAATTGTCAGTTGAATATAATATTTGAACATATCGTTGTAACAAATGGTAGGCGTATTTTCAAGGAAAATTCGTGCTTCCAATGTATGGCTGAGATTTGAAGCTTAAAATAATTATTATTATGTGACAAATTATACAACTTTATTTTTGTTCATTCATGTGCAGGGTGAAACGGAATTCAATAGCGCAAGAGTACTTGATGTGGCGTCGGCATCGCCACTTTGCTTATCTCAATCTTAAGCCACTTTCGTCTATACATGGTGTGATCCCTGCCTGTCGCTTCTGATCAGGTGTGACTTATCTGATACTCGGTGGTAATAAATGAAAACTAGGGTTAAAGATAATGCAGCAATTTGAATTTAAAATATTATTCAGAGGGAAGACAAAGTAAAAAGGAGTTCAAGTCTTTATATAACTCCATCTTTCTTGGAAACAGTCTGTATAATACCTAAGCAATTGTTTGCGATTTTTACTTTACCTTTTCAAGAGTTCAATGCTGAAAAATAGTGGGACCGAAGCGACCCGTTACAAATAGCGTGCGTGGCGTGCTTTATTATCTGGCGTCACAAAAGTGTGTCATAAGTATGCACGCTTAGATACGGTACTGCTACACTAGATAATGGTATAGCATACCTAACTGTTGTTTCGTCACCACCTTTGAGAGACCTTTTGATGGCTTTAAGTCTTTATTAATCTTTAATTGCCTTAGGCACGCTTTACATAAAAAAATGTTGTACATTTCAGACAATCTTTTTATTTTTATTTTTTATTGTATAACGTCGGGAGTCATACAAGCATACGGCCCACCTGATGTAAAGCGGTTACCGTAGCCTATGAACGCTTGTAATACATTAAGTATTACTCGCGCGATGCCTCGTCTGCTGCTAACACAGCAACTCTTACTGCTTACTGGTGAAATCACTCACACGCAGGAACACAACAACCCTCTAGGGAGTTGTTATTTGGCTATGGTTTTCTGTGCGGTGGAGGTACTTCCCCAGACGGGCTGCTTTGATGCGCCCTGTTTCAAAGCAAATGTTTGATGTTAAATGTTTGTCTTGTGCGGCAATCGAACCCACGAACATTGGTGTCAAAGTCACGTCATTCACGACTGTGCCACCGAGCTCGTCAAAATTTATTGTTATTTATTGTTTGGAACTCTTCAGCTAATACTAATAAGATGATTGGTCGCGCCTTTGATGACGCCTCTGTTGTCGCAAAAAGTCCACTAGGCATGAACGAGATTAATTTTTTGAAGTAGTCAAGGAATCTTTCGAAATCTGGGCTAGCCCCCAGTTAATTGTTGTTACATTGATGCTGAAAAATATTTTTTTTATGTCTTACTTGGCTCCGACATCAAAATTAAATTTGTGTTTTGTGAAGTTGGTTTTTTAAAGTTCAGTATTAACCGACTTCAAAAAAAGGAGAAGGTTATCAATTCGGTTGTATTTCTTTTTGTGTTTGTTACCACAGAACTCCGTCATTTAAAAACCGAATTGATTTTTTTCAATCGAAAGGCCGGCTATATTTATTTATTATTTATTTATTTATAACATTTCTATGTGACCAAATAAAAAGCATATTTATTTGGTCACATAGAAATGTTATAAATAAATAAATAATAAATAAATATTGCCGGACAAATTACACAGCGCCACCTAGCCCCAAAGTAAGCGAAACTTGTGTTATGGGTACTAGACAACTGATAAACATACGTAAATATATTTCTTTTGTAAATACATACTTATTATACATAGAAACCAACTAACTCGATTTCGTTATCGAAATCGAGTTAGTAGTTTGGTTTTTAAATCCAAATAACTGGAAAAAAATTGTCACTCATTGTTTACGGTCACTATTTTTTTTATACCTTTGTTTGCCATATTAGTATGGCATATGGCATTTCTGCACAAGAAAAATAATTTTGAAACCGAACTCCATACAAAAATGGGCATTTTCTTTTGAGTCATGAGCCGCTTATGAATCCTGATGAACAGCGATTACAAAAATTAAGCGCATAGCAACTACACAGAGGGTGCTTACTAAAACTCCAGAAGAAATGGCCAGTTCGTAGGTTGGTTAATTAATTTAAGACTAGCTGCACATCGCTCAAGAAATATATTGGGAGCTGAACAATTTCGTATAGCCATTAACGTTTTTGCAGTTGTACCATCTGCCGTATGCAATAAATTACTCCATCCGCAACAGCATGTTAATTTGCAGACGGCAGCTTATATCTTTAGGGTTAATTTCTTTTCGATGTAAAAAATTACAGAGCTTTTTGAATCTTATTTACTAAAGGAAAGAGTTCAATTCTATTTGAAGCGATAAAAGGTAGCGCGGTGCTAGGAGCAGCCGCAAGGTCGCAGGAGGTATCGCGTGGCAGTTCACGGCCGCTGCGCGCTGCTGCCCTTTCAGTGGGAATTGACCCTTAGTTTACCTCTACAATAGTTTCGGTCAATGGAATAGTGATGATCAGACACTATTAAAAATATAAAAAATCTCCTTATGCTTATTAAAATAAGATGGTTGTTGACAAACATTTGTGTGCGAGAACATGTTTGTTTGTCTTGTTCTGGGTGTTTTTAAGGGAGGTAGGGCGCATCAAAGCAACCCGTCTGGATAAGTACCTCCAGCTCACAAAAAACCGCTGCCAAATAACATCTCCTTAGAGGGTGGTTGTGCGTGTAAATGAGGTCACCAGTAAGCTCCTAAGGAGTTACTGTGTTAGCAGTAGAGGTGGCATCGCGAGAGTAATATTTAATGTATTACAAGCGCCCATGGGCTACGGTAATCGCTTTACATCAGATGGGCCGAATGCTTGTATGACTCCCGACGTTATACAATAAAAAATGCCAACGTATGCTTTGTATAAAAAAAGATCAAGCTGCCACTTCCACCTAACCAGGTTTTCTTTTTGTGGAAAGTCTCGAAAATGTACAACATTCCAGATAAATTATTGTTGGTGGAAGCACACAAAGCAGGTTAGGTCAAATCGCATGTAAATTTCACTTAATAACGCCTGAATCTATTAAATATTAAATTATTATTCTGATGAAACTAGTACTTCTGTAGATAATGTAAACAAAACTCACCGGTAACTTTATAACATACAATTATAACTTTTTGTATTTTAACCTTAATTCTCAGAGCTCCTGTCATGCGTAATGTAAACATCACACAAGATATTAGACGGCCCGTTATGCGCATAAAGCTAGTTAGATTTTTAGCATATCGTTCTAAATAGAATCTAAGTCTTATTATTGTGATACGAAATAAATAAATAATATTATTGATATATTATTGCTAGCCTATAGAATCCCAAACCTAATAAATAAGCTGCCTGAACAAATTAAAACCGAAATTACGGAACAAAATATTAAATATTTATTATTATTTATTATATTTTTCATTTTCAATATGAACTCAAGAACTATTTCTTGAATAATTTAAATAATCTATCAGAATAATAATAAAAAAAAATACCTTACATACGAATTTAAAATTTGTACATGTTTCGGCCGCGTCCCATGCGTGGGACGTCTAATCATATAACAAGATTACAATATAAAAATTAATAAAAATTTATGTAATATGAAATGAAACACTATGACAAATTACAATCATAAATCATCATTACAAATTAAAAAGAAACAACATACTGTATATAGTGAGTTACTATTGTACTCTATTTAAGCTTATGTTGTACAGATCTTATTTTGTTATTATATTATATAAATTTACAAATAAAAAAGAATAGATAAATTAAAAATCGCTCTAAGCCGGCTAATGTCCAAATAATTGTCATCATAGACATGTTCAGCCTCATTTTAACAATGCAGTAAACATTTTCGAATTAAGGCAAGAAACCGCCGAAACGACTAGATCCACTGATCACTGTCTGGCCCACCACTCATACCCACCACTGTGTAGCCAGAATTAACAGCGGCGACCAACAAAAAGGCAATAAACAGTGAAGTTCACTGCCGTCCCGGGGGTTAAACTACAGCTGCCTTGGAACTCACAACGAATTTAATCAGAAGAAATTTGTAGGAGTTGGATGTTTCGGAATTGACTTCCCCTCTTGGCGAAGTGAGAGACAGCTATATGACAATTAAGGCATTTAAAAACCTCAAAGAGATGGCCAGTCAAGTGAAGCTCAACTGCCGTGCACCACGGTTTATCAAATATCTAACACTATTGGGACCTAAACTGTGAATTGTTACCTAACACATCGATTCCAATAATATAGATTGCAGAACCGCCTAAACGCCCGGTAATTCTCCATTGTTGCCACTAAATCAGAATAATACACTACCCCGGATGTGACATGCAAGGAATTTAACATATCGTCCCGCTCCCAACGCCAGAGATCGCACTCCCAGAGAACATGATGTGCTGTTTGCTCGAATTCATTATTTGTCGTAGAACACTCGCATAAAGGCGATGACACAAGTCTAAACGAAAAGAGCTTAGCTCTAAAGTTTCCATGTCCAGTTAAAAATTGCGCAACGGGATGATCGACTTCTAACCACTCTTTACTTAATCTGTCTCGCACTGATTGAAAGAACAGATATAAGTGGCGTCCTTTAGTAGAAGTTTCCCATCTTTCTTGCCATTCAGACAGTAAAGTTTCAAATACCTCGTCAATTGGTTTGAATAATCTAAGTATTTTGTCCATATCGCAGTGTTTTAGAAAGTCAGGGTGTATGTTTTTAGAGGTGCAGTACATTGAAGCCCGGCGTTGAATTTCTAAGTCAACTGGTAATACGCCTGCCAGCATTGGTAGTGCATTGGTGCTCACTGTTCTATACGATTTACATAGAAATATTAAAGCGTTAGATTAGAAATATTAATGCTTGTCCTGTGTGAGCATCGAACCCACGAGCGTTGGTGTCAACGTAGCGTTACTAACTACTGCGCCATCGAGCTTAAGTTTGAAATACGATAAGTTAAGAAGGGTACAGGAAAAGAAGAGGCTTTGAAATAATTTGTGTGATGATCGAAAATGACCAATTAAGATTATTGCGGGAAAAAGCTGCTCTCTGTCATGTTCATACAATATGATAAAATATCTAATTACAGCCATTAACTAATAATACAATTATCATTAACATATTTTACACACATCACATGTTTTTTATACCACTATGATGGCAATCAAGCATACGGCAGTAATAAGATAAAAAGTCCCTGTAGCCTATGGATATTTGTAACACCAGGGGTGTCAATCATGCGTTGCGTAACATGTGTATAATGTAGTTAAAAATATAATCTTTATATGAATGTACTTATCAAGTATCAGAAGAAATGGCCACCATCTATACCGATTTATCAATAGATTTAACAAGCCATGAATTTCATTTGTTAGGTTTGAACATGTCATATAAAAGGCTCGTTTATTTTTTTTTATACTACGTCGGGAGGCGTACAAGCATACGGCCCACCTGATGTAATGCAGTTACCGTAGCCTATTAACGCTTGTAGTATATTAAGTATTACTCGCACGATGCCTCCTCTGCTGCTTACACATCAACTCCTTAGGAGCTTACTGGTGACCTCACTAACATGCAGGAACACAACAACCCTTTAGGGAGTTGTTATTTCGCTGCGGCTTTCTGTGAGGTGGAGGTACTTCCCCAGACGGGCTGGTTGATGCGCCCTACCTTTCTTAAACATCCAGACCAAGACAAAAACACTGAGCCACCGAGATCGTCGTATTAAATCCCCGCCTTTTTAGGGTTCCGTACCCAAAGGGTAAAACGGAACCGATTACTGAGACTCCGCTGTCTGTCCGTCCGTCTGTCACCAGGCTGTATCTCATGAACCGACAGTTAGACAGTTGAAATTTTCACAGATGATGTATTTCTGTTGCTGCTATAACAACAACTACTAAAAAATAGATAAAATAAATATTGAAGTGGGCTCCCATACAACAAACGTGATTTTTTTGTTGTTTTTGCTCGATATTGATAACGGCAACAGGTAGACGCTTGAAATATTCACAGAATATTTAGTTATATATTCACTTTAAGAATAAATAATTAAATTAAAATAAAACAAATATTTAAGTTTATCTGTTGCTGCTATAACAACAACTACTAAAAAATAGATAAAATAAATATTGAAGTGGGCTCCCATACAACAAACGTGTTTTTTTTTTGGCGTTTTCAGTACAGGACAGTGCGAAAGAAGCATGTGGATGCGCAAAGAGACGTAGAACACTAAGAGGAGATGCCTGGTGGGATGCGGAGGTTCAATCCTCCGTGGAAAAAAAGAGGAAAGCGTGGCTGGATTACGTATCATCTTTGCACCAGAGTGATGGTATGAAAGAAATGAAGAAAGAAATAAACCGTCGATGCAAGAATGACTCCAAAGCTTTAGTGAAAGAGAAGCGTGAAAGACTACATATGATTGAGGAAGAGAAGCTGACGAAGAACTTCGAGGCAAATACCAAACTCTTCTGGAGAGAGGTAAAGAAGTCTCGAAGTGGTTCGTCAGCATCCAGAATGGACAAGATAAGATGTAAAGCTGGTGGCATTCTTGCTAACACTCAGGAAGTGTTAGAACGGTGGAGTGAATATTTTAGAGAAATGTATGATTATGTCCATGACGCTGGCATTGTGAATGAGTCTGTGATTGACTCCGCAGTGCCAGCGTACCATGAAGACATTACTATGGATGAGATTGAATGGTCGATACGAAGTTTGAAAGATGGAAAGTCAGCGGGAATCGATATGCTGAGATGATCAAGCTAGGTGGTATCTGCGTTAGGGAAGCCTTCTGGTTTTTGAGCAAATTATGCTGGAGAACTGGAAGGGTCCCGAGCGATTGGAGACGCGCAGTCATCGTGCCCTTGTATAAAGGCAAGGGCTCACGTATGGATTGCGCCAACTATAGGGCCATCAGTTTGATCAGCTTAGCAGCTAAAGTGTATGGAAAAATCATTGAAAGGAGAATGAGGGTGAAATCCGATGGAATGCTTTGGGAAGCACAGGGTGGATTTCGAAGCGGCAGAGGATGTACGGATCAAGTTTTTTCACTCCGCAACATCGTAGAGAAGCATCTGGCGTTGGACCAGAAGGTTTTCTGCGGTTTTGTGGACTTTGAGAAAGCATTTGATAGAGTCGTGCGAAAGAATCTCTGGAACATTTTGCCCGGATATGGGATTGACGGTGACCTACTTCGTGCTGTGCAATCCACTTATGAGGATTGTACAGCATGTGTGCGGGTGGACGGCAGCTTGTCGCCCTGGTTTGATGTCAACATTGGTGTTAGACAGGGATGCGTGCTGTCGGCTCGGCTGTTCATCCTGTATCTGGACAGTTGTCTTCAGAGAATAAGAAATATGAATGTGGGAATGCGAATGGATGACTCAGTGGTCAACTGCCTGCTTTATGCAGACGATGCGGCATTAATAGCAGAATCACCATCCGAACAGCAAACACTAGTTACAACAATGAAAGATGATTGTATGAAGAAAGGCTTACAATTGAATGCTAAGAAAACCAAGATAATGGTATTTGAAAGAGAGACAACCAGAACGAACACTAGGATTATGGTTGATGATGTAGTGTTGGAGCAAGTGAATGAGATTGTATATCTTGGAAGTGCTTTTAGCAGCAATGGAAGGTACACCGCTGATGTGGAGAGACGAGTGAGTGCCGGGAATAGGGTGAATGGAGCGTTGGGTAAACTTCTAGGCAGCCGAAATCTAAGCCAGAAGGCACAGCTCGCTGTACACAACGCGGTGCTAATTCCAACGCTAACTTATGGAAGTGAGAGCTGGGTATAGCAGAGAGAGCATGAAAGTAAAATAAATGCGGTCGAGATGCGAGCATTGCGCAAAATTTGTGGCATAACGCTTGCTGACCGCGTTCGTAATGAAGACGTGAGAGAAAGAGTTGGTCTAAAAGAGAGTGTCGGTGTTAAGATAAGAAAGGGCATGCTCCGTTGGTTCGGACATGTAGAAAGAATGCGGGACGAAAGAATGACGAAACAGATATACAATGCAAAAGTGGAAGGATGTAGGAGCCGAGGAAGGCCGAGACTAACCTACCATGACCAAATTGGTCGTGTTTTATCAGAAGGTGATGTCAGAAGCCCCAGGAACCGGCGAGCGTGCATGAAAAGAGCTATGAATGTCACAGAAGCGAGTGAAGTATGCAAGGACCGCGTCTTATGGCGCTCGGTTCTCTCTGCCTACCCCGCAAGGGACTTGGCGTGAAGATATACATACATACAGATGTTTACATTGAGCGACTGCCGTCAGACCTCCACAACCCAGAGAAAAACCAGACATTTCTTAGGTTAGGTTAGGTCACACTTTTTTCGAAATATGATTTCTTGGATATACGGGTTTCCTTACGATGTTTTCTTTCGTCGTCGAGCAAATGATAATAATTACAAATATGTATGTAAATTTAATGTGCTTACTTATAGAAGCTAGAGCTGGGTATGGCATAGAGAGCATAAAAGTAGGATAAACGCGGTTGAAATGCGAGCGTTACGCAAAATTTGTGGCCCATATTAGGCGAGGAACCCGCGACCGTCGAGTAATGAGTCCGTTCTTTATCCACTGAGCTATCAAAGCTCATTTACTACTATTAGGTACTTTCTCGAGTCGACGTAATCTTTTTGGTTTGGTTTAGTTCAGTATTTTTGGTTTAACTATGTTAATAATAATTTCGTACCAACATGATCTAAGGTCCATATGAGAAAAGCTTTGATAATTTAGAACCTTTAGGTAAAATTGCCGGGCGCCTTCGATTATGTTATAATGCTGGATTTTGCACCCTTCTACCTACACGTATCAAACCCTTATCGTCTATAAATGGATGCAAAGGTTTCAGGGCCTTTAACATTTTCACCTTTTCTCAACAAGCTCATTTCCTCACTGAAATAAGATATTTGTTTATGCTTTATTTATAGCGCTATGCTTGTTCAAGCTCTTTGCTTTTATTTTTTTTACCTTATGATGTCATACAGTATTAAGCTCCCAAGGAGTTGCTATGTAAGCAGCAGAGAGGCATCGCGCGGGTGATACTTAATATATCGCAAGCGTTAATAAGCTATAGTACCCGCTTTACATCAGGTGGGCCGTATGCTTGTATGCCTCTCGACGTAGTATAAAAAAAGCAAAAATAAGAGTGAATTAATAAATAATAAATATTGGCGGACAAATTACACAGCGCCATCTAGCCCCAAAGTAACCGAAGCTTGTGTTATGGGTACTAGACAACTGATAAACATACTCGTACGTAAACATGTATTTTTTTTGTAAATACATACTTATTATACACAGAAAATACCCAGACCAAGACAAACAGACATGTTCATGCACACAAATGTTTGTACTGTGTGGGACTCGAACCCACGAGCGTTGGTGTCAAAGTAGCGTAACAACTCGTTTCACCACTGCGCTACCGAGCTCGTCAAATTCGAATTAGGGAAGAGACAAATTTAACAATAGAAAAAATAATTGAAAGAATCAAGTGAAGTAATTTATATAAAATATTATTAATTGATATAAATTAAACATTATTTAAACAAACATGCTGCATGTGGAAAGAATGCAGCAAGAAAGAATAACAGATATACAACGCAAAATTAGAAGGATGTAGGAGCCGAGGAAGGCCAAGACAACTTACCACGACCAAATTGATCGTGGTCTATCAGACGGTGATGTCACGAGCCTTAGAAACCGCGCGCGCATAAGAAGGACAATCAATGTTAAAGAAGCGAGTGAGGTGTATAAGGATCGAGTCACGTGGCGCTCCGTTGTCTCTGCCTACCCCGCAAGGGATTTGGTGTGAAGTTATAGATAGATAGATGTATAAATAAAATAAAATATAATACATTTAAATATCGGTAAATAGTTATAATGGTAATCTATTATTAATTGCAAGATACGAGTATAAATGTTTTACCTAAAAATATACTATTACAGGTAGTTACGCTTTTTTTTTGGAATTATATTGACGGAACTGAGACATGGAAAATTCACACAACTCAACGTTGTAAAAAGCTTAACCAGTGTACTTACGCGTTGCATATATACTCAATAGTGCAGTTGAGTACGCTGTCAGCGTTCGAGCAGGCTGTAAATGAGGTGTCTGCGGCGGACTGGAAAAAGTGTTTCGAAAACTGGTTCAGACGCATGAAACTTTGTATAGACTTTTTCTATAATTCCTTTACCTACTGTGCTGCTCAACTTTGGAATAAATTACTCGTACCAACAAAGAATCAAGTGAAGTAATTTATATAAAATATTATTAATTGATAGAAATTATAAATAATTAATATAAATATAAATTCGGAAAAGCCCATCAATCCACTCCTTTAAAAAAATATTGAAAGAGCATTATTTATCAGATCTAAAATAGGTATATATATGTATATAAGTGTAACTGTATTTATGTTATATATGTATTCATGTAAATATATTTATGGTATATATGTGTGTAATCGGTATGTATGTATTTATTTAAAATTTATTTAGGCACGTACTGCTGTCCGCAACTAACGAGATATCCCACTGCTGAGGGTTGGCTGGAAGAGATCTCTTTTAGAGATAAGCTCGCCTCTGTACTATCTTTACTAGACACTGTAACTTTTTGTATTTATATGTGCAATAAAGAATTATATAGACTTTGAAAAGAATTAATAACAACTTTGAAAAAAATTAATAACAACAGAAACACTTTTTTATTTTCGCAAAGCTTTCTGAGCGTCGAACGTATAGCACTTAAATTTTAATAAAGCATAGGTATCTATCACTATATAGGAGAACAATAATTTTGAAACAAAATTGAAAACTTTTTTTTTAGAAACACATCCTATAATCTATGGGAATTGTACATGTAGGGGATAAAATCATTTAGTGAATATATTAATTTGGACGTTTTATTTATTTATTGTTAAATGTATCCCTCTGTCTTCTTCTTCTTAGCGTTATCCCGTTTCCGAAGCCATTGGGATCGACGAGATCCGATAACTAAGGATTTGGCTAGTACATGGAGTGGCTGCCGACAGACCTCCACAACCCAGAGGGAAAACCAGACCATTCTTAAGCTAGGTCACAGGTCTTTCGGAATATAATTTCTTGGATGTGCGGGTTTTCTCACGACGTTTTCCTTCACCGTCGAGTAAGTGATAATTACAAATATGTATATACATTAAAAAAAAAAAATTTAGTGGTAGGTCGTTTCTTTATATCACTACGTTATCAATGCTATCAAATGTATCTCTCTATATTTAGTGATTAATTATTTATACGCTTTACAACAGGGCTTAGTGAAACTAATGCGTAACAAGTTAATTAACCTATGATTCTTATTTAATTAATTATTTATAATATTAATTTATTCTACTGATTTTTTTTTACTTTTTTGAAAATAAAATGATAATAAAAATATATTTGGAAAATATTTTCGTAATGAGGCACCCTTCGATTACGTTGTAAAGGGTGAAGCTATTGATCGGTAAGAGTTCAGAGTGAGGGGTCGAATTCAGTACAACCGCCTCCTGTACCTGGTTTTTGAATGATCTGCCAAGCGACGGCCTCTTAAGATAGCAACAGTAAAACAGACTTATAGCCTAAGCCTTAACTATAACCTAGTTAGCTGCCTAACTATCGAAACAATAATCGCTGAACATATCACATGGCGGTAACCTCGTGAGTCAAGTCCAATTATTTAGTTAGTTTCTTGTATTTACCCTCACGAGGTTCTCGCCTTGGAGAATGGTGACATGAATAAACTTGCAAGCATGTTCCGCTATCTATAAGGACGATAGTAGGCCAGGCCTACTGGCGACAAGAGTTTTATCAGTGATAAATAGAGCGTTCCCTATAGAGCGTGACGCAACCATTCGCGAGAATTGACGCTTTGCATATTTATTAAACGGTATCTCGCAGCTCACAAGGGCGTATTTAAAAGCAAGTTGCTGATGTTTATCTATCTAATATCACGGGTATCGATCCCGGTCATTGGACAGGCGTGTGCGGGAATATGGAATCAACGCATTGGGTTACTGAGCTAATTACACAATAGGGACGGATGCCTGTCATAACTATCATATCCGATCGTCGCTTCCGGCAAGCGGTGTCTAACGTCTCACTGGATGGACGGTCGAAATGTCAGTAAACGTCGACGGAACCAACCTGGTGTTTATATAATTATTACTACTGGTACATAAACTTATTAGCATTACAGCAGAAATAGAACCATCGGGAGAGGAGTTCGCGGCGACAGAAGATACGGCGTCAGTCTTCAGCTCAAGTTGTATATTCCATTTTATTTTGCTTTGTTTTCTTGTATAAGTGTATTGTGGTGAATAAAGATAATTTTAAATTGTTTCTAATTACTAGTATAATCATTTTCCGATTTTTGGCACAACACGCTTGAACACCTTCTTATTTCTAGCGCTATCTAGTTGCTTAATCCATAATGGTCGGCGAGATACCAAAACTTAAGGATTTAGCGACTATACTGGTTTATACATGGAGTGACTGCCGTCAAAACTCTACAACTCAGGGTTATTTTACATTAAGGATCACTCGCACGATGCCACCTCTGCTCCCAGCACGGCTGTTCCTTGAAGATTAGGATGAGGCTTAGATTAGACTATACTTGCGACCATCAAAACCAACTTATTTTGAAACCTCAGCAACGTGTAACTGCTACTCGGCCAATTTAGTAATTATTCTAACATTAGCTTTATTTGTTCTAGCCTAACCCAACTTAAATCAGAATCAATGATTTTCTTTTTTTACAGATGAGTATATGTTGTATATATATTATATATCAGTATATGTTGTTATAATAGGGGGAAAAATACTTCGATCGAATATATACTTCTAGAAAAGAAAATGTTGTAAGCAAAATATAAGTAAAAAGTAAAAAAATGTTTTGATAACCGGTTAGCAGATTTTCTGGGAAATGAAACATATGAATAATAAGTTTATAGATAAGCAACTTGATCTAAACTACTTTGTGTGCTTCCGCTAGCGATTAGTTCATGCGAACTAGTGCCGGCCCGCACCCACCCACTACCGTTAGTACATGCATGCCGCCGCTGCCATTGCTGCTCTAGTCGTCTCTGCCTCGGCTGCTGCAGTCGTCTCTGCAAGTGTTCGCCATCTGAAATGTGAACTGCATGCACCCGCCACCGTTGCTGCCCTGGCTGCTCCGGTAGTCTCTGCGATACGTGTTTCGCCTCTCCACGGGAATCCTCACTCGCTGTAGATGTTAAACCTTAGAATAATTTGCTACGAAATCAGTAAGCACACAAAGTAGTTTAGATCAAAGAGCCTGTAAATTTGACTTTGGCAAAATAACGCCTGAATCTATTAACTATTTAAGTTTACAGATTCACGAATTATAAATATTAGTATAAAACAATCTGATATTCAAAACTTAGTCATATAGTTTTCGAACAATTGTAATTCGAATAGATAATTCTCGAAGATAAGATAGTAGGTTTGCATACGTCCACTGTATAGATTAATCTATAAGCCATTACAACTGACTACACGCAATGTGACGAAATCAGCAGCTATCCACAGTATATATCCAAAAGCATATGCATGTATTGCTATCAACGTATTCTGATATCATAATAGTTTATTTAGTTTAGTTATCTGCTAAAGAAATGTGAATATAGCGATTCTTGGTGTCGAGATCTCCAGCGAAGTTTAGTTCCGAAGTCTCTTGGAGGTCTTTTGTCAAGATAGTATTCAAGAAACGCGGTGTGCTGAATAAAGCGAAACGGTACTTCAACTCGACATGAGTTGAAGTACTGTTTCGCTTTACTCAGCACAAAAGACGTTTACTGCACATATGTACAGTCAGACATGGAATGCTGTAGCCACTAACGGGCGGGAGCACCTGAATACCTTGCAATTCGGTTCAAAAATGAGCTGTGAGAATGGTCGATGATCGTACATGTCGATGATGATGATACACACGGCAATGAGCCCTTCGAAACCCGTGTGGTCATATATGACCGCGAAATGTATGGGAAAAGGTATATAACGGGTTCTGAAGGCTTACGGAGAAATTTTATCTACCTTCTGTGTTCTACCAATTGTACGACGGATGGTGTTCCGAAGGGTTATTCTATATGATCTCTCAGCTATCAGCGAGCGATCCCATTATAAAACGGCCTTTATTAATTCCAAAATAAGTTTCCTACCAAGAACTCTTATTTTGTGCAATGGGCTCCTTGCTGAGGGTTTTCGAAGGGACTATAGCGTGAGGTGCTTCAAAAAAGGGATGTAGAGGTGTTTACAGGATCAGTAACACGCCAGTGACACACCTGGGGTTGCAAGTATTCATATGCTACGGTAACTGGTTGCCATCAAACAGGTCGTATGCTTGTTTTGTACCTTAGTGGTATAAAAAAGAACTAGACTAAAGCAGTTTCCATACTTTCGGTAAATTTAACAGTTGTAACAGACGGCCATATTGTTTTTATCAAATTTGGATTAGTACCGGAAATTAGAATACTCCTGTGTGGAGTATCTGATTGCGTATTAGAGTTGGTGCAATATGGTTATTAAATATACCAGAGGGAGACTGTGTACAAAAGTCGTCTGCATGGGTACCTCTGTCTTACTTATTTCTACCGCCATACAGCTATATTTATATAGCTGTGTTCCGGTTTGAAGGGTGAGATATGGTAGATAAATTACTGGGTACTGTGACGAAACATCCATAGGTCACAAGATTGGCAGCGCGCGAGTAACATCCCCGTGGTGTTGCTAGCGTCAATAGACTGCGGTGACCGCTTACCTCTGCTGCGGGCCGCATGCTTGTTTGCCAGTCTCGTTGTATAAACAGAAAAAAAGGCCCATGAAAATAACATCTCAACGTGTTCACCGCTAAGAAACGCATTTGCTGTAATTCCTCAATTCTGCAGTACGACTATAGTGTAAAGTTGTTGAGTGAGCAGTGGTTTTTATTACCTAATTCCTTTTCTCCTCCTTCTTCCTCAGGTATCTCGCCCGCGGAAATATCTCGTCCGAGTAAGTAACACTTACAATTTAATACAAGAAAACCTCACTCAAACATTTCTGTCCATGTACATACATAGGTATAATAAAATTAACGACAAAAATTAAGCCGTGAAAGCCCACTGGATAAAGAAAAAAAATAACATAAAAGAAAGACTTATGAGAGGTAGGGCGCATCAAAGCAGCCCGTCTGGGGAAGTACCTCCACCCCATTAGATATTACAATAAAATCACATAAGCATATTGGCACAATAATCATATGAAATTGTAGAATTAAGGATTATTAAGGACAGATCGTCTGTGTTGAAGTATTTCCAGACATCTATTGGTATCCAATACCCACGGAGTAAATACTCGTAATATGAAGAAAATGAAAATGAAAATAATTTATTTAACTGCAAACATGATTGGGATTACTTACATATAATTAAACTAGGTAATTTATATACACATTGCAGACAATCTTAACTTAGCTTAGAAATATCGATGATTTCCTCACTAGGCAAGCCTGTATCGAGGAAGTCGGATTACACAAGAAACAGTTTTAACGAGTTATATGTTGCCGTAGACAGATAGAGAGATTATCTTTACCTACAAATTCACAATGCCAAGAAATGAAAAATATATAATAAAATGCAATAACAATGATCTGGGTAATTTAAAATAAAAGCAAAATTTTAACATACAATTTTAAATATTTTCTCAGTTTCGTCATATGTTAAATCAGCAAGCCACCGATATATAGCCTTCCGAGCTACAGGTGCAGTTTTAGTCTTTAGAAAGTAGCGAAATAGGCTAGCATCCAAAACTCAAATTCCATGTCATATAATATTACAGATTTTTGTGTACGTTTGGTCGTTTCACGTACATTTGATATTGTTTTGAAGTAGCTGCTAGTTCACAGAAAACCACAGCCAGATACTAACTCCCTGGAGGGCTGCTGTGTTCAGGTCCAAGTGAGAATTGCTGTATTATCAGATAGGGTGGCAACGCGCGAGTAATAATTTCGTATTCATTAATCTATGAACGCTGACCGTGACCGCTTTACGTCGCTGTATAAAAAATAATAATCTTATCCGCTAAGACTTTCCCTCTTTCTCTCTCTCTCTCTGTGTGTATATAGATGCCCTCCACTTAGATACTTCAAAGCATTCTAATTGCATAATGTTCAACAATGTATTTGAAAAGCGCCTAACAATATGGCAGTGATGAGGTTTCTGAGGCGGAAACCTCCTTAGCAACTAAGTATTTGTTAATAATCTGCCACATAATGCTTGAAGAATACTTTACGATCTATAAACCCGGTTACGATGTCGGTTAAAATGTTTCTTTGATGTTTTAAGACAATCGTTATTTACATACTAACGTATATTGTATGTCTTTTTATACAGTTGCTTACTTTCAAGTGTAAACACTCACTGTAGTCTATGGAATCTTGTAACCAAGAGTATTTCTCACACGTTGAAGACTTGTAAATATCTTTTGACACCGATTTTTAAGAAGAACTTTGCCCTACAATCATGTTATTGTTAACGATATACCGTTTCCTATTCCGTTAGGAGAGGTGGGATCTGCTAAACCTAAGGATGTGGCGAAGATACTGATTTTTACATCGAGCGACTGCAATCAGACCTCCACAACCCACAAGGAACCAGACCTTTCTTAGGTTAGGTGACACGTATATCGAAATAAAATTTCTTAGAACTGCGGGTTTTTCACGATGTTTTCCATCACCGAAGAGACGAAATAATTGCAAATATGCACCTAATTCCCAAAAGACAAATTTAGTGCTATATCTCAGGATTCAAATCGTGAGCCGTAGGTCAATAGGCTAGTAGGTCTTTATCATTTTTTATTTTTTTATACCACGTCGGGAGGCATGCATACGGCCCACCTGATGTAAAGCGGGTACCGTAGCCTATTAACGCTTGAAATAAATTAAGGATCACTCGCGCGATGCATGCTCTGCTGCTTACACAGCAACTCCTTGGGAGCTTATTGGTGACCTCACTCACACGCAGGAACACAACAACCCTCTGTGGCGTTGTTATTTGGCTGCGGTTTTCTGTGATGTGGAGTTACTTTCCCAGACGGGCTGCTTTGTTGTGCCCTGCCTCTCTTAAAACATCCAGACCGAGAGAAACAGACATGTTCTTGCTCATAAATGATTGTCACGTGTGGGATTCGAACTCACGAGCATTGGTGTCTAAGTAGCGTCATTCACGATTACGCCACCGAGCTCGTTAAAATGAGAATGAGATAGAAATCATTATACAGTGTTTATTACAGGAACCGAGCATTGTACGTGTTTTAGTACGTGTGTGGTGCGTGCCTGCGTATTACGAAGCTTGGTATATTTTACGTATATTTTTATGTACTATTAAACAAATCATCAAATGATTAAAGAAAAAAAAAACATTGGAAAATATGGAAGATATTGATTCGAGTATTGAAGAGAAATCCGAAAAAAACGCGAATGCGGTTAGTTCACATTTATGAATAATGTAAATTTTATGCCTATTATTTTAGAAGATACGTTCAATTACCCTCTTTTTCTATTTAATATATATCATAATTATCGTTCGACATTGCTTCTTACCAAATTTCATGATTTTAGGTCAACGGGAAGTAACCCTATGGGTTTTGATTCCCTTGCGAGTGTCTAAATATGCGCATAAACGAAACATAAACAGTCGTATCTTTTGGTTGCATTGACTTATTTTGATTTTTTTCACTGCTGGAAGGAATTGCAGACTTGATTCAGCTTGATAGGCATCCGTCGCTGAAAAAGACGGATATACAGACCGACGGACAACAAAGTGATCCTATAAGGGTTCCGGTTTTCCTATTGAGGTACGGAACCCTAAAAGAGTTAAATTGAGAACCTCCTTTTTGGAAGTCAGTTAAAAATAGGTATTTGTTTCTTGCATGGTCTTTTTGTTCAATTTAATTATTTTCATATTTCTTAGCCGTCGAAATAATTCACGTTTTTTCTAGTAGTACAACTTTTAACTTCATGCGATCCATCATACCTGCTAAGTACAACAAATTCCATTACGAAAACTTTTAAAGTAATTAAAGTTTAATTATTTTCGTTAACAACCTATCATCACTTTGGGATTTTAATTATTATATTTTACGGAACTATATGAACTTGATGATTGATATAAAATTCAAATTAACATCATCAGCCGTATTTTTTTTATACAATTTTTCTACTTTTAATGGTGTAGGCTATACCTAGTCTGGCGGTCAGTCAGTTAGTTCGCGAGAAGGGATGAATATTTCGACGCCTCATTTTAATCATTTATAAAAGCAATATTATAAAAATATTGAAATGCGACATTTGTTCTTGTATGAAAATATGTGATAGCAGAACTGTCAAACTGAATGACATTTTTATTGAAATTTTCATATAAAACTGCCATCCAAATTTAAGTATTTCCCATTGAACTTTTCAAAAATGTACTTTCATACTAAACTTGTCGTGATAAATACAAACACGACAAAAAAAAGAAATGGGTGCCGGTACTTACGCGTGTGAAGTTGTACTTTGTGCGCTTCCGGTACCGATTAGGTACAATCCGGTACGAACGTAGATGCATGCCGCCGCCGTTGCCATGGCTACTTCGGCCGTTGCCATGGCTACTCTGGCCGTTGCCATGGCTACTCCGGCCGTTGCCATGGCTACTCCCACGT
Source organism: Pyralis farinalis (assembly GCA_947507595.1). Classification (NCBI taxonomy): domain Eukaryota; kingdom Metazoa; phylum Arthropoda; class Insecta; order Lepidoptera; family Pyralidae; genus Pyralis; species Pyralis farinalis. Next base: position 42,443,947 of record OX382257.1, on the reverse strand, counting down.
TGCCATGGCTACTCCGACCGTTTAGCGGGCAGCTTCAACCTGTAACTTTTGTGTTACAGTGATGCACGCGCATCTTAAAATTTCACTCTTATCATTTTTTCATAACGCGCCTAAAGAAGTATACCTAACTTCAAAAATCAAACAAAATTTATATACATTATTATCTTACATACATGCGGCAATTTTTATATATATAGCTTATTCATATGCTAGTATTAGTAGGTAATCGTTATTGCTTAGGAGCGATCAGTGAAAAAGAAGTGCTATGTCAATTTTATCTGAAGTTATACATATACCTAAGTGATCTTGCGTGTTCTACCGATTGTACAATGGGTTGTGTTCTGAGGAATTGTTTGATATCATGCCAATAGCCTCGTTTTACAATCGCACTGCTCGCCGACGGCTGGGGCTTCATCTTCATACACTGGAACCTCTCCCCTCAATGACAGAGGCAATGGTCGCGTACTGTGCGGTTCCTGAGAAGCTTTCTACCGAGAACTATTAAGTTGTGGAATGAGCTCCCTGCCGAGGTTTTCCCAAGGGACTACAATATGGGCTTATCCAAGAAAAGCGTGAAGAGGTTCTTACAGGGTCGGCAACGCAAGAGTGACACCCCTGGTGTTGCAAATGTCCATAGGCTATAACTGCTTACCATCGGGTAGGCCGTATGCTTGTTTGCCACCTTAGTGGTATATAAAAAAAATCTTAATTTTTTTTCAAATGATTTTTAGTCTTTTATTTCTTTTTCTATGTTTTTATGATGATTAAATACATACTCTTGTTGGTACTTCTTGTTTCATCTTTTCATTCATTGCCACCTTGCTTTAGAGGTCTAAATACCCTGCGCCAATTCAAGGCGTGCCAGTGTCAAAGTTTTCAGTTTTAGAACCATTTGAAAATCTTAATTCTATGTTCCAGCTTCAGGAACTGTGCTGAAAAAATACTTAGGAAGGGTACATAGACCCAATCAACCCAATTTACATATCACCCGTAAAACGATAGTGATTTTTACAAGGTTTTCTTGAAGAACTTATTCACGTCTTCCAAAAAGTGCATAAATGTGTTATATTTGAGTTTTTTCATTACTGTATAATTTCACTAGCACTTATGTTACAAAATACTATCGAAATTGTCACACAAAACTAATTATATACTGAATTGTAAAAATTTCAAGTAAAACAACAATGTCACTCGTCAAAAGCGCGGGAAGAAGTCCCACAACGTTCTTCCATGGATTTGTTTTTGGCCGTGGCTTTATGTGAAATAGAGATACATACCCAGACGGGCTGCTTTGATGCGTCCTACCCCTCTTAAAAGCACCCAGAAGACAAACAGATATGTTTATGCACATAAATGTTTGACCTATGTAGGAATTGAACTATGGTTCAGTCAGTTTGGTGTTAAAGTAGCATTGCTCAACACTTCGTCACTGAGCTCGTCAATAGCCTGAAAAATAATAACTAATTGTTTTAGAAATCCTGAAACCTGACTTCGGCGAAGGAATACCTCCACATTTTTATGGAAATACGGTGAAGATATGGCGTAACATGTACACAAAGAAGAAGTATTCGAATAAAAAGGTTTAGATAAAAAGGTTTTTCTCAAATAAAAATGTTCTTTGTGAACAGTTCGACTGAAAACAAATCAGTCAATCAATCAAATATTTCATTTAATTGTGGTTGAATATTTGTAACAAAAGCTCATCAATGTAACTTAGATCTAAGGCGTATTGTACTACAGAGACATGCAAATGAACTATGTCAATAAAAGCGTTGGGAAATGTTTAAAAAAATGAATGGAATTTTTTGAATACTTTCCCTGCCGAAGGTTTCCTAGAGACATTCATTCTTCTAAAACGGTCTGTAACACACGAATAATGTTGCAGATGTTGGGACTGTTCTTAGTGTTACTTACTATTTATCATTAGGCACGTATTTTTTTTATAACACTGCATATAAGCATACGTGCACGCAGTGGTAAAAAAAATTGAATATAAAGAAAAGAAAATTACAGTTAATCATAGCTTGTTGTTGCTTGGTACAGGTCAAGAGAGGTAGGGCGCATCAAAGCAGCCCGTCTGGGGAAGAACCTCCACCTCATAGAAAATCGCAGCCAAATAACAACTCCATAGAGGGTTGTTGTGTTCTTGCGTGAGGTCACCAGTAAGCTCCTAAGGAGTTGCTGTGTAAGCAGCAAATGAGGCATCGCGCGAGTGATACTTTATATAATAAGCGTTAATAGGCTACGGGCGTTTAATCAGGTGGGTCGTATGCTTGTATGCCTCCCGACGTAGTATAAAAAAAGTTGCATCGTCGGATCAGTCATTGCTAAGTGAATAAAAAACCAGCTTGTTAACCTACAGTCCCTGGTTCTAATCTTGGCATGGGCATGTGCCACAAAACTCGTATTTTTGGATTTATGTACATATTTGTAAAGCATCGTTAGGTAACCCGCACGTCCAAGGAATTATATTTAAAAAAAGATGTATGATCTAACTTGAGAAAGGTTTGATTTTCCTCGTGGGTTATGGAGATCTGATGGCAGTAGCTCCATGTCAAAATCCTTCCGCCAAAGCTTAGGTGGCGGATCTCGCCAGTCCTAGGAAACGGTATAACGCTAAGAAAGAAACAAAAGCAGTTAAAAAAAAAATGACTGTCTGTAAAGTCGGTTTCCGGACGATAATTTTACGTGATAACGTCATAAGAAAACATTAAACAGTTGACAAAACAGTTCACGTGTAAGTTGTGTGCTGCCGCTGTCTCTCTTCTACTCGGACGCATCGGCCGATGGAGTGGAAGAGACATAGATGCGTCACAAGGCGAACGCTTAGGCCGATCGTGCCTCTCTATCGCTTGTTCCGCGCTCTCGCTTGCACAGGCGGAACGTGACACTTTTTGGTGCATGCTGCCGGCGTTCATCGATTTACAAGACGTGATCACGTCAAAAATTGAGTAACGTACGAAGTAATGAGAGATCCCTTTTTATATAATGAAACATGGACCCCCAAAAAGCAACATTGTATTTTTAAATAAAATACATTCTACTGAAAATAACTCTGAACGCGCATTCACATTGAATTGCGAGGCATTTGAAACGAAACGTGATCGTTCGGGACAAAATTTATTGCCTTCGAGGTCCTGATTCGATTCGTGCGATTGGCTTTATGAATTCTATATTTGATGTTACTATCGTTTTTAGCCCAATACATATTCTTCAAATGGAATGATTGAACACAGTTTTCAGTAGAATATTTCCTCAGCTAACGTGATAGAAAATAGGGATGCACGAGGAAATGTTATCGGAATAACCAAGAGAAGCTTTAGAGAAAAGATGCAGTGTAGAATAATTTAGACATACATACCATCATGCATGTCTCCCATTTGGGATATGCAGGGATTGTAACCATTAACCACTGATTGCGCATGAAGGCACCCGCGCTCACACAAACGTTATAATTTCGACCAGCTCGGTGGCTCAGTCGTGAATTACGCAACTTTCACACCAACGCTTGTGGGTTCGATTCCCACACAAGGCAAAACATTTGCGTGCATGAACATGTCTGTTTGTCTTGGTCTGGATATTTTAAGAGAGGTAGGGCGAGTCAAAGCAGCCCGTCTGGGGAAGTACCTCCACATCACAGAAAACCGCAGCCAAATAACAACTCCCTAGAGGGTTGTTGTGTTCCTGCGTGTGAGTGAGGTTACCAATAAGCCGATAAGAGCTGTGATGTCGCTCCGCGAATTAGCCAATAGGAGTTCCGCATTCTAATTCCCGCTCCGATCCGTAGCGGTGAATTGAGTTACTACGTAACAACGGTCCCATTGGCCCTTTATAGACTCTCTCTATACCTCTTTCCATCTATGGAGACGTTGATGAGTTTAGATGAAGTATCTACACTCATCAACGTATCATCTTTGTACCAGAGTGATAGTATTGGGTTTTATCGAAAGGTAATGTCAGAAACCTTAGAAACCAGCAAACGAGCATGAGAAGAGCAATAAATGTTAAAGAAGCGAGTGAGGTGTGCAAAGATCGAGTCATGTGGCCACGTCCTCTCTGCCTACCCCGCAAAGTTTAACGTGAAATTGTAGACAGATAGATATTCTTTCGTAAACGTAATCGTTTCTCGTAATATTACCTTAGAGCATACACCATAGGAGATGGAAAGAGCAGGCGAAATCCTCGGCTAAAGAATGTGGCTACTTTCGCCAGGCATGATATATAAAGTTTGACGCATGGCCGCTGCTTTGCAACACCCCATCCCCTAGACGATCGAAGAGATGAATCCTTTAAAGTCTTCCCGGCTAAAGACAGCCCTAGGTGGTGTTTAGTCAGCAAGAATCTGACATAAGCCGTACGGCCGACCGTAAGACTACTAATGAGAGTTCACCGTCTCCCTCCCAATCGGGTCCCGGAGGTCCCTTCAGAAGAATTACTTAGGAACGCTTTCAATAGCTTCTTTTGTGGGTCATCTATCATTTTACGTTGGGCTTAAAAAAATACGATCCTGCTGTGTTTTTTCGCATGTAAACGGCGTAAAAGCGTAAAGGATACACCATGTTCTCTTAAACATCATGTATCCTTGCATATACAAGTACTATTATCACTTTACTATTCGAATTTTACCACAATATTGATATAAACATAGCACGTAAATGGCTAAAAAGTGCTGCCACAAAAGTAGTTGACACGTAGCACGAGGTAAACGAGCGTAATGAGGGTATGAAGTGAGCGAATAAATTGAATGAAATCTTTTCGTATTCACCTAAAAAGCATTCCGTAACCAGTTTTTTTGTTTAGCTTTTTTCTGTTTACTTATTATTGTGGTACTTAGTTTCAATTGTGAAAGAATTCTTAAATAGGTCTTCAATAGCATATGATCTGACTAAAACAAATCACTTACTGTAGCCTATGGATGATGGTCATACAAAGTTAAGAGAGGTAGGGCGCATCAAAGCAGCCCGTCTGGGGAAGTACCTCCACCTTACAGAAAACCGCAGCCAAATAACAACTCCCAGGAGGGTTGTTGTGTTCCTGCGTGTGAGTGAGGTCACCAGTAAGCTCCCAAGGAGTTGCTATGTAAGCAGCAGAGAAGGCATCGCGCGAGTGATACTTAATATATCGCAAGCGTTTTACATCAGGTGGGCCGTATGCTTGTATACCTCCCAACGTAGTATAAGAAAAAAAGAGTGATATCCCCGTGGTGTTGCTAGCGTCCATAGGCTGCGGTAACCGCTTACCATCTGATATGGGCCTCATGCATGTTAGCCAATCTAGTTGTATAAAACAAAAATATAGGTTGCTATTCATTGTCCACTCTAATAATGTTATACTTAAATAACTAAATATGTGTTTACAATTTAGTATGACCTGTGTATGTATAGGGTCATGCTAGAGCAACGTTACATTGTTGCAACGTTACGTTACGGAACACCAGTCGGCCAGTTTAACAAATAATAATATATACAAAGCAGTTATTGTTAAAATAAGAAGAGGCATGCTCCGATGGTTCGGACATGTAGAAAGAATGCAAGATGAAAGAATGACGAAGCAGATATACAATGCAAAAGTGGAAGGATGTAGGAGCCAGGGAAGGCCAAGACTTACCTACCATGACCAAATTGGTCGTGTTATATCAGAAGGTGATGTCAGGAGTCCTAGAAACCGGCGAGCGTGCATGAGAAGAGCAATGAATGTTAAAGAAGCGAGTGAGATATGTAAGGATCGAGTCACGTGGCGCTCGGTTCTCTCTGCCTACCCCGCAAGGGATTTGGCGTGAAGTTATAGATAGATAGAGTTATTGTTTTTGAAACCAAGTTCTAGCAGCTGCTGGGACAGCATGTGTTTTCTATAATAGTCCAGAGGCATGGAACGTATTGAAAGCAGTGATAGACTAGTGGATAAAGAACTGACCTTGTGACCAACGTCCCCGCTTCGAATTCTGGCATGTACCGCTAACTTCGCGTTTTCGCATTTATGAACATATTTGTAATCACTTGCTCAGCGGTGAAGGAAAACATCGCGAGGAAAACCGCACGACCAAGAAATTATATTTCGTAAACCGTGTGACTCTAGCTAAGAAAGGCCTGATTTTCGCTCTGACTTGTGGAGGTCTGATTAATAATTACACAGCATTTTTCTAGTGAGCGAATGTACAATAAAGGTCTCTGTATATTTGCCTCTACTGCTAGTTTCACTTATCGAATTCCATATTTCACTCATTCGTTCTATTGAATGAATAAACGGAAATATAAAAATGAAACTCATACCCTTCATTAATCACAACACTGCTCGTTTGCTTTCGTGACTTTGAAATAGCTACGTAATACATATCATTACGCTTGTCTCCGATTGGGGTAAGCAGACACTATGGAACGTCAGGTGTACTAATCCAAACACACCTCTTTCGCTTCTTCCACACTCATCAACATCTTCGTGCATATTCTTCAGTTTTGGGTACTTTAGAAACTCAAATTCTTAATTAATCAATTTCTCAATTAATTAAAACACTGCTCATTTGCTTTTATGCCTTTGAAACGTAATACAGAATAATTGTCAGTATGGACTTCAATGTTTTATGTCAAAGTATAGCTGTTTATTGTCAAATGTGCGTAATAATGGAAGTCATTAAACTGTGAGCAAACATCAATTAGTAGTAGTGTGCTATATGTATTTCTTTTTATACCACTAAGGTGGCAAACAGGGGTACGACCTGATGGTAAGCAGTTACCGTAGCCTATAGGCATTTGAAACACCAGGAGTGTCCCTCTTGCGTTGCCGATCCCTGTAAAAAACCTCGGCAGCGAGCTCATTCCACAACTTTAGAGTTCTTGGTGAAAAAACTTATCTGGAATCGCACAGTTCGTGACCATTGCGACTCCAGTGTATTGCCTTGCACTACCTGGGTATGGTGTATGTGGTATGTATGTACGTATGTGTATAGTGTGTATGGTCATATTCAAGGCACTTCAAAAGCTTGGTATCAGCCGTATGTTCGTATATCGTATATATCGACAGATATACCAACACTTCCTCTGTTGAAGACCATAAAAGATCGGAGCGACCACGTGCTGTGAGAACTACAAAGGCCGTTAAAGCTAGAATTCGCCGAAACCCCATTAGAAAACAAAAAATATTATCGCCAGAAATAAAGATACCCGCTAGTACTCTGTCGCGTATAATAAAACAATACCTGAAGCTCGGCGCTTATCGTCGATATACAGGACATGTCGTAAATCAATCCCCACAGTTGAAGAAACTGGATCGATCAAAACGCCTTCTGTCCCGGTATGCATGTGGAAGGCACAGAAATATTCTCTTTTTTGATGAAAAAAAATTCACATTTTCACGATTGAAGAGCACTACAACAAGTAAAATGACAAAGTCTACGTACACAGTTCTAAAGAAGCCGCCTAAATGGTCGGAAAGGTACAACGCGGTCATCCTGCATTTGTAATGGTTTAGTGGGGGGCGTCTTATCAAGGAGTCACAAAGCTTTATTTTGTGAAAAAGGAGTGAAAACTTCAGCCAAAGTGCATCAAGAGACTGTCTTAGATCGTGTTGTGAAACCTCTCAGTAATTCACTTTTTTTTAGGGTTCCGTACCCAAAGGGTAAAACGGAACCCTATTACTGAGGCTCCGCTGTCCGTCCGTCCGTCCGTCCGTCCGTCCGTCTGTCACCAGGCTGTATCTCATGAACGGTGATAGTTAGACAGTTGAAATTTTCACAGATGATGTATTTCTGATGCCGCTATAACAACAAATACTAAAAAATAGAATAAAAAAAATATTTAAGGGGGCTCCCATACAACAAACGTGATTTTTTTGCCGTTTTTATAGATAATGGTACGGAACCCTTCTTTCGCGAGTCCGACTCGCACTTGGCCGATTTTTTAAATGTGCCGTGGACTTTCCAGCAGGACTCTGCACCTGTTCACAAGGCACGAATTACTCCAGTGCACATTTATTTGAACGTTGGAGTATTTCCATGAATTAATATATGCGTATACGTTATTAAACATTTCATTTAATTTTAAACCGTATGCGTACTGCACTTTCCAAATATTTACTGCCCTCGATATTAAATCCTTTTTACCCTTATGACGTAGTCAATAAAGTGCTAAATAAATAAATTCAGTGGGAAGTGATTATTATTAAAATATTCTTTTTATTCAAATTATTCTTGTATATCTTAAGGACTTAAATACCTACTAAAGGCACGCCGAGTCTACAAGATGCTTACAAGAGATGGATAATGCTATTTGTAAACGGAATAGGTGCTTTAAATAATACGACCAAATATGGATGAAACCCCAGACCGTACTGGGCATATAGCAAATGGGTGCTCGTGAAGTCGGCTGCGGTATTAGCGTATGTAAAGAAGAACGGGTATGGGATTGAAGAAGAAATTTTGGATAAGGTAAATGTGGCCATAAAATTAAAATAAAATGCAAATAAGAAGTTTATGTGCAAGTTACTGACCAAATGAAAGTGGTTATTAGATTCCGAAAAAAAAATGATTTCTTTTTCTCTAAATAAGAAAGATACTTTATGTTTAGCTAGACATTTAAAATAGTTAGGTACTTTCGTAGAGAGTCTTCGATTCTTTAGTTCAATTGCTGTATTCAAAAATGCGACAAGGCCATTGAACATATGAATATTATTAGGCTCTATTGATTGCACTATCGATATATCATGTGCTGAATAGGATAAGTATATAAATATTTGAATGTACCTTTTTGATTAATTGCGATATAGGGTAGGTAATGGAGGATATTTTAAAGAAAAGTTTATAATGCATAAAATATAAGGCATAATAGTCTGCAGTGATTTTAATAATGATATACTGCTGAGTATACAAACGACCTTTAGATTTTAAACAAAGATGTCTGGTAATGGTTCAGCGCAAGCATTAATATACCTTTTTTATACAATGTTGGGAGGCATACAAGCATACGGCCCACCTGATGTTAAGCAGTTACCGTAGCCTAATAAAGCTTGTAATGTATTCAATATCACTAGCGCGATGCCTCCTCTGCTGCTTACACAGCAACTCCTTACGAGCTTACTGGTGACCACACTTACACGCAGGAACATACTCGTAGCAACCCTCCAGGGAGTTGTTATTTAAAATCTCTGATATTATCACTTCACATCATTATTATTGTACCGCTATACGGACATAATATTATTGTAATGTCAATTGACGGTTTGAAAAATACCTTTATTAATATTAATAATGCAATTTTCTTTTGAATTTCTTCTTCGTCAATGGTACTTCCCCCTTCGTGGGCGAGTCCGACTCGCACTTGGCCGATTTTTTAGTAAATCACGTACCTACTGACATAAATATAAATGTACGATTTTTATTTCATACTTGAAAAGCCGTTTCTCTAAGAACATTTTCATTTATCACATTCTTCATATTCTCATATTTATTTTTCGTACATCGTATACGACAGCGTATTTGAAGCATCTCGCAGCGGTTTTAACATAAGGCTCGAAGAAATCGCGTAAGTAAGTATATCCAATTTGTCCTACTCTGTATGGAATTATACCGCAAAAAGCAAAAAATTACCAGCGAACATTATGTATGTGTGTCAACTAGACGGAACATAAACATACTAATATTACATTTTTGTATTCATAGTTTTCCGTAGAAGTATTAGTAAAAGTAAAAAAAAACCGTTCCTGTCTGCTAAGGAGTATGTGTGATGTTAGAATGATTAATAAATGAAATAAAATGATTTATTTCCCATTGGGCAGGCACGTAGGCACAACCGATTTTTTTTCAATATAATCTTATTATGTGTCTTTCAGTTCTCTCAGCTATGTCCTTTTATTCTACTACCATGTTCGACTTGATTTTCGCGAAGAAGAAATATCGAAGATACTTGTAATATAGGTCGCATTCCAAATCGTCAATTTGATATTATAATAAAATATCTATCTATCTATCTATAACTTCACGCCAAATCCCTTACGGGGTAGGCAGAGAGAACCGAGCGCCACGCGACTCGATCCTTATATACCTCACTCGCTTCTTTCACATTCATTGCTCTTTTCATGCACTAAAATATTACAATAAATTTATGTCAGCATATTAGTACAGCATGACGTCGGTTGTATAATTAAAGATATATGATTGCCTGATTTATTTCTAGAACATCTTTGTCTGTTACATATTCATCAAATCTATAATAAGTTTTTTTACGGAGAGTATTTAGGGTGTATTTTTTAGGATTTAGCCATAATCAGGAAAGGACATGATTTGAATAGAGTAAGGAAAAAAAAAATTTTTGTACTACGTCGGGAGGCATACAAGCATACCTGATCAAAATCGGGTACCGTAGCCTATTAATGCTTGCGATATATTTATTATCACTCGCACGATGCCACCTCTGCTGCTTACACAACAACTCCTTGGGAGCTTACTGGTGACCTGACTCACACATAGGAACACAACAAGCCTCTAGGGAGTTGTTATTTGGCTGCAGTTCTCTATGAGGTAGTGGTAATTCCCCAGACGGACTGATTTGATGCGCCATACCTCTCTTAAAACATCCAGACCAAGACAAACATACATGTTCATGCACACAAATGTTTGCCTTGTGTGGGAATCGAACCCACGAGCGTTGGTGTGAAAGTCGAGTCATTCACGACTGAGCCACCGAGCCCGTCATTAAGCATAATGTGAAATGTAAGAAATAGCACAATACGAGAACAATGTGAAATGTAAGATGATTACAGTGACATAAAATTTAAAGAAAATGCAGAGATGTTTTGGTATATTTGATGTTTTGTAAATGATAAAGAATGTATGACAAGAGATACGAAAAAAGTGTATCGCGCAAGAGTGAGTGGAGATATCGACAGCGGTCGCCCTAGTTACACACATGTAGATCAAATAAGTGACGCGCAGCAAAAATGCCAAATCAAAAGCAATCAAATCAATGCATAAAGATCGATGAGTGTGAAAGAAGCGTATTTCAACCAGGTAATTTCTATCCTTTCTTCAGGCAGAACCTGAAGGAAGAATAAAGCTGTAATGAGATCCTCACGTGGCTGAATTGGCGCGTAATTTAGTTGATATTAGACTTAAGAAATATTTAGTCGATATTAAGTATCTAATGAAAAATGACAATGTTAGATGCAAAAAGTTTTCAGTAGCTTCTTTCTGTGAATGCATTGTCACATTCACGTGGAATTGGAAAAATAATCCGTAATCTAACCAGGGGTTTAAGCTTTCTCTCTATATCGTTATGACGTGTTCCGCCTTCTTAACTTTAAAAACAAAGAAAAACACTTACGCTTTCAAAACATACTAATTTCTATAGACTGTTTGTATTTGTGTGTGTAAAATAATGAAACTATCACAGACGGTAATTTTAAGGTTGAGAAGAGCAGCATATTCTAAATAAAGTATACTTTTTTAGCGTTATAATGCTGAAAAGTCCCTAGCAAATAATTCATAAAAAAAATAGTTTATTTAGAAATTCTGCTCCTCTCAACCTTGAAATGACTGTTTGTGATAGTTTCATTATTTTAAGATAAACATGTTATAAGCTGAGATTACTTTAGTCATAACAAAAAAAAAATCAGGTACAGTATTAATATGTATGTAAATACTTATTGCTATTATAAATCACATTTGCGGGAAAGTTATTGGATAAAAAAAAAACAAAAATGTCAAGAAATACTTTTTTACACTAAAACGTCAGAAATGCACCGGCTAGCAGAGTGCAAGAGATTTAGAATAAAAAAGAAAAAATATTTGTGAGAAAACGATTATAAATAAAAAAAAAATGACAGCAATGTGCCGGCTATTAAACCAGTTAGTAAGTATATGATATGATATATTTAGTAAAATAACAGGAAATCGTAAAGTTACGATCTATTTCCGTACAAAATTCACCGAAAATCATAATTTAGGCCTTCGTAGAAGAAATAGGATCGTAGAAAGCATTCGTAATGATTGCCTATTAGCTAATAATAAACGCCGGTAAGTGGATTCCAGGTGGGTTAAACGTGATTATGGTACGGTAGTAAAACATATCGGGGTCATTATTTGGGTCGCCAACAGAACTAAGAGATCGGAAGGTATATTCAGAGTTGAGAGATATATTCGTAGGTTAACTGACGCAATTATGTCGTTTATGAGCTAAGCTCGCGTTAGAGAGATAGGGGTATTGCTTCTCAGGATTTCATAGCACATAAATATTGAGCAGTCGTTTTGAAGTTATTACGGCTGTCGCTACTCAACTAGGGAAGTTTCCAGCTCGCAAAAAACTGCAACCAAGCAGCATTATCCTGCAGGGTTGCTGTTTCGCTATGAGTGTGGTTACTTGCAAGATTCCCAGAAGTTACTGAGTTAACAACGGCGTTATTTGTGTGATATTTCTTAAATTACAAGCGTTCTTAGATTACGGTTACCTTTATCAATTATGTAGTCTGGAAGTTTATTTTATTGAGGGGTTTTTGTAGCTCTGCTGGAGAATTAGGTCATCGGAAAGCTAATGAGAATGTGAGTGTTATCAGCGGGAGTGACATCCTGTGAGTGATACTCGTTCCATGCAAGCGTGTATAAACTGCGTTCACCGGTTGAAATCAGGCAAGCTATGTCCTCGTTTACCTCTCGGACATGGCATAAAAAGGACGTAGCAAGCATTATGGAAACAATTTGAGTCAATTACCGGGGTCAGCACGCATTGAACCATTAATTTGTTTTGCTAAATCAAGGGAGAGAATTCCTTGATTGTAGCCAATTGGGGGAAACTCGTGAAATTTTGATTTTGCTCAGAAAATTGTGGAGCATTTGATATAAATGTTTTATTTTTATACCTATCTATCTATAGCTTCACACCAAATTCCTTGCGGAATAGACAGAAAATACTGTGTGCCTCATGACTCGCTCCTTACACACCTCATTCGCTTCTTTAACATTCACAGCTCATGTTTCATAATTATATCCAATGCTAGTGAATTACCGCGACTTCGTTTGCAGCACTGGCCAGTCATCTCTATTTGGTGTCCTATTTTGAATCATTCAAATCTCGTTGCTTTGATTTCAATATATAGAAACGGAAACAAAATAATAATGCTGATTTTAAGCAATGTTCTCGGTTCCAATACGTTCTTCCCCAGTTTGCATGTGCTTTAACGTAGATACCATTTGGTGGGCCATATGCTTGCATGCCTGCTGACGGTGTATCAAAAAAAGGTACTAATGTATGTATGATTTTTGTTTTCTATGTGTTAATAATGCACTTATGTAGTAATATTTATGTATCTGTATTTATTCTTGCAATATTTCATTGCAAAATTATTTAACATCGTGTAATAGAAGTTTAGTTAAATAATATACAGATAGTTTCTCTGCCCATGTATATATTGTATGTATGTATGTATATATCTTCACGCCAGGTCCCTTGCGTGATAGGCAGAGAGAACTGAGCGCCATAAGACGTGGCCCGTACACACTTCAATCGTTTCTCTAACATTCATATCTCTTTTCATGCACGCTCGCCGGTTCCTGACATCACCTTCTTATAAAACACGACCAATTTGGTCATGGTAAGTTAGTCTTGGTCGTCCTTGGTTTTGTCATTCTTTCATTCCGCATTCTTTCTACATGTCCGAACCAATGGAGCATGCCTTTTCTTATCTTAATACCGACACTCTCTTCCTGACCAACAAGCGTCAACAAGCGTTATGGTACAAATTTTGCGTAGTGCTTGCATCTCGACCGCATTTATTCTACTTTCATGCTCTCTTGGCCATACCCAGCTTTCACTTTCATAAGTTTTGCGTTGGGATTAGTACCGCGTTGTGTACAGCGAGCTGTCTTCTGGTTTAGATTTCGGCTGCCTAGAAGTTTACCCAACGCTCCATTCACGCTATTCCCAGCACTCACTCGTCTCTCTACGTCAGCGGTGTACCTTCCATCGCTGCTAAAAGCGCTTCCAAAATATACAATCTCATTCACTTGGTCCAACACTACATCGAGCTTTGCTCGATATGTTATTGCTTGTTACAACCAATAGTATGTTTAAGTTGTAATAATAAGTACGAATGGTACGATCAGTCTTTATTTAAATATCAGATTATTGTGAACTTGCATTATTAAGGGCGGCTTGTACCATATCACTAAAAAATATACTTAAATGGAATTTAAATTTACATTTAAATTTGTCATTGCAAAGCATTGCACTATGCTAAATAGGTTGCTAAACCTGTTTAGAGAACTGTCAAAATTAAACACCCAATATCGTCTATTTAGCAGAGCTAAATACGTTTAGCGCCATATAAACTTAAGTTTTTACATTTATATTATGTTATTCTTCGGATAATGATGAAGAAATATTAGAGTTTATAAGTAGACCTATTATAATAAAGGAAATTAATACAAGATCATATATATCACAAGTTCAGAAGCATAACGCAACAAAATCAAGAAACAAGCAAATAAAATGGAGGCTAAATACCCACTTTGTATTAAAATTTGACAGGCTGGTTCCTATTCACGCATGCTTGAGTCGGGGAAAAGAAATATTTTGTTCAAAAATGGCGTCAATCGTGTGTACATAATATGTGTCGCGAAACGTAGGAGACTGTTTTACCGACACAATAAACACGCTTAGTTGAATGATTTTCGAAACAGCTTCGTGCAAGAAGTCACTAAACGCAATACAAGCCGCCCTTAGTGTAGTAGTGGCTTGTACCAAATTTCGTAGGTACACCAACTCATACAAACAAACATAGTATAAACGTCAAAACTTAAGTTTATATGGCGCTAAACGTATTTAGCTCTGCTAAATAGCCGATACTGGGTGTTTAATTTTGACAGTTCTCTAAACAGATTAACAACCTATTCAGCAAGGTACAAGGCGTTGCAATGACTTAAATGTAAATTTAAATTGCATTTAAGTATTATTTAGTGATATAATATGGTACGAGCCGTCCGTGTAAAACAGAGTCAACGATTCTTATCTATTTCCAAAATATAGGTATTATTATTATTTCTCTCATTCGTCATAAAACTCAGTCACTAGTGGTATAAAAAATCGAGTGCGAGTCGGACTCGCGCACGAAGGGTCCCGTACCACTATCTATAAAAACGGCAAAAAAATCACGTTTGTTGCATGGGAGCCCCCCTTAAATATTTGTTTTATTTTAATTTAATTATTTGTTCTTAAAGTGAATATATAACTAAATATTCTGTGAATGTTTCAAGTGTCTACCTGTTGCCGTTATCTATATCGAGCAAAAATGAGCAAAAAAATCACGTTTGTTGTATGGGAGCCCCCTTAAATATTTATTTTATTCTATGTTTTAGTATTTGTTGTTATAGCGGCAACAGAAATACATCATCTGTGAAAATTTCAACTGCCTAACTATCACGGTTCGTGAGATACAGCTCGGTGACAGACGGACGGACGGACGTACGGACAGCGAAGTCTCAGTAACAGGGTTCGGAAACCTTTGGGGAAACCTAAAAATGTCGGGAGTCATGCAATCATATGCCCTACCTGAAGTAAAGTGGTTACAGTAACCTATGATATTTTAGGAGAGGTAGAGCGCATCAAAGCAGCCCGCCTGGGGAAGTACCTCCACCTCACAAAAACTGCAGCCAAATAACAACTCCCTAGAGAGTTGTTGTATACCTGCGTGTGAGTGACGTAACCAGTAAGCTCCTAACAAGTTGCTGTGTTAGCAAAGGTGGCAAGGAGTGAGCATGTCTTATACATTATATAGTAAGTGTTCAATTTTTTTTATACAACATCGGGAGACATATTTGCCGCACTCAATCGTAGGAATACAATAACCTTCCAGAGTCGGGTTGCTTTGATACCCTCTCTCTCATAAAAACAGCCCAAAACTTTTTCAACACATCAATAATTTGATTTATATGTATACGTCTAGGGCGGCCCCTACCGATATCTACACTCACTGTTGCCTGATGACTCCTTTCGTAACTCTTTTGTCATTCATTCTTTCTAAATGACCAAACCAGCTCATGAATGAATGAATTTTTGACCAATAATAGTAAGTGCTTAAAGAAATATCATCATCACATTTCAGCCTGTATTCGCCCACTGCTAAACCTAGGCCTCCCCTCTAGAGCGCCACTCGTCTCGATCCTGTGCCACCTGCATTCATCGACTCCCTACAAACATCGTCGCTCCATCTATGATGAGCTCGGTGGCTCAGTCGTGAAAGACGCGATATAGACACCAATGCTCGTGGGTTCGTTTCCCGCACAAGATAAACATGTGTGTGCACAACATGAGAGGTAGGGCGCATCAAAGAGAGTACCTCCACCTCACAGAAAACCGCAGCCAAAATAACATCTTCCTAGAGGGTTACCGTGTTCCTGTGTGTAAGCGAGGTCACCAGTAAGCTCCCAAGGAGGTGCTGTGTAAGCAGCAGAGGAGGCATCGCCCGAGTGATACTAAATATATCGCAAGCGTTAATAAGCTACGGTACCGGTTTTACATCCGGTGGGCTGTATGCTCGTATGCCCCCCGACGTAGTATAAAAAAAATCTAGCGGGGGTTCATCCCACACTGCGTGCACCAGTACGAGGAGGCCATTCGAGAACCTTTCCTCCGCAGCGGTTGTCGGTTCTACGAACTCTATACGGCCGGCCAATTCAGCTAGCTTATCCTGTGGGCTATGTCGGTTACCTTAATTCTACTGCGGATATCCCTATTTCTGATTTTATTACGCAGAGAAACCCCAAGCATAACTCTTTCCATAGCATGCTGAGCGACCTTGAGCTTCCCCATACGGCCCGCAGTGAAGGGCCACGTAATAAAATGAAAATAATAACGTACTAGTATAACAGTGTGTGATAAAATAATTGAACAGTCGATATTTACTTTCATAAAGTATTTCACTGCCATACATCAATATTCGCGTTAACATACGCGAGCTTTGCTCGATATGTTATCGTTTGTTACCACCAATAGAATGTTACTATTTATCTCTAGCATATTCAAATTATAATATGGTAATAGAATTGCAAATTTACTGACCACAAACCCGCACGTTTGATAGTAATTGTTAACGATGTAGTCGATAATTGTAATAATAAACAGCGTAAATTGATAACTTATTGTATCTCAAGCATGCTCCGTTGATTCGGACATGTAGAAAGAATGCAGGAGGAAGGCTAAGACTTACTTACCATGGCCAAATTGATCGTGTTTTGTGTGGTGATGTCAGGTGCATTAGAAATCGTTGAACGTGGTCCCTCTGCCTATCCCGCAAGAGAATTGACGAGGAGTTATAGATAGATAGATTATTGTATCTCCAATGATGAAATTCTTACTTATCCCTGCACTTTTAAAATTAAAATATTTTATATTTATTGTCATTCAGGCATATTCCCATTGGTATAATAAGTCAGACTTGATTGGGTTTTAGATTAACTGAGAAATCTAAGGGAATTTTATTTGATATTACACCGTGTATTTTCGTATTATTTATTTAATAGAGAATAGGGTTGTAACTATAAATTGAGTTACCTCGGGACGTACGGACGTAAGGATGAAATTTTTGCCTAATTCCCTTTCTCTTTGTCAACTCTCTCGCCTGAGAAAGTAATAACTTACAACACAAGTCAACTCCACTTTTAAGTATTTCTGTTAATTTTATGCACTTTGATATAACAAAATTAACAATAAAATTTGAGCATTATAGCACAGTGAACAAAGAACCGGCCTATTGACCAACTGGTCCCAGGTTCGAATTTTGGCATGAATTACTAAACTCTTTTCGGTTTTCGGATTTATATACATATTCGGTATCACTTGCTCGGCGGTGAAGGAAAACATCGTGAGAAAACCCACAACTCCAAGAAATTATATTTCGAAAGACGTGTGACTTAACATAAGATTGGTTTTCCCTCTGGGTTGTGGAGGTCCCTAAATACTTAGGCTTGGTAGCGGACCCCGCAATTTGCTAATGGATTAGCTTTATCTATGAAGAAGGTATAACAAGATCATAGCGGGGTTTAGTTTGTGCAAATCATTTCCTAATACAATTGACCACCTAACTGGCGCTTTTGGAGAGAACAATTTTACGAGTATGAGCGACTTAAGCCAATTCACCAAGGAAATTAAACCGTAAGCAGTAACGCCCTTTTAACAGTGTTTTTAATAATGCATCATATTGAATGAAGATTGTGTATGTCACATTATTTTAATTTAATTTTAAGTGTATTGAATTTATTTGTGTGTTAATTGTAATATTATATTGTAATAACTTGTGTTTGTATTTATTATGTAACGTATATGTTGATAATTGTTAAATGTATATTATATACCTAAGTTTGAGAATCTGTCAAACTCATTTAGCATTATGGCGATTTAAATAAATAAATAAATATCTGATTTTGCAGTGTTGGCGTGTTCGACCTCGCACGCAAAGTTTCCGTGTTCAAGCGCAAAACGCATATTGTTTTGGTTAATTTTTGTATTGTATCAAAAAAGAAGTATAGCAATAAATATTACACGAACTTCCAAAAGTAATAAGAATTTAAATTATAATACAAAGTACTAATAGTACGACCAGAGTTTATTTAAATATCAGATTGTCGTGAACTTGCAATATTAAGTGCTTATTTTTGTGTTTATTATATTTAGTGTGAAATAGAATCAACGATTCTTATCTATTTTTTCTGTTTATTTTTGGTTTAAATTTTTTAACTCCTAATATATAGCATATTAGGGGTTAAAAAATTTATACTCGTTTTTTCTAAGATTAACATATTTATATAATCAAAATATTTACCCTCATTATCTATACATTGCTGCCGTCTATTTGGATGTTTATTTATGCCTTTGTGATAGAACTCTGGGGATCTAGATTAGAAAACGGTGTGACAGTATTTTGCTTAATGGGAAGAAAATTTTTTACCACGTAGAAATTTGTCCAAATCACGAAAAAGTTAGTGGTAGTTAGTTGAAGCAAGGTCTGACGAATACGGAGGATGACGTATGGTTTCTAACTGCAGCTCCTGTAGAGTTACAACGGTTTCTCGTAGTGTGAGGTTCGTAATCATAGCGCAATAATGGTGAAGATCTGTTCATGAATTTATTCACGAATTTTGACGAGCTCGGTGGCTTTGACACCAACGCTCGTGGGTTCGATTCCCACACAAGGCAAACATTTTATGTGCATGAACATGTCTGTTTGTCTTGGTCTGGGTATTTTCTATGTATAATAAGTATGTATTTACAAAAAAAAAAATGTATTTACGTATGTTTATCAGTTGTCTAGTACCCATAACACAAGCTTGGCTTGCTTTGGGCTAGATGGCGCTGTGTAATTTGTCCGACAATATTTATTTAAAAAAATAAAAGATATTTATATTTATTTATTTAAATAAAAAAGAATTTTACTCAAGCTGTGCCATTATGGAGTTAGAGGTAAAGCCCATAATCTGACTGCAACTTACTTAAGTTACAAAATATAGACTGTTGATATAAATGGGGTCAAATCTAAAGACAAGCTATGTTAATATTGGAGTGCCCCAGAGCTTTATATTTGGGCCCTTTTTATTTTTAGTGTATGTGAATGATCTGCCCTACATGGTACAGAATCAACATCATCATCATCTTCCTACCCATTTCAAATACATAAATGTAAGCCAATTAGATATATCATGAAGCTATCTACAAGCAAAAATGACTTCTTGCCTGTAAACGTGTTAAATTACAGTGTATCTCAAAGAAGATGAAAGAAAGAGCGTATTAGCCAGGTCAGCCAGTGCAGTTCTGTTTGCCCCTCAGCAGCCAGTTATCCAATGATATGCATGTGTAAATCCTTTGAAGCCCTGAAGGTATAGAATTACATAGGTAATATAAAAACGGTAACGGTATGCTCTAATCCCCTTCGGTTGAAGAGAGGCCGGTATACCTGCAGTGGGATGAGTAAGGGTTGATGTGGTGGTGGAAACACATAGAGTCGTCGAGTTTTCTTTGTATGTTGCTCCGAACCTTACCGTTTTAAAATACTGATAGGAACAACCATAATTTTTAGGTTAATCGACTTCGACTAGGGAAGTGGTGTTAAGTTGTTTTTATTATGTTGTACGAAGTAAAGTTAATTTAGTAAGTTTATTCTTTACCATTCAACCGATTTGGCCTCACCAAGGAGCACTATAGTTTTCAATTGTTTTTTTTCTTATTTTAAAGCATAATAATGTAATCAAGCTCTTCAAGCGATAACCAGAACTAATTTAACCTTGCTACTATGTATCAGTATTCAATACTATTAATATTTGTCTATCTGCCTACTTACCTTTCTGCCTTTTACTTCCTCTCTCTGCTATTAGCGTCCTTTTGTCAGATTTGTGACTGTGACACATTTAAAACGAATAGATGTAAGAGCCCAGAAAGGCCAAGACTTACTTACCATGACCAAATTGATCATGTTTTATCAGTAGGTGACGTCAGGAGCCCTAGAAGCCGGCGAGCGTGCACGAGAAGAGAATGAATATTAAAGAAGCGAGTGAGTGGTGAGGACCGTATTATGTGGCACACGGTCCCTACCCCCGGTCACGGTCCCCGCAAGGGATTTGGCGTGAAGCTATAGATAATTACATTTTAGAAATACATGCATATTATTCAAGATTGCAAAGAGTATTTGTGATTTTGAAGACTAACTACCTACTCGAACGCGATCGTTTCGTATGTCCAAAAAGAACTAAATGCGCCGACTGACTTACCTGTCTTATACTATGTCTGATATGTCTGACGCTGGATTATTCAATATCTATTGATCAAATTTGGAGGCGACGTCGCAGAAGACGCTACTCATTAATAAACATCAGCAAAGACAACGAAATGAACAAAATTACAATATTTATTAATTTTGTGGCTTGAAATTAAAGCTGCTAATGGCACACAAATATTGATTTTTAACACTGTTAAATACTTACGTTAAATTTATGTGACTATCTAACTTTATTAAAAGGAGCGTAAACATTTTTAATGTGCTAAATTGAAGTTCAT
This sequence comes from Pyralis farinalis, assembly GCA_947507595.1. Lineage (NCBI taxonomy): Eukaryota > Metazoa > Arthropoda > Insecta > Lepidoptera > Pyralidae > Pyralis > Pyralis farinalis. The sequence continues at coordinate 42,422,927 of OX382257.1, read as the reverse complement.
TACAGCATAGAAGATTACTTTTTGATGGGGCATTGCAAGTCATATTACAGCTATAAATTATCAAATTGGTTCACGAAATGCTGAAAATTTTTTATGTAATAAAATTGGAAATAAAAATAAAAAGATAAAAATCATTTATTTGCCATTAGGCAATCTAGTCTTAAATTCTTTAAATCAAATCATATTATGTCTTATTAATTTTTCATAGTTTTTATCTCTCTTTTTTTAATGTGACATTTCAAAAATGACCATTTAATAATGACCATTTGATTGGCGAAGAAGAAATGCCAAAATAAACTTTTCAAATCATCAATTCATATTACAATTCGTAGACGTATATGTCCCGGTACCCCGTGGGTATAATTTTTTCTATATTCTTTCCTTTTCCTCGGTTACTAAGGGTCGTATCGTGATGTTGAATAGCCTATATATTCCTCAAGAATTGGGTTATCAAATGCAAAAATATTTTTTCAAATTCGACTGATAGTTCAAAGAAAGCGTTCAAACAAACAAACAAACTCTTCTTCGCCTTATCCCGTTTCCTAATCTATTAGGATTGGCGAATTTCGCTACCTAAGCTCAAGGACATTGATTTTTACATGATACGACTGCCGTCAGACCAGACCAGTCAGACCCAGAGAGAAAACCAGGCCTTTCTTAGGTTAGGTCAAACGTCTTTCGAAATAAAATTTCACGAATGTGCGGGTTTCCTCACGATGTTTTCCTTCACCGCCGAGTAAGTGATAATTACTAGTATGTACGTCAGGATTCGAACCGGGGATCAGTTAATTGATATCGGTTTTTCATCCACTTGGCTGTCACTGCATTCAAACAAACACACTCTTTTGTAATGTAATAAGAGTATATACCTAGTGTAATTAATGATACACTTTTTGATAATTATGTAAAAGTTATATATGAAATGAAAGGTAATTAAATGTACAATAAAATTTGATTTACATTATTCAAAATGCCCTCCTCCATTTTAAATACATGCCCTTAATCGACACGGCCAGTCATCGATCGCAGCACGCACCACATTTATATCTATTTCTGCTGCTGTTTTAACCAGAGTTGCTAGGAGAGACTCCAAATTCTGATGAGGTTTAGCGCAGACTTTCTCCTCCAAATGTTGCCATATCTTGTAGTCCAGTGGGTTTAAATCTGGACTAGAAGAGGGCCAGTCTTCATGCCCACGGGTGGTAAACCAAATTTGAGTGCGTTGTGCCTTATGAGCTTGTGCAGAGTCCTGTTGGAATATCCAGTGTCTGTTTTTGATCATTGTTTAAGAAAGAGGTTCTATTATGTTTGTTAGGACGGTATTTTGGTAAGCCACGGCACTGGTTATCAGACCTTTTTCACAGGAAAACACCTCTGTTAAGCCTGAATATGAGACCTATTAATAGCCCGGTATACAAACATTTTACTAATACCAAGCGTATGAAGAGTTTTAAAAATTGCATTTGGCTCCATACCTACTTTGTGTAATGCAATCACAACGATTCGGTTCTCTTTATCATCCCACTCCATTTTAATATCGCAAAATATTGTACAATGTATTGGCGCCAAAATGAGAAAACACAATGAACAATCATATAAAAATGACAGATTCCAAATTCAAATGAAATATTTTGTTTATTTTTAATTGTAACAGTATTTATGGCCAGACTAAGTATATGTATAGGTGTTTTAAACAAAAAAAAGTTAATACTTATGCCTCCGCTTCTAGATTAGGAAGTTAAAGCAGAAACTTCGCTGTAAAAGATGTCTTTTAGAGATAAGCCTGCGTTTGCGAAATATATAAACGTAATCTTTTAATTTCAATAACAATAAAGGGATATTAGCCCGTTGAATTAATTTAACTTCGAAATGCGTTTATCACAGATTTTGTTTGAGTTAGCTAATACGAATACTTCTCCCCGGTTACGTATCTGACACAAAGGAGATTTTCTTACGAACAAATGTATTAACACTAATCTTATTTAGGTAGCAACTTGCTGAACAAGAACAACAAGTTAGGTTATAAGTACATTTGAGGATCCTAGTTGCAGCGTCGATTACGCTGGAAAATTTATGCAGTTGTAACGCATTACCATATACAAATGCAACTAGTTTTTACATAGATTTGGTCCAATGAAGTTATTTTTGTAGTGAAAACTTCTTTAGCGGCGTTGTGCACTTTTTGGGATGAGTAAAAAATGTTAAACTTGCGTCAGGACACGTGACCCTGACCGTAAGATTTTGGTGAGAATTAGAACTTAAGTTCGCTGTAGCGCAAAAACACTAGTTACCTCTAATTAAACAATTAAAACATGAAGCGCTAGATCGTTTTTAGGGCATTATTTTCTCGCCACCAAAACGTTGTAAGCGCCATGAAATTCTTGGCGGTTACGCATTTCGTTCAACGTAGTTTATCAACATCGCTGTTTGGCCCGTATGTTCAAGTTTTCACTTCTGCCCGTTTTTTTTTATACAAAATGTTGGGAGACATATACAAGCATACAACGTCTAGGCGTGATAGCCGGGAGCATATATAATTATGTAAATTGTATAATAATTAGAGCTGTAGATGCAGAAAGAAAGGGCCTATTAACAACTGGTCCTCGGTTTGAATCTTGGTGAGGGCATGTAACACTGAATCTATGTTTTAGGATTCATGTACAAATTGCTTGTTCGGCGGTGAAGGAGAACATCGCGAGGAAACCAGAAATTATATTTCGAAAGACTGACCTGGTTTTAAAAGGTCTGATATTTCCTGTGATTTGTGAAGGTTTGTCAGCAGTCGTTCCACGTCAATACTAGTTCATCGCCAAATTTTCAGACTTAGGTTGCAGATCCTGCTACGAAGAAGATAACGTCATGTGGCATATAAGTATACAACCCATCTCATGTAAATTGGTTACCGTTGCTTATGACCACTTGCAATGTAGAAAGTATTCCCTGTTTCTAACACAGCAATTCCTTTAGTTCTTACTGGTAACCCAAGTGGAGTTACCAGTGGAACATTGCAACCCACTGTGGAGTGTGTCGGGAGCTGTTTTGGCCCCGATTTTCTTTGAGATAGGGATATTTCCCCACGCTGTTTTCATGAGCCTTACCTTTACTAAAACACTAAGAGACTAAGATAAAAGGTCCATGCACGCAAATATTAGGGGTTAAAATTAAAACTCGGTTGATGAGCTCGGTGGCTCAGTCGTGAATGAACCGAGTTTGACACCAACGCTCGTGGGTTCAATTCCCACACAAGGCAAACATTTATGTGCATGAACATGTCTGTTTGTTGTCTGGATGTTTTAAGAGAGGTAGGGCGCATCAAAGCAGCCCATCGGGGAAGTACCTCCACCTCACAGAAAACCGCAGCCAAATAACAACTCCCTAGAGGGTTGTTGTGTTCCTGCGTGTGAGTGAGGTCGCCAGTAAGCCCAAGGAGTTGCTGTGTAAGCATTAGAGGAGGCATCGCGCGAGTTATACTTAATGTATCGCATGTAATAGGCTACGGTAGCCGCATTACATCACGTGGGCCGTATGCTTGTATGCCTCCCGACGTAGTATAAAAAAAAAACTCTTTTTTTTCTAAGATGTAACATATTTTATTCATCAAAATATTTACCCTTATAATCTATACATTGCTGCTATCTAATCGGAAGTTTATTTTAGATGTAGATTCGACAAACTTTGTGAAATCATACATATTGCCTCCTCGGAAGAAATTTTTTTAACAACGTAAGAAATTGTCTAAATCACGAAAATGCGTCATCATGCACTGCCAGTTTCGCCATCATTGTTCGAAGTTTGTCACAGTAAACATCTGTTGTTATTGCTTGACCAGACCTGAGAGAGATATAGTGAATAACCCAATGAAGTGACCACCAAACAGTTACCATTAAATAAATAATAAATATTGTCGGACAAATTACACAGCGCCACCTAGCCCCATAGTAAGCGAAGCTTCTGTTATCGGTACTAGACAACTGATAAACATACGTAAATACATTTTTTTTGTAAATACATACTTATTTATACATAGAAAATACCCAGACCAATACAAACAGACATGTTCATGCACACAAATGTTTGTACTGCTTGGGAATCGAACCCACGAGCGTTGGTGTCAAAGTAGCGTAATAGTGCGTTTCACCACTGCGCCACCGAGCTCGCCATTACCTTTACCATTACCTTTTTTAGGGTTCCGTACCCAAAGGGTAAAACGGAACCCTATTACTGAGGCTTCGCTGTCCGTCCGTCCGTCTGTCACCAGGCTGTATCTCTTGAACCGTGATAGTTAGACAGTTAAAATTTTCACAGATCATGTATTTCTGTTGCCGCTATAACAACAAACACTAAAAAATAGAATAAAATAAATATTTAAAGGGGCTCCCATACAACAAACGTGATTTTTTTTGCTCATTTTTGCTTGATATTGATAACGGTAACAGGTAGACGCTTGAAATATTCACAGAATATTTAGTTATATATTCACTTTAAGAATAAATAATTAAATTAAAATAAAAGAAATATTTCAGGGGGGCTCCCATACAAAAACGTGTTTTTTTTTTTTGCTGTTTTTATAGATAATGGTACGGAACCCTTCGTGCGCGAGTCCGACTCGAACTTGGCCGATTTTTATTGGTAAGCTTTGCTTTAGGGCACTGTTGCGGTGTTTGACCTGGGGTCAGCCATTGCATTTTCCGCTTACGGTTATCGTAAAGAATCCACTTTTCATCACATGCACAATTCCACACAATATTCCTTCATTTCTCTACCGACTCAACAAGGCAACACAAGTTTCAACACGCGTTTCTTTCTGCAGATCAGTCAAATCATGAAGCACCCATTTTTTATTTTTTTATCATCTTATTGATTTGATGCAAATGAGCCAATATTGTAGGTAAGGTAACCTTAAACCTTGTATATATAACTAGCTGCTGTCCGCGGCTCCGCCTGCGTGGAGTCAAATAACGTAGCCTATGTGTTAATCCAGATCAGCCAAATTTCATTCAAATCCGTTCAGACGTTTAAGTGTGAAAGAGCAACAAACATCCATCCATACATACAAACTTTCGCATTTATAATATTACTAGGATTTGCTGAAGTCGGCTACTTAAACCGCAAAACCTCGGAAGCCGTTTCATCTCCGCATCGTAACACACTGCATACCTACTTGATTCTCGTTAACTCCGTTGACGGAATTTGTATCGTTCCTCCATTTCCGAAAAGTTTTGGTTATAAATCATTAGATAAAGATAAAGATAAAAATTCTTTATTTGCCATTGGGCCCTCGCGGGCACTTAGACACGTCTTACAGTTTTTGAAATATAATCTTATTGTATCTTATTTAATTCTCTTTTTACTTTTTCCTTTTTTTTTTATCTACTAGCATTTCGGAAATGACCATTGGCTAAGAAGAAATGCCGAAAGAAACTTGCCAATATAGGTCTCTTTTAAAATTGACAATTAGATATTACAAAAACAAAAAAATCATAAGCATATTGGTACAATAATGTTATCAAATGGTAAAATTAAAGATTATTAAGAACAGGTAGTCTGTGCTGAATTATTTCCAGACATCTTTGTCAGTTATATATTCATCAATTCTATAATAAGCCCTTCTACAGAGAGTATTTTTAATGTACTTTTTGAATACATTGTCAGGAAAGGACAGAACTGTTTCAGGCAACTTATTATAAAATCGAATACAATTTACAAGAAAAGATCTACCAGTCCTAGCAAGCCGATGTACCGGCATACACAACTTATTTCTACTTCTAAGTTTTTCACTGAAGTTTGAAAACGACTTTAAATTTTTACGGGCATACATTATGTTTTCATAAATATATTGAGAAGTAACAGTAAGGATATTTATTTCTTTGAACAGTTCCCTGAGGGATTCTCTGGAGCCCATGTTATAAATAGAGCGAATGGCTCTTTTTTGTAAGATAAAAATTGTCTCAATGTCAGCCGCCGTTCCCCACAACAGTATACCATACGACATAATGCTGTGAAAGTAGCTGAAGTAGACTAAGCGCGCAGTAGCCACATCCGTCAATTGCCTGATTCTCCTAACTGCATATGCAGCAGAGCTGAGCTTACCGGCTAGTTTATTTATGTGGGGGCCCCATTGTAATTTGGAGTCTACTGTAATTCCAAGAAACACAGTGTTATTAACATATTCTAATTTATTATTCCCAATGAGAACTTCTGTATTGGCAGAACTCACATTTGGAAGACGAAATTTGATGCATTTGGTTTTAGCTGAGTTTAGCAACAGATTATTACATGTGAACCAGTTTAAAATAGCAGACACAACACCATTTACCTTGTCAATATTTTCACAATGGCGGGCCACATTAAAAATTAAAGAGGTATCATCAGCAAATAGTACTATATCCGCCATTTTCTGCACCATGTAGGGCAGATCATTTGCATATACTAAAAATAAAAATGGACCCAAAATAGAACCCTGGGGCACCCCGATATTAACATTATGGCCTTCAGATTTAACCCCATTTATGTCAACTGTCTGCACTCTGTTGTTTAAATAAGATGCGATCAAGTTCTTGGCTTTACCTCTAACTCCATAATAGTTCAGTTTGAGTAACAATGTCTGATGATCTACACAATCAAAAGCTTTAGAGAGATCACAGAAAACCCCAATAGCATCCTGTGATCTCTCCCATGCGTTAAGGATATGCCTAACCAATGCCACTCCTGCATCCGTAGTAGATTTACCAGCTGTAAAACCGTATTGTGCATCATGAAAAATTTCATTGGTCTTAAAAAAAGAGTTGCAATTGATCAAGCATTATCCTTTCGAATATTTTACTCAAAACTGGTAGTATAGATATGGGTCTGTAATTCTCCAGCTCGCTCTTTTCTCCTGACTTGAATAAAGGAATAAGTTTACTGAATTTCATCAAGTCTGGGAACACACCCATATCTATACATATATTAAAAATATGTGACAAGTGTGGAGCTATTGCCTCTATAATACAATAAAAAACTTTAATGGACATTCCCCAGTGATCCTCTGAGTTTTTAATGTTCAACTGTTTAAAAGTTTTAATAATTTTAGTGGGTTCAATATGTGTAAATTTGACAAACATTAGTGCCAACTATAAAAAGAAAACTCTTGAAAGTTCCCGCTTCATGCTGTTTGCAAAAAGGTACAATTTGAAACGTCACAGACCTCACAAATCTGTTTTCAAAAACATAATCTACTAATTTCCCAATAGATATTATGCTGCTTGCACTGATACAATGTCATTTGTCTGCACGCTCGTACTGTATAATACTGTACAAAATTTGCATGTAGGAACACGAATATTAACGAGATTGGTGGCGGAATGGTAATGTTACTGTGGCACCAAGGCTCTTGGGTTCGATTCCCACACACAAACAATGGTCTGCGTATTTTTGAGAGAACCGCAAAAACCGGGGGGAAAACCGCATCCAAATAACACCTCCCTGTAGGGTTGTTATGTTCCTGTGAGTGAGTAAGGTTACCAGTAAACTCCTAAGTAGTTGCTGTGTTGTCAGCGGAGGTGGCATAGCGCGAGCTATACTTAATATATTTCAAGCATACATAGGCAACTATACATGCTCCCCGATGCTGTATTAAAAAAAATCGTTGAAAGTCTTTTCCATATTATAATATTCAAAAACATGTTGACCTTATAAAAGCATGTTATAAATACATCATGCGTAAGAAGTTTACCTTTTTGGAAGGCAAACAAAAACAAATTTAACAAATGAAGGTCGCCTCGTAGCTCTCATTTACAATGTTCAATTAACGAACATATCTGACTACCTAACAGGACACGAAGCCGACATGAGCAAAACTATTACAGACCCCCAATGACCTATTTGTGCATTCGCCTGTCCACGGGGTAAGGCTACGGTCCTTTTGAAATATACTGCAGCAGGCGCGTTCGTGCAGTAATTGGTAAAAATTTAAATATTCTACTAGTAAAACTTGCTCATGAATCTTAAAAGGCGCAATTTTTATTGTCGTGAATTATTAATACCTTAATTAAGTAAAAAAATATATGCGTTTTTTTAGGCAGTTTGATGGGAATGAGTCCAGTACTTCCTAGCTATGATATGTTTATAAATAATAATTAAATTAAATTATATTAACATGCCACTACAATCCACCGCACAAGTGCAGAACCATTGCCTACGTTGTATGCAACATAGCAGTGCACAAGTTGTCATGAACACAGACATGAATACATACATCTTCATAAACATACCCCTATATATTCATCATATATTCATTATATACCTACCAAATAAGTAAGATTGAGAAAAGAGAAATAAAGAATTCATTAATTAATTAGGTATGTATTATTTAAACGATGCAAGAAAGTTATTATACACTATTTATTTTGAAAAACATTCAAATGCCCGAAAGTGTACTTCTATCTATCAATCTATAACTTCACGCCAAATCCCTTGCGGGGTAGACAGGGGGAACCGAGCGCCATAAGACGCGGTCCTTACACATTTCACATGCTTTTTAAACATTCATAACGCTTTTCATAAACGCTCGCTGGTTTCTAGGACACTTGATATCCTTCTGATAAAACACGACCAATTTGGTCTTGGTAGGCTTTTCTTGGTCTTCTCGGCTCCTACATTCTTCCACTTTTGCATCGTACTCGTATATCTGTCTCGTCATTCTTTCATCCTGCATTCTTTCTACATGTCGAACCATGGGTGCATGCCTTTTCTTGTCTTAACACCGACACGATCTTTCAGTCCAACTCTCTTTCTTACGTCATCATTTCGAATGCGGTCAGCAAGCGTTACGCCACATATTTTGCACAATGCTCTCATCTCGACCGCATTTATCTCTCTCTCATCCATATGCAGCTATCACTTCCATAAATTATAATATATATGTCGGCGGAAAGAATTAAAAGGAGTTGATTTGACACTCCCGAGGAACAGTGCGTGCTTTGCCGCGCTACGAGGTGGCGCTGCCGTCGCAAGCGCGCGCTCACGGAACGTCTGACTGGACGCCAGCCAGATCGCTTTGCGTTCGGTGCGTGGGCATTAATTACTCTGACGGATCGTATGCCTCACAATTAATTATTCGATTTGTTTGATTGAGATTATCACATTATTATTAATTTGATATCGTTATATTGTTATTAATTTGATATCGTTATGTGTTCGGTGTAATGACATTAAAATCTGTTGATACTGGAACAGTGTTAAATTATTGCATTCTCTATATACTCGTAGATCTCGACTAGCTTCTCTCTAGATCTCGACACCATTTGAAATCGTTCTTCCTGACATATATATTCCGAATAATATTACGAAATAAATATTCCGAAATTGTACTTCTCGTGTATTTTTTCCAACATTAACTATGAACGGAAATTTAATACTTAATGGAGCGACATTAAGTAAGTAAGCTAGAGTAAGTTACCAATAAAAAAATATATATTGTGTATGTATTTGGAATCTTATTTGATTTAGGCTAAATAGTAATACTACTAATGCGCCACAAAACTATATGCATATTTAGACGAGCTCGGTGACTCAGTCGTAAATGACATGACTTTGACACCGACGCTCGTGGGTTCGATTCCCACACAAGGCAAACATTTGCGTACATGAACATGTCTGTTTTCTTGGCCTGGATGTTTTAAGAGAGGTAGAGTGCATCAAAGCACTGTCTGGGGAAGTACCTCTACCTCACAGAAAACCGCAGCCAAATAACAACTCCCTAGAGGGTTGTTGTATTCCTACGTGTGAGTGAGGTCACCAATAAGCTCCCAAGGAGTTGCTGTATAAGCAGTAGAGGAGGCATCGCGCGGGTGATACTTAATATACAGGGTGGCGCAATAGAACGTGCATGTTTAAAAAAATATTAAAAAATAAATACAAAAGGTATAGTTAAAATAAAAATGAGGCATTGTAATGTTATAATTGAAGTTCATTTTAAAAAAATACATCATCCAAATGATGACCCTCTCTACTACGGTACTCCTCTAACCGCAAACTGAAATTATTGAAAACTTTCTTCAATAATGTTGGTGTAATTGCTGCCATTTCATCACGGATATTCTCTTTGAGCTGATCGATGTGCTTCACTAGCGTTAATAGGCTTCGGTACCCGGTTTACATCAGGTGGGCTGTATGCATGTACGTCTCTCAGTATAAAAAAAAAAAACTTCGCTTCATCCCTAATAAAGAAGTAATTAGGAAAATTTTATGACGCATTACGGTTACTGACAGAGGATCCTGGTCAGCCTGTACTTTTTTTTTTTATATTGGCTCAGCATAGTGGCTCCTCTTCGCCTGTTGGTAAGCGAAAAGGGGAGCCCAAATTGCAGCGGCAACTGACAAAGGACTACGGTGTCCTGTCAGATGACGCTACCATGCTGGCCCGCAAGGTGCTTCTTCATGCTTCGTTTGAAGGATCCCATGTTGTAGGAAGGAGGAAACACATGTACTGCATAAGCGTGAAGTGGCCGAAGAGTTATTTTTTACTTTACTACTTTGCTTTACTTTTCTGCTCTTGTATGTAAACGTTCAACTTCGCGGTGGCTAGGTGGAGCTGTGAAGCTCTCTGTCACCCGTGGCTGGACTGATGCAGTATGGGGAGGGAAGTTTGGAAACAGATAGGATAGTTTCACCGGCGTTGAAAAAATGGGCAAAATTAAAAATTTTAGACAATAAAAGATGATGTATGAAAGAATAAACTTAGGAATAAAAGTGTATGCTGTATGAATGTGTGTATTTATATTTTATGTTTTGAATATAACCATAACTAGCCACAAAAAGAGCCTTGCCCATGGCAGGGGTGCAAGTATAAATAAAAAAAAAAAAAAACTTTCCACTTTTCTTCCTGCTGTCATCATGTTTTCTAATATATTAATGATATGTTTAAGGATTTGGAGATGATACTGATTTTGACATGCAGTGACTGCCGTGAGACCTCCATAGACCACATGGAAAACCAGATTTTTCTTCGGTGAGGTCTACGGCTTTTGAAATATTGATTCTTGGACGTGGGGATTTCCTGAAGTTTTGCTTCACCGATGAGTAAGTGATATTTACAAATATGTATAAATCCTACTACATGAATTTAGTGGTGCATGTTCACACGTGGACTGGCACTAAGATCCAGTTGGTTAATGGACTGGTTTTTTATAAACTAGGCTATCACTCACTTTATCATTGATCGATGCAGAAAGGCCCCAGCCTTAAGGGCACCCGCACAATTATTTTTAGATCAGACTGGCCCCTTCAATGGTTAATTTTAACATCATAAGGGTACATTGCCTTTATAAACTGCGTCATTGCAAGGATTTTGTATCTTAAATAATTATCCCTGCCTTAGTACAGCTGAGAGCAGATTACGCTTAACAGCCGAAGGTCGATTGTAACACTTATTATGTAGGGCATAAGAACGGTACAAAGGTCAAAGTGATTTCACGTGTACAAGAATTCTTGGACATTTACTGTTAGCTTAATTTAGCTATTAAATATATTTAAGGTTGCTATGCAGATTAGCTATTTGAAAGAGATTAGTGGTGAACTTTTTGTTTCGAATAGATTCACAATTGGCATGTTTTTTGTTGTGTTTAATCCTGATTTTGTACAACTAAGCGTAGCACACACGAGTTTAATATGTACATCCATAGACAAGCAGCGGTGGATGTGGCTTAACTTAATTAAGTTAGACTAGCATTTAAATGGCTCAATGTCACCTTTGGAGCCAAAGCCAACCTCACCTTCGCGTTGTCCACCCTGCTTATCAATAGATGAGGTTCAGGCGAAAGAGAGGTAGGGCGCAACGTTAGTCCGACTGGAGAAGTACCTGAACTCTCAGAAGACGGTAGCCAAATCACAACTTCCTGGAGGATGAGGAGTTGCCGCGTTGATAGCGGGGGTGGCAACCTTATCTGATACTTAGCGAAATTATTTTTGTTGCTAGCATTGTTTATAGCATTCATTAACTACGGTAACCATTTTACATCAGGCGGAACGTATGTTTGTTTGCTATCCGTCGTAGTATAAAAAAAATGCACGAGGACACAGCTTCTCGCTCTGTATTTTAGATGTATTTGTTAATGGAGCATTCACTTTGATTTTATCGAGTCATCTTGTATTTATCTGTCAGATAAGGTGTCGACAAAGAAACTGGGACGCACAATTAGGACAAGGTTGAACAGATAACAGTGATCCCCACATTGAATACTAATTATAGGCTCATGGGATTTCGCCTTTTTTCCACTTCAGTTCCCTTTGTGTTATTTTCGGGAGCGTTTTTAATTAAGTTGTTTTCGTTTACAGCTCAATCAAAGAGACTCATTCTCAAAAGAACGGAATATAATTATCATTCGCCTATAAATACGGTTCAATTATTTAATTATAATTATCGCCTACATGTTTCGAAGAATTGTTTAAATTGTGTTATTAGAATTAAGTAGAAATAGGATACAAAGTATACGTTATAGATATTAAAGTGATCTAATTTGTTTATTTCATCAAAAAACAATATATATGTTATTGAATATGCGACAGAATATTAATTTATAAAATACACACATCAAAAGTGTCTAGGGATCAACATATATTTTTGCAATAACTTTTCTCCTGATTGATATTAATTAAAATTTTCTTTAAGGATTCATCAAATAAAGTGTTTTCGTTTGTCTACAGTAACGATAAACCAAGTCACCTTTGCATTAATAAAGAAATTTGCCATTTTCATAATAAAGGGATTTTTGACATTTGAACCACTAACATTAAAGTTCGAAAAAAAGACTGAAATAACAGTTTTCTTTAAAATTTTATTGGGTAACTTAAACAATTAATAATCCGTGTTTCTACCGCGAACACTAACAACACGTGGGAATGATAGAAGCTGGTTCCCGGCAACGTACTGTGGCTTTAGCTCTGAATACAAGTCAGAGTGTTATCAGTCGACTTTGGACACGTTACCGAAGCACTGGTACCGTGGCTGAGCGCCATGGAGGACGGTATCGCTGCACCACACGGAGACAAGACCGATACATTCAAATCACAACTCGAAGAGCTCCAACAATAACCGCCATGATGTTAGCCGTGACGCTTCATCACTCTTCAGGGAACTTAATTAGCGACCAAACAGTCAGAAACCGCTTGCATGAAGTGAACCTTCATTCCCGAAGACCGCTAAGGGTACCACCTATAGCAATGCACAATCGTAGGATTCGATATCAATGGGCTCTTGAACACAGAAATTGGGCAGAAGAACAATGGCGTTTCGTGTGCTTTTCTGATGAGTCTCGTTTTGGTATGAGACCGGATACAAGACGTATATGACACTGGAGAACCCCTGGACGCCAACAGCGATTAAAATCCTGCCAGGAAGTCTATCCTTATAGTGGTGGAACCATCATGGTATGGGCGGGTATTTGGATCGGCGGAAGAACTGAGTTGATTTGGATCAGAGGCAACCTCAACGCTCAAATTTATGCTGAGACGATTGTATCAGACGTCATCGTTCCTCTACAAGTGCAAATCGGTCCCTTATTTCAGTTAATGCATGATAATGCACGACCGCACACCGCAAGAGTTGTAAGACAGACTCTCGCCGCAGCTAACATCAATGTCATGCCCTGGCCTGCTCAGTCGCCAGACTTGAACCCGATTGAGCATGCATGGGATATGCTACAGAGAAGAGCTCTGCCGAATATGGAGGGTATCCAGTCGCAAGAAGACCTTTTTTTGTTGTTGCAACGAACATGGGCGGCCATTCCACAGCGTGATTTGGATGAACTCATTTTGAGTATGCCAAACCGATGATCTTGTGTTGTTAGTGTTCGCGGTAGAAACATGGATTATTAATTGTTTAAGTTACCCAATAAAATTTTAAAGAAAACTGTTATTTCAGTCTTTTTTTCGAACTTTAATGTTAGTGGTTCAAATGTCAAAAATCCCTTTATTATGAAAATGGCAAATTTCTTTATTAATGCAAAGGTGACTTGGTTTATCGTTACTGTAGACAAACGAAAACACTTTATTTGATGAATCCTTAAAGAAAATTTTAATTAATATCAATCAGGAGAAAAGTTATTGCAAAAATATATGTTGATCCCTAGACACTTTTGATGTGTGTAGTAGTCTGTCTTCCTTTAGTAGTATCCTTTTGTTATATCTACGTCTTAAAATAATCCAACGTCATTCCTTGTGCCGAAACTACCGTCTGATTTTTTTTTTCATTTCGTTTGTTAGAGAATTCCACAGCATCACAAAAGCACATGGTCATTACAGACTGTACCTCAATTATTTAGGAGAATACACAATAGTTACAAGGTTTTACATAACTGCTAAGCTTAATCAAATATTTATATAACATTTATACTAGTTTATTCTATTAACTAGGGGAGCTGGGCCAGCGGCGCATTGGCAGAGCTGCTTTTGCACAATAAGTAAATAACAGCAAGCTGCGTAAGCAGAGCTGCTAACCCTTTTTTTTTTTTTTTTTTTTGTGACGCGGGGAAAAATGCGTTACGCACACCACCGGCACCTGGGTGGCCTCCGGTGGTAGTGTGGGACTCCCCGTCGGCTGTCCGACGGTATACCCACTAAACGACCCCGCGAAATGCCATCAGCCGCGTTGGTGTGGTGCCCCGGATCTGTCAGCAACAGGGCACCACTGCGACTGGCCAGCCCCTCAAAAGGGGCCGGACTTCTTCACTCTAGAGGCCATCCCGGCAAATTGGGACAGCCCCTCCGGCGGCGGGACCATTATGGGGCCAGGTTCCCATCCTGACCCCTAGTCCCAACGATTAGGGAGGCGGCAGTAGGTGCGCGTAGCGCCTACGCCGCACTCCCGTCCGCCGTCTCCGGAGCGGGACAGCCAAGGGATCATCCTCCCTGTCCCGCTCCGCGGCCTCCTTCTGAGACATGACCGTCTCACAGAAGGAGGCCATCGCCTGCCAGGCACTGTCACTCCCGAGCATGAAGCGGACCACGCTCGGGAGCGAGAGGTCCGCGCTTCCTAGCGCGGACACCAGATCATGGCGCTGCTGAGACCATCTGGGACACTGCTCCAACGTGTGTTGAGCAGTGTCCTCGGCCGCGCCACAATCGTGGCAGCCTGGCCGCTCCTCCCGCCTCGCGACCCGGTGCAAGTACTCACCGAAGCACCCATGCCCGGTGAGCACCTGCACCATGCGGAAGGTGAGGGGTTTGCGCCTTCGGCGCATCCACGCCTCCAGGACCGGGCGCAGCGCATCCGCAACGCGGACTCCATACCGCGGCTGCGCCAGGTCCTCCCCCCACCTCCGCATCATCTCCACATGCCCTCGCTGGCGATACCGCCCCACCTCCACCGACGTGGGGCGCTCGCCGAGACTCCTCCTTTCAGCAACGAAGCTGTACACCTCGGCGAGCACCTCCGCCACCAACTCCCAGGGCGGGTCGCCAGCGAGGGCGGTCGCGGCCGTCCAAGCCACCGTACGGTACCCCCTTATTGCCCTCTGCGCTATGACCCGCTGCGCTCTGCGCAGCTGAGTCCTGTTCCGAGCGCAGAGGGCGTCCGCCCAAGAGCTGCTAACCCTAACCCTAACCCTTGTGTCAATAAATATTTTGACAATTAATTTGACCCGGAATATAAATTTGCAAAACTTGAAATGAGCTCGCCATACGCGCTCCAATAGACTTTGTATTGAAACGGTTTTTCGGGCGATAACATCACTTATCGATATCCTTTATTGAGCTAATCGAAATTTAATCTATTTTAAGGGAATCTACAATACTTAAGGTACATTCACGTCGAACAATCAGTTCTCTAGCTTCTAAACTGAAGGAGTACTACGTGTAACAGTCGAAAACGGCAAAACTGCAAAAAAGACAATTTTCTCGGTTATATAGCTTCGCTGGCTAACGAAGCTCTGCAATTATATACACAGTCAATAAATTATATAGTAAGTAATAATTCAATTATTGAATATTACAATTTAAATACTACAATTATTTAAATAACAACAATAATATATCGATTTAACTCTCACGTTATCACAATTGATTTAAAATTACCTATCTAGATAGAAAATGAAATAGCTAAACGGCGAAATATCAATAACGGGTTCATTTTCCAATAATTTGCAACAGCAGGATTACAATTAAGGGTAAGTATTACATTAATCTATTTACTCAGTAACATAGATCAGTAATGGTATATGGATCAATTGTCGTTAAGTGAATACATATTGTGTATATGGTGGAGCAAAAGTCATCATCTGATATTCTTTGCATGTAAATTTTTGTTAATGACTTGGTTCTGGTTTCGGATTGTGTTAATTTAATATCTTATTTTTTTTCCATTAAGTCAAGAAAATGATATCGGCCAATTGTTGACACGGTCCCGATTTATTGCATTTTTCATCACTCTTGCCAGAACTTCCGGCAATAGGTCACGCATTCTTGACGGATAGTCTGAGGGTTGTTGATATAGACTCGTGACTTCAAGAAAAGAAACAAAATAAAGTCTATGAAGGATAAATCGAGCGATCTTGACGACCAGTGCAAATTACCAAAACGAGTGATTAGACGACCCAGAAATGCAACCCTGAGAATTTTGGTTGTGGCTCTTACAGTATGCGCCGTTACTCCATCCTGTTGGAACCTCAAGTTCTCCAGTCCCAATCCATTCAATTGAGGTAGGAAAAAGGCATGGTTCTGTAGCGCTCGTCGTCTACAGAAACCGCGTGGCGTGCGGCATTTTCGAAAAAATAAGATCCGATGATGCCTCCATCTCTTGTAGTTAGACTAAGAAGCAAACAAGATCGGACTTTGTTTAGTCCAATGTATATTACGACTTACAATATATAGAATGACTAAGCTACTGAAATTGTTCTTCAGAGGATGAACCTCCCGGGGCCCGATGGAACGGGAGTGGTGAATTGTCATGAATACCCTTACAAACGGTCGTAAGGGTTATGTCAGATTTTTACTGACTAAACACCTTCTACGGATTGCTTGTAATCGGGAAGGTTTTCAAGTCTTCATCGGTAGTGATAGCCTTGGGGATGTGGGATGACGCAAGCATCACTCTGAATAGAGCATACGGATAGCGATACATAGGTCGCCTTTTGTGGGAATCGAACCCACGAGCGTTGGTGTCAAAGTTCATGACAGAGCCACGAGCTCGTCAGAGTAATAATTATAACAAATAATAAAATAAAGAATGCACTCAACTGCATAAAATCCGTTTTTAAACACATTTACATTAACTATTACTTTCAAAATGTGAGGTAGTTTGTTAAATAGTTTCACGTGTTGGAATCCCACACAATGCTGAGTTCGCAAATGTGGTTGCAGTGAAGTCGATGTTCTGTCCATATTACGAGTAGTTTCAAATCGGTCCATACCACTAGAGGGGCATAGGCTATCCCTATATATTTCGTTAATAGTGAAAATGAAACACACAGATAAACAGATTTTTTTTATACGACGTCGGGAGGTATACAAGCACGCGGCCCGCCTGATGTAGAGCGGTTTTAGTAGCCTATGCATGCTTGTAATACATTCTATAGTAATATGCCCTGCCACTTCTGCTGCTAACAAAACAAGTTCTTAAGAGTCTCCTGGTGATCTCACAACCTCGCAGGAACATCACAACCCTCCAGGGAGTCTGTTATTTGGCTGCGGTTTTCTGTGAGGTGACGTTTGATGTGCCCTACCTCTTTTAAATCGTATAAATTATACTTAATGTACTGCAAGCGTTCATAGAACACGGTAACCACTTTACATCATGTGGGCCGTATGTGTATGCATTCCGACATCGTATAAAAAATACATTGTTATTATAAAATAATAATTAATTAATTAAGAGAGTGCTGTTGTTAAAATAAGAAGCATGCTCCGTTGGTTGGGACATGCAGAAAGAATGCAGGAAGAAAGAATCAAGACAGATATATACAACGCGAAAGTAGAAGGACGTAGGAGCTGAGGAATGCCAACATACCTACCATGACCAAATTAATCGCGACTTATCTGAAGGTGATGTCAGCCTTAGAAACCGGCGAGCGTGTATGTGAAGAGCTATGAATGTTAAAGAGGGAGGTGTATAAGGACCAAGTCATGCTCTCTGCTTACCCGCAAGGGATTGGTGTGAAGTTATACATAGATAGAATAATTAAATTTATATTGATGGGACCTTATAATGTGTTCATAGTTCATTATCTTAAGATATTCCTTGTTTATCATAGCTGTAATAAACTAACAAACCAAATCAAAACCCGCAGAATATTTAAATAGATATATAGGTACTAAGCTCAAAATAGACAGGTGATATAAAGTTTTAACATAGTTAAAAGTTGAGCACAATAAGTAACCGCTACTCGCCGCTGGTCGCCGTATGGGAACCAAGTTGAAACTTTGCGAGTTGTTAGGACTTACCTATTGTGCAGTGACATTAGATAAAAGTGATTATAGTTCTCGTATTGTAAACTGCTCGGATGGCAAACAATTTTACAGTTCGTTTGAAGTGATTCAGCGCATACTGATTTAGTGGCGACTAAGAGATTAATACCTATATCGTATGCCAGTTCTTTTGTTACCTCGCAAGGGATTTGGCGGGAACTTATAGATAGATAGGTAAAGGGTTACTTTGATGACAATGTTATATATATCATATATATTTATATATCATTCATCATAGTATTTTTGGATTGCGAGCTCGGTGCCGCAGTGGTGGAACACGCTATTAAGCTCCTTTGACACCAACGCTCGTGGGTTCGATTCCCACACAGTACAAACATTTGTTTGCATGAACATGTCTGTTTGTCTTGATTTGGGTATTTTCTATGTATAAATAAGTATGTATTTACAAAAAAAAAATGTATTTACGTATGTTTATCAGTTGTCTAGTACCTATAACACAAGTTTCGCTTATTTTGGGGCTAGGTGGCGCTGTGTATTTTGTCTGACAATATTTAATGATCACTTGGAACAAATAGTGAAGATATCTGTATTTTTCTCTGGGTTATGAAGGTACGACGGCAGTCGTTTAATGTTGATGTTAGTATCTTCGCCAAATCCTAAGGCTTAGTTAGCGGACCCCGCCAATCCTAATAGATTAGGAAACGGGTTAACGCTAAGAAGAAGAAGAATTAATTTATAATATATTCGTCATACGCTGTCCTGCCCAAAAATAAAATTTAGCCTACAACCTCCTTGCAGCGCCACCTACCTGGCCCACTTGTGGATTTAGTCCATTCAAAGAATCTTTCAAACACTCACAAAAAAAACAAAAAAATCTGTTTGTTCCTTAGAAACAAATTTCGTATTTGGAGAAGTTTCGTGCATTTTAAGTTCTATATTTTATGTGTAATGCATTTGTAAGGTATAATAAAAATTCCAAATATAAAATAAAACAAAAGATTTTATCTGCCTTTGTGTGTTCTACCAACTGTAGGTAGGTACAATGTGTTCTGAGGAGTTCGATTTGGTGATAAAAAAGATAAAAATTGTTTATTTGCCATTGGGCCCTAGCGGGCACTTAGACATTTTTTGATATAGTCTTATTGTATCTTATTCAATTCTCTTACTTCACTTTTTTTTCTTTTTTTAATCTACTAGCATTTCGGAAATGACCATTGCCGAAAGAAACATGCCAATATAGGTCTCTTAAAATTGTCATGATGATGCCAACAGGTTCCTTCTAAAAGTAAACTACTCGCAATCCGCGGGGAATCGACGCTCATGTACTGAAACCGCCATAGTCGGGTACTGTGCGATTTAGAAAAGTTTTCTTCTGTGAACTTTTGAGTTGTAAAATGAATTCCTTATACAAAAAAGACACGTAGAAGTTTTTACAGTAACGGCAACGCGTGACTGTCCGGGTGTTACATGTGTCGACAAACTATGTCATTATCAATCAGGTTGTTTGCTTATTTGCCATTTAGCAGTATAAAAAATCTCAGATCAACCTTCACTGATTTATTATTCATAGATATAAAAGTCTCTCAAATGCAAACATAACACGGTAGATCTTCTGTAGGTGTCGTTCAAAGAAATAAAGTCCCAGTAGTATGATAACTCAAGCGAGATACAGACTGCATTTTAGTGCGGTGCATTAAGACTTTGTGCCGAGGATGACAAAAAAGTAAATATATTAATTACATCTTACATTGAAAGAAAGAAAGAAAATTTATTTGCTTCAAATATTGGTACATTGACATTGTAAATAAACACTAGTTTCACAATATTTCGCCTGAATCAGACATGCAAATTTATTTAAACGTAACAGATTAAATTACTATATTTTTCATTGGCAAAGTTCTAGTCGAGTTACTTAATATCTTTATATAGTTTCTCATTAATTTGACTTCGCTGAATGAACCCGTTCATCTTGTTTAAAACATAAGTACGTGCTTGATAGAGCTTCGCACGCCTTTTTAGACTTGTATCTAACGTTTTTGGAGCTCGATTCCCATACATGATATACATTTGTGTCCAAGAATATGTCTGTTTGTCTTGGTCTCGGTGTTTTTAAGAGAGGTATGGCCCATCTTAGCAATGCTATTGGGGAAGTATCTCTGCCTACTGACAATCAAAGCTAAATAACAATTCTCCGGCGTATTGTTGTGATCATGCGAGTAAATGAGGTTACCAGTGAGCTCCTAAGGAGTTGTTGATTAGCAACAGAGGTGGTGATAAGCGTGCAATATCACATATATTGCATGCGTTCATGCAGTATGCTTGTATGTTTCGTGATAATGTATAAAAAAATGAATGGGCAAGAAATAGATCCTTATTATTTTTAATCTCCATGTCTGTCTGTTTATATGTATTGTGCCTTTAGGTCATAAACAAAATAAGTTATAAAGCTGAAGTTTGTTTCTTTCTGTTCAATAGTAACCTAAAACTGTATACTAAATAAGAAAATCATTTAATGCAATGGTCATGGGGCGGCTCTTACATGAAATGCAACTGCCAATAATACGATGCCAATAGTGTTGTTTATAATCTCACCGGACGCCGGCAGCTGGGAATTTATCCTCATATGCTAGAACTGCAATGATCGCATACTATGAGGTTCCAGAGTGGTTTCCTTCCAAGACCATTAAGTTGTAGAATTAAATCCAACCGTGGTTTACACTGGGACTACAGCCCTTCAAAAAAGACGAGGCACAAGTGACATGTGTTGCATATGTCCACAGCTGTAGTAACTGCTTAAAACTTTTACCACAAATACATCACGAAACCCTAATAAGAGACACATACCCTGTCTGCCGGTTAGAGCTTTCAAACAAATCGGAAATAAAAATCTCCTTAATCCCATGTAATCAAATAGCCTCCGGCAAAATGGTTATTCATTTTTATACTATTTTTATTTTATGTACTTGAGTAACGCTGTCTTTAGCTTTTCAAATTGCACACAGCAAATCTGTCTACATAAAAAAGAAGCATCGATAGTAGGAATTGTAATTATCACTTGCTCGGGAAAGAAAACATCTTGAGGAAGTCAGCACGTCCAAGAAATTATATTTCAAAAGACTTGTGATCGGTAGATCTATCCTAGGTATAGGATAGATCTGGCTTTCCCTCGAGGTTGTGGAGGTCTGACGGCAATCGTTTCATGTCAAAATCAGTATCAGTAGGTAACGGATTCCACCAATCCTAATGGATTACGAAACGAGAAGAAGAAGAATTAGCATTATGGGATGATAGAGCTTGCTTTTACTAAAACAATTTTCAGATTCCGATCAGCGGTTTCAGAGGTTACTACTATCGAACTCCCAAACAAACAACATTTGGCTGTTTTAATAGCTTGTCGAAGTTCAAATTTTGGTCGAACGTGCGTCTAGCCTATGCGGTAGCCTATTAACGCTTGCGATTAAGTATCACTCGCGCGTGCCTCCTCTGCTGCTTACACAGCAACTCCTTGGGAGTTTACTGGTGACCTCACTTACACGCAGGAACACAACAACCCTCTACGGAGTTGTTATTTGGCTGTGGTTTTCTGTGAGTCGAAAGTATTGTCAAATATTTTTTGTAATCATAGTTCGGTGTTTGCAATTCGACGCTTATAGAAGCTGAAATAATCTAGGAATAACATCACTTAAGTTAATTGAAAGCATGATCCCCCGTAACCATTTTGTGTTCAGATTACTTGCACATTCAACCTCGTGTGCAATATGTCCGGACTACATCAAGGAATTAAACGTCAGATGCCAGACTCCGAGTTGAAATGTATTCCTTGTATAAGATACAACTCGTATATTTAAACGAGATTTATATATATATTCGTATTTTTATACACACCCTGTACGTGTTTCGAATATGGCTCTAACGATTTTGATAAAATTTAATAATTGCAGAAGGTTTTGCTCAATTTACTAAGTTTATCTTTTTAAGTGGCTTTCCCGAAAAATGCGATTTTACAAAAACAGAAACTGCGGTTCGTGTTAAACCCTGATACCAGCTATTCAACATTACTTTTATTGCAGTCTTATCGCGATGCGATCTTTTAGGTACCATACCCTTAGGGTAGGAAAAAGTTGATCTTTTTTTATACCTCTTTATGGCAAACATACATACGAGCTGCCTGGTTACCGTAGCCTACGGACAGTTGCAACAGCTGCAGCGTTGCCGACCCCCTAAATACCTATTTATTTTGAAGAATCTCGCACTGTAGCCCTTTGGAAAATCCTCAGTAGGAAACATTTTCCGCAACTTACTTCTCAGTAGAAAAGTTGTTTTACTTCTTTTCATCTCTTTTTTATTCAACTTCGTGTGACATACAAGCATTCGGCTCTGCTCGGCTGGTTACCGTAATGATTGTAATACGGGAAGTATCGCCAGCTAGCTAGCTATCGTATCACCCTTCCTGCTTATTGGTAACCTCACTGACTTGCGAGAACACAATCAATCTCAAGTGAGGTGGGGTTGCATTCGTAGTAGTGCTTTGATGCACTTCAACTCTCTTTCACCAGAGTTTCTTTGTTAATTCCAGGTGCACCAGGAACAGGTGAGATAGGCTTTGACTCTTCAGATGATAATGAGAAACACCACAAAAATTGCAATTGATCACTTTCTTCCCTTGGTAAAACAATATATTGACAATTGTACAGGAAACACTTTTTTTAAAGTTAGATGATAAAGCCGCTTTATACAAAAGTTAGCATGTCTATGTATGCTCACTGTGGGCACAGCCTAGGATATAAGCAGTAGAATAACTTCAAACAAACGTTCGTAATCATCGCACTCGCACAGACATCGCACAGACTCGCACAGGGGGGTTGTTGTGTTCCAACAACTGAGTGAGATTACCAGTTAGCTCTTAACGAGTTGCAGTATTAACAGCGAGGGTGGTCTTTCTGCAATGTAAGCGTTTATAGCTTACGGTGAGTGCTTTACCTCCCTACGTACGTACTTTCTATGCACAGAAAAAGGTGTCAAGTGCGAGTTCCGTACGAACTTGTAGTATGTAAGTTCGTAATCGTAAAAAATATATTTTCGCAATTGTTTTTCTTTGTGCTGTAACTACAAATTTACGGATTTCAGATGTTTTTTCTGCGAGTGTCAACATATACGGCATAAACGGATCATAGACGGCCGTAACTTTTGATTACACTTTACAAATTCGGGTGAATATGTCTGTCTTAGTCTGGGTGTTTCCTATATATCATTTGTATTTACAAAAAAATATATTTATAACATATTTTACTGGTGACCTCACTTACACGCAGGAACACAACAACCCTCTACGGAGTTGTTATTTGGCTGTGGTTTTCTGTGAGTCGAAAGTATTGTCAAATATTTTTTGTAATCATAGTTCGGTGTTTGCCATTCGACGCTGAAGTAATCTAGGAATAACATCACTTAAGTTAATTGAAAGCATGATCCCTAGTAACCATTTTGTGTTCAGATTACTTGCACATTCAACCTCGTGTCCAATATGTCCGGACTACATCAAGGAATTAAACGTCAGATGCCAGACTCCGAGTTGAAATGTATTCCTTGTATAAGATACAACTCGTATATTTAAACGAGATTTATATATATATTCGTATTTTTATACACACCCTGTACGTGTTTTGAATATGGCTCTAACGATTTTGATAAAATTTAATAATTGCAGAAGGTTTTGCTTAATTTACTATGTTTATCTTTTTAAGTGGCTTTCCCGAAAAATGCGATTTTACAAAAAAAGCTATAATATAAGAATATAAGATACCAGCTATTCGACATTATTTTTATTGCAGTCTTATCGCAATGCGATCTTTTAGGTACCATAACCCTTAGGGTAGGAAAAAGTTGATCTTTTTTATACCTCTAAGGTGGCAAACAAGCATACGAGCTGCCTGGTTACCGTAGCCTACGGACAGTTGCAACAGCTGCAGTGTTGCCGACCCCCTAAATACCTATTTATTTTGAAGAATCTCCCGCTGTAGCCCATTGGAAAATCCTCAGTAGGAAACATTTTCCGCAACTTACTTCTCAGTAGAAAAGTTGTTTTACTTCTTTTCATCTCTTTTTTATTCAACTTCGTGTGACATACAAGCATTCGGCTCTGCTCGGCTGGTTACCGTAATGATTGTAATACGGGAAGTATCGCCAGCTAGCTAGCTATCGTATCACCCTTCCTGCTTATTGGTAACCTCACTGACTTGCGAGAACACAATCAATCTCAAGTGAGGTGGGGTTGCATTCGTAGTAGTGCTTTGATGCACTTCAACTCTCTTTCACCAGAGTTTCTTTGTTAATTCCAGGTGCACCAGGAACAGGTGAGATAGGCTTTGACTCTTCAGATGATAATGAGAAACACCACAAAAATTGCAATTGATCACTTTCTTCCCTTGGTAAAACAATATATTGACAATTGTACAGGAAACACTTTTTTTAAAGTTAGATGATAAAGCCGCTTTATACAAAAGTTAGCATGTCTATGTATGCTCACTGTGGGCACAGCCTAGGATATAAGCAGTAGAATAACTTCAAACAAACGTTCGTAATCATCGCACTCGCACAGACATCGCACAGACTCGCACAGGGGGGTTGTTGTGTTCCAACAACTGAGTGAGATTACCAGTTAGCTCTTAACGAGTTGCAGTATTAACAGCGAGGGTGGTCTTTCTGCAATGTAAGCGTTTATAGCTTACGGTGAGTGCTTTACCTCCCTACGTACGTACTTTCTATGCACAGAAAAAGGTGTCAAGTGCGAGTTCCGTACGAACTTGTAGTATGTAAGTTCGTAATCGTAAAAAATATATTTTCGCAATTGTTTTTCTTTGTGCTGTAACTACAAATTTACGGATTTCAGATGTTTTTTCTGCGAGTGTCAACATATACGGCATAAACGGATCATAGACGGCCGTAACTTTTGATTACACTTTACAAATTCGGGTGAATATGTCTGTCTTAGTCTGGGTGTTTCCTATATATCATTTGTATTTACAAAAAAATATATTTATAACATATTTGCTCGTAAAGTGGTTGTAATTACACCAATTTCAATATCGTAATGTATCTCATTACGTACTTGTGCGATAATGTAATGTAAAAGGCAGTGTTTTTTTTTAAATAAAGTTTTAGGATACTCCGTCTAAAAATGAACGATACTTTTAAAAATCCTAGCAAAGAGGTTTTATGTCAAGAAAGTGGTCAATATTTTATGAATACAATTAACTTTGGGAAATAAAATATAACAAATAAACATTTAATTCTTTAATTTAATTAATTTTGACAATAAATTACAACCATTTATCTGTAACAAAAACACAAAAATATTAATTTACTTTATTAGTAATACTGGCTGTTTTTGTGCCTTTGCCTAAAAAAAAAAACGTTGATGCGCGCGCATCGCTTATTTGTGGACAAGTAAAAATAATTCCGCGCGCTTTTTCTTTTCACTGCATTGTTTTTATTTGAAAATGTCGTCAAGTAGTGATGAATTTATTAATTTGACACCGCCACAAGTCTTAAACGCGGCGAAAAAGGCTACTCTAAGCCTATTGCCTGAAAAATCGACCGATAGATACTTACAAGCCTATCAAAATTTCATCTTATGGAAAACAAGCCAAAATGCAAATTCATTTTCAGAAAATGTGTTTTTAGCCTATTTCATGGAACTTTCTCATAAATATAAGTCAAGCTCATTGTGGTGCTACTATTCAATGCTAAAAAGCACTATGAAAACAAACCATGGTATTGATATCAAGTCATACTCCAACTTGCTAGCATTTCTAAAAAGACGCTCAGATGGCCATATGAGTAAAAAGTCGAAAGTATTTTCGGCTGACAATATCAAGACGTTCCTAAAAGAAGCTCCGGATTGCCGATATTTAGCAACAAAGGTCAGTTGAAACTAAATAATTGTGATTAATTTCTTTCACTTTCGTATTTCTTTACTATATAGTTGTTTATATGTTATTTTTATCTTTTTTCAGGTTGCATTAATATTCGGTATAAATGGTGCATGTAGACGTCAAGAGTTGGCAAACATCACAACTAATGATATCGAGAACCATGGGCGAGTTCTTCTTGTCCAGGTTAAAAACACAAAAAATAAAATTCCAAGGTCGTTCACAATACAGGGCCCTTTTTACGACGTGGTGAAGAAATACGAAGCGCTTCGTTCAACAAAAGCTAATTCCAACAGATTTTTTCAAAATTACCAAAATGGAAAATGCAGTAAACAACCCATTGGCATTAATAAATTTGGAGCAATGCCGAAAGAAATTGCCACTTTCTTAAATTTGCCTGAAGCTCATGAATACACAGGGCACAGTTTCAGAAGGTCCTCGGCTACATTGCTCGCCGATTCAGGTGCGGACTTATTAACACTAAAACGCCACGGAGGGTGGCGGTCGAGCAGTGTAGCCGAGGGATACATAGATGACTCGATAAGAAATAAAGAAGAAATTAGCTCTCGCATTACAAGGAACATACATTTGGAGTCAAGTGTTGACTTTCAACCATCTACGAGCACACACGCGTACATTCCACCATCGTCGCCGCAGCCGCAACCGCCTCCGCCGCCGCCACCGACGACTGCAGAACTCTGTGGTCTCGTTTCTCCTACTTTCACTCAAGAGAGTGAGAGAGAAACTGGGGAAATTGTAACTAATAATAATAACTTGACAACATTAAAAGTGCCAACTGGCAACGTAACAATCACTTTTAAAAATTGTTCAAATTTTTATAACTGCTTTAACAATTAATTAAAGATTTATTCATTTAACAAAGTCAGAGTTTTATTAATTTCCTCGTAAATATGTTATAAAACGTCGTATGACATACGTGCGCTTTGAAAATTACAGCCTCTGCTTCCTTATAGCCCTCGCCGATGGCTCGGGCTAGTAATATCGCCTCGGCTGTAATTTTCAACTTACCGCACTTATATCATAATGTACTATTACGTATATTTGTCAGTTGTCTAGTACCCACAACACAAGCTTACTACTACGGCTACTTTGGGCCAAATGACGCTGTGTAATTTTACTAACGATATTTATTTTATTATATTTATTATAAAAAAAATCACCACGATTACAAACCTGGTCAGCTCACTTGAAAGAGCACTCGACCAGCAATCGAGAGGGTTTAAAGCAATAATATACTGACGACGATCTTATACGTATTTATGCAATTTATAGAAAAAAACCTTTTGCTACTTGCTATCCTTTGATCATATTGGTCTACCGTACTCGAGAATCACAATTTAATACCACATGAAATATATCAAATCTTATTGGTGTTTATTCCGCGGCCATTATGTTTTAATAGAACTAATAAACTTAGTGTTGCCTAAATGGGCGATATTAGACCATAGTCTATTTTTTTTTACTTTTCCAAATTATGAAATCTTATCCTACCGGTCTTTGAACCATGCGTTGGTAATTATGTGAAAAAAGATCCAAGTATGCTAATTAACCTACTGTTTATATCTCTTTACTATGTTTCCCGCTCTTTGCTTGTCATTGCTAGTACAAACAAGTTACGAGTTTGTTCTTGATACGTCATAACTTGTTTGTCGGTCTCCTTTTGTTATGATGTGTAGATCGGGTAAGTAATATAAGAAATAACACTGACAAATAGAAAGGATTGCTGAAAAAATTGCATAGTTATTATGACCTGACGACTATTAAATTCTTAATCCAGTTTCGATAAGTTCAATATATAGAACCTTCGTTGTTGTAGATATGAGGTTTATTTAATACGAGAAAAGTTAGTAAGAACTACTATTCATCAGCAATTGGGAGATAGACATGAAAGCTGAAGCGGATTTTAAAACATTACAAAAGTTTTGTGAGGAGAAAGAAAATTTTATCTCGCTCTACATTGCTTCCATAATCGACTACAATTTGTTCTAGTAGTTTGACTATTTTAATAACTGAAGTAATAAAAGTGGTCAATGAAATAATAGATAACAATAATTAACAGATAATAATAATAAAAGGCCTGGGACATAATAGCTTCTACCGCGACCCTTAATTCCCTTATGGACAAATCCATAGGTAGAGATAGAGCCAGGCTGTTGGCTGTGTTCAGGTTGGAGTCGGGATACTGGCTTCACGCCTATCCCTAGACCAACACTGGAACTTTCATTGACCCCAGTACACTTCAAATCGCGATTGGTCTACGGCTAGGGGCTGAAGTTTGTGTTATGGGCATCTTACCTAAAGGACCCAATTTTTTAAAATATTTTTTAGTAGTTTAAGTTTACTTATAAATAGAAAATGTGGCAGCTGCTTTCGTACCCAACCTGCTCTTACAAAAAAAAAATATCAGCACATGCGAACTATAGAATTTTCCTAATTTATCAGCAGTATCTTTGATAAACAACTACTTGCTGGCTGATATTTGGAGAACCTTTACAGTGATTTGAAAGAATTCCACGATACATTAACATTGAAAATACTGGAATGGGTTTTGGACCTTTTGTCAAAATGAATGAATGATATTCTCTGACTCTCATGGGAGTGCTAAAACAAGAAGTTATAAAACTAACTACGAACGCAGAAATAAATGTAAAAATAGCTACCACGACTTTGATAGCAGAATTCAAACCCGCAACTGGATTGTGGTCGATTGTTCAACGATTTTTGATAGAATTCCCGTTTTTGTGTTTGTGTTAAAGTGAATTTAGTACTGTAGTAACGCTACCAGCTAAAAAAAGAAATCGTTTACATGTTTCTGAACACGGTAACTCACGGCTGTTTTTAATTAACTGAACTTAACTTGTCGATTAGTTTTAACGTTAAGTATTTGTTTTACCTACTTTGAACAACAGTTATGCTACGTATTTTTCATAAACTTGCATTTTTTGTGTGCAGCGTCGGAAAACATACGGTCACCGTAAAGCGGTTACCGTTGCCTATGAATGCTTGTAATATATTAAGTGTCCTCCTCAGCTGCTAACACAGCAACTCCTTAGAAGCTTACTGGTGACTTTACTTACACGCAGGAACACAACAACCCCCTAGGTTGTTGTTATTTGGCTGCTGTTTTCTGTGAGATGGAGGTACTCCCTCAGACGGGCAGCTTTGATATGCCCTACTTTTCTTAAAACATGCAGGCCAAGACATACATGTTCATGGACACAAATGTTTGTATTGTGTGAGAATCGAGCCCACGAGTGTTAGTGTCAACGTCGTGTCATTCACAACTGCGCCACCGAGCTGGTCAAAAAAAATTTTAGTACACTCATTGGCATAGTCTTATTTAAAATACTTTTTAATTTGTTTTCGTTACTCTTCCTGTTATTTTATACCTCATTTTTGTTTTTTTATATATTTCTAGATCTTTTTCATAATTTGTTATCAATTTAGCCTTCGTGCACACATAGAAATAGAAATACTTCACTCCAACTTCACTTCACATAATAATTTTAAAATAAATTATGTACACATACACATAAGTGAAGTCAGAATTGACTCTCACTCAGGGTTCTATGCTAGGAACTCACAAAGAATTCCCAGCCCTGGGTTTCAGTGAAAGTCAAGAGTGACGACATGGACCAAAAATATACAATGATATTTAACGATTACAAAACATATAAATTAAATAAAAACAAAACACCAATATAGTTAAGGTAGGTACTAACACAAACTACAATTACATTCTTGTGCGAAGCTAATATAAAGTCCATAGTTTACAATTAAATAAAGAAAGATTCCTTAGCAATTCTGTAGCAATTTCGTAATATAATTCTGCATTTCAGGTAAATGACATCAATTTCTCTGGTGCTCACTTATGAGACAACTACACTATGCTGTATGGTCACAGAACCAATGCACGCAATTCGGTAGATAAAAAATAGGATTTCCGCCTCTGTTATGTCAGTATAGATTAGTTTCGAACATTGTCTATGTTGAGTGAACAAAACATCACATCTAATTCTCTATATCTTCATGCCAAGTTCCTTGCGGGGTCGATAGAGAGAACCGAGCGCCAATTGACTCAACCTTTATACAGCTCATCTCTTCTGACTCTTTACTAAAGTGTTTATATAATAAGATATATAGTGAATACACATTAACACTTGAAAAGTATGAAGAACTTGAAGAGTATGTTCTAAACCCCTTCGGTTGAAGGGAGACCCGTATCCCTGCAGTGGGATGAGTGAGGGCTGATGTGACATTCATATTCAATAGATTTATGTACGGAAGATATAAATATAACAAACACAATAAAGTTCTTGATTTCAGCTTATATGATACTATTATCGCTGCACATTAGGTTTTGACGAAGCGGTTGACAATATTACTTCAGCACCAAGGCTCGTGGATTCGATTCCTACACAGGAAAAACGTGTGCATGAACATTTATTATGTATTTGTCTTGATCTAGGTGTTTTAAGAGACGTAGGGCACATCAAATCAGCCTGACTAGAGAAGTACCTCCGCCTTACAGAAAACCGCTGTCGAATAATAACGCCCTGGAAGGTTATTGTGTTCCTGCCGATTGCTGTGTTTTGATTTGATTGCGGGAGCGTAAGGCTCCCGATTGTCGATATTTTTTTTGTACCACAAAAATGTCAAACAAGAATACGGCCTGCCTAATGGTAAGCAGCTACCATAGCCAATGGACATTTACAACACCGGGGGTGTCACTCTTGCGTTGCCGACCCTGTAAGAACCTCTTCACGCCTTTCTTGAAGAGCCCCATACTGTGATTTCCTTGGAAAAACCTCGGCAGGGAGCTTATCCCACAACTTAATAGTTCTCGGTATAAAATTTCTCGGAAACCGCACAGTATTGCGGTTCTAGTGTATGAGGATGAACTCTCAGTAACAAAACTCATCCCATGTTCTTGGTAGATAAGTATTTTACATCTGTACTAAGATATACTAAGCTTTATCTGAACGCACTAATCTCTGGAAGTAGCAGTCCGATGTGAAAAAATCTTTTTGCATTTGATAGCCCAATATTTGAGGAAGGTAGATATAAGGAATAGGCTATTCACCATCACGGTACCATCGATTAGGTACCTGAGAAAATAAATCAAGTAAGTTTAAAGGCGGTTCGCGAAACGAATTCGCGGAGTGCAGCCAGTAAAGAATATCCACATAAATCTGGAGGTATTGTCATAGTTCATAAGTTGAATTCCAATTCTGATTTCGCGTAACCTTTTTGTTTCACAATCACCATTATCTTACAAAGAACAATAGCTCTCTTTGTGATGATTGAAAGCCTATAGAAATGCAACTGTAAGCTGTCTAGTGCTTATCTGATCTATAGTTGCCACCACAAACGAGAAATTTACCCTCATATACAATACT
Organism: Pyralis farinalis; assembly: GCA_947507595.1. Taxonomy (NCBI): domain Eukaryota; kingdom Metazoa; phylum Arthropoda; class Insecta; order Lepidoptera; family Pyralidae; genus Pyralis; species Pyralis farinalis. The sequence continues at coordinate 42,391,180 of OX382257.1, read as the reverse complement.
ATGGGACTTAAATCCATTCTTGCCAAGATAATGGATAATTTATACGATTCGTGTCATCGGACAATCTTAAGTAAGTAAGTAAGGTAATACTGAAATATAATACTGAAATCGGTGCCATAATCTAAAGAACGTGGAGTTCTTCAAAAACGAGTTGAAGAGTCCGTAAAGATATGAAATTTAATGTAGATATGACTTGGCAGTTTCATTAAAGAATGAATGTAATCCTGGGAGAAATGAACAACACATTAATTTGCACAGTTCTCTTCCAAGCGTCATCTCATTTCCATAACCTTGAGTATCGGCGTGGTCCTGTACCTAACCTAAGGATTTGGTGAAGATTTAGAATTTAATACAGAGCGACTGCCGTTAGACCTTCACATGCCAGAAGGAAAACCATATCTTTCTTATATTAGGTCATACGTATAATTTCTTGGAGATGCGGGTCTCGTCACGATGTTTTCTTTCCCCGCTAAGCAACTTGACGAGCTCGTTGGCGCATTGGCGAAACGCGCTACAACAGGTCCCTAGAGGGTTGTTGTGTTCATGCGTGTGAATGAGGTTGCCAGTAAATTCCTATGGAGTTGCTGTGTTAGCAAGCGAGGTGGCATCGCGTGAGTGATACTTTACGTATTGCAAGCATTTATAGGCTACGGTAACCGCTTTACTTCAAGTGGGCCGTATGCCTGTATGTTGTATAAAAAAGGGATAATTGAAAATGTACATAAATCCGGAAATAGAAATTATAGCTACATGCCGTTGCCGAGATTTGAACTAGGTATTCGGTTTTTTATCTACTAGACAATTAATACTCCTCATTAATTTGGCATAGGCATTTGGTATTACATGTATACATGGGCAATTGTAACCACTTTATATCAGACGGGCCATATGCTAGTATGCCCCCCGACGTTGTATAAAAAAATACAACTATATTATATTTTCACGCCAGTATAACTAATGACAGATGTTTTGCCGTGGTCAAACTAATGTGACAAACGGTGTCCTCATGAATCTGAAGTTCTTAGTAACTTTGATGAGAATAGGTACAAGATCTGTTTCGAAGTTCCGCGGGAAAAGTTATATAATGCACACTATACAAATGGGTTATTCTACAATAAAACTAGCACAGACATTTTAACTTTTGACGGCTGCATAAAATTGTTGTGAGAATTTACAGAAGCGGGATAACGTGCTATATCATACATAATCTAAGAACTCTCTTTTATGTCGTGATTAAGCTATTGGTTTACATAGCGCTTTTTATACTGTGTTGAAGGAAAAGGTGCTATCTATCTATCCATAATTTCACGCCAAATTCCTTGTGGAGTGGGCAGTGATGCGAGTGCCACGTGACTCGATCCTTACATATCTCACTCGCTTCTTAAGGAAAAGGTTGAAAACAGAAAATTATTTTTCATTTTAATATTAGAAGATTAATTAACTTTTAAGTTTATGTAAACTTGTGTTCGTTTGGATCCGCTATTCCAATAAATAATATTCATGAACGAGCTTGTAACAAAAGATACATTATCATTAAATTGAATTAGCAAATATGGTGGACATTATTGTTTTTTAAAATACACAGCACAGTGTTATTAATTTATAAACATTAGTGAGCACTAGAGCAATGATAGTCTGGTAGATAGAATCGGTCAATTGACCAACTGGTTCCCGGTTCAAATCCTGATATGTATTTATGACAAATATTGCATTAACATGCTAAAGATTACCACAAAATCACACATCTCATAATTTTAATGAGAAAGGACAAGTTTTCTTCATGACACTCAAATGTTAAAAATACAAAGTCGATTGAATCTTAATGATGATTGTCTTTCAAACGCAATGCTAATTTATTATCTAGATTAATTATAATTCTTTGTAACATCATTAGGTAAATAAATTACTAAAACAAATTAAATTTTTAAACTAAAACGTGATATTCAAGTAGTAATAATAATATATAATAAATAAATATTGTCTCACAAATTACACAGCGCCATCTAGCCCTAAAGTAAGCGAAGCTTGTGTTATGGGTACTAGACAACTGATAAACATACGTAAATACATTCTTTTTGTAAATACATACTTATTATACATAGAAAATACCCAGACCAAGACAAACAGACATGTTCATGCACACAAATGTTTGTATTGTGTGGGAATCGAACCCACGAGCGTTGGTGTCAAAGTATCGTAACAACGCGTTTCACCACTGCGCCACCGAGCTCGTCAAAGTAAAGTTTTAGATTCATTGTATCATTTTAAATCGACAAGTAATGATGTCAAGGGCCATTAACTACATCCATATTCTCCCTTACAAGATAGATTTCATAAATAGTACTATGTTATTTTACTATTTATTTCAATTTCAATTTCAATAACAAAAACCGAAATTCTAATTATTGCTTATTGTGGCCACATATAGCCATAATTAAAATTATGACTGAAAAGAACATAAATAAATAATAATTATTATATATATATAATATATATATATAATAATAATTATAGCAAATATATATTTTTTAGAATGTATGTATGTATTATTTATAATGAATGTAGGTTGCGATATCGAGGAGTAGATTACTTAGTGTGTCCCTGACTTTCAGTATATAGTCCGGCTCGGCATTTCATTTAAAACTAACTGCAAGTGAACTATCTCGCAGTCTCCGAGAAAGCGATGCAATTAAAATTTTAAATACTTTTCTAGAGCGTATTAATTACAAAGAAAAAGTAGTGGAAGAAATTTTCCATCTTTATTTGCATAACTTATTGATTTTCGAGTCCAGTCAGATGAGCCTTTTTATCGAGCTCAGTGGCACAGTGGTTAGTAACAATACTTTGATACTAACGCTCGTGAGTTCGATTACCACGCAGGACAAACATGTGTGTCTTTTTTTTTTTGAACGGGACTGGCCCACCACTCATACCCACCACTGTGTCTCTTGTGTAGCCAGAATTAACAGCGGCGACCACAAAAAAGGTAATGAACAGTGAAGTCCATTGCCGTCCCGGGGGTTAAACTACAGCTGCCTTGGAACTCACAAACGAATTTAATCAGAAGAAATTTGTAGGAGTAGGAAGTTTTGGAATTGACTTCCCCTCTTGGCAAAGTGAGAGACAAGCAATATGACAAATAAAGCATTTAAAACCTCAAAGAGATGGCTAGTCAAGTGAAGCTCAACTGCCGTGCACCACAGATTATCAAATATCTAACACTATTGGGACCTAAACTGTGAGTTGTTACCTAACACATTGATTCCAATAATATAGATTGCAGAACCGCCTAAACGCCTGGTAGTTCTCCCTTGTTGCCACCAAATCAGAATAGTATACTACCCCGGATGTGACACGCAAGGAATTTAACATATCGTCCCGCTCCCGTTGTCAGAGATCGCACTCCCTAACCTCCCTAACCAACTTAAACAGACATGGTCATAGACACATGTGTGTCTATGAACATGTCTGTTTAAGTTGGTGTTTTAAGAGGGCGCATCGAAGCAGCCCATCTGGGAAGTACCTCACAGATAACCGCCAGATAACTCCCACCTCACAGATAAACGCAGCCAAATAACAACTTTTTAAAGAGTTATTTTTACAGTAAGGTCTTAAGGAGTAGCTGCGTTAGCAGCAGAGGCGGCATCACGTGGGTATTGCAAGTTAATGTGTTGCAAGCTAGGCTAGGCTACAGTAACTGCTTTACATCAGACGGGCTGAATGCTTGTTATGATAAAAATAGACCAAACAATAAATTGATCTTAATGAAAGACTATAGAGTCCTTATATTTCAATAATAGGAAACCAACTCTTCAAAAAATAACTTCCTAAGATTTTTCTTATAATATTTATGTTTACTTACTATATAGGTATTTAATTATTTTTGCCACTAAAATATAACAAACCCCAATTATGTGGAAGTCCCTTCTACATAATTGGGGTTTACCATATAGGAAATATCACGCGCCCGTTTGTCACACCAGCTACTTACACAACAACTCCTCAGGAGCTTACTGGTAACTAGTTCGCAAGTATACAACTCCCATCTAGCGAATCGTTATATGGCAGTGGTTTTCTGTGAAGTGAGGCACTTTGCCAATCTTTGCTTTGACCTACCTACTTCTCTTAAGTTACTTTGTTGCAATTTCATTTTGGTTAATACCTTCATGCGTTATTTTGCGAAAGTCAAATTTACGTACAATTAGTTCATGCGGACTAGCGCCGGCTGGCACCCACCCACCACCTTTAGTAGATGCAATATGCTGTCACTACCATAGCTGCTCCGGTATTCTCAGTCTCGGTTACTGCGGTCCTCCTCGCCATCTGGATCAGAAACCGCATGCACCTGTTACCGTTGCCGCCATGACTGGTCTGGTCGTCGCTGCGACACGTGTTTCGCCTCTCTACTAGGCATCTTTGGGCCCTGTAGACGTTAGTCGTTAGAATATCATGCTGCAAGTGCTATTTCATTTTGTTTCCAAACTTATATCATGCAGTAGATTGTGTATGAATTATCTTTTACGTAATTAAGTTCAGAGAATTCTTCGCCATGCTACCCTACTACACCGACAGTTATTGGCTCGCTATCATTATCGTTTTTACTCAACCTAACATACAAATGGTGTACCCTGCAAACTTATAAACGAGGCAAACGAGAGGTAGAGTACAGAGAAAAATAACAACCAAACCGACAACTATTATACATCAGGTGGCAAACGAAAACTTAATGAGCATATTATTTATACCGATTTCAAACGGTTCTTTACAATAATGATACAACTGGAAATCGCAGTAGGTTAAAGTTATGTCTGATAATAATAAATTTATGTCTACGGAATATTCATTTAACAATGGTAATTAGTTTATGAGACGAAAATGTTAACAATTATCGAAGATTTTGTCGCAAAACGTGTTTCCATAAATAAGCATTTATGAAACCAAAATGAAGGTAGGCAGAGCGAAATAATAAATTACATTGAGACCGGTGGAGCGTTATTCGCGAGAGATCGTCTTGGAAAATATAATAACCAACGATTTCATATTTTAAGAAATCGGCATGCTGGGAAGGCCTTGGATATTACCAATATTGAAATACCGATGTTAAAATTTTGGATATAACGCCGATAATTTCGAATTTAAAAATTCTGCATTTTAATAATATCATAAAATAAAAATTATGACCATGGGTGTAACTTATCCCCTTTATAAGTATGGAAGTGCTACAGCTCCTAAAAACTACAGACCAATCACATGTTTATCCACTACCTATAAGCTACTTACATCCATTTTGAGAAGAAACATCTCACAGCATATTTATACTAATAATTTTATGTGTGCTACTTAGAATGGATATAAGAGTCGATCTCGTGGTACCAAGGACTTGCTCCTCATTGACATGGTCTTTAGTCAACAGGTTCATCGAAACCGTAGAGATCTATCGGTATGTTGGATAGATTATAAGATGGCCTATGATTCCGTGCCTCATACATGGTTTATAAAGGTTTTAGAGTTGTACAAAATTGATACAACTCTATGTATTTTCTTGAGGTCATGTATGGAGCAATGGAGAACAGTCCTTCTCTATACAGGATGCCGATCAATCGCTGATGGCGACGAACTAATTGAGATTAAAAGGGGTATTTTTCAACGTTTCAGTCCCTTGTGGATTTGTTTAGCCTTGAATTCTTTAAGCACATTATTACAGGATTCAAGGCTAGGCTATAGATTGCGAAAGGGATGTCAGGCTATATATCTCATCTTCTATAGGATGATCTGGAACTTTTTGCATCTAACAAAGTCCAATTAATGTTAACTAAAGACGACTGAAAACTTTAGTAAATGCATTAAAATGGAATTTAGTATAGACAAATGTGCTGTCATACATGTATTGAAAGGCATTATTAGCATTTGCATATACTAAATCCCAATCAGAATCTGAGACTTACAAGTATTTAAGTACGCTGACATGAAACAGACATTGAAAGAACGATTCTTTGTATGTCTGATTGGACTCAGGCGTCTTACCGGAATATCGCAAGCTTTAAAGATTTTTAAGTAGTAAGGAAAGAATAACAGTAACTATTTAGTATATTCACGTTGCCTTGGCACACTAATCTGACGAGCTCGGTGGCTCAGTCTTGAATGACGTGACTTTGACACCAACGCTCGTGGGTTCGATTCCCACAAAAGGCAAACATTTGTGTGCATGAACATGTCAGTTTGTCTTGGTCTGGATGTTTTAAGAGAGGTAGGGCGCATCAAAGCAGCCCACCTGGGGAAGTACCTCCACCTCACAGAAAACCGCAGCGTAATACCTAACAACTCCCTAGAGGGTTGTTGTGTTCATGCGTGTGAGTGAGGTCACCAGTAAGCTCCCAAGTAGTTGATGTGTACGCAGCAGAGGAGGCATCGCGCGAGTGATACTTAATATATCGCAAGCGTTAATAGGCCACGGTACCCGCTTTTCGTCAGTTAGGCCGTGTTTGCATGCCTCCCGACGTAGTATAAAAAAAAACACTATATTCGAATCGGAATGGAAAAGTTGTCTGTCAAGGTGAATGGAATCTGAGTAAAACTTTTCGAATCTGTTTCGAATATGTCTTTCCAAGGCAATGTGAATACCCTCTACAGATCAATTAAACACATTTCACTTTTTTTGTACACTACGTCTGGTGACAAAGAAATATAATCCCCGCGTGGTGTGAAGCGATCCTCTTCTATCCATCGTATTGACAATCTATCAACGAATTCATTTTTGATCACGTCATATCTGATATCAAGCCTCCTTACGTGACATATGTATTCAATTCGCGCGTACAGGAAATGTATATGTAAATTTAGATGTCAACAACCGCGTGGTTTCCAGAGGAAATGATGGTCCATTGCTGTTTGACTAAAAATTTTCCACCAGTTCATTTAACATTTACATCCTTGCGAACCCTTTTACTTGATGCTTTTTTTTCTGAATAAAGTGAGAAGGGAATTAATTAATTATTTATTTGCTATTGAGCTATCGTCGCTTGTTGGATTGATTAATGCGTATAGCAATTAAGATTTATTTATTTGCCGTGGAGCCATCGCGGTTCGTTGGATTGATTAATGCACATAGTAACGAAAAGTTTTTTGTTTCTAATTGAACTATCGCCGTTCGTTGGACTGGATAGTGCGTATATCAACTAAACGTTATTTATTTCTCATTGATCTATCATTGTTCGTCGGATTAATTATTGCGTATAGTTATATAATTAAAATTTATTTATTTCTCATTAAATTATTGCCGTTTATTGGGTTAATTAATACGTATAGCAATTAAGAGTTACTTATATGTGTATGTATGTATATCTTCACGCCAAATCCCTTGCAGGGTAGGCAGACAGAACCGAGCGCCATAAGACGCGGTCCTCACATACTTCACTCGCTTCTGTGACATTCATAGCTCTTTTCATGCACGCTCGCCGGTTCCTGGGGCTCCTGATATCACCTTCTGATAAAACACGGCCAATTTGGTCATGGTAGGTTAGTCTCGGTCTTTCTTGGCTCCTACATCCTTCCACTTTTGCATTATATATCTGTTTCGTCATTCTTTCGTCCCGCATTCTTTCTACATGTCCGAACCAACGGAGCATGCCCTTTCTTATCTTAACACCGACACTCTCTTTCAGACCAACTCTTTCTCTTACGTCTTCATTACGAACGCGGTCAGCAAGCGTTATGCCACAAATCTCGTTACTTATATCTCGTTAAACTATCGCGGTTCGCTGGACTGGTTAACACATATAGTAATTTTATTGAAAGTTCCTTATTTCTTCTAGAACTAGGGCTGTTCGTTGGATTGGTTAACCACATACCACATCAGCCCTTATTCATCCCACTGCGGGATACGGGTCTCCCTTCAACCGAAGGGGTTTAGAGCATATTCCACCACGGTGCTCAAATGCGGTTTGGTGGAGGCCAGTGTTTTCAATCCGCCCGAGGGCCACTGACTTAGCTTAACGACTGTCATCTATCGAAAACAGCCGGGACCGACGGCTTAACGTGCCCTCCGAGCACGGAGAAACTCGATATAGATAAACCCATCCATAGACAGGCTGCGGTCGACGTTGTTTAACCTGCGTGTTCGGTTAGAATGACACGTGCAGCGATGCCATCGAGCTCACGAGGGATAGGTTAACGCGTATAGCAAATAAAAGTTATATGTTGTATCAATATATACTCGTACTAATTCCACTTAATCTAAAGCCGCTATTAAAAAAATCTAAGGTCGTGGTCTAAAGAGAATTGTAAGTTACCGGTTGGCAAAGGCAAGATTTTTACAAGCCGTCCGAAGGTTCCTTTGGCGATAACCTTTGGGCAGCTTGAAACTTAGCTTACAAGCTGCCTGAAACAACTGTCAACAACTGTATCCAAAACACTGATAGACATAACTAAACCCATCCATAGACAGGTTGGAGCCGACACTGCTTAAGTTGCGTATTCTATTAGACTGATACCAGTAAGTACATCGAAACTGTTGTTCATTTCTAATTGTTTATATTATGAAGAATAAAATATAAAAATATCTGCAATGAATAATACAATAATATTTATTGTATAAAAACATGTTTTCACCAACAGAACAACAACAGAATTTCAAATAAAAATTAAATTTATTGACTTCCTACGCCATAGAACTAATCGTAATTGTCAAAGCCAAAATTCAACACCATATGAGTAGTTTGATACCATTTTTATAGGACGGCTACGTGTATGAATGTGTGTGTCTGTATATGTTCGTGTGACAGCACGTGTACTTGAGTTGTTTTGTGTGTTGTGCATGGATAGATAAAAAAAATTTGCATATAATATTTCCCAAATTTAGTGCATGTTTATCTTTTTTTTTTCAATTGACGCTCGCATTACCACGGGGATATTACTCGCGCGTTACCAATCTTGTGATCTAAGGATGTTTGTCACAGTGCCCAGTAATTTCTCAGCCATATCTCACTCTTCAAACCGGAACACAGCTATATAAATATAGCTGCTTGGCGGTAGCAATAGGTGAGATGCATACGACTTTTGTACATTGTCTCCCTCTGGTAAAAACCTTAAAGCTATATATCTGATTAGCTTTTGAGCTTTATTATTAATACATACCAAATATTTGTATACCTTAAAATGGGGTTGTGACGTTAACGAAAAAAATGTTATATACAAATGTTCATTTTATTAAGAGAGGTAGGGCGCATCAAAGCAGTCCGTCTGGGGAAGTACCTCCACCTCACAGAAAACCGCAGCCAAATAACAACTCCCTAGAGGGTTATTGTGTTCCTGCGTGTGAGGTCACCAGTAAGTTCCCAAAGAGTTGCTGTGTAAGCAGCAGAGGAGGCATCGCGTGAGATACTTAATATATCGCAAGCGTTAACAGGCTACGGTACCCGCTTTACATCAGGTGGGCCGTATGCCTGTATGCCTCCCGGCGTAGTATAAAAAACCAGTTGAGAATGCGCAAGCTTGCATTGCCAGAGGAACACCTGGCTTTAAACGAGCCAGGTGTTCCTCTATATATAATTGTTGAGTTGAGTTGTGGTATGCATGCGAGTTTATCAGTAAGCTAAGGAGTTGCTGTGTTAGCGGCGGGGGTGGCAATACACGAGCGTTACTTGTATTGCAAGCGTTTACTACGCTAGTCGCTTAAACATATAGCAGGCCGAACGCTTCTTTGCTTCCCGGTGTAGTATAATAAAAATACATTCTGCAAGTCATTCGATGTTATTGAACTGCGATGCTCTAATGATAACATCGTTTTCACGAAAAGATTGATGATTTCCGCAGAAATATCATGTTGGTATTAATCCCTGTGGCAAATTCTGCGTATTTCGTGCATATTCATGTAAATTGTTTCCGCCGTTTTTATGGTGATTTAAGTACGTTAGTCTATCTACTCTATATTGTCATGCCAAATCTCTTACGGGGCAAGCAGAGAGAAACGAGCGCCATAAAACGCGGTCTTTACGCACCTCGCTCACTTTAATATTCATGGCTTGTTTCAAAGTACATTAATGTAGGTAAAGATTTTTTTTCAGCGTCGGGTAGCCCACCGTAATGAATACGTAACATGGGCTATGTAAATGCTTGCAGCACAAGCAGAATTACTAACGTGTTGTCACCCATCCCGCTAATACAACAAGTCCTCAAGACTTCACTCCCTCGCATGAATACGTAACTGTACAAGCAATTGTTATTCAGCTGCAATTTCGGAAAAGTCTTCAGTCTAAAACTCTCTACACAAAAGTAATACTTTGACACACACAAACGCACAAATAAGTACATACACATACTTATATCTATATGTAGACTAAGCGAATCGAGCACTACATGACTCGGTCTCACTTGCTTCTTTAACAATCATAGCTCTTCTCACACACGCTACCCGGTTTGTAGGACTCCTAACATCACTGTCTGATAAAACACGATCGATTTGGTCATGGCATTTATATATATATACAAACAGTGTATGTATATCTGATGGTATGTAGTACTAAATCAGAATTAGAAATGATTGCGAATTTTATTTCATTTTAAAATCGACATATTTTACATTTTTTGTTGAATTTACGTACTTTTTGAATGAGAGAGGTATTTAAGAAGTTACAAATATTATTTTAAAGACAATAAACCTATTTCTGACCGCAATCCATTTATAGAGCGAAGATATTTCTTGGCCACTCGTTATTTTTCTCACACATTTATGTTACTCCGGGGAGTTGGTTCATAGACATTATGACTATAATAGTATTTTTTTGCAAATATACTTGTATTTTTCTTATTATTATTTATATATAGCCTTAGAAACCGGCCAGCTTGCATGAGAAGATCAATAAATGTTAAATAAGATAGGGAGGTGTATAAGCATCGAGTCACGTTGGGCACTCTCTGCCTACCCCGCAAGGGATTTGGCGTGACGTTATACATAGACAGATTATTTATATATTACTTCTGTATTAATAGCTTAAAAAATATACTTCTCTGAAATGTGTAGAATAGTTTAAATAATAATATAAATAGAGACGACTTCACCAACTTAATGAAGCGTGGGAAAACTTCTTGACGGCAATAACTTGAGCGAGAAGGCACTCGTTGTACACAACGCGGTGCTGGTACAGACATTAACGTATGGAAGCGAGGCATGTTCTGCTGGTACCGACGTGTAGAAAGAATGCAAGAGGGAAGAATGATAAAACAGATATACAACGTCAAAGTAGAAGGATGTAGGAGTCAAGGAAGGTCAAGACTTACCTACGATAATCAAATTAATCGTCTATTTTTTTATTCTATGTCGGAAGGCATACAAGCATACGGTTACCTGATATAAAGCGTAACCTATAAACGCTAAAACGCTATAATACATTAAGTATTACTCGCGCGATACCACCTCTGCTGCTAACATAGCAACTCCTTACGAGCATACTGGAAACCACTCACATGCAGGAACACAACAACTCACCACAGGACAAACATTTTGTGTGCATGAATATGTCTGTTTGTCTTGGCCTGGGTGTTTTTAAGAGAGGTAGGGCGCATCACAGCAGCCTGTCTGGGGAAGTACCTCCACCTCACAGAAAACCGCAGCTAAATAACAACTCCCTAGAGGGTTGTTGTGTTCCTGCGTGTGAGTGAGGTCACCAGTAAGCTCCCAAGGAGTTGCTGTGTAAGCAGCAGAGGAGGCACCGAGCGAATGATAATTAATATATCGCAAGCATTAACAGGCTACGGTACCCGCTTTACATCAGCTGGGCGGTATGCAGTAGTGCGTAGCGTAGTGCATAGTAGCAGGGAACTGTAATAATTTAATTTTAACTAATTACTGTTCCAACGCTCGAGGATGAGTTAAAAGTACGTCTATCATAAAATATACAATATACAGCATGTTCCAGTAGCACCACTCGCTATGGGCGTATGTAAATTCACTCGTAACTTCTCTCCCAACAAGCTGACGGTAAAATAATGGAAATTATGCTGTTATTAACATCGCTTGCACGTTATTCGAAGTTGGCTTTGTTACTAAAGACTGAATCCGTTTAAAAGTAGATTTTCTACGTTCTATCTATACTAGCTGCGGCCGCGACTCCGCTCGCGCGTCCGGGTATCCCGAAGGAATAGCTTTTCAGGAACACCTATATGAAATTTATATGTTTGTCTGTGCGTTTGTCAGAGTTTATCTGTGTGTGCATTTTTTTCGAATATTCGAATTTTAATTTCAGATTCGGGTTCAGCATAAAAAAGTAGAATCGGAATGTTCAGGAACACCGTTCCTATCTCTTAAGGACATGTTCCTTCTCCTCGAATAGCCGACAAATAAAAAAAAAATGAATTGTTATATAATTGACGAGCCAGGTGTTCTTCTGGCAATGCAAGCTTGCTCATTCTCAACTGGTTCTACTTCCTTTCTTTTTCCTCGGCTTGTAAAGGTCGGGTCATGATGTTGAATAGCCTATGACCTTCCTCAAGAATTGGGCTATCAAATGAAAAAAAAAATCAAATCTGAATAGTACAATACACTTTATTGCACCAAATAAAACAAATATACATGAAGTAAACATTAAAACACAAAAGGCGGTCTTATCGCAAAGCGATCTCTTCCAGACAACCTTGAGGTAGAGGAAATGATAATGACACGGAACAGGTAGGAGGCGCATAAACTACTTACATATTCACTACATATACAAGTATATACATACACCCACTACGCACACACATATATACATATATATATATATATTCATACATACATACATAAATACACACATAAACATGTATACTACTACTATAACTTCACGCCAAATCCCTTGCGGGGTAGGCAGAGAGAACCGAGCGCCACGTGACTCGATCCTTACATATCTCACTCGCTTCTTTAACATTCATTGCTCTTCTCATGCACGCACGCCGGTTTCTAGGGCTCCTGACATCACCTTCTGATAGAACATGACCAATTTGGTCATGGTAGGTAAGTCTTGGCCTTCCCCGGCTCCTACATCCTTCCACTTTTGCATTGTATATCTGCTTCGTCATTCTTTCATCTTGCATTCTTTCTACATGCCCGAACCATCGGAGCATGCCTCTTCCTATTTTAACACCGACGCTCTCTTTCAGACCAACTCTATTTCTAACATCATCATTGCGAATACGGTCTACGAGCCTTACGCCACAAATTTTGCGCAGCGCTCGCATTTCAACCGCGTTTATTCTACTTTCATGCTCTTTCTGCCATACCCAACTCTCGCTTCCATAAGTTAGCATTGGGACCAAAACTGCATTGTGTATAGCGAGTTGTGCCTTCTGGCTCAGGCTTTTACTGCCAAGAAGTTTTCCCAACGCTCCATTCACACTATTCCCAGCACTCACTCGTCTTTCCACATCTGCGGTGTACCTTCCATCCCTGCTGAAAGCGCATCCAAGATATACAAACTCATCCACTTGTTCCAACACTTCATCATCAATCGTAATCCTTACATTAGTTCTGGATTCTTCTCTTTCAAATACCATTATCTTTGTTTTCTTCGCATTCAGTAGTAAGCCTTTCTCCATACAGTCGTCTTTCATCGCTGTGACCAGTGTTTGCAGTTTAGATGGTGTATCTGCTAATAGCACGGCATCGTCTGCATACAGCAGACAGTTCACCACTTGGTCACCCATGCGCAATACCACATTCGTTGACCTTATTCTCTGCAGACAACTATCGAGATACAGGATAAACAGCCTAGCAGATAGCATGCAACCCTGTTTGACACCAATTTTGACATCAAACCAGGGTGACATGCCACCGTCTATCCGCACACATGCTGAGCAATCCTTGTAAGTGGACTGCACAGCACGGAGCAGTGAACCGTCAATCCCATATCTCGGCAATATGTCCCACAGTTCCTTTCGCACAACCCTATCGAAGGCTTTCTCAAGATCCACAAAACCGCAGAAAACCTTCCGGTCTATGGCCAGATGCTTCTCTACGATATTGCGGAGCGAGAAAACTTGGTCCGTACATCCCCTTCCATTTCGGAAACCTCCTTGTGCGTCCCACAGCATTTCATCGGATTTCACCCTCATTCTCCTTTCAATCACCTTTCCATATACTTTTGCTGCTAAGCTGATCAAACTGATGGCCCTATAGTTGGCGCAGTCCATGCGTGATCCCTTGCCTTTATACAAGGGCACGATGACTGCGCGTCTCCAGTCCATTGGGACCCTTCCAGTTCTCCAGCATAGGTTGCATAGGTACCAGAAGGCGTCCCGGACGTAAGTGCCACCTAATTTGATCATCTCAGCTGTGATCAGATCAATTCCCGCTGATTTTCCATTTTTCAAACTTCGTATCGACCATTCGATCTCATCCATAGTTATGCCTTCGTCGGACGCCGTCAACGTGGAGTAAGCATCCGACTCACTCTCATTGCCAGCGTCCGAGGCATACTCATACATTTCCTCAAAATATTCACTCCACCGTTCTAACACTTCCTGAGTGTTCGCAAGAATGACACCAGCTTTAGACTTTATCTTATCCATTCTGGATGCCGACGAACCACTCCGAGACTTCTTTACCTCTCTCCAAAAGAGTTTGGTATTTGCCTCGAAGTTTTTCGTCAGCCTCTCTTCCTCATTCATAATTTGTCTTTCACGCTTCTCTTTCACTAAAGCCTTGGTTTCATTCTTGCATAGACGGTACATTTCTTTCTTCTTTTCTCTCATATTTTCATTTAAAGGCAAAGATGATACGTAATCCAGCCACGCTTTCCTCTTTCTTGCTACGGAGGATTCAACCTCTGCATCCCACCAGGCATCTCCTTTCGCTGTTTTACGTCTCTTTGCGCATCCACAAGCTTCTTTTGCACTATCCACCATACTTTCTTTCAAAACTTTCCAACAATCATCCACATCTGAGTCGGAGAGGCTTGCATTTGCAAGTCTCTCACTTACCAGATGCACATACATCCTCCTTACACTTTCATCTTGCAATTTTTCGCTCATTATCCTTTCGTGATCTCCGAAAGGGATACGCACTCGCCAGTGCCTCCACTTCCTAAAAAGGCCCACAAACCGGCTTACCACCAGGTAGTGGTCCGTCTCAAGAGTGGGGCCTCTAAAGGCTCTTGTATCCATTAAAACATTTCGGAGACGTCTATCTATTAAAATCAAATCAATCACACTTTTTTGATCATTCCTTCTCCATGTATACGTGTGAATATCCTTATGATGAAATAAAGTATTCGACACGAGGAGGCCTCGTTCCATACATAAATCTAGTAGTTAATAGATTCAGGCGTTACTTTGCGAAAGTCAAATCCACAGGCAATTTGATCCAAACTACTTTGTGTGCTTCCGCTCCCGATTAGTTCATGCGAACTACTGCCGGCCGGCACCCACCCACTACCGTTAGTAGATGCATGCCGCCGCTGCCATGGCTGCTCCGGTCGTCTCTGCGAGTGTTCGCCATCTGAAATGTGAACCGCATGCACCCGCCACCGTTGTTGCCCTGGCTGCTCCGGTCGTCTCCGCGACACGTGTTTCGCCTCTCCACGAGGCATCCTCAGGCGCTGTAGATGTTAGTCGTTAGAATAACATGCTACGAATGAGTCATCCATCGCATTGCCGTCCTTTATATAGAAAAAGTGGAGGGGGTGGAGGGGTTGAGGGGGGTGGAAGGGGTAAGCGAAAAGATATTTAATAGAGGGGAGCTGTTTACGTCAGTCTGTTTGTTCATAAGAGGGATATTAGAATTTTTTTGCTTAACTATTTCCAACTGTTCTCTAATATTCAATTTTAGTCCTTTATTTATTGTATGTAAGATTTTAAATGTGTTAGTAGCGGATAAATCATGTCCTTTGTCTACAAGATGTTCGGCGAAGTGTGACCTTTCTGGGCAATTGTTTTTATATGCAGATATGTGTTCCTGAAATCGTTTTTGAAAACTACGACCAGTTTGACCGATATAAACATGATCACATTCATCACAAAACAACTTGTAGACGCCGGATTTTTTATTTGGCGGAATTTTATCTTTACTGTTACAAAGCGATTTGAGAGTGTTATGTGTTTTGAGTGCAACGTTTATGTTATTTTTTCTAAATATGTTAACTATTTTGTCAGTAATTTTTCCTAGGTATGACAAACTCGCAGTGTATTTTGTTGTTGGAACATTAGAAACTGCGTATAGTAGTTTATTGACGATATTATTCGTCTTTTTTCGCAACAGTTTGTCTATGGTGGATTTAGTGTAACCGTTTGATTTCGCGATCTGGTATATTACATCAAGTTCTTTGACGTAATTATCCTTACTTAATGGGACGCTCATCAAACGGTGTATCATAGATTTATACGCTGCGAGTTTGTGTTGCCAAGGATGGCTTGATGACGCAGGGATCGTGGTATCGGTATGAGTGGGTTTGCGATATATAGAAAATTGATGGGTGGATTGATTTCTAGATATAGTTAAATCCAAAAACGTTATTCTAACGACTAACATCTACAGCGCCTGAGGATGCCTCGTGGAGAGGCGAAACACGTGTCGCGGAGACGACCGGAGCAGCCAGGGCAACAACGGTGGCGGGTGCATGCGGTTCACATTTCAGATGGCGAACACTCGCAGAGACGACCGGAGCAGCCATGGCAGCGGCGGCATGCATCTACTAACGGTAGTGGGTGGGTGCCGGCCGGCAGTAGTTCGCATGAACTAATCGGGAGCGGAAGCACACAAAGTAGTTTGGATCAAATTGCCATAAATCTAGTATTGACTTACCTGCTTCGTTCACTCTCTTATCTCCATACGGACCAAGAACAGCTTCATAGCTGTATCGCTTGGTCCCAACCCAACCATTCAAGTCTCCACACATAATCACTCTTTCATTCCCTTCAGCTAAGTCCAGAACATCCCTCACAGACTCCCAAAACTTCTCCAGTTCTTGAGCACACGCTGAGCTTACGGGAGCGTATGCTGCAACCAAAAATACTCGCGTGATGCCCAGTTTAATACGAACCCAGAGAAGTCTAGGCCCTACCAAACAGTAATCTCTTACACCCGTGGCTAAGCGAGAGGAGAGTACGACACCTACACCAGCACTGGCATGATCGTCCCGGTCTACCCCAGACCATAGGGCCATCATACCACCGGGCAGATCATCGGTGTCGCTCCCCTTGCGCTTAGTCTCTGTCACACATAAAGCATCCAAACGTCTATCATTCATTACGTCTATCAGTTCATTCGTCTTATCTTTCAATCCACCTCTCACATTCCACGTGCCTATGCGGCACTCGGTTCCCCTCGTCCCGCCGGAATTGGCGCTGCGTGGTGGGTGGCGGCCCCCACCGCCGCATGCAGCTATATTCGCACCGACGGGGGCGGATCGGTGCGCGTCGCCTACGGGGGACGCCCTAATCCGCACGTCGGTGCGCTCTTGGTCCAGAATTGCAATCGACTGATTGGCAGGGGTCGCGAACGAGCACGCTTCTGGCACATGACCCCCTAATACAATAAACATGTATAAATATATAAAAGAATATTCGTAAGCATAATCTAATAAAAGTTATCACGTAATCAGGCGTCATAACAGAAATGAATACAGAATGATTATAGATAGGTAAAGTTAAACAGAGTCAAGAGAGAGATAGTGAGCTTTTACAAGGTTTTTGAATGTCGACAGGGTTTGAGCACGTCGGATATATAATGGCAGAGCATTCCAGAGGCGTACAGCTTGTACCGTAAAAGACTTCGAGTAATAATTGGTAGTTTCAGAGATTAGCGCGTTCAAACAAACACGTCCACTTTGTGTAATATTATATATTATATTTAAAAAATTACACCAGATTATGAGACATACACGATGAAGGTGTATTTTTATTAATTAGTGATGTATTTTTTTTATATTACGTCGGGAGGCATACGAGCATACGGCCCACCTGATGTATAGCAGGTACCGTAGCCAATTAACGCTTGCGATATATTAAGCATCACTCGCGCGATGCCTCCTCTGCTGCTTACACACCCACTCCTTGGGAGCCTACTGGTGACCTCACTCACACGACCTCAACCCACTAGGGAGTTGTTATTTGGCTGTGATTTTCTGTGAGGTGGAGGATACTTCCACAGACTTGATGCGCCCTACCTGTCTTAAAACATCCAGACCAAGACAAACAGCCATGTTCATGGACACAAATGTTTGCCTTGTGTGGGAATCGATCCCACGAGCGTTGGTGTCAAAGTCGCGTCATTCACGACTGAGCCAGCGAGTTTGTCAATGTAGCTTGGCTCTATCGATACAAGGTAAGTGGTAAACTAACTCCCTGGAGGGACTCCCTTGTGTTCCTCAATGCGAGTGAGGTCACTAGTAATTTTCTAAGGAGTTGCAGCTGAAGTGGCATTGCGTAAGTTATACTTAATGTATCGCAAGCGTTCATAGGATACTGTAACCGCTTAACATCAGGTGGGCCCTGTGCCTGTGTACCTCCCGACGTATAAACAAAATCAGTAGGTGCTACTAAAGTACATACAACTAAGGTAAAAAATCGGCCAAGTGCGTTCCGTACCATTATCTATAAAAACAGCAAAAAAATCACGTTTGTTGTATGGGAGCCCCCTTAAATATTTATTTTATTCTATTTTTTAGTATTTGTTGTTATAGCGGCAACAGAAATACATCATCTGTGAAAATTTCAACGATCTAACTATCACGGTTCATGAGATACAGCCTGGTGACAGACGGACGGACGGACGGACGGGCAGCGGAGCCTCAGTAATAGGGTTCCGTTTTACCCTTTGGGTACGGAACCCTAAAAACCAACAGTGAGCAGTTACCGTAGCCTACGGACACTAGCGTAATTATAGAAGCGTAGTTTTAAAGAAACTTTTGCAGGGAGTTCATTTGCATTGGATTCGTGTTTGGATGGGACAGGTTCTCGGAAGAAAATTTCTCTAGAATCGCACAGTACTCAATTATTTCCATCATAAATTAAGTATACGAATTTATTTATTTATTTACTATTAGCATACACAAGATATTACAATCATGAAAATACATATTACAGATAAATTATAGTGTTGAACTGGATTATAATACAAACAAAACGTATGCCTAGAAAGTTTTACAATTTCTTGAGTTAAATAAAACTAAAATACGCTAGAATTACATAATGTGCATGCAATTTTGAGAACTACATAATACTGAACAGATGATTTTCTGTTCAGTATTATGTAGTTCTCAAAATACTATAATAATATAAACATATGCATGTCATTTATGAAAATTACGAATAGTAGAGGCCCTAAATCGCTTCCCCGTGGAACTCCAGATTTCACTGTAACAGGCCTTGAAGTGTAACCCCTAACTGCAATAATCTGGCTTCTGCGATTCAGATAAGATCGAATTCATCGTAACAAGTTACCATGAATGCCGCATCCAGCTAATTTCTTACAGAGCATTCTATGGTTCACTTTGTCCAAGGCCTTACAAAAATTTGTATAAATAGAGTCAACGTGAAGTCTTTTGGCAAAAGCGTTACACAGATAATTCTTAGTTAAGTTTGAGGTAGTTGATTTATGGGTGAGAAAACCATGCTGTTGTGGGTGAAGATAAGTTTTACATGGCTGTAAAGAACATCGTATACAATTGAATTGAATTTCTAAAATATAAAAACGTATCCTACTACTACTGTCCTACAGGAACATACACAAAAGTTACCTTTTTATCCTGGTCATTTGAAGTTGTTAACTGCAAATTGTCAATAGATACGTTATTATGTTTGATACGCTATGGTTGCGTTGTTCTGAAAGAAATATGTTATTATTAATTCTCATTAACGTTCCATTTCATACTACTTCAACTGCAATGAGTTACAGGGGTTCGTACTATCATGAATGTAAAAGTGTATTTATTTGTCTGTTTGCCCTTTTTTGAAATCAAAACGGAGCGATGTATTGATGTGATTTTATTTGTACGGAGAATTATTTTGTATACCGCACAGACATATATAAAAAATCTTACTCCCACAGGAAAATACGCTTTTTTGACCAAGCAGACGAAGCCGCCGGTAACAGCTAGTAATATATAATATAGGAGGTCTATGTTGCTGGCGAACAGATCAGGATGAGTCCCCGTACGATAAAGGAAAACTCTTATTATTCCTATGAAATTTCTGAATATTTTGTTGTACCCATGGTACATCCGAATAATGTTATCAAAATAATTCTAATTTATATCTTGAAGCAAAGAGGCTTCCTTTACGGGGTAGGCAGAGAGAGACGAGCGCCATCCTTCGCTTCTTTAATATTCATAGATAGCTCTTTTCATGCACGCTGACCGGACACCTTCTTCTGATAAAACATGACTAATCTGGTCATGATAGTATTCCTCGGTTTCTAGATCCCTCCAAACAACTTTAATACCACGTAATGCCGAAGTTATTTATCGCTTTTTAATTTCGTACAACGTTTATACAAAGTTAAGTAGTCATGATAAATGAAGAATGTCAAAACGAAGCCTATTGTTTTGTGATTAATTAATAAAATATCTTGGTGTGTCTTAACATTATGTGTAAATTTGGCGAGCTCGATGGAGTGGTTACTTATGCTGTTTTAAGGCGCATACCAATTGATTGCCGAGCATATGTTCGGAAGCTTTCTACTTTTCAAAGTTAAATATTTGATATATATATATATATATATATATATATATATATGTATATGTATAAAGTTAGATATTTGATATATATATATATATATAGATAACTATATATATATATATATATATCAAATATTTAACTTTATACATATACATATATATACTTAGTCTGGCCATAAATACTGTTACAATTAAAAATAAATAAAATATTATATTTGAATTTGGAGTCTGTCATTTTTATACGATTGTTTATTGAGTTTTCTCATTTTAGCGCCAATACATTGTACAATATTTTGCGATATTAAAATGGAGTGGGGCGATAAAGAGAACCGAATCGCTGTGATTGCATTACACAAAGCAGGTATAGAGCCAAAAGCAATTTTTAAAATTCACGTAGCGTTTAGTAAGCGTTTGTGTACCGGGCTATTGATAGGTACAATGAGACCTCCACTGTTTGTGACAGAAAAAGATCTGGCCGTCCACGTAGTGTTCGTACGAAAAAGGTGGTCAAAGCAGTAAGGGAAAGAATTCGAAGAAATCCTGTCCGAAAGCAAAAGATTTTATCTCGGGAGATGAAGATAGAACCATGTCGCGTATTTTAAAAGATGCCTTAGGACTTGAAGCCTATAAGAGACGTACTACTGGTCATTTCGTAACTGATAATTTAAAAAAGAATAGGGTGGTTAAATCGAAACAACTACTGAAGCGGTACGCAAAGGGAGGTCACAGAAAAATTTTGTTAACGGATGAGAAAATTTTTGAGCAACATTTTAACAAACAAAATGACCGTATTATGCTCAAAGCTCTAAGGAAGCTTCCCAATTAGTCGAAAGAGTGCAACGCGGGCACTGTCCGACTTAAGTGATGGTTTGGTGGGGTATTAGCTATGAAGGAGTGACAGAGCCATACTTTTGTGAAAAAGGTATCAAAACATCGGCACAAGTGTATCAAGATACCATTCTTGAGAAGGTAGTGAAGCCCCTTAACAACACCATGTTCAATAACCAAGAATGGTTCTTCCAGCAAGACTCGGCGCTGGGTCATAAAGCTCGGTCTACGCAGTCTTGGTTGGAAACGAACGTTTCGGACTTCATCAGAGCTGAAGACTGGCCGTCGTCTAGTCCCGATCTTAATCCGCTGGATTGTGATTTATGGTCAGTTTTTCTTTTTCTTTGTTTCAGTATTTATGGCAAGACTAGGTATATATATATATGTTTTGTTTTTTGACATTTATGTTTTATCACGAGTGAGGTGTGTAAGCACCGAGGTTATAGATAGATAGGTTTCACATTTTATCTACGTAATGTTATTAGTTATTATATGCAAAAAAAATCAAAGTGACATCGATTTTTACAGAAATTTTGTAAAGTTTTAATCGGCAAAATATTTTTGTATAGTTCTTTAACTAAAATATTGGTTACGCCATGAAGGAAATAACCTAAAGAGAACCAATGAGACCGATTTTGCATACTAACTCAAATCACCGGTTCACGGATCGACATCGCGACATTATTTTTAAGAAGAATAGAGCTATGAATGTTAGAGAAGCGAGTGAAGTGTGTAAGGACCGCGTCCAATGGCACTTCGTTTTCTCTGCTTACCCCACAAGGGACCTGGCGTGAAGATATACATACATACATACAATTATTTTCCAAATATTTATGTGCATTAAAATTTACCTTTGTAGAGATCTGGATATTTTCAAGAGAAGTAGGGCGCATCAAAGCATCCCTATTGGGGAAGTATGTCGGCCTCAAAAAAACCGCAAGAAAATAGTAACTCACTTTAGGATTGTTGCAATTCTGCGAGTGAGTGATGTTACATTAAGTTCCAGCAAAGTTGTTGATGTAGTAGCGCGTGAAACTACAGTTTGGAATTGATTACATTGATATATGAGCTCGTTGGCGTAGGTAAAACGCGTTTTTACGCTAATTTGACAATAATGCACGTGGGTTCGATTCCCACACAGGCCAAACATTTGTGTGTATGAACATGTCTGTTTGTCGTGGTCTGTGTGTTTTTAAGAGAGATAAGGCACATCAAAGAAGCCAGTCTGGGGAAGTACATCCACCTCACAAAAAACCAGAGCCAAATAACAACTCCATCTTCATTAAGTTCCTTAGGAGTTGCTGAGTTAGCAGAAGAAGTGGCATGTCGCGAGTAATACTTATATATTGAAAGCGTTTATAGGATACGATAACTGCTTTACATCAGGTGGGCCGTATGCTTGTGTGGCTCTGCGATATTGTGTAAAGAAAAAAATACTGTAATTTAAAAAATGCACTCTAATTGCACTCAATTTCTACGAATTGGCGTACAAGTAGGCAAATATTCCAGAAATTGAAAATCAAATGTGACTCTTACATTTGATTTTCTGGAATATTTGCCTCCTTATACGCCATTTTCGCAATTATCTTAGTTATATTTTAACTAATTTATATCCGTTGTATAAAAATACACAACTTAGCTTGGTTTATTTAGTTAAAAGACGGCTTTTGGAGCACTTAAGGAAATTAGCATACGTAAAAGTGGCTGCTTTTTATACGCTCATGGCTGTAAAAGGTACGCTTTGGTAGCTCTTTTCATACTAATTTACGAACTTAAAATATGACATGCAGAATTTTGTTCCATGTAAGATATTGTTGATTTAATAAACCAAATTATGCTGTAGTATATTTATCTTAATTGAAGACAGGGATAGATCAGTGGATGAATCATCATTTTAATAACCGACTAGTGGTTTGAATCCTATCATGGGTGTCTGTATATGACTGAAGTCGTCTTTTCGAATTTATATACATACTAGCTTTTACCCGCGGCTTAGATCGCATTTTTTTTAATAAAAAGTATCCTATGTTACTACTGATACCTCCAAGAATATGTATACAAAGTTTCATGATGATCGGTTCAGTAGTTTTCACGTGAAAGCGTTACAAACAAACGGACATTCACGTTTATAATATTATATAATATATATATATTAGGAATTAGGATTTGTATTTAATGCTTGCTCGGCGGCGAAGGAAAACATTGAAAACTCACACATTCACGAAATTATATTTCAAAAGACGTGTGACATAAGATAGGTCTGGTGTGGAGTTTGGAGGACAGTTGATCCACGACAACATCAGTATCTTCACCAAATTCCTAGGCTTAGGTAGCGGACCCCGCCAATTCTATTGATTTGGAAACGGGATAAATCTATGAAGAAGTTGATTTAACTTGATTGTTATTAGTAGCTTTATTTAAATGATCCTTCCCTCTATTAAATCTTTACAGGGTCTTAAACATAGCACACTTATTTTTAATGGGTTTCAAAAGATTAGGTTCTTTATATATATTGGCATCGATAATTTGGAAAAGCTTAATGGATTCAAACAATAAGCTACATTCGAATTGCACGTAGTGTAAAGCAATAGAGAAGTCCTATATCCGTGGGTATCCATTATAATAAATTAATTGAAAGATTCAAACTAGCCCGTAGCACACAATCGAAGTCGTAGCTGTAGCGTAGTAGGCGCAGTCCTCGTAGCCGTCGAAATGCGCGTAGCCGTTCTACGTCAGCCGTAGAATACATAGATGATGACTCAACTAGCAGCGCGTGACAAAGATAAAGTGCAACTAACTCGTTTTAGGACGCGGCGCACGACTCGCTGCAATGCGGTGGAAACTACTCGCCGATGTTTCAATTTCTGAAATATTTCTAATACTTTTTACGCAATTATCGCGCTTAAAACTTTCACAGATAAACTAAGATGGTTTGTAGATGAATTTTCCATGTAGAATATTATATGTGTGACACGTTTGCTTCCGACAACGATTACGGACGATGGGTTTGACATGAAATATTTGACATAAGCTCATTTGGAATCGCAGATTTTGATATTTTATTAACAAGTTTGTATGTATTTATTTATGTAGTGCAACTATTTTAGAGTATTATAATTATTTTAGACTAATATAGAATAGAATAGAACCCATACAGCGGAGGTTCCTTAAACATATTCAGTATAAAACCGGCGTACGGGACACTGATTACATTTCTCGCTGTAGAAGGCATCATTTACTTCCCCTTCAAGTGCGTAGGACAGCCGCTGACTTATCGTTCTTGCTAAAAATAGCCAATAGTGATATTGATGCACCAGACCTTGTTCATAACGTAAAATTATGTATCCCAAGTAGGTCTCGGAGGCATTCAACTTGTTTGTTTATTCCTGCAGCTGACACAAATTACCGCTCGAACTCATTTTTCGTTCGCGCCTGTGCAAAATTTAAAGAGCTCACTAGTAAGTTTGATTTAGATATATTCTTCACCACCACTCGACAATTAGTATAATTGTCGAGTGGTGGTGAAGAATATATCGTCGTCGTATATATATATATATAATATCACATGTTGCATCGCTGACGACTTCTTTTCTTCTCAATGCACTAAGTAAATTTAATGTATAAATATATACAGCATGGATTAATATATAAACTTAGACGTGATAATTACATTGCGAATGATATTACAGTAGAGGTCAGTAGATTTATAATACAGATTACGACCTAGATCAAATTCTTGACTCTCACAAGGATTTTTAAGAACATTATTTACAACGTGAAATATAACTTACACCACTATAAATAAATAATAAATATCAAATAAAGAGAATTGTGATAACCTAGTGGATAAACCAAAAGGTCCCCGGTTCGAATCTGGCATATGCCACTATATTCGGGTTTACGGAATTATGTACGTGACGAGCTCGGTGGCTCAGTCGTGACTTTGACACCAACGCTCGTGGGTTCGATTCCCACACAGTACAAACATTTGTGGCGTAACAGCGCGTTTCACCACTGCGCCACCGAGCTCGTCTAAGCTTCGTCGCTTAGACTACGTTGCGCAAAATTTGTTGCGTAACGCTTGTAGATTCTATTCGCAATGATGTTGTTAGAAACAAAGTTTGTTGAGCATTTTTGATGTGCTTTTTGAACATATTGTCAGGCAAGGACAAAACTCTTTCAGATAATTTATTATAGAATCGAATACAATTTACAATAAAAGATCTATTAATCTTAGCAAGCTGATGTACTGGCATACGCAATCTATTCCTGCTTCTAAGATTTTGACTACATTTTGAAAACGAATTTATATTTTTACGAGCATACATTATGTTCTCAAAATATACTGAGAGGTAAGCGTCAACTAAAATATCCTCTTGTCAAAATTTAATCCGTCAACTAAAATATCCTCTTGTCAAAAGTTTTAAACTCCAACAAACCACGTCTTGGAAACGAAGCAAAAAGGCGTATCTCAACGTCATTTAGTTTTGTAACCGGCTGGTAAACTTATACGCCCCCGTGCCAAATGTTTGAGGCTGCCATGAAGTAACAAATTTACAGAGGAAGAAATTTAACAATACGGGACAATCCGGACAGTATTTCAATAAGCAATTAATGTATATTTATCGCCATAACAAATAACGGTTTAAATAAATAATCATTTAAATGATCCAAAACTATGTGGATAGATTTTTTTTAAGTGTGTGTAAATGGCGCATTGATTTTGAAATGTGTCACGTGATTTGTAAGTAAACATACTAGCAGCCGTATAAGATATTATTGCAATTGATTGACTATTAACGATCAAAATAAGTCGCATAGAATTTAGTGAAGTCCCACAAACTTTCGAATAGCTTTAATATCAAGAATAACATTTTAATACTACGTTGGGAGGCATACAAGCATACGGCCCACCTGATGTAAAGCGGCTACCGTAGCCTATTATCACTTGTGATATATTAAGTATCACTCGCGCGATGCCTCCTCTGCTGCTTATACAGCAACTCGTTGGGAGTCTACTGGTGACCTCACTCACACGCAGGAACACAACAACCCTCTAGGGAGTTGTTATTTGACTGCGGTTTTCTGTGAGGTGGAGGTACTTCCCCTGACGGGCTACTTTGATGCGCCCTACCTCTCTTAAAACACCCAGAGCAAGACAAACAGACATGTCCATGCACACAAATGTTTGCCTTGTATGGGAATCGAACCCACGAGCGTTGGCGTCAAAGTCGCGTCATTCACGGCTGAGCCACTGAGCTCGTTATATTGTAACTCAGTTTACCACTGCTGGTCGGGGAGTAGCGCAGTGTTCATAAGTTACTGTAACCGCTTTACATCTTGACTTGACTTGAGACGTTGGATGTATAAAAAAATCACCAAAACACCGTAAAATTCTATGACGTTTGTCATCAGTCAAATAGGCCAATAAATAGGCTGAATAACAGCACTCTTGTTCACTTTTAAGCAGACAGATGCCTTTATGTGTGCACTAATATTTTACCATCACAATAATATGAAGGATATTATTATACTATACTACTTACTTTTAGACTCGGAAAAATGAGAGTAATAAATATGCGTCGTGTAGGAAGCCTGCAACTTTTGCAGCCAGTGCGCTGCACTTGGCAGGGTCGCCATTAGACGTCGGAAGTTAATACAAATAAAATTAACTTATTAGATGTAATACTAGCATTTTTATATATATTATATAGATGCACACATATCATATAACTTGCTACATATATAATATGTACTCATTTTTTAATTGATCTAAACAAACTACATGGAGGAGGAGCTCGATAGCGTCTATGCGCATGTCAATTTAATCGAATGCGCAAGTTAAACAATAACGGTAGCAGCCTATATATAGATGGGTACAGTCGTCTAGAATTACTTCGTGCTCGGAGGGCACGTTTAGCCGTCAGTCTCGGATGTGTTCGATAGATGATAGATGTTAAGCAACAAGAAACATAGCGCGGTTCGGTCGGATTAGTATCTCTATCTTAAAGGAAACCGCGGCCAAATAACAACTCCCTGGAATGTTTTTTTATTACTACGAGTAAGTGAAGATATCGGTATCCTCCTGGGGAGTCACTGTAGTAGCTACGTTGCAACTACTCTCTTACATAAGATGGGTTGATTAAAATATACACATCATTCAATGACATTCTCAGCTTTAGACTAGAGTGCCTTCTAATACAAGTATTTCTATACTTAAAAGGAGGTACTAACAATAAACATTATATAAAATAGTAATAAAAAATTAAAAGACTGTCACTACTCTTTAGTTGTATAGTAGTTATAAAAAAAATTAAAGTATAATGCAGTGGGAAGAAAACTATTAAAGTAATAAATATACCTCTACAATTAGGTAATGCATTCGTAGCTCTCGGTCTTCAAATAAACAAGCTCAATGGCAGCCTGCCAGAGTATTGCTTTGTGAACATACTGTAGGCGCCCAAATATTGCTGGCTTCATACTGGTGCAATTCTATAGCTTAAATTGAGTCGTTTTCATTGTGATTTCTTGTACAGGCAATTTTATACAAAGGGTTGTTCGAACAGTGATAAAATTCCAGGATACAGTTAAATAAAGAAAAGCTATCTACTCGAACTTTTTATATCGTTCCAATATTTTTAATTATTTTATTAGGCGGTGAGTAAGCGTACGGCCTATCTTATCACGTGTCCCCCTCCCTCCCCCCTTGCTGCGAACACAGCAACCGTTAGGAAATTACTGGCAATTTCATTGACACCTAGAATAATTTAAGAGAGGTAGAGCGTATCAAAGCAGCCCGTCTGGGGAAGTACCTCCACCTCACAGAAATCCGCAGCCAAATAACAACTCCCTAGAGGGTTGTTGTGTTCCTGCGCGTGAGTGAAGTCACCAGTAAGCTCCCAAGGAGTTGCTGTGTAAGCAGCAGAGGAGGCATCTCGCGAGTGATACTAACGTATTACAAGCGTTAATAGGCTACGGTAACCGCTTTACATCAGCTGAGTCGTATGCTTGTATGCCTCCCGACGTTGTATAAAGAAAACGTATGTTATTAAAGAATATTATTGAATAAACCAGCATTTAAACCAGACTTGAAATACGAAACGTATCAATTATGGTCTGAAATGTCGAGAAAAAGACAGATTCTATGAAACCTTAATGCTCACAAGTCACAACGGTTTTATTAGGTTCCTATAGATTTCATACCCAGAAACTGGAGTATCGAACCGCACATATGGCCCCGTCAAACGTAAGTGAAACGATTAATTTCAATAACGTTTTAGGGTCCATACCCAGAAACTGGAGTATCGAACCGCACGTATGGCCCCGTCAAACGTAAGTGAAACGATTAATTTCACTAACGTTTTAGAGTCCATACCCAGAAACTGGAGTATCGAACCGCACGTATGGCCCCGTCAAACGTAAGTGAAACGATTAATTTCACTAACGTTTTAGAGTCCATACCCAGAAACTGGAGTATCGAACCGCACGTATGGCCCCGTCAAACGTAAGTGAAACGATTAATTTCACTAACGTTTTAGAGTCCATACCCAGAAACTGGAGTATCGAACCGCACGTATGGCCCCGTCAAACGTAAGTGAAACGATTAATTTCACTAACGTTTTAGAGTCCATACCCAGAAACTGGAGTATCGAACCGCACGTATGGCCCCGTCAAACGTAAGTGAAACGATTAATTTCACTAACGTTTTAGAGTCCATACCCAGAAACTGGAGTATCGAACCGCACGTATGGCCCCGTCAAACGTAAGTGAAACGATTAATTTCACTAACGTTCAATTTTTACGTCAAATTTCAAAATTAGATATTTTTATTGAGAAATGTTGATCTTAGACATATTTTTATACAACACCGAGAGGCATACACGCCTCTTCTGATGTAAAGCGTTTACCGTAGCCTGTTGAACGCGCGCAATATGTTAAGTATCACTTGCGCCAACAGCTTCTTGTTCTTGTTGCGAAAGAACAACCCTCCAGGGAGTTCTTTCCCAGACTTTGATGCGACCCACCTCTCTTTAAAATACTTACCAACCATGGGACCGAGACAAACATACATGTTCATGCATATAAATGTTTATCCTGCGTGAAAACCGAACCCACGAGCGTCAAAGTAAACGCTCATTTTCCTCTCAAACCGCTGCAGTAATTGGAAGTTTTAGTCTTGTACTTAGTACAATTTGATATACCTCCATTAATTGAATCAGTAGTCTTTTAGTAATGTAAAAAAAATGTGAAAGTTTTCATACCTCACAATGGGAAATCAAAGTAACTTGCTAATAAGTATCCATTGTATTTAATTTCCTGGTAACTTCTTCATATATATTTTTTTTATCCAAATCAATAGGAGGCTGTATCGAACATAACTCCATTTTCTCGCCCCATATTTAAGGGGCGTTTCAATTGATCACGCGTACGGAATAAGCAATGTCTTTCCGTTCCACCGTGCACCCAAATTGGCGCGCCGTGAACACGTCACATTATAGAAAACAGTATCTCATGTTTATTTATTAGTGATTCTTTAATTTCGCTGTATTTATCCTATTGTTGGGAGACCAGTTCTTACCATTTGATGAGAATTACAGAATACTTCAT
This sequence comes from Pyralis farinalis, assembly GCA_947507595.1. Lineage (NCBI taxonomy): Eukaryota > Metazoa > Arthropoda > Insecta > Lepidoptera > Pyralidae > Pyralis > Pyralis farinalis. Next base: position 42,361,106 of record OX382257.1, on the reverse strand, counting down.
CGTGCTGTTCCGCTGCAAGAAGTCAAGGTAAGTATTTTCAAATGCCCGCCATGAAAGAAATAACCTATGGACTAACAATAGTTTTTTGAAGTGAAAACTTCTTTAGCTGCGTTGTGCACTTTTTGGGATCAGTAAAAAATGTTAAACTCGCATCAGGACACGTGACCCTGACCGTAAGATTTTGGTGAGAATTAGAACTTAAAATCGTTGCAGCGCTAAAACATTAGTTACCTCTAATTAAACAATTAAAACATGAAGCGGTAGATCGTTCAAAGGGCATTATTTTCTCGCGACCAAAACGTTCTACGCGACATGAAATTCTTGGCGGTTATGCGTTTCGTTCAACGTAGTTTATCAACATCGCTGTTTGGTTTAAGCGGCGCAGGGCGCTTGCGCGAGTGTGCTTGTGTGTTTGAGTTTTAGAGATTGGCGATGATGATGCTGGTAATGATGATGGTGAAAGAGTCGTTGAAATTATGGATGAAAGTTGATTTTTCTGAGAGATAAACTTTTTAATGTAAAATAATTGTAATAGTTCTGAAGTGTTCATTTTTTAATGTAATATAAATTGTCATGTTTGTGTACGATAGCGCAATAAATGAATATTGTATTTTACCACATACATGATAGTACTTTTATACTGATAAATAAAGCAATTCATGCGAAATTATCCAGAACCATTCCAAAATATTCAAAAATGCACAACGTTAATGTTCAAGTTTTCATACGGCCCACCTGATGTAAAGCAGTTACCGTAGCCTATTAGCACTTGTAATATATTAAGTATCACTCGCGCGATGCCTCCTCTGCTGTTTACACATCAACTCACTCACACACAGGAACACAACAACCCTCTATGGAGTTGTTACTTGGCTGCGGTTTTCTGTGAGGTGGAAGTACTTCAACAGACGGGCAGCTTAGCTTTGATGCACCCTACCTCTCTTTAAACATCCAGACCAAGATAAACAGACATGTTCATTCATGCACACAAATGTTTGCCTTGTGCGGGAATCGAACCCACGAGCGATGGTGTAAAAGTCGCATAATTCACGACTGAGCCACCGAGCTCGTCAAAATAGTGATAATACGTAGTAATTCAGTTAAACCTTGCGGGTCGGGGGGTAAAGTGGAATGCACACTTCTTATTGTTTGCGTATCAACATCGCAGCACTTTTCGGCTTATTTTTTAAAATATGCTCCCGTTGGTCAGCACGTTCGAATCGTTGAGATATTTAGGCGCTAAAACGCAATGTTTTTGTGTGCGCGAGGTGCCTTCTTGCGTAGTAAAGTGGTTTATTGGTTTGTGACTCACACAGCAAAAACAAGAGTGTATGACGCGAGCCCAGTGGTGAAATGGTTAGCGATGACCACATTAGCGTCTAGGGTTCGCGCACAAGGTATATGCAGGAACTTGCTCAAGAGTATTCTAGGTATTACATATTTTATATGTAATGAAACTAAATTAAATCTTGAAGACTGAATTAAACGATTAAAAACTGAAAAAAAGATTTTATGTATATATTTTTTTGTAAATAACTGTGATATATTGGACAATTAAACTCACCTGGGAGACAGAAAACCGCAGCTAAATAACAACTCCCTGGAGGGTCGTTATGTTCCTGCGAGTAAATGAAGTCACCTTTAAGTTCACCAGTAAGAGGTGACACCGCGCGAGTTATACTTAATGTATTGTAAGCATTCATAGATTACGGCAACCGCTATACATCATGTGGACCGTATGCTTGTACACATTCCGACGTTGGAAAAAAATTTTTTCATGTCATACATCGAAATATCTGAGATAGACACCGGCTTATTTTTATACTATGTTGAGACCTACAAGCATACGGTCCACCTGATGTAAACTAGTTACTGCAGCCTATGAACGCTTCCAATATATTAAGATAGTAGTCGAGCGATGCCACCTCTGCTGATAGTATAGAAATTCCTTAGGAGCTTACTAGTGAGTACACCTTCTCGCCGGTACACGAAAATCCTCCAGGGAGTTGTTATTTGATAGCAGTTTTCTGTAATGTACAGGTACTTCACCACATGATGCGCCTTACCTCCCTTACGATTCGATAGTGACATACATTGGAATGCAGTTCATAATTAAAAGTTATGTTATGATATGATCTATTAGTAAATTGGTTTTTTATCGACTTAAAACGTAAAATTTCATAAAAACTGAAAAAGATCTTTTAATAATAGCACACCAAGTAACAATATGCGTTTGTATTCTACTGCTATATTTCTATAGTGACTATCGGGGGTACCACCGGGTAATCCGGTTTTACTATTTGCCCTTTTAATCTTTGAGTTCTACGGGCAAAATTTGCCAATAGCACCTATATGACGGATTGGGAAACCACGGGCCATAGGAAGTAAAAAATTCAAGTCGATACAGTCCTTCAAAGAAAGGACAGACGAACAAACGGACTGTCAACCTAGGCTCAGTAATAAGCCCCAATTGGGGACGGTATCCTAAAAATAAACATAAATGTTTGATATACGATAAATGGTCATTCACATGTATAAATTTGAATGTTCAAATTGAGACACTGTTCATGCTTTCGTACCGCCTATAAATTATATTTAAACGTTCAACGGGTTCCGTAGAGGCTTACCGTTATTTTTGACGGCGTGATTGTGATATATCGCTTGGGATATATTTCTGGTTATTATGCCAGAGAATATGAGGTTCTTGTTTTTGCAAGTATTATAAAGTAGCTATCGTTTCCGACTTTGTCTACGTGCAACAATTTCATCGGTTTTGCAGCGAGGTGTTGAGTTCTTTAATTAGCCTAAAATTACTAATCCTAATTTTATTTCGTAAACTTCTTACGTACAATTATAGACTAGTTCCATTGATATTTTTGTACACGGCCTCAAAATTTATTTTCAGAATATCTATTACAAAATATACTAAAATTTATTAACGTACATTTCTTTCGCCATAATAATAACTACATTTATGTATTGAGTCTCTAATTTATTAATTGTAGTCACTTGTTATGGAACCGGGTTTTGGATGGTTTTTATATTAAAATTGTAATCTAATAATGGGAATAAAAGAGTGTCAGGTAAGGGAGGTTAGGTACACCGGTAAGGGAGGGGTGGTTTCCGGTATTTCAATGGGAATAAAAATTAAATTATCGATCTGAACTTTACTTAGACTTGTCTGCCTGAAATTAATCTATATATATAAATAAATTAAAAGTAAAAAACCTTTTTAAAAACAAGCTTTTATTTAAATGCTCTAAAAAGAAAATAATAAACTTTTATATTAAAACTTTTACTGTTAACTTATAAGGTCATTTCACATTTGACACAATTTATAGGATATAAAAGCTTGTCGCGAGATTTAAGTACTCGTATTTACTTAGTTTGAAAATTTTAATAGATAATATTATTCACATCAAATTATTTAATTTACTTGTTAATCTACACAAGTAAATCTCGCGACAAGCTTTTATATCCTATAAATTGTGTCAAATGTGAAATGACCTTATAAGTTAACAGTAAAAGTTTTAATATAAAAGTTTATTATTTTCTTTTTAGAGCATTTAAATAAAAGCTTGTTTTTAAAAAGGTTTTTTACTTTTAATTTATTTTTTACTTTTTAGTTATCGGACACGTTTCTCAGTCTGTTCATCTCATTCAACGCATCATTGTTGCATGGTCGTGAGCTTCGTTTAGAAGGGTAAGAGCTAATATACAACAGGGTTCGGCCCGGTGCCCTGAGGTGGTACGTTCGCGACATCATATTACACCCTGGTGCCACTCAGTCCTCGGCACGGCCTCACCTTGATTTGGGTGTTTAGAGAAATGTGCCACTTATTTCAGCTTGAAGATTACTTTTGCCTTACGAAACACAGTTCCGGGTTTGATTTTGGAGTAACAATTCCACCTCAATATCATAATCGTCGACTCCAAAATTCAGCATCTTCTTTTTTAAACTCGCATTACAACAGTAACAGTTTCACATAAGGCGGAATGAACACTTGTTTGTAACCAGACTGGGTATTAAAGTTTTAATAGACTGCGCAACAGTTTCACATCAGGCGGGCTGAACACTTGTTTGTCACCCGACGGAGTATAAAAGTGTCCATAGGCTGTGTAATAGTATCACATCAGGTAAACACCCCGACCATGGTACATACATACCCTGACAGGACACAAAAGTAAATCATCATCATCTGATGATTATAAAAAAAAAAATTTCTACCAAGTTTCTTACTTGTTGGCCACCCGACGGAGTCTAAAAGTGTCCATAGGCTGTGTAACAGCTTCACATCAGGCGAGCTGAACACTTGTTTGTCACCCGACGGATCATCATCATCATCTGATGATTATGAAAAGAAAAAAAATCTTATACCAATTTTCTACACTTTTATACACCGGACGGAGTATAAAAGTGTCCATTGGCTGTGTAACAGTTTCACATCAGGCGGGATGAACACTTGTTTGTAACCAGACTGGATGTTAAAGTTTTAATAGACTGCGCAACAGTTTCACATCAGGCGGGCTGAAAACTTGTTTGCCACCCGACGGATCATCATTATCATCTGATAATTATGAAAAAAAAATCTTCTACCAATTTTCTTACTTATTTACCACCCGACGGATCATCATCATCTGATGATTATGAAAAAAAAATTCTTCTACCAATTTTCTTACTTGTTTGCCACCCGACGGAGTCTAAAAGTGTCCATAGGCTGTGTAACAGTTTTACATCAGGCGGGCTGAACACTTCTTTGCCACCCGACGGATCATCATCTGATGTTTATGAAAAAAAAACGAGCTACATGGTAGGCGGAGTAGGGGGTGTTAGGTTTTATTTTCGTTACGGAATTTCTTGATTCGGTCGCCGCGCTCAAAGCCCGCGAAAAAAGCTATGCAATAGCTTAAAAATGTTCGCCAACTTGGGTGTTCCGCCATGTAGGATTTAGAATGATGTCGCACAGTTAAACCATGCATTGTCATCCAAACTGAACGTGTATACAAAATTTCAGCTCAATCGATTGAAGATATCTGTCGAAATTGATTTTCAAGCTTTAGAAGTCCGCCATATTGGATTAAGAGTGACGTCACATTATTTTTCGAGTTACTCTTATCAAGCCCTTTTATTTGATACCCATATTGTAGGAGTGCATTAAAAATAGTTGGTCCGCCATCTTGAAAATAATTACTAAGAATGATTTGTGGAATATGAAAGCGAGTGTGATGTATGAATGTGTTTATTTATTGTACTGTGACTTTTTAAAAACAAAAATGTGTATAAAAATATTTATATTGTGCAAAAAGTGCCTTGCCCACGGCAGGGGTGTAAGGAATAAAAAAAAACCCATTCGGTTGAAGGGAGACCCGTAACCCTGCAGTGGGAAGAGTAAGGGTTTATGTGGATGTGTAGGTCCACTTTGGGCCCAAGCAGCAGAACATATACAGAGTGGTGGACCTGCGCGTTTTTTTATACATGCAACGTCAGTCCACAAAGCAACATGCTGCCCACGTAATATAAATCGGTTATCATACTCGTAGAATATGAAAACTTGCGATATATTAAGTTCACAGCAACTCCTTAGGAGCTTTGTGATAACCTCACCTGCATGCATGACAACAACTCTTCAGTGAGTGGTTATTTGACTGCGGTTTTTTGTCTGGTTGAGGTACTTCCACAAAAGTGTTGCTTTGATACGTCCTACCTCTCTTAAAAACCCTCTAACCTTCTCTCTTTCCTTTTGTGTTGCTGCTGATTAATAGGTATAATGCAATCAAAGAAATTAATGCACATGTGAAATATAGGATTATTAGGGATGATACAATAAAGTAATTAAAATCATAGATCGACAAACAACATTGCGATAACAATCCCAATTAAGCTGATAAACCTGATAAACAACGCTTCGTTAAACCCGCGGGTTCCCCCTTGTCTCCCCTATATTAATTGATTGAGGCCAGGGATTACCTATGGATAAATTTATATGAATTTAATGCTGACGATTGTGGCACGTCACTGCGATGCTCTACAACTTATGACCTCACAAAAAGCGATGTCAGGTTATTAGATTCTGGAGTTACTTTGAGTTTAGTCAAATTTACAGGGAATTAGATTTAAACTATTTGTGTGCTTCCGCTTCGGATTGATCTATGTGAATTAGCCAGCTGGCAACGCCCCACTACCATTAGTAGATGCATGCTGTCACTGCCCTGGCTGCTTCGGTCGTCACTGCGATAAGTGTTTCACCAATCTACGAGGCATTTTCACACGCATGCAGGCTGGCACCTGTGGGGTTCCTCACGGTGTTTTCCTTCATTGCCGAGAAAGTTATAAATATGTACATAAATGCGAACCTACAAACTTTGTGGTTCATGTCCCCGCCAGGATTCGAACTGGGTACCTACGAAGACACATCAGAGACAAAAGTTCTTGTCGATTCTATGGAACACCTCGGTACTTATAGTATCAACATTTTCACTATACGCTAATATATAATATGAAAGATGTATAGTAGTATATGTAAGCATATCATCGTTCACTTTGTTATATTTTAAACTTAGGCTGCTTCCTTTTAAATATATAATATTTTAAAATAAAATCAAACTTTCTAATAGGGTTCAAGTTTAAACCACAAACCAAAAAAAAAAACACTTGATTGCGTATGAAAGGACCCCGCGATCACATAACCTTTGTATTTAGCACCTAAATATCTCAGTGACTTGAGCTTACTGACCAATGGGAGAATGTTTTAACCAATGAGCGGATAAGTGCCGCGAAGTTGATCCGTGAATTAACCAATAAGAACAGTCCGTTCTATGTTGTTATATTTATGTCGTTCTATGCGTTCTTCCCCGCGACCCATAACCGCGAATTGAGTTACTACATAAAATGGAACTAATAAGCGAAATGAAATAATATCCATGTTCTCAAGACGTCTTTTAATTACCTCAGTCCAAATTATCGTCGGCAATAGGAGTAATAAGGGCTTATTTTTTGTGGCTAGGTGTATGCGTGTTTATTCACCTGAGCGAAAGCTTGAACAAAATGTCGATACCTTTATATTTTTAAGTATTTCAGTACATTGCAGAGTTTGTTTGAACACGCAAATTCCTAGATTTACCAGGCAACGGAACAGTGACCATTTGGTGTTGCTGATGTCTACGGGCGATGGTAACCACTTACTTATATATGGGGAGCATATGGGTCACCATTCTAACACTTAGGGAGTGTACGTAGTGGCCTTTTTAGAACTGTATGCGTACACTTTGTCATTTAACTATTTGTAGTGCTCTTCAATCTTTTCTGAATTTTTTTCATTAGTAAAGAGAATATTTCTGTGCCTTTCACTTGCGTATCAGGACAGAAGGTGTTTTGATCGATCCACTCTCTTCAACTGTAGGGATTGATTAAGGGCATGTCCTGTATATCGACGATAAGCACCGAGCTTCAGATCTTGTTTTATTATACGCGACAGAGTCCTAGCGGGAATCTTCATTTCTCGCGATATTTTTTATACCGACACTTTGAGCAAGGCAATCACTGCAATCCTATTTTCTTTAACACGCATTCTATGCGCGGGAAATCGATTTTTTTTTTAACATAATAAACGCGCTCCAAGTTCAAAATAATTGAAGAGTTGAAAAAATAAGTTTCTATGTATTATATTCAGATATTCAGTTTATGGCCAGACTGGCAGATCTCTGACATATGAAATGGAATGAGCTTCAACTCGGTGCAACGACTTTTGTTATACAAATCTCAAGTCAGATCGCACATGGAGTATTTACCATGGGGCGGGGCATCAGCTTAGTCCTTGTGATACGGTTCAGAAATGAGGTGTAAGAATTGATCACGATCCCAAGTTTTCATACGCTTTTTCATGGAGAAACTCTGCTTCCTTTTATATGTTAAACCTACTGCGGAACGACTTGAGAAGGAATTGTGTTCAGCTTAGCTTCGTTCTATAATCGCACCGTTCGCCATTGGCTACACTGTCGGCAGATATCGTGATACTAATTTCTAATGACAGCAGTAGCCCGCAGCAGAAGAAGTAATAGAATCTGGCCGAAATGAAAAATATTTCCATATAAATATTTAGCCCTAGGCTCCGAAGCGAAATCTTCGGACACGACCAGAATTAATTCTCGGTTGATGTTGGTCGAAATTAAAAATATTTATACAACGTAAAATGTAGACGTATTTAAAAAGTTATAAAAAATTTATTTAAAACCCGTTACTAATGTCGATAGTACCAGAGCAGTAGATACACTGGAGCAGATATTTTTCGGCTTTTCTCGTTGCGGTCAGAGAATTAATAAAATTTCACTAAGCGCCCAAAAATTGATGTCAAATTATGATAATCTTCTTAGGCGCCGTGTTTATTTTCATTTTGCGGAAAATTCACAAACGAAGAATAACAGAATTAAACAGTGTGTTGTGTTTCAAAGGTCTATAACATTTTAGGCGAAGTGTCTGGAATATTTTAATGTACAAAATAAAAAATACGATTCTCATGGGTACATAATGCACTTAGTCAACTAAAAAAGAGGACAAAGCGAACAAAGGACGTTCCGGAAAACGGAAGGAAGGAAGGCACAGCAGAAGCAACTGTGTTCCTGCGTGTGAGTGAGGTCACCAGTATGCTCTCAAGGGTGATGCCTCCTCTTCTGCTTACACAGAGTTGCTGTGTCAGGCATTACGTGAGTGATACTTAATATATTCCAAGCGTTAATAGGCTACGGTAGCCGCTTTACATCAATTGGGTCATATGCTTGTATGCCTCCCGACGTAGTATAAAAAAGAAATTAGGATGGTAGTCTTTCACTTTTATAAAAACTCCAACAAAATTGATAATGACCCCTCACTAAAAATATTGCTAAAGCTTAAAACTTGCTTTGGAACTATCGTACCATAGAAAACAATTGCCTTATGTGTCATAGCACCAGTTAGTGACTTTTACAAATTAAATAATAGTACGAGTACATATATTGTGAAACAAAAAATTGCAGGTACTATTTTTTATTACGAATGCGGAATTACTCCGTCGTCCAAAATTGTGGTCCAGGGACGAAGTGGGGGGTTCTGGGGGCGACCCCCAGATAAAAAACAAAGACTCAAAAATAAATTTAAAAATAAAAAAAAACATTAAATTAAATTAAATTAAATTAAATTTTATTCATTTTTTTTTCTTGTCAATTTGCGAGCGCCAAGGAAAATTTGCGTGAGACAAGTTTATTTGTCGCACTCAAATAGAGTGTGGTTTACTCAAAACCCATGTTGTAATTTTAAAATGGGCAAATAGCGACTTATCACCCGTATTGTATATTATAATCAGCATTAGTACGTAAATGTATAAAATCTAAATATATTACTGTTCATACGTATATACGATTTCATTCTGTGACCAGAAGCGTGCTCGTTCACGATCCTTGCCAATCAAACAGGTTATATTTTCGGTCCAAATTAACACATGTGCAGATTAGGGCGTCCCCCGAAAGCATCGCGCACCGATCCAGCCCCATCAGTTCGAATATAGCGGTGGACACCGCACATGCGGTGGTGGGTGTCGCCACCCAGCACGCAGCGCCAATTCCGACGAGACCAGAAGAGCCGAGAGCTGCGTATAATATTAGAGGTGGATTGAATGAAAAGATGAATGAGAAGATTACGTCGATTGGACGTAATGAAGACGCAAGATGCGTAGATGCTTTGTGTGTAATAAGCGCAAGGCGAGTGACACTGATGATATTCTCAGTGGAACGATGGCCCTATAGTCTGGAGTAGACCGGGACAATCATACCAGCACCGGTGAAGGTGTCGTACTTTCCTCCCACTTAGCCTCTGTTGTGAGAGATTATAGTTTCGTAAGGCCTCAATACTAAGGCAGTGCTGGGTGGCGACACCCACCACCGCATGTGCGGTGGTGGGTGTCGCCACCCAGCACGCAGCGCCAATTCCGACGAGACCAGAAGAGCCGAGAGCTGCGTATAATATTAGAGGTGGATTGAATGAAAAGATGAATGAGAAGATTACGTCGATTGGACGTAATGAAGACGCAAGATGCGTAGATGCTTTGTGTGTAATAAGCGCAAGGCGAGTGACACTGATGATATTCTCAGTGGAACGATGGCCCTATAGTCTGGAGTAGACCGGGACAATCATACCAGCACCGGTGAAGGTGTCGTACTTTCCTCCCACTTAGCCTCTGTTGTGAGAGATTATAGTTTCGTAAGGCCTCAATACTAAGCACACCAAGTTTACCTCCAGCTTAACCTTCTCCTCCAGATGGCTTCAAAACTTACAATGGTAAAAAGCGTGTTCTAGAATTGGGGAACTACAGCAGATGTGGTTTACTTAATACAAACCGATTATTTTTCGTTATATGCCATTTGCTGTTATTTTGCATACATCTAGTGGTAAAATATATGAAGAGTATAAATTGGTATGGCCTATATATAATAATATAGTACAATATATCATTATTAATTAAAGAAAGAATTACGAAACAGATATACAATGCAGTAGAAGGTTGTTAGAGGCGACGAAGGCCCAGATTTACCTACCGTCAGAGTTCGGCTACTTCTTTATATGTATTTACTAAAGCTAGAAATTCACAGAGCGGAGGACGTCACTCGCCTACCTATGTATACGAGTATATGCTTTTCCTTTGAAAATTTGCCTTTGGCTCCAATAGCTTTATTCGAAAAGCAAAGCAATACACCCAGTTCTGAAATTAAGCCTCAGATGTGCTGTTCACTAAGTAAATTCGGCTGAAAACTAGCTTGATATTCGTTATATGACAGAATTAAATTTTTAGTTCATGTTTTATATTCATATGTTACTGCTTATTTATTTGTGTATATGTTTTATTTCTTATCTTACAATATATAACTAGTCTGGCCATAGAAACTTTTCTTTTTTAACTCTATAATTATTTTGAATTTGGAACAGTTTTATTATGTTAAAAACTTCTTTCAATTCCCCGTCGTTTCACATATTTTTTTTCTGTTTATTATCAAATTATAATATAGAATGGGGTGTTAAAGTAAATAGGATTGCAGTGATAGCCTTGTACAATGGGTAGTCAAAGCCTTAATTCTTCTGAGAAACATGGCTGAGGAACAAAAGGATATAAAAAATATACGTATATGACTCATGGTCAGTTAAGGGTTTATTATTTCAATTTTTTATGACAGATTAGTAATATTATTATGTGATATCTATTTCTATTGAAGGTACTTAAATATACAATTACTTAAAAAAAAAAATTGTTCCTAAAAACATATAATTTTACAAAGTAATTTCAAATAAGTTAACCTTGAGCCAAAGGTTGCGGGTTCGATTCACATACAAAGCAAACATTTGTGTTCATGAACATGCCTCTTTATCTTGGTTTTGGGCATTTCGTACATATAGTATAATTATATTAAGTATATATTTATCGGTTATGTAAGTTTATGATTAGAGACATTGTGTTTCTATTTTATTTCAATTTGCAGTTGCCTTCCACAGTTGACAAAGAAGTTCCTATCCAGAGACATGCCCGAGTTGCAAGTCAGGATTATTACCATCGTCGTGGTTGATGTCTTCTAATCCTGATTACATAAAAGCTTCTTATTGAATTTCATCATCTTCCACTCCAACTTCAGTGTTTGGCTTCTTACGAATATTGTGTAGGCACACACAAGTATTCACAACTGATGCAGTCACTTTAGGAGTATAGTGTAATACTCTATGGACTAATAGGCAATGAAAACATGCCTTTAGTAACCTAGTAGTTGTTATTTTGATAATATTTTGTGTCTGGGTCATGGGGGCTCTGAAGTGTTAGACAATGTATTGAGAAAAGGTGAGTAGATATCCAGATTCACCTGAAACATTTAGACAATAATTGAACATTATAACATTATTTGTTTATATTTAAAACAATATATTTTCTTATGTATGTAATTTTAGTTTTGTCGTTGATGAAAATGAGTATTTTTTGTGTTTCCTCTTTTACATTTTTGTTGTATGGGTATTATGAGGTTTAAAGGAGGCCATTAAAATACATAAAATGTATATAGATGAGACATTATTATAGATTAATCTGGTGCAATAAAATGTTATATATTGTACTAAAATGTTAAAAACGATAGTGTTTCCTCCTGCAGTAATACCGCTGTATATCTGTTATATATATATATATTTTAAATAATATGATCTCGCACATTATTTCATTCTAATTTACGTATCTCTGGCTTCTACCTGCTATGTCATACTTGACTGGACTGTGTAGGTATGGTGCTTTCAATCTTTCCGAAGGGATCAAAAAACAGGATAATTTTTGTTCAAATGCGTCCGCCTGAATCTTCTGGGACTTGGCGCTGGGGCTTTCGTCTTATATTTGACTCTCTGTAGCCGTCCTCTAAGAACTCAACTTACTACGATTATCCAACATCTAAAAAGTGTAATTTAACTTGATTAGGTATGTAATTAACATTAAAATAATTGAATTAAATACACCGAAATTTTATTACATCACCTAGATACTCACGGTATTAATTTGTTAATGATTTAGTCATCGAAATTAAAAGAATTAACTTGTTCTATTCAGTTTAGGCCATCAAAATGGACGTTTCAGTTTAGGTCGTCAAATAAGGTGGTGGTACGAAATTCCATACGAATTGAGCGAATGAAATCGAGTTAGCAAACCAACTTTCAGCTGAATCGCTGTCAGAAACTATGCCACCGAGCTCATCAGGTTATAAATATGTTCATAAACACGAATATACGAATTTAGTGCCCCCACCAGAATTCAAACTAGGAACTGTCGTTTAGTAGGCCGGTTCTTTTTCAACTATCTATATCACTGTTCTATCTGACTAGGTCTGTCTGATCGTTCATATAGATTTAAAATAATAGCATTAAAATTTAGTTTTGCTCCCTTACCTACTGTGAGAGTATTTTATATTTATTATTATGGAATCAATTCTGCCCTTTATCTATAAGATGATCGGCGAAAAACAATCACCTAGAAAGGCGTGTAACCTTTCTGGGTGATTGTTTTTGTATATGGATAGGCGATGATTTGACTGATATGCAGGTTCACAGTCATCGCAGAATAATTTACAGACTTCGTTTTTTTTATTTTGTGCGATTTTATCCTTACAAAGTTATTTGAGCGCATTATGTGTTGTAAGTGAATTGTTTTTGTGAATATAGCAACAAATTTGTCATACATTTTTGTAGTTATTGTGTCAAAATGTTTGGATAGTTTATCAATAATATGATGCGTTTTTTGATTCGATCGAGAGACGAGCGAGTACAGGAATATTTTAAATGGAGCGGTGCGAAAACTTCTAGGTACGTGAAACCTAAGCCAGAAGGCACAGCTCGTTGTACACGAAGTTGAGCTAATCCCAACGTTGACGTATGAAAGTTGGCTATGATCACAAAGTACGTAATGTATGGCTAAGAGATCATATAAAGTATAATAAACGAGGCAAGCATTGCGAAACAGATATACGACGTGAAAGTTTTGACGAGCTCGGTGGCTCCGTCGTGAATGACGCGACTTTGTCACACAAGACAAACATTTGTGTGCATGAACTTGTCTGTTTATCTTGGTCTGGATGTCTTAAGAGAGCCGTATGCTTGTATCCCTCCCAACGTAGTATAAAAAAAGTGGAAGGATATAGCAGCCGCTCGGGACTAAAACTTGAACATGAAATGAATATTAGAAGTTGATGTTTAGTTTAGGAACCTTATCAATTCTAAGAATTACTAAACGGGATAACGGAGTACCAGAGAGAGAGATGCACGATCTGTGCCTGTCCTTCATATACTCGTAAGAGTGTCGTCGATATTTGTAGGAATGGAAAGTGTAGTTTTCCTTAAGTTTTCCTTCCATGAATAAGTCAGTAATCATTGGACATAAAGGGAACCCAAATTGTAAATAATTTTAAGCATTTTGAATTAAACAATTTTTAACGAATGCTTTGCAGCATCGCAGGTCGCAGGAAGACTTCGAAACGAAACGTCAGGTTCAATAAAATAAATAAAACACGCGATACTTCCGTTAAAAATTGTTTAATTCAATGTGTAACAATCGCGAAAACCTAAGACAATACTAATTTTAAGCTATGTAAAGTCCGTCTCGGCAGAATGGACTAATTTATTTTTGGAGAGGCCTTGTTATTTTTATACAATACTCATAAGGTTAAATAAGCTTTCAACAGCAGGTGAAATTAATTTAGAATCCGGAGCCAGAATTGGATTTTTATATTGTATATTATAAGCGAATTTACTCTTAAGTATATGCTTAGCTTCAATAGAGAAATTCCTTATTATTCATATTCATGAAAAGGTATGTACTTTTAACCACTTCACTTTTAAGCTACAACGAGATATAAGTTTTATTATAGTCAGTGAACTGCTTTCAAGAATTTAATACAATAGCGGCTCTTGTGTTCAGGTGAATTATTTTTTATCAATTAATTGACTCACCTACCAAGACCAAATTGGTCGTGTTTTATCAGAAAGTGATACCAGGAGCCCTAGGAGCCGGCGAGCATGCATAAAAAGAGCTATGAACGTTTAAGAAGCGAGTGAGGTTTGTAAAGACCGCGTTTTATGCACTCAGGTCTCTCTACCTACTCCGCAAGGGACCTGTCGTGCAGATATACATATATACATTCTTAATTTAATATAAATATCTTCCCAAGTGTATTTTTTTTATACATCGGGAGGCATACAAGCATACAGCCCATCTGATGTAAAGCGGTTACCATAGCCTATGAATGCTTACAATTACATTAAGTATAACTCGCGCGATGCCACCTCTGTTGCTAACACGGCAACTCCTTAGGACTCATGGTGACCTCACTCACACGCAGGAACACAGCAACCCTCAAGAGAGTTGTTATTTGGGTGCGATTATTCTGTGAGGTGGAGGTACTTACTCCGACGGCCTGCTTTGATGCGCCATACCTCTCTACACCCAGACCAAGATCAACAGACGTGTTCATGCGCACAAATGTGTGTATGTGTGGGATCTGAACCCACGAGCCTTGGTGTCAAAATCGCGTTATTAACTGCGCCGCCAGAGATATCTAACATGTGTCAATATACCTATATATATATATATATATTTTAATCAATGACAAAAAATACTAATTCATTAGCATTCGCATAACCCCTTCTCATATTAGTTAAGTTATAGCACATAAACTTCAAAGAATTTAATCGATTATCAATTTCATAAAGTTATTCTATACTTGGCTTTATGTAAATATCAACACGGCGCGAGGCACTCGATGTCAGATTATACATCGCTGAAAGCTAAGCACATTTGTAACAATAACTTATGCTTAGGACTATGCCAGCTTTGAAGTATAATTAAGTGACATAAATCGACGAACTCGGAGGCGCAGTGGTGAAACGCGCTGTTACATTACTTTGACACCAACGCTCGTCGGTTCGATTTCCACACAGTACAAACAAGTTTATGTGCAAGAACATGTGTGTTTGTATTGGTCTGGGTGTTTTTAAGAGAGGTGAGGCGCATCAAAGCAACCCAGCTGGGGAATTACCTAAACCTCACAGAAAACCGTAGCCAAATAACAACACCCTAGAGGGCTGTTGCGTTCCTGCGTGTGAGTGAGGTCACCAGTAAGCTGCTAAGGAGTTGCTTTGTTAGCAGAAGAGGAGACATCGCGCGAATGATACCTAACGTGTTGAAAGCGTTCATAGGCTGCGGTAATTGCTTTATATGAGGTGGGACATTGTATAAAAAAAAATCCTAAGGAATCCAAATTTATGGTCATTTTTAGTAACTTTTCATTTTTTTTTTTATATAAGCATACGGCCTGCCTGATGTTAAACAGTCACCGTAGCCTATGGACATTTGCAACACCAGGGGCGTCACTCATGCGTTGCCGACCCTCTAAAAACCTCTTCACGCATTTCTTGAAGAACTCCATGCTGTAGTTCCTTGGAAAAACCTCGGCTGGGAGCTCATTCGACAGCTTGAGTGTTCTCGGAAGAAAACTTCTCTGGAACCGCACCGTACGCGACCATAGCGGTTCAAGCGTGTGAGGGTGAACTCCCCGCCGTCGGCGAGCGGTGCGGTTATAAAAAGTAGCCGTCGTCATCATTTCGAACAACTCTATTTTTGTTTGCGTAGATTGGCTATGCAAGCTCTTGTTTATATTGAATGTACTTTCTATATATTTATCATCATCATCAGCCTGTATCTACCCACTGTTGGTATAGGCTTGCCTTTTCTACCCCATCTGCCATCGCTGAGTCGGCAGATGTGACCGCCCCACTGCCACTTCTGATTGCCGGTTCTGAGAGCTATATCGGCAACTTTAGTTCTCCGTCGAATTTCTTCGTTCCGAATTCGATTCCTTATAGAAACTCTGAGACTTCATCTTGACGACCAACCGGCATTTGTTCAATGATGTCTCTGTGATCAACAGGGTGAAAACCGGAAGTGATCATCGGATGATCTTGAAGGCATCTTGAACCTTAACATAAAGCAGGAAAGGCCTCGCCTGGTGAGTCTACGCTTAGACTTCTTCTTAGCTTAGCTTTCAACTCGAACGATCGAGCAATCGTTTTCAGTACCTAGATGATTGCATAACACCAGACGATATCAACAGCAAGTTCGTCGAAACTATCCATGCTCAAAT
Source organism: Pyralis farinalis (assembly GCA_947507595.1). Taxonomy (NCBI): domain Eukaryota; kingdom Metazoa; phylum Arthropoda; class Insecta; order Lepidoptera; family Pyralidae; genus Pyralis; species Pyralis farinalis. The sequence goes on along the minus strand of OX382257.1, from coordinate 42,344,429 downwards.
CCACTCCTAATAAGAACTCAAAAACTCTCGATACATACGCAGTATCTCATGCAGGTCAGATGTGAAATGTGGTTGCAGTCTTCAGCTCATACGTTAGAGAGCTGGTACCTGAACAGGCAGATCTCTAAATGCATATGGTGGTGTTGAGTCACACGCCAATTTAATACAAATCGCCTTCAGAACCCGTTATATACCTTTTCCCATACATTTTTTTCGAAGTTTCAAAGGGTTAAAGAGGCGATAGTGCGAAACCATGGCTCCAAAGTCTTCGTCAAAAATCTGTATGTTGGGCAAAGTCAACTTACGAAGTTGAAGACAGGTGCCATTATTTTTTACGAAGGCTGAGATTTTGAGTGAGACGGAGTAGTTCTATGGACAGCTGTACACATCATCGCTACAGCCGAACAACAGTACTAGTAACGATCCAAGAGCTAAACTGACCCAACACTATACCGAAGATATCCCGGACTGTGTGAGATTCGTATGGTTCTTAAATAGCTTAAAAATGGGATGGCCGATACTGGTAGTCCTTCAGCAGCTAGAATTACCAGAGGGAGACTTTGGAACAAAAGTCGTCTGCATGGTCGTACCTCTGTCTCACCTATTTCTACCGCCAAACAGCTATATTTATATATCTGTGTTCCGGCTTTAAGGGTGAGATATGGCAGAGAAATTACTGGGTACTGTGATGAAATATCCTTAGGCAACAAGATTGGCAGGGAGTCGATGGATGCAGGTGGCACAGAATCGAGACGAGTGGCACTCTAGAGAGGAGGCCTATGTTCAGCAGTAGACGAATACAGGCTGAAATGATGATAATGAACAGTTCAAAAGTCTGTGTTAACTGAAATTCTAATCATAGTTAACAGAATCATTATGTAATAGAGGGCAGCAGCATAGGCGTTATTTTACGAAAGTCAGATATAGAGGCAACTTGACAAGCTCGGTGGTGGATTGCCTAGCGATGGCTACTTTAGCTCCAACAATATTTCTATGTAAGAAATATCTGCTTTCTAACACAAATATGTTTTCTATGTATTATAAAGTCTTAGTATTGTCTTAGGTTTTCGCGATTGTTACACATTGAATTAAACAATTTTTAACTTAGTCTTCCTGCGACCACGGACGCTGCAAAGCGTTCGAAACGTCAGGTTCAACAAAATAAATAAAATATGCGATACTTCCGTTAAAAATTGTTTAATTCAATTATAAAGTCTTATATATATATATATATATTTAGAGGTCATTATCATATATATATATATATATATTTAGAGGTCATTATCAGATTTAGTCTGGATGCTTTCTATGTACATATATATACAAACAGAAGTAGAAGCATGTATTTACAAAAATCTATTTACGTATATTTATATTTACCTTTTTAGTAGTACCCATAGCACAAGCTAGCACACCCAGCAAGCTTGGTTTGAGATTGGGTGGCGCTTGATAATTTGTTCGACAATACATGTGTATTTATTTATATAAAAAATCCGATCTAAATTACTTCCGGTGGCGGGTGCATTCCATTCCTCCCAAAGACAGACACAACAGCCGAGGTACAAACAATGCAGCCACGGCGGGTACTGTCCGGCACTACTTCGCATGAACTAATTGGTGACAGAAGCACACAAAGTAATTTAGATCGAATTGCTTGAAAATATAATTAAAGCCATATTCATTCAATTTAAAAACAACAGCTCAATTGATTCATCAGAAAAAAATGGGAGAAAATTAATCTCAACATATGTTCATATTTACAAATGTAAAAATTTTCCTCTAGAAATGTGTGTAACTTGATGATTGACAAGTACCTTTAAAAAACGAATATTTGAAACAGATCATTTATTTAAATAGCTATCTTTAAAACGAGATAAATGCAAAAAGCCGTCCTAATTTGCCTTTGGTATAATACCGCATTTTCCTTGGATAGTTTGAACAATGGCCAAGTTCCAAGCCATCTGTTCTGTGTCGATTTTGAGGAAGTCTCTTGGGGGCAGCTGCAAGTATTGACAGTAGAGTGCAAGTTGGATGTAACGTTTGCAAAACCATTTAGTTTATGTATACAATGTAAGATCTTCTTCTTTGCGTTATCCCGATTTCTAATCACTGAAGACTCTGAAATTACATAGAGCGACTGCTGTTAGACCTCCATCTAGGCAACCCTAAGGCAAAATGAGATATTTCTTAGGTCTTTTCAAATATAATTCCTTTTATGAGTGGGTTTCCTCACGATGTTTTCCTTCACCACCGAGGATGTGATAAATCCGTATTTATACAGATGAATAAAATTGGAGTGTCTGGTTGTAATATTAAAATAACCGCTTTGTACTGAACGCATATGGATGTATACACGATACATATACCAAAATGAATATTTTTACAATTTTGTCTGTCTGTCTGTTTGTTCCGGCAGATATCTGATGTAATAAGGAGTAACTTAGGCTACTTTTATTTTAGAAATTTTATTTATTTTTATTAATATAAATAAACAATATTCCACGCGGACGAAGTCGCGGGCACAGCTAGTATGTACATAAATTCGAAAACACGAATTTAACTGCTCTGCTACTGCTCTAATTTATGCAATGTAAGATATTTTGACGAAAACTAATGGCATAGTTAAGTAGTTAGCTTCCGCTGAAATACTCGTACTAAATAGTATTTTGGTACCTACTTTCAATCCCGTCCGATTCATAGTCACACCAAGTAGTCTCACTAGTGTAACTAATAATAATATTTGTTTAATAATATTTTTAAAGACCTACGTAGTGATGTAGTGACATAGCCACTATTGTTGGTATATGTAGAGAACTAAACTCTTCTTACGTACGAATATATTTTTTATCTGATCCTATTTATGTATATCTTCACGCCAGGTCCATTACGGGGTAGGCAGAGAGAATCGAGCGCCATAAGACGCGGTTCTTACATACTTCACTCGCTTCTGTAAATTTCATATTTATTTTTATGCACGCTCCTGGGGCTTCTGACATCACCTTTTGATAAAACATGACCAATTTGGTCATGGTAGGTTAGTCTAGGTTTTCCTGATACTATAAACTAGACAATAAGGGTAAATACATGAAAATATAACAAAGAGATTCTAACTTATTATCTAGGAAGTGTATTTAGAGACACGGTCTAAGAGAACGCGTGATGCCTATATTACTGATTATAACATAATCTATATCATTTCCTTATTTCTATCAACGTCTTTTTTTCTGACAACGTCTAATTCAAAAGGTACCGATATAACTTTAAGGTAGGTACACATCTACGGTAGTGATCCCCATAACCTTTTTGTAATTTGTTTTGTTATATAACAGAAGATAATTTGGTTTTTGTTCTCAGTAACATCACTGAGAACACAAACTGAACAAATTGGGACGTGGATTACATTAAGTTAAAGTTATGCTTACATTTAGCGTATTCACTTATATAATTTAAAAATAAAATCGAATAAACACAAATATACTTCTTTTCATATACAAAATATCCAAAAATTATTCACAACATATCCGAAAAGCAAGGCATATTGGCAATTTGGTGTTAGACGATAGAGTAACATACTACTCTATCGACCAACGTAGTATGAAAAAATAAAAAAAAAACCGTTACCAAAATAAGTCATATATATTTATATATATGACTTATTTTTACGTTTACGGAACGTTTTTCTATATATATATATATTGGATTTTTATAAATAAGTTACACTGGCTAATGTCACTATGGGTAAATAAAATTATTCTTTGTCATACTATCTGACTACTTGGTGTGAGTAGGAATCGGTTGGGCTTTTAATGATTATTACACATCCCTTTTCATTTAATCTAATTTCTAACATCTGAATGCATTTCCACAGCCGGCTAATGGAGCATGCGGTAAACTTTCTACGTTTGAAACGAGACCTGTTTCCCAGCTGTGGAAAGAGTATGAAATAGCGTCACAATTTCATTATTTATATTTTAAGCGTAATACATTAGTTTCGTTTATGTGCAGTATACGTTATTATATCATATACTAGCTGTGCCCGCGACTTCGTCCGCGCGGAATAGTTATTTATTTATTATTTATTTACCATAAAAAAGATTAATAAAATTTACCATAATAAAGATAAATAAACGTAGCCTATGTTACTCCTTATTTCATCAGCTATCTGCCAGTGAAAGTCCCGTCAAAATCGGTCCACCCGTTTCAGAGATTAGCCAGAACAAACAGACAGACAGACAAACAGACAAAAATTCCTAAAATAAATATTTTGGTATATGTACCGTGTATGCATCCATAAGCATTTAATAAAACGCTGTTATTTTAATATTACAAACAGACACTCCAATTTTATTTACCTGTATAGATTATGTTGTACACAGAAATTGTCCTATGTGGCAATCGAACCCACGAACATTGGTATCAAAGTAGCGTTACTAACTATTAGTTACCACCGAGCTCATTTTACTTTTACGTATTAATGTTAGCAACAAGGATTTGCGAGATTATGCTAGTAATTGAATGATTTGCACAATCAAGAATGTAGTAACTTGATTTTCCATATAGTCTATACAAATAAATATTGTCTATACAAAAAAAAACTTTTCTATATAGTATATACAAAACTAAGAGAACGGATTTATTGTGATACTTTGTAGCGGTTAGTGGCCTATGAAGACTAACAACATATAAATATCACTCGCGCAATGTCACCTCTGATGCTAACTCTTTAAGCTACTCCTTAAGATCTTACTGGTGACCTCACTCATTAAAACACAACAACCTTCCAGGGAGTTGTTATTTGGCTACACTTTTGGCTAGGAAGTTTTTTTTATACTACGTAGAAGGCATAGAAGCACACGACCCACCGGATACAAAGTAGCTACCGTAGACTATGAACGCTTGCAACATGTCAAATATTACTCAGGCGACGCCACCTCAGCTTGTTTCGCGGTGGTTCTTAGACATGTTTTATCAAAATCGGTTCAGCCGTTTCAAGATCATCAGCTCTTTTGTTAGCCGCGGTAGGGATCTTAAACGCATAATGGGTATTTACTTTATTTTCAAACATACGCGTGACACATAATTTGTAACACCCATGTATGCTACAGAACTATGCAAGGTTATAGTTTTTTTTTACATTTTATGGGTTTTTTGTGTCGGTGTTTTTCTAATTTATCATTTATATTTCATTTAAATAATCTTGATTCAAGCCCATAATATAGCCGGCTCACTGACATCTCAGTGTGATTATCATTCAGGCAATGTCGAAGTACTCTTTGTTGCTTTCGTATTTGTACGTGACCCCCAAAATTGAATTCTAATCCATGTTCATAAAAATGTGAATATCTACGACTTTTTTTCTATCCGTACCTTTGTTGCTTCAAACAACTCCGTCGTACTAAGATATTGCCAGTACCTATAAATTTGCATGCATAATACCAACAATTTCTTTGAAATATGATCGGTAACTATTCATGAGCTGACTGTAACTCGATATGCAAATGGAACAATGACTGCTGAATACATGATGAGTTATACTTTTTTTTGTTAAAAAAAGATAAAAATCATTTAAATGTAATTAGGCCCTTTCTTAGACACATCTCACATTCTTTAAATACATACATACCTACATTTTTTAATCTACCAGTATTTCCAAAATGACTATTGGCGAAAAAGAAGTGCCAAAAGAAACTTGCCAATATGGGTCTTTTTTTCATCGTCAATATACCTATATATTACAATAAATATATGTGAGTGTGCACATAGTGATATCAAGTGGTACAATTAAATGTATATTAATACATATGCTGAATCATTTCCAAACATCTCTGTCAGTTAGATATTTATTGATTCTGTAAGAACCCATCTTACACAGAGCATTTTTGATGTACCTTTTGAACATATTGTCCGACAAGGACAGAACTATTTCAGGTAATTTATTATAGAATCAAATACAATTTACAATAAAAGATCTACTAGTCTTAGCAAGCCCATGTACCGGCATACGCAACCTAGTCCTGCTTCTAAGATTTTCACAAAATTTTGAAAATGACTCTATATTTTTACGAGCTTACATTATGTTATCATAAATATACTGAGAGGTAACGGTGAGGATATTTATTTCTCTAAGTAGTTCTTTAAGTGATTCCCTGGCGCCCATGTTATAAATAGAGCGGATGGCTCTCTTTTGTAATATACGAGTATAATAGTTTCAATGTCAACTGCTTTTCCCCACAACAATATACCATACGACACAATATTTATAATAGGTATTTTCTATGTATAATAAGTATGTATTTAAAAAAAAATGTATTTACGTATGTTTATCAGTTGTCTAGTACCCATAACACAAGTTTCGCTTACTTTGGGGCTAGGTGGCGCTGTGTAATTTGCCCCACAATATTTATTTATTTATTTATTATTTACAATGCTATGAAAGTAGCTGAAATAGACTAAGCGGCAGAGTCATTAGAATGGCAGATAGAACACTATTTACCTTGTCAATTTACAATTTATCAAGTAGTCTAACATCTTTGCGTTTTCCCGTTTTCTAAACTTTAAGATTGGTAGAGTCCGCTACCTAAGCGTAAGGATTTGGCGAAGATACTGATTTTTTCATGGAGTGACGAGCATTTTGACGAGCTCGGTGGCTGAGTCGTGAATGACGCGACTTTGACACCTACGTTCGTGGGTTCGATTCCCATACAAGGCAAACATTTGTGTGCATGAACATGTGTCTTATATAAATACTACATTATTGTCCAAAATATACAGTAAGAACACCACACATAAAATATAAGCAGGATATTATAAGTCCAGAATAGTAGAAGATTGAAAGCAGCATAGTATTTAGAAATATGAAAACAAGAACAAAAAAAAAATCGGCCAAGTGCGAGCGGTCTCGCGCACGAAGGGTTCCGTACCATTATCTATAAAAAAGGCAAAAAAATCACGTTTGTTGTATGGGAGCCCCCTTAAATATTTATTTTATTCTATTTTTTAGTATTTGTTGTTATAGCGGCAACAAAAATACATCATCTGTGAAAATTTCAACTGTCTAACTATCACGGTTCATGAGATACAGCCTGGTGACAGACGGACGGACGGACGGACAGCGGAGCCTCAGTAATAGGGTTCCGTTTTACCCTTTGGGTACGGAACCCTAACAAAGCAAAGCAAAACAAGTGTCAGATTGCGGAGCGGAACTAGCGTGTTTTCGCCATCGGATAGAATAGGTGGACAGATAAACTCGGAGTGTCGCGGATAGAATGATGGGCAATTTTGTCTAAACTACGTAGTCTACTGCCTCTACCGATTAGTACATACACAGTAGGTTATATTAATTTGTTTCAGTTTTTTTTTTTTATTTCTTTTACAATAAGTACATTAGATTTTTTTACTTATTGAGTGGACACAAACCGTGCACGGCTTATCTGCCACTGCATCGCTCGGTATTATACAAGTGGTAACTAACAACAATATAACAATATTCAAACAGTATAGCAAAGTTATATAAATCGGACTGTGCATTGACTGTTAATTCCGTTATGAAGAATTTGAGAAGCCGACTTACATGACTTTTTTATTGCTTTAAATTAAACGCTTCCTACGCATTCGGTTTACAACAGAAAAATTTGACAACTCATTAATATGATAAATTTTAAAATATGACATTTGGTAATACTTGAATGAAATTGAAACTCTAAATTGAGCATCCCCTATTTGATAATACGACATATCAATTATAACATTTATCTGTTGCTGTGTGTATTATATGACATTTTGATTTATCAACATTTATTTTATTTATAAGTAAACATACTTAATCTGACATCTCACTTTATTCAATGAATTACTTTTTGTATCATCATATTAGAAGTTGATATTTAGTTATCAAGTTATGCCCTACCAAAGCTTACAAGCTAAAGTGTACTACAACTCAAGTTGTATTACTAGCAATTGTTTTAACTTATTACATTTTACCTAAATCTATTGATTATTAATGTTATCGCCGATCGAATATGACCTTAAACTAACAACATAAGTTACCATTTTCTTCCCTATTAAAGTTATTGGTTATTCAATGAAGAAACGATACCCTATACGGAACTCATCAAGTGTCGCACTAGCGCCTATTGATAGGAACTGACAGGATCGCGCGCGTATCGTCATATCAGTCGACACCAGTCGTCCGTACATTTCCTAATGCTATCAACATTACCACCAGTAGTATCAACATTTTTGGAAATGGCTATGAAGGTTCGATTGATATGTTTTTGCTCTAAGTATAACATCATCAGATAGGAACAATATGGATTCTAATACAAAAAATCCACAACTTTGGCAAACTCATACGAAATAACACAAATATAAATGCAAAAGTACCAACAACAACAGTTTTCTTTGACATGATTCGTGTTTTCGATTTCGTGGCATATGACATATCAATAAAAAAATTAGGCAATCTAGACATTAGGGGGTTACCATTAAATAGGTTGGATTCCTTTCTAAAAAATAGAGAGCAAGCCGTGGAAGTGACAAGCTTAGATATTAAATCAAGTATAATATCAAAATAAATCCAAATACAGGAAGAACACATTTGGTGTGCTACAGGGTAGTATATACTGTTATTTTTTCTGTACATAAACGTCCTCCCTGAGGTAACAAACCACAATTGTGTTCTATTTGCGGATGATGTCGTTATAACCTGCATTAATTTGTTAAATATGAATCAGATATAAATAATGCATATATAAATAACCCAAAAATAAACAAATATGTTTTAAAAAGATTACGAAATACTTCTCACAAGGCCGCTATCTTGACAGCTCATCATGGTTATGTGCTTTTGGTTTGGGGTAACTCCACCGATGTAGAAACACTATTTATTGTACAGAAAAAATGTATACGAGCGATGTGCGGAATATCGCCGTGTGAATTTTGTGAGCCGTTGTTTAAAACATTGGGTATTTTACCTCTTCCTTGTATGTACGTACTGGAAGTGGTTACTTACTTACTTTGTTAAATGCAATGTTTATATTTTTAAAGAACGTAGCACTCTGCATTCTAGAAGCGTAAGATATCCCATTAAATTAGCATATAACCTGGATCCAAAACTAACTCATAATCAGAAGCAGTGTGACTTTATGTGTGTAAAAATATATAAGTATATACCTAATGATATTAAATTTTGTGATATTGTATTATTTAAACATAAATTGGTACTTTGGCTGAAGGAAAATAATTTCTATTCACTGAAAGAGTTCATTAATTATAAATGTAAATTAATTAGTATGATGTCATGTTATGATAAAATTAGAAACTTCAATATTTTGTTATCAACATGAACGTACCTGTTATTTATTATATATTTGTATCTCATAACATTTGCATGCCTAAATTGGTAAAGTACGAGAAACTTAATGTTGTAATTATAATATCTATTTATGTAACCCTATTTTATACAAATAAATTCTTTCAATCATTCGAATTTTGGTGTTAATGTTGTTATTTGCATATTTGTGAGTTGAAAGTGACATATTCGTTGTCGTTAATTGAGTTGTACTCAACTAAGTACGGTAGTAATTTGTTATGGAGGACAAGCTAAAAGTAAGTACTTACTTTTTTTTTTATTTATTTATCGTTTGTACAATATAATTTACACAATTATACAATAATAGCAACAAAAAACCACTGAGGTTTAACAAAAGGTTTACTTAACTGTTCACTTATCTAACCAATTTATTTGCTCAATATTTAAATATCAATTTAAAAGCTAAGACTAGGCTTTAGTAGTTTTAATAGTTTTCTTTAGTTTAAGATGAAAAACGTCTGGGGTTTCGTTTCTTTTTCTTAAAACAATCAAACAAGTAAACGGCGATCTGACGTGAAGTGGTTGTCACTTTTTAGCTAGCACGTTTTTACCTTTGATGGTAACGCAACAACCCCTCCGGTATTTTATTTTTTCAAGATACAGATATTTAGTACCCTTTTCTTGTATTCATTTTTCAGAATCATATGTTAGTAATTTTAAGAAAAGGAGCAAAAGCTACGTTGGTACTTTTTGTCTGAACCAGATTGCGACAGAACCTTTACCTATCAGTGCAGAAAATGGACTTAATGGATCTTCTTGAGCTAAGAGATTCTCCTTTCCATGATTCTCATTTGAACTTAAAAACAGAAAATTGTAAACTTTATGAATCGGGCATAGATGAAGAAGATCCAGACCGAGAAGATTAGTAGAGAGTTTCTGTAAAGCTTATTTAATTAAGGTGCGAAGTCTTTACTTTTCTAAGTTGATTATGTTTTTATTTGAGGTGCAATTAATATTACAAATACAAATTCAAAAAATTTTAATTAAAAAATATTTCCAATCATTGTTTATTATAGCGAATAAGTGATAAGTCTTCGGTGAAAGAACAAATAAGTCTATTATTACGATCAATAAGAAGAATTCAGTGAATTCCTTAACACCATTCGAATGATTGCACAAAATTGCCCTAAACCCAAGTTATAAACATAATGTTAACATATAATGGGATTTTGCAGAAGAGTCTAAACTTTGAAATTGGTGCCCTCTAAAATTTGCATTTTGGACTTATTAACTTTTTCACGCGTGTCACTAAATTAATATATCCGTGTGTAAATATATATGTGTATGCATATACGTGAACATGAGTATCTATTGTTACTGTTGTTTTTGTTTATTTCCAAGTAATCTTCTTGTATGTTTTCTAGCTTTTTCTGCACCACCTATCTGCTTGATTTATTTTTATTTTTCTCTACCCTAAAGTTGTCTGGAAGAGATTGAATACGATTAGACCACTTTTTACACTTTAAGTATAAGCTAATTTCATATATTTTATTATTTTATGTGGTACAATAAAGATTATGGTATTGTATTGGGTCAAATTGCTTGTAAATTTGACCTAATGCTCATGCGCCGGCTTGCGAAATCAGTTTTAGCTATGAAGGAACAAGTTACATCGGAACGGTCAAGTGTGATCATTTAAACAAGCTGGGTCCGTGGTTTCGCTTGCGCTATTTTTAATTAATTTAAATTATAAAATTTTGTATGTTAAATTTACATATATATGTAATATAATGTATAAATTCGTTGTGATAAAAATAATTGTGTATACTACACTACAATTGTATTAGGTATGTGCTAACATATTGACGGTAATACGACGACTACTACTATGTCTTCACGCCAATTTCCTTGTGCGGTAGGCAGAGGGACTGAGCGTCTTGTGAATCAGTCTTCACACAGTACATTCGGTTCTTTTTTAATCTTCCCGTATATCGTTAATGAGAGTGTCGTCGAGTGTCTTGTCGTTTAGATCTTCATTCAAATTTGTCAATTATCTATTTTTTTTATTCCTTTGTCCGTGGGTATGTCAGTGAACACCTCCTTAATGGTTGGATCGATTTTGATGATGTATTCGTATATATTTAAGTGGATTCGAGAATTACTTAGATTCAATTGAACCCAGTAGGTGACGCTGCGATCGGATTACAGGACTTACTGTTTTTATTTTCGGACAGGGCAACGGCTATTGGGTCCGCTAGTCGTTCGTAGTCGAATCACCCGTGCGAAGACGGGACGGGTCGCTAGTCTATCATCAATTGGCAGTGCGTCACCTTGGTCTCCTATGGTTGTCAATGGACTTTATTTATTCTTTTTTCCTCTGTCGCTGTTGTTAAGTTATATTGCCATCAATAAAAAAACATGATTTTCTAAGTGCTCAGCTTGACATCGGAGTGCGATCTGTCCATACTTTCACCTTTGCCCGGGCTTACTGTCTGAATATTAACAACCGTATTCCGTCCACTAATGTTGGGTTTTGTTTACCTTCCGCGCTACGCGCAACTAATAAAACTGAAGTGTATCTAAAAGTACACATACATAATTTAATTTTATGAAGAGATCATATACCCTGAGTGAAAATGTATAGACTCTTTAAATAGTTCAGGCGATACTTTGCGAAAGTCAAATTTACGGCTAATTTGATCTTCTATATCTATTTTATTGCTTCCGCCGGTATACACTCACTATCGTTAATAGATGCATACCATCCTTACTATGGCTGCTCTGATCCTTTCTGCCTGCTGCTGTGCCCTACGATCTACGATTGCCCGCCATCTGGAAGAGGAATTGTATAAAACTGGTGTCACGGACACGTGTTCTCTCTGCCTCTCCGCGAGGCAGGCTCAGGCGCTCTATATGTTAGTCGTATATATGTTAGTAGAATAACATACTAGTCTAACATGCATGCATCTATTAGTGGCAGTGAGAGAGCGCTGGCCGACGCTAGTTCGGATGAACTAATTGACGGCGTAAGTACACAAAGTAAATTAGTTGTATTGACTGCAACCACATAATTTTATCCCGGAAATGCTAAATAATTCACATGAAAAGTTTGAAAAAACTAAAGTCAACTAGGCCAACAGCAAATTTCATAATATATTGGCATCAAGGTTGATGCATGAGATTTAAATTAACGAATGGTCATTGAATAATGTATTAGATTTGAATTTATGCTCTGGTGATGTGGGATTTAATGTGTTCATTAATTAATAGATTCATATCTATTATGCCTAATTATGCCAATTATTCATTAAAGTATTCACGTTAAATGTAGAGAAAATAAAGTTTATGCTAGGCTGTGGCGAGAAGTGAATAATGTTTGGAATTTGCCCTAAACTAATTAATCGATGTTGATTTTAATATCTATTTTTACTACGATTAGTGGCAAACAAACATACTGCTCACCCAAAAGAAGCGATTTCTCCAAGGAGTTGTTTCTTCCACGGATTTTTGTGATTTGGAGAATATTCTCAGAAATCAACTTAATAAATTCTTAATGCATATTCTTAATATTCCTTTACTAGATCCTGAAATCCACAGAGTCGTGGCAGGACAGATTAAAAACCTTTATCAAGGTGGCTATTTCGAATAGAATCTTTTATTTTTATTTTTGCTGAGACTTAATTGCTTGCATAAATATGTACATATTTATGCAAGTTTCATTAAGATTACATTATTTCATAAAATTATTTTTAAGAAATAATGTATGCATGCATACTCATCTGTAGCAGAACTTTATGGCCGGACTAGGTAGAAAGAGGAGAATAATCATCCGATCGCAAAGTATACAAAGAGCGCATACATATACCTCCGGCATTATAAACAAACACAATATTAGTAAAGGAGAATGCCCATTGTTATATGAAGTTTGGATTCAATATTATTTTTATTGTGCACAAATGAAACCTACTGCAATCTAAAGGGTTCAACTATCTATTGGAATAAAAGTAAGTTTTTGCTAACCCATCACTTGTTTCATCATTAGTTTATACTAATTGTAACCCTATTTCTACTATTTAAGATTGTTTTTAGTGGTTATTGATTTTACTCTTTTTAGCATGATATTATATCGTCGTTATAGTCGATTAAGGGCATGTATTTCAAATAGAGGAGGGCATTTCGAATAATGTAAATAAAATTTTATTGTACATTTAATTACCTTTCATTTCATATATAACTTTTACATAATTATCAAAAAGTGTATTATTAATTACATCAAAAGTTTTTCACAGAACTTATGACCTGACTAGGTACATATATAACTCGTCTCTAATTAAAGTATTAAAAGAAAAATCTTAAAAGAAAAATATTATAAGAAATTTAAAAATTATGGCAATATCCCAGATGAAGCTACTTTTAAGATTCTATGAGACCGAGCTAAAGAATGGGTGTGGAAATATTGGTTTCCAAAAACCCCAAGCATTTTTGGCTCTTCCTAAAAACAGAAATAGTACGTTATCAGCTAATATGTCGCATGCAGGTACTACCAGTGACTCGGGCCAGGGTGTATGTGAACTCTTTGCAGAATATTTTCAGTTCATATTCTTGCCACCTAGTTGCGACAGTGAAAATGCATCTATCCCTTCACATGAAAGCGATTGTGATTTTTCGGCTTTTGATGTGTCTCCCATAACTATAGATGCAGATACGGTCCAAAAGCTACTGAGTAGTCCCGATATAAACAAATCGGCGGGGCCTGATTCTATCCCTGCAATTTTTCTAATAACATGTGCTAAACAGTTGTCAAATCCACTTACAATATTATTCCAAAGGTTATTGTGAGAGGGTGTTATGCCACTTATGTGGAAATCAGCCTTTATTTCACCAATTCATAAGAGAGGACCTAAACATGATATCGAGAAATATAGACCTATATCCACACTTTGTTTAATTGCTAAGATTTTTGAATGATTAGTCAAGCAATTGTACAGTGCTATAAAATCAGTATCTGGCTCGCAACAGCAGATGGCTTCCTTAAAAATAAGTCTACGACTACTAATTTAATCATTTTCAATGACTTTCTTACGTCATCTATGGATGATAAGAATTAAATTGATGTTGTCTATACAGATTACAGTAAGGCTAATGATCGTTTAGACCATTCTGTCTGCTATTACTATGCTTCAGACAATCGGTATAATCATTATTAAAAAAAGAAGTTGCATGGTTTCCATTTGTTCATTCATAAATACACAATTTGAGCATCGCCTTTAAATATCGGCACATTGAAGTACCACTCGTCTGGTTTCAATTCTCGTCAGGTGTATCTAAAATTGAAATCCTAACTGGGCTACAGTATTCATAACTAAAACCAATTTGCACGGCTCTACTTGCTCATCTCTTGTGTAAGCATAGTTTATTTGTTCAAACTCTGTTCAAATTCAATATATGAACGGATTGTCATATACAGGTAAGATACGAAAGGATCGGGTCACGTGGCGCTCGGTTCTCTCTGCCCACCCCGCAAGGGATTTACAAGGGAAGGGAGGAAAGGGAAGTTATAGATAGATTGTCATATACAGTGTAATTAAAATATTAATTTGTTATTGCGTAATATCCCGAATGGGGGGATTAAGGTGGGGGATTTTGGGAATATACAACAATTTATTATTGCACTTTCCCAAAACAGACCACATGGGATGTTTTTAGCTGGACATTATGGGAACAGAGGTGATTTAACCAATAAATTAATAACTGACATGATGTCAACCCAAAAACCAACTAATAGGAGCTGAGCATTCCACTTTAGACTATAGATAAGAGAAAGAAAGAGAAAGGGCACCACCTGATTTAAAAAAAAACCTATCAGGAAGGTGTAATAGAAATAATATCCAAACTAATATAAAGAGTATGCAATCATATTTTTAATCTTTGCAAATGCTTCTAGATACAATCAATAGTAAATCTAGTTACATTACAGATGTCCGGTACATCTACAGATCGGCAATGTCATACTAAAGTATTCATACTTCAGTATGAATTTTCGTACTAAAGTATGAAATTGCCGATTTGTACTGAAAAGTTATATAATGATGTTTGTAATATAATGATGTCTGTAAATATTTTATTTTATACAACGTTGGAAGGCATACAATAAAAAAATATCTATTCATTGCTTTGAACTAGAAGTCTGATTTTTTTACTGTTCAAAGGGATTAGAGACCTGAGTATTATATATAGGTATTAATTTCAGCTTGATAGCTCCACCCGTCCCTTAGAAAAGGTCTTTACAGACAGACAGACAGATAGACGAACAATAATGTGATCCTATAAGCGTTCTGTTTTTCCTCTTACGATACGAAACCCTAAAAATATCTTTTATCTTTATCTATCTTCTCTAAAAATAATGTTAAGCCACTTACATATTATGATAAAAATATCATACTATGTATGAAAATAGGCCACTGAATTTCAGAGTAAAATCGCATCCGGTTGGTTATCTTCGCAAAGCCTGCAGATTTAATTTCCTATCCAGCAGCTGACGTCAGCGATTATAGAAAAGGCGTTTAGGTTCGGGTGGCAGCGTTTTATTTATTTAACCTTATGAGATTTTTTCTTCCGCGTAGAGCAAATTTTATCTCCGCCTCGTAATTAACCTGTCTGTCGATAACATTCGTGTGCCGTCAGGAAACGGTGAGAGATCAAATAGGAATCCTTAAAGGGCCGGAGATGGCTCCAGTCCTAAAACACTCACCTATCTTTAAGTACTACTGATACATTTAATGATGGTTTCGAGGTGAAAATGACTCGCTATCATTCCAGCTGTCCTCTTCATCCCGTTGCATTATGCAACATCGCTCTGGCACCAGAGAGGTAAAGCGCATCGAAGCATTCCGACTGGAGAAATACCCCCACTTCATAGAGATCGCACCTTGCAATAAACAAACGATACTACTTGCATGCGAAATTTTAAAAGCAAAACATCATCTAAATTCAAAATTTGATCGAAATAGTTTGAGCCGTTTTCCAGATACACGAAATATATATTTGCCAGAATAGGTCATTTAAATTTTCTCTGTCTACCCCGCAAGGGATTTGGCGTGAAGTTATAGATAGATAGCTCATTTAAATTGGAATGATGTAGGAACCGAGCAAGGCTAAGACTTATCTACCATGACCAAATTAGTCGTGTTCTATCAGAAGGTGTGGAGCCATAGAAACCGGCGAGCGTGCACGAGAAGAGCAATGAATGTTAACGAAGCGAGTGAGGTATGTAAGGAATGAGGCACGTGCCGCTCGGTTCTCTCTGCAAGGGATTTGGCGTGATCTTATAGATATAGCTCATTTAACAATATGAGAATAATTATGAAGTTTAGGGTAGGGAACGCAAGAGTGACCCCCCTGGTGTTGTGTTGGCAAATGTCCATAGAGTACGGTAACTGCTTACCATCAGGCAGACCGTGTGCTTGTTTGCCACCTTCATGGAATAAAAAAAAACATTAAATGTGGATATTCTTGACTTTTGGTCTATACATTGAACGTGCGGGCTGTGTACTTTTGGTTTTACCAATTTTTTAATTTTGGCTACATTGCGGAAATCTACACTATTACCTACGAATAAATAATAAGTCTATTTATTCGTAGACTATTATCCAATATATTTCAGCGAACTATTACACCGCCGTGTGTCGGCAGAGATGTATGCTTCCTCTCATTTTTTATATCGAAATGGGAATTGAAATCCGTGAAATGTTTTTATACAATTTCAGGAGGCATACAAGACCTGATATATAGTGGACACCGTAGCCTATGAACACTTGCAATACAGATGGCATCGCTCGCGCCTTACTACCTTTGCTGCTAACATAGCAACTCTCGAGAGCGAAGTGAAAACCTCACTCTCCTAATGGATTAGGAAACGGGTTAAAGCTAAAAACTGAAAGTTGTGTCTTTCATGAAATGTAATGGATAGATACATAGAATAAGCTTTATTTGCATAATAAAGCTTACAGATTTTTTTACAAATAGCAATGGTAGTTGGATCGTAAATAAAAGATGAAACTTTGATGATATATTTTTTTATAATTTTTAAATTAATTAGAAAATCTGAATTAAATTTAGATACACGCAGCACGCAGCATTTGGTTTTAATTCTTATTGTCTTAATTTGATACATTTTTTTATACACCGTCGGGAGACATACAAGCATACGTCTCGCCTTACGGTAAACGGTAGAGCGGTTCCAGTAGCCTATAAAGGCTTGCAATACATTAAGTATTGATGGCGCGATAACACGGCAAGTCCTTAGGAGCCTTCTGGTAACGTCACATATTCGCAGACATACAACAACCCTCCAATGGTTTTGAGGCCGCAGTTTTCTGTGAAGTGGAGGTACTTCCCTAGAGGAGCTGCTTTGATTGCGCTCTACCCGTCTTCATATAGTTCAAACAATCCAAATTGAAATAACTGTCTAAAACTGGCAAAATCTTGACATTTGAGTATTGAAAAAAGTAATCATATAGACATTTCGCTAATGTTAATATTTGCACTTGTACGGATTCCACTTCACAATTTTTATTTAATAATTATTTTTATGGATAATTTGTTGGATAATGCCGTAAAGGCGAAACCGGTCGGTAAAAATAATTATTAAATAAAATTGTGAAGTGGAATCTGTACAAGTGCAAGTATTAACATTAACGCGATGTCTTCAAAATTCCACCAAGCGCCTACAATCAACAGTATCAACATAATCATATAGAATTTCTTTCTCAGATTTAGTTAAACATGCCTCGAGTCCTTGAGTATGTGAGTGAGTTGAGACCAATTCAACAGAATTGGGGATCTAAGTGGCTCACTAACTTCGGTCCACGTTGCTAAATTACTAACGAAGTTCTCCCTAAATAGAGGTAGGGCGCATCTAATCAGACCGATTGGGAAACTAACTCCACCTTACATAAACGCAGACAAATAACAACTTGTTTGACGAGCTCTCGAGAACATGTCTGTTTGTCTTGGTCTGGATGTTTTAAGAGAGGTAGAGCGCCGTCTGGGGAAGTAACCTCCACCACAGAAAACCGCAGCCAAATAACGACTCCCTAGATGGTTGTTGTGTTCCTGCGTGTGAGTGAGGTCACCAGTAAGCTCCTAAGGAGTTGCTGTGTAAGCAGCAGAGGAGGCATCGCGCGAGTGACACTTAATATATCTCATGCGTTAATAGGCTACGGTACCCGCTTTACATCAGGTGGGTCGTATACCGCTCCCGACGTTATATAAAAAAAACATGACTGGTGAGCTTTTTTTTAACTTTAATTGATTATTTACAAGCTACTGATATTTTATGAGTTTGATTTTTTTTTACATTTTATTATTTATATTCGCAAGATTTTCCTATCGAATTCTATAAAAAGTGAATTACACCACTCTACGGAAAAGAATATACTTTAGGATTCTCTTTAGTAGTATACGTCTTTTTAATATGTTTACCATTAAAAATGGGGAAATAGTAAGTAATGGATGAAATTGACTTTCTACAGTGAGACCTGAGCAATAGGAAATTGTCTATTTTAATCAATTTAGCCATTACTGAGACGCCTTTTCTTCGTCTTTGTGCGTTTATTATGGACACCACATTTCATTAAAATTTATTCATGCAATAATAAATAAAATTAATAGTTTTTCGCAAAATATTATTTTTCGCAGTTTCTTTTTACTTCATTGTTCTTTTTATAGTTTAACGCTTCGGGATACTAACTCTTTAGAGCATTATATAACATATAATGCTTTTCTTTGTTCTTTTTCTTCTTCATTTGTGTTAACAATAGTGCCAAAAATTTAACACAGATTGCGTCCCATTGGTAGTGACTCTGTAAATAAAAAAATGTCTTCCTAATCAAATTCA
Source organism: Pyralis farinalis (assembly GCA_947507595.1). Lineage (NCBI taxonomy): Eukaryota > Metazoa > Arthropoda > Insecta > Lepidoptera > Pyralidae > Pyralis > Pyralis farinalis. Next base: position 42,325,221 of record OX382257.1, on the reverse strand, counting down.
CTTCAATCTTTTAACTATTCTTGAAGTAACACGCACGCAAGGAGGGTCATATATTTATTTTGTCTAATTTAATATTTCAGTTTTTTCCCTATCAATGAGAACAGTTTTGAATATAAAAGAAAAGTATGAATGACATTACGTACTCAATGATTCTATTCTTACTTCACTCACATTGCACATGTCTGGTTAATACTGTGCTGAAAATTGATTACAACTTGCAATCCAGGAGCTCCTGAACTAATTGTTTGCACGCTTCAAAGCATCTATTCCAGACTACTACGAATTAATTCAAGGTATACATTCAATCAAGGACGGTGATGCATAAAGACCAGTGTCAATGCATGGCAGCCGATTCTGTAAACACAAGATTTATTGTCGATAGTACTCGGACGAGATGGCTTCATAACTGGGTTACAGCAAGAACCTTTAATAGTGATGCCCATGTACTATCGATAAATCTTCAATAGTAATTATGTTTATAATTTTGCTAACAAAACATGCTAAATGTTGCGAGTATGCATCGCTTATTTCTCAATGTATGTCTTTTCATCGTCATTACCCGACCCCAGAATATTGAAATAATAGGAGTTTAAAGTATGAAATTGCCGTTTTATAGTAATAGATACTTTGAATTGACATTAAGCCTTCATGGTGTGAGATTTTCAAGTGAACCTTTTTTCACATGATACCTGTGATAGCTTTTCTTTTAAAAAATGTGCAACATTTGATTTTCGAATTTCAATTGTTTTTTTTTTATTCAGCTTAGACAGGAAAGATGGATACTTCGAAAATTCGAGTAATTTTTAAATACGAGTTCCGACGTGGAACTAACGCGGCAGATATATATTTTTTCAGAACGGTTTCCTTTGTAACAGTCAGTGATCATATTTTTTTTATTAAAATGTCATTACTAAGAACATACACTGAAAAAAAATGTTTAGTTGGATTTCCCAGATTCCTAATGGAATTCATCAAAGTCGACGGTTGAACTGGGTCCTACCTTTGAGTTAAGTTGATTTTACCAATCAAAAAAGGTTAATGAAGTACCAGTAAAAATAATAAAATTTATTAGATAATATGATAAACTGTGCCATATTATATGTACAATCCATTTATTAGCGGTAAATTATACATTTAAAATAGTGATAGCTACAAAATACTTTTGTATGAAGACCAACCGTTATATATTTGTAAATTTAACTACAAATTTTTGCAGTAATTAACAAAGTTTACTAGTAAAATTGCCTACCTTTGCTTCTTTGGTAAATTCAACTACTCTTTTTTTTCAGTGTACTTCAACTCATAATGTTCATTGTCAGAACACTTTCCTTCATAACAGACAATGTTGGATTCTGGCGCTCGCCTATCGCAGCACGCTCGCTTCGCTCGCTCGGCTCGCGCGCTGTAGGGTTGCAGTTCTACATAACTCTCCTCCTCGCTTCGCTCGTCGTCGTACCTATTATTAAATGGTATGAGAGAAATTTTCGGACTTCCGACAATAGTACCTACTTAAAAAGTTATATGAAAAGCACTTTATTATTTCGATGTTATTTTCTTTTTATAAAAGCTAATATCTCGGGTTACAAAAATCGAAATAATTTGATCTACGAAAGTGGAAAAATATTTTTTCTCTCACAACTAGTTTCCAAACAGCGAAAGAAAAATCTTCTCTTGTAACTGGTTACGTTAGTTTAGTTACCAAAGTAGACGAAATGGCAGACACGGCTTGTAATATCAATACTGCGTTTGGAGAGGAAACTGCTAATGAACGCATAGTGCGTTTTTGGTTTAAACTCTTTCGTCGTCCATGTGGTTCGTTCTTCAAGTCGAAGTTTCCAACTTCGACTTGAAGAACGAACCACATGGAAGACCACCCACACAGGTGAATAACGCTGAATTGAAGGAGATGGTGAAAGCTGATCCGATGTAATGGTACCAGCACATCTTATCGATAATAAGATTGCGTAATATTATTCAAAATTGGAATGGTTTAAAATTCCTTAAGATTGTTGTATGGTCGAAAGCAACGTGGCTGTGCGCACATGTGCAAACCATTATTTTTTGTTAGCTGGCACCGAGCCCGTCGAGCTATGCAATCAAATTAGGGTTACCCAAGGCTATAGAACAAAACCACGTAAGATATGTTGATGTTTTGGTGAAATTCGAAAATTGACAATGAATACAAGATCTAAACGATCTGTTGGAAATAATTATAACGAGTAATAGATGTTTGAGAATAATTGGATTACAAGTGGTTCGACGCAATTTCTGCCCCAAGGAACAGTCCTTGGGTGTGACAGACAGACTCAGTCTGGAGTTTATTCGGGTATTTAGAATAAGATCTAAAATTTGGTACTAATCACAGTTAATTAGCATGTGTAAATTATGCATTATTCGGTAAATTAAGTTAGTTGTAAGGCCTAGTCTGGAGTGGAGAATGTGTACGGAACCTTGCGTTTAAACACAGATCGGCGTGGCGGTTTTACGGGGGTGAAGTACGGGGGGTTTGTCGTGGACTATATAGGAATGTGAAGCGTGGAGACGCGACACAATAGCCAATACTGACGGTGAGGCGAAACGTATTTCGGGAATTCTTAAAACTTGGTACTTTTGTAACTTAAGCAATCAGTATTCGTTGGGCTATTAGGCTATAAGATTTGTTAACCAATTCTTATAGTTTTCTTTAAATTCGCGATAGTTTGTTTTAAAGTGGCTTGTTATTAAGCAGTATTGACACATTTCAAGCACCGTGGTAAACTGACTGTGACAACTGAGCGGAGTTTGAAGTGTATAGAATCAAATACACGATTTAGTACGGACAGGTAAGCCGTGTCTAGATCTTCCCACATTACACTAGGGCCCCACCTCTCTAACGCGAAATAAAGCGTTCGTGAGGTGTGTACATACATCACGGAATGTCGGGGCGACTACAATCCCGCAGACTGGTCTAACTCATAGTTAGACTAGGTTGAATTGTCATGAGTCTGTGATAATTACATTTTCCGTAATTGGTAGACCGTAGGGCTAGGCTTTCATCGACTCACCCGTCTGCCAGTTGTCTACACAAAGTTATATACACATATATATATTTTATAACACAACTATCTATACACAACGTCCTTAGACACACTCGCGTTAGGGCGTTAGGTCACATCCCGGGTCTTGTTTCTTTAAATCCGCGATAGGTTCTGTTAGATAATTAGGAGTAGGATTAGAGAATTTAAGTTGTAAGGTTCCGTATAGAATCCATTGTCGACTAAGTTATAAATAAGTGCTTGTTCGCATGAGTTTGAATGTTTATTGAATAAGGTGGTTGGTAGTATAAGGAACTCGCGATTTTGACTATATAACGCTCTCATTTTATTTCTTTTGGAAAAAAAAAGAGGATATATTTATATCAGTAAATGTAACATCATAGTGTGCGGTAAAGATTAATCAGTGTTAGCCCCGTGGTTTTGAACATCGATTAATTTTGGTTGGGCGTCCGTGGCGGATCATGTCGGGCCTGTAGCCAGTTCTGAATGCACTGATATCAGACGGTTATTCACTCGACTGATATGGTTGGGTACCGTACACTTTACAATAAATGATGAAGTTTCTTTAAAGTACAGTAAGGTTGAAATGCCATAAACACGAGAGCATAGCTTGCGCGATAACGTCCCGCGTGAATAAGCAAAAGAACGCTATAAGCGTCAATAAACTTTGATTTCCGATAAGCTTGTAATTCGTTCGTATAACGAGAAAGTAATTAACATGTCTTTAAAATGTTAAGGCAATCCGCCGAGTGTATTCAATTCACTCCCATCCAGTCCCATTAATTGGTAAGACCCGATCAGGGTTTAAGAGCTCTTACACAATCAATAATGCGCACATATAACTTATAATATATAAATTATACCAATGGACTCGGAATATTTAAGGCTTGGAGCAGTGGCTATTAGTTGCAACAACAAATATTAAATAAAAGTCGTACGCACACAAATACATGTTTATATAAATACATTGTTTCTTTGCGAAGAAACCAGCTCCAAAGACCTTAGCTGTGTGTTGGAAAATCCCGGCCAGGGTAAACAAGCCACGATATAAATATTATAATACAACCCACACACATGCAAATAAAAGTTCGACTAATCTCGAGCTTATGGGCGGATTTCCATTATTAACTCGTATATACGACACTAGGCGCTAAAACATCGAAATATCTTACATCAATATATATATATATATCAACAAATCGAAGTAGAGCTGTTATTTCAACTGTACATAGGCTGGGAAGATAGGGCTTTAGGTAAATACAGAATACATAAGACGATACTAGGTAGCATAGGTAGGGCTTGATCACGAAACGCATAGGTAGAGCTTAAAACTGAGATTAGGTTATCTAGGTAGGACGTAATATTAAACACATACGTAGATCTTAGAACAGGTACATTAAAGAAGTATAGGTTAGGCACATAAGTAGGGAATTTAGGACATTAGGTAGGGAAGATTTGTAGAGCTTAGCAAGGCAGAAACGGTTAGTTCGTTAGGTAAGATAATAATAACATAATAGCAATAGAATTAGATAGGATTCATCAGTAGCAGTAGGTGTAGTTAAATAGTAGGTAGTGAAAATAATAGTAGGCAGATAGGCTGGACACGCTCCAGTCCATTAAATTTGGAAGGAGCCAATAGGCATATCGGTGAGTAGGCTTAGGCGTGCTGCATGCATGTCCACTACATCCACTACATCCACATAGGTTTCATTCCGTTTACATCCCGAGGCAAAAGCAGTAGGTAGCTAGGGTGGGTCGCCCTGCGGTCCACTACACCGAGTCAAACTACCCAGGAATTAGAGACATTTAACGTTACCGTACCTACGATATTGACTCATTTGCATCAAATCAATAAGATAAAACAAAGATATAAAAAATGGGTGCCTCATGATTTCACTGATGTGAAGAAAGTAACCCGCGTTGAAACTTGTGTTGCGTTGTTGAATCGGTACGGAAATGAAGGAATATTGGATCGAATTGTGACATGTGACGAAAAGTGGATTCTTTACGATAACCGTAAGTGAAAAATGCAATGGCTGACCCCAGGTCAAACGCCGCAACAGTGCCAAAGCTTACCAATCAAAAGGTAATTGTAACTGTTTGGTGGTCTCTTCATGGCGTTATTCACTATAGCTATCTCAGGTCTGGTCAAACAATAACAGCAGATGTTTACTGTGCCGAACTTCGAACAATGATGGTGAAACTGGCAGTGAAACAGGCCCGACTCGTGAGTCGATGTTTACCATTATTGATCCATGATAACGCAAGACCTCACTCTGTACGGAAACCGTTGTAACTCTACAGGAGCTTCAGTTAGAAACCATACGTCATCCTCCGTACTCGCCAGACCTTGCTCCAACTGACTACCATTTTTTTCGTGATCTGGGGAAGTACCTCTACCTCACAGACAACCGCAGCCAAATAATAACTCCTTAGAGGGTTGTTGTACTCCTGCGTATGAGTGAGGCCTCCAGTAAGCTCCTACAGAGTCACTCTGTTAGCAGCAGAGGTGGTGTCGCGCGAGTAATACTTATTGTATTGAGAGCGTTTATAGGCTACGGTAACCCCTTTATATCAGGTGAACCATATGCTTGTATACCTCCCGACGTTGTATACATAAAATGAACTAACAAATTTGTCTAACATGTATTATGCTTACAAGTATTGATTAAGTTTCTTGCAGGTACTATGAACACTTGCATTGCAATTCAAGCCATAGTAACTAATGTAGACTTACGAAATTTGTGGTATTACATATTTTATTTAATAATATTATCGATAATTTTCATATCGATAATAGTTTTCTTTACATTTGCTGTTCCCTAACGAGCAACATCGGCACAGGTAACGAATTCCCCATGCCATTCCTCAATATCCATGAAGTATCTACTCATGCACACAGCATCATCCCTTTGCCATGTGCATCACTTTGAATAATTTTACCCTATATAATGAATATTCCAAAATGAATGTACTCGGGACCCGTAACCTACGTGTGTTGTAATAATAAGTGTTTTAAACAAGCATACGACCCGACTGATGATTATATCATATACCGTAATCATTTTAGTGGTTACCGTAGCCCATAAACGCTTCCGGAGCAATGAGCTGTCTTGAGCTTGGTCAAAATGTTATTGAATTAGGTAAGATGTGGTATGACCTCTATGCCGAAGTTTTCCAAAAGACTTTCACAAGACGTCAGGTTTAGTTTACGATGTCGAGGAGCAAATCAGTGATAGCCTAGTGGATACGAACTGGCCAATTAAAGTACAGGTCTCTGGGTCAAATCCTGCTTAGCATGTACCACCAAATTCATGATTTCGGATTAATGTACAAATTAGTGAAGGCAAACATCGTTACGAATCTCGCACGTCCAAGATATTATATTTCGAAAGACGTGTGACCTAACTTAAGGAAGGGCGGTTTTTTCTTCTGGGTTATGGTGACCCGACGACAGACGCGTGTCAAAATCTTTGCCAAATACTTATGTTTAGGTAGCGGATCTCGCCAATCCTAATGGATTAGAAAACGAAATAACGCTAGGAATATGCAGTCCAACTAATGTGAAATATTACCGTAAATATTTCTACATACGAGTACCATGAACAAATTGGTGATGTTTTTTCAGAAGGTGATGTCAGGAACCTAGGAATCGACGAACATGTATGAAAAGAACTACAAATGTTTAAAAGGCGAGTGAGGTATGCATGGCCCGCGTATTATGGCGGTGGGTTTTTTCTACCTACAGCGCAATGGACCTGACCTGAAGATATACCTAGGTACGTACGTATTCATTTAGTTATCTAATTATGTGTTTTTAAACGATCATCGATGATACTGTACCTACTTCCAACTATTGACTACATATTGGCAGGCGTTTTTTCTTACTACTACTACTATAACTTCACGCCAAATCCCTTACGGGGTAGGCAGAGAGAACCGAGCGCCACGTGACTCGATCCTTACATACCTCACTCGCTTCTTTAACATTCATTGCTCTTTTCATGCACGGTCGCCGGTTTCTAGGGCTCCTGACATCACCTTCTGATAGAACACGACCAATTTGATCATGATAGGTAAGTCTTGGCCTTCCTCGGCTCCTACATCCTTCTGCGTTTTTTCTTTTACTTAATAAATCGACTACTTTTACGTCTATTGCAGATATCAATAAAATATACATTAATATCATTGCCAACTAGGCGGTACTGACAAATAAATAACGTATCAGAACTGTGTTAGACATCGTAAAGATTACGAAAGCGCATTTTATTTATGTCCGTCTGTTCCACAAAACTAGTAAATGAATCGTAATTAAGATAAAATGTTAATAGGTTATGTCCTACAATGGTGTTAGTTTGTATCCTACATTAATCTAGGGTTAGCGTAGACAGACGCGTGACGAAGAGACAATATATGGTAAGTCGATACAAATGTACACTCAACCTTATCATGTTTGATATACGGCATATGAAATACGATGATGGCATCTTAGAAGCAGAAATAAGTTGCGTATGCTGGTACATCGGCTTACTAGGGCTGTTAGGTCTTGTAAATTGTATTCGAATCTATAATAGATTACCGGAAACAGTTCTGTCCTTTTCTGCTCTTCAAAAGCAACGAAAACACTCTCATTAAAAAGGATCATTATAGAATTAAAGAATATGTAACTCATCAAAATGTTTGGAAATAATTCAGTACTTATAGGGAATTATATATCTTTATATGACGACATAAAAGAGACTTATATTGGCAAGTTTCTTTCAGTATTTCTTCTTCGTCAATTGTCATTTCCAAATATATACCTAGAGAATTGAAACATGTAATGCCAGAGAGGAAATTATGGCAATTAAAGAACTTTTATATTTTATGTTTGTTATTATAATACAACAGTGATAGCCCCGTGTATAAGTAACTGGCTTATTGACCAACAGGTCCCCGGTTTGAATCCTGGCATGTACCACTAAATTCGTGTTTTCGGATGTATGTACATATTTGTAATTATCACTTGCTGTGATGAAGAACATCGTGGGGAAACGTCCAAGAAATTATATTTCGATAGACGTGGGACCTTACCTAAGAAAAAGGTCTGATTTTCCCTCAGGGTTGCGGAGGTCTGACGGCAGTCGCTCCGTTTAAAAATCAGTATTCTTCGCCAAATCTTTAGGTTTAGGTAGCGGACCCCGCCAATCGCATTGGATTACGAAACGGGATAACGCTAGGAAAAAGGTATTTGGTTGAAAGTAGGTCGCCTAGGGCAGCTTATGATTTCGACCTTGCATTCTCTGGTCAAATTTCAGCCGTACGTCGAAGCTAATAAGCTTAAGTTTATATTGTTATTGAATGTAGTCTTGTGGCAGTCCCTCATGAGGTATATATGGCTCACTATAGTCTTTAGAGACAAAGTCAACCTGACATACACGTGGTGCCCTCAGCTAGTTAAGAAACGAACCATAAGAGAGGTAGGGCGCATTGAAGCTATTAGCACCTCTACTCGAGAGAAGACCGCGGCCAAATAACAAAAAAATGTGTTTCTGCCAATGAGCAAGGTTACTAGGCTAGGCTACTGAGGAGTTGCGCTGTCAGCAGCAGAGGTAGCATCGCGCGAGTGATACTTAACGTACCTTTATTTCAAGCGTTCATGTGCTACGGTAACTACTTTACATCAGCTGGGCTATTGATTAGCCGCCTGTTGAGTAAGAATCTAAGATGGCATCGCAGGACCAGTTCTTCTTATATTGCAAACATTCTGTAACGGTAGCCGCTTCAAAATAGGTGTGCCTTATGCTTCTTGAAGTTATCCTGCTGAAATGATCCTGAAGTCGGCAACGCATGGGTGACACCCCTGGTGTTGCAAATGTCCATAGGCTACAGTGACTGTTTACCATCAGCAGGCCGTATGCTTGATTATCACCTTAGTGGTATAAAAAAGTACTCTCATCCTTAGACTACTTCATTTTGTAAACATTATAATGTTGATGCGTAAAAACGTAAACGAAAATGCACGTGAGTGAAGCCATTGGCAGTAGCTAGTCAGTATTATTACATGAAGATACAGCACTACCCACATGCAATCGAACAAAATGCTATACCAAACTTAATATAACTTTGTCAATACGAACGTGTTACGATGCCGGCATTAACTCGCGTCATATTAACTGAGAGTGCGCGGTAACTGAATTATAGGGCCCGAGTTAAATTGACAATTGAAGGTTGCGAACACGGTGACAGGAGAAAGCGATTTTATTTTCTTCTTATTTGTTACTAGCGAACCGCCCCTGTTTCGCACGAGTTGCGAAGATACTAATTTGTTTTTAGTTTTGTAATACGTAAAAGATAACCAGTTGAGAATGCGCAAGTTTGCATTGCGAGGAACACCTGGCTCGTCTATTACATAACAATGCAATTTTTTCTTTTTTATATTGTCGGCCATTTTGACCATGTTCCGTAAGAGATAGGAACGCCTTCCTGAACATTCCCATTCTACTTTTTTATCCTGAATCCGAATCTGAAGTCAAAATTCGAATATTGGAAAAAAACGCATTCACAGACAAACGCACACACAGACAAACATATAAAATTCATATAGGAACGGTGTTCCTGAAAATGATGACTGCGGGTTATCCTTAGGAGACAAACATTTACAATTTTTGTAGATCTTTTAAAGATATATCTACAATTTCGTAGTACGTTACATTATTATGATCTATTTCGTAAAGTTTAGCCAGAGTTTGCCATGTAAGCGCAAAAAAATATGTTTTTACGACATCACATTACAAGTCTTTTAAATTATCGGCTTTTCTCTGTCATAATATCCATGTATTATACATATAATTTTTTCTCTTGAATCACTCTATCTACTGATGAAAACCGCATAAAAATCCGTCGCGTAGTTTAAAAGATCTACGCGTATAGCGGTGGGAAGCAAGTTTCTTTTATGCTATATAGAGATTTGTACCATTACATCATTTTGACAAGTCCAGTGGGGTGTTCGATTCTCATACTAGAAATTGTGTTCATGAACATGTTTGTATGTAATATCTAGGTTATTGTAAGAGACGGTTGATACATAAACCAAACATATGAAGGAAAATAATATCCTATTCATTTAACTGAGCAATAATATCAAAAATGGCGTGTGGCTGTGTGAACACTGACAGCCCAGTGGATAAAGAACCTGCTTGTTGATCAACTGGTCCTCGGTTCAAATCCTGGCATGTACCACTAAACTCAGTTAAGTTGAGAGCTCGATGGCATCGTTGCGCTTGTTATTCTACCCAAACACGCAGGGTAAGCAACGTCGACCGTAATCTGTATATGAATGAGTTTATCTAGCTCGAGCTACTCCGTGACCGAAGGGCATGTTAAGTCGTCGATCCCGGTTGTTGTCGATAGATAACAGTAGCTAAGATAAGTCTGTGGCTTCAAAACACTGGCTCTGCCAACCCGCAGGTGAACAGCGTAGTGGTGCGTATTCTAAGCCTTTTCGATTGAAGGGAACCGTACCCGTTGCAGTGGAAAGAGGGTACACCAGTAGTAGTAGTAGTCTTCATCCCAAAACATCAATACACAAGGAAAACATCGTAAGGAAACCCACAAGTCCAAGAAATTATATTTAGAAAGACGTGTGACCTTACCTAAGAAATATTTAATTTTCCCTCTGGGTTGTGGAGGTCTGATTGCAGTCGTTCCATGTAAAAATCAGAGTTTTCTCCGAATCCTCAGGCTAGGCTTAGGTAGCGGTCCCAATCCTATTGGATTAGGAAATGCGATAGTGGTAAGAAGAAGAAGACAAGTGTGACGGTGCCTAAATCGTTAACGACGCAATACTAACTTGCACATCGCAGTCGGTAAAGTATTTCGTCGCAGCCCACTGTTTGATGCTTGTGTTCCAAGGTACTGCGTTGATTCATATCTGTCGTGGGAAACAAAAAAACCGGCCAAGTGCGAGTCGGACTCGCGAAGGGTTCCGTACCATTATCAATAAAAACGGCAAAACAAAAACACGTTTGTTGTATGGGAGTCCCCCTTAAATATTTGTTTTATTTTAATTTAATTATTTATTTTTAAAGTGAATATATAACTAAATATTCTGTGAATATTTCAAGCGTCTACCTATTACTGTTATCAATATCGAGCAAAAACGAGCAAACATCACGTTTGTTTTTTTTTACTAACACAGCAACTCCTAATGAGCTTACTGGTGACCTCACTCACACGCTGGAGCACAACAATCCTTAAGGGAGTTGTCATTTGATCGCGGTTTTCTGAAAGGTGGAGGTACTTACATCCACAGGCGAGCTGCTTTGATGAGCCCTACCTCTGTTGAAAATATCCAGAACAAGATATACAGACATGTTCATGCACATAAATATTTGTCCTGTGTGGGAATCGAACCATGTTGTTGGCAAAGTAACGTAACAGCGCGTTTCGCCACATCGCCACCGAGCTCATCAATGAATGACTGATTTATACAGTAGTTGGAAAACCCAGTGGATTGACTATCGATCTGTTGGGTAAGGAAGTCTAAAACCTTACCCTTATGTTACTCGAATAATCTCGATTAGAAATCAAACTATGTGGAACGCTTGTGACTTGACCCACTCGGTTCAGCAATCTGGACTGGGGTCCATTTAGACACGTTCTCCTTAAATCATGCTTAGTGCTTTCTACACGGTACTCTAGTTTTTTTTATGTGGTATGCCGGGCATATCTGCTGAGTTACACGCACAGAAAGAATATCGAGTGGGAAGCAAGCATATGCCATATATTTACCAGAAGGAGACTTTGCACAAAAGTCGTCTGCGTGAGTACCTCTGTCTCACCTATTTCTACCGCCAAGCAGCTATTAATGAAAATGAAAATAATGAAAATGCTCTCTCCGCCATACCCAGCTCTCGCTTCCATGAGTAAGAGTTGGGGCCAGCACTGCATTGCGTATAGCGAGCTGTGCCTTCTGGCTCAATTTTTTACTGTCAAGAAGTTATCCCAACGCTCCATGCACACTATTCCCAGATTTCACTCGTCTTTCTTCATATGCGGTGTATCTTCCATCCCTGCTGAAAGCGCATCCAAGATATACAATCTCATTCACTTGTTCCAACACTTCATTATCAACCGTAATCCTTAAATACAAAGTTATTTTAGCTTTAAGAGGTATTTCCTTGAAACAAAGAAAAAAGCACTTAAAAATTATAGTGTTACTAGCGTTTGCGCACGACTTTGTTCGCGTGAACATTTAGATGAAACATCTGAAGTTTAAAATACTATTTATAAAAATACCTTTGTAGGTATTTTATTCACCTTAGACCAGAACTTAAACCAGTTGAGAATGCGCAAGCTTGCATTGCCAGTGGAACACCTGGCTCGTCAATTATATAACAATTCAGTTTTTTTTTAATTTGTCGGCCATTTTGACCATGTTCCTTAAGAGATAGGAACGGTGTTCCTGAACATTCCTACTCTACTTTTTTATGCTGAATCCGAATCTGAAGTCAAAATTCGAATATTCGAAAAAAAAACGCACACACAGACAAACGCACTGACAAACATACCTATAGATTTCATATAGGAACGGTATTCCTGAAAATCTGCGGGTTAAGTCTGAATATGATATTTTTGAATTGACGCCACGATTCTGAAGATATATGTTTTCTACTTTCACATTTATTTTAACATACCCCACCTAAGAAACAAACATGCCATCTATCCGATGATATACAGTGCGTCATTCGTACGTTGCCAGCCCTGCAATCACCTCTTCACACCTTTTTTGAATAGCCCCAGAGTCTGTAGTGCCTGAACAAGAAAACTCAGTAGGGTAAGTACATTTCACTATTTAAGGGTTGTATGTATGTTTTGACGCGCTCGGTGGCGCAGTCGTGAATGACGCGACTTTGACACCAATACTCGTGGATTCGATTCCCACACAATTGTCTGTTTGTCTTGGTCTGAATGTTTTAAGAGAGGTTGGGCGCAACAAAGCGGCCCGTCTGGGAAAGTACCTCCACCTCACAGAAAACCGCAGCCAAATAACAACTTCATAGACGGTTGTTGTGTTCCTGCGTGTGAGTAAGGGCATCAGTATTACAAGAGTTCATAGGCTACGCTAACCGATTTACATCACGTGGGCCGTATACTTGTATGCCTTATGAAATTGTATAAAAAAAATCTCGCCATGACCCTTGCGGGGTAAGCAGAGGGAACCGATCGCCATAATACGTGGTTTTTACCCACCGCAATCGCTTTTTTAATATTCAAAGCTCTTTTCATACATGCTCGACGGTTTCTAGGGCTCCTGACATCACCTTCTGATAAAACAAGACCAATTTGGACATGATAACTATGAGTTCTCATAAGAAAACTGCACAGTACGCGATTATTGCTATCCCAATGAATAAGGTATTCCCCGCCGACGAATGGTACGCTGCGGTAGAAGGAAGTAGTTGGCATCATACCGAACAAACTACTCGGAATACAACCCTTTGAAGTTACCGATAAGGCCTAAGTAATAGTGAAATTTGCGGAAAAAAATGGTTTCCACTAGCTTGTTGGATTTCTGTTACAATTTTTTTTTCAATTAGTACAAAACTTATATTGGAAATAAATATAAAAATGTACATAATATATGTAGCGTTTGCCTGAACATGAATGTGGGAAACGCTCGCTTTTACGAATTTTGTTATGAATAACAAAAAATATACAAAACTCCTTCACAAAGGATCTAAATTTGAGATCACTGGTAACAATAGCAAGAGGATCTAACATAATCGAAAGAGCAATTCATGTTTGTCCATTTTTCCTCAATTCAAAGGATTTTTATGATTGATGAAAGTATTCTACAATAGATACAGGTTGTCGGTGAGGACAAACAACTTTTGACAAGGGTTGCAAATTGGAGAGCTTTTAGTATTTTTGGTGATTGTGTGAAGTGAGAGTTACAGGTCAGATTTGCCTAACATTTTTCACACAAGTAAACCAGGATTACAGTGAGAGGGGACGGTAACGGGCAATCGATATTTTTAGTGCTGCGTTTGGTGTTATGCTGATATAGAGATACTACATGGGTGCTCGAATCTCTCTGCCTACACCGCAAGGAAATTAGCATGAAGTCTTATATATTAAATTCTCGTGTCACAATGTTAGTTACCATAATCCTCCGAAACGGCTTGACCGATTTTGATGAAATTTTATATGCATATTCAGTAGGTCTGAGAATCGGCTACTATCTATTTTTCATACCCCTAAGTGATTAGGGTGGTGCACCCCAAATGATTTTTTTTTATGATAATAAAATTAATAATAATAAATATTATTTTTTAATATAATTATTATTATATTAAAAAATACATACAACCCTAAATTTTTACCCTTCTACCATCAACCCCTATTTTTATAATACTAAAATAATCCTAGGAATAATTTATATGGCAAAACAACGTTTGCCGGGTCAGCCAGTTATAGATAAAGATAAAAAAAAAGATAAAAAGATAAAAATTCTTTATTTGCAATTGGGTCCTCTCTAGCACTTAGACACGTCTTACATTTTTTGAAATATAATCTTATTGTATCTTATTCAATTCTCTTATTTTATTTTTTCCTTTTTTAATCTACTAGCTAAATAGATAAAAACTATAGCTATAGCTAGATAAAACACTAATTGGCTACTACTGAACGTTATGTGGGTTTTGTACCTATATTTATTTCTCTTCGACTTCGAGAAGCTGATGGTTCTCACCCCACGGCCGGTGACGACAAATTACTAGCTATATTTAATATTAGTAACAATGCTAGATCCCAATTCAGTGCTTACAATTAGAATAATGATAAAGGAAAAGTTTTTAACTTATGACAAGAATCATTTCTATGTGGTACGAAAAAGCTTCTACAAAATGTATGTGTTTGTTTATTTAATGATAATTATTGTGTTAGTATATAAATATTTACCGCTAATACAGTGGTATTCGATGCACAACGTGAATTTCTAAGTATGTGTGTTGATTCTAATACTTTCTTGTTTACGATTACACAACTTTATGTTTACATCTACATTGCAATGTCTCTTTGCATTTATAAATTATTTAAGAATGTTGTTTTAACACTGTACGCGCTATAAATAATTGTCGAACCAACAAAACATTTCGCGTTGATACAGAAGTTAAGTTGAGCATTTGAAGAGAAAGAAGCCAGCTACCTTATGATTATGCTACAGCTACCTTATAATCATAAATATATGATTTTTGCTTTTTTAATGATCGTTTTAGATGCTCCTCACCACCACGTAATGCAATAATAAAGAAGATTTTAAAGGAGCATATTATACATAGTTGAGCGACCTGATGGAAACCGTAGCCTATGAACGTTCACAATACTTAAGTATCACTCGCGCGATGCCACCTCAGCTGCTAACGCCGCAACACCTTAGGAGCTTACTGGTGACCTCATTCACATACAACAAATATCTACGGAGTTGTTATTTGGCTGCGATTTTCTGTAAGGTGGAGGTTCTTCCCCAGACGGGTTGCTTTGATGCAAATTTAAAACTACTGTTAAAGCCAAATTGTGTAGCAGGGCATATTATAAAGTATCTGAAAATATGTAAATTTGTTTGGATACCAAAAGAGGGATGCCTGAGTTTTTTTGGCAGTATTTTTATCAGTGCTCACCTAGTCATGAACTGCACGGTAGGGAAAAAAATTGTGACGATTCCAAACAAATGTAGCCATTTTTACGGAATAACAAGATTTTGACTTTGACTTGACGTTGACTTTGATGCGTCCCTACCTCTCTTAAAGTCATAGATAACAGAAACAACGGGAGATGTGACGAGGGGGCGTGGTTGGTGTCGCCGCAAAATGCTCAAAACGAGAACATTGCCAAGAACAGCTAGTTAGTTGCAATCAAGTTCGATTGTGATACGTTGCTCCTTGTTTTAGCAAAATGCCAAGTTGTGCTGTTGCAATTTACAAAAATAGAAGTGCAGTGGTTAACTTTAAATCAAATGGAATCACTTATCACCTGTAAGTACAAATAATATTACGTTTTATAAGCATAAATACAAAATTAATTTCAAAAATTCTCCGACGCCATTTCTACCCGAACCTTACCACGATGCAAATTTTAAATAATCAACATCTCATTCTTAATCATACATTGCTTTTCTACCATTTCGCAGTCGCCACCGCTCGTTTCCCAACACGCAATGTAAAGCGAGTGATATTATTCGTTCACTGTCTGTGCAGTTTCGAGATACGGCCGCTTGTTTCTGCCGTTGGTTAGGGGTGCGCTTTGACTTCACTTTTATCGATACGAAGTTTTATCTAAGACTGCTAGTATTAGATAAAAATTATAAGTCTTTACTGTAGTTACTATTTGTGGGCTATGGTATCCTTTATATTAATGTTGTATGGAAATAGGTTACAAAATATGTAATGATTGTATGATTACTGTGTTTGTTTTCTGTTAGTTTCCCACGTGACCTAAAAATTAAAGAAGAATGGATCAAGGCTACAGGAAGAGAAGATAATTGGTGGCCATTGGAAAAGAGCACAATATGCTCTAATCATTTATCTATTGGTGGCAAACAAACATAAGGGCCACCCGATGTAAAGTGGGCGCACGCGGGTGGGTGGGACGCACGAGTAATAGACACGCTTTGTAATGATATAAAAGTGTCACTCGCGTGTCGTCACCCCCGCTGCCAATCCAGCAACTCAACTTCTTGTGACCTCACTAACTCGCATGAACTCAATCATCCTCCAGGGAATTGTTATATAGTATAGTGGGGTTGGCTTTGGCTCTAAGTTGACATTGATCCACTTACACCCCACAAATATTTTATTACAAACATTACACTTCTTGATAAATCATAGATCGATATAACGTTGTCAATATCGACAAAGTCATATCGACCCGCGTGTCCCAGCAAAGACGCTTTATCAGTGTTTGTAGTAGTGCGTGCTTACTTGGGTGTTGTTTAAATAAACGTCCAATGACAGCGTCTTAACAAAAGTGTGTCGTTGTACTTGTGTGCGTAGAATGACATCTTTTATTTATTTAAGTGTGTGAGTGTTTTATGGTTGTGTGAAACTCGGCGACAACCGTCCCGGTGTAAACTCACGTAGTATGTCACATCTCCCGTTGTTTCTGTTATCTATGCTTAAAGTATTCGAGTGTTCAAACCTTCCATTATCCATCCCATTCAGATCCAGATTTATGAATGGACACTCTCCTTCACCATGATAATGCTTATTCGCTGTGTTATTTTTAGCCTCCGAAATCGTACAACTCATGACCTATCTTGAACAAGATTCAAATCTCGCATACACAAATGACGAAGACTTGATCAGGAACACCGTTCCTATATGAAATCTATATGTTTGTCTGTGTGTGCGTTTTTTTCGAATATTTGAATTTTGACTTCAGATTCGGATTTAGCATAAAAAAGTAGAATAGGAATGTTCAGGAACACCGTTCCTATCTCTTAGGAACATGGTCAAAATGGCCGACAAATAAAAAAAAAAATTGAATTGTTATATAATTGACGAGCCAGGTGTTCCTCTGGCAATGCAAGCTTGCGCATTCTCAACTGATTTTTACTGAGGCCGCGATGCCTTCCAATCAATCTATAGAAGTCGAAGACGAGTCGTTCGATAAAAGTATTTGAAAAGTAAAGGAGTATTTTGTAATATAATAACTATATTTGCTTGTTTTATTTAAGCAGTGATAGCCCAGTGGATAAGGAACCTGCCTATAGACCACCTGGTCCCCGGTTCTAATCCTGGCGGGAGATACACCACAAAATTTGGCTGTGAAGGTTTTCCCAAGGGCCTACACCATGGGGCTCTTCAAGAAAGGCGCGAAGAGGTTTTTGGAGGGTCGGCAACGTATGAGTGACACCCCTGGTGCTGCAAATGTCCTTAGGCTACGGTGACTGTTTCCCATCAAGCAGTATGCTTGTTTGCCACCTTAGTGGTATGAAAAAAATTTCGACATTGGCTCTAAAAGCGATGGCCTTGATACCACGAAACGTTGAATATATAAGGAATTTTGATATACACTGTAAAATTTTAGCTGTCTACCTATTACAGTACAAAAGGAGGGACAGACAGCCTTATAAATTTATCCGTTTTTTCTTTTTTATATACCACTAAGAAGCAATGTGCCTGATACCATCAGGTAAGCAGTTACTAGCCTTAGGATATTTGCAACACCAAGGTATCACTCGTACCTTGCCGATATTAAAGCTTAAAGTTCCCTTGGCACCCTTCAGGGAGTCCTAAAAAAGGAATATTTATGTATTTTCTTCTCACAAGTTATACTTGTAGCGATTCGTTCAGCTCAGCCTCCTCGTATGCAAGTAAATGAGTTTGACCGAGTTTGCAATTTCCCATATTTCCTCTCGATATACGGAAGTTTCTTCAAAATATGCACGTGTAAGGAATTTTAGGATACGAAGCTTTCGTGGAATTTCAGTAATAATATTTTAATGAAAGTACATACCTACGGCAATAGTCAGAACATTAGGAACACGATGGGGATGCGCGTATTAGTTTAATTATATATTTGCAAGTTAAGGAGCAACGACCGCAGCCTATGTATAGATAGGATTTATCGTCTGGAGCTTCTCCGTCGTAAGCAATGTTTTTATACAACGTTTAGAGGTATGAGGATATAAAAACGTTGTATAAAATCATGCATTTTACTCAATGTCGGAAGGACAACCAGCTGACATCCCACCAGATGTAACCCAGCTATCACGGAAGGTGCATATTTAGACTTTTTATCACTCAGTTTTACGATATCTAAGGTCAGCTTAGATAGGTTAGCGGACTTTTTTTATACCATTAAGGTGGCAAACAAGCATACGGCCTGCCTGACGGTAAACAGTCACCGTAGTCTATGGACATTTGCAACACCAAGAGTGTCACTCATGCGTTGCCGACCCTAAAAATAACCACGCATCCTTTTTTTTTAATGATAATTGTATTTTATGAAATATTTGTTTACTAGTGGACTCATCTACCGCGGCCAAATTAGTCGTGTGTTATTAGATCGCGAAGCTAAGAGCAATTGGAACTGGCGAACGTGCGAAAATAAAAAGATCTATGCATGTTAAAGAAGCGAGTGAGGTGTAAAAACAGAGTCATGTGGCGATCGGTTCCCTCTGCCTACCTCGCAAGAGACTTGCCTTGGAAGTATAAATAGTTTATTTTATCAGGCACACAAATATATATATAGATAATAATGTCCATATTTTAAAGGTGAATAACCTAAAGCGTCCCTCAAGAGTTGAGCTATCAAATGTAAAAAAGAATTTTCCCATCCGATTGGTAGTTCTGAGATTAGCGCTTTTAAACGAACAAACTCTACGGCTTTATATATTAGTATAATATACACGGAGTGAGCTCCCAGCCGAGGTTTTTCCAAGGGACTACAGCATGGAGTGCTTCAAGAAATGCGTGAAGAGGTTTTTAGAGGGTCGGCAACGCATGAGGGACACCCCTGGTGTTGCAAATTTCCATAGGCTACGGTGACTATTTACCATCAGGCAGGCCGTATTGCCGATGGCCGATTGCCACCTTAGTGGTATAAAAAAAATATGTAAAGCTCTTGGCTTTATATATTAGTATAATATATAAAGCCGAAGAGTTTGTTCGTTTGAAAGCGCTTTATATAAATTTATTATTTTTGTAACGGAATTACACAAAGCGTTCAAATTGCCTGTAAATTTGACTTTTGCAAATTGACGCCCGAATCTATAAACTATTACAGGTTTTTTACGAGACACCTGCCCGTAAAACCTGTACGTTACGATGTTAAACTGTTCGAGAAATATCGTTCGGAGACAGTCAATTGCGCATTCACCCGAAACTTGGAAATGTTCGTTGCCTTAGAATTAATCGGGTCAAACGTACCACATGTCGGGGAATCCAAGTCTTCAGTGACGAGGGTTCCCCAATAGAAAAGATTTT
The DNA here is from genome assembly GCA_947507595.1 of Pyralis farinalis. Lineage (NCBI taxonomy): Eukaryota > Metazoa > Arthropoda > Insecta > Lepidoptera > Pyralidae > Pyralis > Pyralis farinalis. The sequence continues at coordinate 42,305,216 of OX382257.1, read as the reverse complement.
TTTCTACCTATTTGTCATGTCTTTTCTTGTCATAAAGCAGCGGTTGGTCATCCATATTGTCCGATTGTGTTATTTTTTGCAGATGTTTATGGGAGCAAGCAGTTTTTGACGTTCTTTCATATATCATCTGGAAGCAAATAAGCGTACGACCCACCTGATATAAAGTCCTGAGGAGTCGCTATGTTAGCAATAGCAACGAGCGAGAAATACTTCTTGTAATACAAGCCTTCATAGTTTACGGTAAACATTTGTCAGGAGCCCTAGGAACTGGCGAGCGTGTATGAAAAGAGTTATGAATATTAAAGACGTGATTGAGGTGTGTAAGGAGCGCGTCTTATGGCGCTCGGTTCTCTCTGTCTACCCCTCAAGACATGGCGTGAAGATATACATAGATGTATACATTTTACATTAGGTGGGTTATATGCTTAAAAGATGTACACAACAGACGTGAATTTTACGTATCATTAAATTAATTAATCAATTTATTAAGCTTAATCTCTTCGGTGATTAAGCTCCAGACGGGTTTACTAGCCACTTGTGTAAAAAAATCTCGTAATACACAATAAAAAAAAGTGACAAACAGCAGGGTTTGTTACACACAACCCCTGCAGTTTTTTAGAACTAATAAACACAATGAGACATTTTTATGAACAAAAATACCACAAAGTTTGTAAAACAAAAAGTACCAGAACCTTTAATTATCACTTTTCGTAATATAAATTACAGGTGTATTCAAACAATCGTGTAATTAATTTTTCTTATCTCTGTAAATGTGTGTTTAACGAATTATTTTTCTTTTAGTCGAGGGACCTGTCCGGAGTTCCAGAGTCGCTTAAGAATTTTGCGAGTATTACGTTGCGGCGTCGCAAGCCGCTTTTCTGTTTTCACCCTAAGACCTTGTATTTCGCGTTTAGTAAACATTTTGTTACACTAATACCTTAATCACTCCAATGTCAGATTACTTACGTTAATCCCCTAATGTATAACACTAAACACAGTTAATACTCGCAATCTGTTCTTCAGAAACAATTAATTCTGAAAATTAAGCGTTTTTTTGTACGATTAACGAAATTTCACTGTTTATGGTTAAAGGCATTGAAGGATGCGGTCCACTTGCTGTTAAGTGGTTGCCGTAGCTTATGTAGTTTGTATTGGGTACTATATTTGTGTATATTATATATTTATATATATTATATTTATAAATATGAAATATATATTTTGGGTACGGGGCTTACCGCGATTTTCCAATCTATTCTCCCCATACTTCGGCAACGTTACAGACGCCATTGATATGATTATGGGATGACTGGACTCATCCCATAATCATGTCGGCCAATAGTCCGTTAAGGGCAGACATATCTGTCTATCCTCCTCCTGCGTCGTTTATTACATACAGTATATTACAGTGCCTTACACACTGCACTCATGGTATCCTATTGGAGATTGCTATTAGAAGAGCTAGGAGAGGTAGGGCACATCAAAGCAGCCCGTCTGGGGAAGTACTTCCACCTCACAGAAAACCGCAGCCAAATAACAACTCCTTAGAGGGTTGTTGTGTTTCTGCGTGTGAGTGAAATCACCAGTAAGCTTCCGAGGAGTTGCTATGTAAGCAGCAGAGGATGCATCGCGCGAGTGATACTTAATATATCTCAGGCATTCTTAGGCTACGGTACCCGCTTTACATCAGGTGGGCCGTATGCTTGTATAACTCGATCATAGGGTTCCACGTTCCCGACAACTTAACACCGTCTCTCTATTGAAATTGCAATGCTTTTTAGGGTTCCGTACCCAAAGGGTAAAACGGAACCCTATTACTGAGGCTCCGCTGTCCGTCCGTCCGTCCGTCTGTCACCAGGCTGTATCTCATGAACCGTGATAGTTAGACAGTTGAAATTTTCACAGATGATGTATTTCTGTTGCCGCTATAACAACAAATACTAAAAAATAGAATAAAATAAATATTTAAGGGGGCTCCCATACAACAAACGTGATTTTTTTGCTCATTTTTGCTCGATATTGATAACGGCAACAGGTAGACGCTTGAAATATTCACAGAATATTTAGTTATATATTCACTTTAAGAACAAATAATTATATTTAAATAAAACAAATATTTATGGGGGGCTCCCATACAACAAACGTGTTTTTTTTGCCGTTTTTATAGATAATGGTACGGAACCCTTCGTGTGCGAGTCCGATTCGCACTTGGCCGATTTTTTATTTCAATCGCTTCCCACCCTAGCTGCGGCATGAAGTGTCGTTCGGTTGAAAGTATCTTGGTAATATGCAGCTCAATACAGAGATTGATATCCGTTTATAAGTGACTCACTACGTTACCATACCTACAATTGTCCTTCAGGCTCTTTACTTACAGGAGTGATATACACAACCGTGACAGTTTAAAATTATGTACAGATATAGTTAGCTAGAGGTATAAGTGCCTCTCCATCATATTTGGGGACAAAGCCAACCTCTTCGCGGGGTAGTCTTCAAATCAACATACGAGGCTCTGGCGAAATCAGCGTGACTGGGGTACCTCCATCTCCCAGAAGACCGCAGTCAAATAATAACTCCCTGGAGGGTTTCGCGTTCATACGAGTGATTCGAGTCAATGTTATTATTTTATATGTATACTTTCTAATTTAAATAGCACTCCCACTTTCTTGCTATTGTATAGAAATTTATACCAAAATAAGTTATTGATATTTTTGAATCCCAAACCGCTGTCAATTTTCTTTCAATTTGAAATCATGACACATTTACTAGATAATAATGGCATCTAGTTAAGCATCTAGTAGGTACATGTATCATGATCCAATATTCATTTAAATTTTCAGGAACACCGTTCCTATATGAAATCTATGTTTGTCTGTGCGTATGTTTTTTTCGAAAATTCGAATTTTGACTTCAGATTCGGATTCAGCATAAAAAAGTAGAATAGGGATATTCAGGAACACCGCTCCTATCTCTTAAGGAACATGGTCAAAATGGCCGACAAATAAAAAAAATTGAATTGTTATATAATTGACGAGCCAGGTGTTCCTCTGGCAATTCTGACTATTCATATACTCTTATGGCAATATAAGGTGAATTTATAGCTTACACTTAAAGTAACTACAAAATCAAATATTTTTCATCGCAAAACCTGCATTGTAAATTAATCTTCTTCTTAAGCAATCATCTATACTCAGTGTTACTGTTCGATCGCAGACTAACATATACTTGACATGGGCAGATTTAAATTATTCCCGTTTTGTATTTCACTCCGAAGTGTATGAACGTAAATAATAAATGCTTTATTATTAAAAAATTAAAGATGAAACTTATTTATGACATGTGTTTAAAACAAATTTAAACACATGTCATAAATAAGTTTTATCTTTCTGTACTCTATCTCTGTATGAACTTTTAGTATGCCAAATGTCATCCTCCTCCGTGCACACAATGTTAAACACATTGCGTGCAAAAAGGGGTACAAAGTTTTTTTTCCCGTAACATATAGATTTCAGATTTATGTGATATACATTTTACGAAATATTGATTTATACGTATAATAAACGCAAGGAATAATAAGATAAACATGTTTCTAAGTTTTTATCGGACTAGTCAAATGTCAGGTAATGTTTTTCGAGCGCATATAAGTATGTCCATTCTATTGTGTCCTACAGTCTTTTACGAAGTTTGAAAGCATACTACTGTGTAGGTATGTTGAATATTTTTATTGATATTAGATGGACTACCGACATATAATAAAATTAATGCAGGAATGATATCAATCTATATCGTCATGCCAAGTCCTTTGCGGGGTAGGCAGAACCGTCACATAAACACATGATCCGGTTTTTATATATTGTATCTCATTTGCGTGCGATTCCAAGAATGAAATGTGTGTATGAAAAAACATTATCTTGTACATTGACAATATGTTCAAGAAATACTAATAGTCCTACTACAAAATGCAGCGAGAATGTCCCATCGTATAATTTCCGAATATGTGTCACTAGGCTTACGAACTATACTCACTTACACTAGTTCTTGTAAAATCCAAAAGCAATTCGCGATGTCCATTTGCAAGAGGAAATGGATCCGAGGAGCAACGGAATATTGACTGCTCCGCTTAGTTATAGGCTACAAAGATCTGCATACTATCGAATTTATGTTGCCTTCATAGAGAAAGTAACACCCGAATAGAGTTAATTACTGATTTGCCACTCGCAGGAACACGGCAACCCTCTAGGTTTTCTTTTTGACTGAGTTCCATAATACAGCTAGATCAAAAAATGATATTACCGAATTATTTTAAGATTTGTGTAATTTTTCTGTCACAATTAAATGTAGAAAACATATTACTTGACTATCGCCTTGTTCTTATCGTTATGCCGTGTCCTAATCCATGAGGCGTAGTCCGCGTCTTAAGCCTAAAGATTTTGTGAAGATACTGACCTTGACCAACTGCCAGACCTAAAAAAAACACGGGGAATACGAGATTTTTCTTAGGTTAGGTTACACGTCTTTAGAAATATTACCTGGACTTTTGATCGATCCACTCTCTTCAACTGTAGGGATTGATTTAGGGTATGTTCTGTATATCGACGATAAGCGCCGAGCTTCAGGTCTTGTTTTATTATACGCGACAGTCCTAGCGGGAATCTTCATTTCTCGCGATATTTTTTTTTTGTTTCCTAATGGGGTTTCGGTGAATTCTGGCTGTGAACCGTTGTAGTTCTAACAGCACGTGGTCGCCCCGATCTTTTGTGGTCTTCAACATATTAAGTGTTCATATATCTGTCGATAATACGATTATTAGCTTTTGAAGTGCCTTGAATACCTATGACTGAGCGACGGCTCCATACCCACTTTATGCAAGGCAAGCACTGCAATCCTATTTCCTTTAATACCCCATTCCATATTGTAATTTGATAATAAACACGAAAAAATATGTAAAACGGCGGAAAATAGAAAGAAGTTTCTAACATAATAAACGCGTTCCAAATTCCAAATAATTAAAGAGTTGAAAAAAGAAAAGTTTCTATGTAACATTGTCTATGGCCAGACTAGTTATATAAGTCTTATTCTTTTTAGTGTTATCTCGCTTCCTAATCCAATACGATGGTCGGGATCCACTTAGATTTGGCGAAGATACTGATTTTAACATAGAGCGACTGCCGTGAGACCTTCACAACCCAGAAGGAAAACCAGACCATTCTTAGGTTAGGTCACACGTCTTTCGAAATATAATTACGATACTTTCCATAGCCACCGAGCAAGTGATAATTACAAATATGTACATAAAGTCCAAAAACACGAACTAATTGCTACGTACCCACACCAGGATTCAAACCAGGGACTAATCTATTAACAGGCTAGTTTATTATTCACTAAGCTATCAGTTCTCTACATGTAACAAAAATGTAATACTTTGTCCTCCGACATAAAACATTGACAATATGCTGAATTGCGAGGTTTTCCCAAGGGACTACATCATAGGGATCTTCAAGAAAGGCGTGAAGAGGTTCTTACAGGGACGGGATCGCAAGAGCGATACGCCTGGTGTTGCAAATATCCATAGGCTCCGGTAACTGCTTGCCATCGGGCAGGTCGTACGCTTATTTGCCACCTTAGTGGTATAAAAACATCTGCTGTATTGATTTTCTGTCAATGGAACGTTTGCCCATATTGTTTATCAGACTTTCGCCGAACTTATAAAAATACTCGTATTTTTAACATTACGTTAATGGTTAAAATTTATATTACTAACCACCATGTTTGAGCTAATAGATTCGAAGATAAAATTTTAGTTTGTTTTAATATTATCAAATTATTAAACGTTTTTGATGAGTATTGTTTCAATTATTTCAAGTATAAAATGAAATGTTTAGTATTCAAATATTTGAAGATTGTTACTGGTTTATACTAGGAGAGTTCGAAGCTCCCTAATAAATAGTAAAATCGAAAGTTTGGGGTGAGTTCGATTACATCTCTTGAGTGTACTGACTTATAATAAACGAGTCGAAAGAAATGTAGGGTCTATACAGCGGGTTGCGGGGTTATAACTTTTCAATACTCTAGTGTTGGTCTATACATCGAATTTATATCGGGTACAGCTGAGTTATTGATGCGAATAATTTCTAAAGGACAGGCTGCGCTATACAAACAACAGCTAATTTTCTGTACCAACTAGAAACACCATTTGCGATTGTCCCCGTTACTAATTTTAATGAATCCCTGTTATTAGTGTGATAGAGGTAAGAGAGTATAGTAGTATCAAAATAGCGATCAATCAAATGGACACAAAGTTTCGACCGCATCGCTTGCTCAGCGTCCACGAGGACTAAGCTTATATTGGTTTACGAATAAACATTTGATGTATTTTTGGTAATACATATGCATTTTTCAAGAAGATCAGTAAAAATATAGTAGATATAGAACCACCTTATTAAGCGACTAGTCCTTGATTCGAATACCACTTAATTCCGTACATGTTTACCGCGTACCAGAGGGAGTCTTAGTACTAAAGGTGTCTGCATGGGTACCTCTGTCTCATCTATTTCTACCGCCAAGCAGCTACATTTATATAGCTGTGTTCCGGTTTGAAGGGTGAGATTAGGCATAGAAATTACTGGGTACTGTAACGAAACAGCCAAACAAGATTGGCAGCGCGCGAGTAACATCCCCGTGGTGTTGCGAGCGTCAATGGCTGCGGTGACTGCTTACCATCTAATGCGGATCGCATGCTTGTTTGCCAACCTAGTTACATAAAAAAAAATATTTAAATAGCTCGGCGGTGAAGAAAAACTTAGAGAGGAAAATGAGGGATAAGACTTTTGGCCTAACATAATAAACGTTTGGTTTGCCCTCTAGGTTGCGGACATCTGAGCTCCATGTCAAATTCTGTATCTTTGCCAAATTAAATGTTTAAGAAGCGAAATAAAAAAGAAAAATAATACTACATTAACTATTTTAAATTATTTCTATTTTGTCAATACAAAAATTTTAATATTATAATTATGACTGAAGTAACAAATAAAGGTAACTGTCGACCTATCTTTAATAAATATTTGTTTCTCAGTGCCTGACAGTAACTTAGTTTGTTCGATATCTCTATGGTTTGAACCGTTCACTGATACGGCCAACGCTCGGTAAACAATCGGTGCTATTAATGAAGGCTCTATCAATAGCTCTATTGTTTACGATACGATTACGACGATACAAGTGAAATCCTAACAAATCTTGGTTGTTTTTATAGTGTTGTTTATAGTTGATGATCGTCTCGTAGATATTATTTTGTAAACACTTTAAACGAAATGCTTTTTCAAACAAAACTGAAGTCCTTTTTTAGTGCTCAGACCAAAACAGGTCTCGCTTAAGCATAAGTCTGTATATCCATCTATTTTTTTATATAACAAGAATATGGCCATGCAATGTAGTGATTCATCCGCACGTTGTCATCCTGCTGCTAAAACAGAAGCTCCACTTACTTGCAGCGACACACCAATCTGACAGGAACTCGTTTCAGAACAAAAGAAAAAAAATGTTTTATTTAGAACCAAATTAACGCTAATAATACAGAAACTTCTTAGAAGCTTACTGGTAATGACACTCACTCGCAGGAACACAAATACCCTTACTTATTTTCCTACCACATCGTTATCACTTACTTGGTAAAAGTGAGTAACAAAGGTAAAGGCAACAGGCATACGGCCTGTAGGTAAGCAGTTTCTGTAACTTTATGTAAGTACAGAAACTGCTTACCTACAGGTATGTACTGGCAACTCTATGGGTAGCACGCTAGTGCTAGTTTACGTACGAAAAAAAATACATACAATCTCAAAAACCCGCAAACAAATAACAACTCCCTGGAGACTTGTCGCGTTCCTGCGATGGAGTATCCGTATGTGCGTGTGCGTTCAAGTTCGAGTGCGAGAAGAGCAATGAATGTTAAAGAAGCGAATGAGGCGTGTAAGGATCGAGTCATGTGGCGGTTCACTCTGTATACCACGCAAGGAACGCGAAGATATACATACATACTGTAGTAATTTATTTTATTATTTACTTACATTAATTTTTATTACCTACATTTTTCACATTTCCTTTTATTACACTTTAATACTATGGTAATGTTGATACATGAACGTTTTTAAACTGTTCACTACCAATTGTAAGATTCCTTTGGGCCATCACTTACTGTCATTACTGTTGGTGTATTAATTATCTATGGCAAGAAGTAGGCGATATTTCGGAACAGGTGTCGTACTAGTGATTTACTCAAGTGATTCAGTAGTCTGGCAACACTGAGATATAGCGAGTAGACTTCTCACTTGGCCACGAGACGTAGACTAGAACGGTACTTTAAAAACACTAAATCGAAGTCAATCAGTGCCATCGTTGTTTTATTTCGTGAAATAGATTCCTGTACAACACAATAAATAGACATTTGGACACAATGGACATTTCAATATTCTAGACCTTATGAACCGAAATGCTCCCTACGTTGTGTAAAAAACTTGACCTTTATTTCATTTTTCGCTCATAAAAACAACTGTTCTATTTTCAATTATTGTTATACAAGTTTTAACAAGTTCCTGATTCTATCGAGGTATCAAATTCAAAGGTTTATCACCGCTGGTTGAACGCTAATGGTTTCTATTATATAGCTTAATGATAATGTCAATCAAATAATGCCACTCCGAGGGTAAATTAGAAAGTTTAGTACCAGGTTTTAATTAGATAACTTTCGGGTATAGTGGGGACTCTACTATTTTAGTAGAGGGTAACTAATAACCATTCTTTATATCATGGCAGTGACAAACTAGCGCATCACCTATCTGATGGTAGCACTATTGTCGGATATTTAGGCTAGTTTTATTTTTTTAAAATTAATAAATAAATATTGTCGGACAAATTACACAGCGCCTTCTAGCCCCAAAGTAAGCGAAGCTTGTGTTATGGGTACTAGACAACTTATAAACATACATAAATACATTTTTTTTGTAAATACATACTTATTATATATAGAAAATACCTAGACCAAGACAAACGGACATGTTCATGCACACAAATGTTTGTACTGCGTGGGAATCGAACCCACGAGCGTTGGTGTCAAAGTAGCGTAACAGCGCGTTTCACCACTGCGCCACCGAGCTCGTCATTAAGTGAGAAATATCTTCTTATTAGTGTGAACAAGTGAGAAAAGTATACTCATTATTAATCTCCTCGATTATTTTATGCAGCATCGGCAGACATACAATCAAATGGTCCATCTGTTGCATTCTGCACTGTCACAAACTACTGTACTGTAACCTGTATACTGTAACCTATCATCACCATCATATCAGCCGAAGGACGTCCACTGCTGAACAAAGGCCTCCCCCTTAGACTTCCACAGTCATCGGTCATGTGCTGCTCGCATCCATTGGCTCCCTGCTATCTTCCCAAGAGTCGGTCCATCGTGCGGGGGGCCGTCCTACGCTGCGTTTTCCGGTTCGTGGTTGCCATTCGAGAACCGTGGCCTATGAACGATTGCAATAGATGAAGTATCTACACCTCGGTGGATAACACACTCTCTCGCAGGAACAGAACGACCTTCCAAGGAGTGGTTATTTGGCTGTGGTTTTCCATGAGGTGGTTGTAGTTTCCCGGTAGGCCTGCATTGCTACGCTCTACCTTTTAAAAATATTGCCACTTGTTTCAATAACTAAATCAGGCAGCTGAACTAGCGGGAATAAAGTACTAATTTGAAATCTAGTAATATATTGCGATCTTTAAAGCTGTTTCATTTTGTGTACTACGTCAGGTGGCGAATGAGTATATGGCTCGCATGATATGAAGTAGTGCAAGTATCAACATATAAGTATCGTTAGCTCATTGCTACCCCCGCTGCAGCACTTCGTCAGCTCTTTCTTATAATCTTTCACTATCGTGAGACGCTACATACCTTTTGATTGGGTTAACTTAAAAGTTTGATTTTTTCACTGCTCGAAGGGATTACAGACTTGAGTATTTGATATTAATTTCAGCTTGATAGCTCCACCCGTTCCTGAGAAAACGGATCTTGATAGACAGACAGACGGACAACAAAGTGATCCTATATGTGTTCCGTTTTTCCTTTTAAGGTACGGAACCATAAAAATCGAAAGAATACCACATAATACCTTCATTCACTTACGTATTCAATTGTCACTTGGCTTGTCTTAGAATGTTGAACGTGCCTCCACAGTAAAGCTGCACCAGTCATCTTTATCGTAATATTTAAGTAACAAAGCTGTAGTTATCTTATATGAATATAATATATTATAATATAATATTATAAATGTGAATGTCCGTTTGTTTGTTACGCTTTCACGCGAAAGCTACTCAACCGATCATCATGAAACTTTGTACACATATTCTTGGAGGTATCAAAAGTAACATAGGATACTTTTTATTAAAAAAAATGCGAGCGAAGCCGCAGGTAAAAGCTAGTATAGTATAAAACTAATGTTATTAGTTGCAATTGAATCTAATGATAGAGATGTGTGTAACACGCGATTTATCTTCGAATTGATCCATTGATACAGTGAGTGTTGTGTCTCAGCACCAATAAAAATAAAAACCTCGGCCTTTTAACGCACTTTTAACAAGTGACATTGCTTTTGTTATTGAATTATTTACGTTTTAGTATAAAATTAGTTTTATGTGACAATGAACTTATGTCACGAAACGTTTGTGCATATACAACATAGGGATTCATACATGCATACGGCCGAGCTGATGTATATCGGCTACAATAGCGTATGAATGCTTGCAACGCATTAAGTATTACTCGCGTAATGCCAATACTGTTGCTAACGCAGCTAATAGATAGGAGCTTACTGGTGGCCACACTCACTTGGAAGTACTTGCTCAGACGCGCTGTTTTGACGCGCGTCATGCGCCTAACCTCTCTTTCAATTTATTATAGTTATTGTCATGGTGAAAATATACATGAAGATAACCTTGTAAAAAATACTATCGCTTTATGGGTTGTATTTAAACTACAGAATTGGATAACACCCATTCCAAGTAATACAGTAGAATTTCTGAATATGACACATCTACAATTAAGATTTTGAAATGTTTATAAACTGAAGATTTGGGCTGTATGGACGAGATTCCTTCTGGGATAAAAGAACAAAAAAACAACGATGCGGGGTACTTAAGAACTTTCAAAGAGATCCCCAACATAATTTTAAAAACACACCTGACGGCGAACCTTAGTACTGGCGACCACAGTTCGTGCAACTAGATCGAAACATAAACAAAAAGATAAAATAAAATACAAGCACTATGTGGGACAAAATCTTTGCCGAATTTTTATGCAAGTAAATATGCCGTAAATAAGGTACGAATGCAACTTCGTCGACGCAAAAATATTGTGTTGAATGGATTCCTTTTCTCGTATACTGGAAAGTTATTCTCAGACCAATAAATTCGTTGGCAGTTTGTCTGCGCAATATGCAGAAGCCATTCTTCTGGCGTATCAAATATTTATAGCAAGATGGAGAGGAGAGTGTTAAAAACGAAAATGAATTGCTTTTATTTCATTAAACTCAAACTCGCCATCAGGCAAATGGACTGCAGATAGTAAGCAGTTACAGTTACTCTAAGGACTGCTTCGAAATAGTTTTTTGATTATTTCTCTTTATATTTTCAAATATAATCCATTACAAGAAGAGTGAAAGCAGGAAACCGTATCAATGGTGCATTGTACTCGGTGGCAACAAGCGATAACATATCGGGCAAATATGCTATCATTTAGGGTGTATTAATGCCAACATTGATATACGGCAGAGGAACATGGGTGTAGGTATGGCTTCTAAACGCTGTAAAAATGACAGCAATGAGGAGTATGTGTGGAGTGACGTAGTGGCAAAAAAGAAAAAGGTGGACATTAAGAAAGAATAAATTACAAAAAAATCGGCCAAGTGCGAGTCGGACTCGCGCATGAAGGGTTCCGTACCATTATTTATAAAAACAGCAAAAAAAAATCACGTTTGTTGTATGGGAGCCCCCTTAAATAGTTGTTTTATTTTAATTTAATTGTTTATTCTTAAAGTGAATATATAACTAAATATTCTGTGAATATTTCAAGCGTCTACCTGTTGCCGTTATCAATATCAAGCAAAAATGAGCAAAATATCACGTTTGTTGTATGGGAGCCCCCTTAAATATTTATTTTATTCCATTTTTTAGTATTTGCTGTTATAGCGGCAACAGAAATACATCATCCGTGAAAATTTCAACTGTCTAACTATCACGGTTCAAGAGATACAGCCTGGTGACAGACGGACGGATGGACGGACGGACGGACAGCGGAGCCTCAGTAATAGGGTTCCGTTTTACCCTTTCGGTACGGAATCCTAAAAACTTACGAAAGAAGTGTATCGAGCAAAAGTGAACGGAGAAAACGATAGGGGCCAGATCAAATTGGTGATATGCTGAAAAAAGGCGATTCAAAAACACGAAGAGTATATATGAAGAAGTTGATGAGTGTGGAAAAAGCAATACATGTATGATTGGATCGGTGCACCGCGCATTCCATAGTCTCTGCCTACCTCAATGGGAGAATATTTAGGTGTTAGAATATGTACATATGTACGTTTGTATCAAGTATCAATCAGAAAGTATGTTACAAATCAAAATAACAGTAATTTTTTGGTCGAACAAATAGTACGTGCAAAATATCTATTAAGAAATTTTCAAAAATTTTTGTACCATTTGCATCGTATTGGAATGTGATAATGGTAGCAAGGTAGTTGTTTAAATTTGGATTTTTCTCAAATCAATTTCAATAACGGCAACACTCTAGCCTAATGGCTCGCCGACCCGGTAGAATTGAATCAACGCTACCATTCTGAGCTGCTGTGGTAATGTCCACTTCCATAAAGCAGCGGACAAATTGAACTTAAAGTTAATAGGATAAAGTTCAAATTTGATTGACGCCAGCTACTTGTAGTCGGTTATCGAAACGGCTTTTAGAAAATGATAAGCCTGAATGGTTTCCCGCTACAAATGAATTTCGATTTTACCTTGCCCTATACGAGAGTTTAATTTTGAAGGTTAGTGTGGTCGGTTGTTATGTTTTTAAATTTTTATAAAAATGTCGCCATCACAGGGACTCTGGACGTAAAACAAATTAGATGAAAAATTTTTATCGGACGATCAAAGGCAGTTTGAATTTTCCAATCCATTTCCCTGTGCAATTCACATGATTTTTAAAAATGTTTGTTATGAGTTGCAAACTATGAAATTTAATGCAATCATATTATTTGAGGGTTATACGAGATACATGGTCTAACATGACATACGTATTTTTTTTTTAAACAACGTTGGGACGCAAGTAAGCACACCTATCTGATATTAAGTGCTTGCAATAAAATGGATGCTCGCAACACATGCAGTATCAGTCGTCACCCTCGCTACCAACGCAGTGACTCTTCAGGTGCTTACTGGTAACTTCACTCACTTATAGGAACAAAACCAGGGAGTTATTATTTGGCTAAAGATAGTGAGTCAGATATACAACAAATTGATGGATCCGCCAATCCTAATGGATTAGCTAAAGGGATAATGCTAAGAAAAAGAAAATTAAAAATATATTCACAACAATTTCTTGATTGTAAAATATATCTAATAAATTTTTAGATAGATAGATAGATAGAATACACTTTATTTGCATAACACAGAATTTAAGGAAATACATTCAAAAGATTCTTACAATTATAGAAATGTACCATGCAACAAGGCGGCCTTATTGCTAAAAGCAATCTTTTCAAGGCAACCTTAAGGTAACGGAACAGATTACAAGAAAAAGGTAGGGCTAGTCCGGAAGGAAATGAATAATTAATACTTATTATTGATACTAATTTAAACTTATTGATAATAGTTACAGGTATACAAATATAAACATAACTACACACATATAGACAAATATATATATATATATATATATATATATATATATATATATATATATATATATATATATATATATATATATATATATATATATATATATATATATATATATATATATATATATACATATATATATTTGTCTATATGTGTATATATATATATTACAAATACACGCGTAAACATATCTTTACATACACTGTATATAAATACATAAACATGTATATGTTTCAAATATCAGTTCTAACTAGTTGAAATCAGAGAGAAAGAAGATGATTTTTTACTAGTTTTTTGAAAATAGTAATAGAATTCGCTGTTCTGATAACCACTGGTAAATTATTCCACTGCCTATTAGCTTTTTAATATCATCTTTTCATCAATTTTGTGATATTATTACTCAATGTAGTTTATTACAATATAATCATGTCTTGAATACCAATAAAAGACTGTCTTGTTTTCTCAACGGATAGGTCGTTTATCGTCTCGGAGTGAGAATAGTTCTTTCCCAGCGGTAATGACCAACAATAATGTGACTGCAGATACAGGGGAATCAGTGTGTAGCTCCAGACTTCTTTGCTTCTCGCGAAAATAGAACCTCTAAAGCATAAATTCAATATTTACGAGTATCTTATAATCTATACTGTAACCCTTTCTTAAATTTTTATGATTGCTGCTGTATAGTATTTTCTTAAGTTTCTTTTTATTTTAATATGTGTAAACGAAAGGCTATACGCTGTTTATTTCCCAAATAAAATAAATAAATTAGAGAAGCAGATGATAGATTGCAGACTGTTGATATCAACGAAGTCAGCGGTATGAAATCTAAAAGCGCACATGCGAAAATTATTGTACCCGAGGGATCAATTTTGAGCCCCACTTTGTTTCTCATATACATGAACAATCTTTGATGCATGATGCAGATATATTCATAGCGCCATTTGCAAAATGACACCTGTTGAATATTCAACGTTAATCGACAAAGTGAAAATATTGATAAGGCAGAAACAGTGTTCTCTCTGCTATTGCGGCTGACACGTTGCTCGTAGAACCGACAACCCATGGAGAAAGAAGGTTATCGAATGACGCCTACATACTGGTACAGACAGTGTGGGACAATCCCTCAAGATAGAGCAGCGACCTTAAAAGATTTGTAGGGAGTCGACGGATGCAGGTGGCTCAGGATCGAGTCAAGTGGCTCTCTAGAGAGATGGCCTATATCCAGTAGTGGATGAAATGAAATGAACGCTGGGAATCGACTGGGGATGTAGCAAAACCGTAGTTAAAGTTACAGAAATTCTCAATGGGGATAATAAATTAGAATTACTACAGCATGGCGTTCTTCAAGGAAGATGTGAAGAGATTTTTACAGGGTCGGCAACGTATAAGACACCCCTGATGTTGCAAATGTCCATAGGCTACGGTCTGGACGACTGACACCGACGCTCGTGGGTTCGATTCCCATACGAGACAAATATTTGTGTGCATGAACATGTTTGTTTGTCTTTTCTCGATGTTTTGAGAGAGGAGCGAGCTAGGGCGCATCAAAGCAGTCCATCTGGGTAAGTGCCTCCACCTCACAGAAAACCGCAGCCAAATAACAACTCCCTTGAGGGTTGTTGTGTACCTGCGATTGAGTGAGGTCACCAGTAAGCTCCTAAAAAGTTGCTGCGTAAGCAGCAGAGGAGGCATCGAGCCATCGATTATCATTTCCGAATTGCTGGCATATTATAAATGAAAGAAAAATTATGACGTAAGAGAATTAATTGAACAGGATACAATAAGATTATATTTAAAAATTGTGAAAGAAGGCAAATATTATATTAGTAGGAAATAATAATTTAAGGATAAAGATAAAAACTGTTTATTTGTGATTAGGCAATAAAATTCTATCTATTCTATCTTGATATATCCATTAATATTTGTATAGGTAAATATGCCGTTACTATCGTTTGTAAACTCATAATATAAAGGACACTTAAATAAAAAGAAATGGATTATTGATTATTTTCGTACTTTACTACTATGCCGCTAAGGCAGATTTATTAATAAATCTTATGTGAGCATTGGTAGTGGTGTATGTACAGTGATTAGAATTGTACGTGTTTACCTATATACGTGTAAAACCGCAGCCAAATAAGAATTTTGTTCGGAGGTTTGTTGTATTACTGCGAGTGAATGAGGTCACCAGTAAGATCTTAAGTTGCTGTTTTCACAGCAGAAGTGGCATCGCGCGAGTAATATTTAATGCATTACAAGTACCCATAAACTACGGTAAGTACTTTAAGTCAAAGTCAAAGTCAAAATCTTTTTATTCCGTAAAAATGGCTACATTTGTTTGGAATCGTCACAATTTTTTTCCCTACCGTGCAGTTCATGACTAGGTGAGCACTGATAAAAATACTGCCAAAAAACTCAGGCATCCCTCTTTTGGTATCCAAACAAATTTACATAATTTATTAATTACATTATAATTGGATGGACTCAATCCCAGGCATTTTTATCATTAATATAGTCAGATACTTTATAATATGCCCTGCTACACAATTTGGCTTTAATAGTAGTTTTAAACTTGTTTATTGACAATTCTCTTATATTGCTGGGAAGTTTGTTATAGAACCGTATACATTGCCCCATAAAAGAATTACTTATTTTGTGGAGACGACTTGCATGTAACACAAGATTATGCTTATATCTAGTATTTATGTTATGAGTATCACTCTTTTTACAGAATGAGTCTATGTTTTTATGGACATACAAAAGATTTTCATAGATATATTGCGATGCGACTGTTAGAATATTTATTTCTTTGAATTTTTCTCTAAGGCTCTCACGGGGACCAAGTTTGTAGATAGCTCTTATGGCTCTCTTTTGCAATAAAAAGATGGTGTTAATGTCCGCGGAGTTACCCCAAAGAAGAATTCCGTATGACATAATACTATGAAAGTAGCTGAAATAAACTATTCTAGCCGTATCAACATCAGTGAGCCGTCTAATAGTTTTCACTGCATAGGCTGCAGAACTTAGTTTTCCTGATAATTTTTCAATTTGTGGGCCCCATTGTAGTTTGGAGTCAATTGTTATACCCAAGAACACAGTTGTCTCCACAGGGGCTAAATTAGTTCCATTAACATGTATATTGGTAGTCACCTGTCTTACATTAGGTGTTGAGAACTTAATTACTTTAGTCTTTTTATCATTTAAAAGCAGATTATTAACATTAAACCAATGCATAACTTTAGAGAGAGCATCGTTAACTTCGTCATAATTACCTAACTGTCTATTAATTTTGAATGTCAAAGAGGTATCATCCGCAAACAATACAATCTCATGTTTATCCTTTACATAATAAGGTAAGTCATTTATATATACTAAAAATAAGAATGGACCTAGAATTGACCCCTGTGGGACTCCCATGACTACAGGGGTCCCCGAAGATCTTTTACCATTAACATCGACCTTCTGTATCCTATTGCCCAGATAAGAAGACAGAAGTTCGAGAGCCTTGTTCCTGATACCGTAGTGGTGTAATTTTCTGACAAGAGTGTCATGGTGCACGCAGTCAAACGCTTTAGACAGATCACAGAAAATTCCCAAGGCATCTTGCGAACCTTCCCATGCCGCGAATATACTTTTAAGCAAATGAATCCCTGCGTCTATAGTTGAACAACCTCTCGTAAATCCGAACTGTCTCCTATGAAGCAAATTATGTGTATTAAAATGTCTGAGCAACTGGCTAAGCATTAGTTTTTCAAAAATTTTACTGAGAATGGGCAGTATGGAAACAGGTCGAAAATTCGAAGGGTCCGGACTATCACCAGATTTAAATAATGGAATGATTTTACTATGTTTCATCAAGTCAGGAAATACACCAGATGCCACACAACAATTGAAAATTGTAGCTAAATGTGGAGCGATTGAAATAATAATAGAAGAAATGGTTTTGACAGATAGACCCCACAGATCTTTAGTGTTTTTCATATTTATTGCGTTCAAAACATCTTTTGGGCTTACAGCTGAAAATTCAAATATTGTGTCGCATTCTACCACGCTCGGTTTGAGAATGAGTTCAGCAGCTATAGAAGAAGACCTAAGATTTCTCGTAGTAATAAGAGGAATGTTAGAAAAATATTTTTCAAACTCAGTCGCAATTTCTACATTATTTTTGATATCTATATCATTTATTTTTAACTGAAAGTCTCGACTACGTACTTTCGCTCTACCCGTCTCATTATTTATCATATTCCATTTGTTGAACCATTAATTTTATTTCTTAAATATATAGACTTAGCATTGGAACAGGCTCGTTTAAATATTTCGGCATAATTTTTTACAAGTTCTTGAAAAGTCGGATTGTGATTACAGGTCCTTTCTTCATAAAGTTCATACAATTTATTCCGACTTTTGTAAATACCAGGAGTTGCCCAATCACTGAATGTCATACGGTCACTTACGGACAGTTGTTTTGGAGTAAAGATTGCATTGAATTCACTAGTAATTAAGCTAAATAATGAACTGTACAAGTGGTCCGGAGTACCGTGATAGGGCAACAATACATTTTTTTCTGCTATATTATACTTAAATCTTTCTAAGCGGCTTTTACTAAATGGTATATAATTTATTTGCTTTCTTTGTATTTTTGAAGAATTTGGAAATGAAACTAATTGACCTGAATGGTCTGACTGAACTTTATTAATTATAGATTGATATGAAGGTTTTACATTGCTAAATATATTATCAATACATGTAGCACTTGTAGCAGTTACTCTTGTTGGCTCTGTAAAAATATGATGCAAATTGTTTGATTTAAATAAATTTAGAAAGTTGTAGGTAACAGTATTTTTCTCCAAGATATTTATATTAAAGTCTCCACAAATTATAACAGTTTTATGGCTATTAGATAATTTATTTAAGGCATCCTCCATGATATTTGAAAATGTTTCAAAGGGCGTGCTAGGAGGTTTATACAGGTTCATAACAATGAATCGTTCCAATTCAATGCATGAAATCTTTACAACTCGCTCAACAGAGAGGCTCACAATGTCACACCTTTCTTTAAATTTAAGCAACTTATTTAATAATATTAAGGAGCCACCATGTATACAGTTATCTCTGATGAATGAGCTTGCAACCTGGTGGTTATTGAAGCTGAAAATGAATTGATGGGGTTTTAGCCAGTGCTCAGTTAGACATAAATAAAATATCAATATTGCTACAATTCATAAACAACTCCAATTCTAACTCCTTTCCTACCTATTATTCCTATTTACATTGCCAGAGTATAACTCTATTGTCTTGTAACCTAATTTAAAGAATTTGGAATACTTTCCAAGGTACCATTACATAATGTCAAATTATCTAACTGCTCAAAAGAAGCAGGGTTGTTAGCCAAACTTTTGGCTGGTTTCTTAAAACAATATGATAGCGAATCTGCTATTTGTCTTTTATAAAAATTGCTAAGATAAAATTTATCTTCTGTCAAATTATAATGTTTATTATTAAATATATTTATGTCAAGTATATGAAATTTGTCATCATATAATGTCAGTGTATGCATTTTATCATTTAATCTATACCTAGATGCATTTTCCGCCTCGGGCAACAAAGTACTGTATGGAAAAGTAAATAAAAACACTTTTCCCACATTTAACTGCTGTAACATATTAAAATATTTAATCATTATATGTTTGTTTAAATTTCCTCTCCTCCCAATAAAGACAATTAAAGTTGTGTTGGGGTGGTAATCCCTCTTAACTATTTTATCAACTATTTCCTATCAGTCTAGTTACCGTAACCAAAATGAGGGTGTTGTCATTTATGTGCAGTCGAGGGTTTATCATAATTGTACGGAACCTCTGTTCAATGATGGAAATTGTCTTATTCTACAGCATGATAATGAATTTGCAATCGTAGCAATATACCGATCACCATCTTACAAAGTGGTTGATGGGTTTGTAGAATCCTTAGATCATGTTCTGACAGCCTTATCTTCCTGTGCAACAGTTGCTCTAATTAGTGATATATATTTGGATCTCACTGCTGCACACGGCCTATTACCAGCACATTCTCTAGCTACAAGGGGTAACAACTGCTTCGATCATGTAATGCTGAAATCTAATAAAGCAGCCAAGACATATGTGCTTGATACTTTTATAACGGACCACGCACCACTCGTTTTATTTATATCACCGAAAATACATAAAAAGGTACTGCAAAGTAATATTGTAAAAACAGATTATCCGAAAGTGCTAGCTGAATTATCTCGATTAGACTTTGGCCCAGTCTACTCTGCGTCCGATGCAAATGCTGCAGCTTCTAATTTTGTAGATTTGGTGAGCAGTGCTGTCGATGCTAATTCTAAAGTAATTAAGACTCCTAATCGTAAAAGATGTATAAACCCGTGGTTAACACCTGGACTTCTGAGGTGTATAAAACACCGCGACAAGCTGCATCAGCAGGCTAAGAAACATCCAAATAATGCTAATATGCAACTGACATACACTTGTTACCGCAATTTCTGCATTAATCTGTTAAAAAAACTCAAAAGGGCATACGAGGAACAAGAACTTCAGCAAAATAAAAATAATATGAAGGGAATGTGGACGACTATTAAAAAGATTACTGACATGAACTCTACAGTTTATCCTCCAACTGAACTATTGAAAAACATGAACACACCACAGGATTCCATCAATGAAGTAAATAAGTTCTTTTCAGAAATTGGTACAAAACTAGCCTTTGAAATTCAACGTAAATCCTTTTCTATCCCAAACAGTAGTTATTTAGAGTCTATTTCTATAGGTGAATCTATGGTGCTATACGAAACGGATGAGGCTGAGCTTTATGGTATAGTTAATAGCCTCCGAAACGAATGCGCTGTTGGTATTGATAATATTTCTACCAAATTAATAAAAGAAGCAAAAAACATTCTTGTTCCTCATATAACCTACATCTGCAATCTTTGTCATAATACGGGTATCTTCCCTGAGGTTTTTAAAAGGGCTATTGTTCGACCTATACACAAGGGAGGGGCCAGAGACAGTGTCACCAATTACAGGCCTATATCGATACTTACAGTTCTGTCTAAAATCTTAGAAAAAATATTGAATAAAAGACACGTAAATTATTTAAAGAAACATGACATCATCTCAAAAAACCAATTTGGATTCATTAAGGGAAAGTCGACAGAAGATGCTATATTAGATCTAACAGAAGAAGTGGCAAGACATTTAGATAACAAACGTAAAGTTGTCGGTATCTTTTTAGATCTATCGAAGGCTTTTGACACTGTTTCTATTCCGTTACTACTTTGTAAAATGAATACCATTGGTATCAGGGGTATTGCTCATGACATGTTTCGT
The DNA here is from genome assembly GCA_947507595.1 of Pyralis farinalis. Classification (NCBI taxonomy): domain Eukaryota; kingdom Metazoa; phylum Arthropoda; class Insecta; order Lepidoptera; family Pyralidae; genus Pyralis; species Pyralis farinalis. The sequence continues at coordinate 42,283,926 of OX382257.1, read as the reverse complement.
AATTATCTGACAAATAGAACGCAATGCGTGAAGATTGATAATTATCTAAGTGACACTCTAAGTCCTGGTCATGGGGTCCCCCAGGGAAGCGTCCTAGGGCCTACCCTTTTTCTTATATACGTCAATAGCCTATGTAACGAAAATGTTGACAGTTGCAAAATCATTTCGTACGCTGACGACACAGCATTGATAGTACATGGTATGGACTGGGAAGGAGTCCGCCGTAATGCCGAACTGGCTATGGCTAGAGTTATGGAGTGGTTGGACTCCAACCTACTAACTCTAAACTTAAAAAAGACAGAATTTATGCCTTTTTATTTGCGAAACGACTTGCTCCCTCCAAAAACATTCTGTATCAGAGCGCACTTATGTAATAAAAAAAACAACCTTTGTTATTGCGCTCCCATAGCTAGATCGGATAGTGTAAAATATTTAGGGGTAATAATTGATAGTAGATTGAATTGGAATCGACACGTTGATGCATTGGTTGGCAGAGTTAGAAGACTGTTGCCAATATTTAAAAAATTGAGAAACGTAGCTGATCGTAAAACATTATTGATAGTTTATTGTGCTTTGGTTCAGTAAATTTTGGTGTATTGTATATCTGCGTGGGGTGGAATGGGAAAAACTAATATGATACGCATAGAACGTGCACAGAGAGCTGTACTCAAAGTTATGCTGGGTAAGCCTCGTCGTTATGCTACTGATGAACTGTATAAAGAATGCATGGTTTTAACGGTTAGGCAACTGTTCATTACACAAGTGATAACTCGAAAGCATGCACACTTACCATATGTACCTAGACCACAATCGCGCAGAATACCTCGAGTTTGCGAAACCATAAAATGCAATACTGCTCAGGCCAGACGACAATATTATGCAATGAGTTCACATCTGTACAATAAGGCTAACAACCAATTAAACATATATCCTGTCGTTTTAAAGAAATGTAAGAAGATGATTGACAAGTGGCTGAAAAACCTGAGTTATGACGCTACAGAGAATATATTAAAATAACTGTAACCGAACACACACTCGAATACACTTGCATACTGTTGGTAAATATATAGTTTTGTTAAATGGCATTAATATTTATTATTATAGTAGTAAGGGTTGTGTGATGCTCTGGTAGATGATCCATTTACCAGAGCATTATATAATGACTTTTTGTAAATAACACGAATGCATGTAGCACGAAGGGATATGAATATCTTTTCGTGTAATATGTAGCGATGGTTTGATTGCTTGTATGCTGAAGTTGTAATATAAATGATATAAATTACACGTAAATTAAGTTTGTATCTTGTTATTCTGGAAGGGAGGCGACTGACAGCTGTCATACAGTTGATACCAGTACGGCTGTCGCCGCTGTCCTTATCTAAATTTACTAATTAGGCATATAGTCACTGTGTATAAATATAGAAAAATTAAGTGATTTAGATATAAGGAACAAATTTGTAAACTTTAAGAGAAAAATAAACGATTATTATTATTATTATTATTTGAGTGAAACTGGCTCCAGGCAAACAATAATTGGTAACCAGTTTTCCTGATTTTTGTAATAATAATTGGCCCATATTTTTACCTATTTCATCACTATACATTATTATTTTGGAGTTATTATCTTCACTATTATTATTTAATGATGATGACATCTGTTTAAAAGCACTACTATTAATGGCCTCATTCACATTATGGCTATGTACTTGAGATAGTTTCGAGGATCGAGTTACCTGTGAACATTTCATCGGAACTTTATATTAGACGCGCCGTATGCTTCTGTGCTTTGCGACGTTACATAAAAAATATTCACTGAACATACGTAACTGTAGGCCGATTCTACTAAAAACTGCAACTGCACTGCATCGCGGCGTCTGCCAAAATGCATACATTTTGACGTTTCGAATTATCTAAAAAGAAGAAGAAAGAATGAGAGCTCGATGCCGTCGTTGCGCGTGTCATTCTAACAGAACACGCAGGTTAAACAATATCGACCGCAGCCTGTCTACGGATGGATTTATCTATCTCTAGTTTCTCCGTGCTTCGAAGGGTACGTTAAGCCGCCGGTCCCGGCTGTTGTCGATAGATGACAGTCGTTAAGCTAAGTCAGTGGTCCTCGGGCGGCTTGAAAACACTGGCCTCCGCCAATCCGCTTTTGAGTCAGAGACGTATCAAAAGGTAGACACGTCATAACCAACATTATTGTATTTTGAAATGGCGCAAGTGGTACTATATCTACTGAATGCGAGTTGGGCAATTACCTTACTTTCGTATTGCCTTTTGCGATTCTAGAGCGTATACGACGTATCTATAACTATAAAAACATCTTAGATGTGAGCAGCGTGGTGGAGTATGCTCTAAACCCCTTCGGTTGAAGGGATACCCGTATCCCTGCAGTGGGATCAGTAAGGGTTGATGTGGTGGTGTATATAAAGAATGATGAAACGTGACGGAGACATGTAGCGCTCGGTTCTCTCTGCCTACCCCGCAAAGGATTTGGTGTGAAGTTATACATAGATAGATATATAAAAAAAGGCAATGACTAGACAAGTTATAAAATATATTTTTATCAGTAAGCTGTTATGTCGTTTATTTGTTTATGTCATTTATTATAAATTGTAGCGTTAGCAGCGGAAGTAGCTACACGCGAGAAATAATTTTTGTGTTGCAAGCTTCCATATATTTACTTGTAGTTATGTATCCACTATAGATTAGGGGCTCATTTGTTGTTCACGCGTTTATTGTATGGAATACATACACGTACAATAAACGAGTTACGACACTGAGAAGACGGGCGGACGGGACGCTAGAGAGGTTAAAGTATAATACTTGCGGAAGAAAGAAATTCTTTGAAATATAATGAAGGGTCTAAATAAAAATGTCCCTTCAGGGTAACACACCAAACTTTGAAGATTATAAGCATTTATTTTCCTAAAGTAAACGTCAATGCTGTACTAAACACCAAATAAGGGTACCTCCACATGACACCAACGTTACATATACCCTTGAGATAATTTTTTCATGCTATTCATGCATGCACTCATGGTGCATATTTCTATAAAAATGAATAGTTTCATAAACGAAAACCTAAATATAATGGGCAAATTGGGAGAAAAATAATATTTGATCTATAATGGTGAGTTTCGGGGATGATAGTATTGTCTGCTTAAATATTTCTTCTTCTTCTTAGCGATATCCCGTTTTCTAATTTTCCATTAGATTTCGTGCGATCCGCTACCTAAGCATAAAGTTTTGGCGAAGATATTGACTTTTACATGGAACGACTGCCTTCAGACCTCCATAATCCAGAAGGAAAATCGGACCATTCTTGGGTTTAAGCTTCTCCAAGAAACTATTCATATCCTTAGGTTAGGTAACACGTTTTTCGAATATCGGCTTCCCCACGATGTTTTCTTTTGCCGCCTAGCAAGCGATTATTACAAATATGTATATAAATCCAAATAAACACATGCCAGGATTCTAACTAAGGAACAGTTGGTAATTTTTTTACCCAACAGCCTATCACTGCTCCTTTCTAATTATTACTAAATATGGACTATGAAAAATTAATGACATGAATATTACTGATACTACAGTGTGGCGAACGAAAGATTGCGATTCTGACAGGTCGTGAACGTAATCGAACAGACTACATAACTTTGAAGTGGCGTTGAATTTAATATTTAAAAATAAATATTGATTGCCATACTAATGGATAATTATCATTAAAAATATATTATTACGTCAACTTAAAATAAACGTTATGCTTTTGCGCTAAACTTAATGTTAAATAAATAAGAAATCAATATTTTTTTATAACCATACTACGCTGTTACAAGGATAGATCAACTATTTATTTTTGTAGTGATGTGCGAAAAATAACACGTTAAAAAAGTTACGTTATTTGTCGTGCAATGATGCGTTTTTCTTTCGAATAATTTGACAATATAGGAATGTAGTAATAAATTTAATAATATTATAAATCTGCGCCCAAACCAAACGTGCGAAGGCAAGTAGTGTGATAAGAGCAACTATTTTTATACTTATTAAGGGGCTGGGCTTATAATATGTCATGCCGGTTCAAAATACGGTTTCGTAGAGAACGGCCTAATGGCATTTGAATCAAAAACCACTACTGACTACCACGAAGAAATGAATGCCGCCACATTTAAAGACTGGTTCCAGAATGTGCTATTGTCCCGCCTCCCATAGCCTTCTGTAATATTGATGGATAATGCCCCTTATCATTTAATGCAAGTACAGAAAGCACCTAGTCAATCCAATAGAAATTAACAATTGGTGGTTATGGTGGTTTGGCTACAAACAAACGGCATAGACGCAAATATGCATATACTCAAAGCAGAACTAATCAAATTAGTTAAACACAACAACCCGGCAGAAGTGAAATAAATGAATTGGCTTTGGAATACAGTCATCGCGTTCTCATTATCCTTCCCTATCTTTGCCAGCATAATACGATTGAGCTAATCTGGGCTCAAATAAAACGGCACAAGAAAGATGATGAGCCTATTAAAAGAAGCCTACGGAAAGTCATAAGCGATAACTGGGGGAAGATCGTCGAAAAAACGAAAAATCTTAATTTTGAAAATTTTGACCGAGATATCAAAATTGATACTATCAGTGATAATAATATAATTAAACATTTAAGTGAAGATAATGACGAAGACAGCACCTCCTCAAGCGAATCTGAATCGAATTAAATTTGTTTGTTTGCTAGTCGCAACTTTTTTAAATATATTGTTACATTTTTTAGTAAATACTTCTGAATATTATTATCGCATTTTTATTTTCTTTATTACTTTAGTTACATTCAGAAATTAGAATCCAGACAAACAAGTAGGTAATGAAACTTAGGTCACCTACTTTTTTATTGGGTCAATTAAAAAGTAAATAATAGTGTTAATTATTTCTCATCACTAGTCATGACCAACTAATAGATGTCAGGATCGGATTCGCACATCATTGGTCACACTGTAACATAGTTCTCTGAAACTATTTTTTTCTACATAAGGTTTTCTATATGAATACATTACAAAAGCAAGGCAAACATGTATTCCTATAGTAAGACGTAATAATTGTGTTTTGAAAGTTGATTGTTGAGTTTTCCCCATTTCGTGTTTACGATTTCGCCGGTTTGAATAAAATAAATAAAAAAAACAAATATTAGATATAAATAATTGACCATTTCTAAGTTAATTATTATTTTGTATTCATTGTTTTTTATTCTGGGCCTAAACGTGCCATTTTACTTACATGGTGATTTAAAAAAAAACGGTAAGTGTTTACTAGGTCAACTAACCCATGGGAAGATCCCATGGGCACCCCCCATGGGATCTTCAGCCAATTTCCGTAAGCCATCCCATTCAGTTGGAAGCCATTTCGTTAATGTTCAGTATGTATACGCATAGATGTAAGTACCATATCAACTAAATGACGTCATCTCGCTCGTGTGTTCGCCCCTTAGTCGCCTGGCATCGGGAGATAGACGAACAATGACGTATTGTGCTTCGTGTCCATTGTATCAAGAAAATCACTTTTATACGAATATTTATCAAAAATGGACGGTATTTTGAGATAAGTAAGATTCATAATTCACTGGGGTAGTTACTTTGCTTTAATTAGATTTGTTAGGATTCGATGCATAGATTAGTGATCTATTTTGCTTTATTTGTGCTTTGATCTCAATGTAAGCAGTAATGAACAACAAAAAGATAACAATTCCGTTCTTTGTTAAGGCTCTTGTAACACCTTATCTACAAAGACTTATCCTAGGCACTTTCACATAATAAATTTTGCGTTGTGGTAGCACTTAGTATGACAATATATCCTATAAATATGAATATTTCCAGGATTTAGTTCTAAATTGTATGACTAAATCATATCCGGGTAATCCAGCGAATTGCAATTCTGGATCGCTCACGTACTAATTAATGTGTGGCATCCTCTGCAAATAATGCGTACCGATCTGCCCCCGTTAGTGCGCAAAATAGTGCATACGGTGGCAGAGAATTAGCTAAAGGGAATGAAAGGATGGTTACGTGTGGCGATATAAATGGTTGGGTGAATGAAGTCAAGGCAAAAGTTATGGAAAAATAATTGAGACGAGAATGAAGGTGCAATCCGATGGAGTGATATGGGATGGACAGGGGCAACCGTGATGCTACGGAATTCAGAATTCAATTTCTTCTTTATGATTTGGTTTACCGAATTGTTTATTTTAATATCCTTACAAATACCAAAAAAAATGTATATACTCGACACATGACCATTTGTTCACTTTAGCATGTGTTGTGATTGTGAAACAACTGATTGCTAGATAAGAACTGTTATTAACAAGCGGCCTGTTACAGAATATACACTTTTATATGACTACCTACTTAATACTATAACAAATATACAACATAGACGAGCTCGGTGGCGTAGTGGTGAAACGCGTTGCTACGCTACTTTGACACCAACGCTCGTGGATTAGATTCCCACACAGTACAAATATTTGTGTGCATGAACATGTCTGTTTGTCTTGGTCTGGGTGTTTTCTATGTATAATAAGTATGTATTTACAAAAAAAAATGTAAATACGTATGTTTGTCAGTTGTCTAGTACCCAAAACACAAGCTTCGCTTACTTTGGGGCTAGATGGCGCTGTGTAATTTGTCCGACAATATTTAATTATTGTTTATTAACACCTTCCGCTTACAAAAGTAAATAAACCCGTCACCTTTATGCATGTTTAGAAATGTACAAAAACACAGGAGACACAATACATATGATACACTTAATGTAACTGGTAAAACTATGTGCTGTGAACATACATTATGTTTACATAAATTAGTCATTATAATTGGTTAATGAACTGTATGTGACATGGTGGCCATTATAGGTAAATGATTTAGTTTTAGAATAATAATAGTATTTAGTTTTAAGTATATACTCGAAATATGACCATTTGATCACTTTAGCATGTAGCCTTTTTTAGGGTTCCGTACCCATGGGTAAAACGTAAAAATAGGGTTCCCTATTACTGAGGCTCCGCTGTCCGTCCGTCTGTCTGTCACCAGGCTGTATCTCTTGAACCGTGATAGTTAGACAGTTGAAATTTTCACAGATGATGTATTTCTATTGCCGCTATAACAGCAAATACTAAAAAATAGAATAAAATAAATATTTAAGGGGGCTCCCATACAACAAACGTGATTTTTTTTGCTCATTTTTGCTTGATATTGATAACGGCAACAGATAGACGCTTGAAATATTCACAGAATATTTAGTTATATATTCACTTTAAGAATAAATAATTAAATTAAAATAAAACAAATATTTAAGGGGGGCTCCCATACAACAAACGTGTTTTTTTTTTTTGCTGTTTTTATAGATAATGTACGGAACCCTTCGTGCGCGAGTCCGATTCGCACTTGGCCGATTTTTTATACAGCAAACAAGTGCAGCCGGTGATAGTTGGTAAGCAGTTACCGTAGCCTATGAACATATGCAATACCAAAGGCGTCACTCAAGCGTTGCCGACTCTGTAAAAACCTTTTGTCGCCTTTCTTGAAGAACCTCACTTTGTAATCCCGAGGGAAAGTCTATCAAACATCCATTATTAATATTTATAATTTAAAGGTAACCCTTATTACATTATCGTATCTGTCTGTTTCTATATTCGATCGTGTGTCAAATCTATTTTACGTACAGACTATCTGACTTAGGAAGCTAAAAGTAATAGCTAGAGAATTATTGATTGCTAAGAAAGATATGAAATAAACATACCTATAAATATATATATATATATATATAGGTATGTTTATTTCATATTTTAATTATGTAATTGAATTTGTTATATATATATATATATATAACAAATTCAATTACGGGTACTTTGGCTGCACGTAAAGTGGCAGATATTTCTTTTTATTAGTACACCGTATGTGGGCAATAAGTGAAAAGGTATCTCAAAAACATTTTATGTAAATATTGAATATAGCCTTCTTACAATTATCAATTTATAGAAGTGAAGAATGAATAAGAATCAGTGAAAGCAATACTACTTGAAGACTAAGGCTCGTGGTCCGATTCCTACACAGGGCATACATTTCTATATAGGTGTTATTAAGAGAGTTAAGGGCGCATCAAAACACCCTGACCGGCGGAATACCTCCACCTCAAACAAAAACCGCAGCCAAATAATAACAACCTGGACCTTTGTTGTGAATCTAAGGGTGAGTAGCTCTCTTAAGGAGTTGCTGTGTTAGCAGCAGGGGGCACAAAGCGCGTGCGATGCTGCCATTACGAGTATTGCAAAGCGACGGTTACTATTTTACATTAGGTGGTATTTTACGTTCGCTTGCATGCTTCCCGCCGTTGCTATAAAAAAAAAAAAATTGTTCATCAATAGCAAATTCCACGTAGACAACGCCATCATGCCGGAACGCGCTGGAGATGATGCCGTTTGCGCTGCTACGCACGCAATTTCAGCTACTGCGTCTGACGCACGGAAAATAATCACAATGCATCTGAGAATTTAAAAAGAACCTAAAATAAAAAAAATAGCCTTTAAAACGAAACTCTACGACTTGTTAGTTCAAATCTCATTTATTACTAGCTGACCCGGCAAACGTTGTTTTGCCATATAAATTATTCTTAGGATTATTTTAGTATTATAAAATAGGGGTTAGTAGAAGGGTGAAAATTTAGGGTTGTATGTATTTTTAAATGCCACATCATAAAAAAAAATATAAAAAAATTTGTCCCAAAATTAAAAAATATCAATTTGGGGTGGACCACCCTTATCACTTAGGGATATGAAAAATAGATAGTAGCCGATTCTCAGACCTACTGAATATGCATATAAAATTTTATCCAAATCGGTCAAGCCGTTTCGAAGGAATATGGTAACTAACATTGTGAGATTTTTATATATAAGAACATTACGCTAAGATACGCTTTGGATGAATTTTTGATAAATTAAACGCTGTGAAAACATGTAAATTCATTACTTACTAGCTGTGCCCGGCACCGCTTCACTGGGCATTTTGTTTTTCATTTTTTTAAATCTCTAAACCTTCTCGGTAATGTGTCGAATATAACCTAGAAGTTCCATTACAATCGGATGAATGGTTTCAAAGTCTGTAACGGACATAGGTAGAAACATTGTTTGTGTTTTATATATTAAGTTTGCATTTTATTACGATGTAGAACGTTCGTTTGTTTTTTTTAGCAAAGTACAAAATAAGTAAATTTTTTTTCCACTGATAAATTTATTATTATATACCTTTGTACCACAGCGCAACACAGAGGTCACTACATTTTTTATATCTATTTAAAACTGCCATGCTATTTGTGTATCACAATAAAATATTTTGAAAATGGTGAAAGCGTGAAGCTTTGCATATAAATATTATATGTTAAAAATCCTGATAAATGCACGTATTGCGTTGCATCTGGGACCGTTTTGGAGCATGTTAGTGTAAAAACAAAGCAACCAAATAACAGTAAAATAGAATAGGCTATTTGACTGATTTTGAAAAATTGTTTTCAATTATTCGTTGGTATATGATGAATACACCACATGCATATTTCTGCGAAATTTGCAGTATTTTACGTAAAATATTGTGTTGAAATTTAAACTACAATATTCGCGCTAAAAACGCTGTTTTTTTAATGGCGGGTGCATATGATCTGCGTGACGTCACAGACAAGTAAACGAGTGTAGCGAAGTGTACATTCAGCGTGTTTCTAAAATTTTTCTTATCAATTTACTAAAAAAATGGTGTATAAATGGTGTATTGTGCCACAATGTACAAATACTTCTATAAAAACTCCACAAAAAGTGTTTGTTTCTGTTCCAACGAACCCTAAGAGACGTAATAAGTGGCTACAGTTAGCTCGAAGAGACCCAAACAGCTTTTTATCTCATACAAATGTTTTCATGTGTGAAGATCACTTTGATGTAAGTATGCCAGTAATATTTGATTCGAATAGTAATAGGAAATAAGTAAAAATTGATTTTTGTAAAACGAAATAAATATAGTACATATACATAACCTAAAACCATTTGATTAAAATGTGTTGTTTCCATCAACTTGATAGCAAAAACTGGTTTTACCTAGCTTCGATTATTACATTTCAGATGGAAAAAGATACAATTAATTACATGAAGTACAAAATGGGCTTTAGTTCGAAGATTATTTTGACGGATTGTACATAGCCAACAGCGTCATCACCATAGGATTCGCTGGAAGATCTGTAGCACAAAAGAAAAACTGAGGTCAGAATAGTTTTACAACAAATTTTGAAAGGTATTAATAGACATAACCTAAATATTTTGTGGGACCGCGACGCAAATTTATATAAAAAATATCATTATAAATAAATAAGTAGATACTTACACAGCAGTTTTTATATTTTTCAGCTCTGCAGCATAATAATCAGTATTATTTTTGAAGAAAAGTGCAACCATAATTGCGTCTATCGTAGGTAGATTTCTATTGTCGGCTCGTACAAAATTCTCGTCCATTTTGATAGCAAACACTTTTATTTTTATTACTAGACATTAATGTCTTGCGGAATCTTCAAAAATTCTTGTAAAAATAGCACAAGAAACGAAGAAAATACGACAAAAATGATAGAATCACATACAGCGTATAACAATAAACAATGTTTACTAGCGTGTGACGTCACGCGAGGCGTAGCCAATCACAGAACGTTCATGTCGCTGAATTAATTTCAAAAATAATTTGAATTTATTTTGTTTATTTTGAAAAATCTATAAATATTTTTGGATAAAACAGAGATAAATATGTTTTTTTATGCTATTACCTAATAGAATCACCACATTTCGTAGCATATTTTTAATAGTGTCAAATAGCCTATTGTGCGAGAATATAACAATGTGTTCGTTAAGAGATGCGAGCGGTTCATACAAACGTTTTATTTGAACGTATTTCCGACACTACCTAAAGTCATTGAAATATATAGAGAGGCCTACGAATGTGTCTATGCTTTTCCATTGTCTATTTAATCTTATATTTTAGTTTAATTTATATTTATGTTTAGAAGTAAACATGCGTTTTAATAGATAATATTTAGGTCATTTTATTTAAGACTACCTGAAGCCCGCGGCTTCGCACGCATGATATTTGGGCTTTTAGTAGCATTTATTTTTCTATCAACCTCAAACTCAAAATAAAAGTTCAGGGTCGTAGATGCAACCATAGAGCAATTCAATTTTCATACAGCGCCATCTATTGACCTTTACGGGAGGCAACATATATTTATTTTATTTTTATTACATAAAAAATGCGTAGCTATTTTATATCACAAAAAATACGTATTCCATGAAAATAATAAAAATAAAATGTCAAAATCCCTGGAAGGGGAAGATATTTCCCCCTAATTTTAGCAGTTTTTAATTTTTTACGCAGGAATCCTAAATATTTAGGGGATAAAAAGTACCCTGTATTCTGCTCTGTGGGCCGATTCTACTAAAAACTGCAACTGCACTGCAGCGCGGCGTGTGTCAAAATGCGTACATTTTAACGTTCCGGTATTCTGTTAAACGATCTGACAGCAGCGATGTTGCAGGAATGTTGCAGTAAATGAATCGCTATTCTGTTAAAAAACCTGCACTGCAACTGCACGTTTCCTGCAATATAATCGTATTCTGATAAATTGTTTTGACATTTGTATACCGGTGACAGATGTTTTGAAGGAGTTTACTTCCAGTTTTGTTAACGTTACTCTTGAGCTACTTTTGCGAAGTGAAATTAATATTCTGAAGCGGTGAATTATATTTGCTTTTTTTTGGGAGATGTTTGTGGATAAATATATTTAAGTAAAGCTTCTTTTCATTTAGAAATACCTCCACTCCGGCAACCAAGGTCAATAGTGAAACTATAGGAGTCAACATTAAATAAAAATTCAGTTTTTTAGATTGAAATATGGTAACATTTCAGGTTATAAGTAGTTTACTTGCAGGATACGCACAGTTGCAGCGTAGTTGCAGTGCCGTTGCAGTGCGGCATACGCGCAGTTCCAGTGCAGGAAATTTTAGTAGAATACACCTATCGGCACTGCACTATTCCTGCACGACTCAAGTGACAGGCGTAAACGTGCAGTTGCAGTTATTTAGCAGAATTGGCCCACTGAACAGTCCTCTACCTACCAGTGAAAGTCCAATCAAATTCGGTTCAGCCATTTCGAAGATTAGCCCGGACAAGACAGACAAAAAAGTTAAAAATGCGTATTTAGGCTTTGGTAACGTGAAAATATGAGTTTAAGATAAAGGCTTTATTTTGAAATCACAGACAGACACTTCAATTTTATTTATATGTATAGATGTTCGTGGCTTTAAAGTTACTTAGGCTAACCTCATTAGCATAAGCCTACTAACAAATAAATTTCTAACGAAAGATTCTAATAAGATTAAAATAATGTTCTTGAGATTAGATTAAACGAATGTTCTTCTTTCTAGAATTATTTCATTAGGATTTATGGGATTCGCTACCTACGACTACAGATTTGGCGAAAATGCAAATTTTGACATGAAGCAACTGTAATAAGATTTGAACTAACAAGTTATAGAGTTTCAAAACATTAAGTATCACTCGCGCGATGCTACATCTGCTGCTAACATAGCAACTCCTTAGGAGCTTACTGGTGACCTCAATCACACGCAGGAATACATCACCCCTTCAGAGAGTTGTTATTTGAGGTTTCCTGTGAGGTGGAGGCACTTTCCCAGACGGGTTGTTTTGGTGCGCCCTACTCAATATGGCTCAATAACCTGGTTTATATGTAACACTTAAGAAACCGAAACACACGCGGGCGGAGCCGATAGTATAAATATGAATATATTTATATTAGTGACATAGTAACTTTAAGTTATACTACTGCGGGTAGTATAAATTAAAGTCACTGCATATAACAGAACAGACAGACGCAGATACAGAAGTATCTGCGTCTGTCTGTTCGTTTTGGTCTGGGTGTTTTCTATTTATCATATATATTTGTCTAAAAATAAAAAGTATCAATTATTAATAGTGTGTTTGGATCGTTGCATCTAGCATTCCAGTTTCTGTTTTTCCTACTCAGTGATGGTAAATAAAGTGAGAATAAAGGATATTATAATTACGTATTACTAAAATTGTGTAAACATGCGTTTATACAATTTAAGTAATCCAAGTAGCTATATAAGAAGAACTGTAGTAGTATATTTGTATTAACCGGTACATTATGTAATTGGTAAATAAACATTAATTCATAGTATATAAATTCTAAAATATTCAATAGCTTTTAGGCGGATCCCGCACTGCTACGCGCTACGCGACGGTGCGCGTGACTGCGTTATTCTTTACATTGTATCGTATGTATAGAAAACATGCACAGCGCAACACACTGACAACGTACCACTGCGCGAAACTGCGGCACGCACGACGTTCACGCGTCCCCGCGCTGACGTGAGTGTTTTCTATACAAACTAAGATATTTAGATACAATGTAAAAAAACGCAGTCACGCGCACCGTCGCGTAGCGCGTAGCAGTGTGGGATGCACCTAAATGTGATTTTAATATCATTTACGATATCTCTTACGGAATGTTTATATGCGCCGTGTAAGTACTGGGCAGTAGAGCTAATAGCTTATAAAGAAAGATTGTATCCAAATTTACTGAAAATGACTTCAGTAATGAACCAAGTAGTAAATTTTAACGATGCAATGAGTAAGTAGGGTGCATCAAAGCAGCCTGCCTACGGAGTACCTCCACCTCACTGAAAACCACAGCTGATTAACAACTCCCTGGAGGTTTTACGTGTTCCTGCATGAGTGAGGTCACCAGTAAGCTCCAAAGGTGTTAAGGTGGCACCAGAGGTGGCATCGTGCGAGAAATATATAATGTGTTGCAAGCTACTGTAATAACTTTATATCAGGTTGACCATGTGCTTGTATGTCTGCCGACAGTGTATAAAAATAAGCAATATAATTCTTTTTCGTTTATTTATTCGTAGCTTTTTAATTTATGATCAAACTAGCTGCTGCCCGCGGCTCCGCCCGCGTGGAGTCAAATAACGTAGCCTATGTGTTAATCCAGATCATAATCTATCTACGTGCCAAATTTCATTCAATCCGTTCAGCCGTTTAAGCGTGAAAGAGCAACAAACATCCATACATACAAACTTTCGCATTTATAATATTAGTAGGATGTTGTTCTATATTTTATAATGGACTGGAATTGGTTAAGTATAAGTCTGAAGGTGATCACTTTATTAATAAAGAAACAGAGAAAATAAAAATTCATAAACCTCATTACGGCCAAGTCCCAAATCGTCAAGATTGGATGGTAAATTGTATAAACTTTGCAATTTAACTTTGGGCGGGGGCTAACTAACTTTTGTTGAGGTAATTTCCAAGGAATTGGCTAATTCAGAGTAATATATTATCTTTATTGCTAGCGGCCTGTCGATATTTATGTTTATGAAACTTATTGCTATTGACAATGATTGAAATATTTCCTATTCCTATCACTTAAAGTATACCTTCCTGCTGGTCATACATATATAATGGAAAGTCAACCACCTAGATGTATCTTTTTTATACAATGTAAATAAATGTACAGATATTACATAAACATTATCAGATATTGTAACAACAAAGATATAACTTGCGCTCACTCTCATAAAATCTTTGTACGGTTTTTTTTTAATCATAGCAATGAAAGGCTTACAATTGAATGCGAAGAAAACCAAAATAATGCTATTTGAAAGAGAGACAACCAGAACGAACACTAGGATTACGGTTGATGATGTAGTGTTGGAGCAAGTGGATGAGTTTGTTTATCTTGGAAGCGCTTTTAGCAGCGATGGAAGGTACAGCGCTGATGTGGAGAGACGAGTGAGTCCAGGGAATAGCGTGAATGGAGCGTTGGGTAAACTGTTTGGCAGCCGAAATCTAAGCCAGAAGGCACAGCTCGCTGTACACAACGCGGTGCTAATCCCAACGCTAACTTATGGAAGTGAGAGCTGAGTATGGCAGAGAGAGCATGAAAGTAGATTAAATGCGGTCGAGATGCGAGCACTGCGAAAAATTTGTGGCATAACGCTTGCTGACCGCGTTCGAAATGATAACGCACGAGTTGGACTGAAAGAGAGTGTCGGTGTTAAGATACGAAAGGGCGTGCTCCGTTGGTTCGGACATGTAGAAAGAATACAAGATGAAAGAACGACGAAATAGATGTACAATGCGAAAGTGGAAGGATGTAGGAGTTGAGGAAGACCAAGACTAACTTACCATGACCAAATTGGTCGTGTTTTATCTGAAGGTGATGTCAGGAGCCTTAGGAACCGGCGAGCGTGCATGAAAAGAGCTATGAATGTGAAAGAAGCGAGTGAAGTGTGTAAGGACCGCATCTTATGGCGGTCGGTTCTCTCTGCCTACCCCGCAAGGGACCTGGCGTGAAGATATACATATACATACATAGCAATCTCTTGAAAGAATCTCTTTCTTTAACAAAATTACTACTAGCATTACATTAAACTCTGGTTTCCGCCCGGATTTACTCTCTAAAACAGGCTTTCCCCTAAACCAGGCTATTTTATTACATTTCTGTTTATACTTTTCTATTTATATAGTTCAATTCATATATAATTCAGCGAGTTCGCTGTAATAATGTTAAAACAAAGATACTCTAGCATTCAGATGTTTAGCTTCCGTACGTAGCTGCTTAACCATGGAAAATTCAGCACCACAGTTGACACTTCCTCGGGGGACTTCATCGGGTGTGTAATGTACTCGTAACTATATAAACAGGCAAAGACAAAACAGTTCAGTATCATTGTCCCCACTGTTTGTTGACCGCTTTTATTTATCTTAGCTTTAGTGTTAGCAACAAAAAATACAAAATAACAAAATACTCGTGTTTAATTAGACTCGTTAGATACATATCCGTATCTAACGAGCCCTAGGAACGAGCGTGTATGAAAAGAGCTATAAATATTACGAGTGACGCGTGTAGTGACATAGTTCATTCTGCCTATCCCGTAAGGTACACGGGGCCAAGATATAGATAAATAAACAAAAATTGACATAATAAACAATATATTGGAAAGACAACACTAGTTAATATAAATAATTTAACTATGCGTGGTAGAATTTACTTCATATATTTACTTTTTGTATCAAATTCTAATCGTACAAGGTATACATAATGTAACATTGTATGTTTCCATTACGTTTATTTATCTAATTGTAATTAATAGTATAGTAAAGATTTGGTATTTATTTTATGTATATATCTAATAAATGTTTCATGTACGTATTTTGGTTAAAATACGACTGAAAAGCGCACATCGAATATGGGAGAGAGAATTAAATACAGGGTCCGTCACTCGAAGTGTTACCAATTTTAAATGATGTTATTTAGTTATTCAAAGTAAGATTTATTAAAAATTGAAAGAAAATTGTAAAAAAAACATTAAATTTTATGAAAATCATCATTATTGTTCGATATGACCTCCTTTGGCACGGATTACGGCCTCGAGTCTTCCAACGAATGCATCGCAGGCCGCACGAAGATGGGTTTGCGGTATTCTTTTCCATTCCCGACGAAGCGCTGCCTTGAGCGTGTCCACACTTTCATACCTTTTTGTTGACACAGCAGCCTCCAAAATAGACCACACCGAGAAGTCCATTGGATTCAAGTCTGGCGAGTAAGGAGGCCACTGTTGTGAGGAAATGAACCGAGGAACGTGGTTCTCTAAAAAAATTTGTGTCATGCGAGCTTTGTGGGACGGTGCTGAGTCTTGTTGAAATGTCCAGCTGTTTGTACCGAATTGCTTACGTGTCCACGGTATGAGAGCATCATTTAGCACTTTTTGCTGGTACACTTGCTGGTTGACTTTGACGCCCTTCTCGATAAACACGAGTGGCGACCGACCATTTGAGGTCACTGCGGCCCAGACCATAACCGAAGCAGGCGCTTGCTTACGAACGGCAATTCTGTCATCCAAATTATCGTTTGACTTGCCCTGTAGCCAAACACGATCATTTTGCTTGTTGACGTACTGCTGGACGGTGAAAATTTTTTCATCAGAAAAAACAATGTTTTCCAGCTCGCCACGTTCGTGTAAGACTTTCAGTGCTCGAGCTCTTTGTAGCCGGACTATCTTCTGAGTTGAAGTAAGATGTTGTACTTTTTGGATCTTGTAGGGCTTCAGTTGGAGTTCTTTTTTTAGTATACGGCGAATGCTTGAGTCGGATACTTTCAGACTTTTCGCCAATTCACCTGCACTCTGACGAGGATTTCTTTGAATTCGAGCCTTCACCTTTCGAATCATATTACGTGATGTTGCGGTTTTCGGATGACCACCTCCATGTCGTTTAGCAATGCTCCCAGTTTCGTTATAACGCTTAATGGTCCGATACACAAACATTTTGTTCACACGTAGTTGTCGGAGCTCTCTAACAATAGCTGGTTGTGATTTTCCAGCCAAGTGCAAAGCGATCACATAGCTACGTTTAATATCCATTGCGAAAATTTATTTTAAAATTCAACTTAGTTCCCGCTATTTTTGCCCACTTTAAAACAATGAAACAAACTGACGTTTCACCAATATTGGGCGCGCTGTCATTATTATTTTGAAAATAGAAGCAGCATGAAGTTGGTAACACTTCGAGTGACGGACCCTGTAATGTTTTTTGTACTTATTTTTTAATGCTTGGAAATTATTTTACTTTAGAAATAAAAGTATATCCGATAAATTATTTCATTAATGTCAATTTTTTATTCATTTACCATTTTCTTTTATAAAAATATCGGGAGGCATATGGTTCAGCCGATGTAAAGCGGTTACCGTAGCCCATGAACGCCTTCAATACATTAACTATCGTTTGCGTGATGCTGCTAGCGTAGCAACTCTTTAGGAGCTTTCTGGTGACCTCTCTCATACGCAGGCACACAACAATCCTACATGGAGTTGTTATTTGGCTGCGGTTTTCTGTGTGGTTGAGGAAATACCGGGACGGGTTACTTTTATGAGCTCCACCTCTCTTACACTCAGACGAAAAACAAACAGGCATGTTTATGCATACAAATGTTTGTCCAGTGTGGGAATCGAACCCACTAGTATCGGGGTCAAAGTAGCGTTATTAACCATCGAGCACGTCAATATTTTACTTCGCTAGCTCATGTTGTTCTTTTTAGGGTTCCGTACCCAAAGGGTAAAACGGAACCCTATTACTGAGGCTCCGCTCTCCGTCCGTCTGTCCGTCTGTCACCAGGCTGTATCTCATGAACCGTGATAGTTAGACAGTTGAAATTTTCACAGATGATGTATTTTTGTTGCCGCTATAACAACAAATACTAAAAAATAGAATAAAGTAAATATTTAAGGGGGCTCCCATACAACAAACGTGAATTTTTTGCTCATTTTTACTCTATATTAATAACGGCAACAGGTAGACACTTGAAATATTCACAGAATATTTAGTTATATATTCACTTTAAGAACATATAATTAAATTAAAATAAAACAAATATTTAGGGGGGGCTCCCATACAACAAACGTGATTTTTTTGCCGTTTTTATAGATAATGGTACGGAACCCTTCGTGTGCGAGTCCGACTCGCACTTGGCCGGTTTTTTTTAGGTCTCCGCACCCAAAGGGTAAAACGGAACCCTATTACTGAGGCTCCGCTGTCCGTCCGTCCGTCCGTCCGTCTGTCACCAGGCTGTATGTCATGAACCGTGATAGTTAGATAGTTGAAATTTTCACAGATGATGTATTTCTGTTGCCGCTATAACAACAAATACTAAAAAATATAATAAAATAAATATTTAAGGGGGCTCCCATACAACAAACGGGATTTTTTTAGCTCGTTTTTGCTTGTTATTTGTAACGGCAAGAGGTAGACGCTTGAAATATTCACAGAATATTTAGTTATATATTCACTTTAAAAATAAATAATTAAATTAAAATAACAAATATTTAAGGGGACTCCCATACAACAAACGTCGTGCGCGAGTCCGACTCGCACTTGGCCGGTTTTTTTTTTGCTCATTTCTGCTCGATATTGGTAACAGCTGTTGCCGTAGATGCTTGAAATATTGACAAAATATTTAGTTATATATTCACTTTAAGAATAAATAAATTATTATACTGTGTCGGGATGCGTACAAGCACACGGACCACCTGATGTAAAGCGGGTACCGTAGCCTATTACCACTTGCGATATATTAAGTATCACTCGCGCGATGCCCTCCTCTGCTGCTTACACAGCAACTCCTTGCGGGCTTACTGGTGACTTCACTCACACGCAGGAACGCAACAACCCTCTAGGGAGTTGTTTTGATGTACCCTACCTCATATCATCATCATATCTATATCTTCACGCTAAGTTCTTTACAGGGCAGGCAGAGAAAACCGAGCGCCACACTTCTTGGTCTTTACACACGTCGCGCGTATCTTTAACATTCATAGCCCTTTTCATGCACATTCGCCGATTAATAGCGTTTAAGATGAAATCTGACATTTGATTGTGGGAGGTGAGGTTTCTTCTTTCAGGACACTGTATGTTCAAAATTCGTTTATTTATTCTTTCATTCGTATCTATGTTAACCTAACCTTATCTAATCTATCGATACCGAAATTAAACTAAGTACAAATCTTTTAAAAAATGTACAAAGAATATGACGAAACAGATATACAACGCAAAATTGGAAGGATGTAGGAGCCGAGGAAGACCCAGACTAGCCTACCATGACCAAATTGGTCGTGTTTTATCAGAAGGTGATGTGAAAAGCCCCAGAAACATCTACTACATCCATATGCCTACATTTCTGATGGTATTTTTTTATATAATGTAATAAACTTCTAAGTTAAAATATTATGCAAGTAAAATATTATGTAATAAAGACAAAGGAAAAAAGGTGAAGGCCAAGATTTACCTACCATGATCAAATAGACCGTGTTTTATCACGTGACGTCAGGAGCACTACAATCCGGCGGGCGTGCATGCGAAGAGCTATGACTGTTGAAGTAGCGAGTGAGGTGTGTAAGGACCGAGTCATGTGGCTCTCGGTTCTCTGTCTACCTCACAAGAGATTTAGCGTGACATTATAGATAGGTAAATTATATAATAAATATAAAAATTATTGCAATTAAATTATTATTTTTTTGTATTTTGTATTTGTATGTGATGGTTGGACTTCCACTTTTTCCTTTTTTTAATAGTCATTATCCAACCATTACTAAAGAGCACCTTTCTTTAGCAAAGATATAAAGCAGTAGGATAACTTTAGTGAAACACTTGAATTCGTCGCATGGACACAGATATACGTCAGTATGCGACTAAGCAAGGTTCGCAGCCGAATCTGATTTCTCGAAACGAGTACATAGTCGGGGTTTTATGTTCTGTATACTTATTTGAATGTACTCACACTTCTTTACGTCTGTTGATAATCACGTCTAAAAAGTCTCAAGTGCGCTAACTACTATACTGCTTTATATATTTACTGTGACCATTAGTTGATGAAATCGGCTCCAGTAACTTACTATGTTGATAGCTTTTAGTATTGAATATCCCTGGTCGGGTTTTCCCAAGAGACTAAACTGTGTAGGTGTCTTCAAAAGGGCGTAAAATGCTTTTACATGATCAGCTAGATGAGATTGATCTAGCTAACACTTCTATTAGTCAGTATGGTGGATGTAAGTAACCCTACGTTACTTGTACAGATTATGGAAAAGGAACTAAGCCATTTTTCGGTCAAATAAGGGCTACGTAGGATTATTTTCAGAATTCCAGAGATCCTAATAGACTCGCACGTAAATTTTGTCCTAAAATATTCAGTGACCGTTGCTACAACATGTGCCTTGAAATTTCTTACAAAATACCAGAAACTAGATGGGTCCTATATTGTTATAAAAATTATTAATTCATGTTTTGTTTTATAGTAAGAAGTTAACATAGATTAAGTGACTAAAACCAAGCTGAGTTACAAAACCGGTCTGTTGGAAAAAAAAAATCTGATCCGAGGCTTCAATACCAATATAAGACATATGAGACTAGTATTCTTCTTCAATGGAAAAACACAATGAAAACATACCTTTTAATTTATTTTCTTTACTGCGCCTGTTATTTTATATAATTAGCTAGGTTGGTATAGCTAGGTACGAGTATTTCAATCTTTTACATTTAATTTTAATAATTATCATAATTATAATGTCTCAATTGACTGTCACAGTTTTATTTTTATTGTCTGCTGCTAGCTTTTATTAAAATGTTTATGGCAGCCGACGATTTTGTTATTTTTAATTCGAATGTGACATTGATATTTTACTAAGAAAATTTTTGTTTATTTTCTTATGAAAATGATACAATACTTATCTTTGAAGTTGAAAAAAGTTTTCTGTACTACTAAGTTACAGTTGATGCTCCAGTGGTAAATATAAATTTATAGTTTTTTTTTTCCATAAAATATGATTGCAAATGATTGATTTAAGGTTTTTTTCTTTAACCTTGCTTGTTATTAAACTTCACGATTCTAGGATAATAGGTACCTTGTGGGGTTTGGTTATTTTGCGAATCAAAACTCTCAAGGTACAAAAGGCATGTGTTAAGTTAGAATTTAATATAAGGCATAAATTGACATATTTTTGTGATTGCGTTGACTTAGAACGTTAATTTTTTACAGCTCCAATGAACCATGAAATAAATAGTACTTGTTTTTTATTTCAATTAAGAAATGGATACAGACAGGTGGAAGGTAGACAAGGAAGTGATCCCCAATACGGGTTTCTTTCTACCGTTTGAGGAGCTATAATAAACCATTGAACGATAGCAGACAGTAGTAATAGATGGCTACTGGGCAGATACAGCGGTATTTTGTGAGTTGGAGCATTTGTAAAGTTAATGTACAATACTCTTGAACCCACGTATAAATATTTGTTTCTTTCCAGTCACGGGTATTGATCCCAGTTTGTTACTATTAGGTAGTTAATATATAATTACAAATAATAAATTTATGCAAATAAACAAAAAAATAAGTTACTGTGAGTTAGAAGTAGGCTTCTTGTTAAAGTTATGTTTTTTGTATGTTACCAAAAACTAAAGCTATATTTTGTTATTTTTTTCCTTATTTTTGGCCCGTACATAACAACATGTCGCTTTATCAGAATTAAATTGCGCTAAGGTGACGTTGACAGAATCAACGAGTTTATTTTTATCAACATGCAATAAAGTTCCGGTCCGGTGACGTAATAACGGCCCACAGGGGCCAAATACATAGTCAGTGTCAAAAAAAACATGCAGTGAAGCGTACGATAAATTTGCATCGTCCGCATCCCCTGGGCCGATCGCCATGGATAAGGCCTATTAAACTTTCCCGGCTTTAGCCTTTAGGCAACCCCTAGTTAGTAACGGTCAGTCAGTAAGAGTATGTCATAACCAGTACGGCGTCCGTAATGTTATCAATTAGGATTCACCTCCTCGCTTTCTTGAATTGACTAGAAGGTACCGCCCTGGAATGACTAAGAAACCATTTCAGTAGCTTAATCCTTCTTCTGTGGCAAGTGTGGTAGTTGAAAAATAACATTCCATAAACATTTTCTCAAAACTTCACTAATCCTTATAGCCACGCTGAGCTTACGGGAGCGTATGCTGCAACCAGAAGTACTCGCATGATGCTGATGAGCTTCATAGCTGTCTCATTTGGTCCAATTCATTTATTCAGATCACCATACATAATAACTCTTTTGCTCCCCTCAGCTAAATCTAGAACATCCCTTACAGACTCCTAAAAGTTCTCTAGTTCTTATGGCCTCGCTGAGCTTACTTACGGACCGTATGCTGTAACCAGAAATACTCGTGTGACGATCAGCTTAATACGAACTCAGGGAAGTCTAGGCCTTACAAATGTATTCTCTTATAGATCTTAATAAGTAAACGCTTCTCAGAGGCTAAGCGAGAGCAGAGTACGACACCTATACTAGCATGATCATCCCGGTCTACCCTAGACCATAGGGCCATCATTCTACCGAGCAGATCATCACTGTTGCTCCTATTGCGCTTAACTTCTGTCACACACAAAACATCTAAACGTCTCTCATTCATTACATCCATCAGCTCGTTCATCTTATCATTGAATACACCTCTTACATTCTACGTGCCTATACAGTACCTGACTCTCTTCGACCCGCCGGAATTGGCGCTACGTGGTTGGTGGTAGTTGGTCCGGCGGGTCTGTGCGCGTTGCCTCCGGGGTATGCTCTAATTCATACACCGTTGCGCTTTCGATCCAGAATTGCATTTTGACGAATTGGCCGGGTTCGCGTACGAGCACGCTTCTGGTACGTAAGCCCTTCATGACTTAGACTGACTGTGTATGTATAAATGTATATAGGGACGTCCATGAGTAGGTTTCCACAAATACAACAAATATAAAATACTCGTACCTATACACAAAATTTTGCCTTCAATTTTCTACTGAACTTTCCAGCTCATTTATTTTATTTATATTGGAGAAGTAGCCCGATTGGTGAAATAAATTATAAAAACTGTTCGAATAAGAACTCCCCGAAGGGTTGTTCTGTTTCAGCGAATAAGCGAGGTTACCAGTAAGATTTTGAGCGCTTTCTGTATTAGCAGTAGAGGTGGAGTGCGCTAGCGATGTTTCCTGTAATGCAAGCGTTATAGATTACTGTAACTACGTTGTTAAAAAAAAACTTCAGGCATATCTAAACAAACCAAGCACTAATTGAATTTAATTGAATTTAATTGAACATAATTGAACCAGTAGATTGTTACTAGCTTGGAAATATAAAACTTTTACACCACTTTATAATGGAAAGTCTTTGCAAATTGCCAATATGCGAGAGGCCACTAGCTCCTAGTTTATGGTTATTATCATGCTGCCTTACTCCAGAGATTATATAAACAGCTTGGAGACTAATAATAATGTCCTACTTATCATTATGCCCATAATTTTATGTACTACTATAAAGTCACAGAAGAAAGAACTGTACATATTAGTGCATTTAGTAATATATTACTAAATAGGTGTTTTCGGAATTATGTTTTATAATATGACTAGCTGTGCCCGGCACCGCTTCACTGGGCATTTTGTTTTTCATTTTTAGGGTTCCGTACCCAAAGGGTAAATGGAACCCTATTACTGAGGCTCCGCTGTCCGTCCGTCCGTCCGTCCGTCCGTCCGTCCGTCCGTCCATCCGTCCGTCCGTCCGTCCGTCCGTCCATCCGTCCGTCCGTCCGTCCGTCTGTCACCAGGCTGTATCTCATGAACTGTGATAGTTAGACTGTTGAAATTTTCACAGATGATGTATTTCTGTTGCCGCTATAACAACAAATACTAAAAATAGAATAAAATAATTATTTAAAGGGGCTCCCATACAACAAACGTGATTTTTTTTGCTCATTTTTGCTCGATATTGATAACGGCAACAGTCTACCTGTTGCCGTTATCAATATCGAGCAAAAATTCTGAGACTTGAAATATTCACAGAATATTAAGTTATATATTCACTTTAAGAATAAATAATTAAATTAAAATAAAACAAATATTTAAGACCCATACAACAAACGTGATTTTTTTCCGTTTTTATAGATAATGGTACGGAACCCTTCGTGCGCGAGTCCGACTCGCACTTGGCCGATTTTTTTTAAATCTCTACACCTTCTCGGTAATGTGTTGAATATAACCCAGAAGTTCCATTACAATCGGATAAATGGTTTCAAAGTCTGTAACGGACATAGGTAGAAACATTGTTTGTGTTTTATATATTAAGTTTGCATTTTATTACGATGTAGAACGTTCGTTTGATTTTTTAGCAAAGTTCAAAATAAGTACATTTTTTTTCCACTGATAAATTTATTATTGTATGCCTTCGTACCACAGCGCAACACAGCGGTCACTACATTTTTATATCTATTTCAACTGCCATCATAAAATATTTTGAAAATGGTGAAAGCGTGAAGCTTGGCATATAAACATTATACGAGTATGTTAAAAATCCTGACACATGCACGTATTGTATTGGGTCTGGGACCGTTTTGGAGCATGTTAGTCTAAAAACAAAGCAACCGAATAACAGTAAAATAAAATTGTGCGAGAATATACGTAACAATGTGTTCGTTAAGAGATGCGAGCGTTCCATACAAACGTTTTGTTTGAACGTATTTCCAACGCTACCTAAAGTCATTGAAATATATAGAGAGGCCTACGAATGTGTCTATGCTTTTCCATTGTCTATTTAATCTTATATTTTAGTTTAATTTATATTTATGTTTAGAAGTAAACATGCGTTTTAATAGATAACATTTAGGTGATTTTATTTAAGACTACCTGAAGCCTGCGGCTTCGCATGCATGAGATTTGGGCTTTTAGTAGCCTTTATTTCTCTATAAACCTCAAACTCTTTCTGTTTAAAAAAAAAAGTTCAGGGTCGTAGATGCAACCATATAGCGATTCAATTTTCATACAGCGCCATCTATTGACCCTTACGGGAGGCAACGTATATTTATTTATTTTTTCTTACATAAAAAATGCGTAGTTATTTTATGTCACAAAAAATACGTATTCCATGAAAATAATAAAAATAAAATGTCAAAGTCCCCCTAAATTTTAACAGATTTTCATTTTTTATGCAGGAACCCTGAATATTTAGGAGATAAAGACTCCCTGTATTTTGCTCTGAACAGTCCTCTACCTATCGGTGAAAGTTCCGTCAAATTCGGTTCAGTCATTTAAAAAGATTAGCCCGGACGAACAAACAGACTGACAAAAAGTTAAAAATGCGTATTTAAGCTTTGGTAACGTGAAAATAATGATATGAGTTTAAGATAAAGGCTTTATTTTGAAATCACAGATAGACACGTCAATTTTATTTATATGTATAGACTATAATACACATATTACCTAGTCTTGCCATAAATACTAAAATAAAGAAAAAAAAAATTCCATTGCAAATAACATTTATTACTTTTACAGTGTGTTAGTTTAATACATAAATATTAAACAATTTAAAATATAAAAAGCTTATTCTAAGTGGTCTCTATTAAGCCGTACTCTCTAAAACTGACCATAAATCATAATCCAGCAGATTAAGATCGGGACTAGACGACGGCCAGTCTTCAGCTCTGATGTGATCCGAAACGTTCGTTTCCAACCAAGACTGTGTAGCCGAGCTTTATGACCCGACGCCGAGTCTTGCTGGAAGGATCATTCTTGGTTATTGAACATGGTGTTGTTAAGGGGCTTCACTACCTTCGCAAGAATGGTATCTTGATATACTTGTGCCGATGTTTTGATACCTTTTTCACAAAAGTATGGCTCAGTCACTCCTTCACAGCTAATACCCCACCAAACCATCACTGAAGTCGGATAGTGCCCACGTTGCACTCTGTCGACTAATTGAAAAGCTTCCTTAGAGCTTTGAGCATAAATACGGTTATTTTGTTTGTTAAAATGTTGCTCAATTGTAAAAAAATTCTCATCCGTAAACAAAATTTTTCTGTGACCTCCCTTTGCGTACCGCTTCAGTAGTTGTTTCGATTTTACCACCCTATTCTTTTTTAAATTATCAGTTATTAAATGACCAAGTACATCTGTTATAGGCTGCAAGTCCTAAGTCATCTTTTAAAATACGCGACATGGTTCTAAGTGCTATCTTCATCTCCCGAGATAAAATCTTTTGCTTTCGGACAGGATTTCTTCGAATTCTTTCCCTTACTGCTTTGACCACCTTTTTCGTACGAATACTACGTGGACGGTCAGATCTTTTTCTGTCACAAACAGAGGAGATCTTATTGTAGCTATTAATAGCCCGGTACACAAACATTTTACTAATACAAAGCGTATGGAGAGTTTTAAAAATTGCATTTGGCTCCATACCTTCTTTGTGTAATGCAATCACAGCGATTCGGTTCTCTTTATCACCGCACTCCATTTTAATATCGCAAAATATTGTACAATGTATTGGCGTCAAAATGAGAAAACTCAATGAAAAATCATATAAAAATGGCCAATTTCAATTGTAATATTTTGTTTATTTTTAATTGTAACAGTATTTATGGCCAGACTAAGTATATAAATAATATTGCCAATTTGATTTCCATTTCTTTATATATATGAACTATTACCATTAATAATACAGAAGTGTATAAATAAACATTATGAGCCCTAATAACAAAATATGCAAAAGCTATGAATACAAATAAAATAATCGAGTAAGGTGTTTAAGAACCAAGTTATATACCGCTCGCTTTTATTTGTCTACTCTACAAGAGACCCATAGTGAAGATATATCTGTTTATATAAAATAGTTACAAGCCAAATTTGTATAGTTCATACAATTAACTTCATGAAATAAAATGAAACATCATTATCACAATTGATAACAAATAATAAAATTTTGTCTATATCCCTAACACCATTTTGCATAATAACGCGGCAATATTTAAATGGAAAGTGCCTTACTTTCCATTTAAATATCTTCTTCCGTATAAGCATATATTTAAAGTTAGTAACTCAATATGTAGGTGTTAGAAGTTTTTAGCGTAAGTTCGTTTATAAGACGACACAATGTTTCCCGACGGTGATCTTGTTTTATAGCTTTCAGTTAAGGTAGTACTCGCATGTTTCTTCTTACGAGCGTTATTCTGTTTTCGAATCCATTAGGATTGGCAGGGTTGGCTGCCTAAGCCTAAGGATTTGATGAAGATACTGATTTTTACATGGAACAACTGCCGTCCGGTCTCCACAGCCCAGGGGGACATACCAGATTTTTCTTAAGTTAGGTCGACGAGCAAGTGATAATTACAATTATCTACATGCCTACATCAGTTCGAAATTGAGGTCGGGTTGATTAATAAACCGGGTTTCTTTATCTACTGGGCTATTACTACTGCTTCTAGTTTACGCCGACGTAAACTACGACCCATAGACGAACTACTAAAGAATATTTAAGTGAGGTAGAGGGTGAATGCTCATGAATTTCTTCGCAGATGCCGCTGCAGACTTTGAAAACTTTATCGGAAGCGATCGCCCTAGGAGATACGAGGTAACGCAACCTTGGTTCGATTAACAAAAGTGTTCAATGGTGATACTGATTTCTTTTAGAATTATAGATAAATTTATTTAAATTTTAAATAAAGATCTCCTTAGGATAGTGTAGACGTACATTGAATTCATGTTATTTTTTTTGCTGGCTGGCTACAATTTCAAGTATCTTGCATCGAAATGAATTCGATTAGGAAAAAATTTCATTAAATAATAAATTGCGATTTTCGTTGTGTTCCTAATCAACAACAATGCTATGATAGATTTTAATTCACATTTCCTTACGAAGTTCCATCCAACACCACTGTTTATAACTAGTTTAATAAGTTCAAACGTTATCAGAATACAGCTCACTGATGACTACTGTGCGGATAATGGTAGAAGCTGATAAAACAGTGATGTAATAAATTCGGGAAATTTTAGTCAGGTACAAAAAGTCTTATACGAACATTTTGGCATCAGAAAACTTTACTAGATGGATAATTTACAATTGAACAGAAGTTCAAAATCCATTTGCATATAATTGGCAACATACACATGACACACAAATGACTTTGTATCACAGGGTAGCTACTGCTGCCAATATCGATGTCCTGATGACATTATACTGATAGATAGAATATGACTGCTAGCGCTCAGAAATATTATCGATAATCCCTCAGGTTTACCTTAGTTACACATAATGTTTTATTAATTCTAGATACTGAAACTGGTAGAATTCACCGCTGAATCTCATACGCATTTGAATAACATTAAATCATCCAATGCTACGCCAACGGAAGAACAATTTGAAAGCAACAGTTAGGTAACACAAAACACGACCAGATCAGCTGGTATTTATTGTTTTTTTTTACCTGCTATTGTAAATAATTATAATCAGTTAATCAAAGCTGATTACATTTTGTATGGCAAGCCTTGCTTTTTAAAGCCTTAACAAAATCTCCGTTAAAGTAGATTTCATCCTAGGTATGATCGATAAACTAACCTGAACGTACTGGTGCTATATTCTATGTACATGCTATATTCTATGATTATTTGACCATCGTACCATATCGACACTGCTACTTCGAACATCGTGTCCAATGTTCCATGTCAGTTATAAAAAAGTATATGTAGATAACTCAGATCATCAACTAATATCAATTGTTGGTTTGATAAGGCGTACTGCTTCCTAACTATGAACCTTATTTACGTCTGCCGTTGCGTATTCAGTAGGAAAATTTCCTGTTACTACAAAGAGCTTTCCCACTGAAGGCCAACCGGCAGGCCTCTTTTATTTATACAACGTCGGGAGACATACAAGCACTGGTAAAACGCGGTAACAGTTTATTAAGTCTGTAAACCGTTACAACGCAACATGCAATATATTATGCATATCACTCGATGCCAACCCTGCTGTTAACACAGCTACTCCTTAGACCCATTGAACCGGGCTGAGATGATGATGATAAGATATATAAAAAAACGGGTTGCACTCCAGGAGTGCCGGCAAAAGTGAAAACTTGAACATTAACGTTATGCATTGAATTAAACAATTTTTAACGGAAGTATCGCGTATTTTATTTATTTTGTTGAACCTGACGTTTCGAACGCTTTGCAGCGTCCGTGGTCGCAGGAAGACTAAGGTGGTATTTGTCTTACATTAGTTATTCAATTATTACATCTACCGACATGGATGGATTAATTATATATGTTCCGATTCACACAAAAATCGCTCACAGTGTCCGAACATTTTTTAGATCTTTGGGTTTGGGATTTGATCATTTTTAGGACTGGATCCCAAGCAGGTGGTACTTGCCAACCATCTTCTCTATTGAAATTGGGGTGTTTTCTTATTTCAATAGCCTCGCGCAACATTCTCGGCATGTAGCGATTCTCCTTGGCGAGGATTTGTGGTTTATCAAACCGGATGTAATGGTTTGGCTGGTCCAGTGTATGTTCACAAACTGCAGAGTTTTTATCGCGCCTATTCTTCATGTCAGCAATGTGTTCTTTCACACGAGTACCTACGCTTCTCTTTGTTTGCCCTATGTATGATAAACCACATTCGCAGTCTAATTTGTATACTCCTGCATCTTGTAAGGGGATATTAGACTTGATAGGTCTTAGCTTATAATTAATCCATCCATGTCGGTAGATGTAATAATTGAATAACTAATGTAAGACAAATACCACCTTAGTCTTCCTGCGACCACGGACGCTGCAAAGCGTTCGAAACGTCAGGTTCAACAAAATAAATAAAATACGCGATACTTCCGTTAAAAATTGTTAAGGCGACACCTCGATCGTGAAGCTTTAAAATGGCTCCGCCCAATCACCCCGCGCCCCTCAATTGACACTCGACGCTCGATTTGTAAAATTTGAAATTAGCGCCTAATAGGTAACCTGGGGTCAACGTATAGTCAATGCAAACGAACAGAAAAGCTACAGAGTCACGTCACACTTAAATAAAATTTATAATATCAATATTTACTAAAAATTATTGATTTAATTATTATTTAGCTTTATACATACTGAACCAAACATATTTATTTAAGCTAGACGGAAAACAATAGTAATAATAGTAATAAAAAACTACAGAAACGTATTCACTTTTAAAAGTTTATTGAAAGAGAAATCAATGACATCGTTTTATGTTTATATCTCTACAAGTTAACATGTCTTGGTATCTATGTTGTTCTTACTTAGGTCTCGTCCAGTGGCGCCCTCATTGAATAAAAAAATATATTATAGCATAGAAGATAAACATTATGAAATCTTATGTTGCATTTATTACGAAGATAGTAAAGTATTTCTACGTCATTAAACCAACACTCAAAATATTCCACTATCGTTGTTATAAGCAAAAGTGCTAAAAGAGGCCGTTTTTTGGCAATTATGCCTATAACAACGAAAGCAAAACATTTCAATTGTTGGTTTAATGACGTAAAAGTACGTTATTGTATTTGTAACACACGCAACACATGACTTTATAATGTTTATCTTCCACGCTAAGATACGATATTTTATTCCTTGAGGCGCCACTGGACGGCATGTATTTTTATGTATTTAAGAAGAATGAAACACCAGCTACATAATACAACATTGTTTATCGAGAGGCTAAAGCGGGCCATTTGTTGATTCGGACACATATGTTTAGTTAGCAGATACACCATCTAAACTGCAAACACTGGTCACAGCGATGAAAGACGACTGTATGGAGAAAGGCTTACTACTGAATGCGAAGAAAACAAAGATAATGGTATTTGAAAGAGAAGAATCCAGAACTAATGTAAGGATTACGATTGATGATGAAGTGTTGGAACAAGTGGATGAGTTTGTATATCTTGGATGCGCTTTCAGCAGGGATGGAAGGTACACCGCAGATGTGGAAAGACGAGTGAGTGCTGGGAATAGTGTGAATGGAGCGTTGGGAAAACTTCTTGGCAGTAAAATCCTGAGCCAGAAGGCACAACTCGCTATACACAATGCAGTGTTGGTCCCAACGCTAACTTATGGAAGCGAGAGTTGGGTATGGCAGAAAGAGCATGAAAGTAGAATAAACGCGGTTGAAATGCGAGCGCTGCGCAAAATTTGTGGCGTAAGGCTTGTAGACCGTATTCGTAATGATGATGTTAGAAATAGAGTTGGTCTGAAAGAGAGCGTCGGTGTTAAAATAAGAAGAGGCATGCTCCGATGGTTCGGGCATGTAGAAAGAATGCAAGATGAAAGAATGACGAAGCAGATATACAATGCAAAAGTGGAAGGATGTAGGAGCCGGGGAAGGCCAAGACTTACCTACCATGACCAAATTGGTCATGTTCTATCAGAAGGTGATGTCAGGAGCCCTAGAAACCGGCGTGCGTGCATGAGAAGAGCAAAGAATGTTAAAGAAGCGAGTGAGATATGTAAGGATCGAGTCACGTGGCGCTCGGCTCTCTCTGCCTACCCCGCAAGGGATTTGGCTTGAAGTTATAGATGTTCGAGTGTCATAATGGCTGATAGCGCCGAGTAAACACAGGATTTTTTTATTTGGAATAAATAAGAGAAATAAAATTATCAGATTGAATTAGATTGAAATTGAAATAGAAAATTGGATTTTTTTTGCAACTCCCTCCTGGTGAAGATTCACAAGTTATTTTACACAGTTAGGTATAGCTCTGGTAGGGATCCTAGCTTTTTCCCTAAATATAATACACTCTCGAATGACTAGGTATGCGCTTTCACTAACAGTCAATTTAACTTCGCGAATTTTATAAAAAAGTACAGGAAGAACTTGACGGTTAGACGGTAATTTTGCGCCTATTATTTGATAATTTACGTCTCCAACTAAGAAAATACTTGATTTATTGCTTCTCAATTCCACTGCCATCTTATAAAAGGTAAAACATTACGTATTAATCACGAGAATAACTGACATTCAAAATTAATAGACGGTTAGGTAATTATGACGAAGTTAACGATGCTCTCTCTAAAGTTATTCATTGGTTTAGTGTTAATAATCTGCTTTTAAATGATAAAAAGACTAAAGTAAATAAATTCTCAACACCTAATGTAAGGCAGGTGGCTACCAATGTACATGTTAATGGAACTAATTTAGCCTCTGTGGAGACAACTGTGTTCTTGGGTATAACAATTGACTCCAGACTACAAAGGGGCCCACAAATTGAAAAATTATCAGGAAAACTAAGTTCTGCAGCTTATGCAGTGAAAACTATTAGACGGCTCACTGATATTGATACGGCTAGAATAGTTTATTTCAGCTACTTTCATAGTATTATGTCATATGGAATTCTTCTTTGGGGTAACTCCGCGGATATTAACACCATCTTTTTATTGCAAAAGAGAGCCATAAGAGCTATCTACAAACTTGGTCCCCGTGAGAGCCTTAGAGAAAAATTCAAAGAAATAAATATTTTAACAGTCGCATCGCAATATATCTATGAAAATCTTTTGTATGTCCATAAAAACATAGACTCATTTTGTAAAAAGAGTGATATTCATAGCATAAATACTAGATATAAGCATAATCTTGTGTTATATGCAAGCCGTCTCCACAAAACAAGTAATTATTTTATGGGGCAATGTATACGGTTCTATAACAAACTTCCCAGCAATATAAGAGATTTGTCAATAAACAAATTTAAAACTACTCTTAAAGCCAAATTGTGTAGCAGGGCATATTATAAAGTATCTGACTATATTAATGATAAAAATGCCTGGGAGTGAGTCGATCCAATTATAATGTAATTAACAAAATATGTAAATTTGTTTGGATACCAAAAGAGGGATGCCTGAGTTTTTTGGCAGTATTTTTATCAGTGCTCACCTAGTCATAAACTGCACGGTAGGGAAAAAAAATGTGACGATTCCAAACAAATGTAGCCATTTTTACGGAATAAAAAGATTTTGACTTTGAATTTGAACAAATGAATACCGCGAGTACGTGCGGCACTGCCGCGCAACTTGTATGAACATGTTTCGATGTAATTCGGCACGGATTATCGTAATCCAAATAAGTTAAAAATTAATTTCCGAGTGTTTTAAAAGCAAATGAACAAAACTAAGACATATGCGTTAGAAAATAAAAACTTTGAAAAATAAGGGACACCCTAATATACATATATACAAATAGATTTTATAATCTATTCATATTTAAAAAAAACATGTGACAAATGATTTTCTTGCTGTTTCATAACTTTAACTTCAGTATAATGACATTTATTGTATTTTACTTATGTATACTCTGTGTTTTGTATTGTTGTACGTTTCCTTGTTATTTATTAAACTCTCAAGAAGAAAGAACCAGGACCATCTCTGATGTTGCAAAATAAATCTAATCCGTACAATAGTTCAATACTAACCACAATGTATAGAATAGATGATTTTTTTGTGTTTTCAGTGTTGGTTCATAGTAAATATTATTTGTTTTCACGAGTACCATGGGTATAAGTATACTATCTATCTATATCTTCACGCTAAATCCCTCGTGAGCGCCACATGACTCGGTACTTACACACCTCGCTCGCTTCTTTAACATGAAACATACCGAGTTTTTTTAAAAACTATCAAAATATACTATTTTACTAGTAATTATTTTAATACAAAAAAAAAAAAAACCTCCACTGGTTTTCTATCTTCTGATTGGATAAATTTCCAACGTAAACTAACCTTCACCTACGTACAATGTCTAAGTCGGAGTTCGGTGAGCTTATAATGGTTACTATGAGTTTGTCGTCCCGTATGACACTTACGTTAAAGTAGCATATAAATCGAGTAGTGATTCTTCTAGTGGAATATGTTTATTTAGTAAGTTTCTCCTAAAAAACAAAACAGCAAAAATATTCTATTTTATAAGTTTTTATTTTAATACAAAGAAATAAAGAGTCTCCACTGGTTGCTATGTGCTGAGAACGCGAACCTTATTGGTATAAATTTCCAACGTAACCTGACCTCCACCGACGTACAACTTCTAAGTCGGAGTTCGGTCAGATTATAATGGACATAATAGGAGTTTGACGTCCTATATAGGTACGCGGTCAGCCTGTGGATAATGTATACCAATTATCAAATGTTACTGTTTATTCCTGCAAAAAATAACTCTTATTTAATTAATGCAGTTTTATATAGAGTTATTAAGTAAGCAAAATTAAAAAAAAGTTTGAAGAGGAATTAAATAGCTTGGGCCAACCATACCTAGGAACTGTTCTAAAAACTAGAAATATGTCTACACAATGTTATTATAATATGTTTAATGAATATAATAATTAAAAAAAATAAATACCTTGTCTTGTTCGCCTCCCCCATTCTACGAACATTTTCTTTGTATTTTTATTCTATATATTTTCTTTTTAGTGTTCCCCATTATTACAACAGTATAATAAATATATATAAACCTATAATATTATTTAGTACTTATATCTAATAATAATACACTTACGCTAAATACTATAATATTGAATATTTACAACTATTAATTATAAAAACTTCGGTGTCGCGATGTAAATGGAGCGAGCTCGAGCAGACAGTCGACATAGGTCTTACCTCGAAGCGGGCTGCAGCCGGACTGGCTGGATGTAGTTAGTCAACGCGTTTATAATCCTCGTAACCGCACAATAAGGTCGAAAACACGTAGCACCCAAGACGAATGGGATCGCTTAGAAATTGTCAGAAACTTAAAATATTTTTAAAAAATTTCATGTTTCACTTATCAAAATATGCAGCAAGCATATTATAAACATAGATATTACTAATAGATTTAAGTAATTTTGAAGCGTATAAATAGAACAACTTCGTTGTAATTTCAAAAATAATGAATTTCAGGAGGTGTTTTCGAAAGTAATTATTATCGAATCAATTTTACACAATCGCGTATTTGAGCAAGCAAATTCAAGATAAAGAAATGAAGTTATTTATATTAAAATCTTAGATCCGTCAGTTTAGTCATTAGCCTATACTATTCGATGAAAGTTGGTCTAATTTTTCGATGTGTCGCCTTAAATTCAATGTGTAACAATCGCGAAAACCTAAGACAATACTATTAACGTTATGCATTTTTTAATAATTTTAAATGATTAGGGAATAATTTCGCACGAATTGCTTTATATATTAGTATAAATGTACTATCATGTATATGGTAAAATACAATATTCATTTATTGCGCTATAGTACACAAAAATGACAATTTATATTACATTAAAAAATTAACACTTCAGAACTATTACAATTATTTTACATTTCAAATCTCTCATCTCTCAGAAAAATCTACTTTCATCCATAATTTCAAAGACGCTTTCACCATCATCATTACTAGCATCATCATCGCCAATCTCTGAAACTCAAACACACCGCGCCGCTTAAATATAAAATTCAAAAATTCTACACCAATAGTAAAAGGTATACTTGGACATTACAGATTTGTAAAACAGAACCTCTTCATTGCCATCGTGTAGCCGGATAAAACATATTTCAAACAGTATCCACAGTCTATCCTTAACTCAAGCACTCGGTCGTACCAAATACAAATAAAGTAAACAGAAGATGAATTTATTTTCTTGAACAAATAAAATATGTGCCGAGCATACAGACCAGGCGGCATATTCTGCAATTATTATTACGAAACTGGAAAATTCGCTATTCACCTATAATTCTTGTTAGATAGTCCGTATTTAAATGTATATATGTTATTATATAAAATATAATAGAAAAATAGAAAAAAAATACCAAAAAATAATGTACCTAACATTATTTTTTGGTATTGCTCAGAGGTAAAATGTAATTCTAATAAAATTGCTCATTGTCCGTCTTTATTGCTTGCAAATAAAACAATCTTATTTGTCAGTCTGGCTGTAAGTCAGAATGCCTATAAGTCACCAACCAAGACCTATGTAGAATACAGGTCTTAATATTATATGCTTTGGTTGACCCAAGATCACGAAATTTTGCAAGATGTGAAGTCTCATGTTATATGTAGGGGGGAAAAAATCTTCATTTTGTCTGTCTTTTCGTTAACGCCAAGTTCCTTGTGAAAAATGCTGCGGTACTTTCTAAAGTTTTTCTTTGCGTTTCTTTATCTCAATATTTGAAAACTAAAGGCTACACGCTATTTTTTTCTTGGACGTGCGGGTTTCTTTACAAAGTTTTCCTTCACCGCCGAGCAAGTGACAATCACAAATATGTACATAATTCCGAAAATACAAATTTAGTGGTACATGCCAGGATTCGAAACGTAGCCCTGTTGGTCACAAGGTCGGTTCTTTATCCATTGGGCTATCAATGCTCTTACACTAGCAACTAAAGCGACTAACCTTTAGTAGCTTATTTATAAATATAACAAACAAAAAAATATATTATTTACAATTAAATGTTTTTAGTTTTTAAAGCTGTGGCTTGGCTACTAAATGGTTGATTTAATTTCAATTATCGATTATTATTATCTCCGAATCGATTTCAAAGATGACTCAAAATTTATGACATAAAGAGTTATTTTAACTTTGGTGTATAGGTTGGGTTGAGAAACGTAAATTTCAAGTGTTAGATACTTTCTACTTAATTTATATATTTGGCAAAAATTTTGGTAGTTATTTTCGTATATAATATTATCACTTAATTTTGTCTTCATCAAGCTCATCCCGCTCTCGCACTACCAGGAATCGGTCCAAGGAATTTGCAGTGTTTTGCAAAAACGTTGATTATTTAGAAAGTCTACTACATGTGAACGCTTCTACTTAAATTTACCTTAGCTACTCGTATTACTAATTATTGAATTATAAGTGTCATGAAATTAAATTGTATTATACCTTGTCGATTTTTTTGTATTTTTATGTTTCGTATAGCTTTAATTTTAACGTAACGTTTAATTATAAAGTTATTAACACCTATTTCTTATTAGTAACTAATTTAATATTCCAGTAAGGCGAATCATGGCTGCACTTATTATTAACTCATTTAACTAACTTATTGACCTATGTTTGAACCGTGAATGAATAAATAAATTATGAAGTTATGAAAATAAATTTAAAATTTAAAGAGACCAAAATTTTAAAATATAGTCGAAATGTCGAAAGTTCATGTCGAAAGTGTCGAGTCGTCGAGGATCGTGAGTTCGATTCCCACACAAGACAAGCATTTGTGTGCCTAAACATGTATGTTTATCTTGATGTGGGCGTTTTTAAGATATTGCATCAAAGTAGCCCGACCTGGGAAGACCTTAGAAAAAACTGCAGACAAATAATAACTCCATGAAAAGTTATTTTATTTCTGCGAATGAGAGAGGATACAAATAAACTTCTAAAAAGATTTATGTCCTGATCCTTTGTTTAATACATTTTCTCTTTTCCATAAACCCTGCCTTACTAATGTATAAAATTTACGGACCTTATTCGCATAGTTTGCCGGCATTGCGCAGCGGTTTCGATATAGACCACTTTGAGAATCTATGGTTTAGATAGTGGTACCATATTTCTACAGGGGTATTAGCCCTGTGCCTTTACAAATTTACGATAAGTCTACACTACCACAATGACTGTCATGGTGTAGATTTAATAAAGTACTCTATTTTAAGTTACCTGAGACGATGTTGATTATAGAAAACAGTGCCAAGCAAGCACATTTTTCTCTTATTTCAAACTCTTATCAATATTTGTCGGGGTAATTTCGCAACAACTTTTAATAAAGGTTGATTACAAAATATGCGATTGATATTTTTACTAAATGTATGTTAATTATCTGTCTATAATTGTCTGATACCATATATAAATCATTATTGGATATATTCTTACCGGTTTCTAAAAATATATTTTTTAAATTGGTTATGTGGAGTAAGTTTATTAGCAAGTAATATGCTAAAACGTTAAAAAATACGTCACTGTCCACCTGAATTGAACAAAGAGATGATTTATAGAAATGCATGTAACGATTGGTGTGGTGGACGACGAGAATAATTTAAAATATTGTTTAAAAAATTATAAGCAGATTTGTTTTCAAAAATGTGTCAGGTAAACAGTCACACATTTTCAATAATGTGTCATGTCTACCAGTGTCTTATCCATAATAGGGTGAGGGATGACTATACGATTGGCAGTTTAAGAACTTTATTAATTATGAGCTTAGCTAATGTCGGTGAATCGAGCATGGAAAAATAGATAAGCAGACTTGTTGTCTATTGATTTGCTTTAAGAATAATGGGGCTCCTGGACGGAAAGGAATGGTGTTAGAGTTTGTATAAACGAAGCAGAAAGGACAGGTTTCTGGAAACGCTGCATTGATTTATATCGGTTCAAGCTGTAACATCATAAACAAATGTAATTATACAGAGTTCAGTTTATCTGCAGACAAAATGTTAATAAAAGTTGTTGTAGAATTTTGTTTTATAAGGGTTCTTTAAATGGCAGACTGTGAGCTTTAGCTAATCACTATCGTTCGAAATACTAAAGACTCGTCGAGTATCGACTTTGTTGCTGGCTATTGACGCGTCAGTTTGCTGATCCTTAGAGCTACACCTGTAACTCTATTTCTACTATGGTTGTACTCATTCCTGTAGGAATGGGGAAACTCCAAGCTATATCCATCGCACATGGTACCTTGATTTCCTATATGACTCCGCACATTAATTAGGGACCACATTTCCATGAATTATTACTAGCAATACATACGTACTGGCCGAAGATTTAAAATTGTGGTATTTTGGGTGACAGGATTTTTCATAATTTTTCACATGTCACCAGAAAGACTATACTCTTAAATGTTATTTCTAATTATTTCAAAATAATATACATTATATGTATTCTAGTTAAATTTTGGAATAACATTGTTCTCCTAATTTAAGTGTTGTACTTAAATGTATTAAACCATATTTTAGATTTTAATTTGAAACATTACTCAGCTGTACACTTACGAGTTTTTCTGTGAAAATCTGTAAAATTTTAAACTATAAATAAACCAACCGCATCCCTCGCTAAATCCAAGATTTTGCAGGGAGTCTTCAAGTCGGCCTACGAGAACTAGTGTTCCTATCTTTGTGTTAATATCCGGCTTGAAAGCCATACATAAATATTTACGTGATCGCAGAATAGCCCATCGAAAGTTTGTAATACTGAGATTGGGAACATCCCCAGTTTGTTGTACAAAAACTTTGAGAAATTTTAACGAAACATAAGCCCTGAGTTTCATTAAGTCGCTTGCTTTGAATGTCGTAAATATGCTGTGATTTGAAATGTTGAATAATGAACAAATGTGATGTAACCAAAAAGTTCAAAAGTCGCATGTTCTTTTTCTTACAATAACGTCAGCAACAGGAAAATGTAGTTTGAAAAAAATGTCTTACAAACTACATTTTCCTGTTCTATATCAACTGTGTTATTAGTTATCGAATAAACGGAATACAAAACAGAATGTATACACACACACACCTATTATTTATGTATGTATATTATATTATACGGCCCACTTGATTGATGCCCAAGCTTGCAACGCATTAAGTATCATACTGCTGCTAATACAGCTACTCCTTAGGAGATTACTGGTAACCCCACTCACTTTCAGGAACACAAAAATCCTCCAGTTAGTTGTTATTTAGCTGCGAGGTTTTCTGTGAGGTGGAGGTACTTCACCAGATGGACTGTTTTGATGCGCCCAACTTCTCCATGACAAACATGTACCCAATTTTTGTCCTGTGTGGAAATCAAAACCACCGACCTCGTCAAAAATAATATATGCATAGAAGGCTTACGCTAAGAAAATTCCATTTGCTGTGGCTCCTGAATTCCAGAACGCACCACTTACCATAGTCAAAAGCCAGTGATGTTCAATATCGAAGTCACCTGGAGGAGAAAGTCAAGCTGGTGTCTAAAAAACTTGGTGTGCTCAAAATGCAAGCAGTAATTCAGCATTGGGCAGCGATATTTAAAGAGCACACCAACTGGGTACTATCATCTTACAGAAAACCACAGCCAAATGACATCTCCCTTATTGAGCTATGTCAAATAACAAGAAATATTTCCCAAGTTACTGTGCTATTGGTGAGTTATTTGCTTTACATATACTCGTACATACATGTACTTATTATCCATTAAAATAAATATATATTTTTCGTCACAAATAACAAAAAATATTGAATAGTTAAAATTCTTACACCCGGTTCGAATCCTAAAATGTACCACTAAATTCGTGTTTTTAGATTTATGTACATATTTGTAATTATCGAAACATCAAAAACAACGAAAACATCGATAGGAAAGCTACACATCCAAGTAATGATATTTCGGAAGATCTTTCTTAAAAAATGTCTGGTTTTCTCTCTGAGCTGTGGAGCAGACCTCTATGTCAGGATACACACTCCTTATCCACTGCACAATTCAGACATTAAAATATTTTCACAAAAGCTGCTTAGCGTAATTTTTCAAATAATATATTTTTTCTTCATATTTCATGCACACAAAATGTTTGTACCATTCGAGAATTACTCCATGTGAAAATCAGTATCGCCAAACCCTAAGGCCTATTCCACTCCCTTATACTCGTACATTAGGATTGATGGGAACTAGGTAGCGGTTTCCATCGATCCTAATGTATCTAGAAGGGACTGGAATAACGATAAGATGAAGAAGAAGAATTGAATAGTTCAAATTATGCCGATCATTCGAAAACACTATGTAACTAACCCATAGATCGGGTGTATATAATCCAGCTGGTGTGCAGTTGTTAGCTTAGTCCAGGACTGCAACGCAGCAAGTAATGCTCATTCATTGGCAGCCTCGCTGTCAATGGCGAAATCACGTACACTTGTAGCAATACAATGGCGCTTCAGAGAATTACATTTAATTTATCTGTGCTCTTTTGTGTGATGGCGTAGGTGAATGCCTATGTATATCAGAGTCATAGACATTTTTTTTTACAAGACAAGTTTTTTTATAAAGACTATTTTATAAAAAAATAGGTTAACAGTTTATCCTGGAGAAAAAAAATAATTGTGGACGATTCCCCATCTGTCAAAAAAACAAATAAGCATTAATTTGATTTTCGATTTGCTCATTTGAGCTTTCTTTTGCCGAGGAGAGTTTGCAGTGTGCCACAGGGTCGCAAATATGCAAATGATCAGTCAAAATTTAACGAACGGTAAATCTGTTCAAATTTAATTGTTCGCTCAACATTCTTAATGTTAAATGACGCTCTGATATCACAAGTGTTCACACATTCGATATTTTCGTCAGTTTTCGAAGTCTAAGGCCACCCTGAATGGTGTTCATCATGTTCTCTGCCGTCCAAAAATAATCAGTTGAGAATGCGCAAGCTTGCATTGCCAGAGGAACACCTGGCTCGTCAATTATATAATAACAATTCAATTTTTTTTTAATTTGTCGGCCATTTTGACCATGTTCCTTAACCCTTCGAAACCCGGGTGGTCGTACACGACCGCAAAATGTATGGGAAAACGTATATAACGGGTTCTGACTGCTCAAGAGATAGGAATGGTGTTCCTGAACATTCCTATTCTACTTTTTGATGGTGAATCTGAAGTCAAAATTCGAATATTCGATAAAAAGCGACAGACAAACGCACGGACAAACATATAGATTTCATATAGGAACGGCGTTCCTGAAAATCACGTAGGTAACGGAAGGAGTTTAAACTCGCACTCAGCTATGGGAGGGTACTGGTACACGTGCTCTATAAAGAACAACAGCGCAACGTTGCCAGATCGCTTGCAGTGTTGCCAGTCTCATTACTTTTCTGCCACACATAGTATTCATGAGCTCGGTGGCTCAGTCGTGAATGACGCGACTTTGACACCAACGCTCGTGGGTTCGATTCCCACACAAGGCAAATATTTGTGTGCATGAATACGTCTGTTTGCCTTGGTCGGGATGTTTTAAGAGAGGTAGGGCGCATCAAAGCAGCCCATCTGTGGAAGTACCTCCACTTCACAGAAAACCGCAGCCAACTAACAACTCCCTAGAGGGTTGTTGTGTTCCTGCGTGTGAGTGAGCTCATCAGTAAGCTCCCAAGGAGTTCCTATGTAAGCAGAGGAGGCATCGTGCGAGTGATACTTAATATATCGCAAGCGTTAATAGGCTACGGTACCCGCTTTACATCATATGTGTGTGTCGTATGCTTGTTTGCCTCCCGACGTAGTATAAAAAAAAATGTGATACCATGGATAAGAAAATAGCACTCATATTTTTAAATTATATCTAAATTTTTTTTTAATATTTCTCCTAGTATTACATTTTGTACTCTATCAGAAGTTTATTGCGCCCATTAAACGGGAGTACAAAATGAGATTTTATACCTATAATATGTGTATTACCTATATATTAATCTACTGTTGCCAAAGCTAACTTCTGCTGCTTTTACCACTTAGACTTAGAAGTTTTAGTTTTTTCACTGCTCGAAGGGATTACAGACCCGAGTAATTGGTATTAATTTCAGCTTGATAGCTGCACCCATTCCTGAGAAAAGGGGTTTTGACAGGCAGACAGACAGAGGGACAACAAAGTGATCCTATAAGGGTTCCGTTTTTCCTTTTAAGGTACGGAACTGTAAAAAGACAGAGCACTGACGCTGAAAATGAACACTTCTGTCCTAAGCTAAGCCGCAGGAAGAACTCATTGTCTCATGTCACAGAACCTATAAGAAAAGGAATAAAGAGAGATAACAAATGCGCTAGACACCGGATAGAGATGCCATTTTGATTAAAATCTCTTCAGACGACACTTGTCAGAGCTCCCTGTTCGTGAGCATCAATGGAGATTTTTTCAATTTATTGGAACGGGGTGACTTTATTTTATACTTTAATCTAGGCTATTATCTTATACTTTAATCCAAGAATTTTAATGATATAATATACAGGTTAAATTTATAATATATCATAGAGCATAGCAATATTAATACAGCCTAATTAGAGTACCTCCCTCTTATAGAAGACCACAGTCTAACAGCAAATACTGAAGAGTTGTGTTATTGTGAATAAGTCAGTTACCAGTTGGCTCATGTAAAATTACTGTGAGAGCTATGGCAACCCAAGAACGACCTTTGTATTGCATGCATTCATAGGCTACAGTGACCTTTTTACATCAGACGGTCTGTATGCTTGTTTGCCTATCGTTGTACCGTACCTACCACGTAATAGAAATGTAAACCCTAATAATTATTTTGTTAGTAACGATTATATACGAGTATGTATATCTTCACGCCAGCTCTCTTGCGGGGTAGGCAAAGAGAACCGAATGCCATAAGACGCTTAGAGACTAATATATAGGTAAAGAATGGTAGATATATTAATACAAAACACCAGTGATAGCCTAGTGGATAGTGGAATCTGTCCATTAACCAACAGTTCCCCGGTTCAGATACCATGACGTGTACCGCTAAATCGTACTTTCAGACATATTTGTAATTAATTAGTATCACATGGTCGGTAGTGATGGTAAACATCGTGAGGAAACCCGCACGTCCAAGAAATTATATTTGGAAAGCTAAGAAAGGTAAGCTAAGAATGGTCTGGTTTTTCCTCTGAGTTTTGGAAGTCTGACGGCAATCACTCCATATCAAAATCAGTATCTTCACCAAATCCTTAGGCTTAGGTAGCGAACCAATCCTAATGGATTAGTAAAGGTACAATACTAAGAACAAGAATAGTAATAGAAATATATTTAATATATATTTCTATTACTATTCTATTTTATAATACGTTGCAGTTTCATTCAGAATAGCGGCTTTCATTATGACTGCATGGTAGAGGCACTTCGGCAGTAAATATTGATCGAAAGATCACGCAAAGTATCTTCCTTATCAAATATCTTTAGCCAAGGCCACTGCACGTCACAAATGCCTATACATACAATCATATCTCTCAATACTATCTATGTAGCCGTGAATCATTTAGATGTTTTCGCTTCTCGTGGTTTTGTTTTTAAACATTACTATAAATGGTCTCGCTAGAGATATTCGCCGTATTTATTGTCTTCTTCATACGGTGCTCTTGATATTTTTTTATAACTTCGTCCATATTCATAGTGTTTTCTTTTTCAAATGGTTCATCACTTTAGAGAACAAAGAGGTTATAGCGATAGGCATGTAATTCGACGGATCTGATTTTTTACTTATATTGTGCACCGGGTGCACATTGCTCTTCCATGAAGACGAGATTGCCCTGTGAAGTATCACAGCATGGCAACGTGGGTCGTTACAGAACACTACTCAGGAGCATACAGATTTAGCACCCCGATTTTTTTTTTACATTTTATCTACCCTCGAGATCTTCATTAAATTAATGTGACATTAGTCAGTTATTCAACAATTTATAAGTATAAATTAAATTCAAGTTCG
Source organism: Pyralis farinalis (assembly GCA_947507595.1). NCBI lineage: Eukaryota > Metazoa > Arthropoda > Insecta > Lepidoptera > Pyralidae > Pyralis > Pyralis farinalis. The sequence continues at coordinate 42,239,037 of OX382257.1, read as the reverse complement.
TTGAGGCGAGATATGTATCCGAACATACAATAGAAATAATCAGACGTGAAAAATATAGAACCTCCTCCTTATTGGAAATACTTTTTTATCGTTTTACGAACTTTAAAATATTTTGATACAAATAATATCAATTTATAAGTTTATTGTAACACATTATATTCTTAATTATTGTGTGTATATAAAGTATAGAAATATATTGAATTAAACCATTTTTAACGGAAGTATCGCGTGTTTTATTTATTTTGTTGAACCTGACGTCTTCCTGCGACCACGGACGCTGCAAAACGTTCGCAACGTCTTCCGTTAAAAATAGTTTAACTCAATGTGTAACAATCGCGAAAACCTAAGACAATACTATAGAAATATAGTATCTAGTAGTATAGAAATAAGACAAGCATGTGCGTGCATGAACATGTCTGTTGTCTTTGTCTGGATGTTTTAAGTCAGGTAGGGCGCATATAAACAGCCCTTCTGGGGAAGTACCTCCACCTCACAGAAAACCGCACCCAAATAACAATTCCCTGGTTGTTGTGTTCCTGTGTATGAGTGAGGTCACCAGCAAACCCCTAAGGAGTTGCTGTGTAAGCAGCAGAGGAGGCATCGTGCGAGTGACATTTAGTTATATTACAAGCATTAATAGGCTACGGTAACTGCTTTACATCAGGTACACCGTATGCTTGTATGCCTCCTGACGTTGTATAAAAAAAAAGTAATCCAAAAATTGCCAATTATGTCCATAGCAATTATTTTCTCTCTGCCTACCCGGCATGGTATTATACAGAATGATATGACAAAGTTATAGATACATATTTGCTTCCACCATATTAATTAAGCAGAATAATCTTGAACAGCATCATTGTTAAATGAAATTGTCAGAGCTAGATGGACCCAAGTTTCGAAGGATTAAGTTATAATGTCTGCCGATGCTACAGGGATACGACGTCGCACAACTGCCTCAAAACACAAATTATTGTTTGTTATCTTGTGGCTGAACTACATTGCAGCTTCGCTGTATTAAGCAGAAAGTTTGTGTTATGCCTTAATGAAGATATAGTTATGCAAAATTAGAACAGTGACAGCTCAATGGGTATGCGTAAAGAATCAGCCTATTGAGCAGTCAGAACCCGTTATATACGTTTTCCCATACATTTCGCGGTCGTATACGACCACCCGGGTTTCGAAGGGTTAAGCGACTGGTGACTGATTCAAGTCCTTGTGTAGCCATTTGTCAGTAAAATAATTTTTTGAAGAGCTCGGTGGCTGTTACGGTACTTTTATACCAACGGGTTCGATTCACACACAGGACAAACATTTTATGTACAAAATTTAATCAAATGTGGCTTCTGCCAATATAAAAGTTCCCACAGACAATAATGTACTAGTAATTAATAACAATACTGTATTTCTTGGAATTACAATAGACTTCAAATTACAGAGGAGCCCCACATAAATAAACCAGTGGCTCCACCGCATATGCAGTTAGGAGAATTAGACAATTAACAGACGTGGCTTCCACGCGCTTAGTCTATTTCAGCTACTTTCATAGCATTCGTATGGTACTGTTGTGGGCAAAAGCAGCTGATATTGAAACTATTTTTATTTATGAGAAAAAAATGTATGCTCGTAAAAATATAGAACCGTTTTCAAAATTTAGGGACAATCTTAGAAGCAGGAATAGATTGCGTATACCGTACATCGGCTTGCTAAGATTAATTGATCTTTTGTTGTAAATTGTATTCGATTCTATAATAAATTACCTTAAATTTGAATGTGCCTTACATTCAAATTTCTCTATTTAAGAAGGGTTATTACGGAATCGATGAATATCTGACTAACAGAAATGTTTGGAAATTATTCAGCACATGCATTAATATATATTTAATTGTACCACTTGATAGCACTATATGTACACTCACATATATTTATTTTAATATAAATTGATGATTTAAAAAAAAAGACCTATTTATTGGCAAATTCCTTTTGGCATTTCTTCTCTGCCAATGGTTATTTTCGAAATGCTGGTAAATTAAAAAAGAGAGATTAATTAAAGCTATGAAAAATTAATAAGATATAATATTATTTGATTCAAAGAATATAAGTCGTGTATAAGTGCCCGCGAGGGCCTAATGGCAAATAAATTACTTTTATCTTTATCCTCTAATTTGTAATAAGGCGCCACCTCAAAGAAAACCGCAACAAAAGAAGTTGTTATTTTGTCAGCTTGTCAGGTGACAGAAGGCATGCAAGCATACGCTGTTATCGTAGCCTGTGAATGCTTGCAATACATGAAGTATCACTCGCGCGTTTTCACCTCTGCTGATAGCACAGCAACTCGAGTTTAAGAAGTTTTGAATTTTTATCAGGGCAGGGACAATGAGATTAGTGAAACGAATGATAATTTTACCGTTAATTCAGCTTTTTTTGTACCAGATGTGATATCGTTCTCTTAATATCTGTGAATAATTAAAAAAACATAAGAGGGTCAATCAGGACGAGCTAATCCAGAAAACCAGTACAAATCCATCTAGAAGATTTTATGAACAGTCATTTATACTCAAAAGAAGCGACAACATATATCCCTGGAAATTTTACCTAAGATTCATGGCGTTCTTCTTCTTAGCATTATCCCGTTTCCTAATTCATTAGCATTGGCAGGGTCCGCTACCTAAGCCGAAAGATTTGGCAAAGATACTAAGATTCGTGGCAGTATTGACATTTATGAATAACATTGAATACAGAGAATTTCAGTGATAAATGTTGTACAAGTAAAAAGATTTCGTATGAAATAAATGGATCACTATTAAAGGAATATTTAGCGCACCCAGGTGTTTTAAATTTGCAAATAGTCCAGGCGACTTAAGCGAACGACAGGGATTTTGTCGTCTATATCCATTTGGGTCATATTTTGTGACAAAGTCGCTTAACCAGCGTTGACGAAATTCCATTAATATTGATTTAACGCCTTTCATCGTCGGAAATGACGCAGCTCAAAAATGTTATAATTCTACGCGTTGTTTGCGATGGATGTGGCATTTTTATATCTAGTTGCTTCATGTGGGTCCGCCTTAGCGGAGTTTGTTTGTTCATTTTTTTCGCAGTAACTTTAAACATTTCTAGGACTAGAGATTTTAGGACTTTTTGATTTGAAACGTATGTTATAATTGTGTAAAATTTTATCAAATTCGTTTCAGTTATTTTTGTGTGATTTTTATTTAATATTTTTTATTTGTCAGAAAAATAGACAATACATTTTTTATCACAGATTACTAGTTGGAACTAGTTGATTGAAATTTATCTACATGAGCGATGTTTAACTAATAGATATTACCACAGATTAACTTTTTTAATTTACAAAAATGCTTATCCTATTTCTCTGTATCTTCACACCGAGTTCTTTACGGAAAAGGCAGAGATAACAGACCGCTAAACAGACATTTATAACTACATTGATTGTATTTTAACATAATACGATCAATGTAGTTATAGTAGGTAGTCTTGACGTTCTACTTTGGCAGGATGCAGGATGATAGATATATATAAATATATATTTCGTCATTGTATCCTCCTGCATTCTTGTATCCTTACAAATCGTTCGTGTCTGAATAATGTATTCTGTTCAACAAAGGTACATTTCGAGGTATCGACCGTCCTCCGGTGACTATAGAGTCAAGTTGCTGGCGAAATAATAATTAACGAGATAAAAACCGGTAAAAAAATAAAAAATATGAAAATTTGTACATCATATCCTTACATACATATATCGGCCCATAGGAGTACCGGGAGAAGTTTAGTTTCGTTCCGTTTAGAATTACTATGTTGTTTTGATCGCTAATTCCAACTCAAGAATTTATTGAAATGTAAGAAAAGGGTTCAAATTTTCGCTCAAATTCCTATAAATGGTTATTCTAAGTCCATGTTATATCTTCGCAGCTCTGTGTATAAGGGGCATTGACGGCGGAAATTAAATTATCTATTAGGGGATCATAATGAAGGCAGCACAATGCTGTTTGAATTGAATTTTGTAGCACAGGTTTCGCCACTTTCGGAAACTTCCTGGTGTAAATGGGATAGTGTGTTATTTTAGTAATGCAATTTGTATTACATTCTTTAACTTTGTCTTGAAGATAAAGGTACCTATTTGAAAGAGAGAAAACCACAACGAGCATAAGAATAACGATTGATGTAGTGTTGGAAGAACGAATGGGATTGTATATCTTGGATGCACTATCAGCAGGGATGGAAGGTATACCAATGTGAGTAAAGCATTGAAAAAAAAATGCAGTTACTGTTCAGTGACTGCTCAGTGGATAAATCCTGGCGTGGGCGTATCACTAAATTCATGATATCGGTTTTATGTACAAATTTGTAACTTGCTCGAAAGTAAAGGGGAAACCCACACTTTCCATAAATTATATTCCAAAAGACGAGTAACCTAAGCTAAGAAAGATCTGAATTTCCTTCAGGCTCGAGGAGGTCTTACTGCAGTCGCTCCATGTCAAAAATCAGTACATTAGCCAAGCCTTTAGGCTTAAGTAGCGGACATTTTAGTCAGCGAACATACTTAATTTGGTCTTAGAGATTAACCTACTATGGCCAAATTAGTTGTGTTTTATCAGAGGGTGATGTCAGTAACCCAGGGAACCGGCGAGCCTGCATGAAAAGAGCTATGAATATTAGAGAAGCGAGTGAAGTACTCGGTTGTCTCTGCCTACCCCGCAAGGGACCTGGCGTGAAGATAAACATACATACAAAAAATTTCAATGTTTGTAAGAAAAGACATGGTCCGATGGGTTGATTAAAAGCCAAAATCAAGAGGGGCTGGAGAAGCGGGAAAGCGGCATCGATCCGAGATGGATTTTTTTGTAACATTTGTGTTTGTATAGAACACAAAAAGTGATGGCACCGCACCTTATCGTGCCTGACTATTGTGTTACAGGTTACATGTAACCAAAAATGTTACATAAAATCCAATTACTGTGGGTTTTGCCTTTTAGCCCTACGTTAAGCCAGCGGTCTCGGTTATGTCCTAGGGTAAGGACGGGCAACAAGGATATGCTAAGGTTTCTTTAAAAAAAAAGACACTGGTAATCAACTTAAATAATCAGTCTCTTTATTGAATGTAACATTGGTAATATAGCTTCAATGAACACAACAAAAAAATAACTAAACATGCTTTTTCTAATAGGAAATAATTATTTTTTTAAAATATAATGAGTATCCGTTATGCCCGGCCATGGCGGGCAAAATGGATTTCGTGGGCGGGCAAAAGTAAAAACTCCAATTAATCGTCGCAGTCTTCACAGAAGTACGAGCCACGGCCCATATACGACGAGCATTGCTCGTGGGTCCATTGTTTACAAATGTCACACTGTATCCAATCTTCCACAGGTGGATGTGTGTACTTCTCTTTGCAAATAGTGCAAAAATATTCAGGCTGGTTTTCCTTTGGTTTAGATTTTGTTGTTACACCTCGAGTTTTCCTTTTCTTAACGTTTGATGGTCCAGGACGAGCTACAAAACTAACTTTTTTTTTTCGCAGATGCAGCCTCATATTTTCGTTTCTGGTCCTCCTTAACTGGTGTGCTAGTGAGAATTTCGGCTTTTTGTTTTTTACGTCCTCTAGCAGTTTTCTTGTTTTGCTCTACAGGAATCGGTCGAATCTCTTCGAGAACTTCTTGAATTGATCGATTTACAGAATTCCGACGGGTTAACTCATCTCGAATGGTGTGAGCTTCAGCACTGACGTTTTTCTGTTGCGGCAAATTTTGGACGATATTTTCTTGTCGGAGAATCGGTCTTGTAACATCAAGTTCTTGATGAGAACCTGGTTGGTCGTTACCTGCGACTTGTAGAATATTTTGAGGAATATCTTGCTGTGGCGTAATTTCCTCTTGTGGCACAACTTCTTGACGAACATTCGCTTGTGGAAGTGTAACCTCTTCTGCAATCTGGTAAATCTCAGAAGGTGCGAAATATTCATCGCCTAGTATGTGTTTGTTAAAAGGATAAATCCCACTAGCACGGAAGCCACTGATTGCATTTCTCTGTGTCGCTGCTTTTAAATATGCACCAGTGAAAATTCTCGCTACATCAAATTGATTTATTATCCTGCCAGGATGTGCTTTCTGAAAAGTATTTACTTCTATTTCAAAAAACTTCTTCAATGGACCGTAAACAGAGACATCCAGCGGTTGAAGTTTGTGCGACGTGTGTGGCGGAATCGAAAGAAATATCACATTGTTCTTTGACGCATAATCCAAAGAGATGTAGCTTTTATGTGATTCATGATTGTCTAGTATTAAGAGAGCCTTTTTCTCATCGGAGGGACGTACTTTTTGAACAAACATTTGAAGCCATTCTTGGAATTTTTCAGCAGAAATCCAACCGCTGTCAGTAGTCGATGCCTCAGATCCTGGTGGAGATCCATCAAGTAATCTTTGATCGAACCTTCTCCTTTTAAAAATAAAAAATGGCGGTATAAAGGACCCAATCACACTGCAACAACAAATTATTGTTGTGAGTACACCTTTCTCATTACTGGCTACAACCCCAACTTGCTTTTTTCCGAGTGTTGATAGTATTTTGGGCGGCTTGTTTGAAGATGTTCTCACACCGGTCTCATCCATGTTAAATATCATTTCTGGTGCTATATTGTGTTTCTCCATAATTTCTTCGAGCAAAGTATAAAACCGTTCCACAGCTTCGCGATTGAAGCCCTTCAATCTGGCTATAGATGTCGGTTCTGGCGTCCTCAGGACCATATTTGGATGACGAAGTTTAAAATTCTTGAACCATCCCTTACCAGCCACATTGTCTTTAAATGTTCCTTCTTTTCCAATTTTTTTAGCGAACTCTCCAGTCAAATGTAGGAAATCGACTCGCGTGAGGCCATAAAAAAGGAATCCATTTTTTGAGCATACACTACTAATTCTTCTTCCTCGTCATGGGTAAAGACGGCTTCAAAGCGTCCTAGTTTCTTCTTTGAAGAACCAGATTTCATATGTCGGTATAAAGTTCCGTATGGAATACCATACATTTGACTGGCATTCAAAATCGAACTCGATTGTGCCTCCTGCATGGCCCTTTGTAAGCTGCTTTCAGACCACTTAGCTCGGTCGGTTTTTCTTACGTATTTGTACACCATCTAAAATAAATAATAATAGTAAATTATCTGAAAAAAAACAAAAAAGAAAACAAACGAATTTTGTGTCGGGCAAATTGGATAATATCCATTTTGCCCGGTTTCTTCTTGCCCGCTTGGTACATTTTCTATAGTTCGCACTATATACATCTAGCGAGTAGTCGACCATCAAAATTTGAATTGAAATTTAATACACTGTTAGAGGTACATTCTGTGGTTGATATCAATGGTAGTACAATTTTAACATTTACAGAATAATTTGTGATATACATACCTCGAAATTTCAAACAATTTCATCCAAAAATCTTTTTTTATATTACGACACACATGCAAACAAGGTCACGCGGTTCACTGTCAGGTGTTTACTAGCCACGAAGCTAAGCGCATCGAATGACCATATTTCTATCTCTTTCTAACAATTACTCGCAAAATAATACAAATTATTCTTTTTGCCCGACCTATCCATATTGCCCGTCCTTACCCTATAGATTATAATGATCGAGCTAGCTCAGGGGCAGTGGAGATCAATCTGTCACGGAGAGGCATAGCGGAGTATGCTTAAAACCCTAACTGTTAACTAAAGACTTCTATCTCAGCTGCTGGCACGGGGTAGTTTGTATTTTTCCAAAATGCTTTGAATTTTTTATTCGAGTGATTAGATGCAATCACATCCATTTTCAACCGATCATGTCTATCCTGACACCAATTTAATTTTGATTTATAGATTTTTTAGCTTGTGTCATTTCATCAAAACATTTTCCTGTCCGCGGCTTTCCTGCCTGAAGCCAAACTTTATATATGAAATGAAAGAAACACTGTTCAAAGCCTATTGCCAATCATTTTACTCGGGCGGCCTGTGGGTATCATACACGCAGAGAGCCTACAACGTTCTGCGCATACAGTATAATAACGGATCCAGAAATTGCTAAGGCTGTCGCGCGTAAGCGCTTCTGGAATGTTCGCGGAAGAGCGGACAGAAAATTTTTACGCGATTCGCCGTAAAAAAGTCGCGACACAAAGCATTCTGAAGTCCATCACTGCACGATTTGACTGTTCAATCCAGAACCACGGGATTAAAATTGTTACTGGTCAAATAAAGTAAACAAATTATAAAAACTCCGCCAGAATTGTTACTAAATCGCACACTAACATAATTATGGACTCTGTCGGAAATACATAAATGCTTTTTTGCCGGCTTCAAATGCCGGAAAAAAAAGAAGGTACGGCCTGGTATTTTTTTTATACCACTAAGGTGGCAATCAAGCATACGGCCTGCCTGATGGTAAACAGTCACCGTAGCCTATGGACATTTGCAACACCAGGGGTATCACTCATGCGTTGCAGACACTCGAAAAACCTCTTCACGCATTTCTTGAAGAACTCCATGCTGTAGTCCCTTGGAAAAACCTCGGCTGGGAGCTCATTCCACAGCTTGAGAGTTTTCGGAAGAAAACTTCTCTGGAACCGCACAGTACGCGACCATTGCGGTTCCAGCATATGAGAGTGAACTCCCCGCTGTCGGCGAGCGGTGCGGTTATAAAAAGTAGCTGTCAGTAGCTATAATCGGTAGAACATACAAAGGGAGGCAAAATCTCTTCTTGAACTTAAGGGTTCAATACCGTGTGTAAGCTTAGGATTGTCGACAATTCTCACAGATCGTCTCTGAATCGAATCACACGGTCCAAGCTGGTATCCAGGTGTTCCCGCCCGAAGGTGACTGCAGTACTCCAAGTGCGGTCTGACTTGAGACATATATAATATAAGTCTGCCCCGCACTGAAGTACTGTTTAGCCCTGTTAAGCACACTAAGTTTTTTGGACGCCAGCTTGACCTTCTCCTCCAGGTAATTTCGATATTGCACATCACTGGAGAATTTTAATTTGCATGTGGATTTTGGCGTCAGCACAGAGCACCTCCATTCAATATGGCATCTTAATATTATTTTATGCTGGGAAAAGGAGATAACACATTTTGGACCACACCGTACCTACTTGGAATGTTTCTGTGAACATTGGACTGGCAAATTTTAATTTATTATATAAAGCGTTCGGTATTATAACAGCACTTCGGTTGAAATTTTTCAACTTATGTGTGACTAAACTGGCAAGCACAACTATATATACTGATATACTTGTTTTGACTGGCATAAGTAGAGACGCAGCTATTTTACACGTTCGTACGAATTAGTTTTTTTTGCCTTGTCAGTTACGGAGTCTCGGTATATCATGTCGATGTCTTCCACGTAGAACAAACCATAAATCACCAGATGAGTGATAGGATATCACCCTAACGTTATTCTGGTAACGGCCTACAATCCATTGTATTTGTTATAGTTTATGTGGCTATCCAAAATAAACTCATTGTTTTCATGTTGTGGTCGTAAAGACTTAGATATCATAATATTTACTTTACAGTACTCAATCATATAATATGCAACCAAATATACGGTGCACCTGGCGTTCTATGGTCTCTGCCTACCCCAATTGGAGACAGGCGTGATGTATGTATATATGTAATATTGTATGGTTGGCATACTTTTACATTACGATTGGCGCACGTGAATGGTTCAGCACCTGACGCGATAGACACGATATAGATAAGAATTGACATGTCTGAAAACAAATTATAACGTAAAAGGACAGATGATTTCAGGGATTAGTAAGAGAGTACTTATTTTCTGTATTAGTTGTCATCATCAATCTAGCCTCGAAGTCTTCTAAGTTCGAGTACTTAGTGGCTTTATTTTCACGTAAAGGTATACAGAATGTTTGAAATTGACCAGCTTTAGTTTACGTAACGTCAGATGTGGAAAGACTACCACAATCTTTAGATAAATTATAAAAGTGACAAAGAAACGTATTACCTGGTTTACTCTTCCTGCTGTCAAACCTGGGCAGTGCCGGTCCATGTATTTTTAAAGATAAAAGATAAAAATTCTTTATTTGCCATTGGGCCCTCGCGGGCACTTAGACACGTCTTACAGTTTTTGAAATATAATTTAATTTAATTCTCTTTTTACTTTTTATCCTTTTTTTTTATCTACTAGCATTTCGGAAATGACCATTGGCTAAGAAGAAATGCCGAAAGAAACTTGCCAATATAGGTCTCTTTTTAAATTGTCAATTAGATATTATATATTGTTTACACTATCTGTTCAAGGGCAGATAGTGTAAACAAAATTATCTGCCCTTGATCAGAATATAGAATCAATTATATGCAGAATATAATTCATTATATATTCTGCATATCAAAATGCAGAATATAAATTGATTGCATTGATGCTTACACAGCAACTCCTTGGGAGCTTACTGGTGACCTCACTCACATGCAGGAACACAACAAACCTCTAGGGAGTTGTTATTTGGCTGTGGTTTTCTGTGAGGTGACGGTACTTCCCCAGACAGGCTGCTTGATACGCCCTACCTCACTTAAAACATCCAGACCAAGACAAATAGACATGCTCATGCACACAAATGTTTGCCTTGTGTGGGAATCGAACCCACGAGCGTTGGTGTCAAAGTCGCGTCATTTACGACTGAGCCACCGAGCTCGTCTAGTTTAATCTTATTGACATACACAAAAATAACGCAACAAATATAGTATCTTTTTTCTTTTTAAAAATCTGTTAACAATGCAGCAAATCCCAAAAATATACAAACTCAAAATACCCCAGAGAGTTAATCGTCGGACAAGTTTTAATTGGACGGTGTTGGAACAGACGAACTGTCGTCTCACTCCATATTATATTACGTTTTTCGTAAACCCGCGGACAATTTCGTAATATATTATTTGGGACGGCATGGAGGTCTGTTAAGAGAGGATAAATTGAATAATATGGTTTAATACTAACTACCCTATCTACACACATCAAAAGTGTCTAGGGATCAACATATATTTTTGCAATAACTTTTCTCCTGATTGATATTAATTAAAATTTTCTTTAATGATTCATCAAATAAAGTGTTTTCGTTTGTCTACAGTAACGATAAACCAAGTCACCTTTGCATTAATAAAGAAATTTGCCATTTTCATAATAAAGGGATTTTTGACATTTGAACCACTAACATTAAAGTTCGAAAAAAAGACTGAAATAACAGTTTTCTTTAAAATTTTATTGGGTAACTTAAACAATTAATAATCCGTGTTTCTACCGCGAACACTAACAACACAAGAACATCGGTTTGGCATACTCAAAATGAGTTCATCCAAATCACGTTGTGGAATGGCCGCCCATGTTCGTTGCAACAACAAAAAAAGGTCTTCTTGCGACTGGATACCCTCCATATTCGGCAGAGCTCTTCTCTGTAGCATATCCCATGCATGCTCAATCGGGTTCAAGTCTGGCGACTGAGCAGGCCAGGGCATGACATTGATGTTAGCTGCGGCGAGAGTCTGTCTTACAACTCTTGCGGTGTGCGGTCGTGCATTATCATGCATTAACTGAAATAAGGGACCGATTTGCACTTGTAGAGGAACGATGACGTCTGATACAATCGTCTCAGCATAAATTTGAGCGTTGAGGTTGCCTCTGATCCAAATCAACTCAGTTCTTCCGCTGATCCAAATACCCGCCCATACCATGATGGTTCCACCACTATAAGGATGGACTTCCTGGCAGGATTTTAATCGCTGTTGGCGTCCAGGGGTTCTCCAGTGTCGTATACGTCTTGTATCCGGTCTCATACCAAAACGAGACTCATCAGAAAAGCACACGAAACGCCATTGTTCTTCTGCCCAATTTCTGTGTTCAAGAGCCCATTGATATCGAATCCTACGATTGTGCATTGCTATAGGTGGTACCCTTAGCGGTCTTCGGGAATGAAGGTTCACTTCATGCAAGCGGTTTCTGACTGTTTGGTCGCTAATTAAGTTCCCTGAAGAGTGATGAAGCGTCACGGCTAACATCATGGCGGTTATTGTTGGAGCTCTTCGAGTTGTGATTTGAATGTATCGGTCTCGTCTCCGTGTGGTGCAGCGATACCGTCCTCCATGGCGCTCAGCCACGGTACCAGTGCTTCGGTAACGTGTCCAAAGTCGACTGATAACACTCTGACTTGTATTCAGAGCTAAAGCCACAGTACGTTGCCGGGAACCAGCTTCTATCATTCCCACGGCTCTGAGCATTTCTTCCCTGCTTAAATGACGTCGCCGCTCCATAATAACGTTGGTTTTAATCAGTAGTAGGGAAACAGTAGCACTAATAATGTCTTCAATGGTTGTATGTTTTTATAGGGAAAATATTGACTGCTGATTTTCATCTTTTACTAGAATTTGATTGACAGTTCCTGTTTCAAATTATGAAATGCACCAAAAAGGATCCATATAAATTTATAAAATCATAAATTTATTACAAAGCCACATCTCAATCTCAAGAAATCCGCATAAAAATGCTTGATCCCTAGACACTTTTGATGTGTGTATATATAAATAGGCAAAGGCAAAAGTGTTCAGTGCCTTTTCTACTGTGTTTGTCAATCTAACTTAAACGTTATCATTAAAAATAAACAAGCAGGCCCCACTGTTGTAACATGGTGTGTAACATCTGATATCTCATCTTGGTAATAAGCAACATTATCAGTATGTCATTACGAAAGCAGCCAGCAAGCGTTATGCCACAAATTGTAAATTTGTATTAAAATTGTAAACGCAAAACAATTGGCGTTGTATAAAAAAATATATTGAAACTTTGCAGTCTTTAAAATTGGAAGTCTTTGGACAAGCACCATCAAATTTAAAATTTTGTAATAATTTTCATTAATTTTATGAACAGAAAACATTTATTATATATTTTTTATTCATACAACGTTACAAGGTAAACATAATACTGTTTACCTATATATATATATATATATATATATATATGTCGCAGAGGTAGCAACACCATATTGAGAAGCCCGGAAGAAATCAATCCCCGTGATGCTAATTTTAATAATAACGGATCAAAATGTCAAGTCGGCGCTTGGGTGGAATCGACATCGTCGAATTGGCAACACCGGTTGTGTTTGTTATGGTTTGCTCGAAATGTCGATTGTTGTCTGATACTGTCATTCATTGGAAGCGGCATTACGAATCGAGCAATGGAGCCAATAGCACGTGTCGCGTCCACTGCATTTTGAATCCGTTGTAATCTACGATCTAAGCATAACTTTTGTAAAAGATATTTTTGTAATTGGTGTATATATATTGAGAAGGTTAACTACGCTGGTATTTCGCTTTATTCACCATGAACAACGAGCCACCTGACGACCATTACATCCACGTTACGACATCAGAAGTGGGATGTAACCCAACCGCCCAGATAAGGAAAAATGGAAATAGTGATGAAGAAAAATAGTGTCTTTTACTGGAGCAACAAAACCAGAATCTTTTAGCATTGGTTCAAGTGATGAAAGGACCATCGACTAGCATTGAAAATCAGTTACCCGAATTCGATCTTGACAAATGAAATGTGGACGCGCGTGCATGGAAAAATACCGCGGATATGTGTGTACCGGATCAGCAACTGAATGGTGTTCCGCTGATATTGGCTTTGAGCCGTGCGCTGAAGGGACAAGCTGCTGCTTGGCTATCTCAAATATCTTTCCATGGCATGTGTTGGAGTGACTTCGAGGACCTTTTCATATCAAGATATGGCATATATCGCGCAATTTGAACCACGTGTACAGAGAATGGCGTTTACCCATGATATCGGCAATCGGAACTGTTTACAACAGGAACTGAAAGCGGTATCGTTTCTTAAATGCAAAGCACCTACCACAGCGAATGATCATGTTGCTGAAGTGAAACGAAGTCGTGATACCATTATCAAATGCTACAATTGTGGCAAGCTTGGGCATAAAGCGCCACAATGTCGTCACCGACGTGATTTTTTGAGACAAAACAGTAGAGAAATGAACAAACGAACCTCAACGCGGGACCAGTCAACATAGAAGCGCTCCTGTGAATCCAGCAGTTACTGCTTCCACTGCCGGGGAACAGGTCATTATGCATCCAGCGGCCCCAATCGACGTGACCAGGATGGAGCTAGCGGTACCAACGGCACCCGCCCTACGGCGGAGAAACGAGTGGATGTGTGCAGCATCAGCGCCCCTGCTGGGATAATGCGACACTCTGGTGGGCAGTACCTATTCTATTATGATTCTGGAACCGAATGCTCGCTTATAAAGGAGATGTAATGACACTGTAACTTTGACTGTTATTGGACAGACGTCAGTTAATAGCACTATTCAAGTTTTGACTACTGTTGAAATAGATGACATTCAGTTAGAAATCCTCTTTCACGTACTGCCTGACTCTTACTTACCATATGACATTCTAGTAGGGTTTTTAATAGTTCGACAGAGATAGGAGTTGCCTAACTTTTTAGTACGAGAACAAATGTCCTCAACAGTGGAATGATGACATCGCAAGCCTGCACGTGTGGTTCTATGACGGAAGGGAGAGGGTGGGATAAGGGAAAATAGTTCTTCAGAGCACTCACCATGGTACAGGCGGTAAAATGAACTTAGGGAGCCTATGTCCCTACGAAGTTGCAGAGGTTCTAGGTATTTTGTGACCTCTTCGTCGTTGATTATGCGGATAGCCCGTCGCTGCAACCTATCGAGAGCCTCGAGAAGATGCTGTGCGGAGCCGTCCCAGAGATGCGAGTAATACTCCACGCAGGCCCGAACTTGAGTCTTATAAAGAAGACAAAGTTGGTCCGGCGTGAAGAACCGGCGCACCCTGTTCAAGACTCCGAGTTTCTTTGAAGCTGTTAAAATGAGGCTCTCGATGTAATTTCGTTGGTTTAGGTCGCAACGAATATCCATGACTAGCATATTCAGGCTATCGCGCATATTGAGGGTAGCGCCCTGAAGACTGGGAGTGGGGTGAAATGGGGACATTTTTGTTGTGAACGCGCACACCTGAGTTTTCTTGGCATTGAACTCAACCAGGTTATTTAATTATTAAACCCATTTACTAACGAGGTCCAAAACCCGATTAAGCTCAACGACAAGACTCTCACGCCTCTCACCGATTTCTGCCCGACTAGCACTAGGCCGCCCGAAATATCGCCCATGGACCGTACTGTCATCTGCATAGCAATGAATATTACCAAGTGGCAGCATGTCATTGATATGCAGAAGAAAGAGGGTGGGCGACAGGACGGAGCCCTGTGGGACACCGGCATTCACTGACATGAACCGCGAAGCGCGTCCATCTGCAAGGACGCGGATTCTACGCTCTTGCAGGAAGCCAGCAATCCACTTACAAAGCTGGAGGGGCAGACCGTATGCCGGAAGTTTGGTGAGAAGTGCTTTATGCCAAACCCGATCAAATGCCTTGGCGATATCTAGGCTGACTGCCATAGATTCACCATGTTTATCAATTGCCTCCCCCCAGAGGTGCGTCACATACGCCAGATGATCACCCGTCGATCGGTACGGTCTAAAGCCATATTGACGATCGTTAATTAAGGAGTGATCTTCTAGGTAACGGATCAACTGATTGTTAAGGATGACTTTGCACAACACTGAAGTTACGGCAATGGGGCGGTAATTTGATGGGTCCGAACGGTCTCCCTTTTTGGGTACCGTCTGCACATTAGCCTCTCTCCAAGCCTCCGGAACACAACCGGTCGAGTACGAGAGACGAAAGAGGCGCGTCAACACCGGGGGTCAACTCCGCTGCACATTTTTTTCAGAACAATCGCTGGGATACCATCAGGACCACTGGCTTTACGGATATCGAGTGACTGTAACTCAAAACGGACATCACGCTGTCTGATGTGAATTTCTGGCATAACGGAACCACAGGAGGGTATCGATGGTGGTTGCGTGCTACAGTCATCGATCCGGGAGTTAGCCGCAAAGAGACTGGCCATAAGATCGGCTTTCTCCTGCGGCAGATGTGCCAGTGAGCCATCAGAGCATCTCAGCGGGGGCAGCGAGGGCTGGCAGAAGTTGGCCTGCACGGCTTTAGCTAGTCGCCAGTAATTACGCGATCCAGTAGGGTGCGTCACTAGTTCCGTGCCGACTTGTGTAACGCGCTGGGCGTCCGCTCTTATGTATTGCTTTACCGGCGTATTGAATTAGTATTAAACTTATAACTGAATTCAAGTTTTAAATAATGTTGTATGTATCCATCCAGAACAGCAGCAAGACGGGCGATTATGCATTTTGTCGCTAAGAACTACCCACGAAACTAGACCGTACTGCATATGATTTTATGGGATTGAATGATTGAATTTAATTTCGCTATTACTTGGAGTATAAATTTTATTAGAATAATTCAGTTAACACACTGGCATCAGTAATTGGCAGGAAATTAAATGTAAAGCACTCTATGAGCTTCGCTACCAAAGCAAGAGTTGGGTAGGGCAGAGAAGGCATGAATGTAGGATAAATTTAGTCAAAATGCGAGCGATGCGCAAAATTTGGGGCGTGACGTTTGTAGATAATGACGATGTAAGAAACAGAGGTCTGAAAGAGCGGTGTTAAAATAAGAAGAGGCATGTAGAGATAATGCAGGAAGTAAATCGCGAAAAATATGTACAACGCAAAAGTAGAAACATGAAAGAGCTGAGCAAGGCCAAGACTTATCTGCCATGACCAAATTAATTGTGTTTTATCAGAAGGTATGTCAGAAGTCTTAAAAACCGGCGAGTACGCATGAGAAGAGTTATGAATTAAAAACCCGATAAATTTAGTTTTGAATTATTTTATTTGAACATATTACTGATATCCAGTATTACAATATCTTTCTCTGTAACAAAAGCTGTGCCAATATGATGATAACGAGGGAGGATAATTGATTAATGTGGACTTTTCCCGATATTTGAGGCGAAAATATTAAAATCAATTGTTGAATCAAGGAGCGCCTTATTGCAAATTAGAGGATCGTTGTCAATTCAAATTTTATTGTAATTTATGGCTTATTACATGACGGTTTCATATTGCAGGCTTATTATTTTATTATTTGAGAATCTGAAACCACCCCTCTTTGTCTGAGGTCACCTTTCAGTTCACCTACTTGAAATTTACTTGCAAGTAAATAAGGGTGAAATAAATAATATGTGTACAGTTCATACGCGATAGAAGTGAAACCTTCAAAAATATGAACTTCAAGATAATGAGACGTATGTAGAATTTCAGGAGTAGGATAATATGATGATATTGATCATACAGGAAAAATGTTTTTATTAAAAAAATGAAATATATATGTAAACTATTCACGTGTACAATACACCACGGTTGTTATGACGCCTTATCCCAAGCTTCCTAACGCGCAGGCGTGCACACACACTGCATAATTTCTTCTATCTCGTGTTCTCGCAAGTTAAATCCTATATATACTTGTATCTCATTAGCTCACACGTTAAATCCTATAGATACTTCTATCTCATTATCTCGCACTTTTCATTTCATCGAGTTTTAAATCACAACGATTTTAAAGAAGTTTTCACTTACATAATTTAGCTATCCAGATCACACAAACTGAAACGTCTCCTGGTTACAACACTAAGCAACGAATCATTATATGAAGCTAAAACACGTTTTTACCTTGTTACTCGTAGTATGACTTTACTTAACCATAGTGCTACTGTCTTAACCATTAGATTAATTCTTAAGCAACCAATGAACTAGTGGATCTCTTCTTCTTAGCATTATCCTGTTTCCCAATCCATTAGGATTGGCGGTCCGCTACTTAAGCCTAAGCATTTTTGGCGAAGAACCTGATTTGTACATGGAGCGACTGCCGTCAAACCTTCGCGACCCAGAGAGAAAACCAGATCATTTTTAGGTAAGTTCACAGTTTCGTAATATAATTTCTTGGTCGTTCGGGTTTCCTCGCGATGTTTTTTCTTTCACCGCCGATCAAGTGATAATTACAAATATGTCACAGTTTTGTAATATAATTTCTTGGCCGTTCGGGTTTCCTCGCGATGTTTTTTCTTTCACCGCCGATCAAGTGATAATTACAAATATGTCACAGTTTTGTAATATAATTTCTTGGTCGTTCGGGTTTCCTCGCGATGTTTTTTCTTTCACCGCCGATCAAGTGATAATTACAAATATGTCACAGTTTTGTAATATAATTTCTTGGTCGTACGGGTTTCCTCGCGACGTTTTCCTTCACCACCCATCAAGTGATAATTACAAATATGTACTTGAATACGAAAACATGTATTTAGTGGTGCATGCCAGGATTCGAACTGAGGACCTGTTGTTCACTAGGCCGCTTCTTCATTCACTGGGTTATGACTGCTTCATGGTCTAGTAGCCGCCATTGTATTTGGATTATTTTACTCATTAGTTAGACATTTGTCATCAAAACTTAAATAATTCGTAGGTTCAAGAACTTCATTTAATAATCACTTATATTCCTTAAATAATCAGGAATTAAATATTTTAGAATGAACAAGACGGAAATGTAATTTTATTACTGATATGCACATAGTGATATATGGGATGACGAGTAACCTATGTTAAAACCGTAATTAGTAATTTACAATATTTTTAGTTATTACAGAGCAAAGCAAAGCAGTCCGACTAGAGATGTGTCTCCACCTCACAGAAATCTGCAGCCAAATATCAACTTCCTGGCGGAAGCGGCTGCTATGTTGCTGCGAGTGAGTGAGATTACGAGTAAGCAGTAAGGGAGGTAATGATGGACCACAAGATCAAGTACACAAGGTAGAGCATGCTCGTATGATTTCCAACGTCGTATAAAAATCCAGTTCTTCATTTCTTTACTTTAATAAAACGAAAAAAGCGGAATTATTTAACATTGAGGAAGATTTCAGAGCTTATTAGAATTCGAAAAATATTAAAAATCGAAAATCGTAATTTCAGAAATTTAGCAATTGTGTTTCATTTTCGCCATATCGTTTAGATTGGGATTGATGCGAAGGCAAAACGATTTGGGGAAAATCAAATTCGTACGATAACAATTCTAATTTAAGATCATCATTCATTGAAGGTCATCGGGATAAGGATGAGAGTTGAAGATTTCGGATATATCTTGTTTTAATTTTGTGACGTTACTCACTAAACAATGCTTTTTCTATATCAGCATCTATTAGAGCAATGGTAGCCCAGGGAACAGAGAGCGAATAAAGAACCGGTCTATTGTTCAACTGGTTCCCAGTTTGAATCTTGTCATGTACCACTAAATTTCGGATTTATGTACATACTAGCTGCTGCCCGCGGCTTCGCCCGCGTGGAGTCAAATATCGTAGCCTATGTGTTAATCCAGATCATAATCTATCTACCTGCCAAATTTCATTCAAATCCGTTCAGCCGTTTAAGCGTGAAAGAGCAACAAACATCCATACATACAAACTTTCGCATTTATAATATTAGTAGGATTTGTAATAATCACTTGCTCGGCGGCTTATATTTCGAAAGAGGTGTGACCTTACCAAAGAAAGGTCTGATTGTCCCTCTGGGTTGTTGAGGTCTGACGGCAATCGTTCCATGTAATAATCAGTATCTTCGCCAAATCCTTGGACTTAGATAGTGGACCCCCAATTCTAATGGATTCGGAAATGGGATAACGCTAAGGAGAAGAAGAATGCTTTTTCTACATCAGTATAAAAACTGCAGTGTTACTTGTAATTTTCTGCTTGTTTCGGTATATTGTCGTAATAAATCAGAATGTGATAACACTATACCGACGTCCCCGAGCAATAAGCCGGTAATTGCAAAATCCTAATTTTAGAATTTTTTTGCTGTTTTTGTTGAATATCTTTACAGTCAATAGGAATATAAAGGACGTTGATGCCTCAAATAAAAGTAGATTTTTTAGAAAATGTAATTGTTATGTCTGTGTATAATATTTATAACTCAAACCTAGCAATATCAAAAAAATATATAATACAGGAAATATGATAGATAAAATTTTACATGTACAAATGGCTTATGTATATGGATTGCCGGGGTTCGCTTCCTGAGCCTAAGGATTTGGCGAAGACACTGATTTTTATACGGAGCGGCTGCCGTCAGACCTCCACAAGCTCGAGTGAAAACCAGATCTTTCGTAGATTAGTATTTTGTTTTATTAGTATTAACATTCTGCGTATGATTCGAGAGCTTCTGGGTCATTTTTGTGCGAGACTTCAGAAATTTAGGTTCAAGATTCCCTTACCATCCGGTGATCGCTTTCGGTTGCACGCACCCTGTTGATCACAGAGACATCATTTAACAAATGCCAGCTTCATAAGCTCAAGATAAAGTTTATCTCGTTTTTCGTTGAAAAGATTATTTCTTTCACCTGCACTCGTCACTGAGATCAATGTACCAAATTTGTTTTGTTCGTGACGTGCACCTTTTCTATTGTTCATGCTCTTTGTCGTTAAGGAGTTTTGTTATATGCCTTCGTAGTCCAATTTCAGCCCGGGTTAGGATGCCCTTGACTATAGGAGCAAACCACCTTATTGTATAATTTTAGAATTGTCATAAACTTAACAATACCTCAGTCAATAATATCTCCAAAGTGACTAAAATGAGACCACCTAGGTTATACTGCATCAAACGCAAAAGTAATAATTAATATCTATTCATAAACAAATAAGTTATGCCTTAACATACATAAAAAAAGATAAACGCAGACGAATTGATGACCTCTATTCTTTTGAAGGCGAGTAAAAATGATGCGTATTGATATGTTACGCATATTTATTGGCTAATTATTTATTTTCAAAGTACTTTTCGTATCAATTACGGGATATATATATATAGGTATATATTTAAAATAATTCCCGTGTTAGTGTTTACCGAAATCTTCGTGAAGTTTATTACGCTAATAATCCGGTAGACGCAACTTACCAAAAACCGAATATAAAAGAAAGTTTTGCAATGTGTAACAATACTTTTGTGCTTCCGACACCGGACGCGGAAGCACACAAAGCAGGTTAGATCAAATTGCATGTAAATTTGATTTTCGTAAAATACCGCCTGAATCTATTAAAGACTTTTGTCATCAATCATCATAAACTTCTTTGAATATTTTCTTATAATAAAAATGTGTGCAATCACATATTCCTTATTATCATTACGAAAAATCTGAAAAAAAAAACAATACTAAGATGTACTCCGGCCCGTAGATGCCGAATTAGCCATAACAGCAAAAAGTCCATAACAGCACATTATTGCTTAGCACCGACTTATTGCTTGGGGACGCCAATATTTACTTCTACGTTAATCTTCCAATTCCAATACCAATCGTTATTTTTACTGAATTGATTTTAATAAAATTCCTGCAGAGATATAGGATACCTAAGGAATTTTGACGACGTGGCACAAACGAAGTATCTGTACAAATGTATCTGAGATAATTTTAATTATGAAATCAAAAATATATTTCACATGTTAATTTCTGGTGAAACTACAGCAATGTCTACAAAGCCTGCAGTCAAACATGAATATTGGAGTGAATAACTGTACCCTGTACTATATCTTTATGACAAGAATAAAATTGTCGTAAAGGTGGATCTCGCCGCAATTTGTATGGTGCAAGTCAAAAACATCGCGCTTGTATAAATTAAAACGAATTCCTAAATCGTGGACGAAAATTTTTTTGTATTTAAGAATGAAGAAGGTTGGGAATATAGAAACCTAATAATTGATACGAGCTATTTTTGTAACAGTTGTTTTAACTAATTAGCTTAGACAATAATATTAATTTGCCAGCTGGTATAAAGACAATATAAATAATAGATAAAGTCCGTGCTTCGGAGGGCACGTTAAGCCGTCGGTCCCGGCTGTTGCCGATAGATGACAGCGGATAAGCTAAGCCAATAGCCCTCGGGCGGCTTGTAAACACAGACCTCCACTAATCCACATTTGAGCAGCGTGGTGGAATATGATCTCAACCTTTTTCGGTTGAAGGGAGACCCGTATCTCTGCAGTGGGATGAGTAAGGGTTGATGTGGATAAAGACAAAGTACCTCGGTGACCGAAATAAGTAATTATGAGAGAAATCACAGTTAAAAAATTAAATTCGTTTTTGTGTGACCTTTGTTAGTCCCTCTTATGAATTGTGATTAATAGCCGAATAATTTCCAGGTATTTCGGTACCTTTAGAAGTATAGAACTAAATCTTTCTGAGTAATTGTGAACACAAAGTATCTTGTGGTGTGTCCCGCGTAATAGCTTCGTAATTTCAATCTGTCCTTTTTTAGTGGACAAGAAGTAGCCTGAATACGAACCCCATGTATACCAAAAATCACATGGCGCATAATAATTTATGTAGAGAGGAAATGTATAAAGGAGGGCAATAAGGAAGGGCCTGGGTAATATTAATTACTAGCTTACACGTGAAAAGGGAAATTATTTCAAACAGAATACGGTGATGATATTCGTATTTTTGTATATTTCAAAATTGTCGCGTACAGTCATGGGCTGATGCCATTAAAGTAAAAGCCATTTATGCATATATGGTCGACTCAGCGATAACTAAGCCTATTATTATACAGTCACATTTAAAGTTAAATTAGACGAGGTAACAAACAAATTAAAATAGGAATTTCAGTATACAATAAACTCTCTCAGTCTAACTTTTTTAACAGTCATCAAGAGGGTTATTTAATTAATCTTTTTCGCAATCACTCTTTAGAAAGTAAATTCGCTAATGATACGTACCATACGTAAAAACCTAAGATTTCTGCGGTACGAACGATGCCACCGCAATGACGGTTAATAAAGGTAGGTAGCATTTGAGAAAGACATACATTTGCTCCAGATAATCCAATTATTGTTGTTACAGGTTCATCGTTGTTATTATAATTATTGTGACAACTTCACATTGTTTTTATGGTAATACAAATTATGTAATTGATTAATTTTATTATGTAGGCTATCATCTATGTTACGTCTATAGGTATATGGTTATAATTAAAAGTCAAACTTCTCTTTGGTAAGTGACATATTTTATAAGACATCTTAACATAGTGTTATTTAATAAGTGATTTCTAATAAGTGTGTTTTCTTAATAATTATTCAACACTTAAAACACTACATATTTTTACAATAAACGAGTCTTACCTTGCTAAGTTATTTTATCTATAAGTGAGGTTTATATAATTATTGTTACGCGCTTATCTACATATGACTAACAGCGCAATAATCTACTCGTACTTGCTGCACCAAAATTTGCGTGGAATTTGGGAAACCTGCCATTGTATTTATTCAAATCCTATTCTAGCGTCATGAGAAAGCTTACTGGAAAAATATCTTACTAGGCACTCCGACACTGGGTTATTATTCTTAAGGCAGCCTTAGTTGTCTACTATAAGGCAATCATAAGATAAGAGAGGCAAGGCGTATCAAAGCCGCCCATCAGGGAAAGCACCACCTTACAGAAAACCGCAGCCAAATAACAACTCCCTAGAAGGTTGTTGTGTACCGGCATGTGAGTGAGGTCACCAGTAAGCTCCTAAAGAGCTGCTGTGCTAGCAGCAGGGGAGGCATCACGCGAGTGATACTTAATATATACAAGCGTTCATTGTCTACGGTAACCGCTTTACATCAGGCGGGCCGTATGCTCGTATGCTCCCACGTTGTACAAAAAAAAAGTCAAATTCCGTATTATTTTAAATACTAATAACGGTGATAATAAATTTTCCTATCTGTTTTTTTTGAATTTGAATACAGAATATGTCTCCTTTCATTGCTTTATATACACATGTTTGTGTGATTACATAAAGGTATTCTTAATAGATTGCGATTTTTCTATCGATTCTATAACTATCACAAAAGCGTCATTGGGTTTTTTAAATTATTACTCGTGAAGAAAGAACTGTTACGGAGCAAGAGGCTGCATATGCATTCGCTGAATATTTTACTTCAGTATTTCTGGAAGAAATGGCAATGCTGGATCCAGACATCGCTCAGAGCTATGCCGGTATACCGAGGGCTCCACATGCCCCAGTAACTATTGGTTACGTCATGGACCAAAACACAATATTAATAAAACCATGATCCCAAGGCTCGATTTTCGCTGGTATTTATAAAATCGCTTACAATCGAGCTAGTAAGACCCTAAGTAAATTATTTATGTAAATTGAGAAATAGTTCTTATTGTGTAAATAAGAACTATTTCTCAATTTAATTCAGTCACGGGTGTAGTTCCCTTTTACAAGGTATACATGTGCAGTAGTTTCAAATACCGTACAATTGTTTGGGACCCTTCTAAAAAGAAATATCACGCTCATTGAGAAAATTCCGAAAAATTGCCTTACGGGTACTATGTAATCCCATATCCAGCCTTTTTTATACTGGGCATGGTTGGAATGGAATCCCTAGAAGTCAGCCGTAGAATGCAACGGATAGTACACAACTGTCTGTTATTAAAAAATAAAGTATTTATGTAAATATATAATCCATATGGCTTAATACATATCTCATTAAAAATGGTTATTACGTCACGTAGACGTAGTTCACGTAGACCTTTCCGTGAACAAATTACACTTTTAATTCAAAGGTAATCAATTTATATGGTATGGTTAAATTACAGACAGACGTTATATATTTTAACTAGTCAATTAACTAGATGTCGACCAGATGGGCTATCTAGTCAATATCATATTTTTATACGCCGACATCACGTACACGCATATTTTGGCGAAATATCAATCCCCCTTCAAAAACAAAAAAATATTATGTAGCTGCTTCCTGAAGACTGGATAGAATAGTGCCTTTTATTTGATCGTGAACCTGACCGTTTATTGTTGAGATTGTTTACTACGTGCTAATTTGGAGCGATCACTTAGTGCGTGCTGTAATACGTTTGGTGTTGTATTACTTTAGTACTTCATAATTTGTTGAGTAGGATGCGGGATTCACGCGATCAACAGATATGCACGTTTGCCTTTCGCCGATTTGAATTTTGAATACTTTGTCTGTTCTGTCTAACACTGGGTATGGACCCTCATATGGCGGGGTAAAACTCTTTTTTAGGCGATCGCACCTCACGAAATACGTAAACATTTTGAGAGTTCCGAGTGTGAGATATTCTTTTTTTGTACATTCCAAAGTAACCTTTGTTGATGTTATGGCGGAGCTGTTATATGAATTCTCCGTATGTCTGTTGGCTCGAGTTGTTTTCGAAAAATTTACCAGGAAGTCGTAGATGTGTTCCGTATACGAGTATCATCTCGGTTGCGCTTAAGCCTGTGTCTTAACAAAAGCATGCTCTTAGGCCGAACATTACTGTAGGCAGTTCGTCGATCCTCTTTACTGTGGTCACGTGCCATTAATGCTGTTTTTAAAGAGCGATGCTATCTTTCTATCATTCTGTTAGATTGTGGATAGTATGGGGTTGACCTGATGTTTTTCTATTCCCATTATCCTGGAGAGCTGCGCAAAGATTTCTTATTCAAATTGTCGACCCTGGTCTGTGCATATTTTTTCTGGTGTCCCCAAATCTTGTTATCTATCCGCTATATATGGTCAAAGCGACTGTTTTGGGCTGTCATGTCTGCAACGGGAAATGTTTCTGGCTAGGATGTATAACGGTCGATTATTTTTATTATGAATCTTTTCACTTGCGAGGTCGGCAGCGGCCCGGTTATATCTATATGTATATGGGAAAAGCGTTGAGCATGCAAAAATGACCCGAGCGGTGACATAGTGTCTCTAGTTATGTTGATACTGTTGATTGTAGGCACTTGGTGGAATTTTGAAGACATCTTATTAATGAATGAATATCTATACTTGTATTGTGAGATACCCGTTCTAAAATGGGCCAAATCATTTTTTTTTTTTTTTTTTTTTTTTTTTTTTTTTTTTTTTTTGGAAATATAACTGAAAGATGATGAATGAAAGATGAATTGCGGAATGAAAGAGAATGAGATGTATGAATGTGTTTATTGTATGTGTTTATGTAAATTGTGACAAATTAGCGAATGTTAAAAAAATAGCCTTGCCCACGGCAAGGTTGCTAGTATTATAAAAAAAAAAAAAAAAAAAAAAAAAAAAATCTAATTGCCTTATTCTACGCGGAGTATCGTTTACTGGTGGTTTTTTTTGAAAAGGCGTGCGTAAGGGGTTTGTGATCGGTAAAAATTGGGGTAAGAGCCAGGCTCGTGCAGATATTGGGGGCCATGGGTTTCTATGTGATGTTCCACTATGTGTTTAGGCTTGTTTTCTAAAGAAAATGTTCTGGTTACGTCTTCGTATTTTTCAAGTAAGTGCCTGATTTTATGCTCACTCCAGTGATTGTTTTATTCTGATACTAGTTACAGGCTTTGTTAGCTTAGTAACCTTATCGATCAGCTTTCTTCCATCTAGTAATTTGTGATGTTGGAGGAAATCAGCGCCAATTATCGACGAGTTTACATCGGCTATGACGAATATCCATTGTAATGGCCGTCGTAACCCCAAGTTTTGAGTTAATGTCTGTTCACCATAAGTTCTGCTACCGTTTGCTGCGTACAATTTGTAGTCTGCAGCAATCTGAAAAGGAAAACCAAGCAAACAGAAAAATTTGCACCCGTGTCGACAAAAACTCTTTCGCCAATTTGTCGAAAATATGGCGATCAGACGGGTGAATAGCACAAGTTTCCGCCTTAACTTGTCCTAAATGAAGTTTCCCTGTCGTTGCAATTGTGACTCTACTCGAGTACTCCATGCCCTGCGCATGGAGTACTCGAGTTGTTGATATTTGAATGTTCTGTTCTTCACTTTATTATGGAAATAACAAAGTCTAGTTCGACTCCCTAACAAGACCTAGACCGATCTAACGCGCGGGTAGAGCCACATTGGAATCTTGCGTTTGTGTTGCGTAGCGCAGCAATTTCAATTCAAAAGTCAGCCATTTGATTTGCCATTGTAGTATTGTAGTCAAATTTATTTCGCTCACCGATGAAACGTTCGTGTTGCTATTTTTAGAACTGTCCATTATTCTGTCGGCTAACTTGCTTAGCTTTTTAGGTTTTCGGTGGTTACATCTTCTGTTATTTGGTGGCGAGAACTTTGGTGATTGTGCTAGGGAGCTGTTTGAGCAACAACATCGGGATGGCATAGTCGTAAAGACTCCTAATCTATTAGGATTGGCGGGGTCCGCTACCTAAAGATTTGACGAAAATACCGATTTTGACATGGAGCGACTGCCATTAGACCTCCATCAGACGTTTTTTAGGTTACGTCACATGTCTTTTTAAATATAATTTCTTCGATGTGCGGGTTTCCTCACGAAGTTTTCCTTCACCGCCGAGCAAGTGATAGTTATAAATATGTACATAAATCCGAAAATACGAATTTAAAGGTACACGTCAGGATTCGAAGCGAGGACCAGTTGGTCAATGGGGCTGGTTCCTTATCCACTAGGGTTTTTTTTTATACAACGTGGGAAGGCATACCAGCCACCTGATGCATAGCCTATTAACTCTTGTGATATATTAAGTATCACTCGCGCGATGCCTCCTCTGCTGCTTAAGCAGCAACTCCTTAGGAGCTACTCCTCCTCGTCACTGTAATCTTATCAACTAATGCATAATTTTTTTGCCATTGATGTTGTAAATTTATTTGCCAATTGAAGTAAATAAATAACTAAAGTTAAATATCATATTAAAAATAAATTTACAAACTAACAGGAGAATAAAGTATATACAAACATTAAAGCGCACACGCGATGGCGAGAATGCATTTTGCATGTTTAATTTTTAGTTTCAGCTAATTATTGAGCTCCGTAATATACTGCTTAATCAGGCCTCTATTCAGTCTATTTTAATTTATTAATCATTTATCTAATGTCTGTTTTACTAATAGATAAGACATAAATATATATTTTAAATACCAGTAACTGTATTATATATTATATTTATTGTAATATGTATAAGATGATTTGGAAAAAAAGACCTATATTGGCAAGTTTCTTTTGGCATTTCTTCTTCGCCAATGGTCATTTGAAATGCTCGTAGATTAAAAAAGAGAAAAACTTAAAAAATAAAATGATAAGATATAATATTGAAAATGTAAGACGTGTCTAAGTGCTCGTGAGGGTCTAAAGGCAAATAAAGATTTTTTATCTTTTTATCTTTATCTGTAATTACTAAGATGTGCAAAAAAAAAAAATCAAAGAGAGAGAAAGTTAGGTTCAGAAATATACTTAATGTATCACAAGAGTTCATATGCTACGGTAGCCGCTTTACATCGGGTGTACCGTATGAAACACGTTGCACGCACGTTGAATAAAAAAAATATGTTTCTTTAATTAGGAATATTCATGGTCACGTGGCGTTAGGTTCTCTCTGCCAACCTCGTAAGATATTATAATAATTAAAGTGATTACTGCATATGAAGTTGGATCCGCATTATATTTGTAGCAATACAAAGACTTGTTTAAAGATGAAAGTACGTACGGTTGGCGTAAGAAATACATACATACGAGTAGCTTACAGGTTGAAATCGCGTGAACGCCAATAAGCATCATTTTGCTAATGAATGATGTTATTCATTCGTTGCTGTGTATATAGAATATAACTATCTCTGTCGGTACTATATCTTATTCGTTAATTTTTTGGTAGTAAGGTGTGACGTAATATAATGAATGATTGTTTGGTTATTTATACAAGTGTATACATACCAACCGGCCACCATCGTATACAGAGGATTTCTTTCGCTCGTTATAATATTATATAGACTTTTGACGTCGATCGTACCATGAGATAGTAAACAAATTAAAAGAGGAAGTCAATTCTTTAAAAGCCATAGAGTGTGATGTTCGGTATTAGTAGCAACAGCAATGATAGAAAATGAGTCGATAGGATATGTGTATCCTGCAGTTCCTGCCACATGCAACCGTACTGAAGAAATAATTGGATTCGTGTTTCAGAGGGCACGTTAAGTTGGCCCCCGCTATTGCCAATTGATGTCAGTCGTTGAACTAAGTCAGTGGCCCACATTTGAGCAACTTAGTGGAATATACTCTAAAACCCTTTAGATTGAAAGCATATGTGATTTTGCAGCAGGAAGAATATAGGATGGTGTATACAGAAAAGAATTGGCTTATACAAAGCGGATTTCAAAGATACCAGCAAATCAATTAATGCTCCAGTATGAAACGCACCAATACTTAATCGCTGTTACAGATGGATATTCCAATTTAAGGATTACTCCTATCAGTCATGTGGTTTCGCCACTTGGAGTTCCAACTGAGAGACATCACCTATACAAAAATTTAAGGGCTCGCAGATCATAGTTCTCAGCAGATACTCCAGGCAGAGCAAGAGAAAATGAGTAAGAGAATAAGCAGCAGTGGTAGTTACACATCTTAATGCATAAGATACAAATTGATGTTGAAGAAACAGCAATGCCCGAATCTCAATAATCCAATACAGGATGTCATTCAATTAGGTTTCTATATCTAAAGTTCAAGAGATATAAGTATGGCATTGTAGTAGATTCCTAGACAGACATATCCTGTATGTTTGCGGTTTTATTATCGAAGAGGGATGTAAAAGATAAGGTATATTGACAATAAATATAATAAGAACAGTCAATGAATCTAATTTGTCTCCCTGGCTACCCCGTAAGCGATTTGGTATAAAGTTATAGATAGATGGAAAAACGAACAAGAATAGTTAATAGATTCAGGCGTTATTTTGCGAAAGTCAAATTTACATGCAATGCAATGATCTAGTCTGCTTTGTGTGGCGGAAGCACACAAAGCCTACCTACCTAGCTCTCACAGCGATCAATAGGCGATTAGAAATGTAGCATTCCATGCCTTCCACAATCATTGCAACTACTACGTTTAAACAGGAATCAATGCTTTCCGATTTGAAGGGAAGTTACCTCCACATCTACGATTATATTATATATTGTTATACATGTTTTATTTTACATAACGTAAGGTATCAAAATTTTTTATTCCTTTTATGGGCTATAAACTTGACATATAGCAAAATGTCATTAAGGAGCTTTACATTTTAAATTTTACCCTTCAGGCTCAAAATCATCTACCTTCTTAGTGGAACTGCCGTAACAGCCGTGAAATAATGTGCATATGCTTCGATGAGCTTGTTATCATTAATCCTTTTGCTTCAATAAACATTTATACTTTTAAGCAAGCGTGTATTGAAGCCAAAGTAGCACAAGACTAACAATAGACTAAGCTATATTTTCTCAAAATTAGTGACATTTTCCAACAGATTTTCCTCAACGTTTCAAAAGCAAAATGCTATTAGAGTCAAGTGCCAAATAAAGAAGCAGCCAATGAGTAATATATGCTAATAATTATAGAAGAATGGGTTTATAGCATGAAAAATGTAGGGACAAGCCGTTGGGTAAATCAGGAGAGAGATGCCTGTCATACAGTAGTTACCACTCTGATAACTATTACAGGTAGTGGCTCCCCACTCACTCCCAAAATGAAAGCAAAAGTCTGCTGGGAGGTGTGCCATGTTCCTAACTAAGTTAGTCACGACATACGCCCTTCAACACCTATTCCTGTAGCATGTAGCTCTAACTTCCCCTTCTTGAACGGACTATGAAGGCAAGTAAGAGTTGAGAGGTAAGATTTCTAGTGTTTCCACACAGACCAATAGATATACGCTATAGATGAAAGTTCTAATCGACTTATCAATATTAGTCCTCCCTCACTTGTTCAAGGTCGCGTACTGTATGCTTACCGGCTAGCGTATCTCCGGGATATAAGTCTCAATGGCCGAGCGCTCCGAGCCAAAGCTTAATTCTAAAAGCCAAAGCCACGCATTATTGTAAATAGACAATGACAGATTAAGTTATACACCTATATATCTTAAGACGACATTCTATTCTATGTAGTAATATTTCTACAACTCAGCGCATTTGTTCGATGACATGACGATACGGTGGTCGCGGCGAAGACCTAAGTACTCTCAACTGTCAGTTAGGACTACAGAAGGCATATGGTTCCAGTGTTGCATCTCGTATTATTATTAAAATGTTATAGGTTATTATAGCGCAGGTATTTTTACTTTGCATGGGAGTGATGTATCTGTTACGAATCTGTGTCAATATTCACAGGAGACCTTCATATTATTATAATACATTACTACTGCGTGTTTCTAACTTCTGTATACCATCTGTCACTACAATTTGTGTTCACAGAAATTTAGTTCATGAATAAAGCTTTCATTCCTACACGCAGCCTAAAGTGTTCACTCCATTAATGAATTTATCATCATTATCAGCTTATACCTACATGTAATTCATTATTTTGTATAACAACGTCCGGCTACATGTTTGAGGTCATAGATGCATCTAGAGGTGGAATATAACATTACTTTTTGATTTGACTGTCTGATTCGGCACATATGGTCATTTGGCAATAAAGAATTTATTCATGGACTAACTTCACTGTCATAGCCAAGCCAATGAACTTCTATACATTCGTTACCACTCTCCAAGGTATCGTTTATCTTTGTTTGTTTATCAAGGATTCCGCACTAGAGTGTACACTCTCAATGCTTGTTTAGTACCAAGTAGCGACAGCAAATTGCCGCTGTTTGCGAGACCCTTATATTTGTACAACATAATCGAACGTAACTGGAAGCCCGACGGGCAATTTCTTCAGGTTACGTGTATGTACGGGGTGATTAACAGGGAACATACATTATTTTTGACGTGAATACTTTAAATTTGCTTCCATTATGGAAGACAATTCAAAAAAATTATGGTACGATTATCGGGAGATACAGTTTCATGTTGTAGCTACATATATATCGTTTAGATCCAAAATTTATTATAACAATTGATAGCTAAAGAATCAAATAATTCGCTACGTTGTATGAGGACTGTGACGCATCGCGCGCGGCGGAGGGGACAGCGCCGTCATTTTGAGATCTTTTGGCTGCATTATACACAATTTCAAACAAACCTTCAACCAAACTTTTATTATGGATTTAGAGCAAACTACGCCATGCTGATCAAATATAGATATACAGAGGCCAGTTTTGAAGCTTTTCGAAGACTTGTCAATTTTCGCGAGCCGTCGGGACAGATGACTTTAGTGTCCTCCGAGTACCGACTTTCTCGGAATGACTAAACCCATAAACATAATGCGGTCGACGTTGCTTAACATGTGTTTTCGATTAGACTAACTTCATTAGTAATTATATGTACGTCAAAATACTGATTATTATATACATGCTACACACATTCACACAATCTTACTAAAATTTGTTATAACAAAGATAATGCTATAGTAAACGTACCTATATGTATTTTGAGAAATGTATATATTGTATTATAGCTATATAAACTATGTTAATTAACTTAATTTGATGTATATATTTATATAAACTAACTATTTATAACTCTTAATCTGTGTATTCAAATCAATTTGTGTACACTTCTATCATTTTTTATACAATGTCGGGAGGCATACAAGCATACGGTCCACCTGATGTAAAGTGGTTACCGTAGCTCATGAACGCTGGTAATGCATTAAGTATCAGTCGCGTGATGCCTCCTCTGCTAGCACAGCAACTCCTTAGGAGTATACTCGTGACCTCACTCACACGCGGGAACACAACAACTCTCTAGGGAGTTGTTATTCGGCTGTGGTTTTCAGTGATGTGGAGGTAATCCCTCAGCCGAGTTGCTTTGATTCGCCCTACTTCTCTTAAAAGGACCCAGACCAATACAAACAGACATGTTCATACACACAATTTTTTGTCCTGTATGGGAATCGAACTCGCCGAGCTCACCAAATAAATATAACAATGTCGCGTCACCGAGAGGTGAGAACCAGATGACCTGTGATACAGACTTCCAAAGTCTAATTCCAGCACCAGCTACTCACACTACAGCTAGACGAGCTCGGTGGCGCAGTGGTGTAACGCGCTGTTACGCGACTTTAACACCAACGCTCGGGTTCGATTCCCACACAGTACCAACATTTGTGTGCATGAACATGTCTGTTTGTCTTGGTCTGGGTATTTTCTATGTATAATAAGTATGTATTTACAAAAAAAAATGTATTTACGTATGTTTATCAGTTGTCTAGTACCCATAACACAAGCTTCGCTTACTTTGGGGCTAGATGGCGCTGTGTAATTTGTCCGACAATATTTATTTATTTATTTATTTTATTTATCTATATTATTAATGGTCTTAGTATATAAGATTTAGATGCCAGGTACTAAGTTTTTTATACCACTATGGTGGTAATCAAGCATACGGCCTGCCTGATGGTAAACAGTCACAGTAGCCTATGGACATTTGCAACACCAGGGGTGCCATTCATGCATTGCCGCCCCTAAATAAAAAGTATACCTAAATGATACTTTATGTGAAAAGAAATGAAATAAATATTATTATTATATCTTTATATATTGAAATATATTATATATTAAAATGCGCAAAAATTTAAAAAACGCATTATATATAAAAATACATTTAAAAATATAAGAAAAGGGAGCACCCACCGGTAACGGAGCAATAAACGAGCTACTGGTGCTCAGTGCTCAGGGCTCCAGAGTGAGGAACCTCCCCACAATGCTGGTCATCTCCAGAGGAAACGTCGTCGTCTGAATTATTATTATAATCACCAAGGGGGAGGCCTATATTCAGCAGTGGATGTCCATCGGCTGATATGATAATGATGATGATTTAATCACAGGCGTTTACTTCGGTTATTTGATAGGCATGCGTGGAGATAAGGATCCAACGCGTAGATGCCCCTTCGTAAAGACTGTTTTTTTTATATAACTAAATTGGCAAAAAGCATGCGGCCTGCATTAGATGGTAAGCGGTCACCGCAGCCTATTGAGGCTCTCAACACCACGAGGATGTTAATCGCGCGCTAATCTTGTGACATAAGGCTATTTCGTCACAGTACCCAGTAATTTATCTGCCATATCTCACCCTTCAAACCGGAACACAGCTATATAAATATAGCTGCATGGCGGTAGAAATAGGTGAGACAGAGTTACCCACGCAGACGACTTTTGTACAAAGTTTCCCTCTGGTAATGTAATGTATTATACCCGCTGTGACCTGCTCCACGGAATATCAATGGGATAATATACCCATGAACAGACCATAGCAGGTATTCGGACTACTGCGAACATGTCGGAAAAAAATGGACTATGGAAATGAGATATGGAGGAATTATTAGAACTGGGCTTATTACTACTATTGTAGAGGGTCGGCCGCTGGCCATAACTACATATCATAATCTGACATCACTTTCGGCAGAACCCCCGAAACCGCTAGAGAAAGTGGGCCGGGGGAACATCACCGGTGTGAGTGACTCAGGGTCGTCGAGAGGTATGACACATGCTTTAACACTTCCACCCTAGCATATCACCTGATAAAGCAATATGCTATATTTATTATTATTTAATTTAAAATGCGTTTTTACTGAACGTCTAATGTACTCGTATAAATATTTTTTTATATTTTTTTTTTTATAACTATTATCGGACAAATTACACAGCGCCATCTAGCCCCAAAGTAAGCGAAGCTTGTGTTATTGGTACTAGTCAACTGATAAACATTTTTTTTTGTAAATACATACTTATTATACATAGAAAATACCCAGACCAAGACAAACAGACATGTTCATGCACACAAATGTTTGTACTGTGTGGGAATCGAACCCACGAGCGTTGGTGTCAAAGCAGCGTAACAGCGCGTTCCACCACTGCGCCACCGAGCTCGTCAATGTAGCCTTGATATGTAAATATATTAACATTTATTTATATATTTACTATTAAAAGTACTTAATATATGACTAATTGAATTATTAAAATTATAATCCCATGGCGTATCCATATTTTTAGTTTTGTTAAAGATAAATAATCCAATTGTAGCAAGAAATAAAGTTTCCGGGAAGTACGTTTAAAACTGAACGTTACGATTTCATTCGAAACTGAAAAGCTTAAAACATCTAAGTACGGATTAAAAAGTTGTACGTCTGTCAAAGCTTTAACGCGATTAAAACAAGTGAGGTATTTTTAAGTCCACTCGATATTTCAGTGGTTTGTAGAATATCAGAATGCTAACAACGAACTAAAGAATATTGTTTCTTTTTCTCGTTTATATTAGGTTGAAAATCGTATGTATGAAAGTATATAAAAGTAAAAAGAAATTTCAATAAGATTTGACCCAAATTACTTTGTATATTTTTACTAATAGCGAAGAGAGGTAGGACGCTTTAAAGGAGCCCGACTGGAGAAGTACCTCTACCTTGCAGAAAACTGCAACCAAATAACACACTCCCTGCAGGGTTATTGTGTTCCTGCGTGTGAGTGAGTTCACGGGAAATATGACCGGTAGCACCTTCCGTCTACCGTTAGTAGATGCATGGCATCGTTGTCATGGCTGCTCCGGTCGTATCTGCGTCCGTTCATTTGAAATATTCCATAATATCTACAAAGTTCATCAACGTCCTTAATAAATTTAACTTTATTATCATTAAATTATTTTTAGCACCGCAGCCTATTGACGCTCGCAAAATGTTACTCGCTCGCTGCCAATCTTGTGACCTAAGGCTGTTTCGTCACAGTACCCAGTAATTTCACTGCCATATCTCACCCTTCAAAGCGTAACACAGCTATATAAATATAGCTGCTTGGCAGTAAAAATAGGTGAGACAGAGGTACCCACGCAGACGACTTTTGTAAAGTCTTCCTCTGGCAAGAATTCGGGGAAATTCCATAAATACGTACATATAAGTTTTATTAAGATTACATTACTTCATAAAAAATAAATGCATATTCATTTGTAACATAACTTATGAACGGACTAAGTATACTATAATTTATTAAATTTTCGCTACAAAAATATAGTTTAAATGAAACAATTTTTGACACAAATGAACAAATTAAAGTTACTTTAAAAACTTATGTAGATGCATATCCAGAAATCTTAATCCCTGCCATAGAAAAATGAAAAGATACATAATATTTCAATTGTACAAAACTTTATCGAGTTTAATTCAAAATAAAAAATAATGCAGTCACATATATTAAATGGCATTTAAAAAAATAAACTGCTTAATATAAAAAACAGGGCAGCCAAGACGCGAATTCTAGTCTGAAAAAAACGCTGTCTAAAAATTTATTTCTTACGAGGACGGTTCAAGAGATTCCCCTTAAGAAAGAAACCCTTCGGAAATGGTTATTTCTGTGGCTATTTTTTGTGCTTACCCTAACCTCTAGAGGTATTGTCAACAGCGACATAATGATAACATTTTACGATAACGCCGCCCTGGGCGGTATTTAACCCTAAACACAGATGTTAATGGTCTAGTTAGCCACTATAGTATGCTTGAGGGCCAAGATGAAACTCGTAATGAAACTGGCGGTGCAATTATGTAACTCATCTTTTTTTATACAACTTTGGGAGGCAAACAAGCACAACAACTCTACACGAAGGTATTCATAAGGTAGAAGAGATCGCATTGCGATAAGACCGCCGTTGTACTGCTACTTTATTGTTTTTGTTTTTATGATTTTTCTTTTGGTGGAATAAAATGTATCAATACGATACATTTTATGCATTTTATTTTATTTAGCTGCGGTCTTCTGTGTAAGGAGACTCAACCAGATGGACTTTGATGCGTCTCACCTCTCTTAATGAACATCATTTTTAAATTAAGTATCGTATTTGACTAATAATAAATTTAACTAAACAAAACGGTAGGCGCAAAAAATTGATCGAGTGAATAATCAGTTACTTCTTTCCGGGTTCTGCTTCTCTGCTTCGCGTGGTTTTCGGCATCCCTATCTATAACATCATTGACACTCATGTCATGTCATCAGCGATCATGTCCTTACAATATGATGCCAAACAAATGTCTAGTCATGTCTTTCGACATTGGTTAAAAATGTGAATTAGTAGCGATCCGCCCCGGCTTCGCCCCGATTATCCGATCGCTACTAGACTTCACAGTATCACCCAATAGACTAATCTTAAGATTGCTTGAGCATTTTATTAAAATCTGTATATCTTCTTATATATAAAAATCGATGTGTGTATGTTCCCTGTGTACTCCAAAACGGCTAGCTTGATTTTGATTAAATTTCCAAACACCTTCAGGTTCACCCAGCGGGTGATCTTGTGAAATTTGGTGGCGATTGGATCACCCGTGCAATGCCAGGGCGGATCACTAGTTATATATAAAAATCGTCTATATATATGTATGTTTCATATAGATACGAAAACAGCTGTACTGACGAGATAAATAATGTGTAAATATGCACAACACATCCTGTTCAAACTTACTTAAATGCTGTATTTACTGCCGTTAGAGCGGATACATTCACAATAATACAATTCAAGTTTTAGCAGCTATATAATTGCTATGAATTTAAGTTAGAATGTCGGTGCTTCGATGATCAGATCACCCATCTAAACATTTATAAGGGGTAATTACCAAATCAAAACAAGTTAGAACATTATGCATTTCAGTTTGGTTACTGACCATTACATATACCTATACCATTTACTGTTATTGATAATATAGAAACCTAACCAAATAATGTTTTTTTTTAAATAGGGGTATTTGCAAATTTTTTGAAATTTACCGCATAAGTGCCAAAATAAGGTATATTGTACCAACCTACCAAGCTTCCAAGCTTCTTTGTCTTTTCAAATTTATTCTGTGTTATTTTATAACTTACGTTGAAAGCTGGTGATAACTTCGACGCGGATTGATATGAATTGACTTCTGTTATTGTTTTTAATTCATCGCTATTGACTTTCATCTTCCATCATCCAAGAGACTTATTCATATGATCATGATTTTCATAATGGGCCACCGTACGTTCACTTGCCGTGCCTAATCCACGCGCCGTTGATATCGCGTGTTGTCTGTAAAGCGTTGATATCTCTGTCTGGAGGTAATTTCTAACTGAACCTAACCAGACCAGACCTACGCCAGTAAAAAGCTGGATCTAAGCTGGGACTCAAACCGGAACCAAACCTGAGTTACAGAGATTATAATAATGTGCTTAAATTATTAGTAATGTTCACGGATACTACAGATATATTTATCTCAATTACACGTAAGGTCTACGACTATTTGCTTTTCACTCTTACAATTGGTAAGAGTTTGATTAAATAAAAACTAATATAGTCATAAAAAATAACACTATCATGTAATTTTCAAACAGGTTTAATAAGGTTATACTACTTTTATATAATTTTTAATCTTCTTTTTTCCTACCAGTTTTATAATGAACATAGTGAATTTGAAAAACCAAGATGTGTTCTGAGAGTCCGTTCTTTGAGATCGGCATCAAGGATGATCGGTAGTAGAATGCCCGTGCGTTACCACTCCTGCTGTGAAAATAGCAACTCCTGCCTGCTAGTATTCTCACGCACTCGCGGGAACACAACAACTTAGCTTTCCATGAGGTGGAGGTACTTCCCTAGGCGCGCAGATGCGACTGACCTCCCTTAAAAATATCCAGTCAAAGACAAACAGACATGATTATATACATAAATGACTCATGTGGGAATTGAATCCACGAGCCTCAATGTTTAAATAGTAATTGCTAACCCCTTGGTCACTGGCCTCATCTAAGCATAGTGAAATATGCAGTAAGCGGTTAAAAGTATATTCACGTCATGCTTTACTCATCAACGAGAATAGGACAATGTATAATATGTCAATCATTCAGTTATGCAGTTCCTTCCTTTCATATACATATATGTTGTATATGTACTCGTATAAGCAATTTTTACGAGCTCAGCTGAGTAATAGCGAAGGTTTTCCTTATTGTCTGCGGAAGCACAATGAAAATATTCCGTGAATGGACTGGGAGGCTCCAATAAGCGGCATCTGACTTTATTATACTTACGTATATAAATGATGACACAATTCCGGACACGTTATTAAAAGTATTTGAAATTAAAATGAAGGTTCTTCGTTAAAAAGACAAATTACGACGTTTTCTGGAAAAATATTTCTTACAGACTTTGTATTTTTCTTGAATTTACTTCTTAATAACTAGCAAGAACCTGCGACTTTATCAGCGTAGCATATTAAAGGAATTAAAGAAATAATTACACAAGTGCTTATTTATGTTATATATATATTTTTTCATAAAAGCAACAGTAGCGCAATTTAAACCATACTATTATACTACGAGTAGGTATGTCATCTATTTGTATTCGGCGAAAAATATATTCAATTCCGACTATTTGTAAATGTTGTAGCTGATACGTGTTCTGAAAAAAAAAACAACATCCATGTGCAATTAAATACTTGCCTCGCGTGTTATGTTATTATTTCTTGACTACAACACGTTTTTTTTTTAATTTGCTTCGAATTAAAATTTGCTTCCATAGTGGGAAGTAATTCAGAAAACTGATGACAATAAAGTCTGGGGCTACAGTTTGGTATTGTCATCTATCGTTTACATCCAAAATTTGATAGCAAAGAATCAAAGAATTCGTTACGTTGTGTTAGGACTGTGACGCACTCGGCTGGGGTGAAAGCGCCGCCATTTTCATTTCGCTGCATCACATAATTCCTTTTAATATTACTTACTTCTGTTTACCCATAAGGAGGACATATTCACTTAAAAGTCACGGACGTGACGATACACCCATACCCCGTTTTTTTTGTATTTTTACGCAGCAACTCTAAATAATAACGAAATAAAACTAATCTATTATTAAGACGTTTAGACCTACCAACAAAAGTTCCGTCAAAATCGGCTGAAACGCTTTGGAGATTAGCCCGGATTAACAAACAGAGAAGTAGATAAAGAATATAAACGAATATTTGTATTTTGATAATCACTGAATTAGAGCATAAAATTGAAATGTGTTAATTAATATATAATAAAAATTAAATACGCTTTTATATCGTATTTCTTGTCATACATATCTATTTTATTTAAAATTTCTTTATAAGATTGTAAGTAGGTACAGATTTAGGCATTGAGAGGCTTTGTAATAACATACCATTGCTTTTTATATATATTTTTTTTTTAATGTTTTGTATTTCAACTTGTTAAGCTAATATTTTCAATGATATGGTTAGTTAAAGATTCACCTATAAATTTAATCTTTTTAAATTGTTTTTACCGATATTTTAACGACGAGTTTTAGTGACGAGCTCAGGTGGCGTAGTGGTGAAACGCGTTGTTACGCTACTTTGACACCAACGCTCGTGGGTTAGATTCCCACACAATACAAACATTTGTGTGCATGAACATGTCTGTTTGTCTTGGTCTGGGTATTTTCTATGTATAATAAGTATGTATTTACAAAAAAAAAATGTATTTACGTATGTGTATCAGTTGTCTAGTACCCATAACACAAGCTTCGCTTACTTTGGGGCTAGATGGCGCTGTGTAATTTGTCCGACAATATTTATTTATTTATTTAAACATTAGGATAAAAAATAGCCATAATTTTAAGTCCAATGATCACCTACTTATATATGAAAGTTACCGTTATAAATGGGTTTCGCTATTTCGTTTGAATTCGGATTACCCGGGTAAATAAACAGATAGGCAAATGGCAATGTTCACTGACAATATGCATTTGATAAATTACCCTTTTTTGTAATCCAAGATAGACAGTTAAATTATATATATGTAATTTAAGATATCTACGATTATCGCTATTGTTACAAGACTGTAAATCCCACAAGCACCAGTCAGCTAACCCTGATGCGTACAGGCCAGCTGTTGCAATATACCAAATTATGAACCCTCAAATGCATCACAGTAAGGAATGATTTCGATGCAAAGCAAACACTACTCTATGTTTATTGAACAGCAAGGTACTTTTAAATATGTCCAGATATTGCAAATATAACTGCCAGCTTTAGGTTCTGTGAGGTGCAGGTGCTAATATAAACATGTTCTGAAGTGATAAGATTAGACACGTAGCATGTGTTGTAATACTAAATCAGTTTTTTTTTATACTAATGAGCTGGATAATACCGTACGACCTGTTTGATAGCATACAGTTATAACCTACGGGCATTTACATATCTTAAAATATTACGTGCCGAGCTGTTAAAACGCTGCCTGATATTATCCGTACGACAAGTCAACGAACTGCATCTACTCGTAGATCACGTACAATTCTTAAATTATACTCAAAAATTCCAAGTTAAGTAGGTACTTTAAAAAAAATCGCTCTTTGCTGCAAGTTCTTACTCATACGCATTGAGCAGAGAAGAACAAAATAACTATTTGTTTGATTATCTTTACTGTCATCAATATTTACCAAGGCTAAGGGACAAAATACACGGATGAAAGAACAGAAGAGAATACAGCCATGTTGTACATCGTAATCCATATTATAGAACAACAGAAAATTGTACTTACTTTCTAGTCAAAAATCTCAAGATACTATAATATTGACAGTGATTTTACGACCAATGTAGATTATTCGGTAATTGAGATGCTACATAAGTTAAACAGAATAACTAAAGGTCACGCAAGGGATCTTACACAAATTCATGTTCATTTATGACTTCAGTATCATATTCCTTCGGATCAAATCGACAATATTATTTGTACTGAAATACTCGACCGACCCTGATCTGCACGAATTCGTGAATCTAATACAATATATGGCCCTTGTGAAAATAACAATTTCAAGGGTGTAGACATAGATAATCGTTAGGTTCACGTTCACAATAATTTCGAATATTGATATTCAGTGGAATCCATAAAATACGTCTGCGAATAAATAAATATGCGCTCGGATCAGGTTTATTTCTACTGTAGATACTTATGTGTAAGATATAAAAATCATCTGAATCAGTGTGGCGAATATTCAAATCTCCATTCTTGAGCATTTTCTTCCGTAGAATTTCTCGTTATCCTTTTGTAGAATTAGTAAAAATATAAATCTGTAATAAGCAAATTTGTGTGACAAAGTGAACTATTCCTATTACCACGCTCTCTCTCTCTATCTAAGGGCACTTGCTGGATTACACTTTGCCAATATTAATAATGCATATGATTCGGGATTTATTTACGATTGTTTTAGTGTTCTGCTAGTATCAGGCACATTGTCTATCCTAAGACCTTTCAAATGCATTTGAAAAAATAGACTGACTTATGTAGCAATTAGCGGATGGGAGACTTAATAAATATATATCGATAATATCTGTTTTAACTTTCGGCTGTTTGCTTCTTAGCCAAATAAACCGCAACAATTTGAAAATAGAAAGTATATAAAAGCAAAACAATGTTACGATTTAGTAGCCTTAAGTGCCTGTGTAAGAAAATATGTTAAAAATGTCAAGCAAATTATCAAAAGTGTCCTAACATATGAGAACTGAAAATATAAACGAAATAAGTTATGAGCAAAATGATGCTTGGTAGAACTGTTTTTAAATTTGAGAGCCACGGGTTGAATAGCACATTTTTCACGTGCTGATTGAAAGTCATCATAGCCACTATTGACTTAAAACTCAAATCTTTGATTTTTCGGAT
Organism: Pyralis farinalis; assembly: GCA_947507595.1. Taxonomy (NCBI): domain Eukaryota; kingdom Metazoa; phylum Arthropoda; class Insecta; order Lepidoptera; family Pyralidae; genus Pyralis; species Pyralis farinalis. The sequence goes on along the minus strand of OX382257.1, from coordinate 42,196,507 downwards.
AGTTAAGAAATCAGAGCGTGTGAAGTCCATACTAGTTGCAATACAGGTCACGAGGTCTACTTTCTCTGAAACTGCAAATAACAATATTATAAATAATAAAATATAATAATTTTATTCGCCGTGTACAAATAAGCATTGTCATGATGCCTGAGATATTCGCATAAAAAGATAGTCTGAGAGAGTGGCACGGATTTTAATCTTTTAGATCCCGAGCCCTATAAAACAAGATTTGCGGTTAAGTATTCATAGATAATGTATTATAATACAATCCAATATTCTTTATTACACCCTATACAAAAGTTTATTAGTTATTATATTAATAATTTAAAATGAAAGAACAAAGGCGATCAAATCAAATCGTCTTTTATACTTTTAATATACATAATGACGAGCTCGGTGGCGCAGTGGTAAACGCGTTGTTAGGCTACTTTGACACCAACGCTCGTGGGTTCGATTCCCACACAATACAAACATTTGTGTCCATGAACATGTCTGTTTGTCTTGGTCTGGGTATTTTCTATGTATAATAAGTATGTATTTTACAAAAAAAATGTATTTTCGTATGTTTATCAGTTGTCTAGTACCCATAACACAAGCTTCGCTTACTTTAGGGCTAGATGGCGCTGTGTAATTTGTCCGACAATATATATATTATTATTTACATTTATTTATTCAATCCATTCTAAGCTTCTCCATACGGCCTTGATTGCGGGCCTTGTGTAACATGCTATGGAAAACACTAAGTTCGAAGTTTCGCTGCTTGATATGATCAGAAATGAGGATATCCGCAGTAGGACTAAAGTAACTGACATAATCCAAAGAATAAGCGACCTGAAGTAGTAGTGGGTCGGCAACATTGCTTGTAGAAACGACAAACGCGAAAGATAAAAGGTTCTCGAATACTGCATGCGTTTGGGACGATCCCCCATTAGATAGACGGAGGGATGATCTGAAAAGATCTGATCTATAGAGAGTCGATGTATGCACCTGGCTCAGGATAGTGGAGAGTGGTGCTATAGAACGGAAGTCTATATCGAGCAGTGGACGTGATGAAGAGGAAATGATGCTAATGATTCATTTAATCATAGTTTTATAGCAGTGAGAACAGTGACAGTCATACTGTCAATAGAAAGACACAATTTGCACCGACAATGATTTCGTGTAATATTAGGAAGAGTGTGATGATACGTATTATGAGGCTAATATTTTGTGTATATATAATATTCTATACTATATTTTTTGAACAAAAACTAACCTCGGACTTTTTTGTTGGACAGACAAGTATTTTTTTCTATCTTCTCCTCCTGTCATCGATCGAGAAAGCTACGAGTATAGCAGTCAGAAGTAGTCAGAACCTGTTATATACGTTTTCCCATACATTCCGCGGTCGTATACGTCCACCCGGGTTTCGAAGGGTGTATGGAAATTAAAAATGAAATTATTCTTACTTTAAATTAAAAAATATTAATAAAACCCTTTAAAATGTTACAATATAAATAAAATTCGTGAATATTCGTGAAAATAAATAAATAGAAATATTCTTGAAATGACTTATTTTATTAATAAAAAAGTATGAAATACTATAAAACTATTAAAATACTCGTACTAGATATTCCTTGAGAAGTTGTATGGATAAATATATGATATTAGAGTTAGTAATTCAACTATATATTATAAATCATTTGCCTCTTCTTCATATACGTATTTAGAAGGTTTCTAAATGACGAGAAGGTGGGTATTATGATGTTAATATTAATCGTTTCGCACCACCACAACTAAGAGAATTGTTATAATTTACAAAAGATAGATATTAATACTTGGAAAAGACGTCTTATAAGCAACAGGATAACTTTAAAGTATAAACTATTCAAAAATACAAACACAAAAGACCTACTATATAATTAAATGCGCATTTCGCAGACAAATTGTGACTGATTCTTTGAAGTCAGTTCAAATATTTTTTTAAATATAAAATAGTGACAACCCACGCTCCAACGTAAGCATCGCCTAAGTCATAAAAGACTTAAGTATGCTAGCTGATATATTATTTACTCCATTGTGTCCTAGTATACACGTTACCGAAACTGCCGGTTGTCGATACTGAAATCACCTGGTTCGAAGTTTATAAATGACTGCTTGCGGGGTCCCTAAGTACCTACGTGACTGTGTGTAAATACTTGATGTACGAAAAAGGTCTACTATATCAAATTACAATATAGCACCGTTCCCCTTTACATTTTTCTATTTTTTATTGTTGGGTTCCGAATGGGATTAAACCCCAACTCCTACGTTTTCACATTGAAAGCTATAAGTGACTTGAGTAATTATTTTATTAGTATTACGAAATGGTTCCGTGAATAAAATTTGAAATATGTACATTTGATAAGGGTTATATACTAGATAGTAGTATGTATACTAGGAAAATAGAATGATCATTCTAGCATAGTTTGTACAATTTATTAAAATTCCTTCATAAAAAAATATTCTCTTCCTTCATATATATTACTGATGCTTGCGAAAAAAAAACAAATAATTACACGATATTCGGAGTTAAGTTAATCTATATATATAAAAATGCAGTTTCTGACTAATTCACTGACTCGTTAAAGCCTTGAACCTAGAAAGCTGAAATTTTGCACAAATACACTTTATTAGAGTCCAAAAAAAGTAATTTCAGCATTTTTAAATATTCCAACCCTTAAAGGGTGTAATGGGGGTCAAAATATTTCTTGAATTAAAAGTTGAAGTGTTAAGAAATTGATTTTCTCAAAGTAAGCTAATTTAGACTTTGTAAATGTAGTTTCAATCAAGACGTCACAAAAGTAATATCAGCGTTTTTCAAAATTGCACCCTTACAGGGCTGAAAAGGGGGTTGACAGTTTGTATGGAGTAGAAATATTTTTTGAAGTTAGTGACTTAAAACTTCGTACATATACCTACTCTCTATTAGAATACAAAAAAGTTGTTTCAGCGTTTTCAAAAATTCCACCCTTAGCCAGGGGGTTGAAATTGCGTTTGGAGGAGACGCTAATAATATATTTATAGAAATGGAGTTCCTGACTAATTCACTGACTCATCAAAAGGTTTCTTTAATAATGTATGAGAGATGAGAAAGGATTTTTTGAATTTCAATCCAGACAAATATTTCCAGACAATTTTTTTCAAGTTAGGCACTTGAAACTTTTATGTTTTTAAAATAGGCAATGTTGATACGAGTCTAAAGAAGTACTTTGAGTGTGTACAGTTAGTATCAAATAGTTAATGAAAACCGAACACATCGTGATATATCTTCATTACTACACAAATAATGATATTTGGTACTTTTACTAACTATTTAATGATGATCTATAACTTCACGCCAAATCCCTTGCGGGGTAGGCAGAGAGAACCGAGCGCCACGTGACTCGATCCTTACATATCTCACTCGCTTCTTTAACATTCATTGCTCTTCTCATGCACGCTCGCCGGTTTCTAGGGCTCCTGACATCACCTTCTGATAGAACACGACCAATTTGGTCATGGTAGGTAAGTCTTGGCCTTCCCCGGCTCCTACATCCGTCCACTTTTGCATTGTATATCTGCTTCGTCATTCTTTCATCTTGCATTCTTTCTACACGTCCGAACCATCGGAGCATGCCTCTTCTTATTTTAACACCGACGCTCTCTTTCAGACCAACTCTATTTCTAACATCATCATTGCGAATACGGTCTACAAGCCTTACGCCACAAATTTTGCGCAGCGCTCGCATTTCAACCGCGTTTATTCTACTTTCATGCTCTTTCTGCCATACCCAGCTCTCGCTTCCATAAGTTAGCGTTGGGACCAGCACTGCATTGTGTATAGCGAGTTGTGCCTTCTGGCTCAGGTTTTTACTGCCAAGAAGTTTTCCCAACGCTCCGTTCACACTATTCCCAGCACTCACTCGTCTTTCCACATCTGCGGTGTACCTTCCATTCCTGCTGAAAGCACATCCAAGATATACAAACTCATCCACTTGTTCCAACACTTCATCGTCAATCGTAATCCTTACATTAGTTCTGGATTCTTCTCTTTCAAATACCATTATCTTTGTTTTCTTCGCATTCAGTAGTAAGCCTTTCTCCATACATTCGTCTTTCATCGTTGTGACCAGTGTTTGCAGTTTAGATGGTGTATCTGCTAAAAGCACGGCATCGTCTGCATACAGCAGACAGTTCACCACTAGGTCACCCATGCGCAATCCCACATTCGTTGACCTTATTCTCTGCAGACAACTATCGAGATACAGGATAAACAGCCTAGCAGATAGCATGCAACCCTGTTTGACACCAATTTTGACATCAAACCAGGGTGACATGCCACCGTCTATCCGCACACATGCTGAGCAATCCTTGTAAGTGGACTGCACAGCACGGAGCAGTGAACCGTCAATCCCATATCTCGGCAATATGTCCCACAGTTCCTTTCGCACAACCCTATCAAAGGCTTTCTCAAGATCCACAAAACCGCAGAAAACCTTCCGGTCTATGGCCAGATGCTTCTCTACGATATTGCGGAGCGAGAAAACTTGATCCGTACATCCCCTTCCATTTCGGAAACCTCCTTGTGCGTCCCACAGCATTTCATTTAATGATGACTGTATTTATAAATTAGAAGTAAAGTAAAACTGCTGAAATTTCAAAATCTACGCGGGCGAATCCGCGGGCAAAAGCTAGTATATTACATTATTGCTATAATCTCCCAACCCCCTATTTCCACTCACATCTTTGGTACAGATTTGGATACAGTCGAAATTTTATATCCAGCATGTTATATTCTCAGCTCTCTGAGAACGTAACATGCTGGATATAAAATTTTCTGCCTCGTTAGCATGGTACATCGCGTGCAGGCAAGCTTAGGCTCTATATAATTATGGGCCCTTGTACCAATATACATTTTATTATTTTTCGTTTTTATTACAGTTCAATTAAAGGAGATCAATGAAATAATAACATCAAAAAATTTTAAACGTAGTTTATTCTCGACTAGAAATTCTTAACTATACAAAACACCAGTTTGGCGTCGCAAATCTCTTAATTCGAAGCCATTATATGAAACATTAAGAATATTGAAATTATTATTTACAACATATGAAACACTAACATTGCTTTTCTTATTATTATCAGTAAAAGGTAATTATAATTGAGACTCAGTTGATTAATTAAGGTATATTATTAGGTACGTTTAAACTAATATTCATGTAATTAAAATTCGAGACGTACAATAACGAAACTTATACTCAGACCGTGCAAAAATCCACTCAACAATTATTTAATAATTTCAGTTACAGTTTGCAATATACGAGTATGGTATTTGTAAAATTAACATAATATACTAATATTTATTTATACTTGTAATTATTTGTGACAAGCACAACAAACTGTTCCGAAAATAAATAGTAAAATATTACATTTTTATTTATGATAAAAAACCGATATGTACTTACATATTAATATTTCTCTCTATCTACCCTGAGGATATTGATAGATAGATATTATTAATAATTACGGTTTTGCAATTTCTTATTTGATGCCAATAACATTTACAAAGAAACGTTAAATACAAACAATAACAGTAGTAACAAAATACGACATCAATCATTTAAATTGCAAAATCAAAAAATCTATAAGTTGAGGATATTAATTATGTTTTTTGACTTTGATAAACTGTTTAATATTAGGGCTTTTTAGCTTTGTAATCAAGTAATAATAAAGATGTGCCTGATTAATTAAATAATATTAAGTATTTCTGTCAATTTACTGCAACTATGTCCATAATAATTTTTGGAGCTACGAGTTTAAATATTTATTTTTAAACATTGCAAATCGATATTTAATGGCACCTACGTTTATACATAATGGTACACAATAATCTAATATTTACATAAAACTATAGCATTAAACGTTAAATAGTAATAAATTTACATTATAATCACTGACAATATGCAATAATGACTATGATTCATCATAAATACACGTTAAGAAATTTTCAGTTATGAAAAAATATGTCAATTCTAATAAGAAATCTAATTTCTCTCAAAATAAATATGAATAGTTTAATTAATATGTCGCAGGTAGGCAGAATATTACTATTATTTGTGTTTATTTATATGCCAGTCGTACTGCGCATCCATTTAAAAAAATATACAAATTTGGATATGTCAATGTCATCATCACTATATCAAGAGGCATAGCGCTGTCTTTGCTCTAAAACCTAAACTGTAACATTACATAATTTTATTTATAACGTGAAGTGACTCATATAAATGAAATGACAGAATGTTCGCCTTGTACCTTTCACAGTTCTAGACGTTAAGCGCCCGGAAGGATTTTTGAATTATTAATCATCGGATATGGTATTACATTCCATAAATGGAATTCTGATAAAATAAATCATGTCATTTTGATGTTCAGGTAAATTACATTACAAAAATTACCAACCATTATTTTGTAACGTAATAATAGATTCTTTTAGATACATCAAACATTTACATATGGGCAATTTCTTTCAAATATTTATTTTTCAAGTATTAACTTTATCAGAGTATGATTTCACTATGAAAATACTTTTTTAAACAAAATCTAATAATCAAAATGCATAGTTATGAAAAAGAAAGTATAGTCTTAAGGCTGTATAAACCACCACAACAATTTAAAGTGTGTTTTAACTAAAAATATTAGTAAAGTGTCTTACAAACATTGGTTATTATGATATGTTCAATAGTAATGATATGTTAAGAAAAATCGTGTAAATAAAACCTGTAGTATCTACTTCTCATTATGTCATTTGAAATTATTAATTATTATGAATAGTATATATTGTTTTGAGGACCTTGATTATATACTCTCTAATATGAATTACTTGTCTATTTTTATTTCGTATGATTTTCATCACTAACAGTAAGTATATTAAGAACATTAAATACATTAATCTTAAAATTATCTAGTAAACATTCATATATTTAATTCAATGACGTAACTTTATACAATATTTAAATATGCAATCTCTTCACAGCTTGTGGAATTATACATTTATATTATATACATAGTATAATATACGTTCATTTGGAATGATGTTTGATATGTCCTACGATATAATACTGACATGTTCTTATTTTAAACGAATATAATTTACATAATTTATATAACTAATAAAGTTCATTAGCGCTTTTCCCCATTAATAATTAAATTATATTTCGATATTCATAACACTGAGTGCTAGCTAATTGGTTAGTGTGAGGAAAATACAAGAGTAAGTGCGTTTCCACAGAAACCGAGTTTGGCGGAGAAACGAGGAAAGCGGTGTATGGAGTTTCCATTGAAGTAGAGCTTATGGGTTGGAAGTGAAGTAAAGTGGAACGGAGATAAGCTGTTTTGTCATATTACCTTGTACGAAGAGCCTCACTTAAATGAGCGAGTACGGTACAGATCCGCTCCACTCCGTTTCGGTCGTCATGTTTCGTCCCCCATCCATTCAGACAGTCTCGATCTACCGTTATATTCTTCTCTTAACAAATTTCTAAATATTCTTCTCTGTAAAATACTGTTTCTACAGTGTTCACCATGAAGAGGAGGTTCAAATCCGATTAGCTCCGCTTTTGTGGAACAGCAGCCTAAATTGCTTCAATAAGGCATACAGCATAAATAATAAACATTCAATCTAGCATTAAAGATATATATTTTTACATCAACATAGGAAAGACTTTTAATACTGGTTTAAGAAATCCAGATCATATTTTTTCAAATTAAAATACATGTTTATATTTATTACCTATAATATTTTATATTTATTACTTTGATTAGGGAAATATCAGGTTTAGATCAGACCTCATATACAAGTGACAGTTATTGTTAAAAAAAATATTGGGGTCATCCAGAGTCTCCTATACTGGAAATTATTAATAATTACTATATGTATAGTAAATTCTCAGGAAAAATAACAATTTAAATATTTGCAATTCTTATGTTAATTCTATAGTAAAATAAATAACAACTTTGGTTTAAGTTCAACTCTGAGTACATTCACCTCTTATACAGTAGATGATTATATCACTACCCTGTATATTCCGTGCATAACATCGCTGAAATGTAACCATTCAGGCCTGAAATTTCCGATCCACGGATAAAGTACTGAAACTCTGCAAAGATTTACATTAGACTGGAACAAAATTTATCAGTATTCTCGAAGTTAATATTAGTCTATGGATTCTTGGGTTTATTCATGTTTAAATCAATCCCGACGTATATTAAGTAATAAATCTACAACCTCAAAAAGGGGGATCTGAGTTGCTAATATATTGCCACTTATGTAAGAACACAGTATAAAAATTGTAGTACTTTCGCCGTATAGTACGACCGTTTCTCCTGCTGTATTCACGGCCTTTTCTCCCCTCTGTGATAAATCTGTGACGAGTCGTATTCAACGCGGCTCAATGCTGATTTTCTGCTTCAAATGTAACGAGTATAAGTAACAAATCACTCTGTTCTTACATGAAATGGTTGATTTGTGTTTAATAACTTATAGAAAAATAGATCTTCTCAAATATATTTATACCAGTAGAGTTTACTTATAAGAATATTAATATATTTCCTCTTTAATTTTAAAACATGGTCATTGGTTGTTCGGGTGCTGCATGCTTTGTAATTTAATATAACTAGCATAGTATAGCTCAAAATAATAAAACACATTTTATGACTTAAAAATCCTATTAAACGACTAATCAAACCACATTTTCCTTGTATCTATGGGTATCAAATTTACCATACTTAATGATAGTTTCATAGGAGATGAAATGGTACGAATGTTGGTAGGCCTTATCAAAGCAATCATATATTATGGAGACTGTCAAAATTTATACAATATTCTACATTTATTTTACACATAAATACAATTATTATTAACATTTTTCTAAACGTCAGCTTTGGATATTAGTAGAAGACGAGGATATAAATTCAATCTTTAAATACATATATTGTTCGAATGAGTACGATATCAATTATAATAATCATTATTCTAAAAATGGGACCTACCGTTTGTAATATACGTATACGACTCTGCGCGCTTGTAAAATTACAGAACATTTTTGAAATGGCAACGGACCTACTTGTAAGCATAAAAAAATTAGTCTCACATCTGTATATGCCATAACATATTTTGACAGCGTATATGGAGAGAGCTCGATGGCGTCGTTGCGCGTGTCATCCTAACCAAACACGAAGGTTAGCAACGTCAACCGCAGCCTGTCTATGGATGGGTTTATCTATCTCAAGATTCTCTGTGCTTCGGAGGGCACGTTAAGCTATCGGTCCCGGCTGTTGTCGATAGATGACAATCGTTAAGCTCAGTTAAGTCAGTGGCCCTCGGGCGGCTTGAAAACACTCACCTCCGTAAATCCGCATTTGAGCAGCGTGCTGGAGTATGCTCTAAACCCCTTCGGTTGAAGGGAGACCCGTATCCCTGCATTGAGATAAGTAAGGGTTGATATGGTGGATATGGTGGGCGTATATGGAAAGATGGGGTGACATTTTCGTCACTACGTAATATCATACGTATGAGTGAAGAGATGAAATGCTCACGAATATGACAATCACGTACAAAAAAAAAAAAAAATTTGTCAAGAGTCTGCCTGGCAGATTCGAGAGTCCGACCGGTACGTTCAAAATTTACTAAATTGGCACCTTTGTCTATGCTGCATAAGAAGGTATTGGTCTGCCGCACCAATATGCCAATTCAAATCAAATAACTAATTAAGTCGTATTAGATTATAGCATGTACAGTAACAAACAAAATGATGAAAAAAATAATAAAATTCATTTGCAGTAGGTAGCATTTTACAATAGTGTACGAAAACATCCGCAACTTTAATTGGCTTATATTTAATACTTATTCAATCACAAGTGTTTTTGTTTACAATTGATATTTGAAATATTAATACTATTTAGGACATCAATAGCACTTTAGTTTATTTTCGTTATAACAGTGCAGATGTTGTAGGCGCCAGCGCCATGGTTACAGGATGACGCATATTTCGGAGACGTTGCAGTCAAAACAACATAAGTCTATGCAAAATAAATCAGTCCCATGTTTACAATAGTGATACTTAGTTATGTACATAATATCATACACATTTTTATTTACATACATATTCCCGAACAGGGTTTGTTAACTCACATTTTACTACTTTGAGAATATATAGCATCAATATAAATAAATTATTGTTATTTATTATACATGTATTTGTAATTTAGTAATTTGAAAATTACGACATGGTCATAGACAAAACTTTTTGTTTTTAAAACATAGCTTCACTAACTTAAATAACAAATTTATAACACACAGGAGTGACGCTTATATAATTCCAAGAATAGCATTGTTAATCAACTATTACTCTTGAGACACAGTGATGGGTAAATCAAATTAAATAAACTGTCAGATGTGACACTGACATGTCATGAGAATGACAGTTAATATCAAATAAGAAATTAAAGTTATTATAGACTGTAACGACTTGATATTTGGTTATTCCCTAATAATAGATACTCTTTTAAACTGATATTAAAAACAAAACATGTTCAATTTTAATATGTTTTTATTTTAAGCATTATAGTAGCAAAAATTTATACAACCTGCCTGATGGTGAATACTTACCGAACTCTGTAGTCATTTGCAACACTAAGTGCATTCGTGCGTTGCATATTCTGTAAAAACTTTCTACGTATTTTTAAAGAACCCCATTCTCTAGTCTCTTAACAAAACTTTGGCAAGATATTAAAATTTATTCCTGACCCTCAAAATTCTAGGAAGAAAATCATTCTAGAACTGCATAGTATCCTATTGTTATTTTGTTCTCTGATGACCGTGTGTTGCAACTGTAGAAGAAAGTTCAATAGGTACACGCATAAATCTTTTGCTAAAACTTTAGGTGTAAAAAAGATATAAAAGGTTTCTTATAACCGCATCGCGGATTATGAATAGGACGTTACGTTTATTGGCAGATGCAGATATTGGAAAGACTATTCATTCAGAAATTCAAAGCGGAAAGCTACGTCTGACATTTATTCAAGATGAATTCATTCATTGACTTTAGAGACAAACACTAATGCCAGCTATTACGTAGCGCCACTCGTTTCGTTTATAGGTAGGTACATAAGATTTTATTAAAATATTGATGATATAAAGACTACATACTACTAAAACTGAATTTAAAAAAAAACTTATTATGTATAACCTCCTCAGGCTTCTGCCGACACAACTCCATCGTCAGATTAGCTGTTGACGTTAGATTCGTAGTATTTGATAGCAATGATGAATGACAGACTCGTTGGTTTATAACAAAATTGGTATTTGTGTGCGTAAGTTTTTTTTTTACACAATGGCTTAAGTTTATAAACATAAATAAACTCGTCATTTGGAAAATATTTATTTGTGAGGAAGTTTTATTGAAAATTCTAAGATAGATAAACTCAATTCACAAATTAATCTATTTAATTAGTGCTTTGTTCTAGCTACGGGATAAAGAATAATTTTATCCAATAAATTTTGAAAGGATTTATGAATATTAAATAACACTTTGTGCTAATAAATGGGTAAAATGCTCAGGTAAGATTCACTTAAGTGAAAACTATACAACTATATGATAAAGTGAAACACGTCAAATATTCGATATTTTTTAAAAATCACATTCAAACATTTGGCATTATACTACCAGAATATGTCCATAAAAGATTGCACAGTCAACTTTGCCTTCTAAGTTAATTAAAAATATTTTTTGTTAAATTAATATTTACAATATAGACTAAATATATTTACAAAAGTATCACAGGAATTCTTAATGTGAACAAAGTCAAAGGATTGATGACTTATATTTTATTTTTGCAGTGAATATAATGTATATAATTCAGTAGTAATTTAAAAAATGTAAAAAATATAACCGAGTCAGGCATAACAATACTAAACATTACAGGATTCACGCGTATAACGTATTTACTGACGTGTTCCGACTAATATCAAACTTGATATTATTGGTAGCGACTGGCATGCTACTTTTAATTGACTTAAACGAAAGTATACTATAAAAGTCATGGCCAAACCCATTAATATATTAAATATATTTTTTGGTTCAAACTAAATGAAAGCGGCCAGTTGCTAAGTATACTACAAAAATCATGTGCCAAACCCTTGATGGGTTTGGTGCATCATTTTTATACAGCAAGTATATTTTGGTTTAAACTATTTGATAATGGCATACCAGACGATACCAAATATACCAGTCCCTTCGCATTAGTAGTATTCTTTCAGGCAGATATTTTTATTTTCCAGTTTTACACTTTCATTGACAATTAGTAATACCAGAATTCTCATATCATATACACATTAAAACAATAAATTACGAGATAACGAAGAACATATTTAATAGCAAATGCCATGTTATTAGTTTCCAAAAATCACAACCCAATAACTTGATTCAGAATATCATTGTGGGAAGGATTATAGTTTACACATATTTTTTATATGTTTTGTTTTGTGTCTCTACTGATACGCGTGGTTCAATTCTACTGAGTTTGCAGCATTATTGCAATACTGAACTATTATATATATTAAAATATCAGATTATTCGATGCATATAATTATTACCACGTAGTTCTACATCAGTTAAATTACCAAATACTGTACTGACTGTCTACTGAAATACTCTCCTGTACTTGATATTTTATAGAGTTATGAATGGATGAATATGCATTTATAAACCAAAGGTTCTTACATGGACGGCAAAGAACACTCGTAAATTAGTAAAAAAAAAACTGTTTTATAGTTACAAGTAGCAGTAAATTACTCGAACGTTTATACTTGTTTAAAATATCAAATATTTGCATGGAATTATTCCAGTTGCATTAATAAATGACTTTTATGTCTAACAATAAATGGATCATAACTATTTAGAAGAAAATTTGATGGCCTATGTATAGAAAGACTATTGAAAAAATGATATCTTTAGTACTATACTCGAACAAACTTTAATACATTATTTTCTTCAAAAAAATAATTTAATATTAGAAAATATTTTATTAAATTAAATTTAAATAGTATATTTAAGTTTGTACAATTATAGTACTCACGAACTCCGATATGAAAGAACCACTTAATCAAAATGTTCCTAACTTCTGCTTAATATATTTTTTATGAAGGCGGAGAACCATAGTCAGAACCTGCAACTTTATGTCACACAAAGGGCAAAAACAGTGGACGAGCGAATGTGAGGCTCGGTTTACTCACCTAGATTGACACTAGCAACGAGATAGACACTTGATTATTAGATTGCCAAAAAAGGGATTTAATATATTTTTGATTTTTTTATTTTCTATTAAACATATTCCACTTTCTTCATTTGTTGGAAATTCGTTGTTGGAAATTTTTATGCTGTTCTCAGCCACAATTCTTGTAGGAAAAATGTTAAAAATTTAATTTTCAGACACAGATATTGGTGCCAGAAGAAATTTTATTATTAGCCAGGCATTTACAATGAACTGTCAATAGAAGGAATACAATTATATGCATCAAATAACCAATAAAATTTTCTTAATTTAACACCTGTATTACACTAATCCACCTTTTAGAAAACTTTACACTGTCCCTTTGCCAAGTTCAAACAACGTCACTTTTATCGAGTAGCCCGTTGTTGCTACTCCCGTCTTCTTGTCAGATGTGGTAATCCCTGAGAGGCCTTACTGATTCAGCTGACGACCTTGGAGTGGGATCGACTCCTGAAAGGCCGAGAGAACCACTTCGACGTACGACTAGAGTCTTTGTTCCGTAGTCTGTTACAAAATTGTCATTCCTTGTAGGAGTATTAGCTCTGACTGTCTGGTAACCGCAGCAAGGCGGATATTTTGACGTTAAGATTTTTTTAAAAGCTTCTCGGAATTCGGTGTTGAAGATGGAGTAGATAATTGGGTTGAATGCAGAGTTCGAGTACCCGAGCCACGTTAGGATTTTGAAGGCTAAATCTGCAACAATCAGAAAAATACAAATTATATAATGTTAAAAATGGACATACATGTAGTAAGTATATATAATAAACTATTATTTAAATTCATTCTTATGGTCTCTATGCTATTTAAAAAAAAAAGATTTTGATGTATGTAATCATTTTATGAAAAGATTCTTTTCCGGTAGCTAAATATAAGAATCGTTCTAGTTTGGATTTGTGTGTTGATATTTTCGTCATATAAATACCTACACTTGGATAAAAGGTAAAATTACTTTCAAGTCCATCTATCTATCTATAACTTCACCCAAAATCCCTTGCGGGGTAGGCAGAGAGAACTGAGCGCCACATGAATCGATCCTTACACACCTCACTCGCTTCTATAACATTCGTTGCTCGATTTCTAACACTCCTGACATCACCTTATAAAACACGATCAATTTGGTCATGGTGGGCAAGTCTTGGCCTTCCTCGGCTCCTACATCGTTCTACTTTCGCGTTGTATATCTGTTTCGTAATTCTTTCTTTCTACATGATTTCTACATGTCCGAACCAACGGAGCATGCCTCTTCTTATTTTAATACCGATACTCTCTTTCAGACCAACTCTGTTTCTAGCATCATTAATATTGAAAATACGGCCTACAAGCGTTACCCCACAAATTTTGCGCAACGCTCTCATTTCCACCGCGTTTATCCTACTTTCATGCTCTCTGTGCTGTACCCAGTTTTCGCTTCAATAGGTAAGCATTGGGATCAGCGCTGCATTGTGTATAGCAAGCTATGCCTTCTAGCTCAAGCTTTTACTGCCAATAATTTTTCCTAATGCTCCATTCACACTATTCTTAGTACCCCCCATTAGTGGTGTATCCTTCAATTCCTGCTGAACATTAACAGATATACAATATTATTAACTTTATCATCAACTGTAATCCTTATATTGTTTCTGGTTTCTTCTCTTTCAAAGCCCATTATCTTTGTCTTCTTCGTATTCAATAGTGAGCCTTTCTTCATACAATTTTCATTATTGTGACTAGTGTTTGCAGTTGGTGTTTCTGCTAATATCACGGCATCGTCTACAAAAAGCAGACAGTTCACAACTAGGTCACCCATACGCAATCCTGCATTCGTTGACTTTATTCTCTGCAGATCACTATCGATACACAGAATAAAAAGCCTAGCAGACAGTATGCAACTCTTTTTGACACGAATTTTGACATCAAAATTGTCTCCGGTTCGTGGCACGTGATACTAATTCGTGTTTTTGGTTGTTTGTACATGTTTATAATTGTGTACTATTGTATGGAGAAAGTCTTACTATTGAATGCGAAGAAGACTAACATTGTGGTATCTGAAAGAGAAGAAACCAAAACCAAGTGGATGAGATTGTATATCTTGGATGCGCTTTCAGCAGGGATGGAAGGTACATCGCTGATGTGGAAAGACGAGCGAGTGCTGGGAATAGCTTAAGCATTGGGACCAGCACTGCATTGTGTATAGCGAGCTGTGCCTTCTGGCTCAAGTTTTTACTGCTCAGAAGTTTTCCTAACATTCCATTTCATAAGTATGAAAACGAAAGCTGGGTATAGCAGAGAGAGCACGAAAGTAGAATAAACGCGGTCGAAATGCGAGCGTTGCGCAAAATTTGTGGCGTGACGCTTGTAGATCGTATTTGTAATGATGATGTTAGAAGCTGAGCTGGTCTGAAAGAGAGCGCCAGTGTTAAAATAAGACGAATCATGTTCCGTTGGTTCGGACATGTAGAAAGTATGCAGGAAATAAGAATTACAAAACAGATATACAACGCGAAAGTAGAAGAATCTAGGAGCCGAGGATGAAATGGGAAAACGTATATAACGGGTTCTGACTGCTAGAAGCGAGTGAGGTTTGTAAGGATCGAATCATATGGCACTCGGTCCTCTCTACTTACCCCTACAGGGGATTTAGCATGAAGTTATATATAGATAGATAGATTTGTAATTATCACTTGATCGGCGGTAAAGAAAAACATCGTATGGAAACCCGCATGTCCAAGAAATTATATTTCGAAAGATGTATGATCTAACCTAAGAAAGATCTGGTTTTCCCTTATATGGTGGTCTGACGGTAGTCGCTTCATGAAAAATCGGTATCTTCGTTAAATATTTAGATTTAAAAAGAAAAAAAAAGGAATGGACCCTGTCCATTCTAATGGATTAGGAAACGGGATAACCCTGAGAAAATGAGGTTAGTAGTAGTTAGAACAATATATCTTTTTTCTAAAACCTAACAAATTGACTTCTGCATAAAATTGTTACACTGCGTTAGCTTTTATTGTTGTAGTACATGGTTTCACCATTGTTTACAAAGTCACACGCGCTCGCTCAGTGGGCAAAAGGCAAATGAATTTTATGAAAGTCGTGGCGTAATTTAATAAGATTTGATTTAATGCCTACAGAGGCCCAATGGTCAAGTAAAGAATTTAATTTGATTATTACATCGGTAAGCTGTGTAATGCTCGCTTTTAGTTAGCGATTTACATGTTCTATTTGTAACCGCTTGAAGACCTTGTCACGTCTTAATCCATACTTACTTTATTATATAATAATATAATAAATGTGTAATATTTTTGTTTATCATTCTGTCACATCAAAATAGAGCAACGGAGTGACGTCTTCTTCTTCTTTGTATTCTTTGTAATATATTCTTTGTATGGAAATAGTGGAGGGGA
Source organism: Pyralis farinalis (assembly GCA_947507595.1). Classification (NCBI taxonomy): domain Eukaryota; kingdom Metazoa; phylum Arthropoda; class Insecta; order Lepidoptera; family Pyralidae; genus Pyralis; species Pyralis farinalis. Next base: position 42,179,795 of record OX382257.1, on the reverse strand, counting down.
CCGAGAGTGTCAGAAGGCACTTTTAATCGCTGTAAAATAGCACACTCCCCTGAAAAAATATGTTTGTTTACCTTCGATCACGCCGACGAAGTTGCAGGTAAAAAAAAGCTAGTAATATAGTAAATGGACTATATGAGATGTTTGAAGAAAGAAGAGAACACTTTCGATTTCTTATCAGATATCTTAATATAAATAAGTCATTTTTATTATCTAATAAGAAGCTGCACCGCGCGACTTTGTGGGTAACCCGTAATCTCGTAGGAACCGCTTTACCTACTACTTTCTTTCTTTTCCTCGACTTCTTAAACGTCATATCATGATAACCTTCCTCAAGAATTGATCTATGATATGCAAAAGGATTTTTTCAAATCTGACTGGTAGTTCCAGCGATTAGCGCGTTTAAACAATCAAACAAACAAACTTTTCCGCTTTATATATATTATATAGATATTTAGCTATTTCAGCGCCTTATATAGATTAATATTAAAGTTGCTGGCTGTGATGAAAATGTTGATAAGGCTGGCATTGCAATGAGGCCTTAATTTGCTTTTCAAACTATCTTTTGATGAAGCTATGCAAATCCAGTAGGATTTATTATGAAATCGTGAACACTCACTCATGACATTTTGCAAAAATATTGTTTTTATATTTTCAATTGTAAAGTCAAAGACCATGAAGTTAATTTGATAATAATCAGAATAAAACAGATACCATTTCTGTATCATTTCTGAAGAGCTACGATCTGTCTAAGAAAAGTTTGAAAATTTAATGTTTAAAATGACTTTAACATTTAACTTGTAAGTGACCTACGATCCCTTTGAATTCAAAACCAGCATGATATTCTTTCGAACAATGACGACTGTTTAACAATGGTTACTTTAACACATCGAGTACATAACCTAAGGTTATATACTCGATGCTTTAACACTAAGGCTCGTGGGTTCGATTCCCACACAAGACAAACATTTGTGAGCATGAACGTGCCTTGGCTTGTTAGGCTTTTTAAGAGAAGCATCATAGTAGCCCAAATAGGGCTACGAGGTGGTGACGAGGAATCACAGAAAATTGCAGCCAAATAACAACTCCTTGTGAGTGAGGTTAGTACTGTAAGATTCTAAAGAAAGTTTGCTGTGTAAACAGCTAGAGTAGCAACGTGCAAGCGATACTTGCTATATTGCAAGCTTTCATAGGCAAATTTTGCACGATCTAGCGTATAAACAGAATACGGTAACCTTTTTACATCAAACGCGCTGTATATATGTCGTAGTATATAAAAATATCTCAGATTACTCAACTCCTTTGGTCACGTATTGTATTTTTTATTAATAATTCATACGAATACTCATATTGTGCTAAAAACACAGCACGTAAAATGTACCTCAGGCACGAACGATTTCCATTCAGGAATATACATCATGTCTTCAACTCGTCGCGCAAAAATATATTAAAATCTATTGTTGTCGTGATTTTGATTGCTAGGCCTCTAGTATAGTGCATTGTTACAGTATCATCATGGTATACAAGTACATTGTTCTTGGTATAAATTACTTTTGTTTAGATAATTGTATGAGGTGGATTTACTAGTATGTATGTATGTATATCTTCACGCCAGGTCCGTTGCGGGGTAGGCAGAGAGAACCGAGCGCCATAAGACGCGGTCCTTACATACTTCACTCGCTTCTGTGACATTCATAGCTCTTTTCATGCACGCTCGCCGGTTCCTGGGGCTCCTGACATTACCTTCTGATAGAACACGGCCAATTTGGTCATGGTAGGTTAGTCTCGGTCTTCCTCGGCTCCTACATCCTTCCACTTTTGCATTGTATATCTGTTTCGTCATTCTTTCGTCCCGCACTCTTTCTACATGCACGAACCAACGGAGTATGCCTTTTCTTATCTTAACACCGATAGTCTCTTTCAGACCAGCTCTTTATTACTAGTGCATATATTTAATTATTCTACACTAATCTCTCTCGATTATGTCAGTGTGACGCTTGATTTTGAAGTTTTACGCAGCTCTACTTCTTCTTAGCGTTATCCCGTTTCCTAATCCATTAGGATTGGTGGGATCCGCTACCAAAGCTTGAGGATTTGGCGAAGATACTGATTTTTACATGAAGAGACTGCCGTCAGACCTCCACAAGACCGAGAGAAAACCAGACGTTTCTTAGGTTAGGTCAGGAGTCTTTCGAAATATAATTTCTTGGACTTGCGAGTTTCCTCAAGATATTTTCCTAAAATTATTACTTGCTCGGCGGTGAAGGAAAATTCCTTCACTGCCGAGCATGTAATAACTTTTATTACAAATACGTATATAACCTCAAAAACATGAATTTAGTGGTACATGTCAGGATCAAACCGGAGACTAGTATGTGTGTGTGTGTGTGTGTATATATGTATTGTATGTACACATTTATTTATATAACTTTTGTTTTTAATTTGTCTGCAGGTTAGTCTTGACTCTAGAGATAATAATTAGTCACTTACATCCTAAATTATGGGGTACGTAGTGTGCACAGGATACCTCTAGGGTTGTCTGTATTCATAGGCTGACGGTAGCTAGTAAGCTTGTTCCACCTACACCTCTGCTTTGTACTTGTACTTTAATGGAATTAAAACGTTATTATTAAGTTATTTTTGATCGAGTTTTCCAACTCTGACACACGTTAGTTTCAAACTAAGCACAGGGAAGTACTAAGTGGATAAAAACAATTAAGAAAGTGGTGCAAGTATACTTTGAATGATGAATTTTCACTATCGGAAGTATATTTCAAACATATGAAATATATTCTTTGTAGCGGACCCCGCCAATCGTAGTGGATTACTTGGTATGTAACACACGTAAATATGCGTTTCACCGCAAAAACTTAACTACTCAATTTAATGATTGTGGTGTCAATCGATTGATTATTAACATTCGAGTGGCATAGGCTCAAACCAAAAGATCAACGGAAAATATTTCGATGGGAAATCGTATGACATATTATTGTGCAAGGGTTTTGAAATCAATAATTCAAATGAATAATTACAAATTTATTTGAATAATGTTCACAGAAAATTTGTTTTGATTTTGAAAGATTTTTCTTTTAAATTAATTAAAAAAATATATATTTCATTTAAACATTCTAACGAAAATATTACCATTTGCTCATAATTTATTGTTCGGATGAGGAGACTACTGCGCATAGGTCTTTTCATCCGAACTCCGTAAAGAACGGCTTGCACCCAATACTAGAAAAATAAAAATTGACTTAAAAAATTAAAATGAAAGAAAAGGAAAATTAAAAGAGAAGGAAATAAGATAGTGATTCAAATGTTTCTGTGACAGAATTGTAAGATTGTAGAAGGAGGTCCGTAGGAATTAATCTATCCGTTTTGTATCGTTACATTTTTGTTTATAAATGCTGGCATCATTATCACGCACACAATGATAACAACAATATTAACAACAGCTCGATTCTCGAGTACCATACTGCATTCAAATAAAAAATCCCTAGATTAATGTTGAGCGCCTTTGATAGAATTATAAAGTAACTGGCGAGTGATACCTCTCATATTGAAAGCATTCAAAGCGCTTTATACTTAGTCTGTCCATAAATACTGTTACAATTAAAAATAAACAAAATATTACATTTGAATTTGGAATCTGTCATTTTTATATGATTGTTCATTGAGTTTTCTCAGTTTGGCGGCAAAACCATTGTACAATATTTTGCGATATTAAAATGGAGTGGAGTGATAAAGAGAACCGAATCGCTGTGATTGCATTACACAAAGTAGGTATGGAGCCAAATGCAAATTTTAAAACTCTCCATACACTTGGCATTAGTAAAATGTTTGTGTACCGGGCTATTAATAGGTAAAATGAGACCTCCTCTGTTTGTGACAGAAAAAGATCTGGCCGTCCACGTATTGTTCGTACGAAAAAGATGGTCAAAGCAGTATGGGAAAGAATTCGAAGAAATCCTGTCCGAAAGCAAAAGCACCTAGAACCATGTCGCGTATTTTAAAAGATGACTTAGGACTTGCAGCCTATAAAAAACGTTTTCTTAACTGATAATTTAAAAATAATAGGGTGGTAAAATCGAAACAACTACTGAAGCGGTACGCAAAGGGAGGTCACAGAATGTTTTTATTTACGGATGAGAATTTTTTTACAATTGAGCAACATTTTAACAAACAAAATGACTGTACTTATGCTCAAAGCTCTAAGGACGCTTCCCAATTAGTCGACAGAGTGCAACGTGGGCACTATCCGACCTTAGTGATACTTTTGTGAAAAAGGTATCAAAACATCAGCACAAGTGTATCAAGATACCATTCTTGAGAAGGCAGTGAAGCCCCTTAATAACACCATGTTCAATAACCAAGAATGGTCCTTCCAGCAAGACTCGGCGCCGGATCATAAAGCTCGGTCTACGCAGTCTTGGTAGGAAACGAAAGTTTCGGACTTTATCAGAGCTGAAGACTACCCATCGGCTAGTCCTGATCTTAATCCGCTGGATTATGATTTATGGTCAGTTTTAGAGAGTACGGCTTGCTCTAAACGCCATGATAATTTGGAGTCCCTAAAACAATCCGTACGATTGGCAGTGAAGAATTTTCCCATGGAAAGAGTGCGTGCTTCTATTGATAACTGGCCTCAACGTTTAAAGAACTGTATGGCAGCCAAAGGAGACCACTTCGAATAAGCTTTTTATATTTTAAATTGTTTTATATTTATGTATAAAACTAACACACTATAAAAGTAATAAATGTTGTTTGCAATAGAATTTATTTTTCTTTGTTTCAGTATTTATGGCAAGACTAGGTATAGGACGATTGGCAATGCGGCAGGGAAATCCCTAGCTAACGAAGCAATGCTGCTGTGACTGTTTTCTTATATATCGTCATTATTAAGTCTGACAGCAATCATTCTTCTCCTTGATTCTCAATTGCCGAAATTCAGCAGAATGTCGGATACACTAGAAGATCACCAGTTGAGCGAACGTGGTGAAAACCATATTGACGGTCGCTGATCAAATCGTGATCTGCTTACTATCAGGCAGATCGCCGCATGTTTTGGGCTTCAGTGATATAAAAACTTTTAAGCGGGTCATAGGCTCGTTTGCCACCTTTTTTGTGTCCGTCCGGTATAATAATAAAATAATAATAAATATAGAAAGATGTATACTTACCAGGTATACAAGTTTTACAAAACGCAGCAACAATATTGACACAGAAGAATGGCACCCAGCACAGTAGGAACACCCCCATTATGATTCCGACAGTGATGGCCGCCTTGTGATCGGAGACGTGGTATGGGGACGAGTGGACGTGCGTGTGTACCCTCGTTCGGACGGATTTCGTCCGATTGTCCGGCATTTGAACGGTCCGGGTAACCGCTCGAATGGACTTCACGTGCTTCTGGGCATAGCAGTAGAGTCTGTAAAAAACGTAAACTGTTACCAAATAAAAAAAAAACAATTGAATTTTCAAAAAATATTTAGGCTAACATAACGAGGAAAGATTAAATATTTTGTTTACAATGGATAAACTCAAAAAGTATTTAATAGATTTTAAAAAATATTTTATCTATAGAAAAAAGTATTAGCGGCGAGTAACATGATCTATATTTTATTTTCAAAAATATAGAGATCCTTACGTTAATTGTAACAATGTAACCAAAGGTTATACAAATTTGTTTATATTTTTTTGTTTGATACGAAGTTGGGAGGCATGCGAGTATAGGGACCACCTATAAAACGCATACTGTAACCTACAAACGCTTGCAATACTTTAAGTATTCCTCGCGCGATGCCACCTCTGCTGCTAACACAGCAACTCCTTAGAAGCTTACTGGAGAGCTCACTCATACGCAGGTATACAACAATCCTCCAGTGAGTTGTAATTTGGCTGAGATTTTCTGTGAGGCGGAGATACTTCCCCAGACATGCTTTGATGCGCCTATGCTACCTTTCTTAAAAAAAAGGACATCTCTTTAAAAAATACCATTATTTGGCGTGCGCTGCGAAAATTATTGACGATACATAAAATAATGTGCACTATGTTTATAGTACTCATCATTACTCACAAAACAATACATAAAACACATATAAATAAAACTATATACAATAGTACGCGATCGTCTGCATAAAGCAGACCGTTCATACTAAGTCACCCATGCGTAATCCTACATTCGTCAATTTTATTCTCTGTAGACAACTATCGATATACAGAATAAACAGCCTAGAGACGGCAAGCGACACCAATTTTGGCATCATCATCCTCACACATACTGAGCTTTCCAGCAATCATCCACAACTGAGCCGGAAAGGTCTTTCACTTATCAGATATACATACGTTCTACTTACACTTTGGTATTGAATTTTTCGCTGCTTATCCTTTCATGATCTCCGAAAGGGATACGCACTCGCCAATGTCTCCACTTCTTGAAAAATACAACAAAACGGCTTACCACCGGTGGTCCGTTTCAAGAGTGAGACCTCTACAGGCTCTTGTATCCATTATAAATATAATTTCGGAGACATCTATTTATTAAAAACAAATCAATAAAACTTTTTTGTTCATTCCATCTCCATGTATACGTGTGGATACCCTTGCGATGAAATATAGTAATCGACACGAGAAGGTTTCATTCCATGCCTAAATCTAGAATTGACTTACCTACTTCGTTCGCTCTCTTATCTCCATAGGGGCCAAGAACAGCTTCATAGCTGTCTCGTTTGGTCCCAACCCATCCATTCAAATCTGCACATAAAATCACTCTTTCATTCCCTTCAGCTAAATCCAAATCCACATCCCTCACAGACTCCCAAAATTTCTCTAGTTCTTGGGCACACGCTGAGCTCACGGGAGCGTATATAGCAACCAGAAATACTTGCGTGATACTCAGTTTTGTACGAACCCAGAGAAGTCTAGGCCCTACCAAACAGTAATCTTTTATAACAGAGGCTGAGCGAGAGAAGAGAGATTGTCCCGGTCTAGCCCAGACCATAGGGTCAACATTTCACCGGGCAGATCGTCGGTGTCGCTCCCCTGGCGCTTAATCTCTGTCACACATAAAACATCTACGCGTATCTCATTCATTACGTCCATCAGCTTCTTATCACTCAATTCACCTCTCACATTCCACTTGCCTATGCAGCACTCGGTTATTCTCGACCCGCCGGAATTGGCGCTGGTTCGTGGGTGGCGGCCCGCACAGCTTCATGCTAGTGCTAGTGCTATGTGCGCACCGACGGTGGCGGATCGATGCGGGTCGCCTCAGGGGGACGACCTAACCCGCACATCAGTGCGCTTTTGGCCCAGAATTACAATCTATTTGAATGGTAGGGTTGGCGAACGAGCACGCTTCTGGCACATGACCTCCAATCAAACAAAAACAAATCAAACAAATGTTACTAAATAGACCTTTGGAAATATTACTTATTCTATAAAACATCTTCCAAAGGTAACTAGCCTAAATAAATTATTATCAAATACAGGTTTATAGATATTATAATAGAAACATGAAAATCACTTTGCCCTATTAAATAGAAGTCCAACATTAAGTACCTTGATTACTAGCCCAGTACTTCTCCTAGGAATTTCCAGGAACGCTGGTGATTTCATGAATTTTACATTTCTATTTAAATTGAGCGCGATGGCAACATTTCTATTGACAAGTTGCGAAAACTCTCCATTGGTCATTACTTGTACCTTTCTACTTAAATTGGGCACGATGTTGGTTTTCCTATTGGCAAATTGCAAAAATTTCACTCAAAATCCTAGTAAAATTTTCTTATTCTATTGAATGATTGAAAATCTAATCTGGTTAAATTTATGAAAGGATAAAACTAGAAAAATCACTTGAACCGGTCCTAAAGAACGGGTTGTCCATAATTAAATTTTATAGTACCTTAACTATGATTGAATTAAAGGAAATACTCGTACCTAATTCTACCCATTTGGCAAAACTTTTTCAAGAATTACACACATTAAATTTAAACATATTCACTGTTATAATCGCGAAATATAAACTTTATGTAGATATGATCAGTAGAATTAAAATTATCGACATACATTGATAATTTATTTATTACCACCAAGTTTGTACTTTTAAGAACTTTCCGAAGAATTTATTACCAAATTGTGTGAATTCTCGCTAACCTCCGAGGATTAAGAGGTTCAAGAGTTTGCGTGCTAAATAAATTCTAAGTTTAATTAATTAACCCGTAAATTTGAAAGTCACTTGAGTCTATGAGGGATGAAATTGAAATCTGTCGAGTAAACGAGTTGATATTGAGCATGATTATTTTTAACTCTGCAAGGGAAGGTATGCAAATCTTTATTAAATGAGTATATAACAGCTTTTTAAATTTCATTATATCACACACGCCATATTTCATTAAAGGTTTTGAATCAAAGGAAACCCATTTTTCCCCTTTCCCTATGGAGAAATTAAACCCATATTTTTTAAAATTCATTATCTGCTAGAATTATTTTTTACGATATATCGTAGATATGGAAATAAACCAAATCTTTAACGAAAGAGAATTGAGAAAAAGTGACTTCAAATGAGAAGCTGACGAGAATATTTTATAAATAATTTATATTTTATATGGGGGAATGTTGGTATGATTATATCAAGAAAGTTAACACTTGTTTAAAGTGACTTATTGTAGAGTATTGCAGTGGAGTACAGTCTCTATTGTGTTAGCTTCTGGTAAAGACACCATTATATTAGGTATATGAAACCGATGCATGGCCGATGCATGCGAAGTATAAAATATTATGTAAATAGTAAATAAAGTTAGCGAGAATTTATATGGTTTCCGCTGAGGTGATTAAACGAGATTGCATTTACGTCTGGGAAACTTTCTGATTCTTAAGCAATTTATACTTGAGAACTAGAAGAATTCTCACAGATTGGAGATGTAAAGTAATCGTGACATTTTCGAAGATATTCTGTGGAGTTATCCTTCAATATTCATATCTCTACTGTCATACTTTACTCGCTTCTTTAATATTCAAAATTCTTTTCATGCAGATTTTTTTGGTTCTCGGGTCAATTTCTAGTTCAATAGATAAGGAGGCAAAGTCGCTTCTTAGATCTGAGGGCTCAATACCGTGTTTAGATCTAAAATGGTTAATAACAGTTGGTCTCTGAACCGTGTTACAATACATAAGGTGTCTTTTTCTTCATCCTTATCCTGCTTCCTTCATCATTATCCTGTTTAATCCAATAATTAGGATTCCCCAGCCTAAGAATTTAGCGAAGATACTGATGTTTATTAGCTGATATGCTGAAAAAGGGTGAAATCCAAAGCACCCAAAACCGAAGAGCTGCGTGAAAAGGTTGATGATTGTGGAAGAGGCGAGAGAGGTTTTGACGAGCTCAGTGGCTTAATCGTGAATGACGCGACTTTGACACCAACGCTCGTGGGTTCGATTCCCACACAAGCCACACATTTGTGTGCATGAACATGTCTGTTTGTCTTGGTCTGGATGTTTTAAGAGAGGTAGGGCGCATCAAACAAGCCCGTCTGGGGAAGTACCTCCACCTCATAGAAAACCGTAGCCAAACAACAACTCCCTAGATGGTTGTTGTGTTCTTGCGTGTGAGTGAGGTCATCAGTAAGCTCCCAAGGAGTTGCAGTGTAAGCAGCAGAGGAGGCATCGCGCGAGTGATATGGTTCCCGCTTTACATCAGGTGGGCCGTATGCTTGTATGCCAATAAAAAAAAAGAGGTATGTATGGATCAGTGCACCTGGCGGTCCCATAGACTCTACTTTCCCCAATGGGAAACAGTATGTATGATTTTTACATAAAGCGACTGCTCTCAGACCTCCACAACCCAGAGGGAAAACGAGACCTGTTTTTGGTTAGGTCACACGTCTTTCGAAATATATATGTTTGGACGTGCGGGTTTCCACGATTTCACGATGTTTTCTTTTACCGCCGAGCAAGTGATAATTATAAATATGCATAAATCTGAAAAGATGAATTTAGTGGTACATGCCGGGACTCAAACTGGTCCCCAGTTGGTCATGCCGGTTCTTTATCCACTGGGCTATCACTGCTCTGCTTGTGCTTAAGGTATAGGAATCATGTGACGCTAGGTTCTCTCTGCCTACTCTCTAAGAGACTGAGCGTTAGGATGTAAATAGACAGAAAAAGCACGTATAATAAAAATCTTTTACTGATAACTGTTGATTTTTTAAGCGTATATTCTCCGGTTTTCGCGCAATAGTTGTGTGTGTGTGAAAAGAATTTGTTCCGATCAAATAAATTGATCGAAATAAATTCTTTTGGCATGTGCTAAAGGGCTTTGCGCTTTTATTTGCCTTTCGGTAGGCAAACAAAATCTCTTCGGCCATTTCAAATCGAATTCATTTCACTTTTTTCAGTACCTATGTCGATTTCACGACGTCAATAAATAAATCTTCTATATTTTGATTACGGAATATGTAATTAGCATAAATTACAATTCTAACGAATTTATACATACTCGTATTTTTTGATTCCATTTTAGTAAGGATTATGATTTAAAATTATTATATAACAACACTTTCATTCTAATTGGATTAATCAAACGCACATTGTTATTATTAGATATGGTGGAAGTGGTTAGCAATGCTAGTTTAATATCGACGCTCGTGGGTTTTTTTCCCACATAGGAAACACATTGCGCGCATGAACATGTCTGTTTGACTTGAACTGAATCATTTCAAGAGAGGTAGGGCTCATCAAAGCAGCCCTTCTGGAGAAGTACCTCCACCGTAAAATCATAGCCAAATGACAACTCCTTAGAGGGTTGTTGTGTTCCTGTGAGTGAGGTTACCAATAAGCTCTGAAGGAGTTAGTATGTTATCAGCAGTAACCACTTTACATCACGTTGGCTTGCATGCTTCTTTGTCACCAGACTATGTTAAAAAAAATATAACAATGTACACTTTACCTGCAGTATATGCTTATCATCACGATGCAAGGGAGTATGAAGGATATGCAGCTAGAGACCACAGCATACGTCGGAGTAAGCACCAGCGCGCACGTCGGGTAACGAGGAGGTCTTTGTGTGGCCAAGGCTTCTTCGTCTGGTCTGTGGAGCCCGAGGGAGATAGGCAGAAAGCTGACCAGGGCTGCCAGAAGCCAGATCATAGCAATTGTTATGATGGCTACACGACGTGTCACCCAGCGGCCGTACCTGTAATATATGGATAGTTTAATAGTATTCGATAAGATTGTAGCCTAATGATGTCAAATTATGCTGAGCACAGTATGTTTGTAGTAGGGTTAATGTAGCTCCTTACTATTTTCGCTACTACCTGTCAGCTATTTAAAAAAAACAACAGTATACTCCTAATTAGAGTGTTACTCCTACATAAATAAAGTTGCCAGTAAACTAAGCGCCGCCATATATGCAGTTAGAAGAATCATACAATTGAAGCAAATGGTTACTGCGCGCCTAGTATATTTCAGTTACTTTCACAGCATTGTCGCACTGTTGTTAGGTAGAACTATCTGCCCTATTTAAAAATAGGCCCCAGGGAATTATTCAGGGACTTGTCTAAAGAAATAAGTTGCTTCACGATTACCTCTCAGTATATTTTTGAACAAATAACGTATCTATAAAAACATGAAGTCGTTTTGAATATTCAGTCAAACTCTTAGAAGCAAAAATATGTTGTGTATCCCGTTAAATCAGTTTGCTTAGATTGGTAGGTATATTGTTGTATATTCTATATTTGTTTTTTAATTGTTCCATTTTTTTCTGACAATATTTTCAAGAAAATGCCTTATTAAAAATTTGACGAATATCTTCATGACGCAGAGAGAGATTCATGAGCAGCTTTTGCTCTTGTTCACTCGAACATTCTCAGGCGTATGATATTTCCTTGTACAAAAGTATTCTACTTATTTTTTAGAATTTTTTTAAGTTGCTCAGGCCCAAAATTTGAAAAAATTAAAAAAAAATGCGTAACTCGAAAACTATTAAACTAAATTTGACGAGCTCGGTGGCGCAGTGGTGAAACGCGCTGTTACGCTACTTTGACACCAACGCTCGTGGGTTCGATTCCCACACAGTACAAACATTTGTGTACATGAACATGACTGTTTGTCTTGGTCTGGGTATTTTCTATGTATCATAAGTATGTATTTACAAAAAAAAAATGTATTTACGTATGTTTATCAGTTATCTAGTACTCATAACACAAGCTTCGCTTACTTTGGGGCTAGATGGCGCTGTGTAATTTGTCCGATTTTTATTACAGTCGATCAGGGTAACTTAAGCCTTCAATATAAAATTGGCCCAAAATTTCAAATGCATATTATAGATTTTTTTTTGCTATGATTTTATGTATTTCAAACTAGATTTGTAAATATCGATTCTAATATATCTTCGTAAATGCTCAGATTCTGCCAAATAATTGACATCTACCATTGTTGAGACGTCAGTTGCTTTTTTCTGTGGTGTGAATAGAGCGGTTTGTTACGAAAGCGCCAAAAAGTTGTCTGCTGTGTTGTCATTTGAATACATAAGGAGGCAAGTGTTATTTTAAAGTGTCTCATATGTGTCTATCTATCATTTCTTTCAAAAATTACGAGAGTTAATTAGCTAATTCCCATGATATTGCCATAAATATTGAACAGATAAATTATTACCGGTGAATAAGGGTAACTTGAGCCCGGGCCAAAGTTCAAAATTCTCAAAATATTGGGAGGAGATATATTCGATAAGTGTGAAGAAAGGGCAGAGGAAGGAGATGAAGACACATGAAGAAGAATGTGGTTTGGATATAGCACAGGAAGATTTTTTTTCTATAGAGACATACGAAGTACATGACGGTAGACTGGACCTTCAGATGATTGGCTATAATGTGGTAAAGGCCGTGGCTCAGTTTTGTATAATGAATGATACAAATATCATAGGAATGCTGAATGACACTAATATTCAAAGAAAGAAAGGTATTTTATCATATAAGACGACTTCCTGGCCATGGAATGGAATGGAAATTTTTCCAAGTTTAACCCCATGATATGTAGGATTAAATAAAATTTTATTTATTTTGATACTTTTTTCATTATCTTAGTTATATGGTAAGTCAGTAAATAAGTTAAAAACGCATTGTTGACCAAAAAAATAAGATTGAATAAAAACTGTGTTGATTTTCCTATGGCAACAATTTATTTACCCATTTTAGTACTAATAAATGAAAACGAATGTATACATTATTATTGTCTATGGCTCCCAGCTGTAGTTTTTATGGTAAATATGCAGGCCAGTGTTAGCAAAATGCTTTAAATAAAATAAAATAAGCAAAAACAACCTACAATTGGGACCTGGGCCAATCCAAGCCCAACTCACAATCTAACATTGGCCCAGTGGTTAAATGGAATTTTGAAACTGTTTTCCTAGAGATTATTGGTAAATGAGTAAATTTTTTGGAAGTAGGCTACATAAAGCCACCATAATAAGTGTATCTTTTTGAGTAACGTATTATTTTAAACATTGGTCTAACTTTTTATGTGCAAACTGGGCCAAAGATAGCCTGATTGACTGTATTATTTATTATTAAAAGTGGACGTCAATGTTCCGGCCACCGGTATATGAAATTTTGTCACATAAAATCATTATCACAGTCCTGCGATGTTAATATACGTTTATTGTACATAATATCAATTGACTTTTGAAGAAACATCTATTTTGGAAAAGTCAGTTTAGGCATTTCTTACAATTTCCATAATACTGTTAAATTTATAAAGGAAAGCTATGGGAAACGAACATAATATTTTTATTAAAAATAAGGCGTATCTAAGTGCCTGCGTCATTGCCAATGTCAAATCTTTATTTTGTCTTTACATGATCGTTATAAAGTCAGTGGCCTTTAGGCGCCATGAAAACTTTCCTCCGTTAATACTCAGTAAAACAGTGTAGGTTAAGTACGCTCTAAAATTATATGATTGAATGTAGAGACTAGTAGCCCGGAGGACTATTTAAATTAGACTTAGATTTTTTGCTACAATTATACTTTCAATACCATTCCATGCACTGCGCACTTTTTTTAGTTCATCAAGGGCGTGCTTCACAGTCCAAACTGACAGTGTATGAGCTTTTGATGCATAGTCTGTGTAGGTTTAAGTCGTAGCACGTATTACGAGAAACATTTACTGCATCGCCATTGTCTCACAAAATTCAACAACAAGACTTTGGATAAGAAGAAGCTGCATTGATGTTATTATATTATCCTAGCTCAACAATATTTTACTATAAAGGTTTTCATAGAATGCGGTGGGTATCTTTTGTGTTGTCTGTTATATTCTTTATACACACAACCTTTCAACCTCTTTTATGTGTGCCCTTTATCTCGAATTTTTAATACTGATGTAAGCTGCTCTACGAAAAGCTCGCTGATTTAGTTGCCCATGTTAGTAAAAAAAGATAAAAAAAATTATTTGCCATTGGGCCCTCGCGGGCACTTAGACCCTTCTTACATTTTTTGAAATATAATCTTATTGTATCTTATATAATTGTCTTTTTACTTTTTTCCTTTTTTTTATCTCTTGCATTTCAGAAATGACTATTGGCTAAGAAGAAATGCCGAAAGAAACTTGCCAATATAGGTCTCTTTTAAAATTGTCAATTAGATATTACAAAGTCAAATGGAAACATTCATCTATTTCGAGCACCTCCTAGTTTGGAAGGTACGGCGAGCTGTTGACCTCCACGGAAGTCTATAGATGACTGTCGTCAGTGGCTGCCCTATATTTCTTATATATGTATTTATATCTTCGCACCAGTTCCCTTGCAGGGTAGACAGAGAGGGCCGAGCGTCACAAGTCGAGGTCCTTATACCCCTCTCTTGCTTCTTCAATATACATAACCCTTTTCATGTACGGTCATCTGTTTACGGGTCTGACGGCACCTTCTATTAAAATATGACTAATTTGATCGTACTCAGAGAGGCTTATTTATTAATTTCTCAGATTTTGTAAAGGAACATGCTTGGGAGGTACGCATCTAACTATAACTTCACGTCAAATCCCTTACGAGGTAGACAAAGAGGACCAAGAGCCACGTGACTCGATCCACACATATCTCACTCGCTTCTTTAACATTCAGTGCTCTTCTGATGCACGCTCGCCGGTTTTCTAAGGCTCCTGATGTCACCTTCCTATAAAACATGATCAATTTAATCATGATAGATAAATCTTGGCCTTCCTCGTTTTCGACATCCTTCTACTTTTGCGTTGTATATCTGTTGCGTTATTCTTCATTCCTGCATTCTTTTCACATGTCTCAACGAGCATGGCTCTTCTTATTTTAACACCGACGCTCTCTTTCAGAGTAACTCTGTTTCTAACATCATCATTGCGAATACGGTCTACAAGCTTTA
The DNA here is from genome assembly GCA_947507595.1 of Pyralis farinalis. Taxonomy (NCBI): domain Eukaryota; kingdom Metazoa; phylum Arthropoda; class Insecta; order Lepidoptera; family Pyralidae; genus Pyralis; species Pyralis farinalis. The sequence continues at coordinate 42,164,415 of OX382257.1, read as the reverse complement.
CGCCACAAATTTTGCGTAATGCTCGTATTTCGACCGCGTTTATCATTCCTCTCCCATATCCAGCTCTCGCTTCCATAAGTATTTCCACATCAACGGTGTACCTTCCATCCCTTCTATATATATATATATATATATATATATATATATATTTATATATAAGCATGATATTGCTATACTATTATCCAAAAAAGCAATGTAATGTATTCAGGGATAATGCATTTCTGTGAGTTTCTGTATTATTATACTCGTATTACAATCTATAACTTCTAAACACCTGATCAGAGATGAATACATATCGTATCGTTACAGTCCTTATATTTTACCCAACGATATACTCCATGGTATATATTTTTTGGCATTAATATATACATATTAATTAAATAGTTTTAAGTAGATTACTATTAGCCTACATTACCATTGTTCTATTCTCTAAATTGAGAAGTATTTAGCTACCTTCGAATCGTTTGATGCATTTCGAAAGTCAAAATTCCATTTGGATTAGTCGATAATCGGCTTAGGCTGAGGCGACGAGCGTGCCGTAAAACTAGTAGTCTGTGTCAGTGCGTATTTATTCTATATTCAGTAGGTTCGGGGAACTATCGACACAGTATAGAAATCTAAATAAACAGTATGCCAAATAGCGTAAGTGCCTTTTTAAACACTTTTAATAGCTGATAATAGTAAGCGACTCCCTATTATATATGAATGTCCGTCTGTCCGGGAAAGTACCTCCACTCACAGAAAACCGCAGCCAAATAACAACTTCCTGGAGGGTAGTTGTGTTCCTGCGCGTGAGTAAGGTCACCAGTAAGCTTCTAAGGAGTTGCTGTGCTAGCAGCAGAGGTGGCATCGCGCAAGTGGTATTTAGTGTATTGCGAGCGTTCACAGGCTATGGTAACCGCTCCCGATGTTGTTTAAAAAAAACAAAGACATCTACTTAAATAAACAATACACGTTCTTAAGCTAACTTCAAGGAAGAGATCGATCAGTGCATCTGAGGGAATTGAGGGAGCATTTAGGAAATTTCGGAATATCTTTACCACGCAAATATTTCAATGCCTGAATATAAAAGTATGTGTGAAGTGCTTCCCCCTGCTTCGACCTACGAGTTGAGACTTGACCTCACCATGGAACTTGTCTAAATGGTAAACGTTATACAGCCGTGTAACGTTTAACTGGAGATTCTTCTCGGGGATAAATAGACGCTGAGCGGAAGAAAGTTCCTAAATGCAGAAAGCCGAGGCAAAAGCAGAGCCAGAGCAAAAGGCGATGCAAGTTCTACAAGATTTTATTTACTTGGAAACTGAGAACCTTTTCAAACCTATTGTGTGATGAAAGTAACAAACTTTTAATAGCCGCAATATCATTGAATCAATACCGATTAAATCGACAAATCCATTCACTCGAATAAGTCGCTAGTCTATCAATAGATAATTCACACATTCACGCATGTGCACGCTACACACAATAACTCACATATGTGCCACACAGCACACACACGCATACACACATACCGTGCCATCCTTTTACACTCACATTGCCTTAGTTAACACATTCTAATTCACATTTCTCTATATTTAGTAAGCTTTAAGCACTGTTAACCCATGTATATCCCGCGGGGAGAGTACTGGTGCTCTGTGTCCCAGGTCCCTGCCTAGTTCAGTCATTAGTCTCTCACAATAGTCTATCACGACCACTATGTTATGTTTATGTTTACCGCGATTGTAGAAAAAATAAAGATTTATTATTATCTAACTGTCTGGGGTGTGACTATCATTTTTGTAGCTTTGACTCTATGTTAAAGCCAACTCGACTTTACTAGAGAGATGATCGAACTATTAACATAGTCACGCCAATTCCTTGTAGGATATGTAGAGTGAAATAGATAATATGACGTACCTTAATGGATCCTTGATATGTATATATCTGTCGAGCGATATAGCGCACAGGTTGAGTATCGAGGCCGTGGAGCACATTACGTCGCAAGCTACCCACGTATCGCAGAACTGTTCGCCGAACACCCAGTACCTAAACAAATTAAGATGTCTGTTATAATATAAATTAAATGGCTTTGAAAATAAGTATTCATCGACATATGACGAGCTCGGTGGAGGAGTGGTTAGCAATGCTTAACACCAACATTCGTGGGTTCTATTCCCACACAGGACAAACACTCGTGTGCATGAACATATCTGTTTGTCTTAGTGTGGATATTTTCAAGAGAGGCGTGGCATCAAAATAGTCCGACTGTACCTCCACCTCACAGAAAACCGCAGCCAAATTACAACTCCCTCGTGGGTTATTATGTTCCTGCAAGTGAGTGAGGTTACCAGTGAGCTCGTAAGGAGTTGCGGTGTTATCACCACTAATGGCAACTCACGAGTATTTCATTTTTTCAAACGTGCATACGGTAACCGGTTTTCATGTATTTCAAACGTGCATACGGTAACCGGTTTACATCAGGTTGGCTGCATGCTTGTATGCCTCCCAACGTTGTAGGAAAAAAAATACTATAATAACAGCTTACAAGTCGGTAGTTCGAAAACTTGTTTGCCATAGTGGTATTTTATTTTATTTTCTTAGAGAACGTACATCTGGTTACAAAAATTAGGCTCATAATTATTAACAGTAAAAGGTCAATTATAAGTTTCCGCATATAACACCAAAATGAATATTAAACTCATTGGACTGTATTATGTATAAATATGTAACACCAAATAGGTTGCGCGTACATAATCACAGTTCACACTGTTAAATCACACAAAACGGTCATGTGGATGCAAAGAAGCTGCAACATATAGATCTTTTTCAATCGAGTAGCACTGGTGCAACACAAATCCAAGTCGTGTCTTTTAGCGATTATATTAAACGACTCACAAGCTCTAATTAAATAAGAATTTTACGGTAGTTAGTAGCGGAACAGGTAGCAAATCTTTGTTTCTGCTTAACTGGTCGGGACTTTAATACTGATTTTACTAAGAAACTCAGGAGTGTTAATTGTGCCATTAAACATCTTAAATATATAGGAAATATTAGCTATCCTTCTGTGCACGTACAGGGGTAAAATTTGGTGTCTTTTACATTTATGCTCACAACAACTATCATATTTCTTACACTTATATATAGAAAACGTTTTTGGATTTTCTCAATTCGAGTGATGTAAACTAAAGAAGCAAAAGCATAGAATATATTTTTTAGCGCTTTAACGTTCTTAAATTCAGAAGACAATATAATAATAAAACCCAAAGCTTTTGAGGCCTTGGCTATAATAGAATTGACGTGGTTATCAAAGAGTAATTTTGTATCAAAAGTAACTACTATATCTTTGATAGTGTTGACTTGACTCAATAATATACCTTTTAGATAATAGTTGTTTAGAACTGGTCTGGGTTTTCGTGAATGTACATGTGTACTAATGTGTTTACTAATATTAAATTTAATAATTTATGTTTTTTACAATATGACTCAAATCTTTGTAAATCCTGCTACAATTCGAGAACATCGACTAATTTTTTATCATCAGCATACAGCAAGACTTTCGAATGTAAAAACACGATGATATATCATTTATAAATATAAGAAATGGCAGTGGACCCATCAAGAAACCTTGCGGGACTCCAGATGGATTAGGATAATTTAATATCGTAAATCCGTTAAGAACGACAGTTTGGCATCTGTTGGTAACATACGATGAGAACCACCTATTTAGGTTGCCTCTTATGCCAACTGCTTGTAGTTTCTGTAAGAGCATGAGATTGTCAATTCGGTCAAATGTTTTACTGAATCCGTATACACTATGTCAGCTTGAGAACCCCGGGACAAATGATATGTCAAAAACTCGGAACATGTTAAAAGATTCGAGGTGGTGGAACGAGCTTTGAGAAAACCATACTGAGATTCATCATATGTATGTTTCAGTGAAGAGTGTAGCTGTTTATACATGATTAGTTCAAAAATTTTAGCAAAATAGCACAGTTTAGGTCGATAATTTTCAACTATACTTTAGAACCTTAGAACCTTTTTTTATGAATAGGAGTAATAAAGCTGATTTTTAAACGTATTATTCGCCTCACGTAATGTCAGTTAAACTCACATATCTTCCGCTGATGAAGCCCAGTCAGTACAGCATTCAAACAAGAGGCTCCTTTTCACTGCTATAAGAACACCTCCACAAAGCGATTGATTTGTTATAGAATATTTTTTATCTCTTTTCCAAACTACATAATGATCGTCGAATACCACCAATCATTCACATCATCAATAAGCTACGTCTCAGTCAACGATATTACATTATAATTACTTTGAAGAAGATTTCTCAGAAGCAGGCTGGTTTTTGTGCTTAGACCTGACATTTTGATAATAAATAGTCATGTGCACAGCTATATTATGCAAATAATGAAACTGTGTAGTGGACTCACAGCAATTGCTGAGAGCCTCACCACGTACCTACCTAACTACACCTACTGATACTGTAGCACCCTACCTAATATTATTATTATTTTATTATTATCTTACCTAACGACTTAAATGTTCCTAAAATACTAAGCCCTACTGATCTTCCTATCTAATAACCTAAGACCTACTTACGTATCTAACTTATGTTCTCCTTACGTACCTGACCTATGACCTACTTATGTGTTTAACATTAAGACCTACCTAGATAACCTAGCTATCCTTAATTGCCTTTTAGTTATCGAACTTAGATTTAATGACCTACCTAGATATTCAAACTATAGACTACCTCCCAATTCTGTGTCAAGTTAATTTTTGCAGTTATATATCAGACCGACAAATATGTATTACACTTCACGAGCGAGTTTATTGTACGCTGAGAGAAGTGGTTCCCTAGTGTATGTGTGAGGGGATTTGGCTCGCCTTACCTTATACGAATCCAAATCGTGTGTTTGATTCTAAAACACTCAAGTCTCGCTCAGTTAACACTGCAAAGTTTTCCACGAGCTTTGACTATATAGATACCCGAAAACACGGGCCACTTTTAACAAACTACCGCGAGTTTAAACTATAAGAATTGTTTTAAAACAAATCTTATAGCCAATAGCCCAAACGATACTGATTCTCTTAAGTTACAAAAATGAAAAAAAAAATGAATTCACTGAGTTTAACCTTTCTCTCAAATCAGCTTAGGGCGAATGTCTCCCTTCATCCATTGTAATCCTCCTATATAGTCAGACGCCATCTCCCTTCCCTGGTGTCTAAACATCGCTTCGTCTCAAAAAATAGTGCTAGTTCACGACGTTTATTGTTTGACGGTAAGGTTCCGTATACATTATCCACTTCAGACTAAGCATTACAACTAGCTTAACTTATCAAATGATGCATAATTCACATACATGCTAATTAACTTTGATTAGTAATAAAATTAGGCATTCTTTTGACTACCCGACAGGCTCGCAACAAAGTCCGTTCGTCACACCTGAAAACTGCTTTTCAGGGCAAAAGTGCGTCACTCCCATTGCAATTTTATTTATCCTCAAACATTTATTATCTCGTGATGACTTATTTTCGTTAGATCTTTAAAACTCCACATTTAATGTCTAATTCCGAATCCGATCAAAACATCGTCCCATTTTTCAAATCGTACAATGGATCCCTGTTTTAGTTTTTATATTCACGGCTCGCCCGACGCCAAATTCTACGACGCAAAAAAAACTTAACGGTATCCATGTGACCCAGCCTCTTACATTCAACTCCAACTGCACCAATTTACGCACTTTTAAACATTCCATGTTTTAATAATATTATATTCATTATTATTGATAAGATTCTGTCGGTACCACCACAACTTGTGTGTTATATATGACTGTAGTCCATTTTATATATAATAAAATATGTGTGAGCAATACGTGTTAATGTTTTATACTCAATCAAACTAATATTCATTATTCGCTTAAATGTTGGCAAGAAAAGGCGATCATTATTGATTGCACCAAATAGAAATATAATGTTATAACTTTTATAATAGAGTAAGCGGGTAAGAACTAATAATGCACACAAAGCTGCGCTAACCTCGAGTCTCCGTTGAACAAAGATTAACGTGTTGTACGCACCAGTACCACAAGCGATTCTAAATTGTACAAGCACGATAAACAGCCACATAATGAAAGGAGTATTTATAGGGAAAATCTGTTATCATGCAAATTTGTTACACTAATAACTTTTTGAATTTTCTTCCGAATTTATCTGGACAGCCGACGATATGAAGTTTTTTCGTGCGAAGATTTTACTATTCTTGATCCAAACGCACACAATGTCTTTTTGTTTGGCTATAGACTTCGTCTTATTGAGTAGTAACGTATTGTCAACAGTTAAGAGATCATTTACCAATATATTTACCTCACCCTGCAGGCCAAGTGTAGAAGATGTAAGGGATCTATACGCATGCGCACATGCAATAAAGTCTTTCACTTATCTGTTATTAAATGAAGCGATTATGGTTTTATTATGCTTATCATTTTGCATGGCAACTCTTGGTACATAATTTAACTGATCCTTGCTGATGTCGCATTTTATGACAGATCCAATCTTCGAGACAATTTCTAATAGTTTCTCAGAGTTTGTTTGAGGTACTCCTTTTATTTCCATATTGTTAAGTCTAGCACTTTGCTCATTGTCTTTAATCTTAGATTCAAGGAGTTCAACTCAGAGTAAACTCAGAGTGGTCAATTTCAAGAATACCTATCCTCTCCTCCATGTCTGAAAATTTAGATCTGAAAGTTGATTATCTCATGAGCACTCCACAACAACCCCATTGACGTCTTGAGCTCTCGAATTTCAGTTTTTATTGACTTCACGTCTTCCGCCAAAGTAACTAAAATTTGTTTAGATAGTTGTTTAATTTCAGTGTGCAGTATCTCAAATTTATAACCTTTGGTGATGGATGGCAACGATGGAGCTACTGGGATGTCGGCGCTAGGCTTATTTGAATTCCCCTTACAGTTTAAGCACTTCCAATTGGCTCATTTGTCCCCAAATTTACGATAGCCAATCTCTGTTATGCCCACGCAGTTAAAGTCAAAGCAACGCGTGTATTGTGTATTTATTGCATTGTGCAATATCTCTGACTTCACTATTACAACCCGCGCACTTGAACATCGTATCCAAGAGTTTGAGATAGCAGTTAATGCGTGCGCTCGACGCAAGACTCAATGACACGACTGATATAAAATATATATTTACCCAAGCAGATCATTAACGCCGGCAAACGTCATGACAGCGGCGGCAACTAACATGTCAGCGATGGCAAGCGACGCGAGGAATAAGTTGCCGATCCGTCGCAACCCCCGATCTGTGTAGATAGCAACGCAGACCAAAATGTTCCCCGCAACACTCAGGAATATTAGCAGCGAGAGGAATATGCCTGAAAAAGAAAATGAGAATTAGTTTTATGAGTTAGGATTCAGTACTTAACATGAGCAGTGATAGGCCATTGGATAAAAAAAAAACCGCCTAGTGAGCAACTGGTCCCCGGTTCGAAGTCTGGCATGTACCATTAAATTCGTATTTTCAGATTTCTACATGTTTGTAATTATCACTTGCTATACGGTGAAGGAAAACATAGTGAGGAACATAGTGGACATGTGTTCAAGTAAAGTATATTTCGAAAGACGTGTGAACCTAAGAAAGGTTTTCCTTCTGGGATGTGGAGATCTGACGGCAATCACTCCATATACAAATCAGTGTCTTCGCCAAATTCTTCGGATTAGAAAACGGGATAACGTTTGAAAGAGGAAGGGTAACTTGTACGGCCTGATATAGCCTTATAAAACAGGCGAGCGTGCATGAAAAGAGCTATGAATGTTAGAGAAGCAAGAGAGGTGTGTTAAGACCGAATCAGCGTTCGGTTCTCTCATCCTACCCAGCAAGGGATATGGCATGAAGTTAAAGATATATAGTTACTTCACACCAAACTTACCGTATTACTTGTCACTTAGTGTAAGGCCCGGTATCCACCAAAGCGAGAGGAGAGGAGATTAGAGGAGATATGTTTTGAATAACCAATCAGATTTTGTTATTCCCACATCTCTTCATCCGCTTAGCTTTGGTGGATGGATCAAGCGGAGAGGAGAGGAGATGTCTTATTTTTCTATAGAATTTTGTGTCGCGAGAGTGTGTAATCAGTTGGGGCTAGGCGGCGTTCGCGCGCCCCCTTCACCGCACCTCGCATACCCAAAGGCGTTCATTCGATTGACTGACCTTGAATGCAAGAGTTGAATGCAATAGAGAACATTCGCCATAACAGTGACATTTTATGTGTCTTCTTTCTTATCCAGAATCTATGTTTCCGTCGATAGTTTAAACATTGAAGATTTAATTGAGTTTCTTCAACCTCTAATTCCTCTTGTTCAAGCAAATTAAGATATAACTTTTGTAACAACTTGACGTCTTCCTTTCGTATATAGCACTTGACTGATTTCGAGCTCTCACAGCTCACATCTCTCCACTACACATCTCTACTCCGCTACGCATCTTCTCTCCGCTTTGGTGGTAATAATCTGCCAGCTTCGCAGCGCATCTCGTCTCGTCTCCTCTTCACTTTGGTGGAAACCGGGCCTTAAAGAGGACCGAACATTTACCCAAAACCATAATCTCACGCGAGCAAAGTAGCGGAAAGAAGTTATACTTCATAAACGTTAATTTACTATGCTACATAAATTTGTTTCAGTAGCAGAATCTACTTTGTGGTGAGAGTTAGAATATACAATTCTGGGGTACAGCTCCAAGCCTAAATTTTTTATTAGATGTTACTGTAGGATACCAAGTAGTACTATTTTATTATGCTCCAGAATCGCAGACGAAGGAGGAATATTGCAAAATTAAATAAATTTTACTAAGGATATGTATTACTAAAATTATGGAAGCCCCGTTTTGAAATCTATATTATTACGCCATGTCCCTTATGAGAGCATTGCGCAAAATTTGCGGCATAAGGCTTACTGACCGCGTTCGTAATGATAACGTGAGAAAGAGAGTAGGCTTGCTCCGTTGTTTCAAACAGACAAAAGAATGCAGGATGAAAGAATGACGAAACAGATATACAATGCAAAAGTGGAAGGATGTAGGAGCCGAGGAACACCAATACTTACCCACCATGAGTAAATTAGTCATGTTATTACAGAAATAATTGTCAGTTTTTTTTTCTTATTTTTTATACCGCTAAGTTGGCAAATGTGTACAGCCTACCTAAAGGTAAGTAGTTACCGTTGCTTATAAACATTTGCAATGCTAGAGATGACACTCATGCGTTGCTAAGTATGTAAGTATTTCTTCACTTCTTTTTCTTGAAGAACCAACAATAAACTTTGTTCTAGTCCCTTGGGAAAAACTCCGCTGGAAGTTCATTCCATAACTTGTGAATTCTCAAAAGAAAACTGTTCTGGGACCATACAGTACGCAACCATTTTCCAGCGTGTCAGGATGAATTCACATCCGTCGGCGTGCGGAGAGGTTGTAAAAAGAAGCTATTAACAATCATCAATTTTTCCGAACACAACCCATTGTACAACGTATGTGTATCTATGCGTGCGTGTGTATTTGTTATGTGTGTGCAGGCTTGTATAATTGCATAAGTGCCTGTTTATATGCGTGTATTTATGCACTTATGACCAGCATAATATAATCATCGCCATTGTAATCGTGAGATAAGATATTGGCAAACCGCTACTTTATCCAGGGACTTTAGTATGGTCTAAAAATGAGAGGCTGCAGTTTGATTTTTAACACATACACAACATAAAACTATACCTTAAACAAACATTAATTTGTGTCACAAAATACATGGAGAGTAAATGACTGTGCATATGAACCGAGCGCATTTAAGCGTTGCGAAACATCAAATATACGCTCCAATAACACCACTAATCAACTGCATTGCGCTGCATTATTTAGAGAACCCTGCATTATTATACGTAAACATGTAGTTAATATTAACAATTACTCGCGACTTCGTTCACGTGGCATACCGATTAAATTGATATACGTAATAATACTAATTCATCTTTAAAAGCTGTGTTGGACATATATTTGCCATTTATATAACGTGTCATAATATATGCCAATACTATAAAATATCAAAAGACAAATACTTGTCCCACATTCAGCAGTTTTTAAACGGATTCACCGATTCGGGTTTCCCATCGAGCCTCGAAGTTTTATGGGATAAATGGTAGCCTAGATTCTAAGATAGTCATCTACCTAACATGAAAAGGAAACGAGTGAACTGGGGAATCTGGGGAATTACAGATCCATATCTATGTTGCCAGTTTTGAGTAAAATTCTCAAAATGATAATGCTTGATCAATTGCACTCTTTTTTAAGACCAATGAGATCTTTAACGATGTGCAAGACAGTTTTACTGTTGATAGATCTATTACAGATGTAGGAGTGGAGAGATCACAGGATGCTATTAGAGTTTTCTGCGACCTTACCAAAATCTTTGTTTGTGTCGATCATCAGATATTATTACTCACGCTGAACTATATGGAGTAGAGGTGAAGTCTAGAACTAAATTGCATCTTATTTAAATAATAGAATGCAGGCTGTTGACATAAATGGGGTTAAATCTAAATGTAGTATTGTTTATATTGGGGTGCCCCAGGGTTCTATTTTGGGTCCCTTTTTATTTTTAGTGTACGTGAACGATCTGCCCTACATCGTGCATAAAGTGGATAGTGGTGGATAAACATTATTTCTGATCGTACTTCTTTAAATTTTTTCATTCTTTTTTATACGACGTCGAGAGGCATATAAATATACGGTCCACCTAGTATAAAGAGGTTACCGTATCCTATGACGCTTGCAATACTTTATGTATCACTCGCTCGATGCCACCTCTGCTGCTAACACAGCAAGTCCTTAGGAGCATACTGGTGACCTCACTGACACACTGTAATACAACAACACTCTAGGGAGTAGTTATTTGGCTTCAGTTTTCTGTGAGGTAAATGTACTTTCACTTTCACGACATGGCTACTGCACACTTAGTCTATTTCAGTTACGTTCACAGCATTATTTCATATGGTATACTGTTTTGGGAAACGTCGGCTGACATTGGGACAATTATGATTTTACAACAAAAAGAGCCATTCGCTTTATTTATAACATGGACTCCAGAGAATATAATATAAATATTTATTCTCATTTTAACAGATAAAAATTAAATAAATACATACACAATAATACTAAAACTTAATTATCTCTAAAATGAAATAATACCAAATATATCTCAAAAAAATAGTAATCTAAAAGAAATCTAAAAAGTGTCGCCCCCGCGGTATTGTACCAACGATGCTGGCAGCATTTCCGCGCTGAATCACAATACTCATGCGCTGAGCGAGAAAACTACCAGTTCTTTGGTCGCCAGTGACGTCGACCAGACATCTCGCAAGTTCTTTAAAAAGTGCGCCTGGATCCCACGGACCAAGGGTCTCTACTCCGAAAGCAATAAAGTTGTAGTCGGAGCCAAGACCCCTGTATTTATTTACTTTTAAAAGTTCGGCCGCCAATTCAGTCACTTTTCAAAGAACTAGCGAGACGTCTGATCGACGTCACTGGCGATCAAAGAGCTGGTAGCTTTCTCGCTCAGCGTATTAGTATTGCGATTTAGAGCGGAAATGCTGCCGGCATCGTTGGTAAAATGCCGCGGTGGCTACACTTCTTAGATTTATTTTACGTTTTTTTTTTTTAGATGTATTAGATTTATATTATTTAGTTATATTAGAATATAAAGGTTCTTGAATGGCGTCCCCGTGCTGGTACACGCAATGTGGGACGACCCCCCACTAGATGGAGTGACGACCTCAAGAGATTTGTAGGGAGTCGATGGATGCAGGTGGCACAGAATCGAGACGCGTGGCACTCTATAGGGGAGTTGTATGTTCAGCAGTGAACGAATACAGACAGAAATTATGATTCTAACTTCAGTGAAAATCTTAGTAGTACAAATAATTCGCGTATGCCGGTACGTCGGCTTCCTATGTTAGGTTTTGTTGAAATTTAAATTGTATTCGATTCTATAAGAAATAGTTTCATCCTTTCCCGATAATATGTTCTAAAAACACATAAAAATACTATATATATCATACGTAAAAAATCTTCTTATGGAAGTCATGAATATTATAACTAACAAAGATATCTGAAAATAATTCGGCACAGGCAATTTTTATTATTGTACCAATATGCTGACATGATAATGTAATATCTAAGTGATAATTATTTAAAAGAATATACCTATATTGGAAATTTCTTGTTTTGGTATTTCTTTTTTTGCCTATAATAATTTCCGAAATGCTAGCAGATTAAAAAATAAGACATTAAAATTTTAATAATGTTAGATGTGTTTAAGCACCCGTGAGGATTCAATGGCAAAGAAAATATTTATCTCTTCTACCCATAAAAATTACCTTAGTCTTTAGAACTTATCCAAAATAAATAGACGGAAAAATAAATTAAGAAATTAATCACGCGTGTTTCATTTTATGTACAGCGCTAATATCAATATGAGCAGAAAAAGCCTTAAGTATTCCGATATCATCATATACAAGAAAGATATTTTAACAGATACAATATACATGATGATTTTAACAGATACATTTAATAAAAATTGGTGCCGTTCGTCCGCGCGTCATCGTGAAGTACTTTTAATAAAGTCATTTGAAAATATAGAAGTATCTTCAATAAAAATCCTTTGAATTTGAACAGGCTAATAAAAACGTTTAACAATTAAAATGCGAATCATAATGCTGCTGTTTATTCTCGAATTGACAGCTATAAATCTACGGTTCGTCTCCTGTGACTATGTCATAAATATTATCGAAATGTCATTAGCAATATCTTTCTGAACATAAATAATACGAGTCACAGAGGGCATAAATACGAATCCATTCCGGTTCTGGTGTTAGCTGACTCGTGACAAATCGAATGACAGCAGAGTTTCCCCAATTTTAATTGTTTATATATATATATTTATATATATTTTTTTTTTATTTGGAGTGGGCTCATATTAAACCAGTTGAGAATGCGTAAGCTTGCATTGCCAGAGGAACACCTGGCTCGTCAATTATATACCTAACAATTTTTTTTTTTATTTGTCGGCCATGTTCCTTAACCCTTCGAAACCCGGGTGGTCGTACACGACCGCAAAATGTATGGGAAAACGTATATAACGGGTTCTGACTGCTCAAGAGATAGGAATGGTGTTCCTGAACATTCCTATTCTACTTTTTGGTGGTGAATCTGAAGTCAAAATTCGATAAAAAGCGACAGACAAACGCACGGACAAACATATAGATTTCATATAGGAATGGTGTTGCTGAAAATCACGTAGGTAACGGAAGGAGTTTAAACTTTTTTAACCATGTTCCTTAAGAGATAGGAACGGTGTTCCTGAACATTTCTATTCTACTTTTTTAGGTTGAATCCGAATCTGAAGTCAAAATTCAAATATTCGAAAAAAAGCGCAGACAAACGCACAGAGAAACGCACGGACAAACGCAAAGACAAACATATAGAATTCATATAGGAACGATGTTCCTGAAAATGTTCTCGAATCACCTTGAAGATGTTGCGTCGAATTTCTCCCATTTATGAGGTGATTTTCTTAATGTTGTCAATCAGAGAAACATATCCATGCTCAAACTTCGAGTACCAATGTGTTACAGTCTCATGTGTTTTTTTTTCTTCTTCTTCTTTTTATGAGGCTAAGAAAAATAATGTTTTTGCTTATAATTCAATAAGTAATCCCCAATAGCCATAGTGCGTCTTATGTTAAGCATGGTTTCCGGTTAAATAAAGATGAACTTTATGAATGATGAATGAGCATTAAAAAAAATACTAAATTCGAAATTCGAACGGTATGCACAAACAAGAACGCAAATCATTCAGTCTGAGTACTTACTTTTCGTGAAACAAAAAACGTTTCACTTATTAGGTAAAAAAGAGAGGTAGAAATTGACTATTGTTAAGACACATAGACATTGTTAGGTATATTGAATAATCTATAAAATGTATAAAGTGGATTAAGCCGGCGAGCAAAATAAATAACACAGGTACCTTTTTATACGACGAATTAAGCTAACAGGCGCTAAAGTCTAAGTTTATTATCCTACGAAGGAAGAAACGAACGTGATGAGACAATCTGAAATATTTAACAGCATAGATCTGGAGATTTGCTTGTAGGTAACGCTTGCCCACCGACGTCGTAGCGACTCTTCGCGTCTTTTGTCGCTTGATTTGATCGCGAAGATGTTGGGAGCGCTGGTTCCTGGTACTAACAGCGTGAGGTTCTGTGTTGCAACCCCGGCGGATGCCTACTCGGTTTTTATGAGTAGGTACAATTTACTTGTGTACGACTACAACTTGCTCCCCGGTGAGGGAAAATACCATGAGGAAACCTGCACTTGCAGATCTTCAGGATATGAAATCACGGTTCATTGTCTTGGCTGGATCCCCTTTAAGGGTTGTGGAGGTCAGATGGCAGTCGCTCCAATGTAATAACTGGACTCGCCACATCTTGGATCATAATCATTGCGAACCCCGGGCTCCGTAGTGGATGCAACCGGGACTTACCGCTTGATGAGTCAGTGAGTGATCGCGAAGATGTTAGGCATATTTGTAATCTCTCTGATGACTTTGGTAACTAGGATTTTTTCTATTATCTTATTACACACAACAAATTAAAAAGTGTATATAGTACATAGTTCGCAAAGGCGAGCTTATCTTTAAAAGATATTTCTTAAAGCCAACCTCCTACAGTAAGTCATATTGTCAGTAGCGGAATAGCTGTGTATGTGCCTGAATAGAGTTATACATACATACACAGGATTGTCCAAATAATATTACCGTCAACTGAAATATCTATGCAGTACTTTTTTTTTACAACGTCGGGAGGCATACGTAGCCTATGAATGTTTGCAACACATTAAACAGCAGATGGGCTGTTTTGATGCATTCATGCTTTTTGATGCTTTTTCTAACTCTCTTTAAAACGCACAGACTAAGATAAACAGAAGTGTTCTGTGTGGGAATTGAACTCACGGGCGTTGGTGTCAAAGTAGCGTTACTAGCTGCAGCGCCACCGACCTCGTCGTACTATTCTATTTTTTATTCTTCCTGTTTTTAATACATTAGGAATGGTAAAGTTCCCTACATAAGCTTAAGACTGCCGTCAGATTTCGTCAACTTAGCTAGAGGGACCAGACATATCTTAGGTTAGGTTATATTGTTACGGTGCAAATGTCGGTACTACCAGCGTCATCTGTTAATCCGTAAATACATTAAATCGATCGCTTTCAGTCTTGCTAAGTGTCGCACTCTAGTCGCTTCTCATTTATTTAATTATTTGCTTTTCATTAATTAAAGTTTTCTTGTTGTTACAGGAATTCTAAAATTCTGCATTCTCAATGTTTGTTTATTTTCTTTGTTTTCCACAGACATCCTTTATTATGAAAAATTTGTAGGACAGTATTTTAAGAAGAAGATTAATTCATCATAATGACAAGCACGCACCTGTCAACAGATAACATTTGGTATGACAGATAGATTCCGGCTGGGAAAAGGCCACGTTTTTTCTGTCCCTTTAGGCCGAAGGTCTCGATATGGAGAACATGTGACGTTCTCTTTGAAAATGGATGTGAAATAGAAGTTCGGCCTTTTTTGAGTAGTAATGGACTCAGCCATCCAAGTATGGCTTCTAAACGAATAAGTTAACGCAAGGTTCTTGTTTTTAAGATTAAATATAATAAATCACAATTTCAATCAATGGATGGGAGGTGCAATGCTGGTTTTTTATACCACTAAGGTGGCAATCAAGCATACAGCCTGCCTGATGTTAAACAGTCACCGTTGCTTATGGACATTTGCAACACCAGGTGTGTCACTCATGCGTTGCCGACCCTCTAAAAACCTCTTCACGCATTTCTTGAAGAACTCCATGCTGTAGTCCCTTGGAAAAACCTCGGCTGGGAGCTCCTTCCACAGCTTGAGAAGAAAACTTCTCTGGAAACGCACAGTACGCGACCATTGCGGTTCCAGCGTGTGAGGGTGAACTCCACTGTCGGCGAGCGGTGCGGTTATAAAAAGTAGGTGTCGGCATCATTTAGAACAACTCTTTTCTTGTCATCATACCCGAAGCTTCACTTACAATCAGGTGAATCGTTTAAATGTTTCGGATTTTTCTATAAAGTGTTAATGATTCTGAAAGATGAATGTCTTGACCCGATAATGCACTCAAAAAGTAATTAGATCTATACAGTACACCTGTTTTATAAAGTATGCGACTTTATGCATTTGCATCGGCCCAATGCAGTAGGTAAATTTAAATGGATGTGTTATCTAGCTCAAAATATGGTAATCTAAATTGAAAAGATGAATATATAAATACATGTTAACCATACGAAAGGAAATGTATTTACTCTTTAATTACATGCATGTTGGATATTGACATATGAAAGTTAGTTTATTGGTCGTATTAATTGTGTCTGAAAGCGACTGTAAATAATAAATACATGTAACTTGCTGATCTGTTTCTCTTTATATAAGTTTGTACATTACTATCTCGTACCTTCCAGATAGGTTTTGGTTAAATCAGGTGGCGCTCCCTTCTTTCCTTTATCTATTCGCTTTGAAGCAGACAACTTATTGACTTCCCTGGTTTTGGCCTGCAGAACTACTCGAACCCATGCCTTGCACGCAGCCTAGCCACTAGTCACATTGCCTAGAGTCTCTTGTAACAATGTCACACGTCTTTCAAAATATACTTTCTTGGACGTGCGGGTTTCCTCTCGATGTTTTCTTTCACCGCCGAGCAAGTGATAATTACGAATACATCGCAGCACTATTCTAATTATGTATTTATTAATATTGACATCATGTATGATCTAAACCAGCCCAACTATAGAATCATACTAACTCAGCAATAAGATGAATATGGATGATTGAGACGAAGTATAATTAATTATTAATATTTTCTTCTTCCTCGCAATATTCCATTTCCTAATCTGTAAAAGTTGGCAGGGTCCAAAGCCTACCTAAGCCTAAGGATTTGTTGAAAATACTGGTTAGGATATGGAGCAACCGCAGTCAGATTTCTACAACCAGAGGGAAAACCAGACCATTCTAAAGTTAGACCCACATCTTTTGAAACATAACTTATTTTCTCACTATGTGTTCCTTCACCGCTGGGTAAGTGATAATTACAAACATTGAAATTACACTATTTTTAACGGAAGTATCGCGTGTTTTATTTATTTTGTCCGTGGTCGCAGGAAAGACGTGTCTTTCCTGCGACCACGGACGCTGTAAAGCGTTCGAAATGTCAGGTTTCAACAAAATAAATAAAACACGCAATACTTCCGTTAAAAATAGTTTAATTTCAATGTGTAACAATCGCGAAAACCTAAGACAATTACAAACATGTATATAAATTCGAAAACACGAGTTTATGACCACGCCTGTATTCGAACCAGGTACAAGTTGGTTAATGGACTGGTTTCTTTTATTCACTGGACTATCGCCGCTCTACATAAGTTAGGTACATATAGGCCAATAGCAAGTACTCTCGCAATTTCCTCTCAAAAACCTTATCCTGTTTACATCCTAAATCCACAACGATAAGAAAAACACAAAATAAATCAAACATACGTAGAATAAATAAACCGTTGAGCGGTAACCGTTGAAAATGGAGTTTCATAAGATTATTTCAACTCTATGTAAGTAATAAAAAAGTGGATCTCTCTGAAAATACTGTAACTTTTGTACCGGGATCAACATAAGGACAGTAAGTAACATTACTGGACAACGTCGGAGGCATCCTAACGCGGCCGTGATTTTCGGAACAATCCTATTATTTATACACAATCTGATTACTGTACGTAATATCGTAGTCCAGTGTAACAGAGCTTTTTATTTCGTGTAGTTTATTTTCATCCTGTTACGAAAAAAGATCGAAGGAAACCCTATTTTAAGGGGACTAGTTGTGTGTAATACTTAGTAACATTTATATACTGGTAGGCTTGCTTTCACAAACTAATAAGTCACTCTTCTCCCACGCTAACAAAAACGTTGTGTTTTAGCGCTTAAATATCTCAACGTTTCGAGCTTACTGACCAAAGGGTCGATAAGTGAAAGAAGAAATTTAAGTGCGAGAAAAAACGTCGATAAGTGACGCGATATTAGTCCAATAAGAGCTGCGCGTACTACTTTACCCCCCGACCCGTAGCGGTAAATGTAGTTACTACGTAGAATCTGTGTCTTCGGTTCTCCATAGATTATTTACTTCATGCTTGCTTCTCTACACTCAAACAGACACTACAATAATCACGATTTAATGTCATGTGCGAAGTTATTAATTTGAGTTTTTAAGAGAGTTAGGGCGCATTATAGCAGCCCGTCTGGGGCCGCCAAATAACAACTCTCTAGAGGGTTGTTGTATTCCTGTGTGGGAGTGAGGTCACTAGTGAGCTCCTAAGGAATGTCTGTGCAAGCAACAGAGGTGGTATCGCCCAAGTGATACTTAATGTGTCACAAGCGTTCACAGAATACGGACCCAGACTAACTGTTTAGAAAATTTCACGTACAGAATTATGTATATTAAAAAATAGGATAAATGTGACATGACATGACATGTGGGTGAATATATGATGGAATTTAATTTAACCTGCATTGTGGTTTTCCGCCACCAAGATGATGCCTCGTGGAGAGGCGAAACATGTGTTGCAGCGATGACCAGGACAGTCATGGCAGCAACAGTGGTGCGTGCATGCGGTTTCTATTCCAGATGGCGGGCAATCGCGAGGACGACCCTAGCAACCGAGGCAAGAATACAGGAGCAGCCATCGCAGCGACGGCACGTTGTATCTAATAATGGCAGTGGGTGGGTGCCGGCCTGCGCTAGCCTGTAAATTTGACTTTCGCAAAATAACGGCTGAATCTAATAACTATGAAACCATAAATCTGTTATGATTTATTTGATTTATTATGAAGACTTCATTCCATAGTATGTATATTTTTGACGAGCTCGGTGGTGCAGTGGCAAATCGCGCTGTTACGTTACCGACGCTCGTTGGTTCGATTCCCACACAGGGTAAACATTTGTGTGCATGAACATGTCTGTTTGTCTTGGTCTGGATGAAGAGAAATAGGGCGCCAGCAGCCCATCTGGGAAAGCACCTCCACCTCACAGACACTGCCAAATAACAACTTTGTTGTCGTGTTCCTGCGTGTGAGTGAGGTCACCAGTAAGCTTCTAAGTAGTTGTTATGATAGAATCAGAGGTGGTATCGTGCGAGTGATACTTATTGTATTACGAGCATTCATAGGCTACGGTAATTGCTTTCCATCAGGTGGGTTATATGTTTGTATGCCTCCAGACGTAGTATAAAAAAAAGTACGAGACATTAATTTAACGGTATTAGTCTAGTAGGCCAGGATCTAGTACAATAGCAGAGAAAACTCGGAATTGCAACCCAGCATAGATTCCCTGAGATTACGTTAGCCGCTAGCGAGCTCCGTCGAGTGTAAAGGGATTTGCCGACATCTGTGTACATCTACCTATATCATAGCTACGTATTACATATCCGAAGCAACAGTTGGTCTCCAAAGCTTTCGTAGCTTTATAGCTATAAAAGCCATCCGATGATATACTGGGCTATAGTACTACAAGATTGCGGTAATATTTACGACTTCGTGTAACTTTGTGCTCATATAAATACGTGTCAATTTCGAGGTTTAACTCAGGCTGATATTTAAATTTATTCATTCCTGTACAACTTTTTAATCCCTATATGGAATTAGATGTATAGCATATCATTAGAATACTTATCAAATGTGAGTCATATAGGCTAGGTTGTATCTGAAAAAGACTATGCGATTCTTTTGTTTTATTTGGAAAATAATACAGTATATATTATATAGTTTTCCAGTTTACTTAATTACTTTTACATTTTATGTTTATTTGCTACAATTATAATGATCAAAAATGGTAATCGAATTTGTAAGTCCAATAAAATATATGATTTAAAATTCACAAAAAGCTAATATCAATAATGCAACCAGTCATGGAATTAAACGGATACGGAATTAAATTAAATTAACTCAGAATAGGATTAAAGGAATTTGGTCTAGTACCAATCTATTACACATATTCTATTATAACTATGAACAACATCAGCGTAACTCGTAACATAATGTTCAGGCAATGTCACTTGCGATAGACAAAATATCTAAAATTGTAAAAACTTTTTCGTTACTTTAGAACGATCCACCTACTATATCGTTGTTGTTACTACACATACCAGGCTAACTTCTCAGGAGCACACAGTAACTTCTCTGGAAGTAAGATCCTTATTCGCAGGATCACAGCAACGCACTGTATTTGTTAATCGGTTTTTGAAGCGAAAACTTCTTTAGCGGCGTTGTGCACTTTTTGGGATGAGTAAAAAATGTTAAACTCGCGTCAGGACACGTGACCCTGATGTAAGATTTTGGTGAGAATTAGAACTTAAGTTCGCTGCAGCGCTAAAACTTTAGTTACCTCTAATTAAACAATTCAAACATGAAGCGCTAGATCGTTCATAGGGCATTATTTTCTCGCGACCAAAACGTTGTAAGCGCCATGAAAGTGTTGGCGCTTACGCGTTTCGTTCAACGTAGTTTATCAACATTGCTGTTTGGTCCGCATGTTCAAGTTTTCACTTGTGCCGGCACTCCCGGAGTGCAACCCGTTTTTTTTTTGTGAGGTGGAGGTGTTTCCCACTTTGAGCCACTTCAAAACACCCTAGCCGTTTATCATCAGAGCTTTGTTTCCCGATTGGCAAGGATTCGTGAATGTCTCGTTTCTTAACTAACAGTCTACATCACTTGTTAGTGAGGTTGGCTTTGACTCTGAAGCAAATGACCTTCTCACGTCTATAAATGGCGCACTTTCGTTGAGTCAAAGTAAAAGCTTTGGTATCCTTTTCGAATTTTCTGGAAGAATATGGTTAATATTATTAGAATGTCAGGAATGTTGTGTGGAGAGTAAGTAAAGCCCGAATGAACGACACTATTTATTACGTTATTTCACTTGACAATACATACAATTTGTTTTAAACAGCACTGCTAGTATTTGAACAATAATGTAAGAATGCAACCAACTTAATTGCGTAGCAAACACGGACTGGAACGAACGGTGAACGTGGCCGAGAATGCATCGTATCTAATGTTACTGATGTCGCTACAGTTTCACAAAATTCGAAAAGGATACAGCAGGTACTCAAGAGTTCATTTTACGAGAAATACCCTTTAACTTCTACGTCATGTATAATTTACTATTATTCTATCTGGAACTTTTAACCGACTGATTCATGGCTGGAATCCTATCGTATATGTATATCGTGTATCACTCATTTGTTAGGCGTTGAAGGAAAACATCGTGAGGATATCCGCGCAACCAAGAAATTATATTTGGAAATACATGTGGTCTAACCTAAGAAATGTCTGGTTTCCTTTTGGGTAGTGAAGGTCTGATAGCAGTAGCTCTATTTAAAATCATATCTTCGTCAAATCTTTAGGCTTTATGATAACGCTAGGAAAGAGTTTCTCGGAAAGATACCAGACTAATATTTCTACTAGGTATTAAGGTGAACTGCCTAAAGTCCGTAGACTTTAGGTAATTTAGGTTTATATCTCAATTTAATGAAAAGTTTTGTTTCATTATCACATGTTATTGCCTAATAACATAACCTTTGGAACAGAAATGAGTATATCTTGTCTTCTTAGAATTAATTAGGCTTAGATATAGGCACTTCTTCTTTATCGTTATCGTATAACGTATCTATGCCTATTATAACATCGACTTGCACAGTCATAGCTATACAAGACATTATACAATACATTAATGTGATAGATGGAATGCGTTTACGAGATAAGAAATAACCTATCTGTCTATTTATGTTAGATATTTGATAAACCGTGGTGCACGGCAGTTGAGCTTCACTTGAGTAGCCATCTCTTTGAGGTTTATAAATGCCTTATTTGCATATTGCTGTCTCTCACTTTGCCAAGAGGGGAAGTCAATTTCAAAACTCCTACAAATTTCTTCTGATTAAATTCGTTGTGATTTCCAAGGCAGCTGTAGTTTAACCCCCGGGACAGCAATGAACTTCACTGTTAATTGCCTTTATGGTAACTGCCGCTGTTAATTCTGGCTACACAGGAAACATAGCGGTGGGTATGAGCGGTGGGCCTGTCTATTTATCACGCCAAATCTATTACGGGGTAGGCAGAGAACCGAGCGCCAATGACTCGGTCCACGTTCCACGTCACTTCTGTATCATTCATAGCTCTTCTCACGCACGCTCGCTGGTTTCCAAGGCTCCTGATATCACGTTCTGATAAAAGACGACCAATTAGGTAAGCCTTTGCTTTCCTCAGCTGCTACACGCTTTTCGTTTCGCGTAAGAAATAATAACTCAAATTACTACGCACGAGCAACAACAAAACAAGGACTTACAAGTTCACTTAGATAAAGAAGACGTAATCACTGTCCCCTCAGTCTACTCTCTTATGGATACAGACATCGTTTTTATATCACTAAAGGGGCTGCAACATCAGTGATATCACCTTTACGTTGCCAACCTGATAAGAACTTCTTTATGCCTTTTTGATGAACCTCAGTTTGTTATCTTTTGATGGAATATCGGCTGGAAGTTCATTCAACTTTCCAAAATTTTTCAATAGAAAACCCCTATTGTTGAAGAAAGCGATGATTTTTGTCGAGTTCGGTAGTGATCAGTGATAGTCATGTTCCATTTCCTTGGGGTGGGAGTTGTTATTTGGCTTCGGTTCTTGGTGAGGTGGAGGTACTTCTCCAGACAGGCTGCTTTATGCTTTACCTTTCTCAAGTGTTAGCAGCAGGGGTGGCAACGCATAAACGTACTCTATTGTAAGCCTTGGTGGTGAAGTTACACTATCCTCACTCTTTCAATTACTTATGATACTCCGTTTTCTCCAACCACACGCTTGTTCGCCATATATGCAGTTTTGTTTTAATTTATAAAAAAGGTATTTTTAAAGATAAACTAGTTGCGACTGTTTAAAGAAATTTAAAAATCTTTTTAAGTTACGGCGGAATTTAATTAAAAAGAATGTGGCGTATTATTTATTTTGCAGCCCTCGTAACAGCCCGGTCCTCATAGCTTATAAGCGAGATATAAATTCCGTATAATAAGTTGGAGTTTTTTGCTAAATTCTTTTAATCTGTGTACTTAGGTTAATTGAACTGGCCCTCAAATAGACTTTATATAATTAAAGCTTATATAAATTAATATTCAAGGTAAACTAAGTGGCATCAGCAGAACTTCATGACGAACTCAGTGGCGGAGTAGATTATAATGCTACTTTAAATCCGACGCTCGTGGTTTCGATTCCCACACAGGATAAACGTTTGAGTGCATGAACATCTTTGTTTGGCTTGGTCTAGATGTTTGCAAATAAGGTATGGTGCATCAAAACTGTCTGAGAAAATACTTCCACTTTACCGAAAACTGCAGCCGAATGATAAACTCCATGGAAGGTCGTTGTGTTCCTCGCGTGAGTGAGATGATTAGTAAGCTCCTAAGGAGTTGCTGTGTTAGTAACCGGGGTGGCAACGCGCGAGAGATACTTCATGTATGGCAAGCGATTATGTGCTACGGTAACTGGTTTACAACATGTGGGCCATATGCTTGTATGCCTCCTGACGCTATATAAAACCAGTTGAGAATGCGCAAGCTTGCATTGCCAGAAGAACACCTGGCTCGTCAATTATATAACAATTCAATTTTCTTTTTATTTGTCGGCAATTGACCATGTTCCTTAAGAGATAGGTACGGTGTTCCTGAACATTCCTATTCTACTTTTTTTATGCTGAATCCGAATCTGAAGTCAAAATTCGAATATTCGATTAAAAGCAACAGACAAACGCACAGACAACGCACGGACAAACGCACAGACAAACATATAGAATTCATATAGGAACGGTGTTCCTGAAAATGGAACCGAAGTCAACCTTGCATGCAATTGTTTCGCTCTCTTAATTAGGACTGAGACTCAGATGAAATAATAATGCTGAAGTAATGTTATTCGACTTGGAAGTTTAGCTGCTCGATTTTAGCAAACATAATTGCAGGGCATTTATTAATAACTTAATTAAGTGGAACAGAGCCAAATTTCGTTAGTTATCTTCATTCTATTCTGTAGAGGTAGGACACAGTTATTTTAAATGCCTTATTTTTAAACGGCAGTACTGATAGCACATAGATGTTTCTAGATCTTGTACGCCTTTCTGAATACTTATAGAGTGATGTATACAATGTAGCTGCGAACGGATCTCCCTTGTGATGGTGTGAAAGGTGATGGTAAAGACGCGTATCACGTTGTGTGGATATTTAAGATTTTGTATCTGGTTTGGCACGAAACAGATCTTTTTGTGGTAGTTACTTCGTAAAAAAGTCAGGATGGAATACCTGCCTCCTCTCCGTTTCGTAGGTGATGCAGAACCGAGAATACGATGACGAGCGTCGTATTCTCGGTTCTGCATCACCGTCGTCTTCACATCAAGTCCAAACACTATATTTACCTAGCAAGATTAACTTACATGAGCGAGGTCTAACCGAAAATTATATATTAAACATGGGTCATGTATTTTCTGCACGGAAGCAGACCTACTTGAGACTTTACAGGCACCACAGCCAAATAACAATTTCTTGGCTGTTCCTGATAGCGAGTAATAGACAATCAGGAGGCTTCATATTAATTTTACATTATCGGCGTGGTATATAAAAATATAGTATAAGTCTTTAGCAGTAGGTACGCGTTGTACTCGCGCCATACCTAAGTTTTGTGTACCGCATTATAAAGCTCGTTTCTAAAGGATATTTAACTCTTGGAGGCATCTATTTTTCTGGAAAACAATAATCCTTTGTCAATCTGTTATTTTTCTGTAATTTTCTTAAAAAATGGAGATAATTCCTCAGCCGGGCTTTTAAGAATATAGCTCCTATCTTAATTTAATAAGTAAATTAGTCATGCAATGTCATCATTCAAGGGTGCTAAAGCGTGAGTAAAACTTTCTGTACTGCAAGCGTTAATAGATTAGTAAACACTAGATTATAGTAAACGTACATAGTTCAGGCCGTATGCTTGAATGCCTCCCGACATTTTATAAATACACTTCCTAGCTAAATGTGAAGTAGCCTTTTCTACCACTAGTATATGAAATAGTCATACTGCCTACGTATTGCTAAGCAATTACGGTCGACTCGTGGGTGACGGCATTTGGAAAAACTTTTGCTTTCTTTTTCAATTATTGTGTTTTTTGGTTATTTTTTTATGAAACGCGATGATACTCGTATGTTGTGTCTCGAATGTTGTGTAAATACCTAGAGTTAATATTTAAGCTACTGTTTTTTAGCGACACTTATGGCGGTAATTGGATATCATCATTCTTTTAGCCTGTATATGTCCACTGCTGGACATAGGCTTCCTCTTTGGAGAAGCCACTGGCGTCGATCCTGAGCCACTTGCATTCATCAACTGTCTACAAATAATTTTAGTTCCTCACTCCATCTTGTGAGAGGTCTTCCTATTGGATATATACATACATATAATTAAATGGATAGACGTGATTGATTATAATGTAATGAGATTGTGTCAATATGATTTGTCGCATTTAGTGTGTATAATTGGCTTTGTATTAGGTTAGGTGAGTAATTTAATAATAAAGCCTTGATGATCTCGTAAACCGAATGGCTGCTTTTATGATTTACCGTCTAAGGCAATGAATGGCGCGTCACGGTTAGAACATGAAAGGGGGAAGCAACATGGGGGCATTTGCCCCTTTTGTAGGGAAAATCGGGGATTTAGTATTCCTATTTTTACCAAAACTCACAAATTGTAAGTATCACTTGCTCGGCGGTGATGGTAACCATCGTGAGGAAACCCGCATATCCAAGAAATTATATTTCGATAGACGTGCCATCTAACCTACGAAAGGTCTGGTTTTCTATCCGGATTGCGGAGATTTGACGGCAGTCGCTCTATGTCAAAATCAGTATCTTCGTCAAATCTTTAGGCTTATGTAGCATGCTCTGCCAATCCTAATGGATTAGGAAACGAGATAACACTAGGAAGAAGACACGAGCGCGCGTGAAAAGAGCTATTAATATTAACAAAGCGGTTGAGTTGTGAAGGGACCGGGTTACTTATTTCTCTCTGTTTATGCTGCATGTGACTTGGCGTGGGGATATAGATAAATATGAGTGAATGAAAAACATGAATTAATAATACAGATGTTAAGTTAAGTTAAGAAATTTAACGCTGAAATTTTCTATAAATATGAATTTCATGAGCTGTAAC
Source organism: Pyralis farinalis (assembly GCA_947507595.1). Classification (NCBI taxonomy): domain Eukaryota; kingdom Metazoa; phylum Arthropoda; class Insecta; order Lepidoptera; family Pyralidae; genus Pyralis; species Pyralis farinalis. The sequence continues at coordinate 42,138,027 of OX382257.1, read as the reverse complement.
ATGTGTTTGGGCAGAAACGGGATCTATAATCCCATGACTAGGTCGGAAGGCATATTGCCATTCCGAGACTTCACGCACTTCTGCCAGGATCCGGAAGTCAATAATCTGGTCAAAGTACGCAAAGTGTCTCCTTTACGCCGCGGTAACAGCTACGCTGCTGCACCTGTTCCTTTCCTAGAACTAGATTATGACACTCATCATTGTTTTTTCCAGGGAGAAGCATGCGGTACTTAAGTAGGAGAAGATGCTCAAACCACAAGGCCCCGTCGCTTTTCGCCATCAATGGGAACTCCAGTGACTGCTACTGCTTTCCAATTATCCATTAAACATATTAAGACGCTCGTTATAAGTGGCACTAGTCCCTGATTTGCAGAGAGGGTCAGAAGCTGCACCTCTTTGTGCTACTTTTTCAGTCAGGCAGTGAGTGAAAATATGTGCTCTTACTGCCGCCGACTCCATTATAGGGTCAATGAGGCGCACCCAAAGTTGTAAATGGTCCCTTCTGACTTTGGCTATAGCTGTCTTAATGATACGTTTCGCGGCCTTGTACGCGTCATGCGTCTGCCTGAATGTGCTGAGAACGCCGAGTTGTTTCATTTTCTTCATCTACAATGAAATACACCTGAAGAAATTTATGTTGCTCATTGGCCGAGGGAAGAATAAAGCCAATCGTGTGGTAAACTTAACCCTGTATAGTAAAAGTTGTCGAGAAACCGGTCATAATTATTTCCCTGTCTACCCCAAAAGATGTCATCTGGAAACATGAATTATACTTTCGGTTCCTGTTCATAATACGTCGCAACTCGTCTGAATCATAAAAAAGGAGAGTTTTAAGAGGCTCTTCTGGTTCATCCAATTTAGGGATGCGTACTTTGCCATACTTTTTTTTTACAACATCGATAGTCTTATAAGCATACGGCCCACCTGATGTAAAGCAGTTACCGTAGCCTTTTAACGCATGCAATATAAATGTTTGTCATGTGTGGGAATCGAATCCATGAGCGTTCGTGTCAAAGTCGCGTCATTCACTGAGGAACTCACTTCGACTGAGCCACCGAGCTCGCTATTAGAACAACAAAGACCTACTGGTTCATCCTTCCATTTAGAAAACGGAGAGCGGGCATATTTCAATGCCAGTAATTTTCATGAAAGGATCGCATCTCCACCAAAAACAACATTGACAGCATTTTTCCAGCTTTGCCAAATCGATCCGTTTGTTTTCTACGGTCTATTGGAGAATGATAATCATTGCAAGGAAACTATGTTAGAAGCTATACAATGCAGATCGCCAGCAAAAATAAGAAAGCTGTTGCCACCTTAATTTCATCTTGTGGAGTTTCCAATCCTCAACAATTATGGGACTAATACAAAGATGATATGGCTGAAGATATTTTACATAGGTTGCAGACGACACATCCGGATATCACTTACAATGAATATATATACAATGAGGCTCTCATGAAATTAGAAGGTAAAACGACAGAGATAGTTGGAAAAAAAATAAGTGATTTTGGAATAATCAGTCCACAACGCCCAGAACAAAGTGCAAGCAAAATCGTTATAGAATTGGATTATGTATGATACATTAACATTTCAACAACAAGTTAATGAAATGTTACCACAATTATTAGCCGTACAAAACTCAGGGGAGGGTGCACATTTCTTTCTTGATGTACCTGGTAGCACCGGAAAAACTTTTTTGCTAAATCTTCTTCTAGCGCAGAATAAGAAAAGATAAAAATATTGCAGTAGCCATGGGCATCCTCTGGCTACCCTAGCTACCACGCTGATCAATGTTCCCCCATTGATCAGCGGGGTAGCTAGGGTAGCCAACTGCCCATTAAGTTTTAAAGCTGCCACTAAATCTTGCCCAAGAGGAGTCACCGATGTGCAACTTCAGCCAAAATAGTGCTCAAGCCGCTATGCTACGCCAATGTAAGCTATTAGTTTGGTACGAATGTACAATGTCGCACAAAGGCACTTTTGAAGCTCTTAATCGAACTCTGCAGGATATAAAATTGTAGGAGCATCATGGGAGGCTTGGTGGTTTTATTAGTAGGTAACTTTCGACAAACATTACCCGTGATACAAAGGGGCACTCCAGTCGATCAATGCATAATTAAAATCTTCCAGGTTGTGGATGAAATGAAAAAAATTACTGAAAATGTAAAAAAAAATTGACCACAAACATTAGGGTGCAAGGCGCAACTGTTCAACGATATTCAGCCCAGCCATTATCCAGAAACTCTATTAAAAATTGGTGATGGGCGAATGAAAATAGACGCTGATGGGATGATTGCCTTGATGGGAGATTTTTATAATACTGTAGGCAGTGAACCAGAATTAGATAGATAGATAGATAGATAAGAACTTTATTTGTATCAGCTTAGACATACACACATACACTCAATAAAAGAAATGAACATATTCAGTATAAAAGATGCGTGCGCATGCCGCAGTGATACAAACGAGCAACATCTCAATGTGATGTTTACTCGGAGGAGTAAACCACTGATATTCTGAAGTTGCCCGGAGCAGGCGGAGAATGCCGTCCGCGGTACACACGTTTCAGAATTTACTTTAAATTGTACTTGTGCAACACATACCTATAAATAAATAAATACGTAAAACAGAACAGAATGTAAAAGACACACCGTAATACACATAATAGCAAATTATGATACACATCAATTAACAGTCCAAAGTCCAAAACCAAATATAGCACAAACAAATAATCTATTAGTGTAGCATGCTGCTGTATCCCCTCAACTTAAGCAGCCTTTTAACGAAGTTCGCGTCCACCACCAATGCGACCAATGTTAACCCAAAATTTGCTCATCAAGCAAGTAACGTTTAATTTTTTTTTTGAAAGTTGACCTATTAGTTAACGCTCTTAATGGAGGGGGTATATTATTCCAACATTTGGTCGCTTGGTAATTAGCGGCAAACATGTATCCCAATTTACAAAATAATATAAATGACGACCAGTGACTATGTGAAAGGGTGAAGGGTGTGTATATTAGCTCAGAAAAAAGACACAGCTTCTAAGATAAACGATAATATTGTTAATGAAGTAATTGCAGATACAACAGAATATTATTTTATCAATTGACACGATTATAGACGTAGAATAGAGTACTTCATACCCTGCATAGTTTTTAAACTCTTTAAGAGTTACCAGGGTTGCCGTCTCATAAATTAAAATTAAAAGTAGGAGTACCAGTGATGCTAACGCGCAATCATGATGCTCCTAGACTCTGCAACGGAACTGGACTGCGAGTTACTCAGCTTGGGCGGAATAATATCACTGCTACTATTTTAACGGGAGCAGCTAAGGGTGAAAGCGTGCTGATTCCCCGGATACAAATAATACCGACGGACCTACCTTTTAAATTTAAAAGTCTACAGTTTCCTCTGAGGGTTGCATTTGCCATAACAATAAATAAAGCTCAAGGACAAAGACTGAGGGTGTCCGATGTACATGTAGAATTACATCGCTTTTCTCATTGGCAACTTTATGTTGCGTGTTCAAGTGTCTCCAATGCCCAAAGTCTATATGTTTTTGCTCCCCAAGGAAAAATATACAATGTCGTTTATCATTTGGTTTTGGTATAATAACATTAAAGAAATTATACTCAAACGTGCCGCTGCAGCAGTATTGTTTATTAATTTTTGTTAACAAGTAAAAGCTAACAATACCACTAGCTCAGTCACACGAGATCGAGCGTAGCCGCGGGTAAAAGCTATTAGTTAAATAAAATCCACGTGAATATTTTAATAAGGTAAATCTTGTATTTATCACAACACATCGTGCTCCAAAAGATGTTTTGTTTCTAGTTAAAGAACAAATAGTTGTGTATTTTTAATATTAAATTTTTCAGTATTTTATAATTAATTAAAAAAAATAAGCTTTAATGTAAATACCTACTCACAATGATGACATCTATCCACGAATTGCAATTACAAAAAAGCCAATAAAAATGACATATAAACCATAGAAGAAATTTTAATTTTAGTGACAAAGATAGCATGAATGGCATGGGCAATTATTCATTCCTTTGTCTTACTTTCTCTCCAATAAAAAGTGCTTTTTGTTTTAAAGTCAAGTCAAGTCAAAGTCAAAATCTTTTTATTCCGTAAAAATGGCTACATTTGTTTGGAATCGTCACAATTTTTTTCCCTACCGTGCAGTTCATGACTAGGTGAGCACTAATAAAAATACTGCCAAAAAACTCAGGCATCCCTCTTTTGGTATCCAAACAAATTTACATAATTTATTAATTACATTATAATTGGATCGACTCCATCCCAGGCATTTTTATCATTAATATAGTCAGATACTTTATAATATGCCCTGCTACACAATTTGGCTTTAATGGTAGTTTTAAATTTGTTTATTGACAAATCTCTTATATTGCTGGGAAGTTTGTTATAGAACCGTATACATTGCCCCATAAAAGAATTACTTATTTTGTGGAGACGGCTTGGATGTAACACAAGATTATGCTTATATCTAGTATTTATGTTATGCGCATCACTCTTTTTACAAAATGAGTCTATGTTTTTATGGACATACAAAAGATTATCATAGCTATATTGCGATGCGACCGTTAGAATATTTATTTCTTTGAATTTTTCTCTAAGGCTCTCCCGGGGACCAAGTTTGTAGATAGCTCTTATGGCTCTTTTTTGCAATAAAAAGATGGTGTTAATGTCCGCGGAGTTACCCCAAAGAAGAATTCCGTATGACATAATACTGTGAAAGTAGCTGAAATAAACTATTCTAGCCGTATCAACATCAGTGAGCCGTCTAATAGTTTTCACTGCATAGGCTGCAGAACTTAGTTTTCCTGATAATTTTAAGGTGCACATATCATGTATGTAGTTTATTTCAGCATAATGGAAAAGTTTTCCTGAAGGAACAAAATTGCAATTGGCGCTAGGATCGTAGATTTTAACTAAACACAGTTCAATGTATTTATATGGAATATGAAGAAGTACCCATCAAAGGGTAGGACGCATCAAAACAGCCCGATTGGTTAAGTACTTCTACCTCACAGTCACACAACCAAATAAGAACTCCCGAGTATTGTTGTAACAACAGTTGGTGGTTATTCCTGCGAGTTAGTGAGGTTACCAGTTAGCTAGCGAGGAGTTACTGTGTTATCAGCAGGAGAGCAATACGCGAGCTGTGTATATTCAAGTTCATTAGCTACGATGACCACTTTATATCAGTTGAGTGGTATTCAGAAAACGTTGTACAAAATCATCAGAAACTTCTCGGTTGTGTGACGTGAACATGCTTTCCCAGTACTCAGTACACAATGGGCTTATGTTCTATGTCTCTTTAGTTTTATATATTTCATAAAATGACTTACCAACAAGCAGTATGGAAAGCAATGTCACCGCGTCCGGCTCTTCCCCATCTTCGTATTCCACCGTCGTCTCATTCAACTCTAACGCCACCTGCCGACAAATGTAGGAAATATATGTACTATTATATTAATGTAGACACCACTATAATAAAAAACAAAACAAAATAAAAATATTGAAATAAAAATTGGAACCGACTTTACTGAAATCGACGCTAGCACATACGTAGCAACTATGTAAATAGGCGTCGACTTGAATTGGGTTCCACTTTTTTATTTAAAAAGTTTTGCTTCATTACTTTTTATCGTTACATCTTCGTCGTATCTACATTAAGAGGTTCTGAAAGACTGTACCTACTACATCACTGAAACTTATGTGGGACTAACCTCGAAGTATGGCTATATAATAAAGGAAACAGTCATTAACATCGGTCCACACCTGGCGAAGAAAACGCGTAATATACATACAAAAAAAGAAATCGAATTGGAACCTCCTCCTGTTTTTTGAAGTCCATTAACAACAAAAATATATCCTATCCTGTAAATTTTAATTGTTTTAACAATATTGTTTTAAAATTTACAATGATTTGGAATGCTGCGAAACTTTACTTAAAAAAAAATCCCTAAAGTCGAAATTCAAATTTTGGCGATACCTATGTGTTTATTCTAAAATTCAAAACATTAAATATTTTCTTCACAACTAACACAACACAACAAATACATTTATAACACGGGACGGAGATGTTGTGATATAAGCTAAAGATAAAGGAAAAGATAGAAATGTTCTTTCTTTTTTTTAAATCACCGAATGTTGAAGTTTTGTGAAACTTTGAGCACCAATGGCATGTAAAATGAGCACAAATATAAAAGAGGTTTTCAATACACTTCCTTCTAAGCTGAATATTAAAGAGAGAGTCAAAAGAAGCGCTCTCATACAAGAAATTTTTGTTTGTATGTGAGCTCTCCATAACAATAAAAACTATTCTCAGAAACTCATTACTGTATAGGTAAAAATAATTTTATAATATTGTTTTAATAATTAAAATTTACTATAGAAAACTTAATATTAAAAAAACAATCCTAAATGTCGAAATTCAAATTGAATTCTAAAATTTAAATCTTTAAATATTTTCTTCACAACTGACAACAAGTACATTTATAACACGTGAAGAAGATGTCGCCATATAAACATATTATTTGTTTTTTGTTAGATAAGTCGCAGCACTAAAAAGGTTGAGACACGATGATGTATAGTAAACTCTTCAGCTACACTTACCTTACATGCTCCATTAAATATTATCGATATTAATATATCATATTGATACTATATTTAAATATTATCACGGGTCTCTGATCGCATTACAGTTCAAATCAAGCGTGAAATTTCATTGAATATGCTTATCGAAAATCGATGTCTGTTTATACGCAAACTTCACATAGTTGTTCATTTCTCTACATACAAGTTTGCGTTATTATTTGCGTTGAAAATTTGTAGGTTATCAGAAGGGATTTCCACGATAAATGTCATTATTAAAATTGATTGCTTCGCTAACTCAGTAACAAAGTTTGATCGACGTATATGAGTTTAGTTGAATATATTTTAGAGTAATATTGGAAGTATAGCTTGCGATAAGCGGTAGAGAGGTAATGACAAGATGTTATTGATAGATTTTCTTATACTCGTACTATCTAAGATAGGGTTGATATTTATAAAACTTTAAAAGAAGAACTTTCTATGTTCGTGTGGTTTTTTATTTATGTTTATCAGTACGACTTACCCGTAGTCTAATCAACTGATTCTCAAAGTATTTATACCTCTAAAGCTTAATTCTGAAATACATGGCGTACGTAAATTCTAGTTTAGTGGAACGATTTTCTTTTTATTTAAAATTCGGCAATTGCAGGCACTTAGACACATCTTAAATTTTTCTTTTTTTTTAAATGCCAACGTTTCGGAAATAATCATTGTTGAAAAAGAAATGCCGGAAGACACTTGCCAATACAGCTCTTTCTTACCAATCTTCAATTACATATGTATTATAACACATAATAGGGGTTAAAATATGAAATTACCGTTTTATAATAATAGATACTTTGAATTGACATTATATAAACCTTTCATGGCGTGAGATTTTCGAACTTCGAACAATGATGGCGAAACTGGCAGTGAAACAGCCCCGAGTCGTGAATCGAACTTCTCCTCTGAAGCTCCATGATAACGCAAGTCTTCGCACTGCACGAGAAACCATTGTAACTGTACAGGAGCTGCAGATAGAAACCATACGTTATCCTCCGTAGTCGTCAGTCCTTGGTCTAACTAATTACCATTTTTTCGTGATTTGGACAATTTTGAACGTGGTAAAAAAAAATTCTTCCCGGGAGGCAATACAAAATGCTTTCACACAGTTTGTCTATTGTAGATCCCCCGAGTTCTAAGGCTAAGGTATAAATAAACTTCCGATTTGACAGCAATGTATAGATAATGAGAGTAAATATTTTGATCAAATAAATATATTACATCTTAGAAAAAAACGAGTTTTAATGTTTCAGTACAAATTGTCAATTTCATTCATATGTTAGTACAGGGGTACAATAATGATGACGTCTAGTAGCAAAATTAAAAATGTAAATATATTGTAAAATAATTCAGCAGAGGTAACTATAATAATATTGTGAGAAGGTTCCTCACTCTGAAGCCCTGACCACCGGTAGCTTGGGTCTTCGCTACGCTACTGGCGGGTACCCCCTTTTTATATTTTTAAATGTATTAATTTTTAAATAAAATCTTTATATTTAAAAATGTAACTAAAGTGTATAAAAAAAAATACACTTTATTGCACCAACATAAAATTTACAATGTATATTAAACGTATGAACTAAAGCATAACAGGCGGTCTTGTCGCTAAGCGATCTCTTCCAGACAACCTATAGCTGAGAGAGAACAACTATATGAATTGTTTCTAGATATTTTGTCAGTTAGATATTCAATACCTATATTTTATCACTTAATAATGGCGAAAATATTGCGCTGAATTTTATAGTAGCATTTACATTACTAGTGAGTGTGGGACAAATACATGTAACTTAAATTGTTTCTTAAAAAAAAATCTTTATTCAGTAACTGCCTTAAATTAATTAATAACAATTTGTTGGGGACACCTTTTAAGTATATTATATACTTGTGATAGGGGACACCGCTCTTCATAACAAAAGTACATTGACTGTAGGTCTATCGAAACTATGTTATAATATAACCGGTTAAGAAATATGATTGGATGCTCATATTTATAACTAAAAAATAATAATAGTTGTGTGTGTGTGTGTATGAGTGGAACGGTGTGTATGTAAAATCTTCTTGATAACTAATAATGATAATATGAGTTGAGAGACGATAAAGTGCAGTAAACTTTTACTACACTTACCTTATATGCTCCATTAAATATTGACAATGGAAATATATCATATTATATTATAAAAATATGAAATTGGCGTTTTATATGGAAAAAGTAAAACGAAAAAATATATGAAATTATGTATTTAATCAATCGAAGTATCATATTATTGATTCCATTGCTGAAAAGAATGTGGGAGCGACATTCAATAAAATCTTTGAAGGCGATTTGGACTGACCCATAAGAATAGATTTTTATTCCTTACAAGTAGTTGTCCAAATTGCGAAAAAAGTGGTAATCTTTCGGAGCAAGGTCTGGGGCATATGATGGGTGTCGGAGACATTCCAATCGCAGCTTTACTAATTTAGCGACCATCTGTAGTGAAGTGTGAGGTCTAGCGTCGTCGTGACGCAGCAGTGGGCTAGAGCCTCGAGCTTTTTCACTTTTCCAATTTATTTCAAGTAAATTAAAACCGTTTTGTCGCTCACACCGAAGTATGCCGTTAACTCTGAAGTGGTTTGTGATGGATCTGCTTTCATGATCACCTTTAATTCTTGGTTGTCAACTAGGGCCTCTGACCGTTCACGGGGTTTGGTTTTGTAGATCAAAATTTCCAGAACGAAAACATTGGAACCAAAAACGTGTTTTCTATTATACAAGCTTCCATACACATCAATAATCCTTCGAGCTGTTTCTGCAGCGTGGGTACCACGGTGGAACTCGTATTCGTAAATAACGCTATATTTTAAGTTTTCCATTTTGTGAATATACCGATGTCATAGAAAAATCAGATGGCGTTAAAACAAATGAATTACTAAATTCGAAGGAAGTAACTCCACAAACACACAAACCTAAATTTGAATTTGGAAATCCTAGTTATTTGGCTGCGGTTTTCTGAGAGGTGGAGTTACTTCCTCAGATCAGCATGCATACATATTCATGCATACAAATGTTTGCTGTGTGGGAATCGAACCCACGAGTGTGTTATAAAGTGTTATAAACCGCTGCGCCACACAATACAAGAGACATCACTCACGTATTGCCATTCCTTCTGTTAACATAGTAATTCCTCTATTCCTTACTTACTCGCAAGTCAAATAACAATCTTCCTGGAAGATATTATATTTGGCGTCAGTTTTCTGTGAGGTGGAGGTACTTCCATAGTCAGACTGATTTGATGCGCCATATGCCTGTTAATTAAACTTACGCGTTCCCACTGCCAGCGTTCAATGTGAAGTTATTCTTGTTGGTAAGGGTTGATTCTATGGGGAACTACAGGGAAGATGATTTTTCGTACAACTCAATTCATATTAAAATAATAAGAGGCATGCTTCGTTGGTTCCGACATATGGTAAAAATGCTAGAAGAAAGAATTACGAAACACACATACAACGCGTAAATGGAAGGATGTAGGAGCCGAGACAAGAGTAAGGCTTATATAGACCGTATTCGCAATGATGATGTTAGAAACAGAGTTCGTCTGAAAGAGAGCGTCGGTGTTAAAAGAAGAAGAGGCATGCTCCGATGGTTCGGACATGTAGAAAGAATGCAAGATGAAAGAATGATGAAGCAGGTATACAATGCAAAAGTGGAAGGATGTAGGAGCCGGGGAAGGCCAAGACTTACCTACCATGAGCAAATTAATCGTGTTCTATCAGTAGATGATTTCGGGAGCCTTAGAAATCGGTGAGCGTGCATGAGAAGAGCGATGAATGTTAAAGAAGTGAGTGAGGTGGTTAAAGATCGATTCATGTGGTGCTCGGTTCTCTCTGCCTACCCTGCAAGGGATTTGGGCATGAAGTTGAAGACAATAAATTCCTGGAGGGTTGGGTTGTTGCCACCACTACTGTACAGAACACAATGTGTTGTGTAGTGGTGGCTTCATAAACCATTAGCCAATAAAAACTGCGCCTTTTACTTTGCCCCCCGACCCGTAGCGTTGAATTGAGTTACTACGTAAAATCGGTCTCATCGGATCTCCACAGGTTATTTCCTTCATAGTCTTTTGTAAGGATGGTACCTCCCTAATCGGAAAACTTATAAAATGTAGCCGTGCTTTATCTCTCATCGACAAACAAAGGTGTTAGTAACTTGTATCACGAACTTATTATGTTCCTAAAGTTAGTTTTTCATAGTTTTGAACAACAAGAGGACAACGAAAAGCGATAACAACTAAACTAATGCTGAACTAACAAACTTATCCCTCTAACGAGAGAGTCTACTCGAGTAGTATATCCTGCTAGTAAATACAATAGGATTTCATTTTATGAATATAAGACGTGTCTAAGTGCCCGCGATGGCACAATGATAAATAAAAAAATTTATGTCTGTCTATGAATGGTTTTAGCTTTTTCTTTATACAACGTTGCGAGGCCTAGAAGCATACGACCCACTTGATGAAAAGCAGTTACCGTAGCCTATGAACACTGGCAATACATTAAGTATGACTCGCGATGCCACCTCTGCTGCTAAGTTAGCTACTTCCTACGAGATTGCTAGTGACCTCACTCACATGCAGGAACACAGCAACCCTTTAGGGAGTTGTTGTTCAGCTGCGGTTTTCTGTGAGGTGGAGGTAATTCCTAAGTCGGCCTCCTTTGATGCGACCTACGTCTATAAAAAACCCCCAGACCAACACAAACAGACATGTTCATGCACTCAAATGTTTGTCCTGCGTGGGAATCGAACTCATGAGCGTTGATGTCAAAGTAAAGTTGCAGTGCGTTTCACCACTACTCCACCGAGCTCGTCAATCATCCATTTAGCTTTAACCCGTTTTCTTATCCATTAGGATTGGCAGGATTCACTACCTAAGTCTAAAGAATTGGCGAAAATACTGATTTGTAAGAACGACAGCCGCCAGACTTCCACGACCATGAAGGAAAATCAGATCAGGCCACCCGTCTTTCGAAATATAATTTCTGGGATGTGCAAACCGCACCTTTCTCATTTCTCACGATCTTTTCCTTCACCGCCGAGCAGAATGATTACAAATGTATACATAAATTCGAAAATAAGATTTTAGTGGTAGGTACATGGAAGGGTTTATATTTCTCGAGTTTTTCCGATCCTCAGAAGACACTTTAAGCCGTAGATCTTCATAATATTTTCAAACAGTTTAGTCAAAAATAATTCAATGAATTCAATGAAGTGTGCATGAACATCTGTTCCTTTTATTTATTTTCCTTCACCGCCGAGCAAGTGATAATTACAAATATGTACACATAAATCCCAAAACACACATTATGTGGTATATGCCAGGATTCGAACCGGGAATTAGTTGATAAATAGAGCGGTTCTTTATCCACTGGGCTAACACTACCCACCAACAGTCCAGTAGGGGGCAGTGACACCATCACCATTCTGTTAATCCCGGCCGTGCTTTCACTTCGGAGAGGGGTACGTAATATTCTGCAACCAGGGTTGGTCGTATTCCTGGCATATTAAAGTTAATTAACTGATAAGGTATATTAAAAATATAATACTTACATTGGTAGGAAAAATAGAGGCAAACTCCATTTTATTCAAATTCACTCGTCCGGTGCATTATCAGGTCTTGGTATCCACCTTCAGCAGAAATATCTGCTGTGTACACCGCCAGGCGATATGAAACGAGGCCATCTTGTCCACACATCACATATCTGGAACAAGAGAAATATAAGTCATAACCAGCAGCGTGAACAAAGAGTTAATGGTACGATTTTTAAGTGAAAACTTCTTTAGCTGCGTTGTGCACTTTTTGGGATGAGTAAAAATGCTTCTCTCTCTCTCGCGTCAGGCCATCAGGACACGTGACTCTGACCGTAAGATTTTGGTGAGAATTAGAACTTAAGTTCGCTGCAGCGCTAAAACATTAGTTCCCACTAATTAAACAATGAAAACATGAAGCTCTAGATCGTTCATAGGGCATTATTTTCTAGCAACCAAAACGTTGTAAGCGCCATGAAATTATTGGCGTTTACGCGTTTCGTTCAACGTAGTTTATCAACATCGCTGTTTGGTTTAAGCGGTGCAGGCCGCTTGCGCGAGTGTGTGTGTGTGTTTGAGTTTTAGAGATTGGCGATGATGATGCTGGTAATGATGATGGTGAGTCGTTGAAATTATGGATGAAAGTTGATTTTTCTGAGAGATAAACTTTTTAATGTAAAATAATTGTAATAGTTCTGAAGTATTAAATTTTTAATGTAATATAAATTGTCATGTTTGTGTACGATAGCGCAATAAATGAATATTGTATTTTACCACATACATGATAGTATTTTATACTGATATATAAAGCAATTCGTGCGAAATTATTCCCTAACCATTCCAAAATATTCAAAAATGCACAACGTTAATATTCAAGTTTTCACTTCTGCCGGAACTCCCGGAGTGCAACCCGTTTTTTTTTATATTAAGGTGTAAACAAGCATACGGCCTACTTAATGGTAAGCATGAGCAGTTTTTGACGAGCTAGGTGGCTCAGTAGTGATCAGAATCCTAGGGAATATATACTTTCGACGAGCTCGGTAACAAGAGTGGTTTTGAAGAGAGGTAGGGCGCATCAAAGTAGCCCGTCTGGGGAAGTACCTCCACCCCACAGAAAACCGTAGGCAAATAACTCCCTAGAGGGTTGTTGTATTTCTGCGTGCGTGTGAGGTATCCAGTAAGCTCCTAACGAGTTGCCGTGTTAGCAGCAGAGGCGGCATCGCGCGAGTAATACTTAAAATATTGCAAGTGATTATAGATTACGGTAACCGATTTACATCAGGTGGGTCGTATGCTTGTACGCCTCCCGACGTGTATAAAAAAAAATAACGCTACTTTGACACTAACGCTCGAGGGTTCGATTCCCACACAAGACAAACATTTGTGTGCATGAACATGACTGTTTGTCCTGGTCTGGATGTTTTAAGAGAGGTAGGGCACATCAAAGCAGCCCGCCTGGGGAAGTACCTCCACCTAACAGAAAACCGCAGCCAAGTAACAATTCTCAGGGTTATTGTGTGACTGCGTGGGAGTGAGCTCCTAAGGAGTTGCTGTGTAAGCACCAGAGAAGGCATCGCGCGACTACGGTGACAACTTTACATTAGATGGACCATATGCTTGTATGCCTCCCGACGTTGTATATAAAAAAAAGTTTAGCGTAGCGTACGGATAGGTGCAGTACCAGGGATGTCACTCGTGCGCTGCCGACTATGTACAAAACCTTTTCAAGAATCTCATACTGCAGTACACTACGAGAAACTTTGACAGATTGTACATTCCACAACTTAGTTGTCGGTAGAAAACTTCTCTTGAACCGCACAGTACAAAACTATTTACCTAGACAGAAATGTAATATGATGTTTTTCGCAAAATTTGTATGTTTTATATGTAATTAAGTATCTGTTTTGTATATCTTTTTAGGGTTCCGTAGTACCCAACGAAACACTTATGGTTTCGCTATTCCGTCTGTCAGTGCTTCCATCTGTCCGCGGCCTAGCTCAGAGACGCTTGACAAGGCTCGGTGGCTCAGTCGTGAATGACGCGACTTTGACACCAACTCTCGTGGGTTCGATTCCACAAGACAAACTTAATATATTACAAGCGTTAATAGGCTAAGGTACCCGCTTTACATCAGGTCGACCGTATGCTTGTATGCCTGCCGACGTAGTATAAAAAAAATAAAAAATATAAATAATCTGACATTTAAATATTTTCGTGTATCTCTGCGTAATGTATTGATGCCTACAACTGTAAAGGACGCCGAATGTAAGATTATAAATAAATAAATACAATTTTGTTTAAGTTAATTAATTTCTTAATTAATTAATTGATGTGAGTTTCCTCTATCTTTCATAATTTTAGCAATACACTATCCATTCTCAATATTCTTAACAAGGATATTTTGACACTCATTTGTGCCTATATTTCACGTAAGAAATGTATATGACATGCCTACTTATGTAGGCATTTCATATACAAACGTGCGTGTAAATTCAGGTACCTGAGTACATTCAGCCCCCGTATGCACTCACTCATGCACACCCACGCACGTACACACATTTCGAGTTTGCAAAATGGATTTAATTCTAAAATCACCAAATGTGAATTCTATGTATGTCTCTGTAAATCTAATTAGATTGTCTACCGCAATAGAACTCTAATACACTGTAATTGAAAAATTGCCTCCGTACATTCTAATTCCTATTCAAATGACGCAATTAGACGACTGTAGAAATTACACGTAATAGTCGTGGAAATCTAAACTAGGCCAGTTTATTGAAATGAAATAGCCTGTAGACTGTTACAACGGCCTGGATCAGACATGTAATAGACAATAAATGTTAGTAATATATTACTCATGTAATAATTTCCCGCGCTGACGCCGCGAGCAGCAGGTAAACATCAAAATTATGATAAGTATGAAATTACCGTTTCGTCCACTTTGGTAACTAAATTTACGTAACCAGTTACAAGACAAGATTTTTCTTTGGCTGTTTGGTAACTAGTTGTGAGAGAAGAATTATTTTTCCACTTTCGTAGATCAAATTATTTCCATTTTTGTAACCCAAGATATTAGTTTTTATAAAAAGAAAATAACATCGAAATAATAAATATATTTGTATTCCTTTGTAGTTCTAATACTTATTAATTTAATGCAGTGATAAAGTGAAGAGTATGGTGCCGACACAGGTCTTCACTTCATATTTTAATGTTCCTTATAGTAATCCGGTTGTAATGCATATTTCATTGTATTTTTGTGAAATGAATAAAGTGTTATCTATCTATCTATGTTGTAAGTTAAAATAATAAATAATTACATTGGTTTACATGAGACCGATTGATAAGGCACTATTAGTTTTCCAATTTGTTTTTCGATATCACTTCACTACCTTTGAAGTTATTACTAACATACACACAAAGAAATAGTAGAATCGAAATACCTCTGTGAGGTCGGTTAAAAATAAATAAGTCATACTTTATTGAAGCCTTTGATTATTATTGATATTTTGATTGAACTTTGATTAAACGAAGTTTCGTACGATGATTTGTTTTAAAGGAAACCTCACACCAGCTCATGCACTTCGATTATTGTACATTAGACTGTTAACTGTCAAGCTATACAATATTTTTAGTTTCTCATAATAGACATTGCCCTGCCTGAAAGTAATAAACAATTCTAGAACCCGGGCAGCGCTGCAATCGAGTTCGAATCTAAACCTTTCAGCAACTCACTCAAACGCATAGATAAACGCAAGATATCGTCAAGATCGGTCCTGCCATCCAGGGGAATTCAGTGTTCATACACACGTATAGAAACATTATATACTCGTACCTATGTAAACTAAATAAATATTTTGATTAATCAAAATTTGTAAAACATAAATAAAGTTGCTTTATTTTGGCAGGTTGACAGAAAGATCCCTTAGCTGGTACTGGTGTTGAACTTCAGACATTCCGCATATTTTAGAAATAACAGATGCAAAACACTGAAAATTTCTCATTAAGTTCAAAAATAATTAAATCCCTAAATTGAAAAGGTGGACACGAAATTTAACGACAAAACGTAAACTAAATTAATTCATCATTTAAAGAAAATTTATTCTAATTGAAACTTGTCTTCTACTGCCGTAATAAATCTCAGTGATAAATGAAAGCTAAATGGATATTCATATAAGATCTAGGCTTCGAAGTAATCTTGGAAGTTTTTGTTACATTTTTTTTTACCAAAACTTCGAGCCGGAGATTGTCACAAATCTTCGGATTGAACTGACTGAAATATGAAAATTATTACTACTACTGACGACTAATCCATTAATTATTTTTTTTGGCAGAAATAGGTGTTTTCAAAAATTATGGGTGAAGTAGATTGTTGATATTTTTATAATTGTGTAGAAACGAAGACGACGACTTTAAAAAATATAAATATAGTCATGATGGAATCAATTTCTAAAAGTTGAAATTGGGGTAATTTCAACTTTATTAAATTTATTCCTTTTAGGGTAACTTCAACTTACCCTAAAAGAAAATAATTTCAAATAAAGAAGCAAATAAGTGCAATTTTTATCTTACTGTTACCTAACTCACACGCATTAACACAACTCTAGGGAGTTGTTATTTGGCTGTTTTCTGTGAGGTGGAGGTACTTCCCCAGACGGGCTGTTTGATGCACCCTACCCCTCTTAAAATGTAAGAAAATAACAGTTAATACATACATTTATCAAAGACTAATAATAAAACAACCAGTTCCAAACATTCTATGTAGCAAAGACATATTTCCAACTATTCTCAAACTACTTGTGCAAATATTGTATTGAGGACGGCTGTCTTTGTCTCAAAACCTCATTATACTCAGAAATTATGTATTGTTCTCAGACAACTAATGAAGCCTAAGAGCGACCCGTGACCGTCAAGTAGATGTTTGAAAACCACTAACGACAGGTATCGCCGTTTGTCTTGTCTTTGTGCACTAAATTATATTCTGTTATTTATTACTTAATTTATACATGTATAATAATAATTCTACATATACGCTATATATACACGTTTAAATACATTTTAAATTAAAATTAATTCATAGGACCACACGTGCAGGCTTGCGATGTCATTGTTCCAATGTTGAGAACATTTCTTCGCGTGCCAAAAACTTCGGCAGCTCCTATCTTTGTCGTAACATTAAAAAATGGACCGCCTTGCCTGCACATGTGTTCCCTTCTTCCTATAATATGGGATCGTTCAAACGAAGCGTGAAGAAGCATCTTGCGGGTCAGCATGGCAGCGTTAATTGACAGGACACTGTGTAGTCTTTTGACAGTTGCAGTTGCGATTTGGGCTCCACTTTCGCTCATCGTCAGGCAAAGCGGAGCCACTATGCTGAACTTATATAAAAAAATACATTTAGAAACTATATATATGGTAGGATCCATGGATCGGATAAGTCGTGCGCTTGTTTATTTGTGCGTGGGACGCATTTGGATGGGGTTTACACTTGAAATTGGAAGGCTTTGACATACTTATGTATGTTATACAATAATATCTTAAGAACTTATTAGTACTTTCTTTAAATTCAATTTTTTTAATTCCAATGAAGCGTGAAGATGTTTTTAAAGGGTCGGCTAGGTGACACCTCTGGTGTTGCAAATCAGGCTGACCGTATGGTTGTTTCTCACCTTTGTTGTAAAACTGAAATGTCTCTGAATATATGAATAAAGTAGGTATACATTCTCTATAAAAATATATATTCTGGAACTGTCAACCAGCTTGAAACATAATTTCATTGACGTAAAATAGTATTAGTACAAAATAAGCGGAACAAATAAATCAATAAATAAATTTCCAACAATTCTGTCACTGCTTTGATCTCGTTCAAACGTTAAATTTTCAAACCAATAAGAACACCAACTAGCTGTTCTGACAATGATACCTGTAGGAAGAAGTTCTTAAACATTTAGTTTGTGGTCTAGTCTAGGGCTTCATTAGTTGTCAGACAATATCAATACAGCTTTCTAAGCTTAACGTAGCTTCGAGACAAAGACTGTCTCCTATACAATGTTGGCACAAAGAGTTTGAGAATAGTTGAGAATATCTCTTTACAGTGTGTTATAATGAGTTATTGATAGTTACAGATGAAAAGATGATCGTAGTGTTAATATTTGATGTTGTTTTGGATTCTAGGATGTCTATACAAGATGAGACTATAGACAGTCTTACAGACACTATGGAGCACGTAATAGGCCCATGACATCCTGCCTGTCAAACGAATGGAAATCCTAGAAAAAATACTCCGAAGAATACACACTCATTCTAACAGTCAGCGTTTTTTTTTATACTACGACGGGAGGCAAAGAACCATACGGCTCACCTGGTGTAAAGCAGATACCGTAGCCTATTAACGCTTGCGATATATTAAGTATAACTCGCGCGATGCCTCCTCAGCTGCCTACACAGCAACTCCTTGGGAGCTCACTGGTGTCCTCACTCACACGCAAGAACACAACAACCCTCTAGGGAGTTGTTAATTGTCTGCGGTTTTCTGTGAGGTGAGGAAGTACCACCACTTCCCCAGGCGGACTGCTTTAATGCGCCCTACCTCTCTTAAAACATCCAGACCAAGACAAACAGACATGTTCATGCACACAAATGTTTGCCTTGTGTGGGAATCGAAGCCACGAGTGTCAAAGTCGCGTCATTCACGACTGAGCCACCGAGCTCGTCAAAGCGTACTGTAAAACATCACAAAATAATAAGGAACCAAGATGAAAGAAAAAGAACAAGAAAAAAAAATTGTGACGATTCCAAACAAATGTAGCCATTTTTACGGAATAAAAAGATTTTGACTTTGAATGGAAGAAGATCGAAGTACTACCTGTAGCTACAGCATTAGACCTACTATCAATATCATCATTATTTCAATGTACACCGCTCATGTGGAGAGACGAGTGAGTGCCGGGAATAGGGTGAATGGAGCGTTGGGTAAACTTCTAGGCAGCCGAAATCTAAGCCAGAAGGCACAGCTCGCTGTACACAACGCGGTGCTAATTCCAACGCTAACTTATGGAAGTGAGAGCTGGGTATGGCAGAGAGAGCATGAAAGTAGAATAAATGCGATCGAGATGCGAGCATTGCGCAAAATTTGTGGCATAACGCTTGCTGACCGCGTTCGTAATGAAGACGTGAGAGAAAGAGTTGGTCTAAAAGAGAGTGTCGGTGTTAAGATAAGAAAGGGCATGCTCCGTTGGTTCGGACATGTAGAAAGAATGCGGGACGAAAGAATGACGAAACAGATATACAATGCAAAAGTGGAAGGATGTAGGAGCCGAGGAAGGCCGAGACTAACCTACCATGACCAAATTGGTCGTGTTTTATCAGAAGGTGATGTCAGAAGCCCCAGTAACCGGCGAGCGTGCATGAAAAGAGCTATGAATGTCCGAGTGAAGTATGCAAGGACCGCGTCTTATGGCGCTCAGTTCTCTCTGCCTACCCCGCAAGAGACTTGGCGTGAAGATATACATAATTATTTCACCACGTATTCGGTCACTGCTGAACATAGGCATCCTTTCTACAGAGCCATTCCCATCGATTTTATGTCAACTGTATTCATCGACTCCCTACAAAATAAACTGGCAAAATCATGTAAGAAAGCGCAAGGCTTGCCCCGTGACGTCTCGTCCGCATGCATGATAGCTACGGTGTCTGCTTATCATTGTGTACGCTTGTTCATTAATATGTACAAAAATAAAACTGTATCGAATATACACATATTAGATTTTTTTTTTATTTAATTTTTTTTTTTTTCATTTCCTAATAATTTACATAATAATAATAATAATAAATATTGTCGGACAAATTACACAGCGCCATCTAGCCCCAAAGTAAGCGAAGCTTGTGTTATGGGCACTAGACAACTGATAAACATACGAAAATACATTTTTTTTGTAAATACATACTTATTATACATAGAAAATATGCAGACTAAGACAAACAGACATGTTCATGCACACAAATGTTTGTACTGTGTGGGAATCTAACCCACGAGCGTTGGTGTCAAAGTAGCGTTACAACGCGTTTCATCACTGCGCCACCGAGCTCGTCAAAGCTCTGGAAATCTGTATATGTAGAATGTTTAGATATAAGAAAACATGCTTTTCTTATATCTAAACATTCTACACATACAGATTTCCAATGTAAATTTATCTGGTGGCCTCCACACTAGGACGAGCCTGTCTCGTGGAAGCCTTAGTGACGTCACAATATGTAACATGATTAATATAACAAATTAATCGATCGAGAAAAACTTGTGCAGAAAGGTGTACAATGATAGTATAGAACAACAATTGACTGTGATTTCGCGATACAATTTGATTTTAGCATACACTATTATATATAGCGTGCATTATACATTTAATATGATTGAAATAGAGCCATTATAAACATAATATAGGTTTAATAATTTATTTAATCAAATATATATCTTTTAATTGAATTGGTAAATAAGTACATTAATTGATTTAATAGTCTGAGTGGTATGTAACCGTTATATATTAAAAGACCATAAATTATCAATATTTATAAAAAAAATACATATTTATTTTAAATTATAATGTCCACAATAAGTTGCCACAAAAGACGGCCTCAATATTGATTACATTATCTATCAGTCATCCCTTGTACAGGAAGGTTTATTGAGTCTACGAAAAATATCATATTTTTGGAGAATAGAATTATTGGCTCGGCATAATGTTTGGAGTTAAAGGAGATACAGTTTAACGCTAACTAGAAGCAACGTCAGAGAACAAGTACTAACGTCGCTATTTAATATTCTAAGGATAACTTTAGGTATAAGCATTATTCTGAATGAAATAATAGCGAAATAACAATTCAGGAGAAGCATGTAAGCAGTAGCAGGAAGGTAAATAGAGATATGACGGCGCACATCGAAGCACCTCCACTATAGAAGTACCTTCACCCCACTGAAAATAGATAGAAAACCATTTGTATTCGCTCTATTTATAACATGGGCTCCAGGGAATCACTTAGAGAACTATTCAAAGAAATAAATATCCTCACGGTTACCTCTCAGTATATAATGTATGCTCGTAAAAATATAAATTCGTTTTCAAAATGTAGTGAAAATCTTAGAAGCAGGAATAGATTGCGTATGCCAGTACATTCGCTTGCTAAGACTCTTAATAGATCTTTTGTTGTAAATTGTATTCGATTTTACAATAAATTACCTGAAATAATTCTGCCCTTGCCTGACAATATGTTTAAAAGGCACATCAAAAATACTCCATGTAAGAAGAGTTATTATATAATCGATGAATATGTAACTGACAGAGATGTATGGAAATGATTCAGCACATGAATTAATATAACTTTAAATGTACCACTTGATATCACTATATGCACACTCATATCTTTATATTTATTGTGATATGTATAAGATGATTTGAAAAAAAAGACCTATATTGGCATGTATTCGTTTGGCATTTCTTCTTCGCCAATGGTTATTTGAAATGCTGGTAGGTTAAAAAAGAGAAAAACTTAAAAAATTAATAAGATATAATATTGAAAATGTAAGACGTGTCTAAGTGCCCGTGAGGGTCTAAAGGCAAATAAAGAATTTTTATCTTTATTAAAACATGTGTCAAAACTTCAACCCACTAAATAAAAAATTATTTTTCAAGTTTCTATCAATTAAGGTCGGCGCGTATGTGAGATACCCTGCA
Source organism: Pyralis farinalis (assembly GCA_947507595.1). Classification (NCBI taxonomy): domain Eukaryota; kingdom Metazoa; phylum Arthropoda; class Insecta; order Lepidoptera; family Pyralidae; genus Pyralis; species Pyralis farinalis. The sequence continues at coordinate 42,116,070 of OX382257.1, read as the reverse complement.
CGTTCATAGGCTACGGCAACTACTTACCACACACACGTTTAATTTACTATTTAGTGTCATAAAAACATCTGCGAATATAAAAACTTTTGCGTTTATTACATTTACTGTCAAAGTCTCCCGTCGATCATATTAAAATTCCACACGTCTTATTTTATTCGAGCCATGTCAAGCATCTGAACTCAAGTACATTCCTACATAAATTGAACATACACCATCAGTGCCAAACATCCCATTACCCACTCGTAAAGGCGTAAAAGCCTCATATATGTGGGAAATTTCAACACCGAATTTTCATATAAGCACCCTTCTTTCCCTAAGAATTGAAGAGTCTAAGCAATTTTCGGCTCGAGTGTACAAATAACTCCAGGATTGTATATGAGTACAAGTATAATGTATAAGATACTTTCTTCCGTCTATTTGTTTACGTTCGTACCTCGTAAAATTATTTTATTACTTACTCGGTGTTTTCGTGGATTTGGAGAAAAAGAAATGACAATATACGGCGGCGGTATGATTCTTTTATGAGCATAAATAACGGTGTATTCTCCTGATTATCGATAAAGAGTGAAAATATTAAGTGCTAAGTAAGCCCATTATTTAATTAATTTAGAAGGCATCGAAAATCTACAGGGTAATATAGAATATGCTTCATTTAATGTACAGCTAAGAGCAGAGCATTCGAAGTTCATTTGCAAATCTTATTGCATTCGGAATAAGAACGGTACAACAGTCAAAGTATCAAGCTAGATGTGCACTTCACTCTACTTATCAAATTGTTTAAAAAGTATCTTTATCTTTGTAATTTAATGTAGCGTGACATTTATATATTTATCATTTCCAAACATTTAACACAAAGAATCATTTTAGGATATGCTTATGTACACTCTAAGAAATGAACCCACATGTACGACGCAATAGTCTGTTAATCTTAAGAATAGATAAATAAATCTGGCACAATTAGGATCGAATATGTGCTTAAATTACTATATAGTTCATATTAAATTAAGTTAATATGTTCGTTACAATCTAAATCAGTCGTATCGTACTTCTCCTAAAGCTGTCACAAATCGTAAACTATGTAAAACTGACCAAAAGACGTCCATTGCCGTAACTTCAGTGTTGTGCAAAGTCATGGAACGGATCCTTAACAATCAGTTGATCCGTTACCTAGAAGATCACTCCTTAATTAACGATCGTCAATATGGCTTTAGACCGAAACGATCGACGGGTGATCTTCTAGCGTATGTGACGCACCTCTGGGGGGAGGCAATTGATAAACATGGTGAATCTATGGCAGTCAGCCTAGATATCGCCAAGGCATTTGATCGGGTTTGGCATAAAGCACTTCTCTCCAAACTTCCGGCATACGGTCTGCCCCTCCAGCTTTGTAAGTGGATTGCTGGCTTCCTGCATGAGCGTAGAATCCGCGTCCTTGCAGATGGACGCACTTCGCGGTTCATGTCAGTGAATGCCGGTGTCCCACAGGGCTCCGTCCTATCGCCCACCCTCTTTCTTCTGCATATCAATGACATGCTGCCACTTGGTAATATTCATTGCTATGCAGATGACAGTACGGTCCATGGGCGATATTTCGGGCGGCCTAGTGCTGGTCGGGCAGAAATCGGTGAGAGGCGTGAGAGTCTTGTCGTTGAGCTTAATCGGGTTTTGGACCTCGTTAGTAAATGGGGTTCCAATAACCTGGTTGAGTTCAATGCCAAGAAAACTCAGGTATGCGCGTTCACAACAAAAATGTCCCCATTTCATCCCACTCCCAGTCTTCAGGGCGCTACCCTCAATATGCGCGATAGCCTGAATATGCTAGGCATGGATATTCGTTGCGACCTAAACCAACGAAATTACATCGAGAGCCTCATTTTAACAGCTTCAAAGAAACTCGGAGTCCTGAACAGGGTGCGCCGGTTCTTCACGCCGGACCAACTTTGTCTTCTTTATAAGACTCAAGTTCGGGCCTGCGTGGAGTATTGCTCGCATCTCTGGGACGGCTCAGCACAGTATCTTCTCGAGGCTCTCGATAAGTTGCAGCGACGGGCTATCCGCATAATCGACGACGAAGAGGTCACAAAATACCTAGAACCTCTGCAACTTCGTAGGGACATAGGCTCCCTAAGTACATTTTACCGCCTGTACCATGGTGAGTGCTCTGAAGAACTATTTTCCCTTATCCCACCCTCTCCCTTCCGTCATAGAACCACACGTGCAGGCTTGCGATGTCATCATTCCACTGTTGAGGACATTTGTTCTCGTACTAAAAAGTTCGGCAACTCCTATCTCTGTTGAACTATTAAAAAGTGGAACGCCTTGCCTGCACATGTGTTTCCTCCTTCCTACAACATAGGATCCTTCAAACGAAGCGTGAAGAAGCACCTTGCGGGCCAGCATGGTAGCGTCAACTGACAGGACACCGTAGTCCTTTGTCAGTTGCCGCTGCAATTTGGGCTCCCCTTTTCGCTTACCAACAGGCGAAGAGGAGCCACTATGCTGAGCCAATATAAAAAAAAAAAAAAAAAAAAAAAGTATTTTAACACATTTTTCCTATACTTTAAAAGGGTATTTTTTGTATTTATATTCTCGTACATATATTCCATGGATCTCGTAAATGTTTATAAGGTTTTGCTTTTAAAGTTCATTATACCTACATACAGGTGTCTTTGCTGAGAAAGTCTGATTTTATAGAAAAAACATAAAAACCGCTATTACTCGGATACTATTCTTATACAGGCGGACTTCGGCACAGCCAAATGGCAATGTTCGTATACCAATAACTGACGTATGATTACATTTTTGAAGTGAAAACTTCTTTCGTAATAAATGAATATTGTATTTTACCACATACATGATAGTACTTTTATACTGATAAATAAAGCAATTCGTGCGAAATTATTCCCTAACCATTCCAAAATATTCAAAAATGCACAACGTTAATGTTCAAGTTTTTACTTCTGCCGGCACTCCCGGAGTGCAACCCGTTTTTTTTATACCACTAAGGTGGAAAAAAAGTGTATTGCCTACCTGATGGTAAACATTTCCCTAAGGACATTTGCAATACCAGGGGTATAAATCATGAGTTGCTGACCCTCTAAAAACCTTTTCACGCCATTCTTGAAAATCCCATGCTGTAGTCTCTTGAAAAAGTCACGATTGGGAGTTAATTCCACAACGTGTGAGTTCTCTGAAAAAAAAATCCTGCAACTGCACGGTACGCGACCATTGTGGTTTCAGTGTGTGATAGTGAGTTTTCCGCCGCCGACGAGCGGTACCATTGTAAAAATGCATCGATATTACTACTTATTTGACCATCTCAGTGGCGCAGTGGTTAGTAACACTACTCCGACACGAGCGTTTGTGGGTTCGATTCCAACACAGGACAAACATTTATGCGCATGAACATGTTTGTTGGAGGTCCTTGCTGCGTTCCTGCGTGTAAGCGGGGTCACCAGTAAACTCCCAAGGAGTTGCTGTGTTAACAGATGTAGCATCAAACGAATAATACTTGATGTATTGTAAACTTTCATTGGCCTTATGCATAACTGATGTTGTATAAAAAATTAGGATGCCACTAGATGTGACAAGTAGTAATATTACAGCTATTATGCCGACAGCTACTTTTTATAACCGTACCGCTCGCCGACGACGGGGAGTTCACCCTCACACGCTTGAACCGCAATGGTCGCGTACGGTGCGGTTCCAGAGAAGTTTTCTTCCGAGAACAGTCAAGCTGTGGAATGAGCTCCCAGCCGAGGTTTTTCCAAGGGACTACAGCATGGAGTTCTTCAAGAAATGCGTGAAGAGGTTTTTAGAGGGTCGGCAACGCATGAGTGACGCCCCTGGTGTTGCGAATGTCCATAGGCTACGGTGACTGTTTAACATCAGGCAGGCCGTATGCTTGATTGCCACTTTAGTGGTATAAAAATATTATATATTGCATATCAAAATCATGTTGAAACTTTCCTCCTCAGTCAAATACGGAAAAGCAATTCAATCGCGTAACAGCATTTGATTGAGTGATCAAAGTCAGTCATCTACGAAATTCGCATGCATTCAGCAAATTATGCACAGACAGCTGGATTACACAACGATTTGCATTGATCAAAGCTCGACGTTCATTTTGGAAGCTAATTAGGATTTGGCTGCAGAGAAATTGGGGCATGTTTCGCAACGTAGACGATTTTGATGAGCTCGGTGGCGCAGTGGTGAAACGCGCTGTTATGCTACTTAAGCACCAACGCTTGTAAGTTCGGCTAGCTACACAAATATTTATTTTTCCACAGCTCAGATGGATTGTTTAAAGCTTTTATCATTCATGTATTCAGCAACGGGATTGCTTCCTTTTTAAGAGAAGTAGGGTGCATCAAAGCAGCCGTCTGGGGAAGTACCCCTACCTCACAGAAAACCGCAGTCAAGTAACAACTCCCTAGAGGATTGTTGTGTTCCTGCATGTGAGTGAGGTCTCCAGTAAACTCTCAAGGAGTTGCAGTGTTAGCAGCATGTCATATTGCGCGAGTAATACTTAAAAGTATTGCAAGCGTTTATAGGCTACGGTAACCACTACATACCAGGAGGCCCGTATACTTGCAAGCCTCCCGACGTTGAAAAAAAATCAGTCAAAGGAGACACTGCTGAGGGAATATCTGTCATCTGAAACATGAACCGCATAGATCCGCCACCATTGCTGCCATGTTGTTCTAACGACTAACATCTACAGCGAATGAGGGTGCCTTGTGAAAAGGCGAAACACGTGTCGCAGAGACGACCACAGCAGCCGAAGCAGAATCGACTGGACCAGCGTTAGCTCGCATGAACTAATCGGTAGCGGAAGCACACGAAGTAGTTTAGATCAAATTACCAGACATTTCTGTATTCTCTGTCTTAATTTTTTGTACAATTATAAAAAATATTGACGTCCGTGCACTTCATATAGGCAAAAAGACATTGCCTACCCTATCTATTTGATAAATACCATCCGATGTTTCTTAATTCTTAAATATAGTTTTTAACCAATATTTCGTATCAAAAACAAAAAATTAAAAACAGCTCCATCTATCGGTATCGGTGCAAGTTATTAAAATCATCGCTTGTCGTATTCAAATCGCAGCTAGGCGCTAGTGTAGCACATCGATGTGCTACACTAGCACAGCAATGGCAGCTATTAACGGCAGAGGCACAAACTATTTCTCTCTAAATTTACGTATGTGTCCCGTAATACAGATACTGTAGTGTGCATTTCTGTAAATACATTGCCCACAATAACACAAATAACGCACATAATCGCATAGTATAGACAATATCTTTTCAGCTGAACTATAACGTAAATTACCGAAGTGCCGCGAACATTGCTACGTAACTATTTTAAAAAGTAGTTTGCTGCATATAATTATAGTGAAAGATATTGCCATTTCTTTTTTTCGTATAAAATTGATGTTAAATTTTATTTTGTTTTTAAAACGGCCGCCATTGTTTTTGTTTTAAATCGATTAACTGGTAGCATACAAAATAAGATTTTAAAGTTTTAAAGTTGATAAATATGGATGATATTCACTGCGAAAGTTGTTCATGTGGCGTGTGTGTGTAGGGAAAATAAAAAATGATGCGTTTTCAAAATAATCTTTCGGTGAAAAAAAAAAACAAGTGATCACATACATCATTATTTCCACAAGACTGGGTAACCAAAATCAACATGCTGTATTTATTGGTAAGTTAATTAAAAAAAAATCTGCCTACCCCGTCAAAAATCTCTGTGCACGCCACTGTTAACGAACTACCTCTGATCTATACATGTATCTTTGTTCACGATTTTTTAATATATCCAACTAGTATGTTCCTATCTTGCTTACAAATTTGCAATCACAGTGGTCTAACAGTATTGTTTTAAGCTCGATGACGAAATGGCTTTTAGCGCTACTTAGGCACCAACACTCGCCACACAGGACAAACATGTACGTGCATGAACATGTCTGTTTTTCTTGGTCTGGGTGTTTTCTGTGTATGATAAGTATGTATTTACGTAGGTTTTTTTTGTCAATTGTCTAGTACCCATAACAGCAGTTTCCCTTACTTTGGGGCTAGATGGCAGTGTGTGCATATTTTTTTATATTAGAGGTGGCAAAAAGCATGTGGGTCTGATGGTAAGTGGTCGCCACAGCCCGTAGACTTCAGCAACACCAAAGGGTCACTGATCCGTTGCCAGCCTTTTTAGGGAAACACAGTGTCTTCTCTTGAAGGTACCCATATCGCATTTATTTGGGAACTAGTTCACGAATTTGTTCGACTATATTAAATATTCTATTATTTTAATACCCAGTTCATCCATTTGGATATACTTCTCAAATAACAAACCGAAATAAATATATTGACGACAAAAATGAGGATTCTTGCAAATCAAAGCTCCCGGTGTTCATAATTAATGAAATTGCTTTCGTCAGAACACAAGGTTTCAATTTACAACTTTTAGGTAGTACCTTTATTATTAATTCAGTATACACACCATTCAGAATTTCAACAATGACTCAGTTTACTGTAGGTCCGTTCATAAACCTTTCGTTTTATGTGGGAGCTCCATGATTTCCATATTTGTTGAAAGAAATTGCATTTTCAAACGGTCTCTCTATGCTTAGAGTGAAAATATTGCTTTGATATTTTTTGCGTAATTTGTACCGCTGGAATATTCAAGAAGGGTAATAATGTTGGGGATTTTGCATCACTTGCTGGCGGTGCCTCTAGCTGTGTGATGCAGAAGCTCCCAATTATACCTGATTGCACGTCGCATTCGATCATAAAACTTGGGTTTCTGCGTTACTTGCTCTCCGCTGCGCTCGTATAGTATCGTTGATATAGTTACAATGCGCTGTACCTAGTTCGATTGCACATTTGTTTCGCTTCGCTATCACTCGATCTGTGATTTAAAAGAGCATAACGGATCCACGCTCTTCGAGGTTGAACTTGTTTTGGTTTCGATTTTCAATGTTTAGGCTCTCAAGCGTAGTGCGCCCTTCTGGAGTTTGTGTTTCACGTCAGGAAAGTCCTGGGTAAGGACGGCCGCAATGGAAGGTCCTGATTCGCAGGTCCAACTGATAGCTGTTCGCTCAGCAATGTATACTGTGCCCCAATGTGTCGAAACACCTCAGATACAAAGCTTCGATACTAAGAGTCCCACCTACTACAGTCAAATATTTTTTACATACAGTATCTGAACGAAAAAACTTTATGGACCACGGATGCTGCAAAGCATTCGAAACGTCAGGTTCAACAAAATAAATAAAACACGCGATACATACTTCCGTTAAAAATTGTTTAATTCAATAATATATACAATTTAGAAGATTAGGGTTGTCCCAATTTTTATAATTTATATAAAGAATATTCATCACATAATAATTAGTTGTCAAATCATCCATCAATATGTGTTTTAAAAATATATAATGTTTAAGAAATTGGTGTATAACTATATATAACTCTTACCCAATTTAGACTGAATAAATAGATCTATTCTGTTTTGGTTGCTTGCTACTTGATGAGGCGGATGCTGTAGAAAAGATACATAAGCATGGTGTTGTGTTGGGTATACTGATCTGGGGTTACTTATCGATTGTGAGATTCCAGATGTCGGACTGGCTAAACTATTACTATATTAGTAATGATAAATTAATTACTCAATCTGTATTGCGAAATCATAGTAGTAGTGGCGATACATATTTCGTAAATGTCTATGAACAGACTTACTGATTTAAACCTACCGGTGTTCTTCCTCACAGCCCATGTAGCGGGGTTGCAGGTAAGATTTTAGTATTATAGCTTGCATGATTACCGACAATACGAGGTCGGCACCAACTACTGTGACCAAAGCAATTTACTTCTCTGTTCACGCCGGTCAAGTGTGTGCTATGTAGTGGCACTCATTTATTTCCTTGCCGTAACAGCTATCAGTACCAGCACTACGTGAAAGATAATGACTCCATGTTTCGTCCTATCCTGGCGGACGCGTCAGATGGCATCAACAATGCGCCGCACTGTGTCCCGTTAATCTAATTTCTCCTGCCATTTATTGAGAAAATCCTTTCAAGCGTGGTCCCTCCATCGCGTAATCTCCTCCGGACAAGTCTTCTCGATCTTTGTCCTGTAAGCTGCAGTCCGTACTTCTATTCCAGGTCGTGCGGTAAATTCTAAAGATCTCTTACTATTTATTCCTTCTATATATTACGTTACTTCTATAGATTACGTATAAATAAGATAACTCTTACTCATCATAGAGGCAGTTAGCAGCCCTCACATTATCAGTCCTAGTTCTTGAAGTTACGTCAATTGCAAAGATACTCGTAAAACAAGCTCAGAAAGTGGGTACAAATAAGTTTACTGAACAACAACAAATTCGGGTTGAATTGGATCACTGTCAACCTCACTTGTGACATACAATAGATTGTGTGTGTCTTTCGTAAATGTCCGTCGCACTGATTGGACATCTGAGCCCAATCAGTGCCACGGCCATTTACGAAAGTCATACTTAGATAAAGTACTTTTTTAGAAAGTCATACTTTTCGTCGACGACAACGAACTACTGGAACTGATTGATGTGATGAATAAACGTCATATTAATAGAATATATATTGTGTGTATGTACACAATGTGTATCGGTACACATATCTAGTATTAATAATTCTATTCTACTTGTTATAACATTGGAATGATGATTTCTTATTACATCCAATAATTTTATTTTTGTGAAAACATGAAGTTGTAGGATATAATAAGAAATCATTAAACAATAATGAATGTCTACGTAAAATTATATTTTAAGTTTTCATCAGAGGCGTGGGGGCATTCAAATTATAAGTTCGGTCGAATATAAGATTTAATTTACTAATTTGGTGACATGTAAAAATAATATTATGAAATGTACTTGTTATTGGTATCAAAATTCTTGGATTCGAGCAATTGTGGGGTAGTGGTAAAAATCCGACATAGGTCGGATGGATTACTGTTGTAAAACGCCTGGAGTCGGCGCTTAAACGCTGAGTCAGCGCTTGAGGAGTTTGCGAACGCTTGATTCCGACTCGAGACGGTTCTGAAACACTCAAAGAGTGATTTCAGCGTCTTTGTAAAAAAAAAGATTATTCAGAGAGTCAGACTCGACACTCTACTTGAGTTGAAGGTGAACGTCTAGCATACAAGCAAGAAATTCATATTTCATTTCATGTCATATTTAAGTTCAATTTAATAGATGATACCACAGCTATTTTATTCCTAAAGTACTCGTATATATAAATTAAATCTAAAAGAAAGAACAATATTTAAAAAGCATTTTCAAAAAATGAAATAACAGACATAAACATGTTTTTTCTGTGCTGTAATTTTTGTAGAAAGTTCTCTCATAATGTATATTTAAAGCACGATACAAACAGGCTAATGCAATACAGTAGATAAATAACTGTTCCGGGTTTGACTAACTACTAATTTAGATTACTACGACCAAATTGGCCGTGTTTTAACAGAAGGTTTATCAGGAGCCCGTAGAAGAGGCGAGCGTGCATGGAAAAGCAAAAAAATGCCTGTCGAATAAATGCCCTGGAAAGTCATCAGCTCCTTGTTGTAACATGTAATTTTTATTTACTACATACTAGTTAATGACAATAGATAAATTATCTTTATTTTTGTTTGTTAAATACCAAATAATAAGAAAAGCAATGATTCGGTTACATTAGCCAAGCTGATTAACATTATTTTTTTTTTAAGAAGATTATTTAATTTGTGTCAGTCTTTTTAAAGAATTTTAATATTATTTTCAAATTACAAGTTACTAATACTTAATAAATAAAAATATTTTATATAGGTAAGGATTTGACTGATTGGTAATATGATTAATAATTACTTTGCTGATTACTGATAGTTAATTGAAATAAATAAAGAGAAGTACTTATTGTTTTCTTCCCAAAAGCAACATTTACCAACCGCCTGTAGTAAAACCTTTTTTTTTTTATATATTATTTATTCAAAACAAAAATACATAATCTTGGACATACAGGCATAGCCATTAGTTGAAGCCATCGCAGTGGCTTATTTACCAAGTGGCGAGTTCTCTATATAACTTTAACATAGATATTATACAACTTTAACATAGATATTAGTTAATTAAATATCAATTTCTTATATATCTTACACAGAATTGAACACTACATATTATTGTTATTTCCATTGATAAAGTATTTTTTTAATGTTATTTTGATTTTAGTTGGTTTATTTAATATGTTTTTCAATAGATTTCTAGGTAGATTGTTAAGTATGTCAGGTAGTAAGTACTCCCATTTTCGTTTACCATATACGTTTGTATAGTTTGGTAACGCGTAAGTATTCAATTGACTTAAATTTTGTCTTAGATTTTTTTCCCGTGACCTTTTATGCAGTTGTTCAATTCTGTTGCAGTATTCGCTAGCAATGGCCATCCTAAATTTATTGAAGACATTCACAACTTTGCAGTGCGTAAATATATCAATTTCTTGTTTTTTTAATCTTGCTTTAATTTGTTTTGGTAAAATGGCTTTAAGTAGGCTGACTTGCAGGTTATAGATGCTCTCCAAATACGTTTTATACGAACGGCCGTAACTACTCAAACCATAACTAATCACCGAATCCGCTAGTGATAAGTACATCGTTCTTAATATACTATAAGGTAACTTAAATCTCAATACTACCATTTTTTAATTAATTGATCTTAGCTTATTGCACACATACTCGATGTGCGGCCCCCAGTTAAATCTGTTATCAATTATTAAACCTAAATATGTGTGTTTGTGTACAATTTCTAAGGGCATACACTGGCATGCATGTATATCTTTATTATGCATACACTCATGTGAATGTGCTACGACTCGTGGTGTGGTACTGGTCTTTAATTGTGAACTATGTATATGCATTAGTTTTGTTTTTTTTGCATTAATTACCAACCGAACATCATGTATCCACTTGCACAATAAGTCAAGATTTCGTTGCATTACTTTTTCAACTTCTGTTATGTTTTTATGAGCTACTACTAGGCATGTATCGTCGGTAAATTGATACACAGAGCCCTCTTTAAACAAACTGCACATTTCATTTACATACAAAAGGTATTCTATAGGGCCTGCTATCGAACCCTGTGCTGTACCTTGTTCAGTAGGAAACAAGTCACTGCGTATACACCTAACATGTACCAGTTTCTAATGGTATAAATCCGAAAAATTGTTTCACTTTTTATTACTACTTACATTTACGAACTCATGTCGGCAATTTTTGTTAAAACTTAAATCGTTTTAAGTCATATTTGGGCACGATTTTGCTTTTAATGTTTATCTGTATTGTATATTGTAGTCTTTTTTCTGTTTAAATGCAATTTTATACAATAGCAAAAACTGAAACGCCGTGCGAAAGTTACCCAGATACTATTTATCTAACGTATAGAACACTTTATCTAGCAGCGTCTCACAAGTTTATGTATTAGATATGAAACCCTCTCCTTGGCCTCACAAATTAGGTCCCATAAATTGTGAATTGCCGACAGATTTTTCTCTTCTTCGCTCTTATAAAAAGCTCAATTTTTTTCTAGTTGATGGATTTAGTGATTGTTTTGCGAAAATCAAATTTATAGACCATTTGACATAAACAACTTTCAGTACATCATGTAAAACCCCTACCCACAATCTACCGTTAGTAGATACATGCTGTTGGTGCTCTGGATATATATGCCACGGTTGCTTTGGTATTCCTGAGATTGCCCATCATCTTGAACAGACACCTGCCATTGTTGCTGTCCTGGTGGCTCTGGTCGCCTCTGCGTCACGTGATGCACCTCCTCACAACCACAAGGCATCCTAGACAATGTTAGTTGTTACGATAACATGCTACGAAAGATATTGATATCTCGCAGAGCCATAAACTAATTAAGCTCTAAACTGCGCATTAAGGTACCCCTTACTCACGAAAATGTATAACGCCACTACAAAAACGATTCTAAAACCGTATTCAACACATGTTTAGCTAAACACTGTCTAAGCAGTTAGACAGTAACTAAGTCTTTATTTTTCGTACCACAAAATGACTTTTAAGATCTGTTTTCATAAACACTGCTTAGTTGAATGAATTCAAAACTTTCATTCATTCATGATTTAACGTTCCGTTTTATGCAAATAACATGTTATATAGGTTGCATATTTCTACGTTTCACAAACAGGAGAAATCAGAGTTTAGTTAAAATAAGCAACATAACTAATAATTAATACATTTTACTTATATAATTAATAATCAGATGACTTTTGTAGGTTTCTTCAACGTACATAGGTTTTTTCATGCAAGGTCGTTTTCTAGGATTTTCCGACGGTTTTGCTTGTATCGAAACGTTAATGTCTCCATCTGTCATTTCTGATTCCGTTTCCTTTGTAGTTGCTTACCTCATGACGAACCCAACATCTCAACACAGTCGTCATTTGCAATATACGATTCAAAGTTCGACCTCGAGGATCAGTTGGAAGGTTCTCTTTTACTATATGAACTATATTAATAGATTCAGGCATTATTTTGCGAAAATCAAATTTACATGCAATTTGATCTAGCCTGCTTTGTGTGCTTCCGCCACCAATTAGTTCATGCGTCCTATCGCCGGCCGGCACCTACCCACTACCGTTAGTAGATGCAACATGCCGACGCTGCTATGGCTGCTCCTGTAGGCTCTGCCTAGGCTGCTGCGGTCATCCGCCATCTGGAACAGAAACCGCATGCCCCCACCACCGTCGCTGCCACGACTGTCCTGGTCGTCGCTGGGACACGTGTTTTGCCTCTCTATGAGGCATCATCAGGCGTTGTAGACGTTAATCGTAAGAATAACATGCAATAAGAGAGCTTCATTTTTAGAGGTTTTGTTCTCCTCGTTAAAATAGCTATGAGACATGCCTTAAGGACACTAAATAGTTAAAATAGGTATAATTGTTATTTTCTTCTCGTTTTATCCAAGAAAGCGACCAACTTCCTTTGTTAGACTACGCCGATGTCCCTTACATCTTGGAGAGAAGCTACTACATAAAATTGAATGGCTCCAGAACGTCAGTATTTGGTTTATTTCTGTTCTGCGCATATTTCAAAGTCGTGAGGAAATTGGATGGCTTTCGTATTCAATCCCTTTTGCAAGTAATCGCAAGCTTTTTCACAATCTACTCGTAACAATATTATCAAAAGTCCTCATCAATTCATATGGGATTATAAAGACATTTTGACAATGTCAGTCCTCGGCTTCCTCTCTAACTCCTAAAGATTGACTGATAGATAGACCACTATGTAGTATAGCTTAAAGCATATTAGCCTTGACACTTAAAGTGCGATTTTAACTTATATTATTACGTACGTCATAATGGTACAAAGGTCAAAATGTTAAGCTGATGTGCACTTGGTTGTACATCCGGATTTGAAAATCACTACGTTCTATTAAAAGAACTTATGGCATGCATAATTGTAAATTACCATAGACGAACGTCGGAAGCACGAAGAGCATATTTATTGTGCATCAAAGAAAGATTGCTTAGTTGGTAATAGACCTCGTTCTGAATAACAGCATACAAGTATTCCTGGCATTCCTGGCATTCCTGGTTCATTAATATGTATATGTGAGAAAAAACAGAATATTTGTATACCATAGTTGTATAAAACATGATGAGTGTTTGACTAACACCGTGCTAGAACACGTACTCAAAAGAGAGTAAACAGTTTGGGATATTTACGCGAGCGCTTTCGAAAACTTTCTACAAGATAAATTATGGTGCTTTGATGTGAATTAACAAAATATTTGTTTTACTCGGTCTCCACATGGTGTTGGCACCAACGAACTCCAACACCTCACGTCAAAAATGTTTATTGAGATATCGACGTTGGCGTCATTATTAAGGCTAGCATTGGCAGTTCGTTGGCTCACAAAAAAACATGATCATGGACACTAAAGTTTGTCTTCGAATTGAGCCTTGGTATTATAGTAGACTTTGCTAACTATTCCACCACCGAACAGAGGGAACCGAACACCATAAGACGCGGCCCTTACACAGCTTACTCGCTTGTTTAACATTCATAGTTCTTTTCATGCACGCTCGCATATAGTATGTAAGTATATTACAATTTAGCATATGTATAAAATATTTAAAATTTATTAAATGTAAAAAAAGTCAATATTATTTTGCTCGGATTTATGAATGTTCTATCATCATTGTTATCCTCTTTTGAAGCTTTTAGGCTCATATTTTATTATTTTTCATGCACCATACTTCAGAATATATTCAAATATGTATTTTTAATTGAACACGGATTTTAGTGAAAGATCAGATTTGTAAATTAATAAAATATTGTTTTATAGTTTGATTCATATTAATCAATTCGCCACTGTGTGTATGTTAATTGTTAAAGCTGAAACTATGTAGGGTTGAATTTTTGATCCACTCCTAGCATATAAAAAAAAACTTCCTTTCTTATATTTTAATTTCGAACCTGACTTATGCTTTTTTTGGGAGTAGTAATTGATACCACAATGAAAGAAGGATGTAAGTATATCTATGTGATAAATCTAATATAACTATTAGTCGACGAGCTTGCACTGCTTAGTAAAGCTATGGGTTCGATTCCTACACATGACAAACATGTGTGTATATGAACATGTCGGTCTGGGTGTTTTAAGAGAGGTCTGTCTTTGGAAGTACCTTCATCTCACAGAAAACCCCATCCAAATAACTCCCTGGACCCCTCCAGGGAGTTATTTGGATGGGATTTCTGTGTGTTGTGTTTCCGCGAGTGAGGTCACCAATGAGCTCCTAAGGAGTTGCTGCAACAGAGGTGGCATCGCGTGAGTGATACTTATATATATCACAAGCGTACGGCACCATTACGGTAATCACTTCACATCAGGCGGGCCATATGTTTGTATGCCTCCTGACATTATATAGAAGGAAAAAAAATGCAATTGCTTACTTAAAGAAATGGTTCCATAATTAACTGTCTACTATTTTCTAGAACTTCTTCCTAGAAGTTACAGAACAAATGATAATTACAAATCATAATAATATTATTATAAATGTGAATGTTTGTTTGTTACGCTTTCACGTGGAAATTACTCAACCGACCACCATGAAATTTTGTACACATATTCTTCGAGGTATCAAAAGTAACATAGGATACTTTAAAAAAAAAATGGGAGCGAAGCCTCGGGTAAAAGCTAATATGTAAATAAATCACAAACAATCACATAAAACACGGTTTTAGTGGTACATGTTCAACGCCGGGATTCTTAGCGATTCAGTTGGTTAATAAGCCAATTCTTCTACACTCGGCTATTTCTGCTTTGCCACTGTTGACAAGCAATCTCAATTTAAAAAGCGTGTAAAAAAATCTACAACAATTCTTAAGATCGGCACGTTCTTACCTTTGACTTCAAGTCCGGTTTTCGCAGATTTATACTTTTCATCTATTCTTATTGGTATGGAACCACTAAAAAGGAATATAAAAATTTATTGCCTATTTTATGTCATCTTATCGTAAACTACGAGTACATTAAAAGGTACTTAATTTTGTTAATAATCCCATACATACATGTCATCATCAGCCTGTCTCTCATTGAGGTAGGCAGAGACTATTGAACGCCAGGTGCATCGATCCAAACATACCGCTCTCGCTTCTTCCACACTTATCAACCTCTTCATGCATGCTCTTCGGTGGTGGGTACTTTTGATTTGACCCTTTTTCAACACATAACCAATTTGATCTATATGTGTGCGTATAGGGCGGCGCATCAAAGCAGCCGGGGAAGTACCTCCACCTCACAGAAAACCGCAGTCAAATAACAACTCCCTAGAGGGTTGTTGTGTACCTGCGTGTGAGTGAGGTCACCAGTAAGCTCCCAAGGAGGTGCTGTGTAAGCAGCAGAGGAGGCATCGCGCAAGTGATACTTAATATATCGCTCTATCTCTCTATCTCTCTATAACTTCACGCCAAATCCCTTGCGGGGTAGGCAGAGAGAACCGAGCGCCACGTGACTCGATCCTTACATATCTCACTCGCTTCTTTAACATTCATTGCTCTTCTCATGCACGCACGCCGGTTTCTAGGGCTCCTGACATCACCTTCTGATAGAACATGACCAATTTGGTCATGGTAGGTAAGTCTTGGCCTTCCCCGGCTCCTACATCCTTCCACTTTTGCATTGTATATCTGCTTCGTCATTCTTTCATCTTGCATTCTTTCTACATGCCCGAACCATCGGAGCATGCCTCTTCTTATTTTAACACCGACGCTCTCTTTCAGACCAACTCTATTTCTAACATCATCATTGCGAATACGGTCTACGAGCCTTACGCCACAAATTTTGCGCAGCGCTCGCATTTCAACCGCGTTTATTCTACTTTCATGCTCTTTCTGCCATACCCAACTCTCGCTTCCATAAGTTCGCGTTGGGACCAACACTGCATTGTGTATAGCGAGTTGTGCCTTCTGGCTCAGGATTTTACTGCCAAGAAGTTTTCCCAACGCTCCATTCACACTATTCCCAGCACTCACTCGTCTTTCCACATCTGCGGTGTACCTTCCATCCCTGCTGAAAGCGCATCCAAGATATACAAACTCATCCACTTGTTCCAACACTTCATCATCAATCGTAATCCTTACATTAGTTCTGGATTCTTCTCTTTCAAATACCATTATCTTTGTTTTCTTCGCATTCAGTAGTAAGCCTTTCTCCATACAGTCGTCTTTCATCGCTGTGACCAGTGTTTGCAGTTTAGATGGTGTATCTGCTAATAGCACGGCATCGTCTGCATACAGCAGACAATTCACCACTTGGTCACCCATGCGCAATCCCACATTTGTTGACCTTATTCTCTGCAGACAACTATCGAGATACAGGATAAACAGCCTAGCAGATAGCATGCAACCCTGTTTGACACCAATTTTGACATCAAACCAGGGTGACATGCCACCGTCTATCCGCACACATGCTGAGCAATCCTTGTAAGTGGACTGCACAGCACGGAGCAGTGAACCGTCAATCCCATATCCCGGCAATATGTCCCACAGTTCCTTTCGCACAACCCTATCAAAGGCTTTCTCAAGATCCACAAAACCGCAGAAAACCTTCCGGTCTATGGCCAGATGCTTCTCTACGATATTGCGGAGCGAGAAAACTTGATCCGTACATCCCCTTCCATTTCGGAAACCTCCTTGTGCGTCCCACAGCATTTCATCGGATTTCACCCTCATTCTCCTTTCAATCACCTTTCCATATACTTTTGCTGCTAAGCTGATCAAACTGATGGCCCTATAGTTGGCGCAGTCCATGCGTGATCCCTTGCCTTTATACAAGGGCACGATGACTGCGCGTCTGCAGTCCATTGGGACCCTTCCAGTTCTCCAGCATAGGTTGCATAGGTACCAGAAGGCGTCCCGGACGTAAGTGCCACCTAATTTGATCATCTCAGCTGTGATCAGATCAATTCCCGCTGATTTTCCATTTTTCAAGCTTCGTATCGACCATTCGATCTCATCCATAGTTATGCCTTCGTCGGACGCCGTCAACGTGGAGTAAGCATCCGACTCACTCTCATTGCCAGCGTCCGAGGCATACTCATACATTTCCTCAAAATATTCACTCCACCGTTCTAACACTTCCTGAGTGTTGGCAAGAATGACACCAGCTTTAGACTTTATCTTATCCATTCTGGATGCCGACGAACCACTCCGAGACTTCTTTACCTCTCTCCAAAAGAGTTTGGTATTTGCCTCGAAGTTTTTCGTCAGCCTCTCTTCCTCATTCATAATTTGTCTTTCACGCTTCTCTTTCACTAAAGCCTTGGTTTCATTCTTGCATAGACGGTACATTTCTTTCTTCTTTTCTCTCATATTTTCATTTAAAGGCAAAGATGATACGTAATCCAGCCACGCTTTCCTCTTTCTCGCTACGGAGGATTCAACCTCCGCATCCCACCAGGCATCTCCTTTCGCTGTTTTACGTCTCTTTGCGCATCCACAAGCTTCTTTTGCACTATCCACCATACTTTCTTTCAAAACTTTCCAACAATCATCCACATCTGAGTCAGAGAGGCTTGCATTTGCAAGTCTCTCACTTACCAGATGCACATACATTCTCCTTACACTTTCATCTTGCAATTTTTCGCTCATTATCCTTTCATGGTCTCCGAAAGGGATACGCACTCGCCAGTGCCTCCACTTCCTAAAAAGGCCCACAAACCGGCTTACCACCAGGTAGTGGTCCGTCTCAAGAGTGGGGCCTCTAAAGGCTCTTGTATCCATTAGAACATTTCGGAGACGTCTATCTATTAAAATCAAATCAATCACACTTTTTTGATCATTCCTTCTCCATGTATACGTGTGAATATCCTTATGATGAAATAAAGTATTCGACACGAGGAGGCCTCGTTCCATACATAAATCTAGTATAGACTTACCTGCTTCATTCACTCTCTTATCTCCATACGGACCAAGAACAGCTTCATAGCTGTATCGCTTGGTCCCAACCCATCCATTCATGTCTCCACACATAATCACTCTTTCGTTCCCTTCAACTAAGTCCAGAACATCCCTCACAGACTCCCAAAACTTCTCCAGTTCTTGAGCACACGCTGAGCTTACGGGAGCGTATGCTGCAACCAAAAATACTCGCGTGATGCCCAGTTTAATACGAACCCAGAGAAGTCTAGGCCCTACCAAACAGTAATCTCTTACACCAGTGGCTAAGCGAGAGGAGAGTACGACACCTACACCAGCACTGGCATGATCGTCACGGTCTACCCCAGACCATAGGGCCATCATACCACCGGGCAGATCATCGGTGTCGCTCCCCTTGCGCTTAGTCTCTGTCACACATAAAGCATCCAAACGTCTATCATTCATTACGTCTATCAGTTCATTCGTCTTATCTTTCAATCCACCTCTCACATTCCACGTGCCTATGCGGCACTCGGCTCCCCTCGTCCCGCCGGAATTGGCGCTGCGTGGTGGGTGGCGGCCCCCACCGCCGCATGCAGCTGTATTCGCACCGACGGGGGCGGATCGGTGCGCGTCGCCTACGGGGGACGCCCTAATCCGCACGTCGGTGCGCTCTTGGTCCAGAATTGCAATCGACTGATTGGCAGGGGTCGCGAACGAGCACGCTTCTGGCACATGACCCCCTATATTAATATATCGCAAGCGTTAATAGGCTACGGTACCCGCTGTACATCAGATGGGTCATATGCTTGTATGCCTCCCGATGTAGTATATAAAAAAAGGTACATAAAACGTACGATTTTCCTTATGGTATGGTAACTAGCTCGGTGGAGCACTTATTAACAATGCTACTTTGGCACCAAGGCTCGTGAATTCAATTCCCATGTAGGACAAACATCTATGTGTATCAACATATCTGTTTATCTTGAGTCTGGGAGTTTTTAAGAGAGGTAGCGCAGAATATTGCAGGCAAATTAAAACTCCCTCGAGGATTGTTGTGTTCCTGCAAGTGAGTTAGGTTAACAGTTGTCTCCTAAGGACTTGTTGAGTTACCTGTAGGGAGTGGCAGAATACTTAATGTATTGCAAGCGGTTATACGCTACGGTAACCATTTTATATTAGATGAGCCATATGCTTACCTCATTACGTTGTATAAAAAGAACACCTAAACCAATTGTGTAAGATACTATAGAAGATCAGCAACCGAAAGACAGCGGCAAAAGCCGTATTGACGGTCGCAGATCAAGTGGTCTTCCAGCGAGGAGTTATGTGTTTTTTGACTAGATTACTGATATCCTTGGCTTGACTGAGAACCCCTGAGTATCTCAGGGGAGTATCCCTGAGATACATCCCCAGTTCAGCTTCGCTGCACAATACCTCTCTTTCGTTTTTACTACGTTACCGTCAGACTGTGGAATTACTAATAAAAAAACACCTCCCACTCACGTTACGTGTAGGAGATTACCTTAGGAGAGTACCTTTACTTATGACTATCTACAACTTCACACTACACTCGCTTCTTTATCATTCATAGCTCTTCTTGCGCCTGCTTGGCATTACGTTCTGATAAAACACGATCAATTTGGTCATGGTAGTTAAGTTTGGCTTTCCTTGGCTTCCGCATCCTTCTACTTTCGTATTGTATATACGTTATAAATATATATGTATGTTTAAGAACATATAGCTCCATACCAAATTTTAATTTAAAAATTAAATAGACTTCAAGTAGAGTAGTTGAGACATTCAGACCGACGGACAAATAGCCAGACAGATAGATGTAATATAAAACTTTAAGGGTTCCTTGTCTACTACTACAAACTATAAGAATTATTATCTCCCATTAGAGAGGACAATCATTGTTTTTATTCAAAAAATCCCTGCATAATCCTACACCTCACTTGCAATAACAAAATCTTGTTACAATCATTCTCATTATAACAAGATCCGCAAGAGTTTCAAATTCGAAAGCTATGAATATTATTTGGTCCCCTTGGCATTGAAATATAATCGATTCGAGAAGCCATTATCTCCAAAAGGAATTCGAAGATCGCTGACACGGCCGCCGCGGTGCCGTCGTGAACGGTAAACTTTACGAGCGGTAAATTTTCTCATAGCAGTTGTAAAAGGCAATACGAAAAGTAATCATTGCAATTAAAATCTAGTGAAATGAATTTTATGTTATCGGAAATACTGTAAAAAAAACAAATAGGTACATATTCTCTGAGTGCGATAGAGTGCACATATTTATCTCAGCATTAAAATTCAAGAGGACTTCATCGCGGCCGCAAGATCCAAGAAACTAACATACAACCTGCTGACAGCGGTCTAACAGGTTCGAATATAATCTTCATAAATGATCATCTAACAGTTCAGAATAAAATGCTCTTCACGCAAGTAGAAACTCAAACTAAAGTGAAGAATTTTCAGTTCGTGTGGGTGAAACACGCAAAAATTCATATAAGGAAGGATCCCGTGTCAGTTTTAGTCATGAAGTTCAACAAATACATATTAAAAATTAAATAATATCACATTATCCTCATAAACTATTTGTAATACCAACTAGACTATATTATTATGTGTTATTTGTATCGTTGGGTAATCTTTTTAGTGCCCTACAGTTTGGGAACCGCTACTGCATTCCTTGATATGAATCCCATCTATTATTTTTGCGACCAGTTGAAATATTTTTTTTCTAACCTTTTTGCCACTTATTTCACCATTAGCTAATAATAATTTTAAACTTATTTCTGGTGGATTGAGCAGTCAGAACCCGTTATGTACGTTTTCCCATACATTTCGCGGTCGTATACGACCACCCGGGTTTCGAAGGGTTAAGATTGTTTTCTGCAGTCCCTTGTTTTTATTGGTTTTATGGAAGTTTAGTGAAATTGAAGTCAATTCCAAAACTTCCTACTCCTATAAATTGCTTCTGATTAAATTTGTTGTGAGTTCCAAGGCAGCTGTAGTTTAACCCCCAGGACAGAATGAACTTCACTGTTCCTTGAGTTTTTGGTGGTCGCCGCTGTTTATTCTGGCTACACAGGAGACACAGTGGTGGGAATGAGTGGTAAGCTTTTTTTTTGTGACGCGAGGAAAAATGCGTTACGCACACCACCGATGCCTAGGTGGCCTCCGGTGGTAGTGTGGGACTCCCCGTCGGCTGCCCGACGGTATACCCACTAAACAACCCCGCGAATTGCCATCGGCCGCGTTGGTGTGATGTCCCGGATCTGTCAGCAACAGGGCACAATGAGTGGTAACCCTGCCCCTTACCCACAATTATAATATTATCAGTTTATTGCGCTTCTAATTTATTCTCATATATACAATTTGTTTGATCTGCGTTACGTATACATATCTATACGTACATACATGTGGAATATACATTCTGTGCTGTCATCCCATTGTGCATATCTTGTATTGGGTTCAAGTCGGGAGTTAATTATATAATAAAATATACTTTCAAGAACTGCTCGCTGCTGCTTTTGACGAGCTCGGTGACTCGGTCGTAAATGACACGACTTTGACAACAACGCTCGTGAGTTCGATTCTCACACAAGGCAAACATTTGTGTGCATGAACATGTCGGTTTGTCTTGTCTTGTTTTAAGAGAGGTAGAGCGCATAAAAGCAGCCCGTCTGGGGAAGTGCTTCCACCTCCAGAACACCGCAGCCAAATAACAACTCCCTAGAGGGTTGTTGTGTTCCTGCGTGTGAGTGAGGTTACCAGTAAGCTCCCAAGGAGTTGCTGTGTAAGCAGCAGTGGAGGCATCGCGCAAGTGACACTTAATATATCGCAAGCGTTAATAGGCTACGGTACCCGCTTTACATGAGTTAATTCATTTTACATTCAGTTCAGTCATTGTTAATTCATCGAAGCAAAGGGAATTTGGAAGTGGACCGTAATTGCAATTAAGACCACTTGCAATTATGAATTTATTACTATGAATCACAATCTTGAATCACAGAGAAATGGAAAAGTTGTTAGGTTTCTGATGAAAATAATGTTCAGGTTCGATGGGCATTCTACCAAACCTTTTTTTTATATTAGAGGGGGACAAACGAGCATGTGATCACCTGATGGTAAGCGGTCACCACCACCCATAGACATCAGCAACACCGAAGTGCCACTGATCCGTTGCCAGCCTTTTTATGGAAACATAGGCTCAAGTGATCCCGTGTCAAGTGTGATGAAATCCTAAAAAAGCTAATTAAATCATATGTAGAATGTATATCTAATTATTATTGACGTGTCCTGTGCTGTAATTCCACCACCGGATGCGATGTTACTTTAGGACTAAGGCGTGTCATGTTTGTCTTGGTCTGGGTGTTATCTATGTATTAATATTATAAATGGGAAAGGAAAGGATTCGTGCTTGCCCTACAGTAGGGTAAGCACGAATCTTTTGCGAAAAAACATTCGCATCGTCATCGTATACAATTTGTATGAAAATTGAGCAGCGCCTCTATTGTACGTAAAAGTAACTAAATTTTGAAGCACGAGTACTTTCGTACGGAGTTCGTATCGTAACGTGTACGTATCTTGACATATTTGTATGAAATTTGGGAGCACGAACTTTGTTTTGACGTACGATATCGAGAATCTCGAAGGCTGGTTATCGAAACTTACGAATATTTATTCACGTAAAAATTGTGGATGAAACAATTTGCGTAATTGTGAAAACATAGTATTTGACCATTATTTTCAGTGTTTTTGGTAGTATTTCGCTTCAAAACATTAGTAGACTAATATTTTACATAAAATGCAAGATTTACCTAGAGTTTAATGTAGTTTATTGTGTTATTTTATTATCTTACTACAATACTTATTGAACACCCAGTAAATGAACAATAATATAGAAAACCTATACTAATACCTATACTATTTTTTCAATATAAATGAAATAAAAATTTGTAAATAATAAATTTATATATTAAATACATAGTTTATAATTCATTCTACTAATACATAATTGAAAAAAATATGTATTTGTACTAAAGTACCTACCGTTATTTTTATTTATATATTATAGCAGAGCTAACAAAGAAAATCAACAAAACTGCTAGATCTGATAGAAACTGAATTTAAAAATAGTGTTGCTTTCAAAGATAACAACCAGCCCTCCACCAGTGCCACTAGCAGCCCTATAGATATTTGCCTAATGTATATTGTCTTGTTTTTAAAGGAGCTCCACCCTTGACCCAATAAAACGAAATAAATTAAAACAAAAACTGAGTTCACACTCCGTCACAAAAACAAACAAAAAATACTGATAAGGTATGTGCGACATGAACGAAATCGATTGATGACTTTTTATATATTATACTTAGGACGAGCACTTGAAATTCTTGAGACTATTAAATGCATACCTTGCGACCTTTGATTATTTATACGATATATAAATAAACAAAGCTTGCGACAGTTCTCCTTTGTCGAGCCTCCGAGACAGAATATCAAAAAGCCGTTCAGAAATAAAAGTAATCCAGCTGTTTATGTTTTTCACATTAAAACATAATTTATATTTTTTCAAATATTAATACAATTTAAAATGTTAATACAAAAAGAATATTCATATTTCAAAGTTTTTGTACATAATCCACTCGAATATTTCATAGAATACTTAAGATAAAAATTACAAGAACAACTTCATCTAATTTCAGAACGAATCGTTCACTCAATTTGTTCGTTCCCGGTTTACGTAATATTGAAATGCTATCGAGAATACGATAGGACGACGAAGGTGCTTCGTGCTTCGTACTAGCGTGATGCTGCGTAATACTATCGAGGACTCGTTACGATTACGATAGGAGTTTCTAAAATGTTCGTGCTTACCCTACAGTTCAGTTATCTAGTAACTATAGCGAAAGCCATCTTGTTAATGTAAACACTTGTACCGGTTTCTCAGACATCTGGCAGTACCGTACAATCAGTGACGGTCACTGATTGATGGCCATATGTTTTGTTTATAATGAATACCTTGATAATGCCGTTTAGGCGAAAACAGTCGGTCAAAATAAGTCTTAAATATATTCCATTAACAAGATGTGTTCAAAATTCCACCATGCGCCAACAATGAACTGTATCAACATATAGTACAAGCTTTGCTTAGTTTGCAACTACATAGATGGCGCTGATAAACTCTCCAAGATTATTAATTAGAATTAGAATCACCTGACACCCGGACAGCACCGCCTCGTCGCTCGGCATCCACTCGTTATCAATTGGTATTCCAAGCGTGGACTTCGGATTGTCAACCAGTGACATTGGGTGAACTTATTTCGATATGTCAAATTTTGCGAACCGTGAATTGGCTCTTGTAATTTTCACGCGTTCCAGCAGCGGGTGGTCGCCGACTGTTTCATACGCCGTCCTCGCGTGAACAGCTTGCGAGTGAGGCGATCCGTTACGGAGTTGATTAAGTGAACACAAATTCATAGTATTTTTTATATACAACATCGGGAGGCGTGAATTTATATAATTCACGCCCCGCCAAATCGATAAGCCTATGAACGTTGCAATACATTTAACTCTGATGCTAACAAAACAACTCCTTACTGGTGATCTCACTCAGTCTTAGTGGTGACTTTACCCAGGTCGGCTGCTTTGATGCGCCCTACCTCTCTTAATAGTATGGTAATAACATAAAGACTAGTAATTGCACGAGGTAAGGCGGTGCTGATCGCGTGCCAGGTGGCTCTGATGAGCTGTATATATAAAGGGTAAAATATTCATTGAAAAATAAAATTGCTGTCAGGAACAAAAAGTTCATCGAGGTTGGTTAAGAATAAGTTTATTTCAAGTTTCACAAAAACTGGATGATAAAAATAGACGTGAAAGAAATAAGTTACGACATGAATTGTCAATCTTAGGGATATAACTTCCCTTTTATACTTCACTGAACAATTCCTTGTAGGTACTTAGATTTTAAGAGACTTTAATAAAGGAAGGTGTGTGAAGTGATTTTTTTTTATGTATCCATATCAGAAATGGCTGGACGAATTTAGATTGGTCAAACTATGTTACATGAATATATAAACAAGTATGGTTTAAAGTTTGTAGTTATCTTTAACAAAATGTTTTATGTTATTTACAATCAAGTTTATGTGTTATTAAGCAAGTACCTCAGTTATAATCTAATATCGTTTACATTGTGTCTATTGTGCTAGTCAAACTTGCTTTCAGGTAAGTTTCTAAGGTAACCTATGAAACTTACATGCAAAAGAACTTTATATGATAATTGAGTGCCACTAACTCTTTAACATTCATAGCACTTTTCATGCACGCTCACCTGTACCGAGAACATCTAACACTACCTTCTTTTAATTACCCTGATTGGTGAGTCTAAGCTTTCTTTTGCTCCCAAGCGATATCCTGTTTCCTAATCCATTAGGGTTGACAGAGTCTGCTACCTAAACCTAAGGCTTTGACGAATACACATTTTTTTTAATGGAACGACTGCCGTCAGATCTTCACAACCCAGAGGGAAGACCAGACCTTCTTAGGTTAGGTTACATAAGAGTATATATCGTTTAACTTGCCAGGCATACTTGTCACAGACATTAACATAAATACTTTGTCCGTATGTATTTTTTTCCTTACGTGTAGCAATAATAAAGAACCACAATATTTTCTGACAATTTGGTCTAAACTACATTGTGTATTTGGATTTGTACTTCGTAGCATGTTATGCTAGCGGCTAACATCTACTCGTACATTAGGAACACATGTCGTAGAGATGCCCAGGGCATTAATGAAAACAAACAAATGACAACGATGGTATGCATCTATAGCTAGTGGGTGAGTGCCGGGCAGCACTAATTCGCATAAATTAAATGGTGGCGGATGCACACAAAGTAGTTTAGAATAAATTACTGTAAATCATTCTGATTTACTACTATATTGTTTATATAGCATAAATAGATATTGCATACTGAAAATAGATATATGTATTTGTTTCCCATCACTGACATAATAATATGCATTTACGTAGGTAATTTTTTATTTTTTTGGCGAGAATATTGTTATTGTTTGCAGACTATATATATGTGTATGGTTAAATTTACTTTATTAAACTACAGTAATAAATTTCCTAGTCTCTGATTCACTTTCACACCAAATCCGTTGAGGGATAGGCAGAGAGAACCGAGCGCTATATGACTCGGTCCTCACTCGCTTCTTTCTCATTCACAGCTCCTCTCATGTACTCGCTGGTTTCTTGTGTTTCTGTCATCACCTTCTGAAAAAACGCGATCGATTTGGTCATCGTAAGTAAGTCTCGACCTTCCTCGGCTCTTATATCCTTCTGATTTCGCGTTGTATATCTTATGTATTGTGATCGAAGTAATTTTATATGTTATTTTAATAGGTACAGTTAACAGGACAGCTTCATTAAAAAATATTCCTCTTCGGGACACATGTTATATCAAAAATACTAACATATTAGAGTTATGGAAGTAACTATTTAAATGACACAGCTAGTTTATGAAGCTTTCAGATTTATTCACAAAAAATATATCGCTTAATTATTATCATAATCCTGTGAACGGGAATTGTGCAATGACACAATTCATTACGAATTATAGCTATCCATAGACAGGCTGCGGTCGAGTTCTCATGATAATGGAGCTCACTTGATCTACCCACTCCACTTTTTGCAGCTCTGCTTCCCATCTATTCACATTCAACATGGCGTATGTTATGTATCTTCAACCTCACACATATTACCGTCTATTTAGGACACTTAATAATTATAATAGTTTCTATGTTGAACACAGGCCTCCCCCTTAATCATGTATCGGCTCTCTGCCATCTCCGCCAGGTCGTCGGTCCACCGTTTGCAGGTCATTGCTGGCAAAACACACTGGTAGCAAACTTTCGTCTAGAGATGCCTCTAGTTCACTCCTTCTTTACATCAATGCTGGTGCATACTCCTCACAACGGACTATCTCAGAACTGGTAGCTATATGTCGTCTACAATATTCATTAAACCTGGCTCAATCATCAAAAGTCACCAATGTACTTCCATTAAAAATAAAACTATTTCGAGCAATTATTTCTGTTTGTTGTACCTAGAAGGCACAACCCCCCCCCCCCCTCCCCCCCCATTTCATTTAAGACTAAAATGTCTCTCAAATGAAATACACAAACTTTAAATAGTGAATTAAACATAAATAACTGGAAACTAGAACTGGAATACCTTTGAACAAAATCGCTTTAAAATCGTTGGAGCTCTCAAAGAGGAAGCGCAAACTAAAAATAAAAACTGTGATTTAGGTCGACGGTAAATAATTAACCCGTCTCTCAGAGATTTTTCATCCGCCCCAGAGTTTTCTTATTTTCCAACAAAACGTAGAAGATTAAACGATTGCGGTTTAGTTAGATCTATAATATATCACGAGATTGAATATCTATTTGTTACTGTTCAGAAAAAACTCTGTATAATCTTGAAGCGGAACAGAATTCTGTAAATCTCTAGTTATACACATTGTGTCCCTTTTGTGTCAGCTTTATGTTGATTTTTCGTTGCAATTACTATATTATTTCATTATTTATACATACATTAATTATATTTTTTAAATTAATTTTAATATTGTAGTTAATTACAAAAAGAGTGAATTACAATATTAAAGGTAATTAATTAAGGCACTATGTCTTCCAGGGTGTGGAGTGAGTCATGCGATCTCGGAACCTATAAGGATTGAGCGAAGCATATTTCAGGGCGACAGTTTGAGTCCTGCATAGTTTTGTCTACTTTGAATTCCTTGAGCAATTTACTAAAGAACTCCAAGCTAGGATAGCGGTTTCGGCGAGGTAGTGAGGTCATTTCTCACCTGTTGTATATGGATGACCTCAAATTATATGAATGAAATGAACAAAATTTGGTGATTCTTCTAAATGTAACTGGCTTGTGTACACTTTCGGTGTACTAAGGTGCACTCAAACCGAACTAGACGCCCTGGATCGTAAAGTCCACAAACTATTGACAACGTATCGTATGCATCATCCGCGCTCATTAGTGATGAGATTGTAAGTGTGAGGGTCATGGCTTGCTTAATGCCGGTATCTTACACAACCTTGAGGTGAGCAATCTGCGGGAATATTTCTTAATATAGAGAGTCGAATGCATCGAGGTCTTGAAGCAGTTGATAAAGGACTGACGCCGCTCTCCTTGGCGAAAGAGGACTGGCATAAACCGGTCATACTTAGCACTGGAGATCGCTTGAACGTATGGAAGAGCAAGGAGCTACATGGATGGTTCAATCAGGTGCTTCATGGGCGTGATATTGGCTTTCTGGCATCTGTGGCTTGGCTACGATTCGGTGATCTGTTTGGGGAAACCGAAGGTTCTGTTTGTGCAATTGCTGATGAGGTTATTAAGACTAATAACTACAACAAATATATCATGAAGGACGGCACTCAGCTTGCTCTTCAATGTGGTCTTGTGAGCTCCGAAGTGACTTATTATAAGTATGTACCTATGCCAGTACTTGAAAACGGCTATGCGAAGCTCTACTGGGACCGATTTATCTTCACGGACAGGACGATTACTGCTAATAAGCCTGATGTCGCGCTGGTAGAGCGGTTGGAACGAAGGGCATTTCTTATTGATATCACCGTCCCATGTGATGAGAACCTCGTGAAGGCTGAGAATGATAAGTTATCAAAATACTTGGACTTGGCTCACGAGGTTATTGCCATGTGGGACGTTGATTTAACAGAAATTGTCCCGATAGTCGTGTCGGTCAATGGTTTAATAGCAAAAAATCTCGATCGACATCTCTAGAGACTTTCGCTAGGTCACTGGATCAAGAGCCGGAAACAGAAGGTGGCAATTTTGGGAACTGCACGTATTGTGCGGAGGTTCCTTATTCTGTCGCCCTGACCACCGGCGACGCAGATAAATGTTCTGCGCCGGCGGGAATTCTTTTTATATATTTTTATATTTATAACAATGAATAAAAACAACAAATAAATAAACGAGAGAATAATAATATAATAATAACAATCTGATTTATTTGTTAAACACAAGTTTAATAAAAATTATAAGGTATAGATTTACACAGTTTGTTGTTATTGATTCTTATTTTATCGAAAACTTTGATGATTTTGAAGTTAGATTCATGATTTAAAATTTATTTTCTTGTGAATGACGCATTAGCATATATAGGGATTGTACCAGCAGGCCTCTGTAATTTATTTTGAATAATTGAATTCATTGAAAATTCAACTGCCTGACGCCGGTAAATTCGCAGGTTTGCTTCATATAAATAACGAAATTTTTTTCTTCATATTTACATGTGAAATTTTATATTTAAATGTTAGAAATATCGTGCCATTTTTTCTGTTCGTTATAATTATTTCAGATAAGAGATAAAGTGGCAGGGAAATAATGTTTCTACATATCGTAAATTGGATTGCCGGACTGCAATGCGCTATAGGAAGGACCTACTTTTTCTTACATAAATTCTAAAAACACATTTTGTTCAATGTTGAAACGGGCACATTCAGGTTCGGATTTAAAATATATATAATATATCATATCGAACTGTAAAAACAGAGATTCACTTATAAAATAGTGTAAGAATTGCTTATATATCAAATTTTTTTGTAACCGACGCATAACTTACGAAAGATTTTAATATGAAGTAAAACTAAAACCATTTCAAATACGAGTATATATGAAGACAGACGTAATAGGTTAAGGAAAGGCGTGACGTCAGGGAATAGTCTCATTTGCATTATATATTACCGGAAAAGTGCACTCAAAGGGGATGTTACCCTGTACCTCCTTCGACGGTGGCACTCTTAAATAAAGAGCAGGTTGAATTTATAAGTAAGGTCCTGTAAAATAGCGTACCCAACTTAAACACGATGAGGTTATATGTTGTTTTATGTATATACCTTAAAGACGATAAATTTAGATGTAATTCTATCAAAGTGTGTCCGAAATTTAGTCGCATATAAATTTGATGATTTAAAAAAAACAATTTCTTAAAGGTGTGTGTGTATATGTACGCACGTAAGTATATAAAAATAACTTCAAAATTTTCAGCCCGCGTGCCAGTACTATACGTTTGTAAAATAAAACGATAATTTTCACGAACAAATCTTGAAAAAAGAGGGAGAGAAAGAAAAAGGTCTATTTTACCAACCAACATCGTGGTGTCGATTTTAGATGTCGGTGTCGTGAAAATTCACTGTCATCATTTTACCCCAAAGCGCTAAAAGATGTATAACAAAATGTTTATTACCGGACTTTTTTGAATCTTGATTCGGATTCCGACCGAAACGGCAGACTTCTTGGAACGTTGTTATGTACGAGTGACGAGGTGACCTGTAAGCTTTT
Organism: Pyralis farinalis; assembly: GCA_947507595.1. Taxonomy (NCBI): domain Eukaryota; kingdom Metazoa; phylum Arthropoda; class Insecta; order Lepidoptera; family Pyralidae; genus Pyralis; species Pyralis farinalis. The sequence continues at coordinate 42,085,217 of OX382257.1, read as the reverse complement.
GAGATGATAGGAGCGAGGGTGACAACACACGAGCATATAAAGCTCTTTGTACTGTGATAACAGCTTTAAATCAGAGGTTTGCAAGTTTGTTTGTCTCACAAAGTTGTACAAAAGAAAGTTCTCCCTAAATGTAAAAAAAATCGGCCAAGTGCGAGTCGGACTCGCGCACGAAGGGTTCCGTACCATTATCTATAAAAATCGGCCAAGTGCGAGTGGGACTCGCGCTTAAGGGTTCCGTACCATTATCTATAAAAACTGCAAAAAAATCACATTTGTTTTATGGGAGCCCCCTTAAATATTTATTTTATTATATTTTTTAGTATTTGTTGTTAGAGCGGCAATAGAAATACATCATATGTGAAAATTTCAACTGTCTAACTATCACGGTTCATGAGATACAGCCTGGTGACAGACGGACGGACGGACAGCCTCTCAGCCTCAGTAATAGGGTTCCGTTTTACCCCTTGGGTACGGAACCCTAAAAACGGGGCAAGTTTTAGTTAAAATATATAGTCATACAGCTTCCTGCATTATATATCGCATCGTAGTGCACTCTGTGGAGTAGTAATCCTATAGTGTGTCGCCAGGAAGATAAAGGTGAACAGAATGGAAGACACGGCTGCAAGCCAGGAAGGGTTGTAAATTATTGAGTTAGCCGGGCCCTACCAAGGACTCTCAGTCGAATAGTTTATGAGTTTTATTGCTATATATTTCATGTCTATGCAGAGTGTGTTAAGATATTTATCAGGTACCTAGTAGATAAAGATGGAGATAAGTTACCCCGATAGTCGAAATTCGTTGAAATGGAAGTGCAGTGCAGATTAACGTGACTTTCTTTAATAACATTGACGTTTATAGTAATTTCTTAAAATATACGATATTAAATTATCCCAAATTACCAAATTTTATTACTATATCATAAGGTAGGTTGTGTCATGAAAATGACTACGAAGCAGCAATATAACCTAAGACTAGGTAGGTAATTAATGTTTACAAACGAAAGTTTCCTATCATCATGATTGTTATAAGGGAATTGATTTCAATTCAATTTCTATATAACAATTATTCATGGAACGTAGGTATGCACAAACATAATACTTCACCGACCCTTTCTCATCTCACTGCAGGGATACAAGTCTCCCTTCAGCCGAAAGTGTTTAGAGCATACTCCACCACGCTGCTCAACTGCGGATTAGCGGAGGCCAGTGTCTTTAAGACGCACGAAGGCCACTGATTTGACTTAACGACTGTCATCTATCCATAATAACCGGGACCGACGGCTTTACGTATCCTTCCAAACATGGAGAAGCTCAAGGTCAATAAACACATACATAGACAGGCTGGGATTCACGTTCCTTAACCTGCATGTTCGATTAGAGTGACACGCGCAACAACGCCATTGAGGACCTCTTACACTTAACAATTATATCCATGATTGAAGTAATTTGAAAGTAATTATTATATTATATTGTACGTTATATAATAGAATATATATAATAATTATAAATTTAATTATAATATTGTAATGTTTCTTTTTGCGTTTCTTATTTATTAATTGTTGTTTCCGAAATTCTAGTATACAGAAAAGAAACATGAATGAAAACTATGAGAAATGTAAAACATTAATTATTGATATTTGTATAAAAGAACACGTATATTTCTCCGCGATGGCTAAATAGCAAATGAAGATTTTCTATCTTTAAATATTTAATTCCTATGACACGTCGGATTTAATTAAAAGTATCTACTCGTATATAACTAAATTAAAAATAAAAATAAGGTGGTATTATGCACAAGATGCTGGTAGCGTTAGACTGACGTGGAGTAGTTTCAGGCATGAACATGAGGTCACTACGACCCCATATACATAAGATAATAGTACCTTATTTCAGGTCATTTGAATAAACCAGTTTATTACAAAATAGCTGAAAATTTAGGTCCACAGTCTTAAAGTCACGTAAAATTTTGGCTGGTAACAGATTTCACATAGTTCGCAGATGTGATTCCAAATTAAGAAAAATATTACTAGTCATATCAAATGGCCCTAATTAGTAGAATTACATGCATTTCCATTCCACCCTGTCAGTTATACACTAAGAGGCTGTTTTATTTTAGGCTCTAGAGCAGATTTATTTTAATTTGTTTTTATAAAGATTCGCACATAACTGAAATTTTACGGGATTAAGGAGGGTTGACGCTTTAGACTTTCTCCGTAAAATCGTAGTACTGAGCTTATATTTTCTTCGACGGATAAATTCCTTTTTTGCGGTATGCCCCATGGCACCTGACATAGTGTACAAATTTTTAGCAACACAATAAATAATATCTATGTATTTTTTTTTCTACATGTCCGAATCAACGGCTTTTTTTATCTTAACACCGACACTCTTTCTTACATCATCATAGCGAAATATCATAAATAATATGAAATCCAAATATAATACCACCTATTTGCAAGCATTTTCAGAATATTCTTTGTAGAAAGGCTAAGGCTAAGCTAGGAAAGAATCGACAATGGCGTTTGGAAATTATTCAGCACGGGCTTTTTATATCTCTAATTTACTTGACACTATAGTGACCAATTGATGTTGTCGTTATAATCTCCACATTATACAAGTTATAATTAAATTAACAATCACTTAGTGGTGTGAATAGATACGAACTTATCTCCATTAGGGATCTCTATTGCTAATCCATAATTACAGCGTAAATAGTTATTGATCTGCAATCAAGTTATCAATTTGAAAGTAATGATTATATTATATTGTACATTATATAATAGAATATATATAATAATTATAAATTTAATTATTATATTGTAATGTTTCTTTTTGCGTTTCTTATTTATTAATTGTTGTTTCCGAAATGCTAGTATACAGAAAAGAAAAATGAATGAAAACTATGAGAAATGTAAAACATTAATTATTGATATTGTATAAAAGAAGACGTATTTAATTCTTCGCGTTGGCTAAATAGCAGATTAATATTTTTCATCTTTAAATATTTAAATCCTTTGACACGTCGGATTTAATAGCTTTAATTGACGTTTATGGTGTAAATTAACGTCACTTTTGGAGATTTACAAGAGATGAATATTAAAGAAGCAAGCGAGTTGTCTAAGGACCACGTCTTATGGCGCTCGGGCGTCCCTGCCTACCCCGCAAGGGACCTGGCGTGAATTTATATATACGCATATACTATTGGAGGCTGTACGGACTGCACGGACATGGCAGTCGGTCTGTGTAAAAATCTGTATCGTCATTAAATCTTTAGCCTTAGGTAGCAGACCCCACCAATCCTAATGAATTATGGAATTAATTTATCGGAAAAATAAATATTTATTAATTATTAAAACGGGATAATGCTAAGAAGAAGAAGAATGTTATTCAGAAACTTACGAAGGACATGGTAGAGGGGTTTTATCAGGAACACCGTTCCTATATTAAATCTATATGTTTGTCTGTGTGTTTGTCTGTCGTTTTTATTCGAATATTCGAATTTTGACTTCAGATTTGGATTCAGCATAAAAAGTAGAATAGGTATGTTCAGAAACACCGTTCCTATCTCTTAAGGAACATGGTCAAAATGGCCGACAAATAAAAAAAATTGAATTGTTATATAATTGACAAGTCAAGTGTTCCTGTGGCAATGCAAGCTTGCGCATTCTCAACTGGTTTTTATTGCGTATGTCACGCAAGGGGTTCCCAGTGGGCGAGCGCTCTGATTGGCTCAGGATATTTGAACCTAATAAAAATATATCTATAATAAAAATAAGTTTGTTTTGTTTACTTGTGCGGCCAAAATATGGTTAACTATTAATTTTATCTTCTCCTCTAAGCCTAAGGATTTAGCGAAGATGTAGATTTTGACATTTTAGAGAACAATGACAGCCCAGTGGATAAAGAACTCGCTTTGTAACCGCTTGGTTCACGGTTCTAATCCTTGTGGAGGCATGTACCTACCACTAAATTAGTGTTTTCAAATTGATGCACATATTTCTGTTTATCACTTGCCCGGCAGTGAAGGTAAGAAGTGAATTGAAGGCGTGAAGAAACCCGCACGTCCCATAAATATATTTATAATATATATATATATTTCGAAAAACGTGTGGTATAATCTAAGAGAGATCTTATTTCCCTCTATTTCCCTCTTGGTTTTGGAGGTCTAACGGTAATCGCTCTATGTTCAAACCCGTATCTTCGCTTAAGTAGCCAACTCGGCTATTGCTAATGGATAAGGAAACGAGGTAATGGTGGGAAAAAGTCGATTTTGACATGGAGCGTCTGTCATCAAACCTCCAAACCGAGGGACAAAACAAGATGTTTCTTATATTAGGTTACAAATTAATTTCTGTTATTGATTTCCGAGCTATCTACACTAACCCCTATCCCCATCCCACTGCAGAGATACGGATCTCCCTTTAACTGTAGAGATTTTGAGCATACTCTACCACGCTGCTTAACTGCGGATTAGCGAAGGCCAGTGTTTTCAAACCGCCCCAAGGCTATTGACTTACCTATCATCTATCGACAACAGCTGGGACCGACAGCTTAAGGCCTACGCAGACCGGGACGGCATAGCAAAGGATTTTGCCGCCAGTCAGCGCACATTAGCCGCATAGATACTGCGGCATTCCAGCGCCTTGCCACGACATTCCAGCGCCTTGCCACGGCATGCCGCAGCATGCTGCGTCGCGTCTAGTCTAGTATGCCTCGGCAGCTCTTACTACCCAATACACATTTCAGTCATCAGTTGCATTTGATCGGTTGTTGTTGTTTTGTCTAAGTTTTAAAATGGTAGATTGGGATTTGGTGTTAATATCGACGCAAATGGTTTGCAGCATCCTGCCGCGGGAGGCCGTGGCGCGTCTTTCAATGCCGGGCAATGATATTCTTTTCGATGCCACGGGATTATTTTAAAGCATAGGAATTGTCGTATTTCTATTTCAACATGTTTGAATATTCATTGGTAAAAAATTAAATCCTTCGCCATGCCGTCCCGGCCTGCGTAGGCCCTTAACGTGCCCTTCGAAACACGGATAATAAATAAATATTGTCGGACAAATTACACAGCGCTACCTAGCTCCAAAGTAAGCGAAGCTTGTGTTATGGGTACTAGACAACTGATAAACATACGTAAACATATTTTTTTTTTGTAAATACGTACTTATTATACATAGAAAATACCCAGACCAAGACAAACAGACATGTTCATGCACACAAATGTTTGTACCGTGTGGGAATCGAACCCACGAGCGTTGGTGTCAAAGTAGCGTAACAATGCGTTTCACCACCGCGCTACCGAGCTCGTCTAAGCTCGAGATAGGTAAACCCATCCATAGACAAGCTGCGGTTGATGCTACTTAACATGCATATTCGGTTAGAATCACACGCACAACAACGCCATCGAGCTCTCCGGATAGGATATACAGCACAATACGTAATACTGAAACCCAAATACTAACCAATTCTTCCGCTGAACACATGTAGAAGAATTGTTTATGCTGCTCATCTTAAACGTCAAATAAAACCGATCGTAGAGACTTTGCGATGAGACCCAGATAGGGTTGTCAGTTAAGCTTTTATGAGGTAAGTTTTTGTCACTTTATGTGCCGCTATCATGACTTCTATTTTATAGCAAGCAAACCCTTTCTAGTCTCGACGTTATAACTTTATTTTGCTGATATAATGAATTGCAGAGCATCTTCACATTTATAACCGACTACAAAAAGGTGGAAGTCCTATTCATCACGAATGTTAAGTGGAGTTGCTTGCTTGGAGAGGATTCTTCAATCGGATATGGAGTGCTTAGTGTAGACTACTGTGCTTGCAACATAAGAAACATAGATTATGCATTGCCATCTCTGTTACTAAAACAAAAACTCCTCGAAAGTTTACTAGTAACTCATTGATCGGAACACAACACTCCATCTCATTCATTTGATTGTGGTTTTCTGTGAGGAGGTGTAGGTAGTACGTTTCTCCATAAACATGTTAGCTCACTTTCTTAATATTTAGTTTTTTTAATTTTAACAGAAGCGTGAAATATACAGCAAAAAAACGGCAAAAAATACACTCCTGTTCAGTATAGTTCAGCAGGCCATTGATGTACCTACAGTGATGTACAGAAAAGGTGATAATGGACGTAATATATAGAAATAATAATGAATACCAACTTTTCTTTTTCTTTTTACTCATTGTTAATGATTATATAGTAAAAGCATGTGCTGAAGTTTTTCAAATACTGCTAAACGTAGCTCGACGCGTCTCTCGATTTCTTAGTTGTAGTTACCGCAGCTAAACAGCAGTAATAGTCCTAAATAGAGTTAATCCATTATTAACTACTCCAATTATAACATTCTTGGCAAAATTCTGGCTGCTGGTAATGATTTAATTGTACACGATTTTTATTTTGTCATGGTTACCCACCGGTATCATCGGACGGAACACCTTTACCAAATTTCAATTTCTCTGAATAGCTCTTCAGGTTGTACGTTGGTGTGCGTTTATTATTTATTTAAAGACAGCAAGAAACCTATGATAGAGTTTCATAATTACTTGTAATATTTTACGACATTATAAAGTGGCAACCCTACATAGCAGCGGATAATTTAAGCGGTCTGAAGATAAAGCGCGTTCTGAGGTCCCGCATACATTACTCGCCCCATTGTTTTGAACAAGTGAAAGACGTCCAATCACGATCGTAGGATTGAATGGTGGCAGAATAGGATCTTATTAAAAAGGACTTTATTTTTAATTGTAAGTTAATTCAATTGTACATTAGGACTGCCCTAGAATCTGATCAGTCTCACTTCACTTCGTAATATTGATATTTTTTCTCTGATAAACTTTCATATGTGCTTGCTTCACCACCTTCTTTGAAACTTCACTGGATCCTCTCATTTGCACCCTGTCAAGTTGCTAGACAACGAGTATATTCTATAACTTCACGCCAAATCCCTTACGGGGTATGCAGAGAGAACCGAGCGCCACGCGACTCGATCCTTACATACCTCACTCGCTTCTTTCACATTCATTGCTCTTTTCATGCACGCTCGCCGGTTTCTAGGGCTCCTGACATCACCTTATATATACATAATTATTTTTATATTATATACATAATTATTTTTATATTATATACATAATTATTTTTTGTGACGTCAGGAGCACTAGAAAACGTCGTGAGTGCATGAGAAGAGCTATGAATATCAAAGAAGTGAGTGAGGTGTGTACGGACCGAGTGTTATGATGCTAGATTTTTTTTTTTTTTTTTCAACGTCGGTAGTCATACAAGCATTCGACCGATCCGATGTAAATCGTTACCGTGGCCTATGAACGCATGTAATACATTAAGTATTACTCGCGCGATGCCTTCTCTGCTGCTAACACAGTAACTCCTTTGGATTGATTAATTGCCTCTGCCTACCCCGCAAGGGATTTTGCTTGAAGTTATAGACAGATAATTATTTATTACGAGTATAATAATACACACTTTTATGTTATGTGGAACGTATGAAACAGTTTTTAAACAATATGTCGGCAACGCATGAGTGACGCCTCTGGTGTTGCAAATGTCCATAGGCTACGGTGACTGTTTAACATCAGGTAGGCGTATGCTTGATTGCCACCGTAATGGTATAAAAAAAAAATGTGCCTAGCAGATTCAGGAGTTGGGAGCAGTGATAGCCCAGTGGATAAAGAACTGGCCTATTAAACAAGTGGTCCCCTGTTCGAATCCTGGCATGTATCACTAAATTCGTGATTTTATTTTATACAACGTAAGCATACGGCCCACGTAATGTAAAGCGGTTACTGTAGCCTATTAACGCTTGTAATATATTAAGTATCACTCGCACGATGCCACCTCTGCTGCTTACATAGCATCTCCTCGGGAGCTTACTGGTGACCTAAGCCTAAGCATTCGGGGAAAATACTTTGTTTTGCTCAGAACTGTGGGCATACCTCCACAACCCAGAGGGAAAACCAGACCTTTCTTAGGTAAAGTCACACGTCTTTCGAGATATATCTTGGCCGTGCGGGTTTCCTTGCGATGTTGTCCTTCACCGTCGAGCATTTGACAATTACAAAATTCCGAAAACACGAATGTCGAGCTCGGTAGCTCTGTCGTAAATGACGCGACTTTGACACCAACTATGAGGGATTCGATTCCCACACCAGACAAACATTTGTGCGCATGAACATGTCTTTGGACTGAGTGGTGAGACTGGGTTTTAAGAGGACACGTCAATGCAACCCGTCTGGGAACGTACCACCACCTCACATAAACCGCAGCAAATAACAACACCCTAGAGGGTTGTTGTGTTCCTGCAAGTGAGTGAGGTTACCAATAAGCTCCCGATTAGTAGCTATGTTAGCAGCTGAGGTAGCATTGCGCTGTATAATGTGCTGCAAGCGTTCAAAGGCTACTGTAACCGCTTTACATGAGGCTGGCCGCATGCTTGAGCGCCTCTCGATATATGAAAAGAGATCGTTTTACTAACAGGTTTCATATTGACTAAACCAGACTACCCATCAAATCATTAAGTAAATACCTCGCACATAACTTAACTACGTGCTTCCCTTACTTAATCACTTCATAGCACTTAGTATCACTAGAGATAGCTTAGTACTTAGCTTTGTTGTTGAGTTCAGTGCAAACAATTTTGTTCCATTACTGTGATAACTCAAATTTATTTGTCGTAATTATATACATAGATGGTTTTAAGGTAAATGTATGTATATCTTCACGCCAGGCGCTCGGTTCTCACTACCTATGCATGGTAGGTAGAGAGAACCGAGCGCCACAAGACGCGGTCTTTACGTCCCTCACTTGTTCTGTATCAATGAAAGTGATGGGTATTATTGTACCACTATTTTTTTATACAACGTCGGTAAACATACATCCATACGGCCCACCCGACGAAAAGCGATTAGCGTAGCCTATTAACGCTTGTATCGCAGTCACTCTCGCGATGCCAGCCTCTGTTGATAACACAGCAACTCCTTAGGAGCTTACTGTAAACCTCACTCACTCGCAAGAATACAACAACCATTACCTATGAACGCTTGCGAGATGTAAGTGCCACTCGCGCGATGCCACTGCACTGCTAACATAGCAACTAATTAGGAGCATACTTAGTGGTGACCTGACTCCCTGACCAAAATCCAGAAACCCTTCAGGGAGTAGTTATTTGGCTGCAGGGTAGGTAGAGAGAACCGAGCGCCACAAGACGCGGTCTTTACGTCCCTTACTTGTTATTTTTATACGATGTCGAGAGGCATACATGGCTCACTACGAGTATAAATGTAAAGTGGCTACTTAAGACTAAGTGTACAAATAGTGTGAAAATTACTTTGTTTAGAGCATATTGTCAGACCTTCTACACTTGCAGCCTGTGGGTCAACTTTAATCAGAGGGCGAGTGGCGTCCTGTGTGTACAATATAACAACATGTTCAGGGCGTTGTTGGGGCTGCCACGACATTGCAGTGCGTCAGGGATGTTTGCTGAAAATCGGGTAGATGACTTTTATTGCATTATGCGTAAAAGGGTCGCCTCCCTGATAAGGCGGCTGCGTGGCAGTTCCAACAGCCTCCTGAAGACGGTAGCTGACAGATTGCACGGACCGATGTTTCAATGTTACAGTGACATGCATGCGCCTCCATTACCCCCTAGTGGAATAGGTAGATGTAAAAATGATGATATATAACTCTATTTGTATTATTTTGCTATTTTTGGACTTAAAATGTATTCATTAATGACTATCTGTTATCATAATTTTTGACATCTGAAATATTAATCAATTTATAATAATAATGTTAATTATATGGATAATTTGTTCTGAAATAAAAGACATTTAATTTAATTTAAGACACTTCTGCTACTAGCAGCTCCTTAGGAGCTTACTGGTGATCTCAGTCACTCGCAGGAACACACCGACCCTGCAGACAATTGTTATTTTACATGCACTTTGATCTAACCTGCTTTGTGTGCTTCAGCCACCAATTAGTTCATGCATCCTAGCGCCGGCCGGCACCCACCCACTACTGTTAGTAAATGCAACATGCCGACGCTGCCATGGCTGCTCCGCATGCCCCCACCACCACCGCGGCAGCCGAGGCAGAGACTACCGGAGCAGCCATGGCAGCGTCGGCATGCTGCAGTTACTAATAGTAGTGGGTGGGTGCCGGCCGGCGCTAGGCCGCATGAACTAATTGGTGACGGAAGCACACAAAGCAGGTTAGATCAAACTGCATGTAAATTTGACTTTCGCAAAATAACGCCTGAATCTATTAACTACGAGTATTTAATTGTTATTTTGCTGAGATTTTCTGTGAAGTGGAGGTGTTTCCCCAGACGGGCTTCTTAGATGCGCCCTAACTCTCTTAAACTGCAGCACATATTGTTTCGGTGTCCCGCATTCTCCAAACAGAGGTATGATTTGGAGCAGGAGTTGGGATTGCGGGTCACCGAAACAACGGTCTCCGAAATAGTGGTGGGGAAACGTAGAACAAAATTTTTAAAATACTGCGTCAGTCTAGCCACGGCTACTATAGATCGTAACAAGCAGAACAGCTCCGCCTAGGACTAATGTTGTATACCTCGGCTATATTTTGTATAGCCGATGGGATCGCGGTGGCTAGGTAGAGCTGTGACGCTCGCTGTCGCCCGTTTTTGGAAATTAAACTGAAAGATGAATGTAAGAATGATTTGTGGAATATGAAAGCGAGCGTGATGTATGAATGTGTTTATTTATATTAAAAACAACAAAATGTGAATAAAACCATATTGTGTAAAAACTGCCTTGCCCACGGCAGGGGTGTAAGTTTATAAAAAAACAAAATTAAAAAAAAAAAAAAAAAAAACTCTCTTAAACTCACTAAGGTGACGAACAAGAATAGGGCCTGAGGAAATGGGCCTACAGGTGCTGAATGTAGGAGGCAACCCAACATTTGACACCGTTAGGGGCAACAAGACGTACACGAGCCACGTCGATGTGATGGCTTGCTCAGCAAACATGTTTGAACTGATGAAAGTATGGAAAGTGGATGTAGGAATCACGAGTTCTGAGCACAATGTATTTGGAGTTAGGCTTATTAAATCAAAAAGAAAATAAATAAATAGAACAACTCGTATATATAATACAAATAAAGCTAATTGGAACAAGTTTCGTGACAAAATGTCCCAATTAATAGCTCACGAAGAAATTACTGTATGTGAAATTATAAAAATAATAGACAAAAGAGCAACTGTTAACTTCTAATTAGCCCGTACTAGATAAAATATCTGATTCTGTCAGAGGAACGAATGACACAAAAAAAAACAAAGTAGCCCAACTGGGGAAGTACCTCTACCTCACAGAAATACGCAGCCAAACAACAAAACCCTGGAGAGTTGTGGCGTTCTTACGTGTGAGTCAAGTTACCAGTAAGCTCCTAATTAGTTGCTATGTTAGCAGTGCAGTGGCATCGCGCGAGTGGCACTTATATCTCGCAAGCGTTCATAGGTAATGGTTGTTGTATTCTTGCGAGTGAGTGAGGTTTACAGTAAGCTCCTAAGGAGTTGCTGTGTTATCAGCAGAGGCTGGCATCGCGAGAGTGAGTGCGATACAAGCGTTAATAGGCTACGCTAATCGCTTTACGTCGGGTGGGCCGTGTGGATGTATGTTTCCCGACGTTGTATAAAAAATAGTGGTATAATAATACCCATCACTTTCATTGATACAGAACAAGTGAGGGACGTAAAGACTGCGTCTTGTGGCGCTCGGTTCTCTCTACCTACCATGCATAGGTAGTGAGAACCGAGCGCCTGGCGTGATGATATACATACATTTACCTTAAAACCATCTATGTATATAATTACGACAAATAAATTTGAGTTATCACAGTATTGAAACAAAATTGTTTACACTGAACTCAACAACAAAGCTAAGTACTATTAAAAATGTCGAAAAGGAAACGAGACATCACTAGGAATGTGTCATGTGAAACAGTGATTCCCCATGACGCACCTGCAGGGTTAATCCGAAAACTCATTCCGATGTATCAGTATTGGAATTAAGATCACAAATCAAATTACTAGCCCCATATCGATTAAATCTTGATGGTTGATTGTCTCGTTTGACACCATTAATGAAATTCAATCCCGTGTTGAATACGTTGTAGTCGAAATAACAATATTACTCAAAACTTTTTTCATACAAGGCATACAAGCATACGGCCCATCTGATGTGAAACGGTTATCGTAAGCTATTAACGCTTTCAACACTCTCGTGATGCCACCACTACTGATAACACAGCAGCTCCTTAGGAGCTTACTGGTAACTTGACTCATACGTAAGAACGCCACAACTCTCCAGGGATTTGTTGTCTGGCTGCGTATTTCTGTGAGGTAGAGGTACTTCCCCAGTTGGGCTACTTTGTTTTTTTTTGTGTCATTCGTTCCTCTGACAGAATCAGATATTTTATCTAGTACGGGCTAATTAGAAGTTAACAGTTGCTCTTTTGTCTATTATTTTTATAATTTCACATACAGTCATTTCTTCTTGAGCTATTAATTGGGACATTTTGTCACGAAACTTGTTCCAATTAGCTTTATTTGTATTATATATACGAGTTGTTCTATTTATCTATTTTCCTTTTGATTTGATAAGCCTAACTCCAAATACAATGCCAGTGTGATCCGAACTCGTGATTCCTACATCCACTTTCCATACTTTCATCAGTTCAAACATGTTTGCTGAGCAAGCCGTCACATCGACGTGGCTCGTGTACGTCTTGTTGCCCCTAACGGTGTCAAATGTTGGGGTGTCTCCTACATTCAGCACCTGTAGGCCCATTTCCTCAAGGGCGCCTAACATCACCTTTCTAATCAACTATGCTACTACCTCACCAGGTACTTTTAGCGTTTGTGTCCCCTCCTATTAAAAGTTTCATTGGCCCTATATGATATTGTATGTTCTTAAGCTGATCCAGGTATGGATCTATAGGTTGGTCTGGCTCGAAGAAAAAGGAGACCGTAGCGACTTTCCACGCAACAGTCCGAATCCTTACTACCACGATGTTATTGGTAGTGAATTCTGGGCATTGGACAACATCTAGGTCCTGGTCAAAAATCGCTATCGCTGACTTAACTGTCCCGTTTCCCTGACCGGTGTGCTGGAATATACGTGCCCCCCTGTAATCCCTCAATCTTCTGGAGCCACCGACGTACGGTTCCTGAATCCACGAAAAAGTATTACTCCTGTCTTTAGCTGCCAGCATGAGCTCGTTTGTAGCCAACTCCTTCCTCTGTAGGTTTGCTTGGACTACTGCATATATTTTTTCCGTGGGCAAGGTATGGGGTGCCACTGGAGTGCCTTTGGTGTCCCCAGCAATAGGCTACTGCGGACCGTGCCAAAGTCTCCCATTTACATCTCACTGGACAGTCTGGCTCATCGCGTTGTGCTCCCTAGCTTCCACGACGAACAACTTACAAACATTCTACGGTCTTTTGCTTTCCTGATCCTTTCGACTTTGGGCTACTTTGTTGCGCCCTAGCTCTCTGCAAAACATCCAGACCAAACAAGCAGACATATTCATATAGGTTCACAAATGTTTGTCTTGTGTGGAAATCGAACCCACGAGCGTTGGTGTTAAAGTAGCGTTACTAACCATCGTCAAAAACTTTACAATCGGATTGATATTGGAATTTGCATCAAGAAAACCCTAATGGTGGGTTTTTGGCGATGTCATGGGAAATTAACGTAATTTTACATAGCTATTATATGTGGGAGGTAAAGCAAGCATTCGTCCTTTTCCTATAATAGCCCAACCTTATGTTTAACACCATTTGCGAATGCCCCATTAGATAATGCGCCATGGCAGGTGCCAAGACCTTCTTATGCGCATATTATTTCATTGATTGTATAGTCGCAGTAAAAGTGCTACATTACATAAATCTTCTAGAATTACAGCAGCAGAAGTACAGCAAATAGCGCCTTGCCCGTGATTTCACAGAGATAACATTATTACTTGTATATTGCAAATATAAGTACGTATGAACAAACATAAGGAAAACATTATAAGGAAAATAGGCGGTCATAAGGGCTGACGACTGAAGTGAAAACTAACCAGTTGAGAATGCGCAAGCTTGCTTTGCCAGAGGAACACCTGGCTCGTCAATTATATAACATTTTTTTTTTTAATTTAGCGGCCATTTTGACCATGTTCCTTAAGAGATAGGAACGGTGTTCCTGAACAGTCCTATTCTACTTTTTTATGCTGAATCCGAATCTGAAGTCAAAATTCGAAAAAAGCGACAGACAAACGCACAGACAAACATGTAGAATTCATATAGGTACGGTGTTCCTGAAAACTTGCACATCAGATTACTGTTAAGATTGCACTAGAAATTGGAATGTTGGTCACGTGAACCCTTAAGGTTTTTCCGTACCAATAATCGTCAAAAACGCGGAGGATATTTACGCTGCAATAAGTACATACACATACAGAAGTACTATAAAACTCTAAAATATTGATGGAAAATATTAAAAACAAGTTGAAAGAAAATTATTTTCTAAATCACGAATTTTTATTCACGTCATATACTTAGGACTTGCATCTGTATACCAGTTTTATAGCTGTGCACCTAAAATTGAAATAAATTAAGTTTAGATGTAATTGCTTATTACCATTTTTAGAGCTAAAGTCAATTTTATCTTTCTTACAAAAGGGTAGAAGGACACATCATAGCATCCCGATATCCCGAAGTAGCTCCTCCTTACAAAGTAAAGCAGGTAAATACCACTACCATAGGAGTTGTGTTCCTACGAGTAAGTACGATTACAAGTAAGTTCCTGAAGAGCATCGGGAATGGCCACGCACGACCGATACTCCTTGCATTGCATTCATAGGCTACGATCACCATTTTACCCACTCTTGACGTAGTATAAAAACAAAAATATCATTCGCATTCCCCTATACCTTGAACACTTGCTACGATCTGAACAATGTGATCAAATTTTATTAACTTTATTGGTTACAAAAGAAGAGACATACTCGAATGTCTCTTTAATAGGCACGCAACATACATACGGCGCGGCTTTATAAAAAATGGGCAACTTCTTTCCACGTTCAGTACCGCTGCAATAGATGGGGAACAATAAGTAAGTTACCATCAAAAGGGTGCCGTTAAATTTAGTGAAAATCAACTTTGCGATTGACTCAAGAAAAGGGGTTACGATATGTGGATGGAGCTTTTATAGGGGACAATAAAAAAGCCATTTTCATCGTTTACGGCTACTCGTAATTTTTTTATAATAGCCTTCGAAATAATAGGTACGGATGGTTCAACAACTTGAGTTTCTGAAGTTAGAGGATGCAAGATGTTGGTGCTATTACATTTTATCGTCAGGGAAGTGGAAAATGTCTAATATAGTTTCTTGTCTACAAGAGAAGTCGGTGTATGTGACCGAAATATTTTTGAGTGATTCGTCCTAGTTTTAAGTTAAAAGAAAAAAAATTCAAGAAAGAAATAGAACGTATGTTTTAAAAAAAAATCGTAATGCTTATATCTTTTTTTCATGAGTGTATTCGCGACAGTCATACTGATGAAAATGGAGAAGTTCAAGCTCTGTAAACTCTTGAACTAGTTAGGTATCCTCGTGATGGTTAACCCGATTAATATGGTTCCATGACTCTGGCTGGTTGTATAGTTTTGTATAAAAGTTGGTAGCTATATTTATGATCTCTTTTCGGGATGTACATTTGATAGAGCCTGGTTGAAGTGATGTAATCCTTTTCTTTCTTTGATCTATTCAGTTCCTTGGAAGCTTTTTGACGGATTTCGAATTTTCGAGCTGTCTTTTTATAGTGTCTATTTTATCGGTGCTATAGCATCTTCTTATTTCCTTCTTTGTAGTCTTGTAAATAATTTTTAGCCTCTCTTTATCGGACTTATTCAGTTTTAGCCTATTTTGTATTGTGTTTCTTTCTTTCATGAGTTCTAGTGCCTCTACTGACAAAATTCTTTGTCTATATTTTGATGACACTTGAAACGGCAGCGATGTCATTTGACATGAGTGCCAACCCTACAAAAACCTCTTTACCTTTACAGACTTTTTTGAAGAACCTCTCTCTTCTGATAACTCTTATAGAGTTAACTGAGGAATTTCCTGCCATCGGAGAGCCGTGTGGTTTTAAAGGAAGCTTTTGTTCAATATTGCGCCAACCGCTTCCTTCTCTCAACTCGAAACACACATGTTGTACTATCGGTAGAACACATAAAAGGAGGCACAAAGCAAAAAATATGTAGTCCAAATCATTGTATCTTGCGAGTATATTTTTTTATGAATGTTCCTATTTTTTTTATAAAATGGCGTTATGCTATAGGTATTCAACTTTGGCGTACAATTGGTGTTTTTCGTTTTTGATTATACGAGTATATCGATGAATTAAAAATCTATTACTTTTATTATTTTCAATGTGGGCGGCATTTTAGGCATGTAAACTATAGATTGACACAGCCTTTATGTTGCATTTAAAAAGGTGGTTTGAAAAGCAAATCCAATTAAGTTGAATTTATAACAAATACCTTCTTTAAAATTAGGTTATGTAATACAAGTTGATCGTTTCGTTCCATTTCTTAATTAATCGGGTAATAAACATTATTTAGCTCGGATTACAGATAAACATTATTTAATGGACTGACTAAATACAATGATATAGAGCACCAATAATCTTAGACCCCAAAAACGTTGCATCAAATCAAGCGTTATGAACGATTGCAATACATTACACTACATACACTTGCAATACATACAGTTACGGTAACCGCTTTAAATCAGGTGGGCCGAATACTTATACGAGTATGCCTACCGACGTTGTATATAATTAAAAAAAACACTCTATCCGCGATGCCCTACTCACCCTTGACATCTTAATTAATTTGATAGAGTAAACAAAGTTATTGTGCTTCAAAGACCTTGCTTTGAAGCATTGATTATGAATCAAATATATCTTCGTTCAGAACTTACCAATGTTTGTTGCAAACTTGTCAAACTGTTGGCGTTGATATTACGTATAAAGAACACAAGTTTGGAAATAGTTGTATTGACATTACGCGACATGGAATATCATGGAATATTAGAACCAAAATTTCTACTTTGATATTGATGTTAGTGGAATATCAGTCTTAACGTACAGGAGGTAAATAGAAATTTCCTACGTATTAAATTGGGGTTTAAATTAAACTTATCTTTATTCAATCTTATGTAGGTGGTAGTCAAAGAAATGGGGATCAGCTTTTTATCATAAAGTGCCTATGCCAGAAGGCAACGACCTTTTGTTACGACATAATATAGATGAATTTTGGTTAATTAGGAAATATTATTTAATACTTGAACGGTTTTGTTTCTTTTTTTATACGACCTCGGGAGGCTTACAAGAATACGGCCCACCTAATGGAAAGCAGTATGGTGTTGTAGCTACATTTCTATCGTTTATATCAAAAATTTTATTACACCACTTGATAGCTAAAGAATCCATGGATTCGTTACATTGAGTGAGGACTATGATACATCGCGCAAGGCGGAAGGGAGCGCCGCCATTTTGAGATCATTTTGCTGCATCATATAATTTCCTTTAGCGTAACTGACTTCCGTTTACCACTTAGAAAGACGTATTCACGTACAACTTGCAGCCGTGTCCACGACACACCACGTTTTTTAGAGTGAGTTTGATTTTGAGTTTATTCTGCAATATAATTTTTTTTTGCTTAAAAGTGTGCAATACGTGTATCTGGTATAGATAAAAAAAACTGTTAAGTTTATGTAATACCGTTTAATAGTTCCATTTCTATTTTATTAATACGGCTATTAATATGGTATTTGACAATTTTACTTACAGGGTCGGCAGCGCATGAGTGACGCCCCTGTTGTTGCAAATGTTCATAAGCTACAGTAACTGTTTCCCATTAGTCAAGTGGTACACTAGTTTGCCACCTTAGTGGTATAAAAATATCTTTAGCTTCAATATTTAAGGGGCTCCCATATGAGAATGAGGAATTCTTTGAGCTATACAAAGTGTAAAGAATTGTCCGGTATACATTTTAGAAACCTTTTTTCATGTAAAGTTCACATATATACGATGGTATATTCTGGAAACATCATCATACCATCTTTGTATGGTACTATATTAACACAAATAGCCTAACAGCAAGTATCTTGTGCTCATTCAAATGCCTATTGCTTTAAAAACGGTCGTAAATCTCAAATTTATTACTAATAGTCCGAACATATATATCCCCAGTCCAATTATTATGTAAAATATAGTCGGCAATAAAATATGTCACGAGGAAGCTGTGTAGATTCTCTTACATTATTTATTAACTTCAGTTATATTAAATTGGAGGCATATTCTGAAAATCTATCAAAGCGAAAGGCAAACATTTGCGGCGCATAATTACAAAATTGCCTCCCCGCAATCTCGAATCACATTGTAACAAAGTCACAAAATACTCATCAGTGGAAACACCCCGGAATGGTCCCTAACGATTCATTACATCTCGAGAATGGCCTGTAAAACAGCTAATTGCTTACTTTAATCTCCCATCAACATAAAACGGTCCAATTTGAGATAGATTACAGATCGCTTGAAGATTTTGTGTAGATTTATTAACAATATTGTTTGGAACAATTACTAAGATACAAATAAGGATAATTAATTAGATATTACAGTACCCTTTAAAGGCATTTTCTTCTACGTACAGTGAAGTTGTGGAAGATTCTTCACAACAATGCTTGTCTTTAAAATATTTCTAATTATCGGGGATCCCCATATTTGTTTTTTTTATTACACATGTCAGTAAACAGTAGGTAGCTTTAACAAGTTTACATAAATTTCTTATTGTTACGTGAACATGTTCTTTTACATTATAGTTCTTTGCGATTGCAAAGTGATTTGCAGTTGGTAATCTAACCGCGACCTAATGTAACAACCCATGTTATTTTGTCAGTTTCTTCTAACCTTCACAGTTTTGTTTTTTAGTTTAATGGCTTCGTACACTTAAATGAGAAGCTCTATGGCGTCGTTACGCATGACACTTTAATCCAATATGCAGGTTCAGCAGTATGTCCCTACAGTGGGTTGCGAAAGATGGCCCTATATGCTAGTGCTTTACAGTGCATAATATGTTAATTTTCCATACATATCCCAGCGATAGTGTAAAAAAAATAACACTTTATAGTACCTAGTCAATTTTACATATATTTCCGACGTGTTCTAAACACAATAACGCAGTAAAGCCAATTTTCGCACTTTTAATGCATTATCCTACCGATATTAATTAAGTACTGGTTAATCACTTGCATTATAATACAGTATCGCTATTATGAATCCAAAAATCAATACAATATTAACACTTTGTAATAAAGAAGACCCGTATGATTCTCAACTCTGGCTTGCATTAAATGGCCGTCCAGAGAAGAGTCGCATAAAGCAATGTGTTCCAGGCAAGGAAGTGTTAAAGGGCACGACGCCACAAGTACTTTCGGAGAAAACCCCCGAGTTACGCCAGTGTTGATCCCAGCCCACTTTCTTTGGCATTTCGGGTGTCTATCTAATGAGTGTCGAGCCACCTCCTATTGGAAGTAGCAATCAGATATGATAGCCATGGTAAGCGTCCCACTTCTGTAATAGTTCAGTACCAGTAATTAATTTAGATTTCAATAAATTAGCCCAACAATTTCCCACGTACTCGCAATAGTCCCAATATTGTCGAGACTTGACCATGACAATGTAGTCCCATTGATATCCTTCGGAACAGGAAAGGGACCTCAACGCATTGGATCCATGTCCCCGCGCACGTCATTAAATGATTTAGATATGTATATATCATGACTACATAACACGTGAAGCTAAACATAAATACCACTGCGTTATAAACAGAGACAAAGGAAATATATTACGTTATTTTGTGCGGTTTACAGAAAAGAAAACGAAAAAATAATGTTAGTTAATTGTATTTGAAACATATAACTTATAATTAACAACCGTTATGATTGTTAACTTACATTAAATAAAATTATTTCCAGGTGAACATGACATGATGCCAGCGCAATTGATTATATCTGTGGATAAAATATGAGAGGTTTTTTAGAGCCCCGTTCGTTAAATTAAAAACGAACCCCTTATAGGATCACTCGTGTGTCTCTAAAAGGCAATTTAAATAGAATCTACTGGAATATGTAAGTTTAAATTTAGACAAAAAGAAAGAAAGAAAAAGATAAGAAATAAGAAGAGGCATGCTCTGTTGGTTCGGACATGTAGAAAGAATGCAAGATGAAAGAATGACGACGCAGATATACAATGCAAAAGTAGAAGGATGTAGGAGCCGAGGAAGGCCAAGACTTACTTACCATGATCAAATTGGTCGTGTTCTATCAGAAGGTAATGTCAGGAGCCCTAGAAACCGGCGAGCGTGCATGAAAATAGCAATGAATGTTAAAGAAGCAAGTGAGGTATGTAAGGATCGAGTCGCGAGGCGCTCGGTTCTCTCTGCCTATCCCGTAAGGGATTTGGCGTGAAGTTATAGATAGATAAATTTAGACATATGAATTGCCCAAATACAAATTTGTAACGAAAATAAAAGGATTATGAAAATGGGGTAACTTTGTAGGGTACGTAAATTTGATAAATAAAAAAGTTTCTCAAACTGTACCATGTGACATGTAAGATATTTTTTATTTTGTGTCAAATATATATTTACTAGATATTTACATAATATTAAAATTTAATTAATAAATATAATTTAATTTACTTTTGAAGTATGGTAAGGAATACCTACTTAAATATAAATAATCTAATATAATAAGTAATACTTTTCTTATGGCGCTCGGTTCTCTCTGCCTACCCCGCAAGGGACCTGGCGTGAAGAATACATACAAACTTTCTAAGTTATTTAAGTAAACATACAAAAATATACTTTCTTCTAAACTGCTATGCTAAAAATGTTTTAAATTATAATAAAGATATTAGTTAAAACCTTTAAGAAGTCCATGCTTTAAAATAATATGAAAAAGCTGCCAATATTGTACGTATAAACTTACCTTTGCTGTTGCAATGTATGGGAGAATATGTTATTCAACAACAATGTTAAAGATACTCTTGGTACAAATTATAGGTAAATTATCAATCGACTTATCCAGGTTAGGCGTCTGTCACTCCTCGTACTAGAAATTATAGCGTAAATAATATATTCAGCAATTTTTTTTCATTCCACTAAGGTGGCAAACAAGTATACGGCTTGCCCGATGGTAAGCAGTTACCTCAACCTATACACATTTGTAACATCATGGGTGTCACTCTTGCGTCGCGGACCCTGAACTGAAAACTGAAATTTCTCTCTACAATCAATTACCGTACACACAAAGTTTCAATAATTTGATGAAGATACGAACTACTCAAAATTACATGTAAGCCCAGATCAGTTGGTGTGTTTTTTTTATACAACGTCCGGGGACATGCTTGTATGTCCGGACGTTATATAAAAAAAAATGTGTTAGTACAGTGCTTTTTAATCATGTCTCTTTCTATACACTGTTGAGACGTAAAGCGGTTACCGTAGCCTATAAACGCTTGCAACAATATCACTAGCTTATGACACCTCTTCTGTGAATCCCTCAACACCTTAGAAGCTTTTGGTTGGATCTCAATCACAAGCAGGAACACAACAACCATCCAGCGAGTTGTTATTTGCCATGGTTTTCTGTAAGGTGAAGGCACTTCACCAGATAGGCTGCTTTGATGCACTCTACCTCTCTAAAACCCCAGTTCAAGACAAACAGACAAGTTCGTACACCCTACTGCGTGTTCTTTTTGGGAATCGACCCCACGAGCCTTGGTCCTTGGTGCCTTGGCGCAATTAACCACTGCGCCACCGAGTTCGTCAATGCAACGCAAATGCAAGATTGTGTTGCAAACATAAATAGGCTACCTATGGGTATCGCATCACCATGTGTTCGTATGGGTTGCGATGTTATATAAAAATGACATATTGAACTTTTTATTCCGACCGACTGTTTTCTTGAGCTATAAAGCCGCTTAGAAGGACCGTTATACACTGCACTGAGATAAATAGCCGCAGTGGAAGCATTCTGGAGAGTCAATGCATAGTCTTATTTATGTTCACAGCTTATTTCAAAATTAATGTACCAAGTGGAGAGTAGAATATGTGTTCAAATAAATTTTATTCTGTTTCAATCTTTGTACATTTAAGTAAGGATAATATTTACAGTTATTCTTTTGTATCGCCCTTGTGATTATGACCCCTTTAATGTCTTACTTTCTCTTTATTTCTAAAAATATATATTTAAATAAATATTCATCGTGAACGTAGAACAATGAAGAAGCTCGGAAAGACCGCGGTTCTCAACTCACTACCAAATTTACCGTGTTATCAGAAGGTGATGTCAGGACCTTTAAAATTTTATTGCTATTTTTTTTTATTATACCACGTCCGGAGACAAGCAGGCATACGGCCCACCTAAGCAGTTAACGTAACCTATGAATACCGGCAATACATTATCACTCGCGTGATACCACCACTGCTAATACAACAACTCCTTAGGAGCTTACTGGTGACCTCACTCACACACAAGACACAGCAAAACAACCCTCCAGTAAGTTATTTGGCTGCAGTTTATTTGTGAGGTGGAGGTACTTCCCCAGACGTATACTTTGATGTGCCGTACCTCTCTTAAAAACATTCAGACCAAGACACACAAATGTTTGTTATGTGTTGGAATCGAACCCTTGAGCGCTAGTGTCAAAGCAGCGTTAACCACTGCGTCACCAAGCTAATCTCTATAAATTTGTATATACCAGTAAAATGCAAAATAAGCATAAGGCTTTATAGACGATTTAAATTCCAGGAGTATTACTTATTGCTAACGCGGTATACGCATCTTCACGCATTATTTGAACCCCATTTTTAAACCTCCTGGGAAAACTTTGGCTGGATATTCATTCCATAACGTATTAGATCGCACAAAAATCCTTTTTGATATGCGAAGGTTCAAGGTCGGATACATGAGAATGAACTTCCTATCGGTGCGAGCTCGAAGTTTGTAGAAGATAATTGTAGGCATAATGTGGAATAGTTTTTCTGAACTCAATCCACTGTTTAATATGTAAAACACAAATTTTGTGTTGCATGGTTGGGATTATGATAATTTCTCATAGATTTTCTCTTGTGCTTTACTTACTTTTTTTTATACTATGTCGGGAGGCATACAAGCATACCTCCCACCTGATGTAAAGCTGGTACCAATTAACGCTTCCGATATATTTAATATCACTCGCGCGATGCCTCCTCTGCTGCTTATACAGCAATTCCTTGGGAGCTTACTGGTGACCTCACTCACACGCAGGAACACAACAACCATCTAGGGAGTTGTTATTTGGCTGAGGTTTTCTGTGAGATGGAGGTACTTCCCCAGACGGACTGCTTCGATGTCGTCTGCATGGGTACCTCTGTCTCACCTATTTCTACTTTATATAGCTGTGTTCCGGTTTGAAGGGTGAGATGTGGCAGAGAAATTACTGGGTACTGTGACGAAACAGCCTTAGGTCACAAGATTGGCAGCGCGCGAGTAACGAGTAACCGTGGTGGTTGCAAGCGTCAATAGGCTGCGGAGACCGCTTACCATCAGATGCGGGCCGCATGCTTGTTTCTAGTTCAATCTAGTTGTATAAAAAGAGTGTCTCCAGTAAGCTGAGGAGTTGCTGTTACAGCAGCAGAGGTGGCATCGCGCGAGTAATACTTAATGTATTGTAAGCCTTTATAGGCTACGTCAACCGCTTTCCATTATGGGGATCGTATGCTTGTATGCCTCCCGATGTCGTATAAAAAAAAGACCTAGCAGTTAATTGGCCCCTTCTATAACATCGCAGTTGTTTTAGACAGTAAATGACTATATTAAAGTGACTGTATTACGCGAGCCATTGGAAATTGCGACGTAATGTTCACTGAGTTGAATACAAATTGAATTTGCTGCTGAATCGTCG
Source organism: Pyralis farinalis (assembly GCA_947507595.1). Taxonomy (NCBI): domain Eukaryota; kingdom Metazoa; phylum Arthropoda; class Insecta; order Lepidoptera; family Pyralidae; genus Pyralis; species Pyralis farinalis. Next base: position 42,061,175 of record OX382257.1, on the reverse strand, counting down.
GAAATAATGTTCAGTTGAGTATCCCAGTATCTTTCTTCGTTAAGCGTAAAACGGTTTGTTAAATAGTTATCTAGAATATTATATTTATATCATACTACCCGCAGTCCGGGACTTCGTACGCGCATAAACCTGTTCCCCGTGAGAAGGTTGTTGTGTTGTTGTGTTCTTGCGAGTATTAGCAGCAGAGGTGGCGTCGTGCGAGTGGTACTTAATGTGTTGCAAGCGCTCATAGGCTACGGTAACCACTTACCGTCGGATGGGGCCGTATGCTGGTATGCCTGCCGTTATTGTATAAAACAAAACGGCCCGCTTGATGTAAGGTAGTCGCAACGCTTGCAAATCAAAATGTATCGCTGATTTTCTGTTTCTCAGGAAGAGAATAATTTTACAGGGAGTTGTTATTTGGCTGCGATCATCTGTAGTTTAGAAGTACTTTAATAGTCGGCAGCTCTAGCATGCTCTACCTAACTATTTTATTCAGAGCCTTGTTTCTTATTTAATATGGTAGCCTATGCTTCATTATAATGAAGTATATTTTGAACAGCTCGGTGGCGCAGTGATGAAACGTGCTGTTGCGCAACTTTGACACCATCGCTCGTGGGTTCGACTCCCACACAGGTCAAACATTTCTGTGCATAAACATGTCTTTTTGTATTGGTCTGGTTGTTTTTAAAAGAGACGGGGCGCATCAAAGTAGTCCGGCTGGGGAAGTACCTCCACCTCACAGAAAACCGCAGCCAAATAACAACTCGCTGAAGAGTTGTTGTGTTCATACGTGTGAGTGAGGTCACCAGTTAGCTCCTAAGGAGTTGCTCTGTTAGCAGCAGAGATGGCATCGCGCGAGTAATACTTGATGTATTACAAGTGTTTATAGGCTACGGCAACCACTTTACATCAGGTGGACCGTTGCATGTATACCTCCCAACGTTGTATATAAAAAAAAACACTGCCACCAAACTTAAAACCGCGCTGCGAAATAACAATTTACTAGAGGATTACCTTAGTTCTACGAGTAAGTTACGAGTATGCTTACCATGAGTGGTTACAGTGACAGGAGTGACAATGAGTGATATTTAGCCTGAATTATCCTGACCGTGAAAGTGCCTCGCATTCAGAAAAACGAAATGTAACTAAATGTCTATAATAATATATAAAACCGATGAACATCCATGACATTATTCATGCCTTTATTGAAGAAGCCATGCATCCCATGCCTGAACCCATGCTGTAGTCCCTTGTGAAAGTCTTTCACATCACATCACAGTTCATTTCACAACTTGAGAGTTCTCGGAAGAAAACTTCGCTGGAACTGCACAGTACGCAACCATTGCGATGTGCAGTTCCTGTGTGTGAGGGTGACTTTCCGCTGTCGGCGGGCGGTGCCATTATAAAAAGAAGCTTTCGGCATCATATCGAACAATTCTTCAGAACATAACCCAATACAATCGGTAGAACACACAAAGAGAGGAAAAACCTCACCTTAAACTTAGGGGCCCATTACGGTCTGTAAGCTTAGGATCGCCAACAATTCTCACAGCTGGTCTCTGAGCCGAATCACAAGGTCCTAGCTGGTATGCAGGTGCGCCCGCCCAGAGGTGACCACAGTACTCCATGCGCGGTCTGACTTGTGACTTGTATCATATAAGCCTTTGTTTCGCGCTGAAGTACTGCTACCTTTTCTTCCGGGTTACTTCGTTACTGAACATCATTGGAGATTTCAACACCGAGAATCTCAATGCTTTTGGCGATGGCCAGTGGTGTATTATGGAATTGAGGAGAAAATTGTTCCATACGTAACATCTTTTTTTGAAGCTTCTGACGACCTTGGGATATAAGTGGCTATCATATTACAGTCGCGTTCCTACGTGTGAATAAGGTCACCAGTAAGCTTCTGAGAAGCTGTTGTGTTAGGAGTAACAATGGCATACGCGAGTGATAATGTATTGCAAGCGTTCGGAAGCTACGGTAACTGCATAACATCAGGTGAGTCGTATGCCTGTATGACTCCCGACGTTGTATAAAAGAAAAAAACTTAATTAAAAAGCACTGTACGAACATCAATTTCAGTAAAACGTTACTAATGAATACTTTTCGTCGCAATACGTCCCGCAACCAATACATGGCGCATGTCAATATCTGAATAAATTGAAAACCGGCATACGCATGTATGAAATCTAAATGACACTGATCAGGTCGGCCAATTCATGTTATCGACAATTTTAATGAATTTGAAATGTCATTAATACACCGATGATATATCGTTTCATGATATTTGGCATCGATTCAGTAATTTAATATTATCTATCTATCTATAACTTCACGCCAAATCCCTTGCGGGGTAGGCAGAGAGAACCAAGCGCCACGTGACTCGATCCTTACATACTTCACTCGCTTCTTTAACATTCATTGCTCTTCTCATGCAAGCGCGCCGGTTTCTAGACATTTTTCTAATTTAATATTAAATCTAACAATAGTTTCTATTTTTTTATATAATGTCGGAAGACATACAAGCATACGGCCCACTTGACCGGTACCGTACCCTATGCACACTTGCAGTACATTAAGTATCACTCGTTCACAGGAAGGAACATTACAACTTATTAATTTATTTGAAAATAGTAGATTAAAAAAAAATACTAAGGAAAATGAGTAAGCTACAAAAGATTATATTTAAAAAATGACGTGTTTAAGTACCTGCGATGACCCAGTGGCAAATAAAGATTTTTTTTATCTAATTTGACACCGAAATTCGTGGGTTCGATTTCCACACAGGATAAACATTTGTGTGCATGAAATGTCTGATTGCCTTGGTGTGGGAATTTTTAAGACAGGTAGGATGTATCAAAGTAAGTAGTAAAGCCTCGGGCAAACCCCTACCTTACAGAAAAGCTCAGCCAAATAACAGTTGTTGTGTTCCCCCGAGTGAATGGCGTAGGCTATAAGCTCCTAACGAGTTGATGTGTTAGTAGTTTGTTAGTTACCAGGGGTTAGTTGCAACACGCGAGCATTACTCCCTGTAAGCGTTCTTAGGCAAGTGTAACAATTTTACATCAAGTAGAGCCATAGGCTTGGCATCCCAGGTGACAAGGTGATCAAATATAGCTGCCGTCTTCAACAAAGTGAAATATTTTAGTTTATATACATACTTAAACGCTTATTGCATTCGCCATGTCGCCACGAGCCTCCTGCTGACCATATATATATATATTTCAAAATCATATAGTTTCGTTTCTTATCAGATGTGCTTTTTTCACTAAGCTATCTGTATTTTTCAAAGGTAAAAGCAAAAAGCAAGTAGAGACAAAAGTTCTCAGCTGGTGCGTGTTGAATAATGCAAACAAAATAATCCAGCCTTTGTTATATCCGTCAGCCCATGCCATTCCATTAATATCCCGAGGCTTAGCTAAATAGTAGGTATATGTCTTATTCCCAAACCCTACCTTAAACACAAAGTAAAAAATACAAAGCGCCTGCTTGTATCCAAAATTATTCTTCCCTGTACGCTCATCCAGTCAAGGAGTCTTAAGAGGTTCTCAAAAGAACTTCTACATTTCCCTTAATAAAATAAATATTCCGTTCGAAGGAGGCTAGATATTTTGAGCCGAGATTTAAATAATCTTGACTGACCATTCTTGAGTAAACATGATTGAATTGTGATTGATTTGAGGAGCTCACACTACTCAGGACCACAGCTGGTATAGAGATGTGTTTAGTCGCCTGGAGTTCTTCCGTCGGGAGCTACGTCAAGCCTTCGGTTTGATAGATTTCGTCGGCTGTTTTGGATAGATAACAGTCGTTACGCTAAGTTATGAGACTTGCGGCGTGTTTAAGCCCAATTGAAGAAGTACCTCAACCACACAGCAAAACTAACTTGTAGCTCCCGTTAACAAACTTCCTAAACTATCGGCAAATAGATCTAAGTTCTCGAACATAATAAGCATGCTCTGACGTGGGCGCATTGATATTATCATATGTTAAACCTACGATCTACGAATCATTATTAATTATCTTTTTTTGAAGTAAAACTTCTTCACGCACGCTTGACTTGGGGAGTAAGCTGGTGAATGCGTAAACAGAGCGATACGAAAAGTGTGATCGGGCGAGGCGAACGGAAGTTGTGAGGAAGATATAAGTTAATGAAGATAGAAAAAAAGAGAGAGTTACATTTCGTATATTACTGTAGGGGCAAGAGAGAGAGAGATACGAGCACACATTTTTTCTCTCTTTCTTTTTTTTTTTTTTTAAATATAAATTACATCCACAGGCTCTTTGGCCCGTGCCTTTTTTTGTTTGTCACGTTTTGTTAGTTTAATTTATTGTTCGCTCCGCAAGTGCTTACAATAAGTGCTTATGTTAGTTAATGTTGATTTTGCGTGGTTTTTTCCTTTACAGGCTTAAAACTAGTCTTACAATTGTTAACTGAAGTGAGGGATGCGGGCAGACCAGTCCCTCCGCGCGGCACCCGTTCACGAGTTGACGCGGAAGGCAGCCATCGCCGTGCTCAACCATATTTTAGGGAACTCGGCGACCCGCCCCCGACGCCGACAGTTTAGTGAGCATGACTGCTCGCTTCCCTCAGTTCAGCTTTCGTTTTTTCCAGAATCGAAAGGAAATGGCGCCCCGAAGTTGCGCCACTTTGCCCTTCTTTTCTTTCGTCTTTTCCGTTGTGAGGAAGGAGGAGGAGGGACCGCTCCCTGGGTCCTCAGAGCTTTGAGTCAACGTTTTGATGACCTTCTCGTCCCTCGCCCTCATCGCCATCTTAAGGTTATAGTCCCTGATGTGTTCCGTTGTCGCGGTCTCGGCTCGCTGGATAAACCGAGCTGTCGCGTCGTTGTCGGTACAGTCTGTGTGGTATACACAGCTGTCCGTGTGTCTAGAGACCGCGACAACGGCATGGGGGACACTTTGGAGGAGGTGGGATTTTTTAGAGGTTGTACGCACAATAATCACTGACTCGCACGTTAGTCCCTGTGCTTCATGTATGGTTAGGGTGCGGGAACCCGAATTTGCTCCGTAGCCCTGGCTGATAAGGGTGCCTTTTCAGCCTGGGTGTGGACAAGGTAAAGCGTGTTGTCCTGTTTCGGGATCCGCTCCCCTGTGAACCGCTTCAGCGATAGGGATTTGGGGCGAGTCTTGGCCGAGTATATGCCACTGTAGATTTCTCTAAGAGCATACGCTACGTCCTGTGGATTTCTGTACGTACAAAGGAGATTTTGGGAGATTGACGTCACAAGGTTGGGTCTGTTATATAAGGTGTTGAACAGATTGTTCCTGTCGATGTAGGGAAGCTGGTTGTCGTCTCCGATCAGCAGGGCTTCACTGGCTCTGGCTAGTTGTATCGCCATGACTATGGATCCAAAATGGTTCATAAGGGCTTCGTCCACCATTAGGCGTGTACACGATTCGCCTTTATGTAGTCCATTTACTAGTAGGGATGCCATATCGGGGAGTTGTTTCTCTCTCTTTCATAGCGAGTTAAGTTTCGTATATCTAAGACGCAGTGCAGGCCTATTGTCTGTATCACACTTTATGCACTTTACAATTTCCTGAAAAAGTGATGATTTTAATCAATTGAAAGGAATTTTATTATTTTGGCTCCAGACCATCGCACCATCACTATCAGCTGGTAAGGCATTTACGTGATCTTCACTGGTAACTTTAGGCACAGCTTCAAATAGTCGGTGAACAAAAAATATTCAGTAGTAGGTACGCGCGACCTCATACCAGAATACTGGTTTAATTCGAATGATTTAACAAGAAACCATTTAGACAGTGAAACTCACAAGAAATATGTCACATTCTAGTAGGGCGTCATTTAATTTGTGTTTGGTAGGAAATTTTTCTCTGCTTTAGTTCTTAAATTAGAACAACTCCTAAGATAGAAAAAGTTTATTCATAGATCCCAGATTACCAAGTCTACATTTTATCTATAGTATATATATATATATATACATATATATATTGCGATATATAAAATTAGATATGTGTGGAGATTCCCCAAAAATATCATAAAAATCGATTTTGATGAAATATTGAAATTAGTGCTGCGGGTAATTATGTAGAATTTGATTGCGATGAAATCACCCGTGCGTTTCCCGCGTGTACAGATAAACAGTAGAGTACTACTACAATATAATTTTTCATGAGTATGGCATCACGCAGCGATGACTGACATTGTTTTGAGTTCTTTTCTAGAAGTGCAGTTACGGAAACACTTCAAGTTTATTGGGGGTTATCAGCGTCTTATTCATTAAACGATCTATATACATTACAAAATATTTTATAGGGTCGTGCGAAGGGATCTCTGGGATATTTTACCCGGATATGGGCTTGACAGTGACCTGCTCCGTGCTGTGTAATCCACTTATAAGGATTTAACAACATGGGTGCCGTGGACAACAGTTTGTAGCCCTGGTTAGATGATGAATAGTCGAGGCGATAGTACGTATCCCTGTATGGCATCAACATTGATGTCATACAGGGATACGTACTATCGCCTCGACTATTCATCTTACATCTGGACAGTTATCTCCAGAGAATAAGATATATGAGTGTGGGAATACGAATGATAAACTGTCTGCTTTATACAAACGATGCAGTATTAGGTAATAGCAGAATCATCATTCGTACTGCAAACACTAGTTACTACAATGAAAGATGATAGTATGAAAAAAAGCTTACAATGCGAAGAAAAGCATGAAAATGGTACTCGAAAAAGATGCAATAGGTCTATATGTATACATATACATATATGTGTGTATATGTATATATTATATCAATATCAATCAATCAATCAATTATCATAAATATCATCTTCAGAGCCAATCACATCTGCCATGCAATTCTGTAAGAGCAAACATCCTTACATCCTCGGAAACATCGGCTGTTATAGCATTGAACACAAAATTGCAATTCCTTAGTGTCGCTTTTCATGGTTGTGCGACACTAGCGTCGCAAGGCTGCGTTTGGAATTGGAATTCTACAAGGCAAACAGCCTCGCGTACGCTTACAGCCTTATAGAATACCAAATAAAAAGCCGTGATCGCAGCAGACGATATCAAAGCTGTGACATCTGTGATCACAGCGACGCACACAGCCATTACGAGTCGCTTAGAGAATTGCATGGCTGCACATGACCTTATAGAAGACCGCAGTCAAATAACAACTTCGCTAAGGTTTGTAACTGCGAATAAGTAAGATTTTGAATCAGCAACGCGCAAACAATAATGTGACGTATCATAGCACGTATGTCCCCCGACATTGTATACAAAGAAATAATGATGATAAATAAACCAAGGTTTAATAATACAGATATTGAATGCAGGAAGAAAGAATTATGAAACAGATATACGAGTACAACACTAATGTAGGAGCCGAGCAAGGCCAAGAATTACCTACCATGACCAAATTGATCGTGTCCTCTCAGAAGCTGATGTCCGGGCCTTAGAAATCTGCGAGCGTGCATGAGAAGAGCAATGAATGTTAAAGAACCGAGTGAGATATGTAAGGATCGAGTCACGTGGCGCTCGGTTGTATCTGCCTACGCCGCAAGTGATTTAGCGTGAAGTTATACATACATATATACAAAAATTGTAACCTAGACATATCACGTAAGATAGTGTACATAATACAAACTTAGTACGTCATGAACTCGTGTTGCTCTTCGGATTCTGAACCTAGACTATTAACATCTTTAAAGGGAACAAATGATAACACAAAAACAAAAGAATGGCATAATATAACGTACAATTTTGTCATTGTTTCGCCTTGCCTGATGAATGAGAACCCGTAGTGCCCCAGCGAGCTCCCTCGACTCGCTCTAGTGGAAACTCTTTCCATGCCAGTGGATTTTCTCGCCCAAGCACACCAGCTCGCTTTGAACTTATTTTCCACTCTGGGAATTTGTTTTCTTTATCTCCTATAGGTTTTCGTTATATTTGAACGCATGTTACATGAATGGCATTTTAGTGGGCTGATTCTCAGCTGCCATGTGATATGCTTATTATAATGACTTAGCAACGATAGTTCTGACTTGTAACATTATCATACAATTTAGAACATTATTATTTTCATTTTATATGATATCGTATATATTTTTGTACTCTCTCAGCGGTATTTGATAACATAGAACAACAAGAATAGCACGAGGCGCGATGTGTGTCTCATTTTAATGAGAAAGCTGGCGTTTTTAAAAGTGCGAGACGTAGAACCTCCATACCAAGTTTCTCGGTCAGTTCGTTTTTAGTGGCAATATATTTTCCACCGGATTTATACTTTCATAGCTTAGACTATTTGTTTGAAATTATGACAATAAAACACTTAAAATTGTAACTACTCCATATAATCATAATATACATTTACTTGATGTTGGCAGGGGAAAAACACTCCTAATAAAATAAGATTAGGAGTATTTTTCTCCTACTAAAATTGATAATATTCTAGGAGGATAGCATTCCTAATAATTTTGGATTAGGTGTCTTTTTCATCTGCCAGAGTTGACAATATTGCAGGGGGAAAACATTACAAGTACGATTTTTTTACCACTAAGGTGGCACCACAAGCTACGGCCTGTAGTTATCGTAGCCTATGGACATTTGCAATACCAGGAGTGTCACTTTCGCGTTGCCGATACTGTAAGAACCAAATAACGATTAGGATAAAATTTATATTCAAATAATTTATACTCCAATGTAAACCCCTAATATATTCAAGTCACTAATGTATGTAGATATATTATAAAATAAGTCAAATTAATAATGAAAACCTATATAATAACATTTACGAGTATATTCAAATAAATTTATACTCCAATGCACAGCCCTAATATATTCAAGTCACTTATGTATGTAGATATATTATAAAATAAGTCCGTTTAATAATGAAAACGGTCTCTTCTGTAATATTCAGGGATATAATAGTACTAAGGTATTAGGGTAAGATTTCAAAAGCTTTTCGGCCCTTCTAATTGGATAATCTTTTCACACTTGGTGGCCTCGCCTCCAACGCGAACACTTAATCTAATATTTATGTTAATTATTCTATACAAAGAAATTATGAATGTAAGGTAATTTTTCGTCTATTTCATTGTAGAGATGAAGATAATACTTGTAAAACCTAAATTAGTATTCCTTAATATAAACTAATGTTATAAACAGGACAGATTTTTTTTTCAATTGACGCAGGTTCGATTCCCAGTCAGTCAAAACATTTGTGTGTATGGACATGTCTGTTTATCTTGGTGTCGATGTTTTTAAGAGAGGCAGGGCACATCGAAGCAGCATGTCTGGATAAGTAGCTCCAGCTCACAGAAAACCGCAGCCAAATAACTCCCTGAAAGGTAGTCGTGTTCCGTCGACTAACTGAGGTTTCCAGAAAACTCCTAAAGAGTTGCTGTGTTAGCAGTAGAGGTGACATTGCACGGGCGATACTTAATGTATTGCAAGCGTTCATAGGCCAAGGTAAACACTTTGTTTCAGGTAGTGTACGGCCTACCTGATGCAAAGTGTTTGATGGAAATATTATAAAGGCTAAAGTAGCCAGTAAGATGTGAGAACCGTATCATGTGGCGCTCAGTTCTCTCTGCCTACCCAGCAAGGAACTTGAACGTCAGAAGACCAACAAAGATATGGTCCACCACATGTAAAGTGGCTAACGTAGTATATAAACTACTAGCTGACCCGGCGAACTTCGTACCGCCTCAGGATCAATAAATGGTGTGTTAACTTATTAGATGGTATAAATTCTTTTAATACTTATTATCCTATTCTGGGCGAAGACAAATCCAAAAACATAAACGTCATAAAAATCTGTCCAGCCGTTCTTGAGTTATAAATGGTGTAACTAACACGACTTTGTTTTATATATATGGATTATGCAAGACATATTGTTAGCGTTGCTACCATCGCTACTAATACTACTCCACGTCCGCTCCATTCCATTAAGATTGGCGGGGTCCGCTAATTAGGTTTAAGGATTTGACAAAGATTCAGTATCTTTTTGCATGAAACGACTGCCGTCAGACCGTCACATTCCACGGGGAAAATCAGACCTTTCTTAGGTAACGTCGCATATATTTCAAAATACAATTTCTTGAATGTACTGGTTTCACGATATTTTTCTTCACCACCTAGCATGTGATAATTGCAAATATGTACATAAATCCGAAAATATAAATTTAGTCGTACATACCAGGATTTAAACCGTAGACCATTTGATCAATAGGCTGGATCTTTATCCACTGCTCACTCTGGATTTATTTATTTATTCCCGTCTATTTTATCATTGGTGTCAATGGTCAGCAGATTTTTCAAGTTATTTATTTCTATATCTGTAACTTCACGCCAAGTCCCTTACGGGGTAGGCAGAGAGGAGCTAGCGCCACGTGACTCGATCTTTACATATCTCACTCGGTTCTTTAACATTCATTGCTCTTCTCATGCACGCTCGCCGGTTTGACATCACCTTCTAATAGAACACGACCAATTTGGTCATGGTAGGTAAGTCTTGGCCTTCCCCGGCTCCTACATCCTTCCACTTTTGCATTGTATATCTGCTTAGTCATTATTTCATCTTGCATTCTTTCTACATGTCCGAACCAACGGAGCATGCCTCTTCTTATTTTAACAATTATTTATTTACTAAACAATTTATTAATATAGCATTTATTAATTCTAATAACTGTCCATAAATATATACAGGCATTTTTGCTATTTTACCAATGAAAAATATTAAAACCCAAAATAAATACAAATTTAACGGAAATATCCAGGTCGCTAGATTCATATATTTTTAAAACGTAAAAATTCTCGCAGACCAAGTTTCTTGAGCAAATTGCATTGCAAATGTTTGATAAAGTAGTAGAGGTCGATTATTCCAATTTGTTGAACATTTTGCCTGCTTCGGGGTTTAAGTAGTAAAGTTTGTTATTAGAAAATAAGAATTATACTTCAATTACCTTGCATAGCGTTCTCAGCATTCTAGAAGGCATGTTACGACATTACTTCTGAACAATATTGAAGTCTATTAATAATGACTATATATAAGCATGAAGGAACCAACGTATGGAGTGCCGATGAGAGCTATATTACGTAATAACTCAATTCACAGGTACGGATCGGGATGCAGGGTAGAATGTTTTATTTTTTATACTACGTCGGGTACATACAAGCACACGGCCCACCTGATGTAAAGCGGGTACCGTAGCCTAGTAACGCTTGCGATATATTAAGTAGCATTCGCGCGATGCCTCCTCTGCTGCCTACACAGCATCTCCTTGGGAGCCTACTGGTGACCTCACTCACACGCAGGAACACAACAACCCTCTAAGGAGTTGTTATTTCGCTACGATTTTCTGTGAAGTGAAGTGGAGGCACTTTCCCAGACGGGCTGCTTTGATGCGCCCTACCTCTCTTAAAACACCCAGACCAAGACAAACAGACATGTTCATGCACACACATGTTTGCCTTGTGTGGGAATCGAATCCACGAGCGTTGGTGTCAAAGTCACGTCATTCACGACTGAGCCACCGAGCTGGTCAAAATTTTATTCGTATATTGGTTAAGATATTCCCGCATTGGTCAGTAAGCTCGAAGCGGTGAGATAAGCGCCTAAAGGCGCTAAAACACTACATTTTTGTGGGCGCGGGATGTCTTTATGGGCACTCAAGTGGTTCATTAGTTTGTGATATACCAGTATAACTTCTTGATCTTAATTGTTACTATTTGTGCACTGTTGCACTTAAATTAAACAAAAATTTGTCATAAAAACGTTTTTGTTTAAACTAGTCTCTTTTTTAAAAAAATTACTTTAAAATATACAGTTTATAAAAATTTGGTTATTTGTACAACTGCGTCTGAAAACGAATAATTTAGGCATTTCCAAGTACCTTGCTAGGGCCGCAAGACCTATTGTTGGGAATAGATTATTTTATGTATTAGATTGTATTATGAACATACAGCTAAAATCCTTCACTTGTCTGAAAATAGGTTCAAGGGGCACTTTGAAATTTTCCGTACTCTAAATAGGTTAATTATTACCAAAAGGAGACTTTGTACAAAAGTACATTAATAACATAATAATTACTAAGATTTAGTAGATAATGACTAACGAAGAAAATTTTGTATTTGAAAAAAAAACCTGTATAACTACCATTTTTTCATATAGCTATAAAAAAATATTTATAGTAAGAATTTATAAAAAATGTTATGATAAGATGAATCTATCTACCTTCATATACTTTTTAATCACGTGCCACCTTTTAAACATAATAACTTTTGAGTCCTCGAGTCTAGCTCTTTTCAAGAGCCCTTAATACTTGTAGCCTTAAGTTACGGTCGGAATAGTCTCTCAGAAAGCATTAATCCTCTCCAAAATATTTAAAGTTTAAATTACTAAGTTTGGCGCCCTTTGAAATAAATGGTAACACATTATCGATTATTTAATCACGAAAAACACTATTAGTAATTTAGAAAACAAAAGTAAGTATTAATTTATTAAATAACCCAATACATTATTAATTCAAAACTAGATTTATTTTTAGAACTTTAAGTAATTATGTTTTAGTGTGACTGTATAGACATCGCGTATTTTCTAATTCAGTTTACATTTGATGCACGTGGATTCGCGGTACCAATACATGTTGTTGATTGTTCCGTTTGTGTTAGGAAAATCGCATATATAGTCCAGAATGGTCCTTTGTCACCCTATTAACTGTCAATCAGATTCATTGTCAGTTGCATATCCTGGAACTCTATTACAGTTTGCAGCATCAGTTCGACAATTCCTTTCTTATTACATTCTGCGTTCGTCAATGACCTGTCACTTCCCAGATTTCTGTTTCGATTTAACTTAAAATTCTGTGACTACGAATTGTTATCAAAACTTGTAAAGCTTTTCTGTTCATTTTGCTTTTGCACTGCTGAGGATTACTCACACACAACGCGTGATTAAAGAAGAGTCCATTTTCGACGCGTATATTTCTGTTTTCTTTTTTTTATGATATTTCAGTTAAGGGTCAACAGATTTCGATAATTTAAAACTTATTTTGTTAGTATTTAGTCACGAATAAAAAATTAAATTATTTCAGATATGGATATCTTATATTCTAATGATATGATACAAATTTAGATTTTTACTTTAGAAAGTCTTCGATCGCTCAATGCGATTTTGGGGAAAGACTAAGAAGTTTTTATGGTAAATTAAAAAAAAATACTAAATACAAAATAGAAAGTACAGCCTAACGTCATAGAAGTCGACGCCAGTAATGATAAATCAACCAAATAAATAAACGGCGACTGTAATTACGTAACTCGGTTTCAATTTATTATTGAAAGTTATTCTTAAATGATTTTGTTAAAATTACTCAATACAACTTGCGTAAATAATGTCGTCTACGTAACCAGTCAAGTTATACTGTACAAGTAGTCAAGTAAACATGCGTTATTGTACGTTGAGTAAATTTACCATGAGAAATGCTACTGTGTTGATTTTACACATAGATATCATCCGAAATCTATAATCCGAAGTCCAGAATGTCATACCCAGTCTAAGAAGAAAATGATTTGCCGGTGGTTGATTTACAGACAGATTATACAAAGAAGATTATTAAAACAAATACACGAAATAGGCATCAGATAAATTAAAACTGTCAATACATAATAATGATAACATCATGTGATGCCACAAATTGGTTATTTTGTGCCGAAATCTGTATTAAATCCAATACTGATTTTCAATTAAAATTAGCCTGTTATATCACGACAGGTCAAATGAGCATTGCAGCAATATTTAAAGACATGATTTGCAATATGTATGGTATGTGTGGTAATGAAACATGGGTATGACAGAAGAAGCATGAAAATAGGTTGAAAGAGCGCTTAGGAACTAGAATGATTGATTCAGTAATAAATAGCACGATACGATAACAATGTGGAATGAAAGATGATATAGTAACAAAATTTTAAGATAATATGCTGAGATAGTTTGGACATTTGGAAATAATTAATGACAAAAGAGTTATGAAAAAAGAGTGTAGAGCAAGATTGAGCAGAGATATCTGCAGATGCCACCCTAGATGCACACATGTAGATCAAATAGGTGATGTGCTATAAAAGGCACAAATCAAAAACACCCGAAACTGAGGAGCATGCACGAAAAGGATGAGTGTGGAAGAAACCAGGCAGGTATGTATGGATTCCTGCACTTTCACTTGCAAATAGTGTCTGCCTCCTTCAATCGGATACAGGTGTTTTGTTGATTGATTGATTATATGTGTATAGTCGATTTCAAAACTTCCTACTCCTACAAAATGTCTTCTGATTAAATTCGTTGTGAGTTCCAAGGCAGCTGTTGTTTAACCCCCGGGACAGTAATGTTCATTGCCTTTTTGGTGGTCGCCGCTATTAATTCTAGCTACACAGGAGACATAGTGGTGGGCCTGTCCTGTTAAAAAAAATGTGTTTGCAATATTTATTAATTTTTCTTTATTCTTTTATTTAAAACTAAAGTTATGTTGGCTCAATCTCACTTACTTCCCATTCTCGACTACGCTGACATCTGCTACTTGGATGCAACAGAGGAACTACTCAACAAGCTGGAAAGATTGCAGAATCTAGCTATACGTTTTATATTCGGTCTTCGTAAGTACGACCATGTATCGGAGGTTCGTGAACAGTTGAAGTGGCTCCCTATTCGATTTCGATTTAGAAATGTGCACATACTATCCCTCCTTTTCAAACTAATTACAAATCCAAATTCCCCTCAATATCTCTGTTCTCGTTTTCCACTCCTTCCACAGCCAAATCGATCACAACGTTCCTGCCATATAAAAACAGACTTCCCCTTAGCCAACACGAAATTCTTCTTCAATTCGTTCACCGTCCGCGCTGTCCTACTCTGGAATAAACTACCACTGCAGATACGAGATGTTTGTACTGTGTCCACTTTCAAGAAAAAATTGAAGAAGTATTATCTGAAGACACTATTTTCTAGTGAAAGATAATATATATAATATGGTTATATTGATGTATATTTGTATATATATAGGTCTGTGTATATATGTATGTGTATGTATGCGTGTATATGTATGTATATGTTAAATGTATTTTTACAGAAGTAGTTTAACTGTATCATAGTGTAACTGTTTTTATTGATGCTTGTTGGCACATATATTTTGTTTACGACCCTATACAATGTTTTCATATTCATTGGGGTTGGCTGGAAGAAATCTCTTAAAGAGATAAGCTCACCTTTGTACACAAAACTTATAACAAAGAATATTTTGTATATTTATGTGCAATAAAGAATAAAGAAAAGAATAAAGATATTTTTTTTATGAATATAGTAGAAGTCGTTTATTTTCGTATGGGTACTAAACAAAATCCTAAAGGGATCTTACATGCTGTATTACTCTTACAGTAATTATTAATGTGGGACAATGTTGTTTTAACGTAGGACAATGTTGTTTAAGAAAATTTTGTCCCACTTCTCACCAGATCCAATATTGACATTTTTAGAAGGAACAAATTCTATGTTAAAATTTAACTTAAATTTAAAACTCAGTGAAACCCTCTCACATTTTATCACAAGAAAAATAACAAAACCGGCTCGGCAACAGAGCGGCACAAAAGCAGTATTTACTCTCCAAAGCAAAGTGGCTATTAGTGGCGACGCGATGAGCTATAAAATGGTGTATGGTGCGAGCGATAAAAGTTGTTATAGCTTCAGCAATGTATTTGTGGACAAATAGCAACTGACATTAATCGACTTATAAAAAGAACAGGAGGCTTTGACTGAGATGTTTTCTGTTCAGAGAGGTATTAACTATTGGAGGTATAAGTGAGTCGCCATTTTTAGCGTGAAAACACACCATACCTACATGTAGTACAACTAACCAAATAGCAAACGAGATTTGAGCATTACTTGGTGGGGTGTTTTTTAAACTAACTTCACGTGTAAAAAAGTTGTTTTTGCACAAGCATAGAATATTTTAAATTGCGTGCAATGACCCTACGTTAGTACACAAGTCAGAACAATCATTTTTAAACTTTACATTTGCCTGAAAGTATTATATGAATGTCACGCATTAAATCAATTGCACAAATTTTGAAGAAATTTTGTTGGGTGATTTCCACCTTGCAACAGCATTTACATTAATTAAAAAATGTGTTCCTGAAAGTATATGAAGCTACCAGTAAACTCTAGCGGTTAGTTGCTACGGTCGCAGTAGTGGTGCAGCACGTATGTTGTATGTATGTTGAAATCGATCATTGCCATTTTTATTGGCCATTCGAAGTGCTATAAAGTAAAATAATATAGTAAATGTATCAACTAGCGCGCTTATTGATATAATTGTCAAAATTCGCATTTCATAAGGTCCTTGTCATGAAGTCAGCGGGTAGCGCGACTTTCGCGAGAGGTTTAATACAAATCTATGCATTCGATCTATTGAACTTGCTATGCTCGCCATAGTCCCAGTAATTCGAGACAGCCTGCAATGAGCATTGAACTATAAGAATCTTAAAAGTGACCACCTGTGTGGACACAGTAGTCGCCTATAATTTTACTGTCAATTTCTCTTCGAATTCGTAGACGTCAGTTTCAAATTTTGTTTGCTTTAAATTTGTGTTCCTATATCTACATCTCTAGTCCAAATCATTTACGGGATATGTAGAGAGATCTGAGTGTATCCACACACTTCATTTCTTGAACATTCATAGTTTTTCTCATGCACATTCACCGTTTTCTAAAGCTCTTGACATCACCTTTTAATATAACATTATTTGCTTCCCTTTTAGCATTATACATCTGTTTCGTCATTCTTAGCTCTTGCATTATTTCTACAAGCTCGAGGCAAAAGATCATGCCTCTTCTTATCTGGACACCGTCTCACTTTCAGGTTAAGAGGGGGCATAAAGCTAACTGGCGCATACATTTTGTTTTTATTAATAACGCTCATTACAAAAAAAAACGCTCAATCCAGGCACTGTAGAACCATATTTACGTTTATTTGAGACATATTATGTATTTATTATTTATAAACAATTAGTCATAATCTTGATTAATGTATTTATTATTTATATACACTTAGTCATAATCTTGATTATTGCTATCAGTGGCCACAATAAGCAATAATTAAAATTTTGTTTACTTGAACATAGATAATAATTACAAGATATGTTTCATAAAAACATAAACATGGTTCTACAGTGCCTGTATTGAGTGTTTTTTGGAATTGGTTTTAAATTCAGCGTTATTATTAAAAACAAAATGAGGGCGCCACTTAGCTTTGTGCGCCCTTTTAACTCTCCTTATTACATTATAATTACGAATGTGGTCAGCAAGCGTTACGCCACAAATTTTGCGTCTCGCATTTCGAACACGTTTATTACACATTCATGCTCTCTGTGTCAAACCCAACGCTTCCATAAGTTATACGTTAGAACGTTGGCATCAGTACCGCGTTGTGTATCGACCTGTGCTGTTTTTTCGACATGTCTGTACATTTGGGCCCCGTGGGCTATTACTGCATCATCGGATGGGAGAGACTTGATGATTGGAATCTCGCTATAGAGTAAATTTTAATTCCTTTGTGGTGCGGGATCCCACTCATCATCTGCCGACCTTCATGAAGGAAGCACTCTGGCCCGAGGGGATCGTATCTCAGAAGTTCCGCGAATGGGACGAATCGAAGTAATGTAGTTTAGGAATATTGTTGTACAGCTAAGTGCAGCTCAAGCTTTACACTTTGACCTTTGTGCCATTCTTATGCCGTTCGTGATAAGTGTTACAATCGCATTTCAAATGTTAAATGTGATCTGCTCTTAGCTGTACCTGTTGTCTGAAGACAAATTGATTTGAAAGGTACAACTTACTAAAACTTAATAATCATGCGCCAATAAGTTTGAGGCGTTCACAAAGGAGTGTTCCTCGATAGTCGGTGCTGGATATTTGGATTATTTCTTTTACGGTCTTTAGCCTGTCCTCATAGAAAGGGTGTTCTTTAAGTGGATGTGCTGCAAATTATACGTACATTTTTCTTTGGTTCTATTTATCCCCGAGGGGAAAGGCAAAGGGATCTAGCCCATACAGCCAAGTCATCAGTTTAGAACCATTTGAAAATCTTAATTCTATGTTCCAGCTTCAGGAACTGTTCTGAAAAGATACTTGGGAAGGGTACCCAATCAACCCAATTTAAATACCACCCGTAAAACGATAGTGATTTTTACAAGGTTTTCTTGACGAACTTATTCACGTCTTCCAAAAAGTGCATAAACGTGTTATATTTGAGATTTTTCATTACTGTATAATTTCACTAGCACTTATGTTATAAAATACTATCGAAATTGTCACACATAACAAATTTTATACTGAATTGTAAAATTTTCAAGTAAAACAACAATGTCACTCGGCAAAAGCGCGGGAAGAAGTCCATTATACGTTAAGTATATGAGCGTTTACCAGTCCGTCCTCTGCTTGATCACAAATTATGACTTACTCTAACTGTCATAATTTTAAACGAAATAAAACATATGAAAATTAAAGATTGCGCCAAATATAACAAATAATTATATTTATTATTTACACATTATTTACATTTCTATATATGTTTAGTGGTTCAAATAAGCATTGGTAAAACAACTTCTGTCACAAATGTGTAGATATATAAATAAGTGCTTATGAAATCTTTCCCATAATAATGAAAGCCAGTGAACCTTAAGTGTTACCACAAACCAATAAAATTGATTACTTTAGTGAAATTATATCGTCTAAAAATTTTCAAGAACTTGAATAAATAATATTCATTAGAGTGTTTTCTTTGAACAGACAAACAAATTACACAGAGTTGTGTAGGTACATATAATAAATTAATATTGCAATCTGTGATATAGTAAATAATCACTTTGCGAAGAAATTCTAATTTACATTTATTCAATATACATATTTTAAATATTGATTGCGCTCAGGCAGCCGAGATAAAGAATCTAAACAAAGGTTCGGGAGAGCGCAATATATTTTTATTTAATTGGTATAGTATAGTATAGTAGTCATCTTCCTTCCAGCGTTACCACCATTAGGCTATCTCTACTATTTTATTTAGTGTACCTAATCTATCTATCTATAACTTCACGCTAAATCCCTTACGGGGTAGGGAGAGAGAACCGAGCGCCATGTGACTCGATCCTTACATACCTCACTCGCATCTTTAACCTTCATTGCTGTTTTCATGCACGCTTACCGGTTTCTAGGGCTCCTGACATCACCTTCTGATAGAACACGATCAATTTGATCATGGAAGGTAAGTCTTAGCCTTCCTCGGCTCCTACATCCTTCCACTTTTGCATTGCATATCTACTTCATTCTTTCATCCTGCATTCTTTCTACATGTCCGAACCAACGGAGCATGCCACTTCTTATTTTAACACCTATATTATTCTGTATTTACTTTAATAAAATTAAATTTAAAAAACCCGTCTAATATAAAACTTGCCTACCTACTGAAAATATATGACAAGGCTTCAAAATAGGCATATTTTATCAAATTATTTTAACGAAGCGTTGTAACGTGATAATAGCTCTTCTGAATTCTTTATTTCATACATCGTTCGATAACGTCATCATCATCACAGTCTACATTTTGATTAACTATGTCAATGATTTCATTGTCAGTAACTATGAAGGGAATAACCTATGGAGCACCGATGAGACTGATTTTACCTAGTAAAGTAAAGTAAAGATGAACGTTCAGCTCTTATTGGCTAGCCCACAAATACACATCGTAACACTTATCGGCTTATTGGTTAATATATTCTCCCATTGGCTAGAAAGCTCTAATCGCTGAGATATTCAGGTGTGGTGTTTTACAGGTTATGTGAGCGCGGGGTGCCTTTATCCGTAGTCAAGTTTTTTAGTAGTTTATTTGGCTTGTGCCAGTAAGTATTCCGCTAGTAGGTAATCCATAATAACAAGCCATTAATTTATTCCAGTACTGACTTCAAAGCTTGTACTTCTTCTTTTGTAAGAAATGAGAGCATGCAGCCCCCCTGATGCGGTTACCGTTTTTTAGTAGGCTTTTGATAGCGGACTACGCCAATCCTAATGGATTAGGAAACGGGTTAACGCGAAGAAGAAGTGAAGAAGATATAGCTGCCATCTTCCCTTATAGGATTCCTTGCGCATTATCACAGTATCAATGGAATGTATATTAAAAAACTTAGCATCGGGCTGGCCGTACGATATGTAGCCTTGATGATGAAAAAACGTAATAATAAAGTTTAATCGAATTCCTTTCTCAATTTAATTATATAATGCTATGATTTATGGGTCCCTAAAGCCCAGGCTTATAGTTTTAATGGATCGTCTTAATTACTTTCTGAATCACGAATTTACGTAAGCGTAACTTACTTTATGAAAAGAAGAAAGATTTACGAAAAAAGATATACAACGGAAAGTAGAAGGATGTAGTAACCGAGAAAGGCCAAGACTTACAAAGACCTTAGGGGCCTTAAAAACCGGTGAACGTGCATGGGGAGAGCAATAAATGTTAATAAAGTGAGTGAAATGTGTAAGAATCGTGTCATGTGGCGTTTGGTGTCCTCTGTCTACCCCGCAAGGCATTTGGCTGAAGTTATACATATATGACTTACTTGGTAACAATAGGTGACAGAAAACGCTATTGAGTGAGTTACCAACTGATTTGGCTATCTTCAAATTCATGACATGTCCTAACACAGCCACAAGCCATGGTTCCTATTATATATCTATATAAAACAAAGTTCAGTTAATTACACTATTTATAAATCGAGAACAGCTGGACCGATTTTTATGATCTTTGTTTTGTTGGATTTGTCTCCGCTCCGAATAGCAGAATGACTATTAAAACATGGAAACAATAACGAAAAAAAAATATTAAGAGAATTTATATTCTCATACATTTTATATGAAATGCCTTTTTTATGATATCTCAACAACGAATTGTCAAATTTCAATGAATATTTTCTTGTTCGTCTTGACGAGTACTGAATCACATCCAGCGACAACATTGACCAGTTTTTTTCGATATGGCAAGATTTTGCCAAGGATTTAAGCGATCGTTGCCTCTGATATGCCATCTTATTACACTTAGAAACGCTCATCCCAGATATTTCAATGACGAGAGCTAGGCAATATAGTTCCTGATCATCTGGATGTGCGTTCTGCTGATCATGATGCTTTTGATTGATTTACACAGTTTATTCTAACAGTAATGAATGCTTGCGATTGTTGTTGGTGAATGTTCGTCGGCCGACATGATTTGAATTACTTCGAACTATCAATGGTGTAGTGTGCTCTATATTTCATGGTTTATGTCAACAGCTTAATTTCTTAGAAAACGATACTCATTGGGGCATGACTTGAAACAGTTGCTATAGTTCCAAGTGCTTCCCACGGAAACCACATAAATTGTGGAACAAAAACGTATATTTATGTCTAAAGTAAGTATTGAGAGCTGAGGATCTCAGCTCTTAATGTTACATAATATTTTAAAATAACTATTTCAATATGCATAAATATAATAAACATTGTACAAAGAAGATCTAAAATTATACAGCACAAACATACATTTACAAAATTGTATATATACTGCACATTCGTCGGTAGTTTTTTGTGTGCCCTCACTCACTTACAGAAACACAACAACACTTTAGGGAGATAGTATTTGGCTGCCCTTTTTCTGTGAGATGGGGGTACTTCGCCAGACTGTTTTGATACGCACTACGTCTCTTAAAAACGCCCAGACAAAAGACAAATATACATGTTCATGCACACAAATGTTTGTCCTGTGTAGGAATAAAACCCACGAGCGTTGGAGTCAGAGTGGCGTTACGACATACTGCGACACCGAACTCGTCAAAAAAAAATGTTAATGCTATGTCGATGTTATATACGAGAGTTCATCTCTGTGTTTCTATATAATTATATCTGTTGATCCGCAAAAAGTTCTGTCTCTAGAAATATATCGCGTTTTGTCCGTAAGTACACAACTTAAATTCAGACATGGATACTCACAAATATCATAGAGTGAAGGTGTTTAGGAATTAGAACGTGGTGTGTATTTCTCTACATAAACATATACTTCGAAATGCGTTTTCAAAGATTTATAAAAAAAGAGGGAAAAGTTAATTTAGTGTCGGTAACTTGCAAATGAGATTCTTGGTTTTGCGATAATTCATAGGCTACCATCACGCCAACACTGTACGTGTTAATTACATACAGACAAGCACGACAAAAATAACTAGATAAGCTTCGTTAGTTGGAGATAAGAATTTAACATAGTTGAGACTTCTTTATTGTATAATTATTAAGACATGTGTTATAAATCACTTGACGAAAATCGAGGTTCTGTTTGGTTATTGACATATTTATTAAGTAATTTATTACATATATAATAAAATATGTCAATAACCATACTTTATATAGACGCAACAGCTACATTAAATACCTACCAGCAGGCAGGTCGCCTTGATTGCCATCATAGTGATATAAATTATTAGGAATGTCAAACAAACAAAGTCGTGGGTAATTGTTTGTTTTTAATAATCGAAAGAAAGTATTTCTTCTTACAAGTAATTACTTTTCTTCAGCACAGTTTATAAGAAGTATTCAGTTATTGAAAATTGTATTCAAATTGTATTTTAGAGTTACAATGTAAAATTTGCATATTAATGTTCGTGAAAGTTCTACTCGATACATTTATGAGATATAACCAAGATATAACATATAGAAAGTGACGTTGCAGTTTTAGTTTATAGCCGTCACCTGATGTTACTCATATAAGGTACCATTCTCGAGTATTTATGCCTTTTGATATACCCGTTGCCATAATTAGAGCTATTTTACTATAAGTATAGTAGAAGAAATCTAAAGAAATTTATCAAACACGTAACTGAATATTCACGGATTACTGGTACAAGGATCGTGGCCAAAACTGTCACTGTACCGCAAGGTTGCTTGTATATTACTAGCGTAGGTGCAACCTTGTGACTTCGTCTGTGCGTAGTGTTCCGAGGAAATCGCTTTTCATTACTTTCTTTCTTTTTATCGGTTTCCAAGTGTCGTATTGTGATATTGAATAGCCTATGACCTTCCTCAAGAATTGGATTATCAAAGGATTTTTTCAAATCCGACTGGTAGTTCCGGACACTTCCGCTTTATATATTAGTATAGTAAATATAAATATAAAAGATAAACTTTTATTGTTTTTTTTTATACTACGTCGGGAGGAATACAAGCATACGGCCCACCTGATGTAAAGCGGGTACCGTAGCCTAGTAACGCATGCGATATATTAATTATCACTCAGGTGATGCCTCCTCTGCTGCTTACACATAAACTCCTTGGAAGCTTCCTGGTGACCACACTCACACGCAGGCACACAAAAACCCGCTAGGAAGTTGTTATTTGGCTGCGGTTTTCTGTGAGGTGGAGCTACTTCCCCAGACGGACTGCTTTGATGCTCCCTACCTCTCTTAAAACATCCAGACCAAGACAAACAGACATGTTCATGCACACAAATGTTTGCCTTATGTGGGAATAGAAACCACGAGCATTGGTGTCAAAGTCACGTCATTTATGACTGGGCCACCGAGCTCGTCAAAAATATTTGTTCAAATTAAGTAAACCTCTTATAATTAAGAGGAAGTTAACGGCAAAAGTGGCATCGCAATATAATGTACTTAATTCATATCATAATTAATGTAAGCCTAGCGTAATATAAGTAGTGATAGCGCAGTGGATAAACTACGCGCCTAGTAACCAACAGATCGTCGGTTCGAATCATGGCGGAGGCATGTAGGTACCACTAAATTTGTGTTTTCGGATTTATGTACATATTTATAATTATCACTTGCTTGGCGGTGAAGTACACATAGTAAGGAAATTATAGTTAAAGAAATTATATTTCGAAAGACCCAATGGTCGCGTACTGTGCGGTCCCAGAGAAATGTTCTTCCGAGAACTCTCAAGCTGTGGAATGAGCTCCCAGCCGAGGTTTTTCCAAGGGACTACAGCATGGAGTTCTTCAAGAAATGCGTGAAGAGGTTTTTAGAGGGTCGGCAACGCATGTCGGCACACCATTAGTGTTGCAAATGTCCATAGGCTACGGTGACTGTTTACCATCAGGCAGGACGTATGCTTGATTGCCACCTTAGTGGTATAGAAATAAAAAAATCGGCCAAGTGCGAGTCGGACTTGCAGACGAAGGGTTCCGTACTATTATCTATAAAAACGGCAAAATAAAACACGTTTGTTGTATGGGAGCCCCCCTTAAATATTTGTTTTCTTTAAATTTAATTATTTGTTATTAAAGTGAATATATAAATAAATATTCTGTGAATACTTCAAGCGTCTACCTGTTACCGTTATCAATATCGAGCAAAAATGATCAACAAAATCACGTTTGTTGTATGGGAGCCCCCTTAAATATTTATTTTATTCTATTTTTTAGTATTTGTTGTTATAGCGGCAACAGAAATACATCATCTGTGAAAATTTTAACTGTCTAACTATCACGGTTCATGAGATACAGCCTGGTGACAGACGGACGGACGGACAGCGGAGCCTCAGTAATAGGGTTCCGTTTTACCCTTTGGGTACGGAACCCTAAAAACATTACCTAAGAATGATCTGGCTTTCCGTCTGGCTTGCGGAGGTCTGACGGTAGTAGCTCTATGTAAAAATCAGTATCCTCGCCAAATCCTTAAGCTTAGGTAGCGCCATTTCTAATGAATTAGGAAACGGAACAGTGCAATGAGGAACACGAGAGTAAGCGTAGCGTAAAAGGCTGTGGTAACTACTTTACATCAGGTGGGATGCATGTTTGTATGCCTCCCGACGTTGTCAAAAAATTGTAGGTGTATGTTTTTATACACACATACAAACATATCATCACGCCTGTCTCCCATTGGGGTAGGCAGAGACTATGGAACGTCATGTACACCGGTCCAAATATATCTCTCTTCAACCTCTTCATGGTCTTCGGTTTTGGGTGCTTTTTGATTTGGCCGAATAATTACAATTGTTATGATTAAACCAGTTGAGAATGCGCAAGCTTGCATTGCCAGAGGAACACCTGGCTCGTCAATTATATAACAATTCAATTTGTGTTTGACCATGTTCCTGAAGAGATAGGAACGATGTTCCTGAACATTCCTATTCTACTTTTTTATGCTGAATCCGAATCTGAAGTCAAAATTCGAATATTCGAAAAAAAGCGACAGACAAACGCACAGACAAACATATAGAATTCATATAGGAACGGTGTTCCTGAAAATCACATGTATATAATAAACACAGAATAAAAATAACGTTTTCATTATAGTTACATGTACATAAATCTTATAAAAAGATTCTTAGCTGCCATTGGCCAATTTGTTTTCTGCTCGTCTGAAACACTTGAATGAATATTAATATGAAATCGAGTGATGCTGTTCAGAAATATTTTAATAATATTTTGATCAAAATTGAATTAATTTGTGGCAACATCAAACGATCACTGGCTTTCATGTTTATCCATAAGCTTTTATTGGTATTTATTTACGTGTGAAAGCTTTTGAACCAATATATCTCATAATTAAATTAACAGATGATGATAATAAAATTATCGTTAAATAAATAAACAATTAATATATTTACCAATTATCCAGTTTTTGTTAAACATTTATTCAATGATTCTCAAATAAATTTAAACAAAACTGTTTAAATCTCAGTAGGATTAAAAAAGACTTAAAACGCTTTAAAAATCAAGCACTAACTTTTTAATCTTTATTGTTTTAACGAACCCCGCGGCACAGTGGTTAAAAATGCTAATTTAGTACCGAAGCTCGTGGGTTCGATTCCCACACAGGACAAACATTTATGTGCTTGAACATGCCTGTTTGTCAAGCAGCCCGTCTGGGAATAATACCTATACCTCACAGAAATCCACAGACAAATAACAACTTTCTGGAGAGTTGTGTTCCTGCGACTGAGTGAGGTCACCAGTAGGCTCCTAAGGAGTTGGTATGTTAGCAGCAGAGGCGCGAGTTATACTCAATGTATTGTAAGTGTTCATAGGTTACGGTAACCGCTTTACGTCAGGTGGGCTGAATGCTTGTATGCCTCCCGACGTAATATTAAGAAAAAAAAAATCTGTCATTTGTAGGACTCCACGCAAATGTTTACTTCATAGCTTCACAAACAGGCAAACTTTATTTTTTGGTTGTTAAAAAATATTTTTAGGAAGTATATTTAATATATTTTGAAGTTAGTATAACTTCAAAATATATTATTATCCAGTCTACATAAAGAAACATTAAAATAAAAATAAAATCTAACAACAATACAGTAGGTGCATGTCAAGCTCATTCTTACTCCATTCGTAATAAGAGTTAATTTTAAAATCAGTCGCACAATATTAAATAATAAATAATTCAATACTACTCGTATTATCTGACCCTATTACTGAAAGTATTTTTTCATGTGTACATTATTGAAAAAAATATCTTAAAGTAACAGTAAATAGAACAATGTACATATTTCAAATCTCTTTTCCAGTCGGCTATCCGACTAGACAGTACCAATAAATACAAAAAAAATATTCTTATGTTTTAAAGCAATGCAAACATTATATTCACTTGAAAAACATCATAATACCAATACATAAAATCCACAATAGATTATTTCAACTGCAAATATTTTGTTTTTACAAATTGCATCTGATATATCTACTGTAGCAACGAAATAAAGTAGATATTCGATTGTATTGTGTGTAAATACAGTTTGTAGAGTTGGACCTCGTAAAGTACCCATTAAGGAAAAGTCACTGCACACGTTTGTGTAACATAAATCGTGATAGTAAACTATAGAATGGGTGGAGAGTTCGGAACAAGTAAAGTACTAATCGTAATGGCACTGGGTTGAATCACAGTTTAGTATCAAATTAGGATGTATCATCGGTTTTCGTTAGAGTTCCAAGTTTAAACTGGTAATGTATATGTCGTATCGTCTTGTGTGTACTTGAGATATAAGCCAGTATACTTGAGTCCAGGGACATGTATGCCAGGATTTGAGTCTAGTCACGGATCGGATATTCGTCGCCAACCTTGTATGAGGCGCAGTAGTACTGCTCGTCCCTTTTCTGACCCGGCGTAGTACATCATATCTTGTTATAGTTTTATCTATATATTATAAGAACTAAATTAATATGCGACAAAGTATTAGATTGGGTTAGATAAAAGAAAAGTTAACTGTACACTGCCATTGTAGTTCAACTATATAAATCAAATTGAGGTTTTGAGGTAAGAAGCCGTTACCGTAGCCTGTGAACGCTTGTATACATTAAGTATCACTCTCGCGATACATCCTCTGCTGCTAACACAGCAACTCATTAGTAGGTTACTGGTGTCCTCACATGCAAGAACACGACAATCCATTAGAAACTCCCAGTTTACTGGTGACCTCACTCACTCGCAGGAACAGGACACGCAGGACCAGACAGGATAGTGGCGGACTGGTTAGTAATTACACTTTAACATCAAGGCTCGTGAGTTTAATATCCACCCAGGACAAATATTGTACATGTTTGTTTGGTGCAAAGAGGACAGGCGCGTCAAAGCAGCCCATCTGGGGAAGTACCTTTAATCCACAGAAAACTATAGGCAAATAACAACTCAACATTTGTGTGCATTTACAAACACATCTATTTGTCTTAGTCTGGGTGTTTTAAAGAGTTAGCGTATAACAAAGCCCGACTGGAGAATTACCTCCACCTCACAGAAAACCGCAGACAAATAACAACTCTCTAGATGGTTATTTGTTCCTGCGTGTGTACCAGCTCCGAAGCAGTTACTGTGTTAGCAGCTGAGGTGGCATCACGCGAGTGATACTTAATGTATAATGAACCAGCGTTCATGAGCTACGGTAACCACTTTACATCAGGTGGACCGTATGGTTGTATGCCTCCCGACGTTGTATAAAAAAAAACTTGTGTATTACAATATTCTGAAGTTAACAGGCGCATTAAGAGTGTATAAGGTAACATGGTACCTAAAGGAAGCAAACAGTTGATTATAAGGGCGTATCGATTGAGTTAACCTCAAGTAAAATTAGATGTGACATTTATTATAACGACGGTATAATATTTTCGGCGACCCTTTTATTGCAAATGGCAGACTGTTGATTTTTTTTGTTAATTTCGCGATCGAACTTTGAGTGGGGAAGATTCGTTTCATTTTTTTTTTCTCTATCTGCCATCAGCCTCCAAGCAATAATTAGATTTGGTGTGTGCTTTTAGAGTTGACTTTTGAGTTTACACATCCAGCGATGTGTCATATCCCATTTTATTCTGAGAGAGCTAATCGTGTTCTCTTTAGCCGGAACATACAGTCACTGGTGTCCATAAGGGAAGCGGCCAGTAAGTTTCTGTGTCACCTCAGTCTCTCTTTATAGGCCGCAGACGACCTTTCTATTTCTTCCCTGATTATCGGGATT
The DNA here is from genome assembly GCA_947507595.1 of Pyralis farinalis. NCBI lineage: Eukaryota > Metazoa > Arthropoda > Insecta > Lepidoptera > Pyralidae > Pyralis > Pyralis farinalis. The sequence goes on along the minus strand of OX382257.1, from coordinate 42,032,672 downwards.
TCCAAGTACTCATGTACTTCGGGATTCGTTTCATTTGAAATAATTACCGTAGCCTGTAGAGACTTCCAACATAAATAAATATTATTTTGGTATTGTCAGTGGGACCGTAAGTCGTAAACAGCCAGCCAAAAACCACAGTTGTCAAGCCATTACTAAAAGCCGGCAATACAGAAAGTCTTGATAACCTATCGCAATAGTACCAGTATTTTCTAAGATTTTTGAAAAACCGACACATGTCAGAATAAGTAACTTTATCAATGCACTTGACATTCTAGATACTAACCAAAACGGTTTTCAAAAGGGAATGTCAACTAGTCTGGCAGCTTTCAACCTAATTAAAAAAATACAAAATTATACAGATAAATCTATAGAAATTGTAGTTATAGTTTTATTCATAGATATGAGTAAGGCTTTCGATTTTGTGTCCCATGATTTGCTTCTAGCCAAATGTGAAAAGTATGGTCTCACATTAAATTGGCTTGAAACATATTTAAAGGATAGAATGCAATATACTGAAATTACAAATATCGATGATAAACTAAATGAGATAGCGTATAAATCCGAAGAAAAAGCAAAAAACATAGGGGTACCCCAAGGCAACATCTTGGGTCCTTTGCTCCTTCTTTTGTACATTAATGATCTTCCAAAAAGCACCAAATATTTCTGTTCCTTATTCGCCGACGATCTCGCTGTAGTGATAGTTTTAAAGATGATATATTTAAAGGCTACCGCGGAAGATTTCCAGATAAATTGATAATACCTACAATGTCAACAACTCTGTACAGTGATAGCTGCTATCCTATGGCTATCCGGATTTATAATAAATTGCCAAAATTCATTAAGGACCTAAACTTTAATATATTTAAAACTCTCTCCCAGTTCCTGTTAGAAAAATGTTACTTTACAGTTACAAAGTACTTGACAGACACAATATGAGGCTTCTGTTTATATTTTAATTACTAATAATGGTTGTGATTTGCATAATTTTATTTTTAATTATTGACATTCATTTTCATGCAATTTAATCTAACCTGCTTTGTGTGCTTCCGCCACCAATTGTGCGTGTGAGTGAGGACACCAGTAAGCTACTAAGGAGTTGCTATGTTAGCAGCAGAGGATGCATCGCGAGAGTGATACTGTTTGCTTGTATATGCCCCAACAAGTCATCTTAACATCAGTATGTCTCATAAATAACTTGCAATAAGATCTTAGAATTGAATATTTTTTGGGTCTTTACACATGTAAAGCAGTTATCGTAGCCTATGAAGCTTGCAACACATGTATCACTTGCGCGATACCACCTCTGCTGCTAACACAGAAACTCCTAAGGGCTTAGTGGTGATCTCACTCACACGCAGGAGCACAACAATTTGTAAAAGTTGTCATTTGGCGGCAGGCTTCTGTAAGGTAAATGTACTTCCCCAGATGAACGGCATTATGTGCCTTACTTCTCTTAAAATTAGTTCTTTTTCGGCAAACATACATGTAGAAAATATAAGCTCTCTTTTTTTAAGTCTGCTGCCCAAGTATATTAATGGCGTAGATTTATATTTAGCGACGTAAGTGTATATTATACGATCCCCTGTTATTATTACACCACAAAAATGTCAAGCAAATGTCCACCTAATTGGACCAACGAATAGCACAAAGTTATTTTTAATTATGTCACATTTACCTCAATTTTGTCGGCGTGCCGGCATTGCCTTTTGGACCCGCGAAATGGGCGGTCATCTGTTGCCTTCAGCTTGCATTACGAAGTATTTCATGGGAGATAGCCTGTGTTTTAGCGATATTATGATAACTGATCCTCGTAGTTACAAATTTTTAGAACTATTATAATTAAAATGTAGAACGCGGAATGAAGAAATACAAACTTTATAAGATATCTCGTCTGCATTATTTTCAAAATCCTCCAAAAATTCAAGTCAACTGTGATTCAGGTAACCAATAAAGCATTTAACGGACTATACAGTTAAATGGTCTAAAGCGATTACTGTAGCATATGAAAGCTTGCAACACATTAAGCTTTACTCGCGCGATACCACCTCTGCTGCTAACACAGCAACTGATTAAGAGCTTACTGGTGATCTCACTTACTCGCAGGAACACGACAATCCTACTGGGTAGACTTACTTCGCCAGACCGCCTGCTTTCTTTTAATAATTGATAAACGATAAAAAAAGGCATAATTATGGCGGACTTAAATCAATAAATATAACTAAAATAAAGGTCGATTTTGTTTAGCCATAATCATATACTGAGTATCTTATTTATACAGGCATAGATTATCGGATTTTTTTCCATTAAAATTTAATTAATTTTAGACTCGACCACGTAAATATTACGTGACCTGCTAAATGTTATAAATACATGTACAGGCACGGTTGCCGTAACAAAATTTACATCAAACACACTTTTTTTTTATACTACGTCGGAAGGCATACAAGTATACAGCCCACCTAATGAAAAGCGGGTACCGTAGACTATTAACGCTCACTCGCGTGATGCCTCCTCGGCTGCTTACACAGCAACTCCTTTGGGAGCTTACTGGTGACCTCACTCACACGCTGGAACACAATAACCCTCTAGGTAGTTGTTATTTGGCTGCGATTTTCTGTGAGGAGGAGGTACTTCCCCGACGGGCTGCTTTGATGCGCCCTACCTCTCATAAAACATCCAGACCAAGACAAACAGACATGTTCATGCACACAAATGTTTGCCTTGTGTGGGAATCGAACCCACGAGCGTGGGTATCAAAGTCGCGTTATTCACGACTGAGCTACCGAGCTCGTCACCTAGTGTAACTTAGACCGCCGTTACTGCCTGCGAGAAAAAAAAGACTGGGATACTTATCCGTTGATTTGTTACGAAACTTAGTAGGCCTGTTTATCTACCATTTTATCCCGTCTTGCATTATATTATACCGCACAGCAAGTTTACAAAACTTGCACGTCGTTCAGACGCAGATTATATCGGCAATCAAATAATAAAAAACCCTTGGATTGGAATAGGAATCATAATAAAGGTAATTCTTAGAAGCACAACTTTCAATATAGTATAACTGACAAATAGTATTTTGACTACGAGTGATCTTGTTCAATAATAAAATAGTAGTTTATGCCACTGCACTGAAATGACTGTTCCTAATGCAGTGGCATACATTACTTTTTCTACGACCATAATTATAGGTTAATAAAACAAAAGTGTAATCAAATGAATAGTATTTTTCTCACTTCGTTTGACATTTTTTGGGAAGTAAAGATTTTGCTTTTTCTATAGCAGCGTCGGTTATTTCTGATGGCGTTAAATTTTTAATATCACTATTCGTTTTATTATAAAATAATTACAAGTTATAGAGTGTAGCATAAAAATTTACCTAAATATAGCGTGTATACCTACTGCTTGTTATGCTACTCAAAATGTGTCGAAATATAATAAATTTTTGGAAAACCAAGGATTGTGCACGCTCGCCGGTTCCTGGGGCTTCTGACATCACCTTCTGATAAAACAAGTAAAGTGTATATCAATATCCAGATAAACTTGTGCTAAGAGTAGTAACAATTTTCATGAAACTAAGAGGAGTTTCTTATAACTTTGACATAAAGACAGAGCTAGCGCGGCTTGTAATTTGTACTAATGTCTTTTAAGATGAGGGCTTTCAAAGCCCGCTTCATTTAAAGGCAATTTGAGCGCATATTATTTTTTTATTGAAAGGGTATATTTACTTAATAGTTAGAAGCTTCAACCAACGCTTGCTATTCCAGAGGCAACACTGACACATTGCCTACCCTAAAAAGGGTAAGCTGTATTATTGCAGGCTCTTGGACGTCATCTCGAACAAATTCTCTGAACACAGCGAGCTGTATAATCGATAGAACACAGAAAAGTAAGCGACTTCTCTCTCCTTTAATGTTACGGCTCAATACAATATGAAGAATAGAATAGAATAGAATCCACTTTATTTGCATAATACAGATATTTGGAAATACATTCATAAGGATTTTTACAATTTTCGAAATGAACTATGCAACAAGGCGGCCTTATTGCTAAAAGCAACCTTTTCAAGGAAACCTTAAGGTAACGAAACAGATTACAGAAAAAAGGTAGGGGCTAGTCCGGAAGGAAATTAAGAATTAAATATAATTGATACTAATTTAAACTTATTGATATTATAGTTACAGGTTACAGGTATACAAATACAAACATAATTACCCACATACAGACAAATATATATATATATTGCATATATACGCATATACATATCATTACATACACAATATACATACCATGTACATAAAATATTGGACATGTACATAAAGAAGCTTGGTATAGTAACAATTTTCGTATCCGCCTACTTTCTTTTTGAAAATCTTTTTTCTTAAAAAACCGTATTGACCATTCAATATAATTTTTGATCAAAGTCGAATCTTAATTATTGATGACTAGCTGCAGCCCGCGGCTCCGCCCGCGTGGTGTCAAATAACGTAGCCTATGTGTTAATCCAGATCATAATCTATCTACGTGCCAAATTTCATTCAAATCCGTTCAGCCGTTTAAGCGTGAAAGAGCAACAAACATCTATCCATACATACAAACTTTCGCATTTATAATATTAGTAGGATTAATATTTATATAAATATGATAGGGAAATTTGCACGGTATTTTATGATCAGGGAAAGCCTGATGTATAAAGAATTGGCCTATTATTCGTCTGGACACCCGGTCTGCTGGTTAGGTAGCAGATCCCGCCAATCCTAATGGATCAAGAAATGGGATAACGCTTTGAAGAAGAAGAAGATTTTGCATAGTATCTTCAACAAGCATAACAGTTCAGAAATGATCAAAAGTCATAAAAAAGAATGGGCATACCGATCTGCCTATGTTTTCTACGAAGTTTGTAACAAAATTATAGAATAAAATTACTTTTCCAAATGACATTGTTTTTTAGAATTTATTGCAAATTTTAACCGCATAACTAAGTTTGTTCGAGAAAGGAAAATTCTTTACAACCAACTTAGTTATACGATCGAAGGAAAGTACGGAGGGAGTCGACTCGTAGACGATGTCCAGGTTTGGGTTAGACTGAATCAGCTTCAGGTCCAATATGGATCTGGTATCGGTCAGTTTTAGTCAGGTTTGAGTAAGAATGAAGAAAAATTTAATGATATTTATTTTCTAACGCAATTTTTTGAAATTATCCAGAATCTTACAAAGAAACTCCAAGGTAGTAAATTTGATACTATTTTAAAAAGAATACTGCTAGAGAAAGCCTTGTATACACTAAAATTCTTTCATCTATATATACATATATATATATATATATTTCGTATCTGTAGAATTAAATATTTGATCTGAATTAAACATTTTTTGTACGCAATAAATAATTTTGAAAACGATTATATTCACTACTTGTCACGTTAATTTATTAAATAATTAACAAATCGATAAATAGATAATAATGTGACATTTAATAAAGGTCCTATCTAGTATCAAAATCCAGATAGAAAATCAAGGAATACTGTTAAATGAAGAAAACATACACCACATCTTAACGCAAACAATGAACAGGAAATTTCGACATAATACATACGTAAGTCTAGTCAAATAGAGCTCAGTCGTCGAAAATCGAATCTGCACTATGTTAATACTGGTACGTGTCTTGTAACCGCATGAACAGCCTTAATTAAGCCATGATAATACACTACGTTTGCCGACGAAATAGGTATATGCAAATACTATGTTCCATGTTGTATTGTTTAGTTGAGCTTGTAGTTAGATTACGAATACGAGTACTTAAACTATCTATCTATATATTCACGCCAGGTCTTCACAGAGTAGGACAGAAAGGACCGGGCGCCACAAGGCCCTTACACATCTCGAATGCTTTTTAGGGTTCCGTACCCAAAGGGTAAAACGGAACCCTATTACTGAGGCTACGCTGTCCGTCCGTCCGTCCGTCTGTCACCAGGCTGTATCTCATAAACCGTGATAGTTAGACAGTTGAAATTTTCACAGATGATGTATTTCTGTTGCCGCTATAACAACAAGTACTAAAAAATAGAATAAAATAAATAAAATATTTAAGAGGGCTCCCATACAACAAACGTGATTTTTTTTGCCGTTTTTATAGATAATGGTACGGAACCCTTCGTGTGCGAGTCCGACTCGCACTTGGCCGATTTTTTAATATTCATAACAAACTCGTAATACACATAATTTTTGGAATCGAAATAGCTCACTGCCCTCTTTTTTTTGTATACAAGCATACGGCCCTCCTGATGTAAAGCGGTTACCGTAGCCTATGAACGCCTGTAATACATTTAGTATCATTGGCGCGATGCCACCTCTGCTTTAGCAGCACAGTAACTGCTTAGGAGCTTACTGGTGACCTCACTCACGCGCAAGATCACAACAACCGTCCAGAGGGTTGTTTTTAGGCTGCGGTTTTCTGTGAGGTGGAGGTACTTCCCCAGACGGGTTGCTTTGATGCGCACTACCTCTTAAAACATCCAGACCAAGACAAACAGACATGTTCATGCACACAAATGTTTGTCTTGTGTGGGAATCGAACACACGAGCGCGGTGTCCAAGTCGCGTCATTCACGACTGAGCCACTGAGCTCATCATAAATAGCTCACTGCAATATTTTTTTATACCAGCTTACGGCCCACCTGATGTAAAGCTGTTACCGTAGCCTATGAACGCTTGTAATACATTTATTATCACTCGCGCGATGCCACTTCTGCTGCTAACACAGCAACTACTTAGGACTAGTTTACTGGTGACCTCACTTAAACCCAGGATCACAACAACCCTCCATAGATTAGGCCGTGATTCTCTGTGAAGTGGAGGTCCCCAGACAAGCTGCTTTGATGCGCCCTACCTCTTTTAAAAGTGTCCTCTTATCTTTAGAGTCAATCTCATCTATAAGTGTTGCCTGCTCAATAGCAAATATCTCTTAGATGAAAGTGATATATTCAGGATGATCTATACTGTTACAATGTGTACTTTTAACACTAGTATTTTTTAATGAGACCTAATACGGTAACTGGTGATGGAAGCACACAATAAAATAAAAAACAAAATTGACCACAAATTTGACAAATTATCAATCTCAGTAAACTAGTAAAAATGATATGGAAACAGCGATATTCAAGGTAAGTTATAAATAACGACGCTTCAGGATAACCAGTTGAAGCTTATGCCATTTTCTGCTATGTTATTCGTGTAATATAATTAGAGAATCTACAATTTATAAAAATATATGTAGTGGTATTTTTGAAACTACACTTTTGTGCATGTATTTTATCTGAATATAAATAAAATTTGAATGTTCTTCTTCGATTTCAACTTAAAAGAATAGGGATTAGGTGTTTGATTAGGGAGAAAATAAAGAAGGAAAGAGGTGTGCTTACACCTAACGTTTGCACTTAATCTTGCTTTCACTTCAAAGTGCAAAGCTTCTTATATGAAATATTAAAACCGGTACAGATTAAGCGAGAAGAGAAGAGGAAGATGGAAGACTAACAGAGAATTAGGCGAATAATGAGGGTATTAAGAAGTTAAAATAGATAAATTTTGAATCATGAAACTTGCGTATGGTTGAAAAAAGAAGATAGAGAGAGTAGAAGAAAATCAGAAGACTAGGTTGTTGAAAGAAATAAACAACTAGCATGAGGTTTTTATTTCAGATTTCAAATTTCTTTGAAAAAAATAGGGCATTCGTGATTTGTAATAATCCTCCAAACTAGGAGTGTGCGATGTAAACGATAGCCTAAAAATATACGGAGTCACTTAAATATACAAATTACAACTTCCAAGTAAAGATTTTAGAACTGAAGATTTTACATTTCATGAAGTATAAAAGTCTAAAGAAACAAGAACATCACTAAACTAAATGAACGTTTAAAAACTTCACTCGCTATTATCCCCGAGATCTTAAGATCCAAATTGACTTTGTCGAAACTCCGTCAAAAATTGCAAAGTACTCTGTGAAAGATTAAATTTGAACGTACCAGATGGTAACGAGGCGTCAGATCAAATATTTAATTTTCTGATTTCTTAACGAACTCTGGCAGTAATAACATTTTGTCTTTGTTTGTCGTATAATGTTACCTGGGGGAGGGTTATTTTGATCATTATCACAGTATAAGGAGATTGTATTTGAGGTTGTTTTGTTTGTTCTGGAGTAATGGCGCCACGGGTTATGCAATAATACGAGCGATCTGCATAGAGAAAGTGCTAAAGGATTCAAATTTCAAACTGTTAAATGAATCAAATTTTAAAATTTTCGCGGACATTTTACTTACTGACAAAATCTGGAAGCCGTACCTGCAACAATGTAATACAAGTATTAAATATATGGTCATTGATAAGTTTAAGATTGTTATTAATCAAGACATGTTTGAGTACAAAATGGAAGTACACCACCTATTGTTGTGCTTCCAAACTTAAACATGATATCAGTTTGGGTCATCTAGTCTACAAGAGATACAAATCCCGGATCCCGGATTTCTATCACTTGGAGAAAACCTTCGCTATTTTTATCGCTTGTTATGTGAGTTTCAATTTATGAACGAGCCTGCTGGTAAAGATCACCGATAGGCTAGTTGCGAACAGAAAGAATGGAGTATTTGAAGTGGTTAATGACTGTGTAACCTACAAATAGCGCATTTTGATCCCTACTTGTTCAGTTACTGCGTTATCGACTCTAATGTTGCTGCGTCTTCTTCTTTTTAGCATTATCCCGTTTCCTAATCCATGAGGATTGGCACGATCCGCTACCTAAGCCTAAGTATTTGGCAAAGATACTGATTTTTACATGGAGCGACTGCCGTCAGATCTTCGCAACCCAGAGGGAAAACCGGACCTTTCTTAGGTAAGGTCACACCTCTTTTTAAATATAATTTCTTGGACGTGCCGGTTTCCTCACGATGTTTTCCTTTACCACCGAGCTAGTGACAAATTCAAATTACAAATATGTACATAAATCCGAAAACATGACTTTAGTGCTAAGTCCAGGATTCGAACCGACGACCAGTTAGTTACTAGGCCGGTTTTTTATCCACTAGACTATCACTGCTAGGCTGTGCGGGTGTATCGTATGATGTTGTTGCGTATGACGAAATAATAACGTAATTTCTATTTCATCAAAATTCACATGTAATTTCTATTTTATCCAAATTCATTACCAGTCCTATGGCTCAAGTAGCAGCATTAAGATCGTTAAGAATTTGGATGTCGAGATACTCGGCGCTTGACCCCTTATGACAATATTTTTTAGGATCGGCAACGCATTAGCGACATCCTTGGTGTTGGAAATGTCTATAGGCAACGGAAACTACTTGCTATCAGGCAGGCCATACGCTTGTTTGCCATCTCAGTGGTATAAAAAAATACTATCAGCTAATGAAAGATGTAAGCTATACAAACCGTTGGTTAGTGTTTTCAAATTAGTGAACACATTATCTACCTGAACGGTGGTATATTAAGATAAAAATAAAATTAAAAAAAGTGTTCTATTGGCCAATATCTTTTTATTAAATCTTTTCAAAGTATTCTTCACCAGCCTCTATACAAAGTTTCTTGCGTCTGAACCAGTTTACAGAACCTCATTTACAGTCTGCTCGAATGCTGACAGCGCATCTTCCGGCGACGAAAATAGTATCCCTTTGAGCAGATTTTTTATTTTCGGGATTAAAAAGAAGTAATACGATGCTAGGTCAGGTCTGTAAGGAGGGTGACCCAGGAGTTTGACCGGCGTGGTAACCAGGAAGTCCCTGGTTTTGAGCGCGATGTGCGCGGGCGACGTGGTGGAACAGTAGCACGCGGAGCCCAGTATTTGGTCGCTTGTTCCTCACAACAGACAAAACTTTTGCCAAGCATTTGGTAGCAGAGCATTCGACGTTGATGCTTCTTTGGTTCAGTAAAGGAATTGGCACCAGGTAGCTAGTCAAATTGAAAAATCTCGCGATCAAAATCTTGATTAATTGTATTTTTATTCATTGTTTGTTTGAAATTTCAATCCGATATATATATAATGTTTATTTATAAATTTATATGTAAATATTGTTTAATTGAACTGATTTTCGAATATATTCTCAGGTGATAAAAACGTTCGTCGACGTCGTTGGCATGTCACTTAAATGAGTCTTATATTTTAAGTTATTGTGTATTTTTATCTAGCAGTATTAATATTGTATAGTTTATATACATGCCAAGTTACGCACTGTCTACCTCGAAAGGAACTTGGCGTTTAGACATACTTACATAAACAAATAAATTTAAATTTTGGTTCTAACAACGTTTTGGTATTCTAATCGAAAGCATATTTTGTGTCAAATTTTGATTTGTAACTAATCATTTCTGGTAGTCAAAATATCATTATAAGATAAAACGTGTTCTATTACAAACCTTCTTAGACTTTTATAGATGTTACATAAAATAGATCACAAAGCTTACGACCGTGTTTAGTATTCAAGATAGCGGCCTGTCGTCTCTGCAATATTTTAGTCGAACAAGTATGTCAGGTCTATGAGTATTTGTAAGCTCCACCCTTGAGCTGGGTAATAAATTCTGAATATGGGTAATAAATTCTTATGAATTGAATACAGTAATTTTAAAAATAATAACAAGAATGCGTGAGTGCATTGTATCGTGCAACCTTATGTACCGGTCTGCGTTTACGCCTGCATTTATTGGGGCAAACAAGCAATGACACAGTGTATAATCCCAAAATATAACAGACATAAACAAATATAAGGAAATTTCTGTGCCATCGGTACCGTTCACCACATATGTATGTTAATGAACAAGTTTATTCCATTAAAAGCCGCACAAGAACTTGTAAGCTAGTCGTGAGATTATTGATTGTTGGTAAAACAAATGCACAACAGTTTTTTACTTATAAGTAATAACATAGCTATACTTATAAAGAGAGATAGGGCGCATCAAACAGCCCATCTTGGGAAGTACCTCCACCTCACAGAAAACCGCAGTCAAATAACAACTCCTTAGCTAGATGGTTGTTGTATACCTGCGTGTGAGTGAGGTCGCCAGTAAGCTTCTAAGGAGTTGTTGTGTAGCAACAGAGGTGGCATCACGCGAGTGATTCCTAATGTTTATACGCTACGGTATTTACTTTACATCAGGTGTGTCATATGCTTGTATGCCTCCCGACGTTATATAAAAAAATATCACAAATTTAGTAAGCATTTGAAATTCTAAGTAAAATAAAAGATATCAATCTTTACATAAGTCTCTATGAAGAAACAAAAGAAGAAGAAAATCAACACACGTAATATCTTATTGTTAAAATAAGAACCATTTATATATACATAATCCAAATTGTGGACATTACATTATGAAAGATTCTTATTAATAGAAAACAAACATATTATGCAGTACAGCCTTATTGCTCAAAGCAAAATAATATTAGCTAAAATGTCTTCAACTTCAGAATCAGAATCATTTATTTGCATAAGATATAGTACACATGTAGTGGTGTTAGTTATACATATTAGGTACACATATTTTGCCAAACTCGGCGTCGGCGTTCAAAAATAATCAGTTACCTACATGTTATTAGATGTTATCTACAGTAGAATTAAGACTATTATAAATAATTATTAATTTACATATGCAAATTTTAATTGATTATATTTTTCCAGTAAAATAATATAATATCTGAAATTACAATGCCATATTTAAGATAGTCAATTTTATTCTACGTTTAGTCATTTATATGTTAAAAACTCGTGAACTGAGTAAAATCTTTCGGCTAATAGGAATTTGTGTAACTGTTTACTGAATTTTTTGTATGGCTGGTCTTTTATGGGTTGTGGTATTTTGTTGTAAATTTTCGTACACATACCATAAGCAATTCTTAAATATAGTGCCGTCCTAGGAAAGGGTGGTAAAACAAGCTTATTACCTTTTCTTGTATTCCGTGTGTACATGATCGAGGCAATTGTGATTAATTGGAAATTTAGTTTTACCAATTATGCTATTTCAAATGTATATATGCAAGGTAGGGGCAATATTCTTAGCTTTAAAAACAATGGCTTACACGAGATAAACGATGCAACACCGCATTTCTTTTGTGTTATAAAAGCTCGATTGATACCTATGCCATTACCCCAAATTATTAATCCATATCTAAGTACTGACTCAACATAGGCATAGTACGCTTATAGGGCAGCTTTTTGTGTCACTATTTTTCGCAGCCTATTAAGAGTATAGACAAATCTATTTATTTTAGAACAAGTTTTATTTATGTGGTTCTCTCATATTAATTTTTTATCTATTATTATACCTAAGAAAGTCACAGTTTCAGACGTTTGTAGTATTTGTCCATTGTGGCTAATGTTTATTGGTTTATTGCTTGGATTAACGAAGTCAAGATATTTGGTTTTAGTAATATTTACAGTTTTATTTACTTCTGTTTCATGTTTGGTAATATTTTGTGTTTTGTCTGTGACAATAATGGAGATATAGGCCGCAAATAATACGCTTTTATGCTCAATAGTATTTGGTAATTCATTAATATATACCAGAAATAGCAATGGTCCTATTACACTCCCTTGGGGAACACCAAGTTTATTGTGTTTATGTTTTGATTTAATTGTTTCTGTAATATTATATTCATTACTTTTATTAATCTCTACATATTGCAGTCTATTTTCTAAATAAGTTTTAATCCAATTTAAAGCTGGACTCCATTCCATTAATTCCATAATTATTTAGCTTGTAAAGTAACATATAATGTCGAACGAAATCAAAAGCGCGAGTCATGTCATAAAATAGTACCGTAGTCGAAATTTTTTGGTAAGAATTGATTAATACCTCATTTACCAAATTATAGGCAGCAAGCGTCGTAGATTTATTTTTCTGAAACCCGTCTGTGTTTCTGTGTTTGTCAAAGAACTGGGTTAATCTGCGAAACATAAATTTTTCATATATCTTTGAGAAATTAGAAATAAGTGCAATAGGCCGATAATTTTCCAAACAAGCCTTGTCTCCTCTTTTGTGAGCCGGTTTGACAACAGTGACTCTAGGCTTTTCGGAGAAAAAACCGGTTTCAAATGACATATTTACCATGTACGCAATTACATATTTTATTTCATCATGATGATGACATGTATTTTTACTTTTAGTTAATAACGTTGTGTTGTTATTTCGTTGTGCTAGTATGAGACATCGTCGAAGTAATTTTGAGTATTTTGTATAATTTGCTTTAGTTGTTTCAGTTTTGTTTTTATAATAACTGAATCTAAGCTTCCGTTTTGTTTTACAACTGAGTTTGAGTCCCCTTGTGATCCATTTTAACTTTGAATTAGTACTTTCTATTTTTAGTTTCGGGAAGTACATGCGATATTTTAATTAAAAAATTAAAAAAAAAGCAATTGGATTGTTATTATTCGTCTTTTAGTAAAGTTTTCTGTATCCATTTTTGACGATATTTTACTACATTTATGTCTAATATTTCGTTTTCCACTAACTAAAATTATCTAGATGTGTTTTTTACCAGAAAAAGAATAGGACTCACCCTTGAATTCGAACTCGGACCTTTCACACTTTAGTCCCGATTCCTTATCTATTCGGCCAGTACTCCTTTGACAAAAGCGGCGTATTTTCACTTCATAAGCGATAGGTAAGTGAAATCCAGATATTATTATTATTCATGGAACAGTAGAGGGTAGATATATTATTAACACATATGTTTCACTTCGGTTGTTATTTTATACAATATATATTTTATTTATTTCGTATTTAGCCACTAACTAATCACTTTCACTGTTTCTGGTATATTTTATTCCCTTTTAGTTAGGTTAATTGTGGTGTAAGCACTGGTTATTTACCTAGATTTGTCAATATGTTTTTTTGATTATTATTGTATATGTTGAATATTTTCTGGAGATAACACTGTCACTTGTATATCATAGTCTTTGCTACAATTTAAACGTAAAATCAAAGTGTATAAAAGTATTAGCGATTTTTTTAATTAATTTAGTACGGAGGTTGTGTTTATGTCGGCGGCGGTGTTGCCACGATCCTATCAGTACTGCAATGATGCACGATCAATGCTGAAGTATTAGCTAAAACTGATTTAGCTCTAAAAAGTACGGCGTTGTGGCCGCAGTTAAAAAGTTTATTGTCAATTACGACAGTTCCGATTGATTATAAGGCCCAAAAAAAAAGTGGAGACGGAAAAAAACACACTTCCATATTACGAGTATAGCGAATATTGACCAGTAGATGTTCAAATCGTTCTCAATAGTTACTTTAACAACAACGTTCATAGGTTCGATTTCCACACAGTACAAACATTTGTGTGCATGAACATGTCTGTTCGCATATAAGTAACCAGATTGGTGAAGAACCTTTCCCTTACAGAAAACCAAAGCATAATTTCAATTCTCTAGAGGTTTGTGTTGTTCCTGTGACTGAGTGAAGTTATCGGTAAGCTATTAAGGAGTTTCTACATTGTTCGCTTTGCTCTAAAAAATGAAATTTTGCTGACACATGCTGGAATCCTATCAATAATTAGTTCTATTATCTACCACCACGAGTAAACGAATATGGCTTGTGATCGCGGTTTAGTATTTTATTGCCAATTGTGACAGTTCCGTATTAATTTATAGACCCATCAAAATCTAAGTTTTGTAGTTGGAAACAAAAACAAACTTATTCTGAATAGAGTCTTCCTCGTTTATTTAAGTATACCACGAAATGTTTGAAGTTGAGACGCTAATATAATTAGAATTACATTGTAACCACGAGAGACATAACTCTCTGAAACTGAAGCACCATCTTAATATATCCAAAGTAGTAAAAACAAAGATTTCTAGGTCGTCCGTTTTACGAGCTCTAGTAAAACTTACTCTGTTAACCTCAAATTCCACAGACTGAAGCGTTGGCGTCTTCAAGTGTTTTTTTTTTTGTATGATATTGAAATGTCCACATATAAATGTGGAAATCCTCATGTCAGATGCTATCACACAGCGAAACCCCGAGCATAGTCTTTTCCATAGCATGCTAAGCGAACTTGCGCTTCTCCATACGGTCCGCGGTGAAGAGTCGTACATGAAGATAGCCGCAGTAGAAAACTAAAGTAACTGACATAACCTAAAGCGTAAATGAGCTGTAGAGACAGGGACGGCCACATTGTATTTGTCTTAGAATCGCGATTGTTACACATTGAATTAAACAATTTTTAATGGAAGAATCGCGTGTTTTATTTATTTTGTTGAACCTGATGTTTCGAATGCTTTGCAGCGTCCGTGATCGCAGGAAGACTAAGGTGGCATTTGTCTTACATTGGTTATTCAATTATTACATTTACCGACATGGATGGATTAATTATATACGTTCACACAAAATCGCTCACGGTGTCCGAATGTTTTTGAGTAGATCTCTGGGTTTGTGACTTGATTATATTTAGAACTGGATCCCAAGCAGGTGGTACTTGCCAACCGTCTTCTCTATTGAAATTGGGATGTTTTCTTATTTCAATAGCCTCGCGTAGCATTCTAGGCATGTACCGATTCTCCTTGACACGCGATACTTCCGTTAAAAATTGTTTAATTCAACGGCCACATTGCTCATCGCACCGACAATCGCTGAGGAAAAAAAAAATTGTCGAGTAGCGCACTGTACGTATTCACTTAGGTACTGCTGATCCCCCACTATATGGAGCTTCTTCTTCTTCACGTTTGGCGAAGACACTGATTTTTACAAGAAGCGACTGCCATCAGACCTCCACAATCCGGAGGAAAACCAGATCTTTCTTAGGTCACTCGTCTTTCGAAATATAATTTCTTGGATGTGGGCTTACCCACGATGTTTTCCTTCACCGAGCAAGCGATAAATACATATTTATCACATGTTTGGTGAAGGAAAACTTCTACTATCTAAATATATAAAAATGAATGTTTGTCTGTATGTCCTCTATGGACTCAAAAACGGCTAGGCAGATTTTGATGAAATTTTCAGTGAATCTTCAGGTTAGCCCAGCGGTTGATATTGTGAAGTTTGGTAACGATTGGAACACCCGTACGAAGCTGGGTCGAGTAGCTAGTCTATAAATACAATCCGAAAACACGAATTTAGTAGTATCTGCCCCCGCTTGGATTCGAATTGGGAACCAGTTGATATTGATCAACTATATAAAGGTCGGTTCCTTATCCACTGGGCTATATGGAGTGACTTCAAGAAATCACATGTAAACTCCCTCAAAGATTGTTGTATTCCTACGAGTGTACGAGATTACCAGTTAACTCCTGAGGAGCCGCTGTGTTGGTAGCAGGAGTGATAACACATGAGCTATATTTAATATATTGCAACCGGTCATAGGCTATGGTAACCATATCACATCAGTAGAAAATACAGTAAAAACGATTCTTTACAAATGATAAAACATGCGTTTTATCCAACAAAACAGCTTTACTGTTAAAACTAATATTTTCAATGCAACGAATCAGTATACGTATATATGTGTCTACGTACGTCTACAAAAACAATAAACACATAAAATATATAAATCACAGGTTTTTAGGGTTCCGTAAAAAGGAAAAATGGAACCCTTATAGGATCACTTTGTTGTCTGTCTGTCTTTTTTTCTTAGTGACAGGTGGAGCTATGAAGCTGAAGTTAATATCAAATACTTAGGTCTGCAGTACCTTCGAGCAGTGAAAAAATCAAGCTTCTAAGTCAATGCAATCAAAAGATACGGCCGTTTATGTCCCATTTATGCGCATATTTTGACACTCGCAAGGGAATCAAAATCTATAGGGTACTTCTCGTTGACCTAGAATCATGAATTTTAGTAAGAAGTAAAAGGTAATGCTATCGAGCACAAGTTAAGGAAAAATCTGAAAACCGTAAATTTGTTGTTACTTCAGAAAAAAACATACGGGAATAAATTTTACGGAACCCTCAGACGCGAGGCAGACTCGCACTTGACGGCTTTTAGTTTCGTATAAATATTAATTTGTATAATTATGCCATGGTCATTTGAAAAAAAATATCCAGATTTTTTAAAACAGCAATAGATTTAGTTATGTATTCTAATAACATGTAACGTATAATTAACTAAACCAAATTTAACTTCCACTGTTGTTAATATGACTATTACTAGGAAAACAAATCGCGGTAAGTACCTTACCTACGTATGGTACTAATGACAATATCATACCTACCCTACCTACGTATGGTACTTACCGCGATTTCTTTTCCTATTATCCCGATATTTCGGTGTAGTTGTCATCCCGTGACCATAGCGTCTGCAACGTCGAAGAAATATCGGGAAAATAGAAAACAAATCGCGGTAAGTCCCATACAATAGTGATACAGATAAGGTATTGTAGCCTAATAGCTTGTACAGTGAAGATTTGATAGATTTTTTTTATACAACATCGGGAGGCATACAAGCATACGGTCCACCTGATGCAAAGTGGTTACCGTAGCTTAAGAACGCTGGTAAGACATTGATTATTCGCACGATGCCATCTCTACTGCTAATACAAATCCCTAGAATCCATACTGATGACTTCACTCACACGCAGGAACACAACAACCCCCCAGGGAGTTTGTTATTTGACTGCGGTTTTCTGTGACGTAGAGATACTTCCCCAGGCGGGCTGCTTTGATGAGCCATACCTCGCTTAAAAACACCCAGACCAAGAAAAACAGACATGTATGATCATGGCTGTTTGTCCTGTGTGAGAATCGATCCCACAAGCGGCGGTGTCGAAGTCGCGCTCATCTTAAAGAATAAGACATAATAGAAAGAGTAAAAATAGATAATAATAATAATAATTTAGCCGGGGAAGGCCAAGACTTACCTACCATGAGCAAATTGATCGTGTTCTATCAGAAGGTGATGTCAGGAGCCCTAGAAACCGGCGAGCGTGCATGAGAAGAGCAATGAATGTTAAAGAAGCGAGTGAGATATGTAAGGATCGAGTCACGTGGCGCTCGGTTCTCTCTGCCTACCCCGCAAGGAATTTGGCGTGAAGTTATAGATAGAGATTATAGATAGATATAGAATAATTTATTTCTTGCAAAATATGAGTAACAAAGATCTTGCAAATATCTTGTACATATGAAGAAACCATATCTCACCTGTAGTGTAGGCATGCAAGTATTTTTAAAGTAAGTTACATAACTGCATGTCACAAGCATTGTCTTAAAATATATCCAATTTTATAAATATTATATCATTACAGTACAACAAATTTATAACAAGGTCAATAATAAAAATATAAGAAGAATGATATCGTGTCAATATTGTCAACTAAGATATTTTTTTAATAAATTATATATTTTTTTTAGATAGATTGATATTATCATTGGTACTGGTAGAAACACAGCATTAAATCCGGCACACTTGTTGAGCATGACACTATAACCACTCATATCTCGGTTTACGTGCGGAGTTGTAAAAGAGGAACATTTTATTACTTGTATTAAAATAGGTTTCGACACGACACGAGTCATATACCTCACGACCTTTACTGACAATGTAAATGTAGAGAGTATACTCATAAATATATTTTTTTTATTTATTTTATACGACATCGGGAGGTATACAAGCATACGACCCACTTGATGTGGTGATGTGTATCTCTTATTTTGTACTATTACTAAATAATATATATTTTTTTTAATCATTAAATTTCTTATGGTACAGAATAAGAGAGAAGACGAACCGGGAAGTTACAAATATTGTACGAAATACAGGTGAACTCAATTTGTATTCAGCACGGGAGTATTTTTTTTTTAATATACAAAATCGACATGCATGCATGCATACGGCCCACCTGTACGATACGATACTTTATTGATATAAAGTGAATCATATGGTCATAAGCCTCCCGTCGTTTCATAACAAAACTTGTAGATTAGGTATGTATATAGGCATATAGTATTCGAGCTATACCCCGCAGCTTCGACCACGCGAATCCCGGTCTCCCCTAGGAACAGCTTTTCCTACTTTCTTTCTTTTTGCTCGACTTCTAAGAGACATAGTGATATTAAATAACCTATAAACTTTTTCAAGAATTGTGCTATCAAATGCAAAAAATGTTTAGATTAGCCAGAGATTAGCGCGCTTTATTTATTTGTATAGATGTATCAAAAATAATTCTGAACATAATTAGTTTGCAGCCAAACAAACAAGAAACTGAACTACTTTTGAATACACATAAACTAGACATACTACTTCTCTCAGAAACTCATTACATCGCTAAAACTTAATTACATTTTAAGGACTATCAATGCTACTTCTCGTCCACATGGAACAGCACATGCCAGAACTGTAATCATTGTAAAAAAGTCGATCAAACATAACCAAATACAGGACAGAGCATATACAAGCAACTATAGCAGTAGAAGATAAAACAGGCTGTTATACCATATCATCTGTTTACTGTCCCCCGAAACATTAAATAAATGAGACAATATTTTCAAACTTCTTCAGTACTCTGGGTAACCGGTTCATTGCGGGAGGAGACTGGAATGAGAAACTTACATACTGGGGTTCCAGAATCATAAGTATCCGAGGCAGACAAGTAAAGTTGACACTGGATATAATAACTGCCTTCCTGTAATAACTGGTGAACCAACACAGTGGCCAAGTTAAGCAGATAGACTGCCTGATCTGCTGGATTATTCCGTCGTTAGAGAACTAACTAAGGAATATTTTAAATCTGAAACTTGTTATGATAGCTCATCTGATCACTCACCAGTGCTACTTACAATAAGCCCAGGCTTGATAGTGACTACACAATCACTCTCTACAATAAAAGTACTGACTGGGAATCCTTTAGGGAGTATATTACAGAAAAAATAAATGTAGCTCTCAAAACCGCTGAAACCATAGATGATGCTACTGTATACATAACAAGACTTATTCAGGAATCGAGATGGAAAAATACGTCGCCTAAGGCAAATTCTGTAAAGTCCATAAACTATCCTTTAGGAATCAATTGGGCAGTTTTAGAAAAAAGAAGGCTACGCAGAGTCTGGCACTTAACTAGACTGGATGAGGACAAACTAAACTTCCACAGGTTAAGTCGAAAACTAAAAGAAATGTTAAATGAGCTAGAGGACTCCAACTGCTAATACCAACACTCTCTATGGAAACTCACCAAAAAGTATGACAGACCACAGCCATCGCTACCAACTTTTAGAAAACACCATGTCTGGGCTAGAACACCTCGAGAAAAAGCAGACACCTTTGCTGAACATCTATCAAAGGAGTTCTGTCCTAACCCGTCGTTTGATGATGAGGTCGATAAGGAAGTAAAGAGTTTTCTTTCTAAGGATAACCAGATATCTCTTCCACCATGTTCGGTTACAGTTAGTGAAGTATGGCACACGATCAAAAACTTAAAAGAAAAAAAGCGCCAGGGTTTTAACTTATCACAAAAGAAGTACCAAGACAATTGCCAAAAAGGCTGTGGTGTTCCTGACGACATTGTTCAACGGAATGTTGAGAGTTCAATATTTCCTACATATATGGAAAGTATCACAGATTCTGATGATACATAAAGCTGGCAAACCACTGAATGATATCTCTTCCTATAGACCCATAAGTTTTCTTCCAATATTGTCAAAGGTATTTGAAAAACTCCTACTGCACAGTCTTAAACCAATCCTATCCTCGACAAAGTTAACATCATACCGTTGCACCAGTTTGGATTTCGACCACTACACTCCACTGTTGAACAAGTTCATAGAGTTTGCGATAGGATAAAACAAACAATAGAGGAAAAAGAGTATTGCTCCTCAGCATTTTTGGACATACAACAAGCGTTTGATCGCGTCAGGCATACGAGCCTAATATATAAAATAAAAAAGTACATTCCTCACAGCTTCCTGGAGTTGTTCAAATTAGACCTTTCAGAACGACTGTTCCAAGTTAAAGTTCAAAGTTCAAAGTTCTTTATTTGTCATTAAATAGGGTGGTACATTGAATGTCTGGTGTTATACATGGATATCGTTGCTTAAGCCTATTTAGCCACACAAGGTAGCATGCAAATGTAATTGAAAATAACAAAATATTAACAATATATTAAGTACTATTAATGTCAATAATTATTAAATATTAAAGATTAGTAAATTAAGTAATGTCAAAATAGTTTTAATTAATCCGTGCATCGATCACTCAAATCCACATAGTTAATTCAGCGCAGGTGAGTAGGTATAATCACTTATAATTTAGAAAGTCGTCAATAGTATAAAACAGCCTCTCCAATAACCAGCGACGCAGCATAACCTTAAAAGTGTTAAGTGGCAGCTGTTTGATACTGCTCGGCACCTTATTAAAGATAGTGTAACACATGGCAAGACAATTTGTTTGAAAACGTTTAGTTTTTGGGATTGTACTGAGTATCAATCTATCCTGATTCCTATTATTCCTTTTTAAAACATCTTTGGCATGTGTGAACAAGTGATTGTTTTTTTTCACAAATTTTGCTACCTCAAGTATATAGAGGCAGGGCAGGGGCAGAATTTTTAATAGTTTGAAATAGGGTCGACAGGATACATCTGGTGCTATGTTACATATTGCACGTATGCACCGTTTCTGGGCAATAAAGACTTTATGCTTTTCTGCACCGTTTCCCCATATTATTAGTCCGTATCTTAGTATTGATTCTACGTGGGCGAAATAAGTAGTTAAAGCTGTGTTTTTGTTAGCGATTTTTGCAAGTTTGTATAGCGCATACGAGAACCGATTAAGTTTGCTACATACTTTTTGTGTCTGACCCTTCCAGTTTAATTCAGGGTCTATTTGCAGTCCTAAAAAGTTAGTACTAGTGGTGTTTTGTACATTTTGTCCATTGTAGTTTATATTAATTGAGTGATTCCTATTATTATTAAAATTCATAAGATTAGTTTTACATAAATTTATTTGGAGATTATTCTTATTTAGCCAGTCTATAATTAATGTCAATGTGTTCATAATTTCTTGTTCATGTTGTTCCAGTGTCATTTTATTATTTGAGGTTACTACTATTGATATGTCGTCAGCAAATAGTATTGTTTTATGATTGAGAATGTCCGGTAGATCATTTATATACAGTATGAATAATAATGGACCGAGCACACTACCTTGGGGTACGCCGTAGGTATTTTTTTGTGGGTCAGACTTATATATTTGATTCATGTGTTTCGAGTTTAACCTTGTCACTTCTACATACTGTACTCTATTGGTTAAGTAAGATTTAATCCAATCGTGTGCTTGCCCCCTTATACCACAGTGCTCAAGCAATAGTTGTTTATGTGACACATAATCAAAAGCTTTGGACATATCGAGCAGCAGTACTGTTGTGTGTTTTTTTATTATTAACATTATGTAATACTTCACTAATTTGATCAAATACGGCATGAGTGGTAGATTTGTCCTTTTGGAATCCATATTGATTCTCTTTAATTATTTTAAATTTTGTTAGAAATGCAGTGAGCTGGTTATGCATGACTTTCTCATATATTTTAGAAAAGATAGGGATTAATGTAATAGGTCTATAATTTGTTATATTCGTTATGTCGCCTTTCTTGTGCAGAGGTTTTACAATGGAGATTTTCAGTTTTTCAGGAAATACTCCTGTTTGTAGTGACAGATTAATAAGGTGGGCGAGTATGCAGCTAATTTCTTCTTTACAGGCTTTTATGACCTTTGTGCATATGGAATCGTAGCCTTCACTCTGCGTATTTTTTAGTGACATTATTATTTTGCTAATATAATTCGCATCTATCGGAGTTAGAAATATTGTGTTAGATAGTTTGTTTTTTATTTTCGTATTTTGCACGGTCTGTTTACATTTATTTGAAGTATCAGTAAAAAATTCGTTCATAGCACGTGCAATTTTTTTCGCTTCAGTTATTTCTTCACCGTTTCTGATTATTTTATTTATATAATTTGAAGTGTGTGTCCTACCAGTTTCATTTTTTATTACCGTCCACGTTGCTTTGCAAATGTTTTTACTATTTAATATATATTTCTGGTTCGTAATTCTTTGCGAATATTTCGTGCATTTTCTCAGTAATTTATTGTATTTCATATATTTTACCCTATCTCCATCTGTTCGACTAGTATAGTATTTAAATCTAAGAGCCCTTTTGATGTTACAGCTTATTCGTAGTCCTTTTGTCATCCAAGGTAGCTTGGTTGATATATTTCGTCTGACCTTTGTCTTTGGGAAACATAATTTGTAGCTGACTCAACATCCAAGCTCCATGAGATGGACGCTGGAGTCCCGCGGGGATCAGTGTTGGGTCCAATCTTGTATACCTTCTACACTGCCGACGTGCCCTTGGAAAATGGTTAAAAGGAAGGATATCATAATTCCTGAAGAATGAGTAGAGGTTCTCACTGGAGGACACACTCTAAATGTGACTGCAGTCTTCGCCACATCTGCTAAAAGCGCAATTTATTGCTGATCGCAGATACACATGAGAGAAAAAAAAACAAATAAAGTTGTATCAAAAAGCGAGATAAAATGGTTATATGCCGAAGATGACCGCAGTCTTGTTAAATACATTTACAAAGTCGATTTTTGCAATCTGTAAATTCTTGAAAATACAAACAAAATGTATTTTTGTAAAGTACCTATGTTTGAATTGAAATATGTACCTCCTTATGAAAGTATACTATTTAAAAAAACTGCGGATATCCGATTATACAGATAAGCTTTAGCGATCATATGTACGAGAATATGTCTCGAAGAAGAATACTTTTTTTTTGCCTAATCTATACATATAAATTTTTCTTGTATGTATTATATATTTTATCTATAGTCATATTGAGAGTGATATAATGTATAAACAACGTACGGAACATTCGGAGCGTATGATTAACTAACACTTGACGTTGGTTTATCTTTCATACGAATACATAATATTTATGTAAGTACATATATGCTAGAAGATAAAGTTATTATGACATTGTGTACAAAAAAAATATGAAAGCTCTTACTGTAATGTCAAAGTTATGACTGAACACGGATACTTTCTTGAGAAGCTTTTTAGAGTTTTTATAACGCTTTGAGTAGGTAATATTTTTTTCTCGCATTGCAATGTGTTCAATAATAAATTATAAACAAAATCTGAATATGCGCATTTACACTAGAATGAACAAACTAACCAACGAACCTACCAAACAACTATAACCAAGGAACAAACAAACAACTTTCTGATTTACTTTCAGTTGCTTGTTACCAATGTGGGATGTTAAATATTACACGTCATATGCAACTGGGATTTAAACTGCATTTAATCCTCAAATCACATACCCTTCGGCTATTGAAGTCTATACAGCTTCTCGTTTCCTCTCTAGCGAATCCGCTTATGTCCACTTTGTCAAGCTCCCCTAAATTTCACTAGGTAATTACTGCTATCACATGGCATGTGTGCTTTTGCGATTTCGTACCCAAAAGGTGCCAACGTGACCTTAACTATTACTAATTCTCCGCTGTGTGTCCTCCTTTCTATCCATTGATCTGTCCATCTATTTGCCCACCTGTTTTCCATCCATCATTCACAGGACTGTTTCTGTTGAACGGTAATAGGTAGATGCTCAAAATTTTCACTAAGTGTGTACTGAGCATGTAGAGATAGTATCACAAGGAGTAGTATGAGTGTATACTATGGCCAATGTAACTACAAAGAATAAAAATAAAATAAATTAAATACGCGGTCAGTGGTCACCATACAAGAAATGTCAACGATCAGCGTTTATTCTACATACGATATGCAACTCAGCAAAAACCCACAGGGGCGGTAAGAGTGGGAAAGCAGCATCGATCCGGGGTGGGACTTTTTGTAACATTCGTGTTTGTATCCAACCTGTCACAGAAAAAGCTATCGCACCGTGCCGGATCGCGCGCACGCTTTTTGTGGGAAAATTCGCTGCCGCCTTCCTGCTTTTCCCATCTCTGTGGGTTTTGGTTTTTTATGGTGAGAGTCCGACCACTCTTGACCGGTTTAAATTTTAAACTAAGATTGGCTTGCTCCTGAGTAGTTTCACATTATGAATTCAAGATCATTTTAAGGAAAGCTCTTAATAAGACAATGTCTCGTAACCATAGACATATATGTTACTTATTCCTTAGTACAGTATATCTTACTTATTCAATAGTTAGACTCGTAACCATAGACATATATGTTACTTATTCCTTAGTATTGGTTAGTATTACTTAGTATTTTAATAGGGTCAATAATTTAATTAATAAGGCTGAAGATTTGCCGTCATATATTTGTCTAAATTTTTTAATACATGATCAGTAAACCGTAAAACATTAAATACCTTTTTAGAGAGTTAGGGCGCACCAAGACAGCCCGTCTGGGAAATGGACCCACCATATATTTCGTGTAACTTCTATTGCGGCATACGAGGCATGCGAAGGATTAAACAAATAGATGTATCAATTTATTGTAAAATAAATAAATTAGTAATTAAAATTTAGGCATGTAGAAATAATGCAGGATGAAAGAATGACGAAGCAGATATACAATGCAAAAGTGGAAGGATGTAGGAGCCGAGGAAGGCCAAGACTTACCTACCATGACCAAATTGGTCGTGTTCTATCAGGTGATGTCAGGAGCCTTAGAAACCGACGAGCCTGCATGAGAAGAGCAATGAATGATAAAGAAGCGAGTGAGATATGTAGCGAGTCACGTGGCGCTCGGTTCTCTCTGCCTACCCCGCAAGGGATTTGACGTGAAGTTATAGATAGATAGAGTACTGTATTTACAATATATTTACTATATTATATTTCTTTTTAAATCTATCAGTATCAAGTAGAATTTGGAAGAAATTTGTGTAGGTGCTATTATATACAGAATACATATTTTACATACATTACGAGTACATAGTTATAAACTCTGTTATGTATGTTTTTATTATATACATTTCGGGAGACATACTAGCATACGACTCACCTGACGTAAACTGGTCACCTTGACCTATAAACTCATGCAACATATTAAGCATCACTCGCGCGATGCCACCACTGCCGCTAACACAGCAACTACTTAGGAGGTTACTGGCAACATCACTCACTCACACGAACACAAAATGCCTCCAGGAAGTTATTATTCGGCTGCGGTTCTCTGTGGGGTGGAGGTACTTCCCCAGACGGGCTGATTTGATGCGCCATACCTCTCTTAAAGACACCCAGAACTAGACAGACGTACAAGTTCATGCAAATATTTGTAATATGTGAGAATCGAACCCAGGAGCATATATTTTTAAATGACTTATATATTCCGTGCTGCTCTCTATTAAGAATAAATTCAAGACTTCACCGGTAACCTCTGTTATCGATTGACTAGAATTAGCCAGTCCGACACACATAGTCTAAACAGTGTACCTTTCTTTAACTGCCTATTTTAAATATGTAGATAGATAGATAGACATATTGTATTAGTGTTACATCTACTAAACACAATTTAATATTTTGAAAATTTCTACGCCGACACGCGTGTGAGACTGATCGATCACGCCAGTTAAGAAAATCCAATAGTGAAACAAAAAATCACATTGCGAGAAATGAAGATTCCCGCTAGGACTCTGTCACGTATAATAAAATAAGACCTGAAGCTCGGCGCTTATCGTAAGATATATATGGCATGCCTTAAATCAATCCCTACAGTTGAAGAAAGTGAATCGATCAAATTCTTCTGTCCCGATACGCAGGTTAAAGGCACAGAAATATCCTCTAGTACTGATGAAAAAATGTTCATGATTAAAGAGCACTACAACAAGCAAAATGGCAAAGTGTACGCAAACAATTCTAAAGAAGCCGTCCAAGTGGTCGGAAAGGTATAACGTGGTCATCATCTGTAATGTAATGTAATGGTTTGGTGGAAGGTGTCTTATCAAGGAGTCACAAAGCTTCATTTTTGGAAAAAAGGAGTGAAAACTTCAGCCAAAGTGTATCAAGAGACTGTCTTGGATCGTGTTGTTGATCCAAGCCTGACTCGAAACTAATGTTTCGGACCTTATAAGAGCTGAAGACTGGCCCTCGCCTAGCCCAGATCTGAACCCCTTAGACTACAAATTATGGTCAGTTTTAGAGGATCGAACCTGCTCGAAACGACACGCACAACATTGTGTCTTTTAAGAAATCTCTGGAGCAAGCACGGACTAACTTTCCAATGGAAGCATAGCGTAAATCTATAGATTCGTGGCCAGACTGATTATAGGTATGTATCAAAGCCAAAGGTGACCATTTCGAATAGAATCATTTTTTTATTATTTGCTGAGACTTCCATAAATATATACATGTAAGTTTTATTAAGATTACATTACTTTAGAAAAAAATAAATTCATATTCATTTGTAACAGAACTAATGGCCGGGCTAGATATATCCTGGGACAGATGGATGGATGGACAGACAACATAATCATATTCCGAGTTCCGTTGTTATCCTAAGGTTATTGAACTATGAAATACACATATTAATATAACATACACTATCTATAGCTTCACGCGAAAAATCTCTTACAGCCACCGCCACATAACTCCGTCCTTACACAACTTTAACATTCATAGCTCTTTTCAAGCACGCTTCTACGGCTCCATACGTGACGACTTCTGATAAAACCCGATCAATTTGTGGTCATAAGTTCGCTAGTGGTCATGGTAGGTAAGTCTTACTACATAAAACGCTCAATACGGATATAAAACCACTTTTATCTCACTTTAAAACCACGACATCGCCATTTTGCAATTTGAGATTAATTGAAGATATAGCCCATAAAGTGGAAGGTTCCATTACACTTCAGATATCTAACATCTGCCTGTGTATAAGCGGTGTATTAGCGAGGAGAGCCACCTAATCTTCATGCATCGATCGCCACTCATCGTCTCGTATAAATAGCGGCGCTTACCGGCTGGATGCTTCTCATATATCGTCAGATACGAGCCTATAGCTACCCAGCCATATCTATAGA
Source organism: Pyralis farinalis (assembly GCA_947507595.1). Classification (NCBI taxonomy): domain Eukaryota; kingdom Metazoa; phylum Arthropoda; class Insecta; order Lepidoptera; family Pyralidae; genus Pyralis; species Pyralis farinalis. The sequence goes on along the minus strand of OX382257.1, from coordinate 42,004,711 downwards.
AAGGAGAATGGCAGCGCACGTCGTATAAAATTTACTAATATTTTCCTATACTGTTCATTTTACAAACGCTTTGTTCCGCAAACGTTTTATTTTACAAACAATCACTTCAAAAACATGTTTTTGGTAAACGCTTTTCTATAGCTACGCCTTGAATGTTTTTTTTAATCATTTAGTCTTCTTTTTAGCGTTATCCTGTTTCGTAATCCATTAGGATTAGCGGGGTCCGCTACCTAAGCCTGAGAATTCGGCGGAGGTACTGATTTTTACATGAAGCGGCTGCCGTCAGACCTCTACAACCCAGAGGGAAAATCAGTCCTTTGAAAGTATTTCGAAAAATAATTTCTTGTACGTGCGGGTTTCCTTACGATATTTTCCTTCACCGCCGACCAAGTGATAATCACAATAATTTCTCTGTTCTTCTACAGATATTATTTATGTAATTATTTTCCGTGAAAAAAATATTCTTTTTGCATACTGACGTTTTTACGAAATGACATAAGTATTCGAAAGTCGCCAGTCCATAACTTACAGTTTGAATGCTAAACTTTATTGTACTATCTTCTATCTAAAAGAATTATTATGATATTAAAAAAGCTCTGTTTTTTAAGATTTCTCAAATTTAAAGTATATTGAGTAAATAAACCTGATAAGATATGCACAATAAACGGAAAAGTTATGTGACTCCACACAGGTTCACTCCATACCATACGAGTAAAATAATTTTCAAAGAATATACATTTCACCCTGTGACGTTTTTTAAAGTTTCGTATATGATAAAAATTAAAACTAATAATACAATCTTGTCATTCATAATTATACTTAATTTTTTAATTAAGTGTATAATATCTTTTTAAGTAGTAAGTAAACTATTATAGTTTACTTTTTATAGTTTAGCATCCAAAACCAATATGACAACACTGAGTCTGTGTCACTATACATTATTTTTTTACTTTATGACACTACAGTCATTCAAATGAACGTAGTGGCAATTTGAAACCTATAGAGTAGTTCATTCAACGATTACCAACACTATTTTTCTCAGGACGTCATATTTGTTTACATTTATTGCCAAGTAAGAACAAATGGGACTTCTACCCGCGCTTTTGACGAGTGACATTGTTGTTATACTTGATTTTTTTACAATTCAGTATAAAATTAGTTTTGTGTGACAATTTTGATAGTATTTTTAACGCTAAAAGTGCTAGTGAAATTATACAGTTATGAAAAAACTCAAATATAACACGTTTATGTACTTTTTGGAAGACGTGAATAAGTTCATCAAGAACACCTTGTAAAAATCACTATCGTTTTACGGGTGGTATTTAAACTGGGTTGATTAGGTCTAGATACCCTTCCCAAATATTTTTTCAGCACAGTTCCTGAAGCTGGAACATAGAATTAAGATTTTCAAATGGTCCTATACTGAAGACTTTGACACTGGCATAAAGTAGCAACACTATTGAAATATATATATATTAAAAAAAAAAGAACAAATGGACATTAGCTGGATCTACCACCCGAAGTTGTATAAAAAGTCTCTTTTTCAGCCAATTGGGTAAAGAAATAAAGGCGTTGCAATCATCACCTGTTTTTGAGAGTGAAAAAAAGTATTATTTCGGCGGCCTAGTGGAATTAATTACCGATGTTAATAAAATGTATTCAGGTCAAAGGAGGTTAAAAGGAAGAGAAAAAATCTATTTTGTGGCTTCCGTGCTCGTGATTAGTAAAAGCCATTTATCTTTCTTCACGTCAAGTCCATTGCTGTGTAGGCAGAGAGAACCGAAATCAAACGAATTTCTGACTTGATGTACGATCTTTATATGATTCGCTTCATTCAATGATATGGTTACCTAGTAGATAAGTACCACACGGTTATATCTTCATAAAAACTGGAGAATAAAGCGATGAAATATAAATATAAAAAAGTTTTAGTAACTGACTCACTATCTTAGTCACTTATACGCGATGCATAACTATATTTTTTACTGCGCAGGATCGGGAGGCATACAAGCACACGTGGAGTACCTATTGCTCGCGCGATGTCCTCTCAGCTACTTGCTACAACTCAGCTACAACTTGCCAATTGCTTAGAAGCTTATTGGTAACCTTACTCACTCGCAAGAACAAAACAACCCTCCAGGTATTTGCTTTTTTTGCTGTGCTTATCTGTGAAGTGGAGTTACTTTGAAAGAAATGTAGATTTGATGCGCCCTACTTTTCTTAGAAAAATTCAGACCAAGACAAACAGATATATTCATGCACAGAAATCTTTGTCCTGTAAAGTGGAATAATTTACGAAAATTCAGTTTTTGACCTATATACTCGTAAGTTTGGTGAACATACGACATCACTAAAGTTAGTATTAAAAGTTTTAGAAGCGGTAAAGCTACTGGTAAGTTTGTGATAATTTCTATTATTAAACCTAGTTTCACCATAAGTTCTGTTACAAATGAATATACATTTATTTTTTATGGAGTAATGTAATCTTAATAAAACTTATATTTACATATTTATGGAAGTCATAAATATGTAAGCAGCTCAGCAAAAAAAAAGCAATGATTCTATTCGAAATGACTATCTTGCCTTTGAAATGGGCCTTTAATCTGTCTGGCCACGAATCTAAGGAATTACGCACTGCTTCCATGGGAAATTTGGCTACAGCTTGCTCCATAGATTTCTTATGAGACACAAATGTCGTGTCGTTTCAACAGGCCATGCCCTCTAAAACTGACCATAATTTATAGTCTGAAGGGTTCAGACCTGGGCTAGACGAGGGCCAGTCTTCAGCTCTTATAAAGTCCGGAATTGCTTTAGAGCTAAGGTTTGAATAGTTCTCGTGCCGCGTAACCAGGTGCAGAGTCCTGCTGGAAAGTCCACGGTACATTTTAAAGAAAGTGTATTGCGGAGAGGTTTCACAACAGGATCCAAGACAATCTCTTAATACACTTTGGCTGAAGTCTTCACTGCTTTTTCCAAAGATGCATGCAAAACCATTACAGACGCAGGATGATGACCACGTTGTACCTTTCCGACCACTTGGCTGGCTTCCTTAGAACTGTGTGCGTAAACTTTGTCATTTTGCTTGTTGTAGTGCTAATGAAAAAAAGTTAAGTAAAGGAGGATTTTGATATATTTTCAGAATATTGCGTGTGAAATAAACTACATCCTAGGCTCTCGAAATATAAATATATTGTGTATTCACGAAGAAAAGACATGTTGTAAAATATCAGTACAGAGTTTGTGGTGACTTGGGTATAATATTGGATTCTAAATTGCATTTTGAAGCTCATGTGGACTATATCACTAACAAAGTCTATCAATTGTATGGTTTTGTTCTCAGAACTTGTACCCTCTTTAAGTATTCTTCTACCTATTTAATTTTTTTCAAGAGCATCATCAGAGCTCCACTTGAATATGCTACGGTCATTTGGAACCTCCTTTATAACAAATATAGAGATAGTTTAGAAATGGTCCGGCGTAAATTTCTTCTAGTTACTGCTTATAAATGTTATCGTAGCTAATTTCCATATGCGATCTTATTGAATAAATTTAGCTTACTTTCCAAAACATGGAAACCATAAACCATGAAAGAATGTTCATGGATCAAATGCTATTGTATAATATACGTCATAATTTATTTATTTATTTATTCATATATACACAGTATTGAATATTACAAATTTAAAAAAATCCAATGCATTCAACAGTGTTCAAATGAAGAAACGAAAAGAGACAAATTACATATCATTAATTAATAATTTTCAGCGAACTTTGTAGCTTCTATATGAAATTCGCTCCTAGAGCAACTAAATACATCAAATATTGAGTTTTTAATTAACATTTCATTAATGAGGCGCAGCGCTCTAGTCAATGGAGCGTGACTCGCCGCTGTCGTCCTCGTACCCCGGCAGGCGAACAGCTTGTGGGAACGCGCCCTAATGTAGTTGTCTGGTACATATAATACAATCTGCTCCAACACTGCCGGGTTGTATGTGAATCCCCTGAGAAGACCGAACACAAATTCCATCAGAGTGACGGTTCGCCTCACTTCTAGAGAATTGTATCCGGTCATACCCAGTAGGAAAGCACTGGGATACACGGCTGGGAACCCGACATAATACCCATAATGCTTATGGTACAACCACCTTATGAACTTCTTTTGAAGTTTATCGACCATTGAAACGTATTTGACTTCAAAAGGGTTCCACACTACCGCGTTAAACTCTAACTTGCTCCGTATGTATGCATTATATATTAGCTTTATAGCTATAATGCAGTCGAGATGTCTCGCCTGACGCAATAGTTTTGTATGCAATTAAATCAATAACCAATTATATTATCAAGTACCGAACAGAGTCGGACGTTCATGCAGCGCTTTGACTTTTCGTCTATTTGCACCGAAAGGTTCTAGCAGTAATGCGGGTGAGCGTGCTCCCTTGACTCGAATTATGAAGTCATAAAATAATCATTTTAAAGATTTACACTTGTTTGCACTATCGCCAACTGCTTTCAAGAATAACGTGAATGATTTGCTAACTGATTGATATATGTGCTGATTTTATGGATACTTGTTATTATTTATTGCATACATAATTGTCACAAAAATTGTAAACTTACACTAATTCAACTCTTAAACTGTTTACTCTAATACTGTAGTACATACAAAGGTTTTCTTTTTATTATTGGTTGTGTTTGTTTTGTTACACACAGCTACTGATTTGTATTAAGTTGAGGATGATGGTGCTGGTTGCACAACTAACTACATGTTGAAATCAATTTTGTTAAGTATGCTTCTGTAAAATTGTTTGTTGTTATAAACCAAATAAAAAAATTGTTCGCATTCTGAGTTCGAGAGATCTGATTTTCCCTGCGGGTTATCGAGGTCTGATGGCAGTCGCTCCATGTCAAAATTATTGTATTCGCCAAATCCTTAGGCTTAGGTAGCGGACTTCACCAATGCTAGTTGATTAGGAAACGAAATAACGCTAAAAATAAAAACAAAGTATCAATAACAAGGCCGAAGCGCGCTTGGATATTCCAAATTAATCAATCACATAATACTAACAGGATAGGTGGCATGTCAATGCATTCAGACTGATGCATTAACCTGAGAGACCCCAATATATACGTTTTCCCATACATTTCTTGGTTGAAAAGCGGTCCGCGGATAATGAGAGGTTGAAAGACGCTTTGTGGTTCATTTCATATACTTTTCACTCAGACTTTGATGTTTTCGTTGCAAGGTTTCTTTGCATAATGCAGTTTTGGTAAGCTACGACTTATTAGAATAATTAAGGTATAAAACTGTAAAGATATATAGTTATTATTTGACATTAAGCCCCATATGCAATTACATTTTACAGGTTTAAAATAATCTCATTGCATTTCATCAATTTCTCATAGTTTCAGTTTTTCTTTTTTGAACTACTAGTATTTTGAAAATGACCATTGATGAAGAAAAAATATAGAAAGATACTTGCCAATGTAGGTCTTTTTTCAATTGATATTACAAATCTATGTCAGTATATTGAGTAATAAAATAAAGTATATTATTTTATTACTCGATATACTGACATACGTGCCGTGCATGACGTGCTGAATCATTTCTAGATTTCATCTGTTAAGTATTCATCAAGCTTATAATTAGTTCTTTTACAAACATTATTTTTGATATGCCTTTTGACGACATTATCAGAATAGGACAAACCTGTTTCAGGCAATTTATTATAGAATCGAAATTTTATCTTTGTAGAACTACCACATTACACATTTTACACACACTAAACATATACATATAAAATAATGTTTATCACAATATCGGTAAAGTTCAACGATCCATTCACACCGAAAATCACTTTAGCAATCTCTGACTGATCATTGCTAACGTCTCCAGATATGGAGTTCGACAACTTGAAGCGACTTAAATGTATCCCAATTTGATATTTGATAGAAAGAAAAATAACATCTTCAAATCATAAAAGATTAGGCAACAACAATCACAAAATTACATAGCCTTTGCCAGAGAAATGAATGGACGAAAAACAGGGTAATTGAATCAGGCAAGTCCTTTTGGTTGAAAATGTAAACAAGTAAACTTATCTTGGGTATAATTATTCATACATACTTTTAGGTAGTAACTCGTATATTTGTTTATGCAATATTATATTATTGTGCACTAAAACATAAGTAATTGACCTTAAACATAAGAAGGTCATTATAATGATGAACATACTTCGATACGTATTTTCTTCTAGCTCTTTCATATATTTAACCTATTAAACATATAATAGGACTAGAATATTTGAGAGCAATGAAATGACTTAGAAAAATCTCAATTAAAAATATATGGTACTAAGTATACATACAAACATAATAACAATCCTGATGTCGGAAAGCGTTTCTTATGACAATATTACAACTGAATGTATCTAGGGAAATGATGGGTGTCCGTACTGCTACCCTTTTTTCCGCTAGAATCCTGTAAAATCCGATATAGAAAACTGCTTTGGCGACCGCACTGAATGCTGATTATGTATCTGAGTCAGTTTGTTTCCAATTAGTTGCAATCTGTAACGTTTAGAAAGTAGATACATGGCAAAACATAAAATTGTGAGTGAGTGAACTAAAGTATACCGTATTTATTAATATTTGAAATTTTCACCAAACTTTTGTAATCCAAGATTTTGTGCTCCTCCGAATAAGTGAGGTTACCAGTAAGCTCTTGAGGAGTTACTGAGTTAGCAGCTAGGGTAGCGACAAGTAACACCACAGACGTATCTCGCACATTACTGACTTTGTTATTATTAACGGAGTCCTGACGAAAGAAATAAGGCTGAGGAATGGCCTTCACCCCTCAGAAGGCAAACTACAACGCGCTAAATGTATATTATGTTCCTGTGCGTGAATTTTGCAGGCATTCGTAGGCTATGATAACCAGTTATGACGAGCGTGGTGGCTCAGTCGTGAATGACGCGACTTTGACACCAACGCTCGTGGGTTCGATTCCCATACATGGCAAACATTTGTGTGCATGAACACGTATGTTAGTCTTGGCCTGATGTTTTAAGAGAGGTAGGGCGCATCAAAGCAGCCCGTCTGGGGAAGTACCTCCACCCCACAGAAAACCGCAGCCAAATAACAATTCCTTAGAGGGTTGTTGGGTTCCTGCGTGAGAGTGAGGTCACCAGTAAGCTCGTAAGTAGCTGTGTAAGCAGCAGAGGAGGCATCGTGCGAGTAATTCTTAATTTATTGCAAGCGTTAATAGGCTACGGTACCCGCTTTACATCAGGTGGTCCGTATGCTGGTATGCTTCCCGACGTAATATAAAAAAAAACAGTTTAAATTAGTTGGGTCGTATGCCTTTCGCCGTTGTGTAAAAAAAATACCGAACGACTTGTGAGTTGCACATTTGAAACAGGCGCTAAAAATTTATTTATTTGTATAGGTATATAATTATGCACAATATCCAAAACACAATTAAGGTATGTTTACACTAACTGAAAAACCACATGACGTATTACCTCGTAAAACCGGTGTCGCCATATATAAAAGCAAGATTTCCCTATACCGTAGAAACATTCCTCAAGTTGACACTAAAAACACGCATGTCACCAAAAATACAATATTACGGCAATAGTGCCGACGTCTGTTCCGCTCAGTGAAATATTATCGCCTTCTTATTTCCCTTATGGTAAAATGTATTGCTTAAATCTGTTTTTTTCCCAAAACCGGATTCCGGGGAAAATATGTGCATATTTTTACGTATTCCGACATGACACCATTTGTACGCTTGTCGGGTTATTTAAATATTATGTATTATGATCTCTAGTGTTTCAATAAGCATAACGTATTTATTCGCAAAGTATGTTTTTTATTAAGTTACCAGCATATGAGTGTTTCTTTTTCTATGCTGACATGAATTTATTGTATTATACAATTGATGATTTGAAAACGGACCATGGCAAGTTTCTTTCGACATTTCTTCTTTGCCATTGGTCATTTCCGAAATTCTAATATATTACAAAAAACAATGAGACCTAAGTGAATTAAATAAAAAACAATAAAAACAAAAATAAATGAATAATGTTTTTTTTTTATACAAAGTCCAGAGTCATACAAGCAAGCCAGGCTACGTTAAGTGTTTCACATCATGTGAGCATACGGCTCACACGATGTGTAACGGTTACCGCAGTCTATAGCTAGCAACACTCACCCGCAGAAGAGCTGGTAGGTAAGGTAGCTGTCGTATGAAGGCCACCTTTAACGCTCCCTGCTTGTCTTTCGCAGGATCTCATTATTAATTACAAAATCGGCGTTAACTACAAAGGAGCATACAAGCCTAACCTGGCCGAAGTTAAATAATTACCGTGGCATACCTTGCAATACAGAAAGTATCGCTCGCGAATTGTCGCCTGTGCTAATACATCAATTCCTTAGGAGTATACTGCAAACCTCACCCAGTCACAAAAACATAACAACCTTACAGGAACTTGTTACTTGGCTGCAAATGTTTCAACGTAACGCCTGTACTCGTAGACCGCATTAGCAATGATGATGTTGAAAACGTAGTTGGTCTGAAAGAGAGTGTCGGTGTTAAAATAAGAAGAAGCATGTTTCTACATATCCGAAACAACGGAGAATGGAGGAAGAAAACAATACGAAACAGATATATTATACAACGCGAAAGTAGAAGGATGTATGAAGCGAGGAAGGCCAAGTCTTACCGTTATCATAACCAAATTTATCGTTTTTTATCAGAAGGTGATGTCACGAGCAGCTAGAAACCGACGAATGTGCATGATAAGAGCTATTATTGTTAAAGCAGGAAGTGAGATGTATAAGTGTTTTCTTTGCTTCCCCACAAGGTATTTGGAGCTAAATTATAGAAAGATAGATATAAAACTGTACGGCTTGACTCAATAATTAAAATTTTACTTCGTCGTATAAACAATCATAATTAGCTAATTCACTAACAAATCTCAATTTGATAATTCATTAAGAAACTCCGTCTTCGCAATTAGTAATTATTTTATGGCTATTGCCATCAAAACCGCGTTGCAAACTTTGGAACAGTAGCCGTTTGAAAACTTGGTCAAACGTCTTGAGAGTGTTATGAAGTCCATAATTTGATAAATTGTTTCAATTCTATGAAGTTAATCGAGAAGGAATATAAAAACTTTTATGACAAATGTGTACTGAAGTTACAAGAAAGTTAGGTTACTAAGGCGGAGTTTTTTTATTACACTGTCATTTGATTTATTCATTTTCATAACAAATTTCAGAGAGTATAAACGTTTTTATTTTATTATTATTTTATCTACAAAAAGAACCGTATTGTACTGATCTGATCTGCCTCAAAACCAGAATTCGTTTTTTATATTGAATTTCTTCTTCCTAGCGTTATCCCGTGTCCAAATTTAGGATTAGCGGACCCCGCTAATCCTAAATTAAAAAAAATATATATAATATTAATATATATATATATATAACTTTTTTATTGTCTTTGTATGTTTATACATAGCATTCATTTGTGATATCTGTCGAAAATTCTCAGAAAAATTTAAACCTTAAATTTTAAAATTTAAAACAAATCTATTCTGTAGACGGCCAAGAAACAATATGCAGTCTATGCTGAGATATTATCAGCAACGCACTACTGCGCCTGTGACCTCCGGCCCCTGCCGTTTGGACTACGCGGCGTACTTCGGCTGCGGACCTTTTGACCGCTGCGGTGATGGACCGCAAGGCGGTGCCCACAGCGTACATTTTGATGTTTTGTTAAGCGATCTGACAGCAATGACGTTTAACGAAATGTCAAAATGTACGCATTTTCACATATGCCACGCTGCAGTGCAGTTGCAATTTTTTAGTAGAATCGGCCTAATGCTCTCTACTGCACCTTGTGATTTACGACGTCCGTGAGCCCCTCACGGACCTGCTCGGTGGCTGGGGTTCGCTGGCGAGCTCACCTACAGCCGGCGGCCTACATTTCCATCCGAACCGTGATCGGGTGCTGCCGACCACTGAACAGTGAACTTTGGTTACATCGAACTAACGCAAGTCCTTACAGACAAAACTAGCCGAACTTAGAAATTCGTCCATTTTTTATAATTTTTATTAACATATACAATACAATATAATAACAAATTTATTTAGGACTAATATTTATATATTAGTCGTAAATAAATTTATTATCCCCCTTTTAGCAGCCTCTTTTTTTAATTAGTAATATTACAATTTTCATTTATAATTTATACGGATTCACGGTATTTCAATGGGAAGGTAATTTGTTTTTGTCGATTTCGAAGTTGCTTCCTTACTAACAGTTGCTTGCTGTGTTTCACACTGTTCCCGTTCAAAGTTTGGACAGTGATTAAAATTTCACCTTTTATTTTCTATCTCCGTACATAAATCTCCATGATTCAATACAATAAAACAGAAAGAAGCTTCGCATTTCCGAAGTTTAACTAAGTATTCCAATTCCAACTTTATCGCCATGTTTTTAAGGCAGGTATTTGTTGTGGTTTTCCATTGTTCGGTGAAAATAGATAATAAAAACAAATGAGGTAGAAAGTTTTTTAATCCCTTTGCCGGTGGTCTGTCGCTCGAGAATTGTGGTGAACATTTTAAAACAGGGTTCCTTTGAAATGTTGACAATAAGCGTCTGATTAGCTGTTGCTTAAAATCATGGCGCAGTTTCTTTGTTTACTTAAACATTGGTTTTACTTTTGTTTATATATCTGTATACAAATAATCTATCTATATATTCGTCCGAAGTCCTTTGCGACAAGGAAGAGTGGTGACGTTGCAGAGAGAGAACAGTGTGACACATCTGCGATTAACCACCTCACTTGCTGTTTTAATTTTTATTGCTTTATAGCTTCTTACTTCATTTACGTAAAATAATGGATGTATATACATCTATATACCTGTATAAAAATGAATGATTATCTCCGGATTAATCCAGCGGGTGATCCTGTGAAGTTTGGTAGCGATCAGACCACCCGTGCGAAGCCGGGGTTGATAGCAATAAAGAAAATGAGTGTACGACCCATAATGTGGATCTTTTGGATAAATTCAGCAGGGTTTTTAATTTAAAACCTAAGAGTTTTTGGAAGAAAACTTAACACAACATGTGGAAATGAATTAATTTGTAGGTAAACCAAATCGAAAGTATTTTTTTCTACAATAGCAGTATATACTGTATGTAACTATACTACAGCTAGTCTCGATGACCACTGAGTCATAAGAATTATAGATATCAAATCTTAAACAAAACAAAGCCAAAAGAAAAGTCGGCTCATGAAAGTTTTTGAGTAACTTTTTAATTATTAATCAACTTATCACCAAATGTATATAGAACTAAATTTAGATCTGTCCTCATAGTACACAGTTTGAATTATCCATATCCCTTTTGCCATTCCAGGGATATCGATAACATTTATCCAGTAAAAAACAAACCATCTTCTTTTTGGAAATCGGTTAAGGATGTGTTCATTCACATTTCAAGACAAATAATTAAGATATTAGAAAATAAAATAGGGTATCCCTATATACGAGTATACCGTATATTTTCCATTCTATCTACCTACCTATGTATATATACCTAGTCCGAAGATTATAGAGATCAGACGGTAGCTACTTTATGTAAAAAATCAGAATTTTCACCACATCCTTAGGCTTATGTAGCGGACTCCAATTTTAATGGATTAAGAAACGGGATAACACTAGGACAAAGAGGATGGTGATAATAAATAAAGGGATAAAGGTGATAATATTTCTGTGAAAAAGGCAATGTTTAAAGCAGCCGTGCACTAAATCCATTCAGGAATTTAGAAAAACACTTTCTTGAGATAGAAAGATTGGTAGAGACTGGTAGAGGTTGGGGCGTTAATTAAATTTCTGATTCGGTGAAATATTTGTTTACTCAAAGTTAAAAATAAATACCCAGTAATTGAATTGAAAACTGTTGTCTTGTAATCAACCGACATCAACAAAACAAATTATGTACAGAATACTGTGTGTTCTTATAATTACAAATTAATAATAGATATTTCAAATATCAAATATCAATTAGATTTCGAAGCAGTTTCCAACAGCTAACAATTATCGTTAATTACGTGCTTTGTTTACGTTCAGTTTATACGCACTGTTTACCTTTACGGTCTCTAAATGAATTGTTGACAATGTAAAGAGTATACTCATAAAACAATCTTTGCCCAGTGTGTTTGTTTTATATACTTTTTTGTTTTATACAATTTTGGGGATCATACAAGCATACGGCCTACCTGATGTAAAATGTTTACCGTAGCCGAAAAACGCATGAATCACACACATCGCTTACATACCACCCTCGTTGCAAGCACAGCAACTCTCTAGGTGGCAATCATATTCACTTCTACATACAACTAGCATTCGAGGAGTCGTTATTTGACTTTATTTGACTGCGATTTTCTGTGAGGTGTTAGTACTTCCCCAGCGGGTGTAGAGGTCTGACGAGAGTCGCTCAATGCCAAACATCAATATCTTCACTACATTCTTAGGCAAACGAGCACCACCGTGAATTTCAATGGAAACAGCATAGCGATAGAAAGAAGTAGAACATATTAATACCAATCCAAGTGAAATTTAAATGACATTTAGTTTGAAATAAAAATAATAATAGTGTTAACGGCAATTCATAAACATTGAATTTTATCATTTATTTCTTTATCGTTCCGAAATTTGTGAACTAGTTTATTACAAAATAATTTACTAATTACTTTTAAAAATAAATAAATACAGGGGTTTTGGTTCCGACTACAACTTTCTAGGCTCTTCGTCCGTGGGGTTCAGGCGCATAGTCGCTTTTTAAGGAACTAGCGAGACGTCTGATCGACGTCACTGGCGACCAAAGAGCTGGTAGCTTTCTCGGTCAGCGCATTAGCATTGCGATTGCGGTTTATTTGACTGGTCGTTGGTACAATTACGCGGGGGGCATACTTTTTGAATTTATTTTAGGTTATTATTATTATATATATTTATGCTATTTATACAATTTTTTAATATCATTATACTCGTAGTGTAACGTCATTTATTCATTGTAATAGTCAGGTAACTTTGTAATTTAATTTACTTATATGTTCATTTGGCACATAATTGTTAAAAAGTAAGGCAGGATTATGGGGTGCAGAGTTCTGTCATTTTAAAGTTGCATTGTTTAGGAATTGAAAACAACCTATCAATTTGTTAGACGAAAGTTTCTTATCTCTTAGTTTATTTCATATTCCGTCCAAAATAACAATGAATAGAATGGAAACAGTACAAGTATATGACCATATTTATGTTCTTGAAATATCTCTCCCGTACCGTATCCCGGAACTGTTTACCGTACCAATTCATAACAGATACGCTGAATGCTTCTGTCTCTGAGAGACGAGACATACGACGCGGGAAAGATATTACAAGAACATGAATATGGACATGTATTACCATACCATGGTCGCTGAATACTTAAAACCTCAGTCCTGCGTTCGTCCATCCACCAGACCGTGTGTCACAAGAAAAACAAACAGAACAGTTGTGTATTTACAAGTCGACATAATAAAAACGTGTTAGTAATCAAATTTTCAAATTTCATTCCGCAGGACACGGCACCGCAATAAAAACTTTTGTAATATAAGTTAGATTACTTATTTACAACTCAAAATGAGCTCACTCGGTTAATTTAAGTTAATAATTGATGATGTGAGGCGCCACGTATGACATTGACATAGTTAAGGCTGTGGTTAAGGCGCCACGTGCTCGTCGTCCGAGATCCGAGAATTGAATATGTGGGTTTTTTTTTATGCAACGTCGGGAGGCGTACAAGGCATACGGCTCACCTGATGTAACGCAGTTACCGTAGCCTATTAGCGCTTGTAATAAAGATAAGATATAAATCTGGCCATCCGTTATATTTACGGCTTGCGTAAATATGAGCACGTTTCCGAATTCCGTACACGTTTAAAGTGGCTCCCTATCCGCCTTCGCAGAAATGTGCACATATTATGCTCCCTGTATAAAATCCTTAATAACCCTGAGACACCTCAATACCTTCGAGCCCGGTTTTCTCATAAGACAACTCCCATCCGTTCCCAACGTCCTTGTCTTACCAAAACTCTGAACTATCCATCATCCAACACAATCTTTTTCTTTCGGTCATTTACTGTCAGTGCAGCACGGCTGTGGAACAAATTACCGCTGCAAATACGGAACAGCTGCTCTGTATCTACTTTCAAGAAGAGGTTAAGTGAGCACTATCTTACTCATGACAAGTAATATTATATGTATAGTATATATGTATTTATTAATTTGTATAAATATGGAAAAAATGAAGATTAAATTCTGCATAACTTTTAACTACCAGCCAAAATAAAATTTACTGCACACATGTTAGGGTTAGCTGGAAGATATCTCTTAAAGAGATAAGCTCGCCTTTGCACACTGTTTTCTGTAATATCTAATTTTATGTTTTGTTATGCAATAAAGGATACATATAAAAAAAAACACACCAACGCCTTAGGAGCTTTACTGGTGACCTCACTCACACGCAGGAACACAACAACCCTCTAGGGAGTTGTTATTTAGCTGCGGTTTTCTGTGAGGCGCCCTACCTCTTCAACATCCAGATCAACACAAACAGACATGTTCATGCACACAAAGGTTTGTTTTGTGTGGGAATCGTACCCACGAGCGTTGTCAAAGTCGCGTCATTCACGACTGAGCCACCGAGCTCGTCAACAAATTATAAGAAGGTATATAATGAAACAAGGTATGTATATCTTCACGCCATGTTCCTTGCTAGGTAGACAGAGAGAACCAAGCGTCATAAGACGCGATCCTTACACACTTCCGTTGTTTCTCTAACATTCCCGTGCCTAGGGATCCTGACATCACCTTCTGATAAAACAGGACCAATTTTGTCATGGTTGGTTAGTCTTCGTCTTTCTCGGCTCCTACATCCTTCCACTTTCGCATTGTATATCTGTTTATAAATATATATATAAATAAATAAATATAAATATTGTCGGACAAATTACACAGCGCCATCTAGCCCCAAAGTAAGCGAAGCTTGTGTTATGGATACTAGACAACTGATAAACATACGTAAATATATATTTTTTTTAAATACATACTTATTATACATAGAAAATACCCAGACCACGACATACAGACATGTTCATGCACACAAATGTTCTTTCATTGAATAAATGTTAAAAAATCCTAAAAAAGAAAAAAATACCCTGACTGATGCGGAGCGGGTACGCCGTATATCAAAGTTTGCGACACAAGGTTCATAAATAAGAAAGGAAGGAATGTATTAACCAAGCAATGCAATATACAAATAGCAGTATATTGAGCAGTGATAGCTCAATGGATGAAACACTAGCATATTAACATACCAGTCCCGGTTCGAATTCCGGTACCGTATACCACTAAATCGTCTCTGGGATTTATGTGTATATATGTAATTATCGCTTGTTCTGATGTGAGATATAACATCGCAACACAACCCGTACGTCCAAGAAATTATGTTGCAAAAGCCTAAACCTAACCTAAAAAAGGTCTGATTTGTCCTCTCGGTTATGGAGGTCTAATGGTAGTCGCTCTAAGTCAAAATCAGTGTCTACGCCAAATCCTAAGAATTAGGTGACGGACCCCGTCAATCTTAATGGATTTGGAAATTCGATATTCGATTCGATATTTCAAAAGCAAGTTGCAGGATTGTAATCTCTTGCATGCAATTGTTATATGCAATGGTCATTTCCCGGAAGAGAAAGTCCCGCAAGATACGCCATTAAATTTTTTTACCTCATTCTTAAGTTTTAATATGTAATGGGAATAGTGTATTAAAATCATACTAAACATCGCGTTAATGTTAATACTTGCACTTGTACAGATTCCACTTCACAATTTTATTTAATAATTATTTTTACCGACCGGTTTCGCCTTTACGGCATTATCAAGGTGTTTTATACAACATGATATGTATACAACATGATATGTTGTATAAAATACCTTGATAATGGCGTAAAGGCGAAACCGGTCGGTAAAAATAATTATTAAATAAAATTGTGAAGTGGAATCAGTACAAGTGCAAGTATTAACATTAACGCGATGTCTTCAAAATTCCACCAAGTGCCTACAATCAACAGTATCAACATCATACTAAACACTATATGTTATTCCTCATTTTGTCAGTTAGCAGCGAATCTTTTTTTATTGTATTCTGTTTATGTAATTTAAACACGTTTTTAAATTACATATACAAAATACAATAATATTTTTTTTTATATAAGAAGAGGCATGTTGAACGAATGCAGGATGAAAGAATGACGAAGCAGATATACAATGGAAAAGTGGAAGGATGTAGGAGCCTAGGAAGGCCAAGACTTACCTACCATGATCAAATTCGTCGTGTTCTATCAGAAGGTGATGCCAGGAGCCCTAGAAACCGAACGTGCATGAGAAGAGCAATGAATGTTAAAGAAGCGAGTGAGATATCTAAGGATCGAGTCACGTGGCGCTCGGTTCTCTCTGCCTACACTGCATGGGATTTGGCGTGAAGTTATAGATAAATAGATAGTTTTTTTTATACTACGTCGGAAGGCATACAAGCATACGGCCCATCTGATGTAAAGCGGGCACCATAGCGTATTGACGCTCGCGATATATTAAGTATCACTCGCGCGATGCCTCCTCTGCTGCTTACACAGCAACTCCTTGGAAGCTTACTGGTGACCTCACTCACACGCAGGAACGCAACATCCCTCTAGGGAGTTATTATTTGGCTGCGGCTTTCTATGAGATGGAGGTACTTTCCCAGACGGGCTGCTTTGATGCGCCCTACCTCTCTTCACCTCTTAATTAGCAGCTATCTCAGCGCTGACACAACGAAGAAGAAGACACGTAGTGTTTATTAATGATGATATGATATAAAGGCTTAAGAATATTGGACATAATATTTAGGTTACCTTAGAACTTACATTGTAAGATCAGAATTTACTTTGTTTTGGTAACATCTTTCATGATAAATTTTGCATGCGGCACTTTTATTGGACAATGTGTCACTATCATGCACTTTACTGTTTGTAGTCTGCCATAAAGATCGCTCCACCACTTAGGCAAATGGAGTGAATTTTTAGTGGAATTGGGAGATGTTACATGAGTAACATTGACACAGTGCTGCAGTCTTATATCGAAGCGAGTGAATATTCTTCAAAATTAAATATGTCTCGTTATGTCAAACATAGACATAATTAACTTAGACTAATGAATATATTATTATCGCAAGATTTTGAGTAAAATTTGACACTGTTTTAACAAATTAACCTAAAGTTCTATTAAATATTTTTACAAGCTCGGTGACGCAGTGGGTAGAAACGCTACTTTGATACTAACGCTCGATGGTTCCATTTTCACGCAGGATGATCAGTTGTGTGAATAAACAGGTCAGTTCGTCTTGGTCTGATATTTTAAGAGAGGTACGATGCATCAAAGCAGCCTGTCTGCACAAGCACCTCAAAAACCGCCTTATTCCTTATTTCATAATAAGTATTCATGTTTTACAATTATTAAGAAATTTTCTGTAACCATTATTATGTAAATAAAGCTTATTCTATCTATCTATCTAAACCGCAGTCAAATAGCTCCCCGGAGGGTTGTTGTATTTCTGCGTGTGAGCGAGGTCACCATTAAGCTCCTAATGAGTTGGTGTTAGCAGCAGAGATGGCATCGCGCGAGTGATACTTAATTCATTACAAGTGCTCATAGGCTATGGTTCATTTATATTGTAATTAATATGATTTTTTAGGCTTGTAGACCGTATTCGCAATGATGATGTAAGAAACAGTTGATCTGAAAGAGAGCATCGGTGTTAAAATAAGAAAAGGCATGCTTCGTTGGTTCGGACAAGAAGAAAGAATGACTAAGCAGATAAACAATACAAAAGTGGAAGAATGTAGGAGCCGAAGAAGGCCAAGACTTACTTAGTTTAACCTACTGGAGTAACCTCAATTATACATAGTACCTAGGCGAGTGAATTTCGTTCGGCGAATTATATTTTTTATGTAAAACCTATACAATATAAGAAACATAAGAAAGGTCTGATTTTCCCTCTGGATTGCAAAGCTCTGATGGCAGTCGCTCTATGTCAAAATCAGTAACTTCGCCAAATCCTTATTTATTTATTGGAAGACCAACAGCTGTTTTAACACATTATATAACATATGTAGCAAAAGACAGTGAATTACAAGTTCGCACAAATACAAAACAATTTGAAATAACAATGGTAAAAGAACACACAATGATAACACTTAGGCGTTTGATAACGCTACTTCTTCTCAGCGTGTTATTAGTAGATTATTCTAAATTAAGATAATAAAATAATATAAAAATAAAGAATATAAAAGGATAAGAATGCAAAACAGAATGCTAACAGCAACATGAATCACTCTAACAGCTACACAAATCATTCCACGTTGTTGATGTATCCCCACATCAAATACAGACACGGAAGCAGAGTAATTAATTAATTGAACATATAATATTATCTGCATGGCATTAATTCCCTGGAGGAGGCGACAATTGGCACGCCTACGTAATACAGCTAATTATTCTCCGCCAAATCATTATTGAGTAGTAAGTTTTGTAACCTCCAAAATTAGTTTGTTCTGAAGAAATTTCATCTTTATTTTTAAGCTCCCGTACCCAAACGTACCGTAATAACTGCAAAGGATAAAAATTCAATTGAATTAATAATTACGAGTAAATGGGTCCAAACAGAAATGTTCATGCTCACAAAAGTTTGTGCTGTGTGGGAGTCAAACCCACGAGCGTCGGTGTCAAAGTATCATCACAGGTCGTTTCACCACTGCGCCACCGAGCTCGGCAAAATGTAATATAAGCTGTTATTCTATATTTCGCTATCCCTAATTTCCATATTTCGCAGAGAGTACTTCGTATAAATTGGTTGGTATTTGACTACAACGTCTCTTTTGCGGGAACTGTACTTAATAAGAAAAGTCTTACAAAAAACCCTTAATAAAAAAGGTACAGAGACGATTGCCATTTTGGCCGCTCAATTCGGTATGTACCTATGTTTATTTTTCCTTACACAATATTAGGCCTTAGCACTAGCGGTAATGTGGAGGAACGCCTAAGCGTTTCGGGGGTAAAACTGACCAAGTATATTCAAATTCAACGTCGAAAGACATGCAAGCGCTCAGCCCACCTGATGTATGGACGTTTGAAATACATGTAGTATCACTCGCACGTTGCCACCCCTGCTTAAATTCAGCAAATTCTTAAGAGCTTACTGGTAAACTCGCTCACTAGCGGAAACACAACAACCCTCCAAGGAGTTGTTATTTAGCGACGATTGTAGTGTTCCTGCTCCCTATAGGGTTTTAGTGCGTCTGCACCCTAAGGAGGCGCTGTGAGGTGGAGGTACGTCTCCAGTAGGGCGATGCGAAAGATCCCTCTTGGATATATGTTCCTAATCTACTAGTATTGGCCAAGTCCGCTATCTGAGCCTAAGCATTTGGCGAAGAGGTTTTTACATGAAGCGAATACCTTCAGATCTCCACAACCCAGAAGGGAAACCAGAAATTTCGTAGATTAGGTCACACGCCTTTTCAAATATAATTTCTTGGACTTGCGGGTTTTCTCACGCAGTCGAACTAATTCACTAGGATTCGAAGCGGTGACCTCACTCACTCACTCACTCGCAGGAATACAATAACTTCTACGGAGTTGTTATTTGGCCGCGGTTTTCTGTGAGATAGCAATACTTCCCTAGTGGCCTGTTTTGATGCGCGCTACCTCTCTTAAAAACACCCAGTCCAAGACAATCAGACATATTCTTGCACACAAATGTTTGTACTGTGTGGGAATCGAACTCACGAGCGTTGGTATCAAAGCAGCATTACTAACTACTGCGCCACTGATCTCTGTAATGTCATAACATTTTTGTAACTGCCAAGACTTTAGTGACCGAAGGAGGCAGCTGTCCATTCGTAATAAACGGATGGTGTCGTCGTAAACTTTCCCGCGACGTGCTTCTCTCATCTTCCTGAAAATTATTCAAATTCATTTCAAAGAGTCATTTGTGGAATCACCGGTGCTCACTCGCCTAATAACAGCTAATGACGGGCTTATTAGCTCTTACCTTTGGAGGAGTTTACCTTTAAGGAGAAAGTATTTGTCATATTTATATGTATACTAATTTTACAAAATTTAAAGAGCTCACTAGTAAGTTTGATTTAGATATATTCTTCACCACCACTCGACAATCGTTGCATCGCTGACGACTTCTTTTCTTCTCAATGCGCTAAGTAAATTTAAAGTATAAATATATACAGCATGGCGAGCGATATTGACGAGCTCGGTGGCACAGTGGTGAAACGCGCTGTTACGCTACTTGGATACCTACGCTCGTGGGTTCGATTCCCACACAGTACAAACATTTGTGTGCATGAACATGTCTGTTTGTATTGGTCTGGATATTTTCTATGTATAATATGTATGTATTTACAAAAAAAAAATGTATTTACGTATGTTTATCAGTTGTCTAGTACCCATAACACAAGCTTCGCTTACTTTGGGGCTAGGTGGCGCTGTGTAATTTATCCGACAATATTTATTTATTTATATTTATATATATATACATATATGTATATTTTAATTACCATTGTTCTGATATATTGTCAAATTCTCCTTTTTCTTATTTATTATTGTATGTTATTGCGACTATATGTGAAAACTGTAGGCTTTAAGCTTTTGTTTTCCTACAACGAAATAAATAAATATTTATTTATTTAAGTTACGTATAATAACAGTCTTCTTGTTCGTAGAACGCACTGGAATACGATTGAAACACTTTTTCTTCGGCGAAATAAAGCGCAAAACTACTCAGTTCAGGTTCACTCATTTTCACCCAGGACAACGTTCTGATAATAGTAACTCAACAAATACCTGAATATGAAATCATAACACTACTGTAAAACTTAACAATAGCGTCCATAATCGACGTCAGACACACTCGAGTGTCAAAATTTAAAAGGTCGAATATAATCCGGATAAATGCAAAAGCTGTTAATTATTCATAATGTATTAACAGTTCTCCTTCACTATTGGAAATCATAATAATGCATTCACATTTGAAATTCACTACAATAATAGATCTTTTCTGAATAATAGATCAGACGAGCTAGGTGGCGCAGTGGTGAAACGCGCTGTTACGCTACTTTGACACCAACGCTCGTGAGTTCGATTCCCACACAGTGCAAACATTTGTGTGCATGAATATGTCTTTTTGTCTTGGTCTGGGTATTCTCTATGTATAATAAGTATGTATATAAAAAAATGTGTTTACGTATGTTTATCAGTTGTCTAGTACACATAACACAAGCTTCGCTTACTTTGGGGCTAGATAATGGCGCTGTGTAATTTGTCCGACAATATTTTATATTTTATTTTATAATCTCGACAATTATGAAACCTTCAGAGAAAAAAAAAATCCGTATAGAGTATTCAAATTAACGAAGTGTATTTACATGTGTATTTGTGTAAAAACGACGGTCATTGTTATCGCAATCCTAGTAGTAAATTTGTAATATTTATTTACATGCAAGGAACATTAAACGTTATAATGATGTATTATTTCGTGACAAAAGTAACGCTTAAAAAATAACCTTTTTTTGTGATTTGTTTACACTTTGTTTCATGTCCAAGTGAATACGGTATAGTACCTCGATAACTCGATTCTTAGACCCCAATTAACTTCGTAAGATGACATAGATATATCATAAAATTACTGGAATAGAAAGTAAACGAATACCTGACTTACGAATAAAACATTTGACAAGTATATTATATTCAAATTCTACGAAAACACTTTTTGAAACACAGTTTTATGTATTAGCTGTATAGCTATATAGCTGTACCTATATCACATCGTTTATTAGCCTCCCTAGGTAACAAAGTAAGACTTATAGAATATCTTTAATAACATAGGCTACTTACAGGGCAGAGTTTTATAATTTACTATGGAACTTCGTAATGAATAATAATAATAATAGCGTATTTTTTTGCAAATTAGAGTATATATTAAATAATTTTGTGGCCTGACTTGATAGTCTGTAAAGCCGCTACTGCTACAATCCTAACGTTCAATGGTGCCTAACTCCTGAGCGATTTAGCAATTAGGTCAGCGAGCCATCGGTTCACTTAGAACTGGCCAAGCTCGTTTCCTGGTATTTGGGTTAAAAGTTCAATTCATCTGGGTGTTGTTCGAATAATGGTCTAGTTTAGTAATTTTATGCCATTATTCCAAAGTTTTAGCTAATTACTCAAAACGGACATTTAATATGACATATTTTAGTATAAACTTTGAGCCAACCGCTTAAGGCGAAGAGTATTCAGTATGAATTTTGTGATGCTATATGTATGTATATCTTTAAACCAGGCACCTTGCGAGGTAGGCAGAAATAACTGAGCTTATGGTGCTCGGTTCTCTCTGCCTATCTGTGTGCATTTTATGTATATATTCACACCAGGTCCTTTGCGGTGTAAGCAGAGATCACCAGGTACATAAGACGCGGTCCTTACATATTTGGTTCACTTTTTTAATATTCATACCTCTTTTCATGTATACTCGCTGAATCCTAGGGATCCTAATCTCACTGTCTGATAAAACACCAAATTGGTCATGGTAGGTCAGCCTCGGCTCCTACATTCTTCCACTTTTGCATTGTACGAGTATATCTGTTTCGCCAATCTTTTATCCTGAATTTTTTGTGCATGTTCGAACGAACGAAGTATGTCTTTTCTTATCTTAACACCGACACTCTTTTTCAGATCGACTCTCTTTCTTACTTGTCATTGCGAATGCGGTCAGCGATTAGTAACTTGACAGTGGTTAGTACTTTGACACCCATGCTCATGGGTTCGATTCCCACACAGGATAAATATCTGTGTGCATATATAAGCATAAGAGAGTTTGGACGCATCAAAGCAGCTCGTCTGGGGAAGTACCTATACCACACGGGTTGTTATGTTACCAGTAAGCTAAGGAATTACTGTGTTAGCAACAGAGGTGGCATCACTCGAGTGATACCTTATGTGTTGCCGCAAGTGTTCACAGACTACGCTAACCGGTTCACATCAGGTGGGTCATACGCATGCTTCCCGACATTGTATATGAAAATAGAAATCCTTACACGACAAATTTTGCGCTATGCTCGATGCAGAGCAAGCGTTACGCTACAAATATTGCGCAATGCTCGATGCAGAGCACGCGTTACGCTATAAATTTTGCGCAATGCTCGATGCAGAGCAAACGTTACGCTACAAATATTGCGCAATGCTCGACGCAGAGCAAGCGTTACGCTTCAAATATTGCGCAATGCTCGATGCAGAGCAAGCGTTACGCTACACATATTGCGAAATGCTCGATGCAGAGCAAGCGTTACGTTACAAATATTGCGCAATGCTCGATGCAGAGCAAGCGTTACGCTACAAATATTGCGCAATGCTCGATGCAGAGTAAGCGTTCCGTTATAAATATTGCGCAATGCTCGATGCAGAGCAAGCGTTACGCTACAAATATTGTGCAATGCTCGATGCAGAGCAAGCGTTACGTTACAAATATTGTGCAATGCTCGATGCAGAGCAAGCGTTACGTTACAAATATTGCGCAATGCTCGATGCAGAGCAAGCGTTACGCTACAAATATTGCGCAATGCTCGATGCAGAGCAAGCGTTACGTTACAAATATTGTGCAATGCTCGATGCAGAGCAAGCGTTACGTTACAAATATTGCGCAATGCTCGATGCAGAGCAAGCGTTACGCTACAAATATTGTGCAATGCTCGATGCAGAGCAAGCGTTACGTTACAAATATTGCGCAATGCTCGATGCAGAGCAAGCGTTACGCTACAAATATTGTGCAATGCTCGATGCAGAGCAAGCGTTACGTTACAAATATTGCGCAATGCTCGATGCAGAACAAGCGTTACGCTACAAATATTGTGCAATGCTCGATGCAGAGCAAGCATTACGCTAC
This sequence comes from Pyralis farinalis, assembly GCA_947507595.1. Taxonomy (NCBI): domain Eukaryota; kingdom Metazoa; phylum Arthropoda; class Insecta; order Lepidoptera; family Pyralidae; genus Pyralis; species Pyralis farinalis. The sequence continues at coordinate 41,980,626 of OX382257.1, read as the reverse complement.
AAATATTGCGCAATTTTTTACACTGAAAATCGAACTTCAGTTTAGTTTAATGTCGACGGTTTTCAGCTACGGTTTTCAGCTACGGTTTTCAGTACTACAGTAACCCTGGAGCAGTACCGACTATACAGAAGAAGATTGCCACTAATATACATCGGAGGAAAAAAACTATTATTTTAATTACATCACCTTAGTCTAAAGACAGTTGGTCTGAAAGAGAGTCGGTGTTAAGTTAAGAATGGCATGCTCCGTTGGTTCGGACATGTAGTAAGAATGCAGGATGAAAGAATGATGAATCAGATATACAATGCGAAAGTGGAAAGATGTAGGAGCCGAGGCAGACCAAGATTAACTGACCATGGGCAGTAGGTCCCCTTTTTTAAATGTAAGTGTAATCTTTTTTTTAAGAGAGGTAGGGCGCATCAAAGCAGCCCGTCTGGGGAAGTATCTCCACCTCACAGAAAACCACAGCCAAATAACAACTCCCTAGAGGGTTGCTGTGTTCTTGCATGTGAGTGAGGTCACCCGTAAACTGTCAAGGGTTGCTGTGTAAGCAGCAGAGGCGGCATCACGCGAGTGATACTTAATATATTACAAGTAATAGTCAACGGTACCCGCCCGCTAGGCACCAAGTGGGCTGTATGATTGTATGCCTTCCGACGTAGTTTAAAAAAATATATTGTAAAGTTGTTAAACATACGCTACATTTTAATTACTATTAAAAAGAACAGAACGTTTTTTCTTCTTTCACCGTTTAGATAATTTCCGGCTGCTAATATAATTGGTCCAGGCTATGGCTAGAGAGTTTTTATTTGACGCTAGTCCGGAACACTAAAACATCAAGTATTTTACTAAACTTTAGATTTTCAATTCAAGTAATATCTGTGCACGACGTTCAATTGCTTTTTCACGGATAGTCCGCCAGTCGGATTGCTTTAAAAACGTCAACCCTCCCGTATTTTCTAAGTTGTGATCGAACTGCGGCGAACTGCGGCGAACTACGAGTAAGTCGAATTTGTCTCTATTTACTCGTAGTTTCTGTACTCTTTTACTGTAAAAAGTGAAAAATAAATTCTTTCTACTTACATAAAGTACATTTAATTATATATTACACTAAAGATACCTTGAAGAGATTACAGGATGAAGATAATGCAAGGGTTGTCCGTAATTCACAAACTGCGATAACAGATTACTATTTGCTACAGTAGTGATATAAATACGTATATAGACACAATAAGTACATTCGGTTTATAATCTAATTCTTCTTTCTCGCGTTATCCCGTTTCCTAGTTCATTGGGATTGACGGAGTCCTCTACTTAAGTTTAAAGATTTGGCGAATAACTGATTTATCTGACCTCTATGTAAAATTTTGTATCTTTGATAAATCTTTAGACTTAGGTAGCGGGCCCCGCCAATCCTAATGGATCAGGAAATGGGATACCATTAGGAAGAAGAAGAAGATTCTGATATACGGCAACTTCTTCAATTGATAGATGCAATACACAGTAAAATAATCCCGCTAAAATATCTATTTCACATATAATGTATTCCACCAGCACTCTACATATTTTTATCCTTGTTTTGCCAATACTTTCCAATTTCTTGAGCTGAATATAACTTTCTGTATTCGAATACGATCAAACTGATAAATATTCAAAATGTAAAGAATGGTCAGGTTTCTTGTGGACTTGTAATCTTAGGTAGTAAATGCTAAAAGGATGCAGGTGCTAGGTGCCCTAAAAATATACCAGCCCATGTTTCTCAATGGCGTTGCTCTAAGCAGAGTTCAAAAAGAAGTACTTAGGGCACATGGTAACAGCAGGCCTTAACCCTTCGAAACCCGGGTGGTCATATATGACCGCGAAATGTATGGGAAAACGTATATAACGGGTTCTGACTGGTAAGGATAATGCTGACATTGAACGGGAGTGGCGGGCACTGTCAATAAGAGCGAATATGCTGGCCCGAAAGTTTGCGAGATGTTCGCGGGAGGTGAAAATCACGCTAGTCCAAGCGTACGGTACCTCCCTGTACACGTGTAGTTTATGGGCGGACTACTCGCAGAGGGTTTACAGTGCCCTCCGAATTCAGTTTAATAACGCATTCAGGGCGATACTGGAGCTGCCCCGCTTCTGTAGCGCCACGCGACAATGCGCAAGAGATACGCGTCCCTGGTGCGCAGAGTGCGGGCCAGCTCGAATATCGTCCTGGCGATAATAGCCGACAGGTTAGATTGCCCTTATATTTGGCGCTGTTGTAATAGACATGTGCCCACCGGTGTCGGGTCGATATGATGTATATCTCTCTACCTACCCCGCAAGGGGCGTGACGTGGGGTTGTATATGTGTGATGTATGATTGAAAGTGTGTGTACCTAATGTCAATTGTATTTTGTTTTGTTAGTTGTTTCGTAATGTATTGTCTCTCTTGTATTAATAATACCTATGTTATTATTGGTCTTGTTACCTAAAATTAAATTAAATAACAATAATAAATACAATCTCTAGAGCAAAACCAACGTCACTTACACGTGACGCACGCCATCTAATAGTAGATAGTTTTAGACAAAAGAGAGATATAGAGTACAGCAATATATGATCGGATCTTAGTCTAACGTCACACTTCATAACCACAGCGAACATCATCGCATGGCTGGTGCATCGCTACAGTATGAAGGGGCCTGCGCCAGGGCGCCTTGAGCAGCACCGTGGTGCGTATTCTTTAGCAATTGTCCGATTAATTTACCTCTTTTTAAATATATGAAATTACAATCCACATATCGAAGAATTAATTGTCAAGCTTAGTTTGTGTATATGTGTGTAGCCATAACATACTCCATTTCTAAGGTAAACTTCATTCAAATCCCTTCAGCCGTTTTGTATAAAGTAATAACAAACAAACATCCATACAGCCTCACACGCTTTGACACATAGGTAATATTCATAGGATGACAATGGTATTAGTTTGATTTATTACTTAGTAGTGATGTCAATAACTGGTCTCCGATTCGAATATCGACATGGACCAGCAAATTTGTTTTTTTTTTTACAATATAATTATGTAAGTATCAATCTGCTCGGTGATGAAGGAAACCATCGCGTAAATCCAAGTTTTTGGAAAGACGTGAGACCAAACCTCACCTAACGGGACCTAAAAAATCGGCCAAGTGCGAGTCGGACTCGCACACGAAGGGTTCCGTACCATTATCTATAAAAACGGCAAAATAAATCACGTTTGTTGTATGGGAGCCCCCCTTAAATATTAGTTTTATTTTAATTTAATTATTTATTCTTAAAGTGAATATATAACTAAATATTCTGTGAATATTTCAAGCGTCTACCTGTTGCCGTTATCAATATCGAGCAAAAAAAAAATCGGCCAAGTGCGAGTCGGACTCGCGCACGAAGGGTTCCGTACCACTATCTATAAAAACGGCAAAAAAATCACGTTTGTTGTATGGAAGCCCCCTTAAATATTTATTTTATTATATATTTTAGTATTTGTTGTTATAGCGGCAACAGAAATACATCATCTGTGAAAATTTCAACTGTCTAACTATCACGGTTCATGAGATACAGCCTGGTGACAGACGGACGGACGGACGGACGGACGGACGGACGGACGGACGGACAGCGGAGCCTCAGTAATAGGGCTCCGTTTTACCCTTTGGGTACGGAACCCTAATGAGCAAAAAAATCACGTTTATTGTATGGGAGCCCCCTTAAATATTTATTTTATTCTATTTTTTAGTATTTGTTGTTATAGCGGCAGCAGAAATACATCATCTGTGAAAATTTCAACTGTCTAACTATCACGGTTCATGAGATACAGCCTGGTGACAGACGGACGGACGGACGGACAGTGGAGCTTCAGTAATAGGGTTCCGTTTTACCCTTTGGGTACGGAACCCTAAAAAGGTCCAGTTTTCACTGTATCATTGAAAAATTAAGAAAAAACACAAAACAAATAGCTATATCTTGTTGCTAATATGTTAAATAATCAAGTACTTTCGCAGGAATTACTTTTACGACAGCCACTGCGAATTTAAACTGGGAGGTAATAATACCCAGTGGAGGCACAAAAGATTGAACGAGATGGCATAGTGTATGGTAAAAGAGAGTCATAAAAATATTGTATCACCTTGTGTAAAACAAAGTGATGCAATATTTTTGTCACCATTTGACAACTGTCCAGCCCACATCAGCGTTAAGCCGGGTGAAGATTTCAACTTTCAAAAAATTGTATAAAGTTCATAAAATTACCTACATTTTCGTAAAGCATATAATAATAATAATAACAAATTTGCTTCGAAATATGTCGTGTGATTTACAGTCGAAATACGCACCGAAAAGATCAAAGCAAATAATAATTCCGCTGGTAAATTCGTTTCGAATATTTCAGACATTAGATATTGAGCTCCATGGCTTTATTGCGTGTATCATTCTAACAGAACACACAGGTTAAGCAACGTCGCTCGCAGCCTGTCAATTATCTATATCGAACTTCTACGTGCTTCGGAGGGCACCTTATGATGTCAGTCCCGGCTGTTGTCGATAGAAGACAGTCGTTAAACTAAGTCAGCGGCCTTCGAGCGATTTGAAAACACTGGCCTTCGCTAATCCGCATTTGAGCAGCGTGGTGGAGTATGCTCTAAACCTCTTCGGTTGAAGGAAGTCCCGTATCCCTGTAGTGAGTTGGTGTAGTAATTTACTTAGAGAGTCGTTTTGATACTATAATTATCCATTAATTTGATCAGAATTCATTCAATGGTTGACCCAGCCAAATGACAAAAATTTGCCCATAAGATAGGTGAAACGAGTTTTTTTATACAATGTGGGAGCTTCCCCACTAGGCATCAGCTAGGCATTGGCCACTAGCCATTCGTGGGATGCTACGGCCGGACCTTCCCGTGACTTCCGCACAGATTTGTTTCTGGCTCGTCAGTCCATAGGAATACATCCGGTTGAAACAATTATTCAGAAACAACCTGGGTCTGGAGCACCCTGGGAACCTTTTCCTCGCGGAGATCTTGCTAGTCACTATATAATTAGTCTGGCCATACATACTGTTATAAAGAAACTTTTCTTTTTTCAACTCTATAATTATTTTGAATTTGAAACACGTTTACTATGTTAAAAACCTCTTTCGATTTCCCGCATGGATGTCCGACGGTCATATTCAGTACACTTCAAAAGCTTGGAATCAGCCTTATGTTCATATGTCGTACTATCAACAGATATTCCAACACTTCCTCTGTGAAGACCATAAAAGATCTCTTAAGAAATCTCTGGAGCAAGCAGTGGCTAAATTTCCCATGGAAACAGTGCGTAATTCCATAGATTCGTGGCCAGACAGATTTAAGACCTGTGTCAAAGCCAAAGGTGGCTATTTCTTAACTTACATATAAGTTATACATAAAAAATACTTCATAAAAAATAAATGCATATTTATTTGTAACAGAACTTATGGACGGACTAGCCGGACGGATATTGATAGGTAAATAATGAGTCAACAAAAAATATAACTGTAACTGTAGAATATATTTTGTGTCGCAGTGATACAAAGAGGCAACAGCTCAGTGCATTATTTGCTTGAAGAGCAAACCAATGTTTTTCAACAACTGCCTGAAAATTATGGAGACACGCGCAGTAAGCGAATGTTATATGTGAATGATGATGAACGCATGAACTAATTGGTGGCGGAAGCACGCAAAGCAGGTTAGATCAAATTGCATATTTTATTTATTTTGTTGAACCTGACGTTTCGAACGCTTTGCAGTGTCCGTGGTGGCAGGAAGACTAAGGTGATATTTGTCTTACATTAGTTATTCAATTATTACATCTACCTACATGGATGGATTAATTATATATGTTCCGATTCACACAAAAATCGCTCACAGTGCCCGAACATTTTTTAGTAGAGCGGAGTATCCAGAACCGAGCGCTACATGACTTAGTTCTTACACAGCTCACACTAATACCTTTATGGACCTATTGAACTCTACTACCAAAAGTTACAACTATCTCTTATTACCGATACCTGTGTTTGTATTACGAAGTTTCACCTGAGCTAATTATCAACTAGCCGCATAACTTTCCAAATGAACATTGACCTAACTTAGTTATGTTGGTACTTACACGTTTACTTCCGCCGAGTTAGATAGATAAGTTTTGATAAGCCCAGTGGTAGAGTTGTATACTTTAACACCAAAGCATATCGGTTCGTTTTCCACATAGGACAAACGTTTGTGTGCAAGGACATGTCCGTTTGGTTTGATCAGGTGTTTTAAGAGAGGTCATCAAATCAGTCTGACTGGGGAAGTACCTTCACCTCCCAGAATACCGCGGTAGAATAACAACTCTATGAAGGAGTATCGTATTCCTGCTTGTAAATGAGATTATCAGTAAGGAGGAGAGGTGGCATCGCGCAAGCTACGAGTATACATAATATATTGCAGGTATTCATAAGCTATAGTAATCACTATATCATGTGGGTCGTAAGGTTGCATGCCTTCCGACGTTGTATAGAAAACTGCCGGTGCTGACACTATTTCTCAGGAGTTACCTAATGATCTCCATCCACTCTAACAATCCTCGAGAGAGAACTGTTCTTTGGCAGCAGTATTCTGTATTGCGAATATACTTCTCCCAATGGTTATTGATGGTATTAAGTTTAGTTCCGTAGCGTTTTGACAGTCTTAGTAATACCCGTTTAGAATTCTGTACACAAATGGAACCTTTTGCGTACAGAATCCTAAAAATGCAGTATGCTCATAATTGTTTTGTTTTCAGTGCGATTAACTTGTTTGCCGTGACAAGGAAGGGTTCATTGTTAATTATTGTAGAGTTCCTAGAAATTCCACTGCAGACTTAAAAGCTTGTTGGTTAACTAGAAAACTATACACTTTACTAGATTAATACGGTATTATATTTAAATTTATAAACTGGAATTCCTAGTTGTTAAACTGTCATACTAAGGATTATAATTGAACAGTGGATACAGAGCTACATTAACCGATGTTAGAAAAAGAGATAACGCATGGAAAAAGGAGCATCAGGAAGACCTGAACAGTAAGAAAAGCCAGTTCGCTATAATTAACGCGATGCTGATCACTAAAGTATGGAAGCGAGAGGCTGTTTAGCAGAGAGAGTATGATAGTAGTATAAGCGCTGTTGAGATGCAAGCGTGGCGCAAAATTTGAACGGTAAAGTTGTGATACTAAGGAGTGTAATTGAGCAGTGGATATAAAGCTATATCAACTGATGGCCCTTAGTTTTTTCTGCAAATGCTCGGTGTCATTCTTTTTTGTTAAATACAAAATATTATATTATTTATATTGTTATTTTAATTTAAAATAGATTTTTGAGATTAGATAATATTCATTTTAAACAGTTTAGAATTGTTATCAAAATGTTTGAAATATTACTATTTCCCCCTTACTAACTTTTGATGTATTAACACTCCCTCTACTACATTTTTTATATTTTATCAGGAAATGATTTCATGAGTGTGCGCATATTTGTACATAGTCTTTATAATCTATTCTATTTTAAAAAGAGCTAATAATGTTAAATAGGCGAGTTAGGTTAGTGTAACGACCGAGTCCTGCAGCGTTTAGTTCTCTCTGCCTACCTTGTAAGGCATTAGTGCGTCGGAAGGATAGCTTACCGATGAATATATGTACGTATATCTTTACACTAGGCATCTGCGGGGTAAGCAGAAAGATCAAGCCCCATAAGACGCGGTCTTACATACCTAGCTCGGTTCTTTAACATTCATAGCTCTTTTCATATACTCTCGCCAGTTCCTAGGGCTTCTGATATTATCTTAAAAAAATACAACCAATTTGGTTATGGTAGGTTTGTCTTAGTCTTACTCGGCTCCTAAATCCTTCCACTTTCGTGTTGTATGCAATGAATATCAATCAATACCAATAAATGAATACAAAGAAACTACTGGCTCCTGTTTGAACAAACCTTTGCGCTCAATTTGTTCCATCTATTCCACTAGACACATCAATAGCATACGGATCCGTATTTTTCAGTGCAAACACTATTTGTCTTGTATAGGATTATATGTAATAGAATACGACAAACAATCTTGGGAGATCAAGAGAAGAGGTTGTTTCTTTTCATTTATGTATGACGTCCAATAAGATAAAAGGAAATATACGATTTGAAGAAAAGGTTATATTTCCATATTATATTTATTTTTATAACATCAAAAGGCAAACAAACCTGGCCATATGTAAGCCTGATGTGACACTATTACAGTAGTTTGAATGTTAAAATATCATCCCCTGCTTGTTGCATACAGACAGACAGGTATCCAGACAGGTGTAACGTGCACTTATCAGTAAAGTGGAATTACTTCCTAGTTTTGGAGTAACTGACAATAAATATAAATAACAAAATAATATAAATATATCATAATAATTAGATTATCATAAATTAAGATATATCATTATTATCTCATCTATTTATTCATCAATTTTTTACTTATAAAATTAGTACAATAATACATTTAAAAAATATAAAAAGAAAGAGGGCACCCGCCCGTAGCGGAGCGGAGACTGAAGCTACCGGTGGTTAGAGCTCCAACGTGAAGAACCTCCTTACAATGCGGGCCGTGTCCAGACGAACCGCCTTCTGTATTCCGTAAATGGTGACGTCAACAAGCATTGCACGGCCCGTCCCCCGGTCTATTAGCACGATATCGGACCTATTAGCGATAATAGTCCTATCAGTGATAATAGATCGGTCCCAGTAGAACGTGACACTACCATTCTCCAGAACTGGCGTTGATGCATATTTATAGTACGGTACCTCAGAGCTCACAAGGCTGTATTTACAAGTATTTATTACTATTTTATCTCTCTCTCTAATCCGGCCATTTGATAGGTGATATGCTGCGTCTTTCTCTATCGCACTGGATGAAATGGATACACTCTCTCTCTCTCTCGCACAATTTCGTACGCTTTCATTTTTAAAAATCGAAGCTTGACTCTTGAATGGTTGCAAGCAACCTTATGATTATCATATAGAAAAAAAAAATAAGCTTCATTTTGATGAATAGCTATCGATTTAGCTATTTAAACCTAGCAACAGTAAATCCGTGAACAGAAAAAGGTAAGCAACGCTATGTTTGCATATTCTATAATGCTTTATACTTTCAACTAGTGTTAATTTTTTTTGGATACGAGGCCGTTGAATATATGGAAAAAAAAATTATAAAATTTTTAATTAAACTCTTGAACAGATTTCTTTAGGCAACCTCTACATACCTCACTCGCTTCTTTAACTTTTCATACACGCTCGCTGGTTTCTAGGGCTGCTGACATTACTTTCTGATATAACACGACCACGATAGAACACGAGGGTAGGTCAATCTAGGCCTTCCTCGGCTCCTACATCCTTCCACTTTTGCCTTGTATATCTGCTTCGTTCTTTCATCCTGCATTCTTTCTACATGTCCGAACCAACGGAACATGCCTCTTCTTATTTTAACACCGACGCTCTCTTTCAGACCAACTCTGCTTCTAACATCAGGTCAGGTCAGGTATGTATGTATGTAAGGATCCAGTCACGTAGCGCTCGGTTCTCTCTGCCTACCCCGCAAGGGATTTGGCGTGATGTTATAGATAGATAGATAGATAAAACTCTTTTACGTTACATTCGTTAACATATTTTCTTTCATAAAAAACACATTCCATTCGGTTACTCGATCGGTGCAGGTCGACATCTATTGCGGATATAGCGGATCCTGTACTATTAGGTTTAATATTGAGATACTCCAGCGTTGAGGTCGTGAACCAGTAAATTGTTTCATCACCGACTGTCTTTTGTAACATATGGGACAGGAACACCACTCATTACCACCACTGTGTCTCCTGTGTAGCCAGAATTAACAGCGGCGACCACCAAAAAGGCAATGAACAGTGAAGTCCTGTCCCGGGGGTTAAACGACAGCTGCCTTGGAACTCACAACGAATTTAATCTGAAGAAATTTGTAAGTGTAGGAAGTTTTCGAATTGACTTTTGATTTGATCTTTTGTAACATATGTCTGACTGGTCTTGGGCAAACAAGCATATACCCTAACTCTCATGAAGCAGAGTCTCTCTTTTTGCTGGTCCATCATAAGGTGAACCATATGATGACAATAAGTTACTTGTTCCCATGCACATGGGAATTTAAGTAAATCTATTAATCTGGAGCTATTTTTTCTTCTACACAAAGTCGGGAGGCATATAAGCCTGTTGTAAATCGGTTACTGTAGCCTAAGAATGCTTGCAATTAGATAAGTACCACTCGCGTGATGCAAGCATTCTTTTCATCGAGATTCCATCCTTAGGAGCTTTCTAGTGACCTCATTCACACGCAGAACCCTCCAGGGAGTTATTATTTGGGTGCAGTGTTCTCTGAGGTGGTGGTACTTCTCCAGACTACTGCTTTGATGCACCCTACAAACCTTAAAAACACCCAGACCAGAACAAACAGACATGTTCATGCACACAAATGTTTGTCCTATTGTGGAATTTAACCCATAGTCGTTGGTGTCAAAGAAACGTTATTTACCACCACCACCGAATTCATAGCTTTATAGAGTAAAAGCGAACCTCAATAGTTTTACGAATTAATCTTTTTTTTCAATCTGTAACTGATTATGTAATGGGATAAATATTTTTCTTACTTTCAAATAAACATGGTACAGAGCGACCCGGGGTCGGACGAAGTTATGACATATTTGTTGCTTTAGGAACGTAACTAGCAGCATTCGGTAACAATAATTCATGAGCACGTGTCCACATTCAACTAGACATAGCCCTCACTGCTACCCTCTATACGATATATCCGATTACCCTTCAGTCCTCCGATTTATCTACAGCGAGGAATCCCCAACGACCTATCATTCTAAGTGCGGTCTCTGTTTTAAGGCATTTGACATCATTGTCTGGGCATATATAGACGAGCTCGGTGGCGTAGTAACGCTACGCTGCCACTAACGCTCGTGGGTTCGATTTCCACACAGGACAAACATTTGTGTACATAAATATGTCTGTTTGTCTGGTCTGTGGAGTTGGAATGAGGAACACGAGAATCTCCGCAGAGAGCAAAATAGGTTAAGACATGCATGGCAAAGAAGATGTAAGAAAGGAGATAGATCTGAAGACGTGGCGAAGAATGAATTTCACACAAGGGATCTGACGTGAAGATATACTTACATACATAAATGTAAGAATGCCAATAATTCGTTGCGTGTAAACGGTATGTATGTATAAACCGAACCCTTAAGATGTTGAAAATTCTTAGACCCTATTTTCATTTCATCTAACTCTATATTAGAAAACAAAAGAACGTGCATTACCTCCTTTTATTTTCTAAAGTAGCAATAATACAAGCAGAAAAGCCTTTGATTATGTAAACACCTCATGTTAACACACAGACTGACTGCATTGTGGTTTGATATGGAAATAAGTATGTCGGCAAAACGAGTTGATAAATACTTTATATTCGAGCAGCGTTTCCAGTTTTTATTCTTAGAAAACAAAGGGGTAGCAAGCAAATATTTGCCACAGACATGTCATGTGTGATGTAACATTGAAAAGACAAGTTATTTCTGTAATGCGGGTATATTATATTTATCTCACGCCAAGTCCATTGCAGGGTACGTAGTAAGAACAGAGCCTCACAAGACCCAGTCCTTACACATTTCGCTCGTTTCTTTAATATTCATAGCTCTTTTCTTGCACCCACGTCGATTCCTGGTGCTCTTGGACCTTACGATAAAAGTTGAATCAACTTGATCGTAATCCGTGATTCTTGGTCCTTCTCGGCACCTACATACATTTTGTGTTGTATATCTGTTTCGTCATTCTTTCCTCTAGAATACTTTCTACACGTCCGAACCAACAGGGTATGACTCGTCTTATCGTAACACCGATATTATCTTTCAGGCCTATTCTCTTTCTTATATCATCATTGGGAATTTATTATACAATACTTTACGCCGCAACTTTTTGGCAATGCTTGCATCTCGACTACCTTTATCCTACTTTCCTACTCTCATTAGTTGCGTTATATAGGGAGGATATCTTAGGGAGTTTTTGGAATATTTCTTTTTTAGGGTTCCGTACCCAAAGGGTAAAACGGAACCCTATTACTGAGGCTCCGCTGTCCGTCCGTCCGTCCGTCCGTCCGTCTGTCACCAGGCTGTATCTCATGAACCGTGACAGTTAGACAGTTGAAATTTTCACAGATGATGTATTTCTATTGCCGCTATAACAACAAATACTAAAAAATATAATAAAATAAATATTTAAGGGGGCTCCCATACAACAAACGTGATTTTTTTGCATTTTTTATAAATAAGTCCCACTCGCACTTGGCCGATTTTTTTATTTACTATACAAGAACATGTGGACTAAATGAAATTTTGACAATTCTCTACAGGCGATAAGAGGAGCATAGGTAGTAAGATATTAGCTCTGATACGTTCAGAATTTTCTGGAATTTGGCTTACATTTTTGACAGCAGCGTTACAGAAATATTACAACTTAGACGAAATGAGGGATGAACTGTGGTAGGAATTCAGGTATGGTATAGAACCATGAATTTGTTGATTGGAATGACAGTAACAATTAGAAAGCATGGAGAGATAGAAGGAAAAATATGCAAGACGCTTTTATCTACCACGAGCACCTTCATGCTCTGTTTCGGATTCGGCTGTTGTCGATAGATTATAGTCGTTATTAGTCAATAACCTACGGGCAACATGGAAATACTACTAAAATTCACAGCTGAGGAGCACGACGGAGTATGATTTAAACTCCTTCTGTTAAAGGGAGAACTATATCCTTGCTGTGGAATGAGTAAGGCTTTGCGTCTGTGACTTATTTTAATATAATAAAAATTTGATTATGGCTATGTTGGATCAAGCAGCACTCACCAAAAAAGAAATAGCTCTATTGCTTTAGGGGGGAAATTGAGCACAAACTTTTGTTTGACAGACACAGAGAGAGAGACAAATCCATTCTCTAAAAATGATATAAAACTATTTGGGAAACTCCTAAATATGAATACATAAAAAAATCGGCTTCCATAGCAATGTAATAAATGAAAATGAACGTAAGCAAATAGGAGGTAAAATCCTATGTATCGTTAACTTTATGGAGGAGACAAAACCCCAATTTACCCTAAACGGTTAACGAATAATCCAGGGGGGTACAAAATCTATTAGTATAAAAGGTCAAAATCAATTTCTTTCGGGCTATTGAAACGGAACGGTTCATGGGTTCTATAATGGAGATTTAGTGTAAATATAGAAAATTGCCAGAACCGCGTGAATCGTTTGTAGTAAATTAGAACTATCTTATACGTAAGCGACAAGTATCTTAAAGTATAATTCAAAGCGTAGAGATCTGGCGGTAGTCACTCTGTATAAAAAAATTGTGTCTACGTCAAATCCATGAGCATAGGCAACGGACCCCGCCAATTCACATGGATTAGAAAAAGGGTTAACGCTAAGAAGAAGACTCTTCAAATAATACAAACACAGGAGGTGTATGTAGACTTGTATTTTTATGAAAACCGAGCCATTAAGGCACGTAGTTAAATATTCATTCTCACCAGGAATTAAGATCCTATTTTTTTTTATACTGCGTCTGGAGGCACACAAGCATACGGCCTACCTAATGTAAAGCGGGTACCGTGGCCTGTTAACGCTTGCGATATATTAAGTATTACTCGCGCGATGCTTCCTCTGCTGCTTACACAGTAACTCCTTGGGAGCTTACTGGTGACCTCACTCACACGCTGGAACACAACAACCCTCTAGGGAGTCGTTATTTGGCTGCAGTTTTCTGTGAGGTGGAGGTACTTATCCAGACGGGCTGCTTTGATGCGCCCTACCTCTCTTAAAACATCCAGGCCAAAACAAACAGACATGTCCATGCACACAAATGTTTGCCTTGTATGGGAATCGAACCCACACAAAGCAAACATTTGTGACATTTGAACGAGTGTTGGTGTCAAAATCGCCCCATTCTCGACTGAGCCACCGAGCTGCTGTGAAGGCAGCGGAGGTGGTAACGATGTGTGATCTCTTTTCTTCTTAGCGTTGTCCCACTATTAGAAGAGGCGCTTTCATATGATTAGTTAAAAACGTATTTTCTGTTACTAATTAAAATTACCAGTTTGTAATAATTCACAACCCTTTTCCCCATAACATTTGAGTTGAAATTTTATCAACTTGTAACTGATCAGGCCAAAATATGTTGAGTGTTTTCAACAAACACAACTTGTCCTGCCAATATTAGTTTATAGAAAGGGCAGCTAGCCAAATGTAGTTTTATGGTCAACACTAAACTTTGTCCAATAACTTATTTTATTTACTCAATCCGAATTCCGTATGATGTCCATAAAACAATTTTTATAATTCAATATCTTAACAGCAAGTACTTCGATATTTTTATGTTTTATGCTTTCAGCAGGGATGGAAGGTACACCGCAGATGTGGAAAGACGAGTGAGTGCTGGGAATAGTGTGAATGGAGCGTTGGGAAAACTTCTTGGCAGTAAAAACCTGAGCCAGAAGGCACAACTCGCTATACACAATGCAGTGTTGGTCCCAACGCTAACTTATGGAAGCGAGAGCTGGGTATGGCAGAAAGAGCATGAAAGTAGAATAAACGCGGTTGAAATGCGAGCGCTGCGCAAAATTTGTGGCGTAAGGCTTGTAGACCGTATTCGCAATGACGATGTTAGAAATAGAGTTGGTCTGAAAGAGAGCGTCGGTGTTAAAATAAGAAGAGGCATGCTCCGATGGTTCGGGCATGCAGAAAGAATGCAAGATGAAAGAATGACGAAGCAGATATACAATGCAAAAGTGGAAGGATGTAGGAGCCGGGGAAGGCCAAGACTTACCTACCATGACCAAATTGGTCGTGTTCTATCAGAAGGTGATGTCAGGAGCCCTAGAAACCGGCGAGCGTGCATGAGAAGAGCAATGAATGTTAAAGAAGCGAGTGAAATATGTAAGGATCGAGTCACGTGGCGCTCGGTTCTCTCTGCCTACCCCACAAGGGATTTGGCGTGAAGTTATAAATAAAATATAAAAAATCTTTCTTTGCCATTGAACGCTCGCAGATGTTTCTTATTTCGATGTCAATAGTACCTTGCTATCCATGCAGTCATGGTAGCACTTTTTATGAACCTTGTTACTTTGAGATGAGATTGTGAAATAGTAATGGCCCAGTCTGTCCAATCATTTAAGTTAAAATTGTTTAAGCTCTGATTTGATGCACCTAAAAATTTGAGCTAATTGTCTACTAGTACCTGATATGTATAATTTCTGGTATATATGTGTATTGTATGTATGATATTTATATAAGTTTGCGTTTATCTATATGTGTAACAGATATTGTTTTGTTTGTTTATTAATATAGTGTGAATGACTTTGTGCTCATACCTACTTCATTAAATTGACATTTCCTATCAGGTATTCTATGGTTGACTGGAAGAGATCCCGGATGGGATAAGTCCGCCATTGTACAAACAATTTTTTTTTTGTATTTTGTTTTTCCTTGTAGTACAATAAAGATTATACAAACAAACAAACAATAATTTCACACGTACCATTTTAACGTATCTTCATGTATTTCAGTTAATATATAATTGTTTAAAATGTAATGTCAAGTAAGGTGGGTTGAAACTGGTATGCGGCTCACCTGACGGGTGGCAAGTTGTTACCGCCATCCATAGGCATCAGCAATACAAGATGATCTCCGATACGTTGCAGCTTTTAAAGAGAGCAGTGATAGCCTAGTGGATAAGGAACCGGCGTATTGACCAAATGGTCTCAGGTTCGAATTCAGGCGGAGGCATGTACCACCAAATTTGTGTTTTCGTATTTATGTACATATTTATCACTTGCTCGGCGGTAAAGAAAAACACCGTGAGGAAACCCACACGTCCAAGAACACATATTTCGAAAGGCTAACCTAACCTAAGAAAGGTCTGGTTTTCCCTCGAGGTTATGAAGGTCTTACGGCAGTCGCTCCATGTAAAAATCAGTCTCTTCGCCAAATCCTTAGGCTTAGATATCGGATCCTGCCAATCCTGGATTAGGAAAGGGTATAACACTAAGAATAAGAAGACGTTGCAGCTTTTAAAGGTAAAGATTTTTTTTAAACATTATACTATAGTTGTTTGGGACAACTATGAGGGAAGTTGAAGTTATCACTAATAGGAGTCTCGACCCCAATATTTCTGATATTATAATAATAGGCTCAAGGATCCCCCGTGCAATTCATGTCATTGTCACTATTTTCCACGACAATAGCTTGTATTATTGAAATAAACTGCAGACAAAATTATTCCATTAGCACGCTTTTAAATTATGATAAGGCATTGTTAACATATATTGTGTATCCAATTTAATTACCTAACATAAAACTACAGCCAAATAACAACCCTCTGGAGGGTTATTACGATCCTGCGTAGAAGTGAGGTCACAATTAAGCTCCTAAGGTGTTGTTGAGATAACGGAGGTGGCGACGCGCGAGTGATATTTAATATAGTTCAAGCGTTCACCGTCTGTGATAATTGCTTTATATCAGGTGGGTTGTATACTTGTATATCTCTCTGCTTTGTACATATAAAAAATATAAGTTTATGAAAGCAATAGAAAAAATTATAAGCATATTTGACGTATGTTCTCTGTTGAGGTTACATTTCCTGAAAAAGTGTATAAGATAAAAATTCTTTGCGTCCGTACATAGGAAAAGTGATTTATAACTAAAGCACTAGTGGAAAAATTAGTGTATTTTCACACGTTTTATACTCATTGGAAATTTGTAAAATTTAGACGAAAATGTTACAATTGAACTGTTTTTGTAACAGATTATCTATAACCCACTGCTCCGCTCACGTGGAGTTTAGCTTCTCAAGTTTTATACAGGAATAAAATATAGTTTGCTATATGCCACATCAACCCTTACTCATCCCACTGCAAGGATACGGGTCTTCCTTCAACCGAAGGGGTTTAGAGCATATTCTACCACGCTGCTCAAATGGGGGTTGGCGGAGGCCAGTGTTTTCAAGCCGCCCGGGGGCCACTTAGCTTAACGACCGTCGGTTGTTGGTTTTGATATCTAGCGGCAAAAGCCGGAAGCAACGGCTTATCGTGCTCGCCGAACACGGAGAATTTCGAGATAGATAAACCCATCCATAGACAGGCTGCAGTTGGCGTTGCTTAACCTGCGTATTCGGTTAGAATGACACGCGCAACAACGCCATTGAGCTCTCTAAATATGAATAGAGCTTAGATTATTATTACATTTAAAAACACTGTAACATACTACTGGCCCCAATGGTACTCGAGCAAAAGGCCGACCATCTGCCAAGTGGGCAGATGAAATTATTACAACGGCGGGTCAAAAGTGGCTGGTAACAGCTACAGACAGAGAGAAGTGGAATTCCTTGGAGGAGGCTTTTACCCGTAGGGGGTCCATACAATACAATTAATTATATTTCTTTGTAATAATTTGATAATAACATGCACGTATATTTAGTATTAATGTTATTTTATAATATAATTTTTTAGCGATGTTATTCGTAATCTTTTGTATTTATTAATGATGTTTGTATGGAATTAATAAAGCTTTATTATTATATTTTTATTCACGGGTATTATCCCGGTCATTTGATAGGCGTGCGCGGGGATATGGATCCAACGCGTAGAGGCCCTTTTAGGAAGATTCATGTTATGTTGTATACCCACCGAGACCCGCTCCTAAAAATATCGATAGAACCATATATCTATGAGCAAGTCACGGCAGGTATTGGGACTATTGCGAATGTATAGGAAATGATTAGTCTATTGTAATGAGGTCTGGAGGGATTATTGGTACTGGGTTATTGCAGAAGAGGGACGGACACCTGCCATAACTATCATATCTGACTGTTATTTTTGGCAGGCGGTGGCTCGCCACTCACTGGATGGACCCCCGAAATGCCAGAGGAAGTCGGCCGGGGGCAACACCGATGTGAGAGACTCAGGGGTGTTGAGAGGTGTGCTGCGCTTTCTCCGAAGTTACTCGCGGCGTTATGCCCTTTAACACTTCCACCCCTGGAGTATATCACCTGCTAGAGCAATATTATTATTATATCATACTACTAGGGAAAGAATTCTCAAATGGCATCAGTAGTTACACACGCGCTTTGTAGATTCGTTGACGATTCCAAAATGTAGCCATTTTACGAAATAAAAAGATTTTGACTTTGACTTGACTTTGTTGTCCCTGTGAAGCTACGTTTGTGAGCTACGCCGTAGCAAAATACACATCGACGTACCTAATGCTAAGCCGCTATCTTGACGTAGCTACGGAGACGTTGCGCTGTGCCGTTAAAAAACCCCGCTCGCTTCTTTAGTGAATGTTAAAGAAGCGATTTTCATGCACGCTCGCCGATTTTCAAGGCTCGTGGCACAACCTTCTGATAAAATACAATAATTTGGCAATAGTAGATGAGTCTTGGTCTTCCTCCGCTACTACATCCTTCCACTTTCACATTGTACTCGTATATCTTTACTTTTATACAACGGCGGGAGGCATACAAGCATTCTATAAAACGGTTACCGTAGACTAAACGCTTGCAATACATTAAGTATCACTCGTGCGATGCCACCTCTACTGCTAACACAGCAACTCCCTACTTAGCTTATCATTTGTCAGTTGTTAATCGAAGTTTTTATTGTCGCCACCATTTTAATCTGATTGATTCATATGAGAGCTTTCTGTCGTAAATGTATCCATTTACCAAACCCCTGGAGGTATACATAAATAGGACGTAGCTATTAGTTTCAATGAGTTATAGTTGTCTTCATTACTATCTCTATAGTTTTTTTATACCACAAAGGTGGCAAATAAGCGTACGGTCTGCCTTTGCAACACCAGATGTGGCACTCTTGTGTTGCTGACCCCGCAAAAAATCTCCTAACGGATTTATTGAAGATCCCCATGCTGAAGTCCCTAGGAAAATCCCGGCAGGGAGGTCATTACGCAACTTTACAAATCTCGGTAGAAAACTTCTCTGGAACCTCAACGTACATGACCATTGTGATTCCAGTGTATAAGGATGAACTCCCAGTCATTGGCGACAGGTTGGATTGTAAAATGAGGCTGTTGGCATCATGTCGAACAACTCCTCGGAACACAACCCACTGTACAATCGGTAGGACACGCAAAGGGAGGCAAAATCTCTCCTTAAAGTCAAGAGCTCAATACCGTGTGTGAGTTTAGGATCATCAGCGATCCTCACAGCTCGTCTTTGCACCGAGTCACAAGGTATCCTGGTGCCCCGCCCATAGGTGAGTACAGTACTCCATATGCGGTCTAACTTGAGATTTATCTAACATGAGTCTTTGCCCCGAGCTGAGTACTGTTTGCCTCTATTGACCACACCAAGTTTTTTGTACGCCAGCTTGACCTTTTCTTTTTTTTTTTTTTTTTTTTTTAATGGTTTATTTCATATTACAAGGTATATTTTACACTGGTTATGTATGCCAAACTCTTCCAGGTGACTGCGGTACTGAGCATCGCTGGAGATCTCGATAACGAGATTCCTGAAGCTCTTGGCAATTTTAAGTAGCTTGTTATGGAAATAAGGAGCCACAACAAATGGGGTTATCTTCGCGGTGAACGCGCAAACTTCTACGTTTATAAGATTGAATTGTAATAAGTTCAACCGTCCCCAGTCAGAGACTTTACTTAAAGTACCTTCATCTTCAGACACAAGTTTAACGCGGCTTCCTCCACCAGGGAACGTGGGATGTTAGCATGGCCTGTATAACAAGTGTCCCCAGTGCTGTCGTCCGCATAACAATGAATGCCATCAATTGACTGCAAATCATTGTTATGCAGCAGAAACAACGTTGGAGACAATACAGAGCCATGTGGGACGCCAGAATTGATACCCATGCTATCGGAGCAGCTACCATCTACCACGGCTTTTACAAATTTGCTGGGTAAAAAACTGACAACGTGCTGACTGACAATGTGCCTCACGACGTTGTCTAATATATATATATATATATATATATTGTATACACGAAGTTGTTATTTGGCTACAATATTTTGTGAGGTGGAGATACTTCCCCAGATGGTGTATTTTGATGCGTCCTATCTTATATACTCGTATCTATCTCTTTAACATTTAGATGTAATTAAGTTCCAAAATAGTTTAAGTAGTTTCATGTGATAATTCCCGGTTTGACCTTTTATAAAAATAACTTAAATGTGAGAACTTCGTCAAAAAATAAAATAAAAAGAAATTTGTGCGTTACTTAATACACAGTTTAAAATAATGAAATACAAGGTTTAAACGCAAAAGGTTATTTATTCGGTTCTCCCTGTCTACCCCGTAAGAAATTTGGCGTAAAGTTATAGATAGATAAATGTTATTTATTGAGACCATTTTGTGTATTGTATTTTACAAAAAAAAAGTATATGAAAATAGCTCATTTCGTTTACGACCTAGAAATACGTGATATTCTGATCTATATATGGCATAGTCAGAAACGATATTGTCATTAAAATAGGGCCGTCAATTTCCTCCTCAAGAACCTCAAAAAAGGTTACAAAAGAATTCTAGCAAATTATGTTACTTGGCCATTTTATTATTTACGATGGTTGAAGCCAGATTTCCTCTAAGCCCAATGTTTTTTACTCGACACCCAGAGTTATGTGAATAGTGGGAATGCGAAGCCCAGTCCCGATTTTCACATTAAGGAAAATCGTGATTCCGTTACTGTCATTGAAAGGGTTAAGTTTATTTATGTGTAAATACAAAAGCTTAGGATAAAAAAAATATCAAAGTGATAAAAAAGTAACGAGGTTTTTACACGCGTAACCGAAGAGCATGCGAGAAAAGGTTGATGAGTGTGGCAAGAGAGGTATGTTTGGATCGGTGCACCTGGCGTTTCAGAGTTTCTGTCTACCCCATGGGAGACAGGCGTGATATAAATAAATAAAATATAAATATTGTCGGACAAATTACACGATGCCATCCAGCCCCAAAGTAAGCGAAGCTTGTGTTATGGGTACTAGACAACTGATAAACATACGTAAATACATTTTTTTTTGTAAATACATGCTTATTATACATATAAAATACCCAGACCAAGACATGTTCATGCACACAAATGTTTGTACTGTGTGGGAATTGAACTCACGAGCGTTGGTGTCAAAGTAGCGTAACAGCGCGTTTCACCACTGCGCCACCTAGCTCGTGATGATATGTATGTATGCAGGTTTTTACAGGGTAGGCACGAATATCGCTCCTGTTGTTATAATATTAAAGGGTTTATTGAAGGGTTGCTAAGTTGCGTGAAGCTTATGTATTACAATATGTGCTTACTATCAAATAGACCATTTATTTATTATTTAGTTTTATTAATGCACCCCATTTCTAGTCGTTACGCTGGTTCATACGAAAACAAATCGCGAGACTTTTAGTAACGTGTAGTAATTTTAGTTAGTTTTTCTTATTATACAACATTGAGCTGCAAAATACCATACGCCCCACCTGATATGAAGCAGTTATCGTAGCATGCGAACGTTTGGAATATGATTAATAAGGGTCTCCTCCTATTAGTAACTCATGTCATGTCATGATGGACTCGCAGGATCATAATTACCTCCGAGGAGGATATTGTATGAATGTCTTATTTTTATACAACCGGAATACAAACAAAGATACGACCTGCCTGATATTGAAAGTGATTACCATAGCAATTAACGCTTGTAATAGGAGCTTGGTTTACTGCTACTAAACAAGCAACTTCTCAAGAGCTTACTGTTAGCCTTATTCACTTGAAGGCACACATCAAAACTCCGAGAAGGTTTTACTTTATGTATTTTCCTTAAAGTAGAGGTAATTTCCCAGTCAGGCTGGATTTAAAAATCACTGTTTTCTTCTAATTTTACAGAGTAACGTGCTAATTTGCAGGATGCACCACATGCTACTAATATAAACTTTGGCTCTAAAGGATATAGTAAGTTATTAGCAGTTATATAAATGTTTCTTAAAAAAGTTGGCTATTCCTACATACGATCTGAGGAAAGTTCATACAGATGGACAATAAAATCGCTGGTTACGTGTATATACTACATTTTCACAAATTTATAAATTGAGTAAAAATGTCCTTAGTAGGCAAAGCCTATTACAATGCCACTAAATATTTATACGAAAAGTCCATATAGCTGTCGTTTGAACATAAATTGACAGAATTAGCATTGAATACAAAAAAAAACATATTGTGCAATTCACGTGTCATCATGATAATATATGCAACTTTATTGTATATTTGTTTATGGTACTGCTAACTTGATAAATCGTCTGCAAAGACCTATTTAAAAAAAAAACTGTCTGGGACGCCCGACAGAAGTGATAACTTAAACTAATCCGCTGCCGTATGCGTGAGAGAAAGGAAAGCCAGACAGACTGGCGCCGTAACGCGTTACGTAACGAAGCGTTTTACCCTCCCAAAAGAAGTTATCACTTCACATACTTCGTATTCACTTCACTTCAATGAATTTGTTGACATTATGTATATTTTTTCGAGATGTACATACCAACAGTATCTTCTCTCTCCATATCCGTAAGAAACTTAGAGCGAACATATAGATAGACAGATAGATCTATCTCCATTCAATTAATTAAATAAGTCAAAGGTACAGCAGAAGTACTATTAAACGTAACATGGCAAGTGTGGGCTCTACGAGGGTTTTCAACCCTCTTGTATCCCCAAGGGACGTAACCCTAATGTCGTAAGTGTATTCTCACGAATATTCAATATATAAATCCGATATTGGAAAGGAAAACTTTCCAAATACTAACACTAAACTTGCAAATCCATCTTACTAACAAATTGTAACATTTCGTATACCACGCTTTGAGAAGTAAGGCCTGTTTTGAGGACTGTATACGTCTTGAAATTTCCACACAAGATCTTCACATAAGGCACTGTCTGCAACTACAATAATGAAGATAGCTTTTCCAATTATACAACTCATGCATTGCCACCCTCATTGCCAATGTGAAACCTTCACTAAAGCTTTGATTTCGCAATTCCTGCCTCCACCACGCTGCTCAAATGCGAATTGGCGGAAGCCAGTGTTTTCAAGCTTTCAGGGTCCACTGACTGTACAGGCTGCGGACGTTGCTCAGGAGCTTAGTATAAAGAAGTATAGGACCTTGCTATTCATGAAGTCGAGCGGGCTTTACTAATGGATGAACATGTTCATACACAATGCGATAATGTGCGTGTCTGACGTAGCCAATCAGTAGCGAGTAGTGGGCGAACCGTCGCTCCAGATTATTTGGGTTTATACTTTCACTTACATAGATACGTAATTACCACAAGTAAAGCCCGCTTGTCTTCGTGAATAGCAAGGTCCTACTTCTTTATACTAAGCTCCTGAGCAACGTCCGCAGCCTGTCTACGGATGGGTTTATCTATCTCGAGTTTCTCCGTGCGGAGGGCAGGTTAAGCCGCCGGTCCCGGCTGTTGTCGATAGATAACCGTCGTTAAGCTAAGTCAGTGGACCTTGAAAGCTTGAAAACACTGGCCTTCGCATTTGAGCAGCGTGGTGGAGTATGCTGTAACCCCCTTCGGTTGAAGGGAGACCCGTATCCCTGCAGTGGGATAAGTAAGGGTTCATGTAGTGGAAGCTCCTGACGTTCTTTTTATATTGGCTCAGCATAGTGGCTCTGCTTCGCCTGTTGTTAAGCGAAAAGAGGAATTGCAGCGACAAAGGACTAAATGTTCTATCAGTTGACGCTACCATGCTGGCCCGCAAGGTGCTTCTTCACGCTTCGTTTGAGGGATCCCATGTTACAGGAAGGAGAAAACACGTGCGCAGGCAAGGCGTTCCACTTTTTAATAGTACGACAGAGTTAGGAGTTGCCGAACTTTTTAGTACGAGAAGAAATGTTCTCAATAGTAGAATTATGGCATCGCAAGCCTGCACGTGTGGTTCTATGACGGAAGGGAGAGGGTGTGATAAGGGAAAATAGTTCTTCAGAGCACTCATCATGGTACAGGCGGTAAAATATACTACATATTATATAATAGACGTACAACCATACAGCCAATAATGCACGCTTGCTTGTAATATGAATGCTTGCAATTTAGTAGTATCACTCACTGTTTCTAACACAACAACTCCCCAGGAGCTCACATCTAACTTCTCTCTCGCACAGGAATACCACAACCCTAAACAAAGTTTATATTTAGCTGCGGTTTTTCTGTCAAGCGGAGGTATTCCAGAGTGCTTTGATGCACCCTACCTCTCTCAACTATTCAAGTTTTAACTGTTAAACTTTAGCAGAGGGGAAAACGAACGCGCGAGCTTCTTGTATTGTGGGCGTTAATATTGTGCAGTAACCGCTTTACATCAGGTGTATTTATGTTTGTGTGCTTTCCGGGGCGAAGACTCGTTCGCGCATCAATCGCAAGTAAAATCCCTGGAATGGTATAAATAGATTATAACATTCCAGAGTCTTTTTTGACATATCCACGTAAAGTGAAATTTTAACAGATAGATTCACAAAGGGAATTCACCTATAGGCGTGAGTAATAGTCTCTGAATTGCAAGTGTTTATAGGCTTCAGTATCTGCCTATTATTAGGCAAGAAGTAAACTTATTTTGTAGCGCTATATATATATATATATATATATATATATATATATATATATATTTTTATACCACTAAGGTGGCAAACAATCATAGCAAAGCAGGCCGTACTCTGTGAGACGGAGGTACTATCCCGGTCCGGCTGCTATTCGAATATAACTGTTCCCTATACCTCTCTTGCCAGAACCTCGTGCTCGTGAGAGTGAGGCTTTGGCACCAAATTATCATAATATTAACCACTCACTATTCATAGGCTGCGGTAACCGCACAAAATCTCACAATTTTTTAATACTACTTCTAGTGGCAAACAAATGTGCGGCACGCCTAACCCATGTTCACTACAAGAAGTATCGCTCGTGCGTTGCCATCTCCGCTGTTATACAGCAAATCCGCAGAAACTGCTTACCATCAGACAGACAGTATGTTTAATCACAACTTGTGGTATAGAAGTGCCTAATTATGTCTTGGTCAATGTTAATTGAACGTCAGAGGCAGCATGTCCTATACGAAACACTGCGGTTAACTAATATCGTAATACTGGCAACACACGCTTGTATAGGAACGCTATTGACCACAAATACTTGCAAATAGAACATGTAACCAGCTTTCTGTCATAGGTATAACCTATATATTAGCACAGCAAATGTATGCCTTTGTGTTAATCATATGTAGGAGAGTGTTGTCTCTAAAGATGATGGTAAGTTGCTTACTCGCCTTAAAGTATTCTGTATTATTGCTATTATACAAAAGGCGATCTAAATTTTATCGCTTAAACGTATACAATACTTCTTACATTACGTCATAAAGCAACGCAATCCGTAACAAGCAGCAATGTACCTCTATACATCGATCTTCTCATTGCGTGATTTCGATACATGTTTCGAGGTACTAAAATACTGAATGTATTTTCTTCACCTGTATTTGCCAAGTTTTATTTTTATATGGCGCACCTGGTGTAAAGCGGTATCCGTAGCCTATAGTATTATAGGCATAGGCTAAAGTATCACTAGCTAGATGTCACCTCTCTTGCTAACACAGCAACTCCTTAGAAACTTATTGGTGATCTCACTGACACGCAAGAATACAACAATCTAGGGAGTTATGATTTGGCTGCGGTTTTCTGTGAGGTGAGGTACGTCGCTAGACTGGCTACTATAACGCACCCTATCTCACTTAAAAACATGCAGACCGAGACAAACAAACATGTTCATGCACACAAATGTTCGTCTTGTCTGGGAATCGACCCCACGGGCGTTGGTGTTAAAGAAATGTAACAGCACATTTCACCACTGCGTCACCGAGCTTGTCAAAACCAATGGTATTGAGCCCTTAAGTTTAAAGAGGACTCTGCCTCCTTATGTGTGTTCTTCCTCTTCGTTTTAGCGTCATCCCGTTTCTATTTCCATTAGGAATGGCGGGATCAGCTACCCAAGTCCAAGGATTTGGCAAAGGTACTGATTTTTTCATGGAGCGATTGCTATCAAACCACCCAGGGAAAACCATAACTTCGTTAGGGAAGGTTACATGTCTTTCGTAATATGATTTCTTGGATTCGCGGGTTTCCTCACGATGTTTTTCTTCAACGTCTAGGGACAGGCCCACCATTCATTCCCACCACTGTATCTCCTGTGTAGCCAGAATTAACAGCGGCGGCCACCAAAAAGGCAATGAACAGTGAAGTCCACTACTGTCCCGGGGATTCAACTACAGCTGCCTTGGAACTTACAACGAATTTAATCAGAAGAAATTTGCAAAAGTAAGACGTTTTCGAATTGACTTCTTCAACTTCAACGTCTAGCATGTGATAATTACAAATGTATACGTAAAACAGGTACTCGCCATTATTTGAACCGGGGACCAGTTGGTAAATAGGCCGGTTTCTTATCCACAGGGCTATCACTACTCTTCTGTGGGTGTTCTTCTGATTGTACAATTTCCAGGAGTCGTTTGATATAACTGCACAGTACCGCCCGCATACTGCGCAGTTAATGGTAGTATGCTATTCGATTCCAGAGAAACCTGCATCCCTTACGCTTACGCTTGCCTGACTTTCTTCAAGGATTACAACGTGAGGTTCTTCAAAGAAGTCGTGAAGTGATTTTGCAGGGTTGGCAATAAACAAGGGATGCACCTGGTGTTGCAAGTATCCAAAGGCTACGGTAACAGTGGTACAAAAAAAAGTACAAAATCGAGAGGTGTAGAGGAGGGATACTCACCACATCTCACACACTCATAAATTTTTATTTATACCACTAAGGTGACAATCAAGCATACTATCTGCCCGATGGTAAACAGTTACCGTAGTCTATGGACATTTGCAACACCAGGGGTGTCATTCAAGCGTTGCCGATCTTAAAACGCATATCTCACACGCACATATAATCTCATGCGCGACCGCTGTAGAACTATTCCGCCACATCTATCATTGCTTAGTCGGTAGGTATAGCCAGCCCATTGCTCTTCTTGACTAGAATAAGAACCAAAGTCGTCAACATTGCGCTAAGAGGGCAATATCGACGACTTTGACTCTCCATTGAATTTCTTAGTTCCGGATTCTATTCCTCGCTGAGACTCCAAAATCTCAAGTATAGCGCTCTTTTTTGTGCATAACCTAACTTTCAATCTATGCAAATGTCTCTACGCAATAGCTCAAAGCGAGTATACGTACTGCTCTTAAGATTTTAATATTTAAGCATTGAAATATTTTACGCAGAAAGGATATGGTAACGAGCTCGGTGGCACAGCGGTTACTATCGCTTTATCACTTCAAAACACTGCCCAAAACACAGTGTAATCGTACATAGTTAATACACTACGGCGGGAAGCATACATTCATACGGCCCACCTGATGTAAAGCAGTTACCGTACCCTTTGAAAGCTTGTAATATATTACCTCCTCACTCTCGACTTCACACGCAGGAACACACCAACTCTCTTTCCCAGGCGGGCTGCTTTGATGCGCCCTACCTCTCTTAAAAACACCCAGACCAAGACAAACAGACATGTTCATGCACACAAATGTTTGTCCTGCGTTGGAATCGAACCCACGAGCATTGGTGACAAAGTCGCGTTATTAACCGCTGCGGCACCGACGTCGTCAGAAGGTTACCAGTAAGCTCCTATGGAGGTGCCATTACTTTAAGTACTGCATGCGTTCATAGACGGTATCTACGTCATAGACTTTATCTAGCTTACATCACGTGGGTCGTATGCTTGAATGTGGCATATAAAAAAGTACCGATGGCATTCCCTTTATAAATAGGCATGCAATGAAACGCAACATTCAAAACAGTGCGGTAATTGTGGTGATGTAAACAACGTGACGGCAATATGCGACCGCGAAACGGAACGCCCGTTATATCTCCATTTCCCGTGGCCAATTTGTTTCACTTGAATTACTATATGTACCAAACTTGTGGCACAAACAAATATAAAATCATAATATGTATGATGTTGAAGTTGTTTGTGACACAATTTTGGTAAAAGATGTTATAATGTATTTTCTTTTTCAATTTCAAGGAATTATTTCCGAAGACGTGTGACCTTACCTAAGAAAGGTCTGGTTTTCCCTCTAAGTCGCGGAGGTCGGACGGCAGTCGCTCTATGTAAAAATCAGGTAGCGGACGTCGCAAATCCTAACGAAAAAAGTATTGCGAACGCGAAATTAAATTTACATTATTTGTATATATTTTTGTATAAAATTCGTCCCAATATTAATAACTTCAATGTAAAATGGGAAGTAAGATTTCTAGAAGGGCATTTTGTAATAGTACAGAATAAGAGCGAAGACCGACCAGGGAATTATAAATACTGATGTTCAACAAGAGAGTAGTTTTTATTTTTATTAAATGACGGGAGACATACAAGCATATGGCCCACCTGATCTAAAGAAGTTATCTTAGGCGCTTACTGGTAAACTCTCTCACTCGCAGGAACACAACAGCAGGAGTCACAGAAACCAGAGAACATGTATGAAAAGGGCTATAAACGTTAAAAAAGAAAGTAAAGCGTGTAGCACTCTGACACACACTTACATTCACAAGAGAATTGGCATGAGAATATGAGTAGATAAAAGTAAAATAGTCATATGTTTTTCGTCCCAACAATAAACAAGTCCGTTACTTTTGTTCAAGAGCAAAACATCTTCAGCTACAAACTAGGGTCAGTCAAAAGGCACAATGCAGTAGATGCGCGTAAACTATGCAACCACACAACAGCATTACTATCATAAACTTGTAATAGTTAACTGAAAGTTGTAGGTACTAAATTTGCACTTGGATCTCTAGTATTTGATACGCCAACAAATTACACTAACATGAAGCCAGTTAACAGTGAAACATATCTTGGATATACCATAAGGGAATTAATCTTTTTTTTCTAACTATACAATTTATGATTATGTTTGAAACTCTTTTTACTAACTAAGCAGTCGCTTGGTGGCCTGAAAACTGCCCTTAATAAGAACAGTTTAATGGAAATATACGACCAGCACAAAACATGTACGTCTATTACTGTAAAGTTTATTTGACGGAGAAAATATCTGCTTATTGTGCAAATACTTTGGTTGTTTCGATTAATAGATCGTTTATCCACACAGGGCGTAGAGCGGGATTGATATGGCTAGTACCAACTTAAATGATATTTTTTTTGTTAGTCATTTATTAGAATTTTTGGCGTGTAATTATTTGATTATTTGGAAAATTTGAGGAAACAATATTTTTGCCTTTTTGAATATTAAGGGATATTCAACTTAAAAAGAACGTGCAAACTATGCAAAACAGTTACAACAGGAACACAGCTATATAAATATAGCTGCTTGGCGGTAGAAATAGGTGAGACAGAGGTACCCATGCAGACGACGTTTGTACAAAGTCTCACTCTGGTAAATTTGTTTGCTACCTAAGCCAAAAGACTGGTCGAAGACACTTATTTTTACATTGAGCGACTATCGTCAGACCTCCACAACTAAGAGAGAAAATCAGAATTGCAACTTATATATACTATAACTGCAATTAATATTAAAAAAAGTCAGACATGTAAATACCGCGTTTTGGTGCGCTCGATTCTCTCTGCCTACCCCACTAGAAACCTAGTATGAAAGTATAAGTCTTCGTCTTCTAAGCCTTATCTAGTTTACTAATCCATTAGAATTGCCAGGATCTGGCCTGGATCCAGGCCTAAAGATTTAATTTTTACACGAAGCGACTGTCATCAGACCTAAGAAAAGTGTAGTAAAAACCAAACCTTTTTTAGATTAGTTCACACGTTCTTTGGGTTGTGGAGGTCTTTCGAAACACAACGTCTTGCACAAGCGAGTTTCTTCACGATGTTTACCTTCACCGCCGAGTATATCACATTTGCGCCGCGGAGCGTGGAACACATAGGGCAACAAAACTGCATATTGTACAATTTTCTGTAGCATGAAACCAACAAGTCACAATTCAATAACACGGTAAAGTTAGCGAAGGAAGTGACCCACATATGCCACGGCCGGACGCACCGCAGCTCGTTGCGGCCACATCACAGTGTGGTGAGCGCTGGCTTTATGTCTGTGATACTCACCGCAACGTGGATGGCTGATCAAGAACGTAGAAATAACTCTGTATGATTTTTAAGAAAACTAAATGAAATGAATGTTTTGTATTATCATGATGTATACACGGTACATATACCGAAATGAATATTTTTGTCTGTCTGTCTGTTTATTAATCTCTGAAACGGCTGGACCGATTTTGACTGGACTTACACTGGCAGATAGCTGAAGCAATAAGAAGTAACTTAGGCTATTTTTATTTCAGATATTTTATTTATTTTCATTAATATAAATAAATAATAAAAAAAGTTACTATTCCGTGCGGACGAAGTCGCGGGCACAGCTAGTTTGAAGTAAGCGTTTATGGAGTTTATGATGCGAGTTTCGCACTGGATCCTGGTTTGGACCTGGTATGAGTAAATTTAATGTTTAGGTTTGGACTACACTTAACCAAAAAGTTAAGTTTGAGTCAGAGTAGGTGAAGGTAATGCAGCCTGCACTTGAATTGAAGAGTTATTAATTGATATAATAGGATCTCTTATACTCCCCATTATTATATTTTCAATTCCAATATTTTCAAATAACATACAATACGATTTCTTTCATCGCTAAGGTTTGCACATTGGGTGTCAATATAAACATAATTACACCAAAGTCACTGGGTATGCTCTAGAGGAAGTGAAATGTACCGAAATAGCTTTTCTCAGAAAAGCTATTTTAAATACCTTTTTTTACTAAACCACCTCCCTAATACGTTTCGAAATGGAGCTGAGGATTTATTGCGACATCGCGTGACGCTAGTTGTTGTTAGTCTTCTTTGTAGGATTAATAATTAAGCTGAATATTCTGAAAGTCTGTACATTAGCAAACTAAAGAAAAATACGTTGCCTTACCATATATAAAGGAACTTTTTATGATAAAATAACTTATTTTCTATCTTTTTTTTATACTACGTCGGGAGGGATACAAGCATTAGGCCCACCTGATGTAAAGCAGGTACCGTAGCCTATTAACGCTTGCGATATATTCAGTATCACTCGCGCGATGCCTCCTCTGGTGCTTACACAGCAACTCCTTGGAAGCTTACTGGTGACCTCACTCACACTTCTTATGTAGAAAGCTACATTATCAGAGAGCAACATACGCTTTAAATTATTTAATAAATCGCTCATCCCTACGAAAATTGCTGTTATGTAACTCAAGGTATCAAACATTTGGCTGTAAAAGTCATTATTTGACGTGCGTTGTGATACATAAAAGATACTATAGGTTTATAATACTTATTATATATATACTTATTGTATATAGACTTTTATATATCATTACCCATATAAAAGTCCGCGAGGCCATATATCTAACTATTAAAGTAAAGTCACAATAACCGGTTTTCATTCAAATTAGTCATTCAAAGCACGGATAGAATCAAAGGATGATGGCAATCGTATCATATTGTATCTTATCCAACTAAATAGTTTCATAAAGAATTGTTGTTATGTTATTTTTGTATGGTATTAATTATTATTTCTTTCCAGCCATTTACCTGGCTGGTTGCTAGTATATAACCAAAACTAACCTCATCAGCTCTCTATCTCTCAGCTATGTGATATTTAACGTAAGCATACAACCGCGGTGTGGCTATGGATGGGTAATTCTTATTTGTTTAAAATCTCATTTAACAAACACACCAGTACATGTAAAAACGTTATTCTTTTGCAAGTGCAAACTAGCAGAACAATAACATATTACAGTATATAATGTGTGAATAGAATTGCTCAGCAGGCTTTCAGATTTTAAGTCGAACAAAGTAGAACATCGAAACGAGTACTGTTTTCAAATGACGACAGTCGTCGATCGGTACTTAGTAAATGTTTAATACATGTAGGAACTTGTGCTTTATACGGAGAAAGAGACAGATATAATCGCTGTTGACTATCTGTATGTATATATACACCAATTACGACGATTGTAGAGCTTGATCCTTTGCCTACTTTGCATATTAATGTACATATATATACATACATATATAGTACAAAATGAAGTCCTAATATATCTCACTCGCTCCTTAAACGTTCATAGCTTTTTTATTATTTTTTTCTTTATTTACAGCTCTCTGGCATTAAGAGGTAAACACACTTGCCACTTATTGTGAGCGGTTACCCATTATGTAAGCTTTTATTCATGGCTTATCGTTCGTGCGTTACTACCCCAGCTGAGTTGCAACGGGAGTGCTAACACGCGAGCCCACTGGTAAAATCACTCACTCGCTGGAACACATCAAGGAACACATCGTTTATATTTGGCTGCGATTTTCTGTGAGGTGGAGGTAATTTCTCAATCGCATTGCTAAGATACACACTACATCTCTGTTACCAGATCCTGTTTCGTTGATAAGCAGGATGCACCAAGCACTAGTGAGCTAAGGTTTTAACCAAAGATATTATTGAGCTCACAATAATTCGATATATAATAAAATTGGTGAAAGGTAAAATGTTACTTGCAATATTTATTTATAATAGTTATTGATACGGAACTCAATTCAAAAATTTGTCTGGGCGTTCGTTATGCACACGTCATGCAAAAATTTGTGAATAGATTTGAATGAAATTTCACATGGCATGGCATGGCATGATGTCGTGGCTGCGTAAAAGTAGAAAACAAAATGTTATACAGGCGGCATTAGCTTTCAGCTTAGAGGTCAACAGCTTTCATCATAGCATCGTTAACATAGCTAAGACCTATATTTCTTTCTTCAATGCGTCGTAAATATATCTGCGCCCTATCTATCTTTCTTCAAGGTGTTGTAAATATAGCTGTACCCTACCAATTGTTCTTCAAAGCGTTGTAAATACAGTTTTGCACTGTCTATCTTTCTTTAAAGCATGGTAAATATATCTGTGCCCTACGCGTCTTTCTTCAAAGCTTCGGAAATATAGCTGTGGCCTACCTATCTTTCTTCAAAGCATTATAAATTTTGCTGTGTCCTACCCTCACCTTCTTCAAAGCGTTGTAAATATAGTTGTGTCCTATCCATCTCTCTCCAAATATAGCTTTTATTTTATATACAACGTCGGGAGGCACACAAGCATACGGCCTACCTGAAGTAAAGTGATTAGCGTAGTCTATGGCCGCTTGCAATACAAAAAATATTGCTCGCGCTTTGTCACATCTACTGCCAACACAACAACTCCTTAGGAGCTTACTGATAACAACCCTCCAGAGAGTTTTTTTGCTCTGGTTTTCCTGCGCGATGGAGGAATTTCCCCAGTCGACCTATTTTCATGGCTTCGCCTTGCTGTACCCTATCCAACATTCTTTAAAGCGTCATATATATATCTATACGACGTCCATATATGTGACAGTTGAAATAAATAACTTCAAAAGGTACTGATAGTTAAATATTAGTACACACTAAATGGTTTTCTCGCTGATAAAACAGATTTAGGAGATAAAAAGTGAGTTATATTTATTAACAAGAAATATGATTTGTCGTTATGTCTGCATACTTTATAATATATTTTATGTCCCTGCGGCGAGACGCAGCTGCATTGATTTGTTTCACTTTTCCACGTTGTTATACGTGTAGTGTTCACAATAAATTTACTTGCTTTACTGGCTTTCTTCAGAGAGTCGCAAATACTTGCAGGTTACGTATGTTGAAGAAAGAGAAGGTTGTAAAGATAATTGTAAGAAATTTAAAGTCCCGAATTCATATCTCCACCATCATGAATTGTTAGCTAAGCCCTATCTCTCGAAGCCACCACGTTTAATGGAGTGTAAATAATCAGATCATTTACATACATTCATCAATCAAGACGAGTACACACGATGCGTAGGAACGTGAAATGTATCTTTGTAAATAACGTAAGTAGAATAAAGCGCGGTATATAGAGTGTAAATTTATTTTGTACGCTGTTGAAACACTAGGTATCTTTTAGTTAGATCATAATTTCAGCCATTAAGTGCTTAAGACTGAAGGTGGTTGAACAATTATTTGAACACTACAAGACTGTGCGTTCACTGCTAAGCTGAGTTTGCGATTGTTTCTTAATTCAAAATACACCTCTTACTAACGCATTGGAATTTTTGGTATTGATCCCCAGTGAAGTTCAATTCCGAAGTCACCTATCGAAGAAGGTCACGCTGGCATCTAAGAAACTTTGTATGTTGAGCAGAACGAAGCATTATCTTAATTTAAGCCATTATTCGGCCACTGCTGGACAAAAGCCGGGGAGGTAGCCACTTGCCTCAATCCTGAGCCACCTGCATCCATCGACTCCCTAGAAATCTTTTGAGACATTCGCTTTAGCTAGTACAGAATCGTCGTATCTACGTGTAGTACGGGGACGCCATTCAAGAACTTTTCCTCCACGGTTGGAAGTCGGTTGTCTGCCATTTCAACTTGCTTACCCTTTGGACTATGTCGGTTACCTTACTTCTACTGCGGATCCTCATTTCTGATTCTATCACGCAGAGAAACCCCAAACATAACTCTTTCCACGGCAAGCAGAGTGGACCTTAAGCTTCCCCATACGGCCCGCAGTGAAGGGTGGTAGGTAGGTATAAATAAAGTACACATTGTACTCCTGTGTAAAAATATATTATAAAATAAATTTAATTACTTACACCACTCAAGTCAATTCCAAAACTTCCTACTCCTACAAATTTCTTCTGATTAAATTCGTTTGTGAGTTCCAAGGCAGCTGTAGTTTAACCCCCGGGACGGCAATGGACTTCACTGTTCATTGCCTTTTTGTGGTCGCCGCTGTTAATTCTGGCTACACAGGAGACACAGTGGTGGGTATGAGTGGTGGGCCTGTCCCGTTACACCACTCAATTATATTAAAATTGGGCAATAGCAGTCGCCGTAATAAGCACCAGTGTAATCCAGACTCTGCATATGTTTTAAGAGTGTTTTTACTGCACTGTCCTGTCGTATCACACTTCACTAATACAACATGGCCTAGCAGATATTGTGGAGATTCAGGAACCCCTTGAGGAATCCTTGTTGAAGAAGACGGGCGAGTTCGATGTATGACTAGAGGCTGATACTCCACATACCAATACCATACTATACGTTTAGCTGAACTAATAAACTGGTTGAAATTAATAGTAAAGTCATATGTGCAGTACGATTTTTAAACTGATACAGAAATTATCTCCCTATTGCTACTAAAATAACTCGCCTGTAAATTTATTTTCAACTACCACCTCCCATTGAAAATCAGGACGTGTGTAATATAGTATAGGTATTGGTATAAGTAAAGTTTTATAGCTATGCCCGCGACTTCCTACGCGTGGTATTCGGAATAATAATAGGTTATGTTTACTAAAAGGAGAAGATTGGAAGACTCGAAATGTCCGAATCAGAACATTTTTTAACTTTACATAAACTTTCAATCATCATAATTTTTCAGGTCATAATATATATTTCACCAAGTTTCAGCAATTAATGTAACTGAATAATTATTTTGTAGCATTATTATAGAACGATTGTTCGACTCGATTTTTTAAAATCATATAACTTTTTTATTTATGGACTGATTGAAATAAAACAAACGCTAAATTTTAGATGAACCTTACCGCAATACATTAGTAAAAACCGCACACAAATCGGTTAAGCCTTCTGAGGTTGATCAATCACCCGCAGGAACACAATAACAAAGGGGAGTCGTTATTTTTAAAACACCACGACCAAACAGTTTGGTTCATACGCAAAAATGTTTGTCCTATGTGGGAATCGAACCCATTCGTGTCAAAGTACCTACCTAATAAAAAAATATTGTACAAAATTTAACTACTAGTAGTTAGCAACCAGCTTTCTAATCTTATCGACATGCAGTCATAAACCTTCTAACCAGCTACTAATAGCAAGACTCGTGGATTCGATTCCCGCACAGGACAAATATATATGTGCATGAACATATCTGTTTGTTGATATGGTTGTTTTTAGAAGAGGTAGGGTACATCAAACTAGCCCGACTAGGGAAACCTACCAACTGCGAGGTACTTCCCGAAACGGGACACAAGAAACCTAGAACCTATGCAACTTCGTAGAGACATAGGCTCGCATAAGTATATTTTACCGCCTGTACGAGTACCATGGTGCAGGCTTGCGATGTCATTATTCCACTGTTGAAGGCATTTTTTCTCGTACTAAAAAGTTCCGCAACTCCTATCTCTGTCGAACTATTAAAAAGTGGAACGCCTTGCCTGCACATGTATTTCCTCCTTCCTACAACATGGGATCCTCAAACGAAAGTGAAGAAGCACCTTGCGGGCCAGCATGTAGCGTCAACTGACAAGACACTGTAGTCCTTTGTCAGTTGCCGCTGCAATTTGGGCTCCTCTTTTCGCTTACCAACAGGCGAAGCGGAGCCACTATGCTGAGTCAATATAAAAAAGCGATGTTTTGGTGCGCACAGCCTCTATTAAAAACACCCATGCTCACGCACACAAATGTTTGTCCTGTGTGGGAATCGAACCCGCGACCGGTGGTGTCAACCGAGTTCGTCAATAATAAAAAAGATATATACGTAAGATATACAAAGTACTTACCATTTCTATAAACCATAATATATACATAAAAACTTAAGTTACGTCAAAAGAAGGTCGAATAAGAAAATTTATAATTAATATCAATGAAAGGAAAAATCTCTCGAAAACTATCTAGACTTCAAACAAAAATACGTTCATCATTAGTAGCTCAATCGAGTACTGTCACATATTTAGGAAATTCAATTAAATGAGACGGACCTTAATTGCAATTAGTTCCTTTGTAGACCTGAAATTATTTTTTTAAGTACAAAGAATTTCAATTAAATGACACCGGAGCCTAACTTTATTAAAATATTTACATATTGTTTAGTCTCGTTAACGCAGTGGTTAGTAACGCTGTTTTGAAACCAACGTTCGTGGGTTGTATTCGCCCTCAGTAAAAACATTGGTGTGCTTTAACATGTGAACAACATCCACACTACTCAATTACTAATAAGAGATGGACAGTGTTTATAAGCTGCCTGAAGGGCACTTTGTCTTAACGATTGTCATCAATAGAAAACAGTCCTGATAATTTTACGTTCTATACGACGACCTCAAGATGAACAAACCATCAATAGATAGTTTGGGCTCGACTGATCGGTACAGCAAAGATCGCTCCTTATCAATCATGAGGATATTTTGAATGAAGTAAACTTTAACTTCTCATCGAATATTTTCGATTTCATTCAAAATTAAATTTTCTTAATTACAGAACGAATGATATTGGTACCAGTATTTCAGCGAATTAGACGTAAGTGTAACTGCCGCAGCGTCTTTGACTTTGTCTCTAATTTAGCTTACGACAAAGTGGTAACGTTTCTGCCATCAAATATAAATGTCGCAGTCACTTATGTGAGTTGTAATTATCATGAATGGCTGTTTTTGTAATCGATGAGTTTGGTAACATATGAGTATCATGTTCAAAGCAACCTGAATAAAGACTAAATCATTTTTATTTATCGTTCATAATCATCTGCATAATACTTTTTTATTTATCTTATTATTTTAAGAGTGAAGAAGCGTATTAAAGCAGTTCTAGTAAAAATGCGCCTACACCTAATAAAATACTGCAGCACTATGTTTACAGCGAAGATAGTACCGCGTGAGTGAATCCTACTAGCATTGTATGTGTTTATAGGATTACATAAGTTGGACCGTATGCTTTTTTGTGTAATATGCCCGTAATTATAGAGTCATCGCGTCATAAGTAAGAACAAATTAAGACGAGCATATCCCTCTTACTTGTGCTGCAAACGTACATAGGCTACAATATCCGCTATAGAAGCTCAAGCTTCATTTCGATATAATGGTCATGCAAGTAGACCTACTGTTTCATACTTATCACAAGGTTTGCGTTTGAAGGTTATCACTCTACAAGATCGCGAACAGGAACGGCGCAATAACAGCAGTGCTAGAACGCAAAATATTAAGATTAGGTCGCATCAAATTTGCGAAAGTCGATTCTAATTGTATAGCGGTGCTTATCTGTGAGAATGCGACTATTTCGCACGTTTCTTTGATTTTTTTTCTACTGTGATTTGCATCAGTATTAATCTCAAATAAAGTAAGGCTCATGATAATTGGTAGGTTTTAAACTAACCACATACTTAGTTGTGCTCCCTGCACATTCGCTATTTTACACAAATTGTTAGACACTATAGTAAAATCCTATATGACTTTTACACCTGCAACACTCGTCTTTGCCGAGGTGCCACGTTATCAAACTCACTCGCTTCAAAGGCTGTATGTAACTATACCTTTGCATGAACATAAAAGGAAATGTAACGTTTCTCCTTTGTAATACTTATACAATTGAAATATTTTACGTAGCGTAAGCATGGGTATGGCTGTTTCATGTAGGGAATGTGGCTGTTGATAAATTAGTGTCAAGTATTTACTATTGTATATTAAGAATGAACTTGCTATTTCATATTAAGGAAGCTCCAGCTCGCAGCTTTTGTGTTTTATTACAAACTTTTATTTCACTTGCCCTGTTAGTAAGTGTGGGACAAATTATGGAAGCTAAGTTAGAACCACTTCCTGACCTTGGTTTGCACTCATATTCGGTATATTTGGGTATCTTCGGTTACCATGCAATATGGTATGACGAGTTCGGTGGCGCAGTGGTGAACCGCGCTGTTAAATTACTTCGTAATATACCAATGCTCATAGGTTCCATTCCCACACTGGACAAACATTTGTGTGCATGAATATGTCTGTTTGTCTACATCTGAGTGTTTAAGAGATATGATGCATCAAAGCAGCCCGTCTGGGCAACTACCTCCACCACGCAAAACACTGCAACCAAATAACAACTCCCAGGAGGGTTTAGCCATAAGACCGCCTATTGTATATTTCTTTTCTTGTCTAGCGTGTGTTCGGTATGTATTTGTTATTGGAGCAATAAAGAGTGCTATTCTATTCTATCAATGATATGTTGTCAATTGATTGAGTTTATAAAGACCGTGCTAACATCACTCGTTCCCTCGTGGAGGAAAGCCGCGTTAAACTTGTGTCTGAAATAGAAGGTACTTTATGTAAAGTTTCCGACTGGACCGAGCGGTTGAACTTTGTACAGTTCAACTATATAAAGACACAAGTTTACGCACCGCTAAGAAAACCCCATGAAATGAAATGAAATGAAATGAAATTGTTTATTTGCACATATACAGTCATTTTTCTTTTTAAATGTAAGGCCAAGGATGAATATTGTTTGGCAACTGTATATTGCCTTAAAAATGTAGGCATGCAAAATATTTGGATACATTTAGTTACGAGATTGGCAGTAGTTCCTTATTTTCAGAACACGCCACTTACCATCACCAAGTGCTTTGCGATTCTCGGTATCGAGATCTCCATCCATGTTCAGTACCGCAGTCACCTGGAAAAGAAGGTCAAGCTGGCGTCCAAGAAACTTGGTGTGCTCAACAGAGCCATACAGTAAGTACTTCAGCCCGGGGCAAAGACTCATATCATATAAGTCTCAAGTCAGACCGCAATGGAGTACTGTAGTCACCTTTGTGCGGGGGCACCTGGAGACCAGCTAGGACCTTGTGACTCGGTGCAAAGACGACCTGTGAGGATCGTTGATGATCCTAAACTCGCACACGGTATTATGGCCTTGAGATTAAGGAGAGAGCTTGCCTCCCTTTGCGTGTTCTACCGATTGTACAACGGGTTGTGCTCCGAGGAGTTGTTCGCCATGATGCCAACCGCCTCATTTTACAATGGCACCACTCACCGGCAACTAGGAGTTCATTCTGATACACTGGAGTCCAAATGGTCACGTACTGTGCGGTTCCAGAGAAGTTTTCTGCCGGGAACTCTAATATTATGGAATGAGCTCCCTGCAGAGGTATTTCCTAAGGACTACAGCATGGGATTCATCAACAAACGCGTGAGGAGGTTTTTACAAGGTCGGCAACACAGGAGTAACACCCCTGGTGTTGCAACTGCTCATAGGCTACGGTAACTGCTTACCATCAGGCAGGCAAAAAAATATTATCAAAGATGTATGCTGTACAAACCGTTGGTTAGTGTTTTCAAAATTAGTGAAGTGATCACATTATCTAATGTATAAAAAAAAATAAAGCGTAAGAGCTTGTTTGTTGGTTTGAGCCGCTTATCTCTGGAACTACCAGTCGGACTAGAAAAAGTATTTTTGCATTTTATTCTTGCAATTCTTGCGGAAGTTTATATATGAGCTAGCGAGCAAACAAGTGGAAAGAAAGTCGTGGGCTGCTACTCGTTTGCATTTTTGACAAGGCATTATAGCAAAAGTCATTTTATTTTACTTCAAAAATTACTTTAATATATGCCAAGTGCTCGACACGTTCTTGCTAACAAATAAATTACCGCGAACTTGCCCCGTGTAGAGAGGCAAACATTTTTTTTTATACAAACTGCGCCACATTGTGTGTCGAAAGGTTTCTGCAACTGTTCATTTCCGTGAAGCTTGATTTTATTCCGGACATGTTAATGACGTAACACGCTGAGTTATGTCAATTATTGCAAATTTAATTGTCATATTAAAAGGACTGCCTGGTGAACTATGTTATTAATTTCCCAAATGCATTCTGATGATTGTCAAATATAAATATATTGTCAAAATGTACTAGTGATGTTCGCTTTATTTGTAGAGACATCAAAATTAATTTGAAGTAATTATTATTCAAAAATAATTACTTCAACTAAATTAATTGCATTGTTACTGAACACTATTTTGTATAACGCAATGCGAAAGTGGTATAGGAGCAGAGGAAGTTCAAGTTATTCACCTACCATGAGGAAATTGGTAGGGATTTTTCAGAAGGTGATATCAGGAGCCCCAGGAACCGGCGAGCGTGCATGAAAAGAGCAATGAATGTCAAAGATGCGAGTGAGGTGTGTAAGGACTGCGTCTTATGGCACTCGGTTCTCCCTGCCTACCCCGCAAGGGATCTGACGTGAAGATATATGTATACATACTGTTTTATAAATAAGGCTGTTTTTGTATACAACGTCGGAAGGCATACAAACATACTGTCTGATGTAAAGCGGTTATCTTAGACTATGAACGCTTGTAATACATTAAGTATCGCTCGCGCGATGCATTCTCTGTTCTTAACACAACAACTCCTTGGGTGCTTACTGGTGATCTCACTCACACGCACGGACACAACAACCCTCCAGGGAGTTGTTATTTGGTTGCGGTTTTCTGTGAGTACTTCCACAGATTGCTTTGATGCGTCCTACCCTTAATCTTAAAACATGCATACCAAGATAAACTGACATGTTCATGCACACAAATGTTTGTCTTGAATGGAAATCGATCCCAGTTCAAGATATACTCTTTTAGTAACCGCTTTTTAACAACTCCTTAGGAGTTTAATAGTAACCTCACTCATAGGAACACCACAATATTCCCGGGAGTTTGATGTAGGTTGTCTGTGAGATGCAGGTACTTCTCTAGGCGGACATCTTTGATGTGCCCTACCTCTATTTAATGTTCTTAGTTTGTCGTATATTAGTTACAAATTTTACAATATAACGCCTAAAATGTGTAAAATTTGTAACTAAATAAATAAATACAACACCCCTCTTATTGAATTAGAAACTCTAAATATAGTTCCAAGTGAAAAGTCTTGCCAAAGCATGAATTATTATCGGTGTCAAAGACCACCGACCCTCATTGATCACACTTAAAATGGCAAAGGTAAGCTTTTCACACTATTAATGATTTCTTTTTGTTAAAATTTAGCGAGTGACAGTTACGACATGAGGAAATTGATAGCTTTTTGCAGTAACATTTAAACAAAGAAATATATTTGTAAATATTATTACGTAGATTTTCGTTGTTTTACACCTGAAGAATATGTCTATACAGATAAATAAAATTGGAGTGTCGGTTTGTAATATTAAAATAACCGCTTTTTACTAAATGCATATGGATGTATACACGGTGCATATACCAAAATGAATATTTTTACATTTTTTGTCTGTCTATCTGTCTGTTTGTTGGCTAATCTCTGAAACGGCTGGACCGATTTTGACGAGACTTTCACTGGCAGATAGCTGATGTAATAAAGAGTAACTTAAACTACATTTATTTTAGAAATTTTATTTATTTTTATTAATATAAATAAATAATAAAAAAATAACTACTCCGCGTGGACGAAGTACATAACACATCTATTATTAATTTTCTGTTCGCTATTTTACTCAGCTTATTTAGGTACTTATAATCAAATCAAATAAATAAAATTATGACTGAACAATAACTTTTTTGTTAAATTCCGCGCGGACGGAGTCGCGGGCACACCTAGTTTTATAATAAATCTGAATAGGGAGGGAGAAGAGGGTTGTTTGGGTTTACATAAAAAATGTCTTCTTCTTAGCGCTATCGGGTTTCCTAATCCACTAGGATTGGCGGGGTCCACTACCTAAGCCTAAAGATTTGGCGAAGATACCGATTTTTACATGGAGGGACTGCCGTCAGACCTCCGTTCATTGGTAACACGTCTTTAGAAATATAATTTCTTGAACGTGAGGAAAACCCTTCACGATGTTTTCCTTCACCGCCGAGCTAGTGATAATTTCTAATTACAAATGTGTACATACATCCGAAAACAAGAATTTATGTTTCCAACATACCAGGATTGGAACCGGGGGCCTGTTGGTCACTGTATTGGTTCTTCATCCACTAGGCTATCCCTGCTCTTGACTTAAAAATAGTGTCTTCGCCAAATCCTTAGGCTCAGGTAGCGGGTCTTAATGAATTAGGAATCAGAATAACGCTCAGAAGAAGGAGAGACTTGAAATGATCCTTTATTCAATATATTTTTCACTACTAACCAGTATTAATTACCACATTAAATTTATGTACTTAATAGATTCAGACGTTATTTTGCGAAAGTCAAATTTACATGCAATTTGATCTAACCTGCTTTGTGTGCGGAATAGTTACTTCTTTATTATTTATTTTTGTTATTAAAAATAAATAAAATTTCTAAAATAAAAGTATACTAAGTTACTCCTTATTACACCAGCTATCTGCCAGTGAAAGTCCCGTCAAAATCGGTCCAGCCGTTTCAGAGATTAGCCAGACCAAACAGACAGACAAAAATTTGTGGCGGAAGCACACAAAGCAGGTTAGATCAAATTGCATGTAAATTTATGTACATTTCATTAACAATAGAAGCCTTTCAAAGTAACTATTTAACATATTCTTATATATTAAAAGCACGACAGGATTTGGATAATAATTAAAATAGTGTTACTTTGTAATTTGAGCGGCGTAATCTCCTTAAAGCCATTCATTAACGTTTACCTGGCTTGCAATAAACCACCTAAACAAACCTATCCCACTATACAAAGCTTAGTCACCACGCAGTGAGCCTCGGGCACGTGTTAAAAGCTACTAACATCCGCAGAAAGGGTTTCCGGTTGTCAGAGATAAGCAAATTAACCATTTATTAGCTATTATACTAAAACAAACACATTATTGCGGTGTATGCTATTTAGGGTTCCGTACCCAAAGGGTAAAACGGAACCCTATTACTGAGGCTCCGCTATCCGTCCATCCGTCCGTCCGTCCGTCTGTCACCAGGCTGTATCTCATGAACCGTGATAGTTAGATAGTTGAAATTTTCCTAGATGATGTATTTCTATTGCCGCTATAACAACACATACTAAAAATAGAATATAATCAATATTTAAGGGGGCTCCCATACAACAAACGTGATTTTTTGCTCGATATTGATAACGGCAACAGGTAGACGCTTGAAATATTCACAGAATATTTAGTTATATATTCACTTTAAGAATAAATAATTTAATTAAAATAAAACAAATATTAAAGGGGGCTCCCATATAACAAACGTGTATTTTTTGGCGCTTTTATAGATAATGGTACGGAACCCTTCGTGCGCGAGTCCGACTCGCACTTGGCCGATTTTTTTATTATTTTAGTGTCAAAAGCAAACTTTGGTGAACCGTTACGTTTAGCAAAAGGGCAGGAAGTAAAAGGGAGAAGGGCCGTGTAGAGTCTGATTTTCAGGGTTTCTAAGGAATCGTTTGATTTAGTTTCAGATTTAGATTTTTATTACAAGTCGTAAGTTATTATGATAATGTTACATATATAGGAAATATACATAAAACATATTAAATATGAGAGATAGTTGGATGTCATTGAATTTAACATATAAATTCTCAACGAGCTCGGTGGCACAGTGGTGGAACGCGCTGTTACGCTACTTTGACACCAACGCTCGTGGGTTCGATTCCCACACAGTACAAATATTTGTGTGCATGAATATGTCTGTTTGTATTGGTCTGGGTTTTTCTATGTATAATAAGTATGTATTAACAAAAAAAAATGTAATTACGTATGTTTATCAGTTGTCTAGCACCCATAACACAAGCTTCGCTTACTTTGAGGCTAGGTGGCGCTGTGTAATTTGTCTGGCAATATTTATTTATTATTATACATATAAATTAAAAATATTACGACTACACCATTGCAATTTTCATGAATTAGGAATCAAAGTATTCTTTTTTGATAGATTTGTCATCAAATAATTCTGTAATATTATGATAACAC
This sequence comes from Pyralis farinalis, assembly GCA_947507595.1. Lineage (NCBI taxonomy): Eukaryota > Metazoa > Arthropoda > Insecta > Lepidoptera > Pyralidae > Pyralis > Pyralis farinalis. Next base: position 41,935,785 of record OX382257.1, on the reverse strand, counting down.
CTAGATATGATGAAAGTTTATTAAATGGAGAAGTTTTTGTACATCAATTGGGATATCATTGCATATTTTTATTGCCATGTGGTGGGGGTTGGATGAAACTAGTGTCATTTTAGTAGATGGCTTTGACGAGCTCGGTGGCACAGTGGTGAATGTCGCGACTTTGACACCAACGCTCGTGGGTTCGATTCCCACACAAGACAAAGATTTGTGTGCATGAACATATCTGTTTGTCCTGGTCTGGATGTTTTAAGAGAGCTAGAGCGCATCAAAGCAGCCCGTCTGGAGAAGTACCTCCACCTGACAGAAAACCGCAGCCAAAATAACAACTCCCTAGAGGGTTGTCTTGTTCCGTGTGAGCGAGGTCACCAGCAAGCTCCTAAAGAGTTGCTGTGTAAGCAGCAGAGGAGATAGCGCGAGGCGTATTACAAGCGTTAATAGGTTAGAGTAACTGCTTTACGTCAGGTGAGCCGTATAACCGTACGTTGCATAAAAAAAAATCTCGTGTATTTCTCATTTGTTTAAATACCTATTATTTCTCCTGTTATTCTTATTTTTATTTGATGGCATCAATACAGTATTTTTGAAAATATAGAATTATGTAGCTCATCGTCCTCCAAATTCAACACGGTCTTAAGACACGCAATGGACAGGAACCGATTGAGGTGTACGATCCGCTCCAGATGCAACCCTGACACTGACCACGATCCTCAGACATGAGGGAATAACTATAAAGATATAGAGAGAGAGAGATCCGTGTAATATTTGATGAAAGCTCCCAGACAGTTTGAATATTTCCGATTTTCGACAATTATTGTTATATTTCAACCGATTTACACAATACTCTAACAAGTTATACACCAAAACCTTCCTCAAGAGTCACTGTGTCTATTGGTGAAGACTGCATGAAAACGTTTTTGAGTTTATCGCGAACAGACAGACAGACGCGGCGTGGGACGTTGTTTTAAATATATAGTGTTTGTAATAATATACTATTGCATTGATGTTGGTAATAATATTTCACATTTCCGCAGCCAAATAACATCTTTGTTGTTGTGTTTTTGCGTGTGAGAGAGGTCACCAGTAAGCTCCTAAGAAGTCGCTGTGCTAGCAGCAGAGGTGGCATCGCACGAGTATTGTATATCATGTATTGCGAGCTTTCATAGGCTACGGTAACCACTTTCCATCAGGCAGGCCGTATGCTTGTCTGCCTCCGAGTGTGCTTTAGATCACACGGCTGAAGTAAAACTTCTTTAGCTCCATAGTGTGATACAGACAATAGGCCTGCACTGTGTCTTAGATATACGAAACATAACTCGCTATGAGAGAAAAAGGGAAAGAAAATGTGTGCTCGCACCTCTCTCCCTTGCCCCTACAGTAATATACGAAACGTAACTCTCTCTCTTTCATCTTCACTAACTTATATCTCCCTCTCAACTTCCGTTCGCCTCGTCCGATCACACTTTTCGTAACGCTCTCGTCACGCATTTACCAGCTTACACCCCAAATCAAGCATGCGTAAAGAAGTTTTACTTCAAAAAGATTTTCACTTTATACACATGTTTCGTTTTATTTTTTCGTTTTATAAAATGTCATTAAAGTCCCTCATGTATAAAACTCTCTGTAACAACTCAACGATAAAAAAGACCTTAATATTGTCGCATGGTGTAAGCCATGAGCATCACTCTGAAATGTTTTATCGGAATATAAATAATAAATAAATAAATATTGTCGGACAAATTACACAAAGTAACCTAGCCTTCTAGCCCCAAAGTAAGCGAAGCTTGTGTTATAGGTACTAGACAACTGATAAACATACGTAAATACATTTTTTTTCGTAAATACATACTTATTATACATTGAAAATACCCAGACCAAGACAAACAGACATGTTCATGCACACAAATGTTTGTGTTGTGTGGGAATCGAACTCACGAGCGTTGGTGTCAAAGTAGCGTAACAACGCGTTTCACCGCTGCGCCACCGAGCTCGTATATTTATATATTCAATAGTTTTAGCTTATTACGTGTGCAATAAACAGACGGACATACACACATTTCAAAATGATTTTATTGACTTATTCACCGATAATGGAGACCAGCTGCATCATTAAATTTTATTTTTATTTTATTAAAAAATCTATCTATGTGTAACTTCACCCCAAGTCCCATGTGGGGTCGGCAGAGATCCGATCACCACATGAATCGGTTACACAATTGACAATCCTACTATTTTTCCATATGTGTTAAGTAAGAGTACTAAGAGAGAAGAGGAGCATCGATCAGTTCGATTGGGGAAGTTCCTCCACTCGCAGAAACCCGCAGTCAATTCCTTGGAGGTTAATGTGTTCCTACGAGTGAGTAAGGTCAATAAGCTCTTGAGGAGTTGCAGTATTATCAGCAACGTGGCTGTATTAGCAGCAGATATTTCCTGATTTTCAAGCGTTCATAGGCTACGGTAACCACTTTACATGGTGGGACGCACTCTTATTTTTTATACAACGGGAGGCATACCCGGTGTATAAAAAAAATAGTGCGTGTATCAATGTGTACGCACGTAACAAGTGAATCTTCTGTAGGTTAGCGATAATTTTTATGAAATTCAATTTGTGTTTTAAATAATAAAAAGGTGAGACACTAAAAAAGAACATCCCTACGTATAGTTTTGACTGTGTATGGTATCATGAAACACATATACACACAGATACATTCTCCGCGTAATATTGTCAACGTAATGTAACGGCCCAGCGTAACCGTTACAAAAGACGAAAACATTCCACGCTTCAATAACATATATGAATACTTCAAAAATTATAATGTTTGTCATAAGAGTAAAAAGGGCATAATTATAATGAATTCTAACAAAATTGTGGAACGGCTTTACAACGTGAAGTTGCACGAGTACGGGCAGAGAGCTGTCTGAAATAACGAGGTAGGAAAGTTTAAAAACAAAATTAAATTACCTGCTTTTTAACTTTAAATTATTACAAATCCCCGTTACTCTCCCTTATCAGAAACAGAGATTCATTGTGAAAAGATGATATGGGTAGTATTTAATTATAAAATGGCGATTCATATTTAATAGCATCAATGAAATGGTATGCTGAATTTCGTGATGATAATTTTATACATAAAATGATTTAACGTAGTGACTCTATTATCAATGAGCAAATAGTAAATTATGTTCAAAGTTACCGACAGTAAGTATTTTTTTGTCACTGTAAGTTATTTATTTCTTCTTCCTAGCATTATTCTGTTTCCTTACCCTTGGCGGTATCCTCTACCCAAACTCAAGGATTTAGCGAAGGATTTGGTTTTAACGTGGAGCAACTACAGACAGAACTTTACAACCCAGAGGGCAAGCTTTCTTAGATATCAGTCTTTCTATGTTAAGTCACACGTGTGTTTGTTGATTGTCGCCGCCGGGAAAGTGATAATTACAAACATGTATATAAGTATTTTTTTTATTAAATCTTTTCAAAGTACTCTCCACCAGCCACTACAAAGTTTCATGCGTCTGAACCAGTTTTCGAAACACTTTTTCCAATCCGCCGTAGATACTTCATTTTTAAGCCTGCTCGAACACTGACTGACTGAAAATTGTATCCCTTTGAGTTGGTTTTTATTTTCGGGAATAAAAAGAAGTCACACAGTGCTAGGTCAGAGCTGTAAGGAGGGTGATCCAGGAGTTTGACCGGCGTGCTGTGCAGGAGTTCCTCGTTTTGAACGCGCTGTGCGCGGGCGCATTGTCGTGGTGGAGCAGTAAGTAGCCAGCTGAGCCCTGTGTTTTATCGCTTGTTGTTCACAACAGAAAACCTCTGTCGAGCATTTGGTAGTTTACCATTCGGCGTTAATGCTTCTTTGATTCTGTACACCAGGTAGCCAGTCAAAGTGAAAAAGCTCGCGATCAAAATCTTCCCCCCGCTTCTAGATCGCTTTACTTTTGTAGGCGTTGATTCGTTTTGAACCACCCAAACCGTCGTCTGGCACTTTGTTTCTGGATCGTATCGATAAATCCAGATAAACCTATAATAATGTCGTAAACACAGAGACGAGCCTACTTCAACAGCAAGACGGGCCTGTTTCTGAGCAACGGTGAGGTTGTGCGGCACTCAGCGTGAAACAATACTCCTTGCGCGCAGATGCAAGTGTTGAATATTGTGAAGGCTTCTCGGTCCAATCTGCAGTATGTGCTGAATCTCCTGATACGTAATTCGCCTATTGACCAGTTCTTTTTTCATCCCCCATAGTTAGTCGACCGCGCTTGAATACCAATGCTCCAATGTTCCAAGGCAACCATGAATATGGTTGCCTTAGAACATGCGTACGAACATACTATTCGTTTGTTTTCAGGCGATACTTGAAATCGTAAAAAGATCATAGCGCGAAAATGCTCCCGGCGCACATCCATTTTTCAATGAGACACGACTTTTTAAATTACCTCGCATAAAATGTGGAGGGAGATTTTGAAATTGGAACGTACCTATTTTTACTTATAGATAATCATATTTTCAAAATAAATTATAACTGGCTAGTCTCTCATACATAAAAATATTTTTTTCACAATCATTTCTGAGTAGCCTGGTATATTACTGTAGTGACAGACACCATAATACCAATATGTATAATAAAAACCACACATAGAAAATCGCATTTACATAAAAAAACCCTGGACGGTTGCTGTGTTCCTACGTGTGATTGAGGTCACCAGTATGCTCCTTAGGAGTTGATGTGTAAGTAGCATAGGTGACATCGCATCTTAATGTATTGCAAGCGTTCATAGGCTACGATAACCACTTTACATCAGGTGGGTCGTATGCTTGTACGCCTACCCGACATTGTATAAAAAGAAATCTGTTAAATATAAGAAATCTCTGAATAGTCTGTGACCAAGCTAATTCACTGGGCATGAAAAGCATTAAAGTTTTCCAAATTACTAATTCCAAGCAGGGTTGAAGCGAAATGGCTTGGCAGTCGCCACTTTCCGGTACTCAAAAGCGCTGTGCCTATATCTCCGCTATAGGATCTGTACATGTACGCGTAGATCCGCGTGTGGCCGGCATGATCAACTTTACCGATAGTTCGCTGTTTTCAAAGCTATGAAGTCGACAACAACAAATATCAGAACACGCCGCCGGTCCTAATGGATTAGGGAACGGGTAAGTGCTGGAAAGACCACAAAATTACTACGGCTTCACTGATGCGTAGTGTTAGCGCATCCTATGGACATAAAAATGCCATGAATGTTACAAACTAAAAAAAATATATAAATATATAAAATATATATAGCTCAATTTTTTCTTATTTACTAATAGAATTATTACCTTAGCAACAATGTTTAGCAAATATTATTTCAAGCAAGTCAACAAACATTACGGAATAAACCAAAATAAATGTTTATGAGAACATAAAGTGGGAGTACCGTACGTACGATAAGTAACGCGTGATTGCTTACAATTTGACTAAGTTATTGATTGACCCAATTAATATAACCCTTTTCTGGTCAACATCTTGGCTAACTGGTGTACAAATTTTATATAAGTGGATATCAGCTTAGTCGTAAGCCTTCAGAACCCGTTATATACCTTTTCCCATACATTTCGCGGTCATATATGACCACACGGGTTTCAAATCTTTATTACTACTTTATAGTTTAGACGTCCATACAAGTATATAAATTATATTATAAAATTAAAATTATCACATCGTTCTCAGATCAGATCGTGATCAGATCAGAGATTGTTGAGACAGACCTCATCGGAATCTGGTGCACTGGGTAATTTGAGAAGACATGGTGAAAGAAGGATAGGAAACGGCAGTATTTTAAGGAAGCAACCCCGCTGCGGAAGGCCCACCACTTTTCTGTAGACCATAGTCAAATAACAGTTAGTCATTGAAGGATTCGTATGACCAGTGATAGTAGATGAACCAACACGGACACTTATTCGAACGTACGGTCGCTTGTTCGAATCCTGTCGAGAGCATGTTATTTTTTATACCAGTAAGTTGGAAAATAAGCACACGGCCTGCCCGATGGTAAACAATAACCGTAGCCTATTGGCATTTGTATCACTGGGGATGTAACACATGCGTTGCCGACTCTCTGAAAAAGCTCATTCCATAGCTTGAGAGTTCTCAGAAGAAAACTACTCTGGAACCGCACCGTACGCGACCATTGCGGTTCCAGTGTGTGAGGGTCAACTCCCCGCCGTCGGCGAGCGGTGCGGTTATAAAAAGTAGCTGTCGGCATCATATCGAACAATTCTTCAGAACACAACCCGTTGTGTCGATAGAACACACAGAGGGAGGTAAAATAAACGCAGATTTTTTTAAACAACCTCAGAAGACATGCCATCAAACGGCCCACCTGATATAAAGCGGTTGCGTAGTCTACGTACAATTGCAATACATTAAGAATCACTCGCACGATGCCATCACTACTACTAATACAGCTACTTCTGAATATAATATGCTATAATAGTTGATAAAGTAAGAAATATAAAATAAAAATAATAAATAAAATATAAATACGAGAACTTTGTGGGATGAACGATGATGTAGAGACAAAACCTGAAAAGGATATTCTGAAATGATTTGATAATTTAGAAAGAAAGAATGACAAAAGAGTTACGAAAGAATTATACCGGACAAGATTGAACGCAGACATTGACAGGGTACGCCCTAGATTATAGATCAAATTGTTGATGTGTTGAAAAAGGGCCAAATCAAAAGCACTCAAAACCTGAGTATACATGAAGAGATCGATGTGGAAGAGGCGAGAGAGGTATGTTTGGATCGGTACACCTGGTATTCCACAGTCTCTATATACCCCAATGGGAGACAGGCGCGATGATGTATACGTATTTAATAAATAAGATTTTTCATTAACGATGAAAAATATTTTCAGTGGATTATATTAAAGCTTCAATTGTTTTCTGTATAACGTTTATACTCAAAATGGAAATGAAAATAAGACTTAAATGTTCCGAAAGGTCATATACCAAAGTTCAAACTTTGTAATAAAAATAGGCATACATATAAAACTGACCTTGTCGATTTAGAAACTCATTTAAATTGCAGATTGGTTAATTTTTGGTGCCGACTTCAAAAAAATAATTTTCTGTTTTGATTGTTATTTTAGGATTTAGCAGCTCAAATGGAAAAATAGAACCGTTTTAGGATCACTTCATTTTCCGTCTGTCAAGATCATTTTTCTAAGGTACGCGTGAAGGTATTCAAGAGATTGAGTCAAGATGAAATTAATACCTGATACTCAAGTCGGAAATCGATCATAGCAGTGAGAAAATCAAACTTCTAAGTCAAAAAATAGCCCCATATTTTGACACTCCCAATAAAAAATTGTCTCCCACCATTGAATCGTTCTGGCTCTGAAAGGCTCTCAAGATGATCATAGTGCTTTAGACTAATTTTATTTTTATCTTAGTTAATTTCGTTTTCTTTTATTCTTTCGTTTTTTTTTCTTTCTTCTTTACATATATATTCATATTCTGTTCTATTTTGTCTAGCTACTTTCAATTTCATATATATATATTTTTGTTTTTTGACATTTATTACTTTTATATTTGTTATTAATTATTATAATGATCTGTTTCGTTTATGTTGTACTACCGCGCCACTCGCCTACCAAATTCCAATTAGACACTCAAAGGTTGATTGGAAGAGATTCCTTATAGGAATAAGTCCGCCTTTGTACATTTATTAATGTGTTGCATTTTAATTTATATTTTTCATTGTTATTTTATGTACAGTAAAGATATTACAAACAAACAAACAAACAAATATGGAGTACTACCTGATCTTAACCTATAATCATGAAATTTGGCGAGAAAGTAATATCATTTAGCACAATTAAAGTGAAATATCCGAAAATTTGTAGATACGTCACAATTTTTTTTTGTGCTATTACAAACTTATCAATAATTGATAAATTAACAGCGACCTATGTCGGTGTATGGGAACAAGTTTTCTAACGGCAAAGTTAAGTTTTTCCCTCAATTCAGTTTATCATTAGAGCAATATTCAGTATATATGAAGTGTCCAAATTTGTACGGAACCGTCTATGCTCAAGGCCGACTGTCACTATACATATATATATATATATATAATATATATATATAATATATATATATATATATATATTTAATTTTATCTTCAATTTGTTTATTTAACGGCGGGAGTAATTCAAATGTATACCCCGCTTGATGGTACTGACACAGCAACTTCTTGGGGGCTTACTGGAAACGTCATTCTCACGGGAATACAACCACCCTCTAGGGAATCGTTGCTGTTAATTGTAATGTTTATTATTACGCATTTAAGCAAAGTATGACATTTTCTTCAATTTAATGGAATCTTCTTCAAGACTTGTCGATGAATTATATGAAAAACATACGTAAATTATTGGCGAGCTCTGCATAGTTGCAGTTAAATACTTCTATCTATAAACTTAAAATATAACTTCAAGCCAAATCCCTTGCGGGATAGGCAGAGAGGACCGAGCGCCACGTGACTCGATCCTTGGACAAATAATATATAGTTAAATACTACTTATTATTAATGAAATGAATACTATAATACATGTTCAGGCTCTACTTGCACGAAAATATACTGTTTTGTTCACATTATTAAAAATAGAACAGTAGAAACCGTAGCGCAGTGATATCCCAGTAGGTAACTAACAGGCCTATTGATCAGCCGGTCCTCAGTTCGAATCCTGATGTGGTCGTGTACCACTAAATTCGTGTTTTCAGATTTATGATCATATTTGTAATTATCATTAGCTCGGCGGTGAAGAAAACATTGTGAGGAAACCAACAAGTCTAAGAAATTATATTTCGAAAGACGTAAGACTTAACTTAAGAAAGATTTGGTTTTCCCTCTAGGTTGTAGAGGGCAGTATCTTCGCCAAATCCTTAGGCCTATATAGCGGACCCGCCAGTCTTAAGGGGTTAGGAAACGGGAAAATACTAAGAAGAAGAAAAAGAGCAGTAGGAACCAGCAGACGTCACCTGAAATGTGGTATAAATGATAAAAAAATACGAGAGAGGTGTATAATAAGGGCCGCATCTTGAGGGTTTCAGTTATCTCTACCTACCATGCAAGGAACTTGGCCTGAAAATATAGATCGACAGAGCAACCACTATAACTGTTTGTAACAGTGGTTGCTTGGTGGTGGTGGTATTGTAACAAAAACAGTTTTAATAAGTAAAATTCGATTTGATATTGATGTTCAATCTTAATACTCGAAACGTACAATCAGCCATCAATAATAAATAATAAATATAATATTGTCGGACAAATTACACAGCGCCACCTAGCCCCAAAGTAAGCGAAGCTTGAGTTATGGTACTAGACGACTGATAAACATACATAAATACATTTTTTTATTTTGTAAATACATACTTATTATACATAGAAAATACCCAGACCAAGACAAACAGACATGTTCATGCACACAAATGTTTGTACTGTATGGGAATCGAACCCACGAGCGTTGGTGTCAAAGTAGTGTAACAGTGCGTTCCACCACTGTGCCACCGAGTTCGCTAATCACTAATAATCGTTTAAGCTAATCTAAATTAATTGAAAGAAGAGTCTATATTACAACCGTATTCGATGATGTAACTTTTACAGCTCAAATTGCACTTACTCCATTTATTTGCTGAAAAACGAAGGCTCTGGAATCCACTTCAAGTGGAAGTAAAAATGGCACGTTTAATGCACTCTTAACTTAGCATCCCGTCTCAGCACGTCTTTTAAAACAACTTAAATCCCGCCATTTTAAATTGTGCAACGGCGAAAAAACTACTTCATTTCATTTTACTTTTACTTGTATATTCAATTATTTGATGACTTTTCATCTATACAAATATATGAAGCGGATAAGTTTATTTCTTTGTTTATTTGAAGGCGCTATTTTCTGGAACCAACAGTCGGTTTTGAAAAATTCTTCCTGCATTTGATAGCCCAATTTTTGTTCCTCAAATATAGTAGTTATAAGCTATTCAACATCACGTTACGGCCCTTAGAAGCTAAGAAAAAAATAAAAAATTTGAAAAGCGGGGGGTACGGAATACTGGGATACGCGCGGATGAAGGAGGAGCGACGACCTCAAGAGGTTTGTAGGGAGTCGATGGATGTAGATAACACAGGAACGAGGCGATTGGCCCTCTAGAGGGCCTAGGTTACGGAGGCCTGTGTGTTCTACTCATAGTGGTCGAAGTGGCAAAAATGATGATGAGGAAACTTTATAGCCACGCACTAATCATTTTCTGGAACATCGTTCCTATATGAAATCGATATGTTTGTCTGTGTGTGCGTTTGTCTCTGTGTGTGACTGTCGCTTTTTTCGAATATTCGAATTTTGACTTCAGATTCGGATTCAGCATTAAAAAGTAGAATAGGAATGTCTGAAAAACCAACCTCCTATCTCTTAAGGAACATGGTCAAAATAGCCGAAAAAAGTAAAAAAAAATTGAATTTTTATTTCAGATTCGAAAAGTAAATTAAAAAGTAGAATAGGAATATCTTAAAGACCAATATCATATTTCTTAAGAAACATGGTCAAAATGACCGACAAAGTTTTAAAAAACCTAATAATTTTTTTATATAATTGACAAGCCAGGTGTTCCTCTGGCGATGCAAGCTTGCGCATTCTCAACTGGTTTAATAGTGTTTTTTTTTTAATACGAATTCTAAAAACTGTTTAAGTCTCCATGGCAAATAAGTAAGCTACAAGATCGCTACTAATGGCTCTCTTATGGGGACGCCAATGTTCAGTAGTGGACGAATACGGGCTGAAATAAAGACGATGATACACTGATATAGTCTAAGTTTAGCTGTTGTTATAATTCACGTCACGTTGAGGCCACCAGTAAGCTCCCATGGACTTGCTGTGTAAGCAGCAGAGGAGGCATCGCGCGAGTGATACTTAATATATCGCTAGCGTTAATAAATAAATATTGTCGGACAAATTACACAGCACCATCTAGCCCCAAAGTAAGCGAAGCTTGTCTTATAGGTACTAGACAACTGATAAACATACGTAAATACATTTTTTTTGTAAATACATACTTATTATACATAGAAAATACTCAGACCAAGACAAACAGACATGCTCATGCACACAAATGTTTGTACTGTGTGGGAATCGAACCCACGAGCGTTGGTGTCAAAGTAGCGTAACAACGCGTTTCACCACTGCGCCACCGAGCTTGTTGAATACGCTACGGTAGCCGCATTTCATCAGGTGGGCCGTATTTTTGTATGCCTCCCGACGTAGTATAAAAAAAAGTTGTTTTTCCTTTCCTAATTAAGTTCTTAGATAGTCTATAATGAATATTCCCTTCGTCGGTATTATAAAATTCTCTATAACTCTAAGCTTGGCTGATAGAGTTCTCTTAGAGGCAGAGAGAAGGATAAGTCAACGTATGTATCACTCTTTCCAGTACAATTTATTATTGTCGACTAAATGTACGCCAGCGTAAAATTTACGTTATAAATTAAAGCCCTTATGTCTGTCTTGTGACATCCCTCAAACATCCCTCATTAAGCGCAGGGCACCGCTTTAATGAGGGGTGTTTATACCTTTTTATTATTCTTCAAAGGCTCCTTCACAACGAGTTCTAGCTATTTTCAGGAACACCGTTCCTATATGAAATCTATATGTTTGTCTGTGTGTTTGTCTGTCGCTTTTTTTCAATATTCGAATTTTGACTTCAGATTCGGATTCAGCATAAAAAAGTAGAATAGGAATGTTCGGGAACATTGTTCCTATCTCTTAAGGAATATGGTTAAAATGGCCAATAAATAAAAAAGAAATCGAATTGTTATATAATTGACGAGCCAGGTGTTCCTCTGGCAATGCACGCTTGCGCATTCTCAACTGATTATATATATATGTATATATATATATATATATATATCTCGCTCTGCACAGTGGCACAGTGGTTGGTAACGCTACTTTGACACCTACGCCCGTGGGTTCGATTCCATTTATGTGTATGTATATTTTAGGTTAAATTGGTCTGGGTGTTTTATGGGAGGTAGGGTGCATAAAAGCAGTTCGTCAGAGGAATTATCCCTGGAGGATCCCAACGCCCTGGAGGGTTATTGTGTTCCTGCGTGTGAGTGAGGTAACCAATAAGCCCCTAAGGAGTTGCTGTGTTAGCAGCAGAGGTGGCACAAAGCGAGTGATACTCAATGTATTGTAACCATTCATAGGCTACGGTAACAGCTTTACATCAGGTAGATCATATCCTTGTATGCCTCTTGACGGTGTATAAATATATAGATATATATATTGTACTTATGTTTGACGTTGAATACCATGATCGATTAGATAGATGACATTTGTATTTGAGTAGATGCCTGGATGGTTAAGGTTCATAATTGGACTCTCGAACACAGCAAAGTCTTTCAGATCCGCTGGTATAATTATTAAATACTAGCCCATCTTAACAGACGTCGTACTAGCTGAACAAGCAGAAAGCCTAAAATTGTGTGTGTAATAACTTAATATTTTCAGGAACACCGTTCCTATATGAAATGTATGTTTGTATGTCGTGCGTTTTTTCGAATATTCGAATTTTGACTTCAGATTCGGATTCAGCATAAAAAAATAGAATAGGAATGTTCAGGAACACCGTTCCTATCTCTTAAGGAACATGGTCAAAATGGCCGACAAATTAAAAAAAATATATATTGAATTGTTATATAATTGACGAGCAAGGTGTTCCTCTGGCAATGCAAGCTTGCGCATTCACAACTGGTTTTTATTTGTATTCTTTATTGCACACAAATAGTACAAAATAATCAGTCTCAAATATAGGTGCAAAAAGTAGGTACAAAAGTGAGCTTATCTCTTCAAGAGATTTCTTCCAGCCCACCCCAGTGAATGGGGAAACAAATTGTACAAGGGCTATACATATAAACAATACATGTGACAATTAGCAAAATAAAAACAGATACAATAAAAAATATGCAAAAAAAACACAACAAATATAAAGAATAATAATAAGAATGAAGAGAGAGAGAGAGAATTTATATATAACACCGGGAGGCATGCGGCACACGGTAAAGCAGTTACCATAGCCTATAAATGCTTGCACCACATTAAGTATCACGCGATGCGACCTCTGTTGCTAACACAGCTACCCTTTAGGCGCTTACTGGTGACCTCACTCCCAGAAATACACAACAACTCTGCAGGAAGTAGTAGTTTAGCTGCCGTTTTCTGCGAGTTGGAGGTACTTCTCCAGACGGGTTGCTTTAATGCGCTATATACCTCACTTAAGAGTGTAAATGTACGTGGTGTTTAATCAAATATAACATTATTTAGATATCATAAGAGAAACAAAAGACATGAAGACATATACAACCTGATATAAAGCGGTTACCGTAGCCTATGAATGCTTGTTATAGGTATATTAAGTATCTCTCGCGCGATGCCTTCTCTGCTGCTAACACGTAGGAACACAACAACCCTCTAGGGGCTATTTGACTGCGGTATTCTGCGAAGTGGAGGTACCTCCCCTGACGGGCTGCTTTGATGTGCCCTACGTATCTTAAAACATCCAGACCAATATAAATAGACATGTTCATGCACTCAAATGTTTGCCCTGTGTGGGAATCGAACCCACGAGCGTTTGTATTAATGTCGCGTAATTCACGACTGCGCCACCGTTCACGACAAAACATGCGAGAAACATATAACCCCACATTTACTATAACACAGTCGGATAAAAATTGACTTCAAAATGTTACAATGGAAGAATCTCGGCGTTGGCAACCGTCGGCGATGCGGTTAACAATGTTGGCTGTCCTATGCTCGTATGCTTAGAGCACTACTCAGCGACAGGAACATACATATCAAAACTAATGATATGCTAACATTTATATATTAACGTATTCTATCCGCGAATTCGCCCGCGTGGAGTTTGAAAAATGAATGCAATTGTATTTTCCTACGGAAACGCTTATTCCCTATTACATTTCTCTTTATACCCTAAGAAGGCATACAAGCATACGGCCGACCTGATATTAATGCAGATACCGTAGCCAATGCACGCTTGCAATACATGAAGTAATATTCGTGCGGTGCCACCTCTGCTGCTAACACAGCAACTCCTAAGGAGCTTACTAGTGATCTCACTCACACGCAGGCACAATCCTCTAGGAAGTAGTTATTTGGCATTGGTATATTTCTAGTTCCGAGATGATGATGATGCTGAAAGAGAGGAGAGCTGATGGACGAGATAATCGATAATCCCTGTGAACACGCAAGCAATATCCGTATATAGTGTCCTATTATAATTTAAGGCAATCACTGCAGATCTAATCTAAAGTATTAACAAAATATCGTAAAATAAACTCTATACAAACTTCATCCAGTTTTTTGCCCCTTTGGAGTAGAATTTGAGAAAAACTGATACATGTACCATCATTATGTATATATAGTTAAATTAATGGCGGAATAATCTCTGTACAAACTTTAAAATCCCAGAGTACGTATATCCAAAAATATAACGCTCCTCTCATTGCTTGTGAAAATTATACAAATTCAAATAATTCAAATATTTGAATTCCTTGTGAAAATTATACAAGCAATATACTTATAAAGTTTCGATTTTCTGACATCAGTAGGGTCGGTTATGTTTTGAAGAATACGTTACATATGCCGTCGTTTAATATAAATGCTACAATATGTAATCAGGTGTCTAATTTGCCAAATTTCCGACGAGACGTCGAGTTTCACGAGATAACTGTTAAAATAGTCTTTGTTTATGTACAACAAGTTCTTAACGTTGTTCCGTTTTCCAATCCCTAACGAGCCTATCTAAGCGTAGTGATATAGTGAAGTTATTGAGTTTGCGGTATAAAGCGGTTACTTACAACCCAGAGGGAAAACCAGACCTTCATTAAGTTAGGCCACTCATCTTTTGAAATTTCTTACACGTGCGGGTTGGCAGACGATGTTTTTCTTCATCACCGAGCAAGTTATAATAGTTAAAAAACATATACATAAATCCCAAAAACACGTATTTTGTGGTATAGATATATATTACATACAAAATTATATTCTTTTCTTGCATCGTTGTATACAGAAAGTATAATCATTATTATGAATTCCTAACTGCTACTATTTGGCTTATTATTATTTACATCACTAATGGGCTCAGATATCTCCTAACGTAGAAATAGTATAAGAGTAGGTCAGCTAGCGCTGAGGTATTTTTATCATAATTATATGCTCTCCATTAGTGTGGTAGAGTCTCCAGTTCAACAATGGCTGACCCCGCCATATTGCCTAACCAGTAGGCTAGAAAAGCCAGGCTCGTCTAATTTGGCTGCAATATTTAATTATCGTATAGCATAGCTAAGCATATCTATGGGAAAGCGATTATTTTTAACTAGCTTGGTGGTGCAGTGGTGAAAGTGGTACTGCTTTGACACCAACGCTTGTGGATTAGTTTCCCACACAGGATAAACATTTATGAGCATAATCATGTCTGTGTGTCTTGTCTTTGTCTTGGTCTGGGTGTTTTTAAGAGAGGTCGTGCACATCAAAGCGGTCCATCTGGGGAAGTACCTTTACCTCACAGAAAACCGCCATCAAATGACAACTATCTAGAGGACTGTTGTGTTCCTGTGCGTGAGTGAGGTCACCAGTAAGCTCCTAAGGATTTGCTGTGTTCGCAGCAGAGGTGACATCGCGCGAGTGATACATAAGCGTTCATAGGCCACGGTAACCGCTTCACATCAGGTGGACTGAATGCTTTTCTGCCTCCCGACTTTGCATAAAAAAAAAACTACGTTTCTCAGCGTCCTTTTGATGTCTACATTCTGCTGCAGTTTTTTTTACAGAACGTCGAGAGGCATACGGCTTACCTAACGGAAAATGGTTACCGCGAACTATTAATTATTGCAGTACACTAAAGCGCGAGCAACTGTAATCTATTGAAAAAAGAATGGGATCGATGACTTAACATACTTCGGAGACACGAAGAAACTCGACACGAATAAACCCATCTATTGACAGGCTACGGTCATCGCTACTTAACTATCGTATTCCATCAGACCGCGTATCGACGCATCGTGCTCCTCAAAATGTTGGTGCTATTTTGCTTTTACATTATATATATATTTTTATTATTTATATATGTATGTGAGAGCTCGATGACGTCGTCACGTGTGTCATTATAACCGAACTCGCAGGTTAAGCAGCGTTGACCGTAGCCTGTATATGGATGGGTTTGTCTATCTCGAGCTTTTCCGAGGAGGCACATTAAACCGTCAGTCCCAGCTGTTATCAATACATGACTAAGCTAAGTAAGCTAGGATGCATGACTAAATTAAGCTAAGTCAATGTCCTTCGGGCGGCTTGAAAACACCGTCCTTCGCAGTTGGACAGTGGGTGTACGCTCTAAACCTCTTCGGTTGAAGGGGACACATATCCCAGCAGTGGGATGAGTCAGGGTTGGTGTATTAGTAGTAATAAACGTACCGATATTTACGTGTATCGTAATTCTGAATATTATAAATTTAAATTCATTACATATCTTCAATCTTTATTCCTTAATCTTATGTCTGAAAGACAACAATCTACATACATATCTTCACGCTAGGTCTCATGCGGGCTAGATAGAGGCAACTAAGCGCCACAAGACGCGGTTTACACGTCTCGCACACTTCTTGAACATTCATGTCTCTTTTCAGGTACATTTACAAGTTACTAAGACTCTCTCTCCCAAACTCGACCAATTTAGTCATGGTAGGTGAGTCTTGGCCTTCCTCAGCCCTAATATCCTTGCAATTTCGCTTCGTATATCTGTTTTGTCTTAAAGACTGAGAAAGGACTGCTTAATTTAATTATTTTAATTGTATAATGTTACCCAATGTTTTTTTGTGCATTAAATAGCTATTGTAGTATTATTAAAAACAAATTCAAATTGGTTTCAAACCCTTTCGTACATTCCAAGCTGTAGGGCATGTTCCACCTCAATATAAGCGACATGTTGACGTGTAACATGCTTTATAGCTTATTTTATTTTATATTCATATTATTGAAAATCAGAACATGTAAATTTCACTGTATGTAATTATTAATTCAGCACCAATTATTTTCAGTTTCCGGAAATATAAATCGTTCATCCAAAAATATTTCAGCCGCGCATAATGTAGCAATTAAAACGAAATGTAACATATTTTCAGGAACACCATTCCTATATGAAATCTATATGTTTGTCGGTGTGTGCGTTTGTCCGTGTGTGTGTCTGTCGTTTTTTTTCGAATATTCGAATATTGACTTCAGATTCGGATTCAGCATAAAAATGTAGAATAGGAATGTCTGAAAAACCAACCTCCTATCTCTTAAGGAACATGGCCAAAATGGCCGACAAATTAAAAAAAAATCTGATTCGAAAAGTAAATAAAAAAGTTGAACAGGAATGCCTTAAAAACCAATATCATAGGTATTTCTTAAGGAACATGGTCAAAATGGCCGACAAAGTTTAAAAAAAAAAATTAAATTGTTATATAATTGACGAGCCAGGTATTCCTCTGGCAATGCAAGCTTGCGCATTCTCAACTGGTTTATAATGTATTTGTTTCTTCTCGAACTAATGGACAACACTACAGGAGCAATATCTGTGCAACGTAGTAGAATGTGATTAACGAAGCCTAAGAATTATTGATATATAGTAAGTATCACTCTAGCGTTACAACACCTATTGCTAACACGACACCTTCTTATGAGTTTACTAGTTCCCTCACTCAATCGCAGGAGTAAAACAAGCCTTCAGAGAGCTATTACCACAGGGAGACTTTGTACGAAAGTCGTCTGCGTCAAACAGCTATATTTATATAGCTGTGTTCCGGTTTGAAGGGTGAGATATGGCAGACAAATTACTGGGTACTGTGACGAAACAGCCTTAAGTCACAAGATTGGCAGCGCGCGAGTAACATCTCCGTGGTGTTGCGCGCATCAATAGGTGGCGGTGATCGCTTACCATCTAGTGCCCTAGTAGTAAATTCCCTGCAGTTCGCACCGTATACATGCTGCACATTCCTGTGGTCTTTTTGCGCCTAGGCTGTGCAGAACGTATGCGAACGCGCTCCTTAACCGTATCAGGAAACTCTATAATGATCATTTCACGAATATTGATTTATTTATGTTAACAACTACACTATTCAAGGCATGCGTGGTTGAGAGACTGATAGAAATAGTTGATGACGACAGTTGTCAAGAATTGTAACTTGTAGTAAGTGTTGTGGTTAGTATTGTTATTATTAATTTCGTACCTACTTTGCTTGTTTTATTTTTCTTTTCAGTGTTTCCTATTTGTATTGTAGTAAAAAAATACTCTGAAATTTTATTGTTAATTTGTTGGTTGTGCATTTACCTAAAGTTTATTTTGAAAGTAACAAGTATCTATATTATGCCGTTTGTACAGTTGTTTGTTGTTCTGAAAAAATAAAATAATCACTTCCCTTGTCGGGCTGTCCATACCTCTCTTAGGTCACCTTGACGACTGTAATCTATCAAAAAGAGACGGGACTGAGAGTTTAAAGTTCCTCCGTACGCCGTCTCGTCTCTTTGTGGAGAAACTAGAAACAGGGTGCGATCAACCATGCTTAACTTGCCTGTTCGATGAAACACACACGCGCATTGACGCTGTCAAGTTTATCAAGGCTTATGGATTTTGTGACGATAGCCTGCGACGTACGCTCGTAGATCGTCAAATTTTAAACGCATTCTAATAAGAATTGGATAGAAATGTTCACATTATATTTTTATGATCGTATGTATGTACGTATCTTTTATTTACACTATTTCATAATAAGAATATAACCATAAAACATAAGGTATATCTAATGTTAATGATAATACCAAATTTGTATTAAGCATACTATTCTTATTTTTTATAGCTGTGCCCGCGACTTCGTCCCCGTGTAATATTATTTATTTATATTGATAAAAATAAAGAAAATTTCTAAAATAAAAATAACCTAAGCTACTCCTTATTACATTAGCTATCTGTCAGTGAAAGTCCCGTCAAAATCGGTCCAGCCGTTTCAGAGATTAGCCGGAACAAACAGACAGACAGCCCGACAGATAGATAGACAAAAATTGTAAAAATATTCATTTTGGTATATATACCGCGTATACATTCATATGCTTTTAGTAAAAAGCGGTTATTTTAATATTACAAACAGACACTCCAATTTTATTTATCTGTATAGATCGATATAGATTAATTAATAATGTCAATATTTTGACTATAATGATTGCTGTCTACCTCTGCTATTATTAATAACAAACAATTTACATACATACATGTCATCAGTACTGTCTCCCATTAGGGTAGGCAGAGACTACGAAACGCCAGGTACACAACACACCTCTCTCACATCTTACGAATTATTTGTATTGTTTTGTTAAAATTGCATAATAAATAATAAACTGGTGCATGAAATAAATAAAAAATACGAATAGTTGCATAGATAAATGTATGTTAAATAGTCATGTTTTTAAATGTTACACCTTAAAATACCTTAGATTAAGAACTTATATTGTTAAAGTTTAATGTCCAAATTACGAATCGTGTCTTAGACTTTCTTATAAATTATTATTTAAATTATTCTATACTATTAGAACTAGACAAAAAATAAAATGATGACAAAGTATAGTAGTACACTGGGACTACATTTGTCATAATTTTATAAAAGCAAGGTAGAAAAAAATACAAATAAACACATTTTCATATGTTTATGCTTGTGCCTATGTATTATTTATTTATTCATTTTTTTTTCATATAACGAAACTTAAAATTACATGGACTGATAAAAAGTTGTATATTTACCTGTAATCAGCGAATTTTCTCACTGGAACTAAACAAAACTTCTTTGGAAAACTTTCTAACAAAAGTTTGTGCCTTCACTAAAATTAGTTTATCACCACACACACTTTAAAAATATTAAGTAATACTTTTTTAATTAAACTTTTTTTTCATATAACAGTTGAATAGTTCTATCTTTTTTAATAGATATTCGAACTTGGGCGGTGATACGCCAACGCGGTTCCGATGGGCGGTCGGATCGGCGCCCAAGAGTCTACTGAACGCAGGGCGCTTTCTGTCTATGGCTATGGTTAAGTTTCGCGCTCATGTATATATTTAGTTTTTCTTTGGCTGCTTACAAAGTTTCACTTGTTTACTCGTATTAAATGTTGATGGAATACGTGTTAATGTTTGTGTCTAGATTTGTTTCATTAAATATCGAGGACAAACCGTAGTTGATACTTGCTAGCATTATAATAATATGGGATAAAATAATTTCCTAAAAGTAAGTTAAAATTTTTTATTTCTTAACGTATAGATTAGTTGTATTATTGTGTTTTACTGAAATTTTTATTACTATAGACAACGGTAATAATACATTTGTAAAAGTTAGCAGTTTAGTTGAATTTGGAACTTGATGATACGCCGTTATTATTGTCATATTTCTGTACTAATGCTTATTTAGGGACTATGTAAATTTTATGAGTAACTAAATAAAAATAAAATATGTTTTTTATATCTCGATAATACATCACACAAATAAATCGCTGGTTATGATTATTATAAATACAAGGCTGTTTTGTTTGATTGTCTACTTGCACGGCTATTCTCTGTATTATCAGTTATATATAATTAGCCAGTAGCTTGTGAATATTGGCGGCAAAACGTATGCTTTGCTTTAGCGGCGCACTATCTCATTTGACTCTACTACTTCTACAAGAACATAACGAAAGGAATTATTGTACAGGGTTCTGTAAGATAACGGTTCACCAGTCCTTCTTTTGCATTAAATTCAGAACTCGTACGATTTTTTCTTATGTACGAGTATTATTTAAGTAAGTACAAGTACCTGGTCGAATTATCTCGGCGTATTTTATATTCTTTTTGTTGCATAATCGCGCGATAAATTGAGAAGCCAAACATTATATAAATACAAATTTGTTCCAAATCGGTAAGAATCGTTTCCAAGAAATGCAAAACGTTTTAATGTAGTATATCTATCTACCTATAAATTCCAGCCAAATCCCTTGCGGGGTAGACAGAGAGATCCAAGCGCCACGTTACTCGATCCTTACAAACCTCCTTCTCTTCTTTAACATTCATTGCTCTTCTCATGCACGCTCGCCGGTTTCCAAGGCTCCTGACATCACCTTCTAAGAAAACACGATTAATTTGGTCGAATAAAGTATATAATTCGTTTTAATATAGTAGCGGGTTGATCGAACTTCGCTCGGCGTTTTTCATATTTTTTGTGTAAATTCGAGCTATTTATTATTCTTTTTAAGTTTACGAGAAACACCTGCAAAGGCGTTTCCTGACTTGATCCATATTATATATTTAGATAATACACGAAATATATTTTTATATATGTACAACGATTGCTCATCAAAGTAATATAACGCAAGATACAGTTTAGTGTGATAAATCAAACTGTCAACCGCGAGGCTTTCATTCAAGATTCAAGGTCGCAAACGAATTGGCGAATGAACTCGTTTACTGTTTTATGTTCAGATTTTTCATGTGAGTGCAGAAGTTATAGGTTTTTTAATAGGGGAAGACCATTGTCTCGATGTTTTATACGTGGCCTCCACTTTAGAACAACGGAATTAAGATTTTTTTTAGAAATTCATGGTCAATTGCAGGGTAAAATAAATCAATGTTATTCTTGTAAAGTGGAAATCATATATTAGATATACTTATTAGTCTGAGTATGAAAGTGTATTTATTTAATAAATAAAATATATCAATTATCGTTGGATTTGTATGAATCGGTATCCAAGAAATTTCTAAAAATTTTATGTCTATTTCTTCCGTGAACTCTTAAGTTATGGAATAAACTCCCTTCCTAGGTCTTTCCAATGGAAATGAGGAGAAAAAAGGTGTGAAGAAGTTTGTACAAGGTCGGTAACACATAAGTGGTGAAAGGTGCTGCAAGTGTTTATGAGCAACGGCAATTGCTTACCATCAGGAAGGCCATATGCTTGTTTTCCGCCTTATTGGTATAAAAAAATAAGACGAAGTCGATGTGGTGCTGATACATTAACTTTTAATATCACATCTAAAATATCAGGCAGTTTTGACAACTTTCGAAGTCGTCTCATGAAAATTTAAAATTATTATTTTGTTTAAATTTTTTTATACAGCGTCGGGAGACATACAAGCACACATCCCAACTTGTGTAAAGTGGATACCGTAGCCTATGAACGCTTGCATTAAGTATCACTCACGCGATGCCTCCTCTGCTGCTAACACAGCAAAACTCCTTAGGAGCTAACTGGTGACTTCACACGCAAGAACAACAACCCTCTAGTCTAGAACGTTGTTATTTGGCTGCGATTTTATATGAGGTGGACGTACTTCCCCAGACGGGCTGCTTTGATCCCTCTCTAAAAACATCCAGATCAAGACAAACAGACATGTTCATGCTCACAAATGTTTGTCCTGTGTGGGAATCGAACCCAAGAGCGTCAGTGTCAAAGTCGTATCATTCGCCACTGTGCCACCGAGCTCGTCAAAATGTAGGAACCGAGGAAGGCCAAGACTTACCTACCATGACCAAATTGATCGTGTTTTATCACTAGGTGATGTCAGGAGCCTTAGAAACCGGCGAGCGTGCATGAGAAGAGTAGTGAGTGCTAAAGAAGCGAGTGAGGTGTATAAGATTCGAATCATGTGGTGCTCGGTTGTCTCTGCCTGCTCCGCAAGGGATTTGGCATGAAGTTATAGATAATTACAGAAAAATGTATACACACAGAGATATAACTAAGCATAAAGTTGAACAGCTATAAACACTGGCACTGGCACACAAAGCACAGAATTTCTTATGACCTTACTCCCTAGGAGAAAAATATTGTTTAGCCTAGGTCTTTGTAACTAGGCCTTCTATAAGGGAGCCGTACCTCAGTCTTTAGAAAGTGCATCGTGCAGCGTGCACCACATGCAGTTAGTGGCTTGGCTTTAACGCTGACGGTGAGCCACAAACACTATGTAAGCTTTTAGCGTTGCACTCACTACGGATTGGCTTAAGTGCCATTTAAAAAGCGACAAGGAAATTGTTATTTTAGGTTAAAAGCGATGAAAGTTTCTTTATACTATGTAACTATTCACTTTGTAATAAAAAAAATATATTTTTATTGCTCTTATAGCCTTTTTAGTATTCCGTGCAAAAAGATAAGGTCGACCTCACCCGTCAGTTTGTAACCTTTATCCTCGAACTTTGGATAGTGAAGACACCGAACTGATGAAGGTTTAAGTAAATTCAAGTATTACAAGAATAATATCTCTCATATAATTTAAATATTTATTACATATATGATTTGAAAAAAGGCCTATATTGACAAGTTTCTATTGACATTTCTTCTCCGCTAAAAAGCTGGTAGATTAAAAAAGAGAAATCAACACTTTGAAAAATTAATAAGATATAATATTGAGAATGCAAGACGTGTCTAATTGCCCGTGAGAGGCTAATGGCAAATAACGAATTTTTTATCTTATTTTAATTTTTTTTCTAAGTATTACAGTTTTAGGAAACATCAAAAATCTTTATTAAAACTTAAATGTTAAACAAATTTAAATGTTCTTCACAGCGTTATCCCTTTTCCTAATCCATTAGGATTCGGATCATCCATTAGGATTGGAATAGATCCGCTACCTAAGCCTAGGGATTTGGCGAAGACATTGATTCTTTACACGGAGCTACTGCCTTCAGACCTCTACATCGCAGAGGGAAATCTCGACCTTTCTTAGTGTAGGTCACATATCTTTCGAAATATCTATATATCTTGTACGAGGAGAGCCCCCCAATAGATGGAGTGACGATCTGTAGGAAGTCGATGGATGCAGGTGGTTCAGGATCGAGGCTGTATAAAGAGGAGGACTGTGTTCAGCAGTGAACTAATACAAGCTGAAATGATGACGATGATGAATGCTCATAACGACCAATGGTTAAGGTCTCGTTTTTCTGGCGACGAGGAGAGCTACTACATATAATGAATTAGCTCTAGCCTATGATTTCTTTCAATTGATTCCATTGTTGTATATTATATTCTATTATTGTGTGTAAATTGTATTACAATACAATACAATATTCTTTATTGCACCTCATAAAACAATAAAATACACGAAATTTACTTAAACTAAAGTACATACGGCGGTCTTATAGCATAGCAATCTCTTCCAGATAACCTTAGGGTACAAGAAAATAAAAAATAAATCTACTCGTAGCAGTTAGGTGGCGCAGTATAAACTAAAAAACATACAAAAGATTGCTTAGAAAAACAACAACAGTATATAATTATATATCTCAATATAAGTATATATCATTACTTATATGTGTATATATATATACTATATGCATACAAATATACATTCATACACATATATATTAATTCACTTAAACAATGTTATATAGCATTGACAAACAGAATTACCAAAGGAACCGAATTAATACAGGATGAAAGAAAGATAGTGTGAACTCAATGTTTAAAACTGAATTCTTTCTGCGTTTTGAATGGTTAATGGCAGAGTATTGCAGAGCTGCACAGCTGGCACCAAAAAAGATTTTGCGTAATTATGTTGATATTGTTGATTGTAGGCACTTGGTGGGATTTTGAAGACATCGCGTTAATCTTAATTCTTGCACTTGTACACATTCCACTTCACAATTTTATCAAGGTATTTTATAAAATTTTATTAAATACCTTGATAATGCCGTAAAGGCGAAATCGGTCGGTAAAAATAATTAATAAATAAAATTGTGAAGTGGAATCTGTACAACTGCAAGGATTAACATTAACGAGATTTTGCGTAATAAATGAGTGTGATGGCGTTTTAAGACGGAGGACGGATGTATTATTATTTTCCAATGTAAAAGATTATACTAGCCCTCGATTGGACTTTCTTCGAACCTTATGTTTGGATGGATATGATATCTGGATACTTCTTCTTCTTAGGTTAATCCCATTTCCTAATCCATTACTTAGATTGGCAGGGCCGCTTCCTAAGCCTAGGAATTTGACGAAGATTCTTATTTTTACATGGAGCGATTATCCAGACTTCAACGACCCAGAAGGAAAAGCGGACCTTTCTTAAGGTTAGGTTAGGTTATCGAAAGACTTCTGTAATGTAATGTGTCTTCTGTAATGAGTATTTCGATAATGTGTGTATGTAATTGGTCGTGTTGGTTTCCATACAATTTTCCTTCACCGCCGGACAAGTGGTAATTACAACGTACATAAAATAATAAATAAATAAAATTGTGAAGTGGAATCTGTACAACTGCAAGGATTAACATTAACGAGATTTTGCGTAATAAATGAGCGTGATGGCGTTTTAAGACGGAGGACGGATGTATTATTATTTTCCAATGTAAAAGATTATACTAGCCCTCGATTGGGCTTTCTTCGAACCTTATGTTTGGATGGATATGATATCTAGATAATTCTTCTTCTTAGGTTAATCCCATTTCCTAATCCATTACTTGGATTGGCAGGGCCCGCTTCCTAAGCCTAAGAATTTGGCGAAGATACTTATTTTTATATGGAGCGATTATCCAGACCTCAACAACCCAGAAGGAAAAGCGGACCTTTCTTAAGGTTAGGTTAGGTTATCGAAAGACTTCTGTAATGTAATGTGTCTTCCGTAATGAGTATTTCGATAATGTGTGTATGTAATTGGTCGTGTTGGTGTCCATACAATTTTCCTTCTCAACGGACAAGTGGTAATTACAACGTACATACATACATATCGTCACGCCTGTTTCTCACTGGGGTAGGCAGAGACTGTTCGCCAGGTGCACTGATCCAAATACACATCTCTCGCCTATTACTCACTCATCAACCTCTTCTCGGTTTCAGATGCTTTTGATTTGATAATTTTCCTGTACCCTAAGGTTATCTGGAAGAGATTTCTATGCTGTACTTTAATTTAAGTAAATTTAGCGTATTTTATTGTTTTATGTGGTGTAATAAAGAATTAACACAATTTTAGTGGTACAGTATTCAAACCAGGAACCAGTTAAAAATAGGCCGGTTTTTATCCTGGGTTTTTTTTTTCGTGCACCCCTGCCATCTGCAAGGTTCTTTAATATTATTACATAAGTCATAAACTTATGTAATATTATTCAACTTAACACATTCATACATAATATTCCATTTCATACCACAATTCATTCTTTCATTCATCATCTTTCAGTTTTATGCCCATTTCTAAACGCCGGTGAAACGTTTATACCTATTGCCAAGCTTCCCTCCCCATACTGCGTCAGTCCAGCCACGGGCGACAGCCAGCTTCACAGCTCCACCTAGCCACCGCGACCCCATCGACTATACACACTGGGTTATCACCGTTCATTAGCATGAATAGCAATTATTATTCTGAAGGACAATTTGTGAACGTATAAATCATGTATCAAGTCTCATGAACAAGTGAGAAGCACCTTGAATAACAAGGTCGCAGCCAAGTAGGCAGTAAATTGCAAGCCATTGACCTACCATTGATTGATGACTGTAGTTTACAATACAACAGCTCGTTAAAAAGAGTGCTGAAACATCTTTAATATATAAGCCCGACGGCGGAATGTTCTAGTGATGGCTACTTTAGCAACAAAGCTAGTGTTTTTTTTTATACTACGTCGGGAGGCATACAAGCATACGGCCCACCTGATGTAAAGCGGGTACTGTAGCCTATTAATCCTTGTAATATATTAAGTATTACTCGCGCGATGCCTCCTCTGCTGCTTACACAGTAACTCCTTGGTAGCTTACTGCTGACCTCACTCACACGTAAGAACACAACAACCCTCTAGGGAGTTGTTATTTGGCTGCGGTTTTCTGTGAGGTGGAGGTATTTCCCCAGACTTACTTGCTTTGATGCACCCTACCTCTTTTAAAACATACAGACCAAGACAAACAGATGTGTACATGCACACAAATGTTTGCCTTGTGTGGGAATCGAACCCACGAGCGTTAGTGTCAAAGTCGCGTCATTCACGACTGAGCCACCGAGCAAGTCAAAACTGATTACTGGTTTACACTGAACTGTTCTGGTTTACGACGAAACAGATATACTATGAGAAAGTAGTAGGATGTAGGAAATGAGGAAGATCAAGACAAAATTGGTCGAGTTTTATTAGAAGGTAGGAGCCCTAAAAACCGGCATGTTAAGAGCTGTGAATGTTAAAGAAGTGAGCGCGGTATGTAAGGATCATGTCTTGTGGCGCTCAGTTCTCTCTGTCTACCACGCTAAGAACCTGACGTGAAGATATAAATAGACAGATATATGCCTTCATAAAAAAAAGACAATCACGTATATTTATCAGTTGTCTAGTACCCATGAGCAATGTGCAAATGCAATTGGTACATCGCCTTACTAAGACTGATAAATTTTCAGGAACACCGTTCCTATGTGAAATCTATATGTTTGCCTGTGTGTGTCTGTCGCTTTTTTTCCAATATTCTAATTTTGACATCAGATTCGGATTCCGCTTAAAAAGTAGAATAGGAATGTTCAGGAACACCGTTCCTATCTCAAGGAACATGGCCAAAATGGCCTACAAATTAAAAAGAAAATTTGAATTGTTATATAATTGACGAGCCAGGTGGTCCTCTGGCAATGCAAGCTTGCGCATTCCCAACTGGTTTGTTGTAAATTGTATTCCATTCTATAATAAATTACCTGAAACAGTTCTGTCCTATCCTGACAATGTCTTCAAAACGTACATCAAAAATCGTACTCTTTGTAAAAGGAGTTATTTATTATAGAATCTATAAATTTTAACTGACAAAGACGTTTCGAAATGATTCCACCCATGAATTAGTAATTTCTTTTGACACCTGTTACGTATCACCATTATTATTATACTGTTATACTCACATAGATTTATTGTACTAGTAATTGAGAAAGACCTTCTACGATCTGTTACAAAAATCAATATCAGTATACATAAAACTTATTAGTAAGGGTTGAAACCGTGTTCGATCCTATACATTCCTATACGGTCCTATACATACAAGGCATTGAATAGGACCCAATAAGTTTGCACCACAATGTAACTAACCCGGGTTACCAAAAGTTACCTCTTAAATTAATAAACTAACTTAAGGACGAGTTACACGGAAACAACAACATTTTATATGCAAGTAAGATAATGGTCACTAATTTATGTATGATACTACATTGCTTGGAGTACCTTGTAAACATCTACTTTATATTTAGACGAACTCGGTTGTGCAGTGGTTATAGTAACACTACTTTGACACCAACGCCCGTGGGTTTGATCCTAATACAGAATGTTTGACTCGGTCTGAGTGTTTTTAGGAGATGTAGGCATCAAAGCAGCTTGTTTGGGGAAGTATCTCCACCTGACAGAAAACCGTGCCCGAATAACAACTCCAGTGTCACCAGTAAGCTCCTAAGGAGTTGTTGTGTTAGGAGCGAAGGTGGCATCACGCGCGGGATACTTAATGTATTGCAAGCGTTTATAGGCTACGGTAACCGCTTTACATCAGGTGTGGCGTGTACTTCTATGCCTCCCGACGTTGTATGAAAAAAATGTACTAACGTCCAAAAATTATTTCATAGGGAAAAATATTCAACTAGCGACCCGCCCCGAGTTCGCACGAATGCAATTAATTCATAAAGGAAGACAATATTTTTATTTATCTTATTATATTTAAGTATAAGTATATACCCAAACCGCACAGACGCGCGGATTAGGGCATCCCCCGGAGGCGACGCGCACCGATCCGCCCCCGTCGGTGCGAAATCTAGGACATGCGGCGGTGGGGGGCGCCACCCACCATGCAACGCCCATCCCGGCGGGTCGAGGAGAGCTGAGTGTCGTATAGGCACATGGAATGTGAGATGTGGTCTAAAAGATAAGACGAATGAGTTGATAGATATAATGAACGTGAGATGCCTAGATACTTTGTGTGTGTCAGAGACCAAGCGAAAGGGAAGCGACACCGAAGATCTGCCCGGTGGCATGATGGCCCTGTGGTCCGGGGTGCACCAGGACGTTCATGCCAGCGCTGGCGTAGGTGTCGTGCTTTCATCTCGCTTGGCCGCTGGTGTGAAAGATTACGATTTAGTAGGTCCAAGACTTCTCTGGGTTAAGATAATACTGGGGATTACGCGAGTGTTTTTGCAGCATATGCTCCTGTGAGCTCTGCTGATCCCCAGGAGCTCGAGAAGTTTTAGGAGACTGTAAGGGGTATTCTGGATTTGGCCGAAGCGAATGAACGGATAATTATGTGTGGTGATCTGAATGGATGGGTTGGGACCAAGCGAAGCAGTTATGAGGCTGTGCTTGGTCCATACGGAGATAAGAGAGTGAACGATGCTGCTAAGTTACTTTTAGACGTATGTATGGAACGAAACCTCCTTGTGTCGAACACGCTCTTCCATCACAAGGATATTCACACTTACACGTGGAGACGGAATGAACAGAAAAGTGTGATTGATTTGACTTTGATAGATGGACGTCTCCGAAAGTTGTTAATGGATACAAGAGCCTTCAGAGGTCCCACTCTTGAAACGGATCACTATCTGGTGATAAGCCGATTTGTGGGCCTTTTCAGGAAGTGGAGGCACTGGCGAGTGCGTATTCCTTTCGGAGACCATGAAAGAATAAGAAGTGAAAAATTGGAAGATGAAAGTGTGAGGAGTACGTATGTAGGTCTAGTCAGTGAAAGACTTGCGAACGCGAGTCTTTCCGTCTCAGATGTAGACGAATGTTGGAAAGTTCTGAAAGAAAGTATGGTGGACAGTGCGAAAGAAGCATGTGGATGCGCAAAGAGACGTAGAACACTGAGAGGAGATGCCTGGTGGGATGCGGAGGTTCAATCCTCCGTGGAAAAAAAGAGGAAAGCGTGGCTGGATTACGTATCATCTTTGCACCAGAGTGATGGTATGAAAGAAATGAAGAAAGAAATATACCGTCGATGCAAGAATGACTCCAAAGCTTTAGTGAAAGAGAAGCGTGAAAGACTACATATGATTGAGGAAGAGAAGCTGACGAAGAACTTCGAGGCAAATACCAAACTCTTCTGGAGAGAGGTACAGAAGTCTCGAAGTGGTTCGTCAGCATCCAGAATGGATAAGATAAGATGTAGAGCTGGTGGCATTCTTGCTAACACTCAGGAAGTGTTAGAACGGTGGAGTGAATATTTTAGAGAAATGTATGATTATGTCCATGACGCTGGCATTGTGAATGAGTCTGTGATTGACTCGGCAGTGCCAGCGTACCATGAAGACATTACTATGGATGAGATTGAATGGTCGATACGAAGTTTGAAAGATGGAAAGTCAGCGGGAATCGATATGGTAACAGCTGAGATGATCAAGCTAGGTGGTACCTGCGTTAGGGACGCCTTCTGGTTTTTGAGCAAATTATGCTGGAGGGTTCTCCAAGGGCTCACGTATGGACTGCGCCAACTATAGGGCCATCAGTTTGATCAGTTTAGCAGCTAAAGTGTATGGAAAAATCATTGAAAGGAGAATGAGGGTGAAATCCGATGGAATGCTTTGGGAAGCACAGGGTGGATTTCGAAGCGGCAGAGGATGTACGGATCAAGTTTTTTCACTCCGCAACATCGTAGAGAAGCATCTGGCTTTGGACCAGAAGGTTTTCTGCGGTTTTGTGGACTTTGAGAAAGCATTTGATAGAGTCGTGCGAAAGAATCTCTGGAACATTTTGCCCGGATATGGGGTTGACGGTGACCTACTCCGTGCTGTGCAATCCACTTATGAGGATTGTACAGCATGTGTGCGGGTGGACGGCAGCTTGTCGCCCTGGTTTGATGTCAACATTGGTGTCAGACAGGGATGCGTGCTGTCGGCTTGGCTGTTCATCCTGTATCTGGACAGTTGTCTTCAGAGAATAAGAAATATGAATGTGGGAATGCGAATGGGTGACTCAGTGGTCAACTGCCTGCTTTATGCAGACGATGCGGCATTAATAGCAGAATCACCATCCGAACTGCAAACACTAGTAACAACATACAACAATGAAAGATGATTGTATGAAGAAAGGCTTACAATTGAATGCGAAGAAAACCAAGATAATGGTATTTGAAAGAGAGACAACCAGAACGAACACTAGGATTATGATTGATGATGTAGTGTTGGAGCAAGTGAATGAGATTGTATATCTTGGAAGTGCTTTTAGCAGCAATGGAAGGTACACCGCTGATGTGGAGAGACGAGTGAGTGCCGGGAATAGGGTGAATGGAGCGTTGGGTAAATTTCTAGGCAGCCGAAATCTAAGCCAGAAGGCACAGCTCGCTGTACACAACGCGGTGCTAATTCCAACGCTAACTTATGGAAGTGAGAGCTGGGTATGGCAGAGAGAGCATGAAAGTAGAATAAATGCGGTCGAGATGCGATCATTGCGCAAAATTTGGGGCATAACGCTTGCTGACCGCGTTCGTAATGAAGACGTGAAAGAAAGAGTTGGTCTAAAAGAGAGTGTCGGTGTTAAGATAAGAAAGGGCATGCTCCGTTGGTTCGGACATGTAGAAAGAATGCGGTACGAAAGAATGACGAAACAGATATACAATGCAAAAGTGGAAGGATGTAGGAGCCGAGGAAGGCCGAGACTAACCTACCATGACCAAATTGGTCGTGTTTTATCAGAAGGTGATGTCAGAAGCCCCAGGAACGGGCGAGCGTGCATGAAAAGAGCTATGAATGTCACAGAAGCGAGTGAAGTATGCAAGGACCGCGTCTTATGGCGCTCGGTTCTCTCTGCCTACCCCGCAAGGGACTTGGCGTGAAGATATACATACATACATACATAAATATAATCTTCAAAACTTTAGTAGGTCAGTTGCGAGTGTCCCGCACCCTTTGCTTAAAAAACGTATTATGACACTAATGATTTATTTGTAATGAATAAATATTGTACGGAAGTACAATTGGCGGCCTTGTCTGTAATACAATTTCTTTCGGGCAAAATAATGAAGTGAAAACTCTATACTCACCGTTTACTTAAGTAAAGCTGAATTGGGAATCACCTTCTGTTTGAAAGTCAGCATAGACCCTAAGAAGCATCGCATAAATCAAATAGATACAGAAAACAGTTGTGCCACTATAGCAATCCTCTTATTGTGTTGTTACTAAATAGTCGATATAATCGACTTCATATAATTCGACTTATCTAGAGGCCACGCGGCTACCGGAGAAAATCCCGTGACCGTTGTAGCCTCACACGTTCTCACTGTTCCAAGCCAATTACATGACACATCATAGGATTTGTTATTTTGCCATACAAACTTTTGGAATAACTTCAGTGATAGCTCAATCAAGTAGGGAAAACCGTTATTTTCGTTAACTGCAGTAACATATCGACAGTTATGCGTCAAACTATTGCACGAACAATACAAAAGGGAAAAAAAAACAAATTTTATTTATTTTTTATTTATTTATTTCATTTGGAAAACTTACAACTTTATAATGTAAAAAAATGAATAAAAACCAATATGAGTAACTAAAAGTCAATTACAAGTTTTCACCGATAGATGTAAATAGGTCTTGATAAACTAGGCTATAAAATGTGATAAATTTAAGATCATTATCTCTGTCCACAAATATTTAAAAATGACACAAAAATGGCGTAATAAAAAATATATGACTTAATTGAAAAATATTTGCAATGAATCTGATAAGCAGTATGATGAGGTTAATATCTATAATATGGATATCGTCTTATGGCGCTCGGTTCTCTCTGCCTACCCCGCAAGGGACTTGGCGTGAAGATATACATACATACAATATCTATAATAAATGTATGAAATGATAGTGATATCAGTGATAGCTTTAATTTTCTTTTTGTATAATTCAACTTATTCCAACTTAACTTTCATCATCATTACTACCTCAAGTCTTTAAACTTTAACATATTTGTATTATTGCCTATTATATGTAATGAAATATTTAACATATATAATATATCTCTCAAAAGATCTGTGTCCTCAGACCTGCAATATAACATTAAACTAACATAAAACATAGTTTCGACCATTAGTCACTAAAGTGATGTTACAAACTGACTCACAAATAACACTACTCATAAATATCCATAAAAGAAAATGTATTAGATTCCATAACAGAAAGCCCAAAAATAAATACTTAGTAATATTTTAAACGAACCGTTGTCTGAATCTAAGCTACAAGTTAACTTATAGTGTACGTTCGTTCTGCATTTAGGTGATATTTTTAGGACTTAGAATCAATGCTCATGGAAACGACTCGAAAATAAGCTGTATAAGAAAGCAAAACGTTTGCTTACGCTCTGTGGCAATTGACTACATAAGTAAAGATTAATTTGACTTATGGGTTACGATAGATAAGATAAAATATAGTATATTTTTATGCAGTAGTTTCGTATACATATATTTGTATAAACAAGCCTGTAAGTAAGATTAAAATCTTGGTTGTAAAGATCTGACTACAGTCACTCCGTGTAAATCCATCTCTATTTTCACGGACTCCGCCAATCCTAATGGATTATGAAACGGGATGACGCTAATAGTTATTACTCCACATCCACTGCTTAAAAAAACTGACTGTCATACTATATGTTGTGTTTTTGTAAAAACTCATTCATTTTGTATGAATAAAGAGATGCTCATTTAAATCAAAAATCATAGCAATACCCACCAAAAATATTGTTGCTCAATATGCAGGCTCAATATTAGTATAGAAATGCAATTGTTATCATAACTGTATACGAATTTTTGACAAACTATCATAATCATTCAAGGATCCAGTGAAACAATCCAAATTAGAATTGATTAATTTTTATTCCGTTAGAGAGCTCCTTGATACCGAGATTGATACAATGACCTGATTCTGACTATTGTTATATATATATCAGCTCAGCATAGTGGATCCTCTTCACCTGATGATAAGCGAAAAGAGGAGCCCAAATTGCAGTGGCAAGTGACAAAAGACTACAGTCTTCTGTCAGTTGACGCTACCATGCTAGCCCGCAAGGTGATTCTTCACGCTTCGTTTCAAGGTTCCCATGTTGCAGGAAGGAGGAAACACGTGTGCAGGCAAGGTGTTCCACTGTGGTACGGCAGAGATGGGAGTTGCCGAATGTTTTAGTACGTGAATAGATGTTCTAATCAGTGGATTAAGTTTTCTTGGCATTAAACTCAACAGTTCATCGGATTTTACTCTGATTCTCCTTTCAATCACCTTTCCATATACTTTTGCTGCTAAATTGATGACCCTATAGCTGGCGCAGTCCATGCGTGAATATGGACACGATGACTGCGCGTCCATTGGGACCCTTCGAGTTCTCCAGCATAGATTGCTTAAGGATCAGAAGCCGTCCCGTACGTAAGTGCCACCTGGTTCGATCATCTTAGCTGTTATCAGATCAATTGCCGCTGATTTTCCATTTTTCAAGCCTCGTATCGATCATTCGATCTCATCCACAGTTAGGCCCTCGTCGGACGCCGTCAACGTGGAATAAACATCAGACTCACTCTCATTGTCAGCGTCCGAGGTATACTCATACATTTCCTTAAAATATTCACTCCACCGTTCTAACACTTCCTGAGTATTCGCAAGAATGACACCAGCTTTAGACTTATTTTATCCATCCTGGATGCCGACGAACCACTCGGAGACTTCTTTACCTCTCTCCAAAAGAGTTTGGTATTTGCCTCGAAGTTTTTCGTCAGCCTCTCCTCCTCATTCATAATTTGTCTTTCACGCTTCTCTTTCACACTCACTCTTTCTGCCTTGGTTTCATTCTTGCATAGACGGTACATTTCTTTCTTGTTAATAATGTATTTATTATAACAAAATATTGAAGCGGGTGTAGGTACTTGAAGTTAGCGCAGACCGAATAATACAATAGACAAATAAAACCACTGCCCTGTTTGATTCACGTTCTTAAATGCTGTGCCGGCGGTAGGGGAGGCCCGGCCGGTGCGGAATCTGGCTTCGGCGTGCTTCGCTGGTGATAGTGTGCAAGCAGGATGGCGTTCCTGGATACGATGATACAGTAGTTGCATACGATAATTGCAGAGGAGACGTGAACCCCAGTTTTGGGGCTAAACACAATTTGAAATAATATATTTCGTTTAAAGTTACAGTAGGCACCACCCTTACTCATCCCACTGCAGGAATACGGGTCTCCCTTCAATCGAAGGGGTTTAGAGCATACCCCATCACGCTGCTCATATGCGGATTGGCGGAGAATAACACGCGCAATGACGCCATCGAGCTCTCCCAGTAGTAGGCAGCACTGTTATTATTTAAAACCCAAGCACAGTGACCAACCTTAACGGCAGTTAGCAAGGAATGGTATATCGCTTTCGTGCTGCACAGCTCATTCGAAAATCGTTCGTTCTTGTACTCATGGTCACGCGTAAGTCTTGTGATTGAGAAACAAGTGATATTACGAGATTTTGCTACAGTGTTAAATTAATGGTTGTGTAAATATTTTTTTTATATTTTTTATATTTCTTAGACTATTCATTATTTTACATGGTAAATATGTATGTAGATAGTTTTGTGTTTCAGTATTATTTAATATAACGTAACCGTTATAGCAACGCACGAGCAATACTTCCTACATTACAAGCGTTTCTAGGCTACGGTAACGGTACGGTGGGGTGTATGCTTGTATGCATCCTGACTTAGCATAAATAAAGATCTATGAATATTAAAGAAGCGAGTGCGGTGTATTAGGATCGCGACTTGATGCGATCGTTTCTCTCTGCCCACCCCACAAGAAAACTGGCTGGATAGATAGATACGCAACACTGATTATATCTCACCCTTCAAGTTCGTAAAAGGATCAAAGACTTACTAAGTACCAATGATAAAATGGTGACTGCCGTCATTTGATAAAGGTATTTGAGTTGATATTCAACTTTGTCTGACTTAAAACATGTAAATTTTGTTTTCAACAAATTGACGTGAGCCAATCAATTTCTTTTTCTTCCAAAAAAAAAAAGCGCGGGTGATAGTTGATGTACTGCAAGCGTTCAAAGCCGCTTTATACCATGTAGGCAGTATGCTTGTATGCCTCCCGAAATTGTATAAAAAAAAAATATGTAATGCAGTTTGCACATCGCTGGTGATGATTGGAGTGAGTGCTGGTTACGTGCAGCAGGAAGACAGGATTATTAAACAGATATACGACGCGAAAGTTGAAGGATGGAAATGCTGAGGAAGGCTATGACTTACCTACCAAGATGGATTTGATCGTGTTTTAGATGAATAGAGCCCTAGAAACTGGCGAGCGTCCATGAGGAGAGATACGAATATTAAAGAGGCAAGTGATGTGTCCAAGAACCGCGTTATGTAGCGCTCAGTACTCCCTGCCTACCCCGCAAGGGATTTAGCGTGAAGTTATAGATAGATTAGCAATAAATTCTAAATATCAATATATCTATAACTTCATTATCAACACACACATACACAATCATCCCTCACATACCTTCTCTTCACTTCACACACAAAACAATTTCAAAATATTCACGCACGCACACATACTTATGAAATCCACTAACACACACACGAGCACGCTCGCGCGTATGCGACAAGCATATACACGATGCAAGTAATCAAATATTAAAGCACTAATCTATCTATCTAAAATTAAAGCACTTTTGTTTTAATTATCTCTATATAGATCTTTTGAATTCTAAGACGGACTAGCATCTCCTAACACAGGTTACACACACAGCCACAACTTAATGTAATTACATAAAAGATTCCGAATAAAAAAAAATCTATATTTATTTCTTTTTTTAGGTTGTAAACAATTTGTACCAAAACTACTCGTAGTTCGTGACTTGGAATAAATACGCGGTAGCTTACCGATTATAGAAGCCATGTGCGAAGCTAGTATGTTCTAATAGCAGTGTGGCTTACAACAGGAAATGGAAAGTGACGCGTGAGCTTTTCGTATATTCCAGGCTGAAAAATGTTTTCTTGCGATGGTTTGTAGGTTAATGTGTAAGCTTAATGGTTCCCATTATGTTTACGTTTTGTATGTTTTGAAATCTAGTGTAATAGTCATGGATCTTAATTATAGTTCTGCCCTTGCCTGACAATACCTTAAAAAGGTAAAAATACTATTTACAAAAAGATTTATTATAGAGTTCATGAATATAGGTTAAAGTCTGAAAATGATTCAACACATGCAATCGTACATCATAATTTTCATTGTTTGCTGTCACAATTATTGTGTTATCTAATGGTCGATTTTAAAAAGATCACTAATGTACTCGTATACCTATTAGCAAGTTTCTTTCAACATTACGTTGCTAAACGTCACTTCGCCAGTGCTGGTAAATCAAATAATAGGATACTTAATACTAATAAATTACTCTTTACAGCAATGCATGGAGCCCTCGAAACCGGTGAGTGTGCATGAAAAGAGATATGAATAAATAAATAAAATAAATAAATATTGTCGAATAAATTATACAGCGTCATCTAGTATATTAGACAAACATTTGTGCGCATGAACATGTCTCTTTGTCTTGGTCTGGGTGTTTTTAAGAGAGGTAGGGCGCATCAAAGTAGCCCGTCTGGGGAAGTACCTCCACCACACAGAAAACCGCGGCCAAATAACTCCCTGGAGGGTTGTTGTGTTACTGCGTGTAAGTGAGGTCACCAGTATGGAAATACCGTGTTAGCAGCAGCGGTAGCATCACGCGAGTGATTCTTAATGTGTTCCCCGTCTTCATAGACTACGGTAACCATTTTACATCAGGTGATCCGTAAGCCTGAATTCCTCCCCACGTTGTATAAAAAAAGACATAAATAAAATATAGGTAACTTTGTAGTACAAATGAAGTATATTGGATTTATCTACGATGAGCTCGGTGGCGCAGTGGTGAAACGCGTTGTTACTCTACTTTGACACCAACGCTCGTGGGTTCGATTCCCACACAGTACAAACGTTTGTGTGCATGAACATGTCTGTTTGTCTTGGTCTGGGTATTTTCTATATATTTTCTATATGATAAGTAAGTATTTACAAAAAAAAAATGTATTTACGTATGTTTATCAGTTGTCTAATACCCATAACACAAGCTTCGCTTACTTTGGGGCTAGATGGCGCTGTGTTATTTGTCCGACAATATTTTTTTATATATTTTTTATCTATCTACTATTAACCCTTCGAAACCCGGGTGGTCGAATACGACCGCGAAATGTATGGGAAAACGTATATAACGGGTTCTGACTGCTCAACCAAGAATTCTTGCCAAAGCCCATCATAAGCCTGGTAGATTTAAAATTATTATATAAAACAAAAATCTCCTCATAAGCCTTTTAAAAAAAACTTTCTTTTGCCGTTACTGCACTTGGAGACCCCATAAATTAACTGCAAACTTATTTAATACTTTTTTACAAAGTTAAGACGAAAGGACAGTATAACTGTCGTTTTAGCAGTTTCGCATAAAACTTTCTCTATAAATTTAAAAGTTGAGTAGGTGATGTAAAAATGCATTATTTCTTTGATAAATGTCCTGTTTGATAGTCATATTTATTCACTATACTGCGTCCATTTTATCAAGCTACTTTTGACAGATCACTCTATCTCTTTCGGGTTGGAGAGATACGTAACACTTGACAGTTACCTGTCTCTTTCTGACTATATATATAACTGTAGTTATAAGTTATTGTATATACTACGTCGGGAGGCATACAAACATACGGCCCACCTGACCGTAGCCTATTAACGCTTGTGTTATATTAATTATGCTCGCGCGATGCCTCCTCTACTGCTTACACAGCAACTCCTTGGGAGATTACGAAGCTTAAAACTTAGCGAGCTTACTTATGTCAAAGTCGCGTTATTCGCGACTGAGCCACCGAACTCGTCATGGACAGTGTATAGTGTAGTAGAAAGTAATAGTAAATTGTAGATCGATAGATGTACTAAGAAATTATTTTTTAAATACGTCCACCCAAATTTCTGATTCAAATCCTGCCATATATGACTATCTATATCCATCTATAACTTCACGCCAAATCCCTTACGGGGTAGGCAGAGAGAACCGATCGTCACGTGACTCGATCCT
This sequence comes from Pyralis farinalis, assembly GCA_947507595.1. Taxonomy (NCBI): domain Eukaryota; kingdom Metazoa; phylum Arthropoda; class Insecta; order Lepidoptera; family Pyralidae; genus Pyralis; species Pyralis farinalis. The sequence continues at coordinate 41,896,650 of OX382257.1, read as the reverse complement.
TACATAGCGCACTCGCTTCTTTAACATTCATTGCTCTTCTCATGCATGCTCGCCGGTTACTAGGGCTCCTGTCATCACCTTTTGCATTGTATGTCTGCTTCGTCATTCTTTCATCCAGCATTATTTCTACATATCCGAACCAACAGATGCCTATTCTTATTTGATCTCCGTCGCTATCTTTCAGACCAACTCTGTTTCTAACATCATCATTACGAATACGGTCTACAAGCGTTTCGCCACAAATTTTGCGCAACGCTCGCATTTCGACTGCGTTTATTCTACTTTCTTGCTCTCTCTGCCATACGCAGCTCTCGCTTCCATAAGTAAGCGTTGGGACCAGCACTGCATTGTGTATAACGAGCTGTGCCTTCTGACTCAAGTTTTTACTGCCAAGAAGTTTTCCTAACGCTCCTTTCACACTATTCCCAGCACTCACTCGTCTTCCGGTGTACCTTCCATCCCTGCTGAAAGCGCATTCAAGATATACAATCTCATCCACTTCATCATCAACCGTAATTAAGATCGAAGGTCCCCGGTTCGAGGTCTGGCCTGTAGCACTAAATTCATGTTTTCGGATTTTTCTCGTATTTGTAGTTATCATTTTCTCGGCGGTGAAGGGAAACATCGTGAGGAAACCGTCACACGAACACGTCAAAAAATATATTTTGAAAGACCTTTGTGATGATACCTAAAAAGATCTGGAGCGTTGTCGTGATCTTGCGAGTGAGTGAGGTCACCGGAGGTCTTAATACAAAATTTGATGAAAATTGTTGGAGCCGTTTTCGAGAAACACAAAAAATACTTATATACCTAGTCCGTCCATAAGTTCTGTTACAAATAAATATGCATTTATTTTTTTATGAAGTAGGTAATGTTAATAAAACTTATATGTATACATTTTATGGAAGTCTCAGTAAAAAAATAAAATTTATTAAATTTACCTATTCGAAATGCCACATTTGACTTTGATACGAGTACATGACTTTAATCTGTCTGGGCACAAATCTATAGATTTACACACTGTTTCCATGGTAAAATTAGCTACTGCTGGCTCCAGAGATTTCAGAGACACAATGGCGGTGTCGTTTCAAGCAGGCCATGTCCTGTAAAACTGACCATAATTTGTAGTCTAAGGGGTTCAAATCTATACGAGAGCCTGTCTTCAACTCGTATAAAATCCGGAACGTTGGTTTCCAGCCAGGCTTGGGTAGTTCGTGCATTGTAACCAGGTCCAGAGTACTGCTGGAAAGTACTCCACTCCACTCCACGGTACATTTTTAAAAACTGAATTGCTGAGAGGTTTCATAACATGATCCAAGACAGTCTCTTGTTACGCTTTGGCTGAAGTCTTCACTCCTTTTTCACAAAAATGAAGCTTTGTGACTCCTTGATAAAATCCCCCCCTCCACCAAGTTTCGGCGAATTCTGGCTTTAATAGCATTAACAGCCTTTGTAATAACAGTACGCGGTCACCCCGATCTTTTATGGTCTTCAACAGAGGAAGTGTTGGTATATCTGTCGATAGTACGATATATGGACGTGCGGCTGATACCAAGCTTTTAAAGTGTCTTGAATATGACCATCGGCTCCATATCCACTTTGAGCAATTCAATCACTGCAACCCTATTTTCTTTAGCACCCCATTTCATATTGTAATTTGATAATAAACACTACAAAAATATGTAAAACGGTGGGAAATCGAAAAAAGTTTTTGACATAATAAACGCGTTCCAAATTCAAAATAACTAAATAGTTGAAGAAAAAAAATTCTATGTAATAGTATTTATGGCCAGACTAGTTGAATATATAAGTATATTATAAGTATTTGAATAACTACCTTGAATATAGTCACAAACAAAATTTGAGAGACGTTTACCAACCAACTTCGCGGTGTCGATTTTAGATGTCGGTAGTTACATATTATAAGAATTTCTCGTTTAAATATATTCTTGTGTATATAATGTAACCATTTCACATCATGCATATCGTAAACTTCACCACGACGACGTATCTAAAATGGCTACTCATAGTATTATATAAACGCGAAAAAGCACTGTCTGTATACCAGTCGACCTTTGGGACAATTTGCCATCTAATTTACTGAACAAACCGTTATAAAATTTGGTACAGAAATTAGAAAATGGTTATTTACGATCGTGTCAATGATTTGCCTTTCGTGAATGATTACATCAGTAGTACCAGGATAGCAGAAATATACAGGAGATAGTAATAAGAGGACATCGCAGGTGCTGACAACTGAGAACAATGCTACAAGATCTCCAGACACATATGCCCCAAGTATCGTTAACATACTTAACATAAAAAGAGTTTAAATTGAAATTCCGTGATGTCATTGTAGTACAATATCAGGGTGTTATCAATGGCTGGCCCACGCCCACCCTACGGCATTAAGGGATGATTTGCGAAAATAAATGCGGCAGATATTTTTGTTCGTGACGCGTTCACAACTAATATTTCCTTTGGCTTCACTCACGTCTTTTAAAGGTCATGTGACAAACTTATCTAAACTAGTCAATAACAGCAAGCTGTGTAGGCAGAGCTGATATTTTTTAAATTTAAAAAATATTTAAATATTTTATTTTTAATTTTTTAATTTTTTTAAAATATATGGAACCCTGTACGACATCTAACGACGAGTGCTGTTACTTTTTCTGTTGATGGGAGTGCAGTGCAGACTCTGCACTGCAGAGTGGCCGGCCATACGTTTTCCCATATGTTTTTTTTTCTAATTGGAACGATTTTGGACCGTTCTTCCTCACCAACGAACATTTAAATTTCAAATTAAAGGATACAAAACTACAATATGTTAGCTATTAGTGTGTCGATTTTGGAGTTTCTCACTATTACCGTCTAAACGCTAGCTGGATGACATCAGTCTACCCCAAACGACAATTTTGAGGGTAATGTGGCTCCGCTGGCTATCGCAGCTCTGCCAACCAGCCACCGTAGCCCATTAATAATGATTGCAACGCAAACTTGTAACACTAAAGCGGAAGAACTATTGCAGCGTATTGGTAACCACAATCAGTCTCAAAACATACTATCAAACACATCGATAGTTATTTGCGTGCCTTTTGATGTAATGAAGGTTCATACAGAAACAGTATGCAAGTTGAGTATCCTACTCACTTTTTCTATGTACAAAAAATTGACGGGAACAACACCCCATTCTTAAGTAATTTGCATGCATTTGCATGAATACGAGTTGACTTAACCCTTCGATACCCGGGTGGTCGTATACGACCGCGAAATGTATGGGAAAACGTATATAACGGGTTCTGACTGCTCAATCTATAGAACTTATATGTATCTTACCACGATGCTCCACTGCAGTTTGGCGTAGACTAATCTAGTTAAGTCGCATATAGACTTAACTTAATGATAACATGACCTCCGAGGAATACCGGAGCCTGGGATAAATCAATTCTTATTTTAAAACGGCCATAGTTTAAGTTGAATGGTTTTTAGCTAAGTTCGTAGAAAACTGATTCAGTGGTTCCCGAGAGAAGGTTGAATGTCTGAGTGGTTTGATACATTTTCAGGTACACTGTTCCTATATGAAATCTATATGTTTGTCTGTGTGTGTCTGTGTTTGCGTGTGACTGTCGGTTTTTCCGAATATTCGAATTTTGACTTCAGATTCGGATTCAGCATAAAAAAGTAGAATAGGAATGTTCAGGAACACCGTTCCTATCTCTTAAGGAACACGGTCAACATGGCCGACAAGATTAAAAAAAAATTGAATTATTATATAATTGACGAGCCAGGTGTTCCTCTGGCAATGCAAGCTTGCGCATTCTCATATATCACAAAGATAGCCACGTGGTCAACTTTTGACGATTTGTTTGTTTATCACAGCCTATTGATGACAAGAATACTAGATAATGACGACTAGAAACCCCTAGGAAGCGGTGCATGCACATAAAAATTGTTTTAATGATAAAGCGAGCGAGATATGTGGAAGACGAGCTCGGTGGCGCAGTGGTGGAACGCGCTGTTACGCTACTTTGACACCAACGCTCGTGGGTTCGATTCCCACACAATACAAACATTTGTGTGCATGAACATGTCTGTTTGTCTTGGTCTGGGTATTTTCTATGTATAATAAGTATGTGTTTACAAAAAAAAATGTATTTACGTATGTTTATCAGTTGTCTAGTACCCATAACACAAGCTTCGCTTACTTTGGGGCTAGATGGCGCTGTGTAATTTGTCCGACAATATTTATTTATTTATTTATTTATGTAAGCATCGCGTCTTATTGCGCTATGTACTCTCTGCCTACCCTGGCGTGAATATTTATATAGATTGAGAACTTGATTGAGAAATGTTCCAGAAAAACCCTCCACATTGACACTTCGTGGAAGTATATCTTTGTGGAATCATACACTTATTGACCATTTCAGTTCAAATGTATGAGAACGAATATACTGTACATAGTTAGACTAGTCACCGTACTGCCATTCAGAAGATAATTCTAAAGCAAATTGATTTAATATATAATAATGAAACCGATTGCGCACCGAGGATTCCGTACCATCATTTGGAGTTTAAGTTAATCCGTTAACCAAATTTCATCAAATTCAGATAATCGGATCGAGCCTTATCGCTGAGAGTAAATAAACATACCGTGCCTTCGGTAGAATAAGGCGCAATTGCAAATTTAGCAATTTTACAGGAGAGACAGTTCAAATCTTGATATATAGACAATAATTACACATGAACGCTGTTCAGACGAGAGTCAACTTTTGTGTTCAGTAAGCTCCTAAGGAGTTGCTGTGTAGGCAGCAGAGGAGGCATCACGCGATTTATACTTAATATATTACAAGCGTTAATAGGCTACGGTAACTGCTTTCCATCAGGTGGGATGTATGCTTGTATGCCTCCCGCGGTTGTATAAAAAAAAACATTTTTTTTTAATTAAAGATTTTTTAATAGAGGTAGGGCACATTAAGCCAGCCCGTCTGGGGAAATACCTCCACCTCAACAGAAAACCGCAGCCAAATAATAACTCCCTAGAGAGTTGTTGTGTACCTGCGTGTGAATGAGGTCACCAGTAAGCTCCTAAGGAGTTGCTGTGTAAGCAGAGGAGGCATCGCGCGAGTAATACTTAATATATAAGGCTACGGTACCCGCTTTACATCAGGTGGGCCGTATGCTTGTATACCTCCTGACGTTGTATAAAAAAAAGACATGCATTATCCTAGGCATGAAGGAAATAAGGGATACCTATGGAAACCGATGAGTTTGATGTAACGTAGCAAATCAATTCATCGCTACGGGGTGGAGGGTAAAGTAGAACGTGCAGCTCTTATTGGCTAGCTCGCGGGTCACCATCGCGACACTAATCGGGTTATTGGTTAAAATATTTTCCCATTGGTCAGTATGCTCGAATGGCTCAGATATTTAGGCAATAAAACACAACGCTTTTGTGAGCGCGGTGCCATCATGAGCCGCCAAGTTTTTTTTTTTTTTATATAACGTCAAACAACCCATTTTTAGTCTCCTCGAATAGAGCACGTCAAACCAGGTAACGGTTAAGAGAACCTGAGAGTGTTAGGGAGCATAAAATAAGTCTGACTTGGTAAATCCTCCACCTCATAGAAAACCGTAGCCAAATAACAACTTCTTGGAGAGTTGCTATATTCCTACGAGTGAGTGGGTTACAGGAACCTGAAAAGTTCCTGTGGTGACATCAGGCACAACCCGATGCTTCCTGTAAAGCGTTCATAAGCAACTTCGTGCCAGGTGAGGCGTATGCATGTATGCCTAGGCAAGGTCACTTAGTCACGTGTACTGTCGACCTAGGATCACAAACAAATAAATCACTTATTTCAAGAGAGGTAGGGCACATCAAAGCAGCCCGTCTGGGGAAGTACCTCCACCTCACAGAAAACCGCGCTCAAAAAACAACTCCCTAGAGGGTTGTTGTGTTCCTGCGTGTGAGTGAGGTCACCAGTAAGCTCCCAAGGAGTTGCTGTGTAAGCAGCAGAGAAGGCATCGCGCGAGTGATAATTAATATATCACAAGCGTTAATAGGCTACGGTACCCGCTTTACATCAGATGGGCCGTATGCTTGTATGCCTCTCGACGTAGTATTAATTTAAAAAAAATACTTGTTTCCTCTACCTGAAAATTGTCTATTTGTTTTGATGTTTGTTATTAGGAAACAAGTAGAATGGAATTAATTCACGCTGAAATTGACTTCAAAACTACAGTCACACGGTGTTATTGTAGGAGAGATAGGCGTTATACCAAACAAGTTAGAACAATTTTGTCTCAATAATATATTTTGATTACTCCCCTTCTATGTTTGAAGGTCCGTCCGCCCGCAAACATAGAACGTTATTTTTGGTTAATATCAAAATCACGTAAAAATAACCGTCAGACTCTAAGTTCCTTCATTGTGTCGGTATTGCGAGCGTAAGCTGGGATATTATGCAGATATTTTTACGATAATAGAATTTCTTGCGAAGAATGCTTCTGAATATTCTCACAGTTCCTCGGTGTTGGATAATGAAATCATAAAATTATTATTTGCAGTAGCATAAGATATAAAGTAGCATGTAACACAGGCTAAAGACCACTTAGTTTATTTATCTTTTGATCGTCTATCTATCAAGTTTCCAATTCTTTTAATTATTTATAATTTATATTGACGAGCTCTGTGGGCAGTTGTTAGCAAAGATACTTTTTTTTGTGATTTTGACATTAGCCAAAACTAACTTCGATGTCTTCGAAAATAGAATGGCGAAAACCGAAACATGTTATTGAGACTAAAATTGTTACCATCTCCTATTAAAATAACAGCCTTTGACTGTGGTTTAGATACCAATTTTTGCATAAATTATTCATTATGTCACAAAGCAGGTTAGATCAATATGCATGTAATATTGACTTTCGCAAAATAATGCCTAAATCTATTAACTATATCTTCTTCTTTCCTCTACCTGTAAATTTTCTATTTATTTGCTTAATAAATAAGTTTAACTTAACTGCCATGATCAAATTACTCGTGTTTTATCGGAAGGTGATGTCAGAAGCCCTAGGAACCGACGAGCGTGCATGTGAAGGTGTTATGTATCTTAAAGTAACTAGTGAGGTGAGTCAGGGCCAAGTCATGTGGCGCTCGGGCCTCTCTGTATATATCGCAATGGATTTGGTATTAAGATAGTTACAACACTATATAATTGGCAGAGCTGCGATAGCTAGCGGAGCCACATTACCCTCAAAATTGTCGTTTGGGGTAGACTGATGTCATCCAGCTAGCGTTTAGACGGTAATAGTGAAAAACTCCAAAATCGACACACTAATAGCTAACATATTGTAGTTTTGTATCCTTTAATTTGAAATTTAAATGTTCGTTGGTGAGGAAGAACGGTCCAAAATCGTTCCAATTAGAAAAAAAAATATATGGGAAAACGTATGGCCGGCCACTCTGCAGTGCAGTCTGCACTGCACTCCCATCAACAGAAAAAGTAACAGCACTCGTCGCTAGATGTGGTACAGGGTTCCATATATTTAAAAAAAAATTAAAAATAAAATATTTAAATCTTTTTTAAATTTAAAAAATATCAGCTCTGCCTACACAGCTTGCTGTTATTTTCTAGTTAATTTATTTCACAACAATCTAATATTGTATTTAAAATACATGCATCTCGTTAATGTTAACACTTACATTTGTAGAGATTCCACTTCACAATTTTATTGTATTAATTTGGCGGTACTGGTCTTTACATGGAGCGACTGTCGTCAGACCACCACAACGGAAGAGGAAAACCAGACCATTTGTAGACAGATCCCTGCACGGCATTATCAAGGTATTACAATTACATTACAATTATGATGATAGTAAAAATACCTTGATAATGCCATAAAGGAATCTGTATAAGTGTAAATGTTAACATTAACGAGATGTCTTCAAAATCCACCAAGCGCCCACAATCAACAGTATCTACATAATAAGAAAATACATGCATTTAAAAAATCCATATAAAGAATGTTACAATTACAATATAAATAATTAGAAAATTGCAAATGTACATGCAAATAAATACAATGCAATACATTCAATTCTATTAAAATTGTCATAACTAATGTCAGCAGACGTCATTCAAATACTCGTCAATGGAATGGCACTTTTTCAATAAAAACTGTTTTAATATAATACTAAATTCTAACTGATAAATAATAGATGTCATTTCCATAGGTAGGTAGTTCGTTAAATAATTTAATTGTTGACGTGGTGTATTTTACAATTGTTAAATTAGGTACTTTGAGACAATGTTTTTTCCTGTATAAAGTGATTCAGAAGTCTCATATTCATGTATATGTTTGGCTAAGCGGCGTAACAAAACCAGAATATACAGATCTGGTACAGTCGTAATGCCAATAGCCATATAGATAGATAGATAGATTATAAAATAAATAAATATTGTAGGACAAATTACACAGCGCCACCTAGCCCCAAAGTAAGCGAAGCTTGTGTTATGGGTACTAGACAACTGATAAACATACGTAAATACATTTTTTTTGTAAATACATACTTATTATACATAGAAAATACCCAGACCAATACAAACAGACATGTTCATGCACACAAATGTTTGTACTGTGTGGGAATCGATCCCACGCGCGTTGGTGTCAAAGTAGCGTAACAGCGCGTTTCACCACTGCGCCACCGAGCTCGTCATCGATTATAATTTTATAATGCACGTACGTTGAAAAAAACTTATTCGTTATCTCGCTGACGACTAATGTTAACAATTGATCATTTGAAAAATTCTATTCCTTTAGGTTTAGGGACTAAGGATTTTTCCTTTTCCTATAGTTTTCCTGAAATCGCAATGTGTCATTGTCCTACAATTCTGCAAATAATGCTTTGAAGCTTGATAACTAAAAAATATAGAAATTAAAACCAGTGCTAGTTGGATTTGCACATGAACGGTTCCGTATCATCTCCTTCCTCTTAGCGTTATCTCGTTTCTAATCCCGCCTAAGGATTTGGCGAAGGTCAGAACTTCACAACCAAAGAGGAAAACCAGACCATTTTTAGGTTAAGTCACACCTCTTTCGAAACATAATTTCTTGGACTTGCAGGTTCCCGATGTATTTCTTCACCGCCTAACTAGTGATAATTACAAATACGTACATAAATTCGAAAACACAAATTTAGAAGAATTCCGTACTATCGCGATACGATAGATATTATTTGTTATAACTGCCATGGTACACACATATTCTGTGAATATTTCTAGTATCTACATGTTATGGTTCCTAAGATACAGATAAGATACAGAAGATAACCTGTGATAAACGGACAAACAGCTTAGTCATAGTAAAAGGGTATCGCTGATACCTTTTGAGTTACGAGCCTTTAAAAATAATGTTTAAAAGCGTAATAAAAGTCTCTGTGTATTCATTAGAGTGACACGCGCAAAAACGCCATTGTAATAGTAATACAGTCAAAACAAAAAGTCCATAAATAAATAAATTATCAACACACAATTTTTAGTAACAAAAATAATAAATTATCATAAAACAAAAATGTAACAATGAAAGATTCGAGTATTCTACTGGGAAAATATATAAATCATGAACACCGTTTTATTTATTGAATAAAATAAAATTGGGTGGCCCGATATTTACAGGGTTGCCACTACTAGATTTTTTTATGCAACGTCGAGAGGTATGTAAAGATACAGCCCATCTGTTCTAAAATGGTTACCGTAGCGTATTAGTGAGAAGTGTCTTGCAATACAGGAAGTATCGATGTATCTGCTGCTAATACAGCAACGCCTTAGAACCTTACTGTTAATAGGGGAGCCAGTAAGTTGTGTGTGAGCTTACTTACAGAAACACAACAACCCTCCAGGGAGTTGTTAATTACCTCCGGTTTTCTAGGAATGACCCAGTTGATGCTTTGATGCACCCTACCTCTCTTGAAAATACCCCACACAAATAAATAAATAAATATTGTCGGACAAATTACACAGCTCCAACTAGCCTCAAAGTAAGCGAAGCTTGTGTTGTGGGTACTAGACAACTGATAAACATACGTAAATACATTTCTTTTGTAAATACATACTTATTATACATAGAAAATACCCAGACCAAGACAAACAGACAAGTTCATGCACACAAATGTTTGTACTGTGTGGGAATCGAACCCACGAGCGTTGGTGTCAAAGTAGCGTAGCAGCGCATTTCACCACTGCGCCACCGAGCTCGTCAAAACTACTAAATATTATCTACACATTTATAATGTACTACTACTGGCAGACGCCAACAGACGTAGTCGGCGTGTCTGATGCTTAGAAGTTAGTATAAGAGAATATTGAATAATCATCATCATCATTTCAGCCGAAGGACGTCCACTGCTGAACATAGGTCTTCCCCATAGTCTTCGGCAGAGGTCCTGTGCTGCTTGCATTCATCTGCTCCCTGCGATCTTCACTAGATCGTCGGTCCATCGTGTCCCTACACGTAGGCAATAACACAAAACACAGCGTAAGACCGGTGTTACGGTTCCTAATAGCCATTTGAGAACCATTCTGCCACATAGACCTCGTTTCTCTGAACTATGTGGTCTGCCCACCGCCACTTCAGCTTGTTGTATCTATACAGATAAATAAAATTGGAGTGTCTGTTTGTAATATTAAAATAACCGTTTTTTACTAAATGCATGTGGATGTATACACGGTACATACACCAAAATGAATATTTTTTCAATTTTTGTCTGTCTGTTTGTTCCGGCTAATCTCTGCCACCACACACTACTTGCTGTGCATAAAACAGAGAGCGGGGCCTGGCGACCTGTAATACGGGTTATTTATTAACCCAGTTCAGGCAGCAGTCTCCCACAAACCTTAAAGTGTAAAATTAGCGTACGGTACCAATAATAATGTTTTTCCTTAAGTTTGTGGCGAGAAATAAATAAATGTATATATAAATCTCTGAAACGGATGAACCGATTTTAAACGGACTTTCACTGGCAGATGTAATAAGGAGTAACTTAAGCTGCTTTTATTTTAGACATTTTATTTATTTTTATTAATATAAATAAATAATAAAAAAATAACTATTCCACGCAGACGAAATCGCGGGCACAGCTAGTATTGAATATATCTATATAAATGTACATTTTTGTATGTGTGTGCGTGCAAAGATTCATCATCACTTTAAGTCTTTAAGTTAATCTCACTTGCATGGAATGTAGCTTGCCAAATAACAAATAAGCCGTTGATAAGGGCAGCTCCACAATACAGAAACATATTTTCAAATAACAGATCTTCGAAGGTTCTCTCTACAAGGAGTTGTTATTTGGCTGCGGTTCTCTGCGCTCTACCTCTCTTAAGCACTCAGGCCAACACAAACAGACATGTTCATACACACAAATTTAATACTGTGTAGGAATCGAACCCACAAGCATCGGAATCAAAGAGACGTTACTAACCACTGCCACCGAGCTCCTCAAGAGTATAAGCCACGATATCACCTTCATAACATGGGGGATGTTATTTGCGTAGAATAAACAAAAACCACCAACCATCATCTGACCGCAGCCACAACACAAACTAAGCCCTTTTGTCGTATTAGGCTCCCCCTATGTCCCAGTCATTCACTAGGATGGGGATCTCAGGAAATTCTCAGGCGATACGGGGATTTACCCGGATAAAGCTGGGGCCGGCGCGGTTTGCGTTTCGTAAAATAAATATTACTTACGTGCAGACTTTATGAATTAAGTGGAAGCTACACGTAATTCATAAAGGGTTTTGGGATGTTAGTTTTAATTTTTTCCCAACTACAAAAAAGGAACGTTCTATGTTAGAAGTGTCTGTTTTTTCATGTTTACCGTTATCTCAGAAACGGATAATTGAAACTGTGTTCTGTTAAGGTAGATCTGAAGAGGGTAAACGAGCAACTATGGATATAAATAATTTGGGTGGTTAAATGTAAGTGACTCAATGTCATCTTTAGAGCCAAAGCCAACCTCAACTGCACGTGGTGCAGCCTGCTTATCAACAGACGAGGCTCTGGCGAAAGAGGTAGGGCACGACGTTAGCCCGACTGAGGAAATACCTCCACATCACAGAAGACTGCAGACAAATAACAACTCCCTGGAGGGATGTTGTGTTCCTCCAAGTGAGTGCGGTCACCAGAAGATGAGGAGTTGCTGTGTTGACAGCGGGGGTGACAACGCACTAGCGATATTCTTTTTGTTGCTAGCGATCATAGGCTACGGTAACCGCTTTATATCAAGCGGACCGTATGCTTGTTTGCTAGCCGTCGTGGTATAAAAAAAATACATAACAAGTGCATTACGCTCTATGATAGTGCATGAAGAGGTAGGTAGCGCAGTGGTTAATAATACTATTATTTATGTGCATGAATATGTCTGTTTGCCTTGGTCTGGGTGTTTTTATGTACATAAGTGTGTGTACAAAAAAAATACTTTGCGTATGTTTATGAGTTATCTAGTTCTAATAAAACAAGCTTCGCATATTTTGGAGCTAGATGGTGCTGTGTAACTAGTCCGACAATATTTATTAATAGGTTCTTCAAAAAAGGCATTAGCAACTTTTTACAAGATCCGCAACGCACAATTGACATGGTGACCCTGGTGTTGCCATTGTGCGTAAACTACGATAACTTCTTATCACCAGACAGACCATACCTCTGTCTTACGCCATAGTGGTACATAAAAAATATATTTTCAAATATAAAAAAAATACACAAAGTTAATAAAAATATCATAAAAATACAATGGAAAACAACTTGTTATTTTTAAATTACGACAAAAATATTTTTAGAACCAATTAAATGTAGAAAAATATCCTAATTGGTACCAATTTCTTTAAATTTCGTTTGAGAAGCCTTTTAAAAGCTAAATTCAGTCAAGAATAAAATTTTCAATCTAAGATTTTATCCTCAAGTTATCCAGACGAGCGAGTTATGTCTCTGATATTTTAACAGTTACAACCATTTTAAGAGAAAAGATTTTCGTAAATTACATTTCACAGATGTAAAAAGAGAAAAGGTTTTATTGAATACATACTTCAAATATATTTCGGAGAAACCGATTTACTGGGCAATATCTTTGCCTCTAACTCTACTTTTAATAACGGAGGAGCTGTGCCACCTGCAATCCCGAGGTGTTGCGAGCTCAATGCCGGAAATCTCAATTACCCAGCGAGATGTCCGGCGGGCGTTGCTCTCCCCCGACATTCACAAGTCGAGTGGGCCAGATGACATAACAACAGTGGTGCTATAGCTGTGTGCTTCTGAGTTGTGTTCAGTACTAATGCGCCTTTTCCTGCTTTCATACTCCACTGGGCAAGTCCCGTCTTAGTGGAAGACCGCCAATGTGCACCCGATGCCCAAAAAGGGCGATCAGATCAGATCAGATCCGTCAGATTACAAGCCTATTGCCATAATCTCCCTTCTAAGGTGATGGAGCGTGTGATAAACACACAACTCCTGCCATACCTAGAGGATCACGACTTGATCAGCGACCGTCAATACGGCTTTCGCCACGGTCGTTCGACTGGTGATCTTCTAGTGTATCTTACACACCGCTGGGCTTCGGCGATTGAGAGTCAATTCTTCTCTCAAATCTGGCCTAGATATGGCAAAGGCGTTCAATCGGATCTGGCATTAGAGTCTTCCATCGAAGTTATCATAGGGGCTGCCCGAAGGTTTGTACAAATGGGTTGCCAGCTGGGCATATTAGGTGAGTCTTGGTCTTCCTCGTCTTCTCTATACTTCGACTTTCGTATTGTACAGGTATCTGTCTCGTCATTATTTTATCCTGCATTCATTATACATGCTCGAACCAAAGAGCACGCCTTTTTTATCTCAACACCGACACTTTCAGACCAAGTCTCTTTCTTACATCATCGTTGCGAACGCAAGTGTAACGCCACAAATTGTGCGCGATGCTCGCATCTCGGCCATTAGAAGTGGATATCCAAATACAAAAAAAAATAAAAAAAATAAAAGCGTGATGTATAGTTTAAGGGTTACTTATTAGTTTTACAATTATTAGTATTACACAATTAGTTAATATAAATAGTAGTGTGTTAATATGTATAGTAGTTTTTATGAAGATACAGTGACTATGACGGTACACAAAAATATGGACAATTGCCTTTTAAATAAAGAAGTGAAACTTACTTCGTTCAAGTCTGTAAATAAACCATAAGAATAGGCGTTAACCACAATGAAGTCACCTTCACTTTTAAAAAAATATTACAATAGCCGGCTTTTACAATACTGACCTTTAAGTTTATTCATACAACTTGACTAGCCTTACTTCCCAATCGATTTAAAAAGAGTTTTTTTTTTATACAATGTCGGAAGGTATACAAGCATACGGCCCACCTGATGTAAAGCAGTTACCGTAGCCTATTAACGCTTGTAATTATTAAGTATCACTCGCGCGCTGCCTCCTCTGCTGCTTACACAGCAACTCCTTGGGAGCTTACTGGTGACCTCACTCACACGCAGGAACCCTCTGGGGAGTTGTTATTTGGCCGCGGTTTTCTGTGAGGTGGAGGTACTTCCCCAGACGGGCTGCCCCTCTTAAAACATCCAGACCAAGACAAACAGATGTTCATGCACACAAATGTTTGACTTGTGTGGGAATCGAACTCTAGCGTTGGTGTCAAAGTCGCGTCATTCACGACTGAGCCACCGAGCTCGTCCAAATACTCGTAGTAATCATAATTACATAAATTATAATTGCCACAAGCCTACAAACTATGTCAAAGTAATTATATTGCTAATTATGCAGCATTAAATGTGGTCACTAACCACAAAACATCTACTTAAGCTAATACTATAAACGTAACATAGATAAAGTGGGATACTGGAGAGTTAACCACTAACCAGGAATTGATTAACATTTAATCTGACCTAAATATCTAACGCCGCCTAGTTTTGCTCAAAAGATTAGTTTGTGTTAACTATATGGTCACAAAATTGAATTACGTACAAAGGAAAATTGGTTTTAATTGGATTTCTGAAATAAACAAAGTAGTGTAGTATTTGCTTCTTAGTAAGTTGAAAAGACATCCCAGTTAAATGCTTAAAGAGAGATTTAAAAGTGTAAAATATTAATGTGTTTTTTAATTACTAATAACTACAAATGAAACTGTAGGGTAATTACTAAAAAATAAAAAACTAAAGTAAAAATGTGTAACATATTCACACCTTAAAGGGAAAAGACTGCATCGGGTTTTGCATTTCTATTGCGAATAAAAAGAATAAAGTATGTATGTATATATATCTTCACGCCAGGTCCCTTGCCCCCGCATAAAAGAATAAAGGTACCTAATTATATAAAAAGCCATAAGCCAAGGCAACAATAATATGTTCATTCATACAAATGGTTGTCTAACCAAGAAACTTAGTGTGCTCAACAGACCCAAACCATACTCCCACTCAGGTTAAAGACTTATAACAACAAAACAACACGAACAAGTTGAGAAGTCAGACTGCGCCTAGAGAAGCACCTGCAAACTAGCTAATAGTTTGTGCTTTCAACGACGAGCTGTGAGAATTGTCGACGGTCTTCTTCTTCTTCTTTCTAGTGCTATCCGTTTCCGAATCCATTAGTATTGGCAGGGTCCGGTACTTGAGCCTAAGGAAAATGTATGTACAAAATATATGTTTACAGATTTGCTTTCCCATCATCGCCGAGCAAATGATAATTACAATTGAGAATGAGAAAAGTCAAGGAACACAATAACCCTCCAGAGAGTTGTTATTTTGCTGCGGTTTTCTGTGAGGTTTTTTTTTATACAACATCGGGAGTCATGCAAGCATACGGTCCACCTGATGTAAAGCAGTTACCGTAGCCTATTAACGCGTGTAATATATTGAGTATCACTCGCGCGATGCCTCCTCTGCTGCTTACACAGCAACTCCTTAGGAGCTTACTGTTGACCTCGCTCACACACAGGTATACAACAACCCTCTAGGGAGTTGTTATTTGGCTGCGGTTTTCTGTGAGGTGGAGGTACTTCCCCAGACGTATTGCTTTGATACACCCTACCTCTCTTAAAAACACCTAGACCATGACAAACAGACACTTCATGTACACAAATGTTTGTCTTGTGTGGGAATCGAACCCACGAGCGTTGGTGTCAAAGTCGAGTCTTTCACGACTGAGCCACCGAGCTTGTCGAAATGTATACAAATATCTGGCACAAGTATTAGGATTTTTAATTATAAATGCTATGAATACCTAAGTTTAAATATTCTTATTAAACTAAACAGACAAAAGACAGCGACATATTACGTGGGCCGGAGTGCATTTTAAAAATATAATTTATTTGAATTTTAAAATAAAAGTATCTTTATTCAACGGTCGAACAGTTAAAGACTAACTAAAAATACATTGTTACTCTGTAGCAAAGCTTCACGCCACGCAGGGCTTATCGGCTCTACTTGCTAACTCAGCTATAATATCATGCGCATGTTATGACTAGCGGTAGAGTCGCTGTGCATAACTAGACATACAAGATAGTCACCGGTTATCCCTCACAAATGAGGGTAGGTAGGTAGCTAAACAGTTGGTACGATAGGTACAACAACTACATCGAACTGTCATACCATACAGTTTGACGGTTGTTGTGTTCCTACGTGCGTCCCCAAGTAGACGCCTGTGGAATTACATTCAACTCACAGAATCATTATTACTATAGTTGCCGTGAAAAACAAGATAACCTAGCAATCTACATAGAGTCCGCTACCTAAGCTTAAGATTTGGCGAAGATACTGACTTTTACATGGAGCTACTGCCGTTAGACCTCCGTAACCTAGAGGGAAAGGTAGACCTTTCTTAGGTCACAGCAATCAATCACACTACATAGAGTCCGCTACCTAAGCCTAAGATTTGGCGAAGATACTGACTTTTACATGGAGCGACTGCTATTAGACCTCCGTAACCTAGAGGCAAAGGTAGACCTTTCTTAGGTCACACTTATTTTGAAATATAATTTCTTGGACGTGCGCGTTCCCTCACGACGTTTCCTCCATCGAAGAGCAAGTGATAATTACAAATATGTAGAACTGCGGGAGCGAGGGCGTAGCGACAGGTGAGTCTTCATTACAGTCTCTTGATACGGGATTCATGCTGTAAGGTAATCAGGGAGCCACAGCAAAATCCAGAAGAAGTTACAAATTACAATGCTTTACATGCACTAAATAATTACAATTTGATCTGTAGCCAATACGGTAAACGTGACAGTTTCGATGCGACTCGTCTGTGAAGTGTGGCTGATCTACCAAGACTGAGCACAGTGAGCACCACTTCTCGACATCGACTCTGTCCGGATGGGCTGACTGAAACACGTTTTTCCCGCCACGTTGTATTTACAGTACTTTACATACCTAATACAAAAATCTACAACCAATCAGAAGCTAGTTACGTCAATTAATCGGTACTGCGGAGTCAATTGACGAACTAATAATCGTTTTTTTATCGTTATGTCGATATGTACATAAATCCGAAAAGACGAATTTTGTGGTACATGCTAGGACTCGAACCAGGGACTATAGGTTAATAGACAAGTTCTATATCCACTGAGCTATCACTACTTCCTTAAGTAGTGGTAATTTCCTTACATTACCATCGTCATTGAGAAATCAATCATGCTATCATATATAACGGTCAGGCTGTTTGCTTCCATCACTAAACAAACTACATAAAACGAAGGTAAATAAATCCTGCATTTCTGTTGCAATTCTACTCGTAAAACAAGTGGAAGTCAACATCGGATGGCGTATTACAAATCTAGTATTTTCAAAGAAAAAATAAATCCCTCAACTTTTCAAATATTTACCCAATTTAAATTCCATTACGCTCCACCGAGTTTTGGCGCGATATATTCTTAGGTTGCGGTTTAATAACATGAAAAAAAGCGTTTTTGGTATTTTAGCTAAATAAGAATCCGCAGGTGGGTTTCATATCTTGGAATTTTACAAACAAATTGAAATTAATGAAGTGCTGTGCCATATTCATTCAGTGGCCATCTATTTAATCTAGTCATAGTCTCGTTTAATTTAAACTGTTAGCTCGCAAGAAATAACTACTGGCAGATGCACACAAAGTATTATAGATTAAATCGAATATAAATTTTGCGTTCATAAAATAACACATAAATCTATTACATATTTATATCTATTACATATTATAAATTTATCAACATAAATCTAAGTACATGACATAAAATGTTCACTTTTGCATTGACACGACTGTTGATTTTGGAATTTTTAAGACTTCTTGTTGATGTTAACACTTACACTTGTACAGATTCTACTTCACAATGTTATTTATTCATTATTTTTATCGACCAGTTACGCCTTTACGGCCTTCTCAAGGTATTCTTTACAATCATAATATCTGGCGGTACCGTACAATCAGTGACAGTCAATATCCAATATTATCGGTAATCCACGGGGTTTACCGCTAGGTAGTGTTACCGCTTTATAATTTTATTTTGAGTTGTGGGGTAATAAATAAATAAAATACAATAAAATAAATTCATTATATTTGATTATTTAATTTTAATCCCCGGTACTTCGTGACGTCATTTTCAATTAATTACCTTGCTGACACTAGACACCCCGTTTATTATTTTTATTTTAATGTTATTTTAGTTATGTTACTTAAATTAATTTAATTTAAATTTCTAATTATTATTTTTCTAATACTTTGAATTTGATGACTAATCCCAACTGTTACAAATTACCCCACAACGTAATATAAAATTATATAGTGGTAACACTGCCTAGTGGTAGCCCCCGTGGACCGACAATTTTGGATTGATTGTCAGTAATTGCACGGCAATACCATATGTTGTGATTGTAAAGAATACCTTGATAATTCCGTAAAGGCGAAATGCCTGGTAATATAACTAATAAACAATATTGTGGAGTGGAATCTGTACAAGTATTAACATTAGCAAGATGTACATACTTAGATGATTAAATTTTATATTAAGATACAGAATCTGGTGAGATACTCGTAGTTTTTGGACGACGGTGATGTAAGTAGTATATAATGTACATACATACTTTGCGTACTGAAATACTTCGATGCGTAAATTTTATTATAAGTACTTCAAATTATACGAACTAAAAAGAATTGATAAACCTTCATAATAATGTGACATTTCAATATGACTAAGTTTATTATGAGTGTTTTAATATTTCTAAAGAATAATAGAAATATTTGTTTTAATCACTACTTTAGGGTTCTTTGAAATTTAAACTATTTGGATATTACCACAGTTATTATACAATGCTACAGTATTTATATTGTAAATGTACAGACACTACTACATTATTGTTAGTCAAAGTCAAAGTCAAAATCTTTTTATTCCGTAAAAATGGCTACATTTGTTTGGAATCGTCACAATTTTTTTCCCTACCGTGCAGTTTATGACTAGGTGAGCACTGATAAAAATACTGCCAAAAAACTTAGGCACCCCTCTTTTGGTATCCAAACAAATTTACATATTTTATTAATTACATTATAATTGGATCGACTCACTCCCAGGCATTTTTATCATTAATATAGTCAGATACTTTTTAATATGCCCTGCTACACAATTTGGCTTTAATAGTAGTTTTAAATTTGTTTATTGACAATTCTCTTATATTGCTGGGAAGTTTGTTATAGAACCGTGTACATTGCCCCCTAAAATAATTACTTATTTTGTGGAGACAGCTTGCATGTAACACAAGATTATGCTTATATCTAGTATTTATGCTATGAGTATCACTCTTTTTACAAAATGAGTCTATGTTTTTATGGACATACAAAAGATTTTCATAGATATATTGCGATGCGACTGTTAAAATATTTATTTTATTATTATATTTATATTATATTGTTGTCACAAAGTTCAATAAATACAATTAAATTCTACTCACGCAACATTTTTTCAACCTAGGATTTTCTTTTTTCCCATTATAGCATTGTTATGGTACTCGTAGTATATCTGCTTAACACGTTTTAGCACATTTTTTACACTCATTCATTTTACAAATTTGAGCGTCAATTAAATAAAAAATTTCCGCTTCAAATAACATTCTGAGACCACAGCTCTAAATCGCTGTGAACGGACGTTGGGACATTATTTTTGCTAAAAAAATTTCATTCTATTATTTCTTTTTCATTATTTCTGATTAAAAATAAAGGTTCAGATGCGAAACACGCAGGTGACTTTGGTTGACTTATCAATTTACATAGAGATTTTATTTTTAATTTGAACTAATGATTTTATTGCTGAATGTTGAAAGTTTAATTTGAAAGTTTAAAAAGAATGAAGTAAAGGAAAATTGTGGTTTGAAGCACATTCGAATCTTACTCACGAATACCTGTGTGTACACACGAAGACACGTGTATATCCGTGTCTGTAGATAACGTAAATTAACCGCATAACCAAGTTTGATTTGAAGGATTTTTGATGATCGATGAAGTCGGTGGCGCAGTGAATAGTAATGGTACTTTGACACCAACGCTCGTGGGTTCGATTCCCACAGTACAAACGTTTGTGTACATGAACTCTGCTCATCTTAGTCTGGATGTTTTTTACATAATATAAGTGTGTATTTATAAAAAAATGTGGCGTAACGCTTGCAGACCGCGTTCGTAATGATGACGTAAGAAAGAGAGTTGTTTGAAAGGGAGTGTCGGTATTAAGATAAGAAATGCATGCTCCGTTGATTCAGACACACAGACCGAATGTAGGATGATAGAATGAAAGAACACATATTCAATGCAAAAGTATTCTTGTTAAATATTCAATGCAAAGAATGTAAGAGCCGAGGAAGACCAAGACTAACCTACCATAACATAAAATAAACAAATGACCAAATTGGTCGTGTTTTATCAGAAGGTGATGTCAAGACTCCGAAACTGGCAAGCATGCATGAAAGTAGTTATGAATGCTATAGAAACGAGTAAAGTGTGTAAGGGCCGCGTCTTATGGCGCTCTGCTGTCTCTGCCTACCCCGCAAGGGATTTGGCGTGAGTTATAGATAGATTTAATAAAAAAATGTATTTACGTATGTTTATCAGTTGTCTGGTACCCATAACACAAGCTTCGCTTATTTTGGGTAGCTGTGTTATTTGTCCGACAATATTTATTTATTTTGTTTATTTAAAAAGAAGTGTAGTTAGTAGCAAAGGTGGAATCTCGTGAGAGATATTAATAAATTACAAGCATTCATAGGCTACGGTAATACTTTACATCAGGTGGCCCGCATGCTTGTATGCTCAGAACGTTATATCCAGTTCTTCTTGCGGGTGCGAACGGGCCTCGAGCTATTTGCCCCGGCTGTCTTCAGCAGCGAACCGCTGCCGAGTGTTTTGATCCCGCATTTACTTGGGAGTGGAGAAGCAGGATAAAAAAAGGAAGGCCGTGCCGCGCTTCGCATGAGGCCGAATTACGCAACTATAATATACGTGTAACAGAAGACAATACAACACAACAATGGACGAGAAGGACAACGACGACAACACACAGAATGTTGAACATAACGCAGAAACGACTTTTGGCTGCATTCAGGCGGATGAAACCGAAGATTAATCGCATGTGAATGCAGCCACCTACCAAATAGGAGCCCTGCGGCCATAGGGGAGATCCGTAGATCCGCCCAGCCAAATACTTACAGCACCTACGTCTCCACGTAAGATCCCTGGCTCACAGGGCAGTCGACCTACCGAGCCAGTGGACCGATTCTACTAAAAACTGCAACAGCACTGCAGCGCGGCGGGTGTCAAAATGCGTACATTTTGACATTTCGGTATTCTGTTTAACGATCTGACAGCAGCGACGTTGCAGGAATGTTGCAGTAAATGAATGGCTATTCTGTTAAAAACCCTGCACTGTAACTGCACGTTTCCTGCAATATAATCGTATTCTGATAAATTGTTTTGACATTTGTATACCGGTAACAGATGTTTTGAAGGAGTTTACTTGCAGTTTTGTTAACGTTACTCTTGAGCAACTTTTGCGAAGTGAAATTAATATTCTGAAGCGGTAAATTATATTTGCTTTGTTTTGGGAGATGTTTGTGGATAAATATAATTAAGTAAAGCTTCTTTTCGGTTAGAAATACCTCCACTCCGGCAACCAAGGTCAATAGTGAAACTATAGGAGTCAACATTAATAAAAATCCAGTTTTATTAGATTGAAATATGGCAACATTTCAGGTTTTAAGTAGTTTACTTGCAGGATACGCACAGTCGGTGACTGTGTACGCGTTGGTGGCTGCGGTGCCACCTGCGTGTTTACAGTCGGTGAATGTTGCTGAGGGCCCCGTACATTTTTGTTTTTCTTTTAACGGGTTCGTCTTTTACGCTGTCCCTGCCTACCCGGATTTGCCGGCGAGACGAGCGTGGTTGGAATTTGACTCACTGCCTCTAGCTGAGCTATTAGTGCACTCTGTGCTGTAGCTAGGGAGTGGCTCTGTGTGACAGGTTGGTTTTTGGGTCGGCCACGGCAATCTAGACCTACTTATCACCCGTCAGCAACTTACTCAGGTTGCGGCGCACCCAACTGGCTGTGATTTAACTGGCGGACCCCCCGATAATAGGATACCTCGCCGGCGGGCTACACGCCTCATAACCGCACACCGCTTTATCATAGCGGCATGATTATTTCCGCAGTTTGCGCAGTTGAGCGGTTGGTCCTTTTTCAATGGGATATTCTGCATATGTATGCCCGCCTGAGTAACGTATGCATTAGGTAACAATTCGCAGACGAATGACCGAACCCCTGGCAGCGGTGACACTGAGTCAGCCGCTTGGTGGTTCTCCACGCCTCTACGCTGATGCCCGGCATGAAAAATAATTCGTCAATCGCATAGAGGTATTGGAGTTCCTCCTGCGGGAGGTGTTCCAGCTGTACATGGTACACCCCGCTGGCCCTGCCCATTTTAGAAATAATGGGCCTCACCAGCCTAATGGCGTAACCCTGGGATTCAAACACCGCTTGGACATTTTACGTGAGTATGTAGCGGTAACCCCCGCTATCTTGGTGGGCAGCTCTTCTGCCACCGAGTAGCAGTACCAAGACAGAAAGAGCTCCGCTTCATCTAAGTTACGCAGGTATACCTGTATTGCCCTGAATTCCTCAGGGCTTTTGGTGTAGAACCTAACTTCTTTCCCGTAAGGACGTGCATTGGGTGCATAGCCCAGCTGGGTACGGAGAATGGAGAAATAGCGAGTCTAGTTTCTTTGCACGCGAACATTGTTGTACCGACTCGGAGCGCAATCCCAGATCGGTTGGTGATACTTCCACAACTTGCTCAGTCTGCAAGATGCGAGCAAATAATTGCTGACCGCCTAACGGAATCAACGATTTTCTTCCCTTCCTGGGAGCTAAGGGGGCAATCCCTTCCGCTACTACCGCAGGGTTCGGAGGTGAACTTTTGGGCGGCGTAGGAGGCTTACTTCTGCGGTCAGCCATGCTGATTAGCATACGGGCTAGGCCCGTCTAGCTGAAGACGTGAACTTTGACTGACACTTTCGGCAGAGCCAGACAATCTGTGTAAGTGTGAAGATTTCGAACTGAAGCCAGGATATATGACTTAGGAACTATATTTGATATCTATATATAAATATATTGTAGTAATATGGAAAATATTGTAATAATGTGGATAGAACACCGCTACGAAATAAAAAACAACGTTATTTTTTTTTTTTTACATATGACTCATGAGCTTTAGTTTGAATAGTTTAGTATATAAAGGTACGTAAGCGACATAAAACAATCAAAACTGTGTGACGATAAAACAATAGATTTAATGGAACAATGCTTTAGCGCTTTCACGCTACCGAAATTAATTTTAAAGCGGCAAAAATGGTTATATTGAAAAATTCAATTTGAAAACAAAATGTGCACTGTATTTCGAGTAGCCTCCAGCAATACATTACAACAAAGTTTATAGCAGGTCCATTCGAAATGCTATTCTACATGCAACCGCAATAAAGTATAAAATGAGTTACACATATGAATTCCGTATTTATTAAAACGCGTGTTTAAGTTCACTAGACAGATTCGTTGTAAAGTGAATATTGAATCCGTGTCGTGTTTATACAGAGTGGTATTAATACGACGTCGTTTCATATGCGTAATTTAATGACTGCCGGGCATAATTTAAAATTATACTAATTTAAAGGCAGTCAAGCTTCAATTGACTTACCATGTCTTTGTTTAAAACTAGCTGACACATCCCAGGTTTTGTCACTTTCGCTTGTGAATAAGAAAACAACTCTTCTAACAATTTGTTTAAGGTTACAAGTAGGTTTGTTACATTATTTATTTTCATTTCGTATTTCTACCAACGTCGTCGTGTATAAAAAGAGAAAGATAAAAATCATTTCTTTGCCATTAGACACTTACATTCTTTAAACCGGATCATATTTTAACTTATTAATTTTCCATAGCTTTAAGCGTTCTTTTTTAATCTATCAGCATTTCGAAAATGACCATTGGCGAAGAAGAAATGCCAAAAGAAACTTGCCAATGTGGGTCTTTCATAATCAACATATATTACAATAAATATATGTGAGTGTATAGATATATAGTGATATCATGTGGTACAATTAAAGATATATTAATACATGTGCTGAATCAATTCCAAACATCTCTGTCAGGTAAATATTCATCAATTCTGTAATAACCCTTCTTATACAGAGTATTTTTATGTACCTTTTGAACATATTGTCAGGCAAGGACAGAACTGTTTCAGATAATTTATTACAGAATCGAATAAAATTTACAATAAAAGATCTACTAGTCTTAGCAAGCCGATGTACCAACATACGCAATCTATTCCTGCACCCAAGATTTTCCCTGAATTTTGAAAATGACTTTATATTTTTACGAGCATACATTATGTTCTCATAAATATACTAAGAGGTACCTAACTAAGAGGTAACCGTGAGGTCCACCACGATATATCCGAGATGAGGTCATTCACGACTGAGCCACTGAGCTCGTCAAGAGTATGATATGTTAACAGTAGAGACAGCAGCATTATATAGGTATATGATTAGTATCGCCGGTTTGATTCTGTGATGTAAGTCAATATATCTAAATTTCATATACTAAAATTACTTTTCCCTATTAATATAAATAATTTATTGACGAGCTCGGTGGCGCAGTGGTGGAATGCGCTGTTACGCTACTTTGACACCAACGCTCGTGGGTTTGATTCTCACACAGTACAAACATTTGTGTGCATGAACATGTCTGTTTGTCTTGGTATGGGTATTTTCTATGTATAATAAGTATGTATTAAAAAAAATGTATTTACGTATGTTTATCAGTTGTCTAGTACCCATAACACAAGCTTCGCTTACTTTGGGGCTAGATGGCGCTGTGTAATTTGTCCAACAATATTTATTTATTTATTGAACTATTTATATACAAAATTATACTTTTCTTTGATATGTTAAACTAAGTGCACCCCGTACGTACCCTGGTATCCAGCGGGCATGCATTTCCTTGCTATCATTAATTTTCAAAGGTCGTGATCTTCAATAGGCCATAAGCTTCCTCAAGAATCAGGTCATGAAATGCAAGAGGTTTCTTTTAAATCTGGCTGATAGTTCCAGCGCGTTAAAACGAACAAACGGTTTCGTTTTATACATTAGTGTAGATGTTTATCTTTTTTGAGAAAACTGAAACTAAAGTGATTAATGAAGATAACATATTTTTAATTAGAGGCCCTAGAGAAATAATATATTCTATCTATCTATAACTTCACGCTAAATCCCATGTGGGGTAGACAGAGGGAACCGAGCGCCACATGACCCGATCCTTTCAGACCTCACTCGCTTCTTTAACATTCATTGCTTTTCTCATGCACGCCGGTTTCTAAGGCTTCTGACATCACCTTCTGATAAAACACGTTCAATTTAGTCGTGATAGGTAAGTCTTCACCTTCCTCGGCTCCTACATCCTTCTACTTTCGCGTTTGTATATCTGTTGCGTAATTGTTTTCTCCTGCATTCTTACTACATGTCCGAACCAACGGAGCATGCCTCATCTTATTTTAACACCGACACTCTCTTTCAGTTCAACTCTATTTCTAACACCATCATTACGGATTGGGTCACAAACTTTACGCAACGCTCGCATTTCCACAGCGTTTATTCTACTTTCGCCCAAAGAAATAATATTTTATTAATAGTATAGACAGTATTTTGTGCCGTTTTAAAAAACATATTATTAGGTCTAAAACAATTTGATCAAATATATATTCATTAAAAAATTAAGAATGAACATTCGCAAATCTTGTTTGAAATAAATACAATTTATTTGAAGTAATATTTACTCGACAGATTAGTGTATTTCATTCTATATCTTTTCATTACAAACAAAAACGGATTTTTATATTAAAAAATATATTTAATTAATTACTCATTCTGAAGGATTTTACAGAATAAGTTAAAAGAGAAAAAGAAGCGTGACAAGTACGTTTCCATAGTCTATGGACTAGCCAAACCAAAGACATCAATACCCCGTAACCGACCCTATAAAAATCTTAAATTTTTTTAAGCACTCCAGTATAGCTTCCCTAACCATTTTACTGTGCTGTGCTTCTATGCCCTGCGACGTATAAAAAATGTGGCTAAGAATTTAAATTTTAAATTAGGAATGAATAATAGAAGCCCCTATATGAGTTTAGATATTTTCGTCAGACAAGGTTTCCAATTAACTGAAAACGGCCGGCGAATGGCTAAAGTTTAAAATCCCGGAGGACAACACAGATTACAGTCAAACCACCATCAATTTCTCAAGAAGGGGACTAGGAATGGAATACGATACAATATATATTTTCTATAACTTGGATCACGCTCCTGGGAAATATACGTCATTTGTATTTGTCAAGTTTTGATTTAATCTGCAAAATTTATATATGTACCTACAGAGTAGATCTGGTATCTTTGGACATTTGTATATATGTATCTATATGTCCGATCTGTACGTTGTTTTTTGTAAAACCTCGGGAGATATTCAAATATACGGTCCACCTAATGTAAAGTGGTTACCGTAGCGGCTACGGCGTAGCATATGAACGCTGGTACACTAAGTATCACTCTATCACTCGCGAGATGCCACCTCTGCTTCTAACACAGTAACTCCTTAGGAGTTTACTGGTGACCTCATTCACATGCAGAAACACAACGACCCTCCAGGGAGTTGCTATTTGGCCATCGTTTCCTGAGACGTGGAGATATTTCCCCAGACATACTGCTTTGATGCGCCCTACCTCTCTAAATCTGTCTCTGAAAAGAGGTAGGTTGCTTTTGATTTTTTCTAGTTGAATTAGATTGATAGAGTGAGAATTAGAATTTGCTAGTTGATTATGCAGCCCAACTGGGAAAGTACGTCCATCTCACAATAGCCGTGGTCAAATAACATCTCAATGGAACTAGGGTTGAAACACATGAGCTTAAGCGTGAAAGCGTTTAGAGACTAAAGTAACCACATTACATCAGATGGGCACGATCGAAGTCAATTAAACACACAAGTTAAGCGGCGTTCATCGCAGCCTTGGATGGGATTAGACGCCTTGAGTTGCATCGAGTAAAGTCGAAATTAGACTGTTCATCAAAAGTGATTCATTTTTGCATTGAATTGTGAAAGATGAACAGTGATTTGCGTTGTTAGTATAGACGCATCACTTTTGATGAATGCTATTATTCCATTCCTTGTCGAATTCTTGCATGAACTAAGTGTGTCGAGTAATTTAATTAAAGAATACCTAGTTATATCGCGGAAACAAGTCGTACGCAGTGGCGTTTGTTTGATGAGCTTGGTGGCGCAGTGGTGAAACGCGCTGTTACGCTACCTCGACACCAACGCTCGTGGGTTCGATTCCCACACAGTACGAACATTTGTGTGCATGAACATGTCTGTTTGTCTTGGTCTGGGTATTTTCTATGTATAACAAGTATGTATTTAAAAAAAATGTATTTACGTATGTTTATCAGTTGTCTAGTACCCATAACACAAGCTTCGCTTACTTTGGGGTTAGGTGTCGCTGTGTAATTTGACAAAAAAAGACCGTAAACCGTTTGCTAAAAGAGTTAGAGGAAAAGAAAAAGCAAAAGAAACGTCGACATTGGTGGATCCGACCTTGGATTGCAAGAAGGAATCACATAGGAGCTGCAAAATCTTTATTGATTGAATCAGCAGAAGAAAGTTCTGATTCGTATACAAATCACCTGCGAATGAATATCCATCACAACGCGCGCGGCGGCGGCAGTGAAAGAAATGAATTGTGAATGAGCAGTCGCTGTTTAAACGTCTCACTTGTAGTCCATTGCCGATGAATGATAACAGTTGCATGACCGATGTTGGTGAAAACAATCGGGAGCCAGAAGCTTTCATCCCGAAGGCACATTCCGATGAACGCCAATTTAGACATTTCATTTTCAATCTTTCATCGATGAAGCATCGAAAAAGAAAGCAAAAATGAATCGTCTGATTTCGGCTTTACGACCGCCACGTTGAGCCGTCGCGTCGGTTCCGGTTCGTTTTGGGGGATTACGTTCGTTAAAAAACTATAAATCAGTGGTTCTCAACCTTTACTTGACCGGTGACCAGTTTTACTGTTTCATTGTAAATAATAAACTTTCAATCAAAAACTCAATAATACCTAACATGCGTTACCTTAACCAGACTTTTCTTATGTTAGATCCCACGCCTTTTGAAATATAATTTCTTAGACGTGCGGGTTTCCTCGCTATGTTGTCTTTCACCGAAGAGCAAGTGATAATTATGTAGTGGTACATTCTAGGATTAGAAACCGGAATCGTATGTTAAAAGTCTGGTTTTTTACCCACAAAACTATCACTGCTTATGTGTGCGTACGGTTAAGTAAATATAACCTGTGATATCGTCTAGTTTAAGAAATGATAGAGCACAATAACGGAATGATATCCTAGAACACCCTTACAACTGACAATAGCAATTCAATGTAAATACTACCCTACATTGTTGTAAATGTAGATATCTACGCCAATATTATAAAGAGGAAAGATTTGATTTTCTGTACGTTGTAATGGATAAACTCAAAAAATCTTTGACAAAAAGAAAACTAGGTATAGTATCACCGGGTAACATAGAATATATTTTATTTAAAAAAAATTATAGATCCCTAAGAAAATTACGATAATATAACTCAGTGTATCAAATATTGCCTATTAAAGTCATTATTTGGCTTGTGTTACATAAACTATTGAATCTATTGATGATACACAAAATAATGTACTACACCTTCATAGTACTTATTATTGTTACCCATAAAAAAATCCGCGATGCTATATATATAACTATTATAACAAGAACTGTTTTTTGTTCAAATTAGTTAATTAAAGTAATTAATCAATATACAGATAAAATCAAAAGATCATAACATTTATATCATGATATATGATATGAATGTCACGATGATGATATCATGATGAGTTCTACCGCAAAGGCATAAATAAACTCCCGATTAGATGGTAGCAATGTACGAGTATATACTTAGTCTGGCCATAAATACTGTTACAATTAAAAATAAACAAAACATTGGCGCATCACCATTCAGGGCATATGGCGATTAATCGTCACCAAAATTTGAAATTTATCAATGACCAAATTTGGACTCCTGCAGATTATTTCTTGCGTGCCATTGCTATAGATATTAGTCATTAGAATAATATTATACATATCGCTTATTATTATCTAATCTTATTTCAAGGGTTTTAATCCCGGTCATTTCATAGACTTGCGCGAGGATATGTGGTGTCAACACCACACCATAGTCGCGCTCCACTGCTGAGCGCGCCACTGAGGGTGCGCGGGGTGCGGCGCCGCCCGCGCGATCGCACTCGTCTTCACCGACGCTGTGCGACACCCGCGCCGTTTGATACTTAGAACATTACTTTGGACAATTTGATACTCCACTGGGACGGATCTCCCAGCAACCCTGTTTGTAAGGCTCTGGCCCAATCTAATATGGATCCAACACTTAGATGCCCCTTTGAGAAGATTAATGAAATACTAAACATACTCACCGTGAGCCGCTCCTAGGAATATCGATGTAACAATATATTTATGAACAGGTCTCGGCAGGTATTAGGACTATTGTGAATGTGTAGGAAATTATTCGGCTATCGTAATGAGATCTGGAAGGATTATTATTACTGGATTATTACAGACTCGTCTCTGTACGACCAATGAAGGCAATCCAGAGAGTTCTGCAGGCCTTCTGGTTTTTCCACTCCGACCGACGAAGATACGCCGGAGACGAATGCCCTGATTGACTCTCTGGAGCACTCGAGTACCCGCGGTGTTGTTACGCACCAACAACTCGCCACAACCTGCCCTGCGGAGGTTACGTATTATTATCTATTACGTATTATCTAAAATCACGGCGATTACCCCGGTCATTTGATAGGCGTGCGCGGGGATATGAACCTAACGCGTAGAGGCCCATTTGAAAATAATAATGTAGTGTATTTTACCCGCTGTGACCTGCTCCGGGGGATATCAATGGGAGAATTTACCCATGAACAGGTCACGGCAGGTATTGGGACTTTTGTCGAAATACGTCGGAAAAAAGTGGGCTATTAAAATTAGATTAAGCGGTATTATTAGTACTGGGCTATTGCAGAAGAGGGACGGACACCTGCCATAACTATTATATTCAGATGTTACTTTTGGCAGGCGTATTAGGAACGTACGAATCATCACTCGCACTTGATAGCTTTTATTTATAAAACGGTACAAGTTTCCCAAACTAAAACAAGTTTTATACAAAATTAACTATAGTAAAGCTTTGTTCTCAGAAACTCACCCACTTACAAAAGTTTAACGCTGAAATTAAAAATGTACGAAGTTTTCTGTCTACCAAACTTGCTCGTATTGAAGCGAAAATGGAGTGATACGTCTAATAGATATAGAATAAGTAAAATTCCAGGCCAGGCAATTCAGTACAACACTTTTCAGCAAGTTGAAGTGGTTACTGTAGCCTATGAACACTAGTAACATAATGAGTGTCGCTAGCACCTTCACTGCAAGCCCTATATACATCAGTTTTATGACTTAAGAAGGGAAGTACCACCAGCTTACAAAAGACCGCTGCAAAATAATATCTCCTTGAGGCGTGTTCCTGTGCGTAAGTTGTCATATGCATGCAACTTAATGAGTACCATTCACGCGTTGTTACCCTATTCCTAGCACTGGTCATCTGAGCTTCGGAGTCAGCTTACTCACTCACAAGAACGCAACTATCCTGCAGGGAATAGGCTCCGATCTTCTGAAAGGCAAAGACACATTGAATATCATTATTCCCTTGCTCACTGTGACTAAACTGATGCCTGTTCAAAAGTAAGGCATGTTAAACATGATGCTGATCCCAATTGAACCCAAAGAAAATCTATTTACCGAAATTAAAAGGCATAAAAAGCACAAAATTATACTACTACTAGAGAAGGTACTACCTCACTCGGACTTCACTGTTCCCTACCTCTTTTTCAAGAGAGCCTCGAATGTTGATGGTAGGGAGCATTACGTATAATGTGAGGTAAATATTGACTCCAAAGAGTATATTATCCCAATTAGTTATGATTGGTTAATATTTTTCATTGAAAACTACATCCAATAGTTATTTCCTAGATGGTGTCGCGTGCCCAAGAAACTGGCGAGGGTGCAAAAAAGAGTTCTGATTTTTAATGAAGCCAGCGAGGTAAGAAAGGAAGTACGCGTCTTGTAACGCTCGATCATCTCTGACCAGCAAGAGACCTGACGTGAAGATATAGATAATTAAATAGTGTAACTTATTTAGTATCACTCTGGAACCACTAGCTTTGTTCCAATATTTGTAACACTAAAAAGTGTGTGAGAGGATCTTACGGAAGCGTTTAAAGTTGCTTTGACGTAAAAAAATAAGTCTGTTCGTATAGAATCGAGTAAACTTTGTAGGTGAGTTTAAGAGGATCCCTTGTTCCGCTGTCCACTTCGAATTTGGATTGGAAACCAATAATTACTATTGGCTCACTTTCTATTAACTTAGAAGTAGGTCTTTCGAAGTGTCTCAATTTGCGAACTCCCAACTTCAAACCCACAGGACGAGCGAGCCGTTTTAGTTCTTATTGACTTTAATTAAACATTCATGTTCAAGATTTTGAATAAAATTCTTACATATACATTTTAGAATGGAGGCGTTGTCAACATAAATAAATATCTCCAAATTACACAGCGCCATCTAGTCCTAAACTAAGCAAAAATTGTACAATATGTCCTTGGCGCTGCTAAATATGCAAATTTATATTTACATTCTTCTAATGCATAGAAAAAACCCAGACCAAGACAAACTGATATGTTCTGGAGTACAATTGTTTTCTACTTTTCTTTTATGTAAGTTGTTTCTCTATTTTAGAAAACGGTGTTGTATTGTTATTAAAACCGAATCAATGATAGCGACAGAGAATTCAATCATGTTGGTCGCGGAATGTGGACTCCCAGAGAGTTTCTTTCCTACTGAGAACACTTACATTGTTGAATAAACGCGTTGCCGATTTCTTCTCAAAAACAACATTCATCGTTTGCGTTTATTAGGACGTGAAGAGGTTTTTAAAGATTTTGTGGTGAGTGTGTTGCACTTGGCGCTACAAGTGACAATACTTACGGAGAACGTACTAGCTCTTATTTAATATCTCGTTTGATTAATAACATAGACATCGAAACAAGAAAAAGTATCACTCCAATTAACTTGAAACATAAATAAAAAAATCATTTTCTAAAAAGCTTTTAACAGCCTGTATGTGTATGCGAAGTTATCTTCCCCCACTGCAGTGCGTCGTCGCGGTCTGCCTGCCTGATTTGTTTTCGTATGACCGTCCTACTATGCTTATTTGGGAGCGGACTAGCCGGGTGGACAGAATTTGGCACTATTGTATGAGTACAACATAAGTATAAGGTTATAGATATACTTGTGCGTAGTCACTATTTAGCTGTAAGCTACTGAATGTTGAACGGTTCGTTCCTAATACAAACCTTTAAGGTTTTTTGTGAATGAAAACATTTCTGTTAACATTGTATTGAATATGGTAATAAATAAATAAAAAAAAAGCATGTACTACATACGCTATTTGCTCATTATTATTATTCATATTAGTCCGCTTGACACCTTAGTAGTATAAAAATAGGTGAATATCTCCTCATTTAAAATTATATGACTTTTGTGTAACAAAATGTTTCATATTTATGTTTTATGCTCATAATATACCCAAATGTGTGTTATTGTGTAAAGAGAAAAATATAAAATAATAAAGATTACCTATATATATATATATATATATTTATATAGAAAAGTTTTAATTAAAATCTTATTTCTTTTCTGTTAGGTTTATTCATTCTTTTTAAATCTACCAACGTTTCAGAAACGTTTATTGGCGAAAATAAAATGCTCAAAAGAGCTTGCCAATGCATATCTTATTTCAAATCGTCAATTGCTGTTACTGTAAATTTATGTCAGACTATATATCAATATAAGTTCATCGAACATTTTTCTATTTTGTTGGTTATATCTTTATTTTACATAAAAACACTGATATAAATTTAACTATAGAAAAAAAACCATTTTGTTTCACTTCAGCCTTTTTTCTATATCTTTACTTTGTTTAAGATCTGTCATAATCTATCATTACTGTTCCGTGACTCCTGTGACGATGCCATGTTTGAAGAGTATGTGAAAATGTGATAATAAACGAAAAAACTATGAAATGAGAATTTTGAATAAAAAAGTGAACCCCACATCATTTTAAACAACGCCAGTAAAATGGGAATAGGCGTCATATTCTTGTTTCAAAGTATACTATAATATGTAACAGAGACATAAAAAAAATATGTGTGCAGTTCACACGCGACAGAAGTGAAACCTTCAAAAATGTGAACTTCAAGATAATGAGACGAATGTCTTCCTATCTCAAGCTTCATGATACACACGTACAACGCTCGAACCCTGTAATATACACTGTATAATGCCTTCCATCTCACTCTCTCGCACATTAAATCCTATAGATACGTCTATCATATTCTCTCGTACGTTAAATCCTCAAGATGTACGTGGCTGTCTCTTTATACTTTTCATTTCATCGATTTTCTAAACGCAACAATGCTAAAGAATTTTTCACTATAACAACAATAATTCATTGTTACTTACAGTATTTTGTCAACATGGGAGTGAAACGTATCATTGTACCGAAATAATCTTAAAGAGAGATAACTAATAACAAATTAGCTCACATTCCACTGTGAGTTCCCAACGAGTATGTCGTAGTGGCTAACAAATGTATTTCATTAGCGCGCCCTAAAGAGGAATTTGTCTTTGAATCGTCCATTTACTGAAGAATTCAGGATTCAATGTTCCATGGTACCTTTTTAGGGTCTCGACGTAAAAATAGTAATACAATGTAAGCTATAACTTATAAATACATTTAAAACCACTGGGTATTTAGTTTCAAAACTTTCTTATCGACGTTGTTCTAACGTTAGAAATTACAAAATACATTGAGTTACTTAAACTGAAATAGGAGATATTTAAATGAATTTGGTACTCCCAGATAAATAAAATAAATCAAGGATTACAATGTGTTATAGCTTTTGATTTATAGTCAAAAGTTTTATGTGCAAAGTGAAAACATAAAGTATGTGCAGAACAAAAATTCATGATATTAGGAAACTTTTATCTAGCACAGAATTTGCGCTACGGTTCACCCGTAGCGCAAATTCTGTGGTAGGTACATATATTGTTATAATTTTACAATTTGCACTTTTGCTTTGCAAGTCCTTTAATGATATTAAGTACTACTTTTATATAAAATGATCTCTGAATAGCAGGTTTTAGAGTATTTTAACCGTTTCTAGAAAAGAAAAGAACCGGAATGCCTTTCGATTTTTTTTGTGTATATTACACGATATATCCCACAAACGTAAACTAATTGGTTTCTTGCAGTATTCGGATAAGTATTTCAATATTTGCGAATGTTTATTTACACCTCTCACACTTTCACAATTATCATTTTGTCTAAGAAGCGAATAAGATAATTTTTGCTCCCTTATATTTGGAACGTCGCACGTAAACAATCGATTACGTGACCGTCAAGACGTCATAATTCAATAAACAAAATTAACTACAATGCTGTAAGCATATTTAAGAGGAAAGTTTATAAATATATGCACAGCTTCTTCACTAGAACTGTGTAAATGACCTTACAAGACGTGTGTCGCGCCAATTTCAAGAAGTATGTATGTATACCTTCACGCTAGGTCCCTCGCGGGGTAGGCAGAGTGAACCGAGCGCTACAAGACCTTACACACTTTACTCCTTCTCTAACATTCAAGAAGTATCACTATTAAATATGCTGACAAAGTGTTCATATACACACATCAAAAGTGTCTAGGGATCAACATATATTTTTGCAATAACTTTTCTCCTGATTGATATTAATTAAAATTTTCTTTAAGGATTCATCAAATAAAGTGTTTTCGTTTGTCTACAGTAACGATAAACCAAGTCACCTTTGCATTAATAAAGAAATTTGCCATTTTCATAATAAAGGGATTTTTGACATTTGAACCACTAACATTAAAGTTCGAAAAAAAGACTGAAATAACAGTTTTCTTTAAAATTTTATTGGGTAACTTAAACAATTAATAATCCGTGTTTCTACCGCGAACACTAACAACACAAGAACATCGGTTTGGCATACTCAAAATGAGTTCATCCAAATCACGCTGTGGAATGGCCGCCCATGTTCGTTGCAACAACAAAAAAAGGTCTTCTTGCGACTGGATACCCTCCATATTCGGCAGAGCTCTTCTCTGTAGCATATTCCATGCATGCTCAATCGGGTTCAAGTCTGGCGACTGAGCAGGCCAGGGCATGACATTGATGTTAGCTGCGGCGAGAGTCTGTCTTACAACTCTTGCGGTGTGCGGTCGTGCATTATCATGCATTAACTGAAATAAGGGGCTGATTTGCACTTGTAGAGGAACGATGACGTCTGATACAATCGTCTCAGCATAAATTTGAGCGTTGAGGTTGCCTCTGATCCAAATCAACTCAGTTCTTCCGCCGATCCAAATACCCGCCCATACCATGATGGTTCCACCACTATAAGGATGGACTTCCTGGCAGGATTTTAATCGCTGTTGGCGTCCAGGGGTTCTCCAGTGTCGTATACGTCTTGTATCCGGTCTCATACCAAAACGAGACTCATCAGAAAAGCACACGAAACGCTATTGTTCTTCTGCCCAATTTCTGTGTTCAAGAGCCCATTGATATCGAATCCTACGATTGTGCATTGCTATAGGTGGTACCCTTAGCGGTCTTCGGGAATGAAGGTTCACTTCATGCAAGCGGTTTCTGACTGTTTGGTCGCTAATTAAGTTCCCTGAAGAGTGATGAAGCGTCACGGCTAACATCATGGCGGTTATTGTTGGAGCTCTTCGAGTTGTGATTTGAATGTATCGGTCTTGTCTCTGTGTGGTGCAGCGATACCGTCCTCCATGGCGCTCAGCCACGGTACCAGTGCTTCGGTAACGTGTCCAAAGTCGACTGATAACACTCTGACTTGTATTCAGAGCTAAAGCCACAGTACGTTGCCGGGAACCAGCTTCTATCATTCCCACGTGTTGTTAGTGTTCGCGGTAGAAACACGGATTATTAATTGTTTAAGATACCCAATAAAATTTTAAAGAAAACTGTTATTTCAGTCTTTTTTTCGAACTTTAATGTTAGTGGTTCAAATGTCAAAAATCCCTTTATTATGAAAATGGCAAATTTCTTTATTAATGCAAAGGTGACTTGGTTTATCGTTACTGTAGACAAACGAAAACACTTTATTTGATGAATCCTTAAAGAAAATTTTAATTAATATCAATCAGGAGAAAAGTTATTGCAAAAATATATGTTGATCCCTAGACACTTTTGATGTGTGTATATTCTGAAACGTCGAAGTTACAGCTAGCACGCTGAGACTTGAAGTTTACAGTGTTATTGTTTCTTGTATATACTTTTACATTTTCTCCTGTCTACCCTGCAAGGTACGAGTATATAGTCTACTACAACAGCATAGTATTTTTTCTTTTACGGGTTATTGTTGTTCAATAACAAAGTAGGTAAAAGTATCGCGAAATTTTATTTATCTAGTGTAAAGTTTGTCACTTTCCACTTACGTAATCTCTTCCGACGCATAATATTAGTAAATCATGTGCTAGCGTTTAGAGAACATTACTCTCATCACTGTACCTCAGATAGGCTATAATAGGCTATAGCCCATTACCCCCACAGTTCATTCGGATGAGAAGCTTTCGGGGTCGGTATACTGTGAAATGAGGTCTGTGATAAAATCTAACCTCTTAGATAACAGTACAAATTATTACGAGTATATCGTTGTTAACAAAAATCTTGCTACATTGTAGTATCGTAAATTTTTGTAGATTTACTCCTTAAATTGAGGAGCTGGATCGCGTAGTCATGCGTGTCAGTGTCGATCAAACACATTCAGAAACTATGACGACATCTGTGGATATTATTATATACAACGTCGGAAAGCACACGTCGTACCAATCCACCGGATGTGAAGCGGTTACCGTTGACTACGAACCCTTGCAATGCAAGAAGTATCTCTTGGGAAGTTACCTACTTTCGCAGCTAATACAGTAATTCTTCAATATATTTCTGGTAACCTCATTCGCTTGCAGCAATACGACAACCCTCTTAGAGTCGAGGGAGTTGTTAATTTCTACCGTTTTTGTTGTTTCTACTATTTTCTGCGAGGTGAAGGAGCCTCCCCAGTAGGTCCGCTTCGATCCGACCTATATCTGTTCAATGCAATCTGCCTATCTTTAACTAGACGGGAGCCACAAGCTTTGTACATGCACGAACTAAAAGATCATGCTTTTTCTAATCTTAATGTGATTCTCAGACCAACTCTCTTCCTTACGTCATCGTTGTGAACACGATCAGCAAGCATTATGCTTCAGATTATATAATAGTAATAATGTATATGTTAGTAACATTGTGAAAATTAAATATGGCTTTAGATATTCAGCAGTTGACGCTATCCGTGAACTGACCGATCATATAGCCAGGAGCTTGGACAGGGGGAACAAATGTTTATTTATTTTCTTGAACCTCGCGAAAGCTTTCAATCCCCATCCTTTTGAGCAAATTGGAGTCTATTAGAGTCCGTGGAAATCAACTGTCCTTGTTCCACAGCTATTTAAGTGAGCGTAGTCAATATGTGATTATCGACGACGTGAGGAGCCGCTTTCAAAAACTGAAATACGGTGTTCCCCAGAGAAGCATCTTGGGGCCCTCACTCTTCCTGGTGTATATATTAACGACCTTTGCTAAATAATCTGTCTATCCAATTGCGAAATAATTTCTAATGCAGATGACACCTCAATAATATTCTGTGTCAGCTGGTGTCAGAGCACACGTCTCTCAGATGTGCTCTCCAAATCCACCCTTATAAAACTAGAGCCCAGAGGGCTCTGCTTTAGGTGTGCACTAAGAAGCCTATCATATTCGCGACATATGATCTCTATCAATTCTGCCAAGTTCTGTCTATCCGCCAACTCTTCATCCTTTATACTATCCTCAAGCAACATACTTTTACGGATTTCAACCTCAAAACAACCCACGCCTAACGCAATCACTTAGTTACCTCTACATCTTCTTTTAAACCAACCTTCTCTCATCTTCTGTTACCTGGGTCCATCTTTATACAATAAATTACAAAGAAACTTAATTTATTCTCATATACCAAATTTGTCCGTAAAAAAAGATCACTACATATCTATAAAATTTAACTACATGGAAACCAAAATATTTTGCTGCTTTTATCGTAGACATACACACATAAAGACAAACACATATGCACACAAACAAATAGACATACCCACACGCACTAACACTCAAATTTATAACATTCCTTTCCGTTTTCAAACTCACTTTTTTAATATTGTGTAATTGTATATTTATTTTTAATTTTATGTTTTCTTAAGGGAACATTATATGTATGTATAATATATAAATATGTTGCTTGGTGCCCCACTGTTTTTTGTACTGTGTTCTATCGATATACTCCATTCACGTTATTCAGGGAGTGTGCGGAGATACCGGCCTCGGCTTAGTTCAGGCACCAGTCTCTCACCATCTTACATTATTACATTATGTCAATTTACGTACTAACTACTATTTTCTATGTCCATATTGCTGTTCCCATAGTACCTACGCCTAAGATTGTAGAGAGAGAAATAAAAAAATATTTGATTTGATTTTGAATAAAAGATGGACAACATTCAAATATATTTTACACAATATACATTTTATGACTGTCGTGTTATCCAGAAATCAAATGATAACATTTATCATAATTCATTCAGACGTTTCCATCATAATACGAATGAATAAAGAATCTCACATATCCACATAATGTACACAGAGACGCCCGAAAATTATTACGTGCCTTTCTTGTACCACAGTCGGATTAAAATATAGACTTTTCAAAGTAAGGTGAACTACTCAAAAATGTTATGTAAACTTCACTTTTTTATGTCACAGTGTTGACTTATTCACTCGATCAATCAAGCTTCTCGTTGAATTCATAACGAAAATGCCCACTTCCACTTTACGACAGATTGCACCAGCACGTGCTTCGTTTTCATATTACTGACTTTTACAAACGACGAGCGCGCTGTACCGCTACTTTGTTACCGACGCTCGTGGGTTCGATTCCGACAATATTTATTATTATTATAAACATTCTAACTCAAGACAGAATTGCTCTTCGTAATAAACGAGGTCAAAATCAAATTAATATAAGAATACGTTAGTCCCAGCTGCAGATCGAATACATCTCGTTAATTTGAGAGATGAGGTTTAGCTCCTCTGGTGAAGATACTGAGTAATACTGATACACAAGGTTAAACGTTTTCTTATATGCCTCCTGACGTATAAAAACGTCATCTTGAGAGTCAAACGATTGGACACTCGTAATACAGTAAATTTTAGCCCCTTTGTGCTGTAGGTTCCGATTCATCATCAGCTGACCTTTATAAAGGAAGACTGGCCGGAGGGAATCTTATTTCGGGAGTTCCGAGGATACCCCAAAAACAATCAAACAAAATAATAAAAAAAAATGTAATCTGTAAAAGAAATCATGCTAAATGTGGCTAATTAGCTGTTACCTGGGACGTCATCGCTACGATTAATCCGTTGCTCCATTCTGACGTGAAAAAATCGGCCAAGTTCGTGTCGGACTCGCGCACGAAGGGTTCCGTACTATTATCTATAAAAAGAGCATAAAAATCACGTTTGTTGTATGGGAGCCCCCCTTAAATATTTGTTTTATTTTAATTTAATTATTTATTCTTAAAGTGAATATATAACTAAATATTCTTTGAATATTTCAAGCGTCTACCTGTTGCCGTTATCAATATCAAGCAAAAATGAGCAAAAAAATCACGTTTGTTGTATGGGAGCCCCCTTAAATATTTACTTTATTCTATTTTTTAGTATTTGTTGTTATAGCGGCAACAGAAATACATCATCTGTGAAAATTTCAACTGTCTAACTGTCACGGTTCAAGAGATACAGCCTGGTGACAGACGGACGGACAACGGAACCTCAGTAATAGTAATAATAATAATAATAAAAGGGACAAACAAACACACTTTCACATTTATAAAAGTTTGGATTTTCTAATACCACATTGAATGGTAAAAATGCATACAAGCCGACTGATCTGAAGCAGTTACCATAAACTATTAATGATTACGGCACAAGGAGTTTCGTACCTTGCCACCCCCTCTAACTTAACGCAGCAAGTTCGAGCTTCCTGTGCACTCGTAGGAACGCAACAATAGAATTTGTGACTTGCCTGCGGTCTTCTATGAGGTG
Source organism: Pyralis farinalis (assembly GCA_947507595.1). Classification (NCBI taxonomy): domain Eukaryota; kingdom Metazoa; phylum Arthropoda; class Insecta; order Lepidoptera; family Pyralidae; genus Pyralis; species Pyralis farinalis. The sequence goes on along the minus strand of OX382257.1, from coordinate 41,855,628 downwards.
TAGGTAATTTTGTCGGAGAACTATCGCTGTGCCCTACCTCGGCAGTGTGCACCACGTGCGGGTTAGCGTTGTCTATGGAAGCTATAGCAACCCACTTACATCCTAATATACTATTTTTTTAATACAAAATCGCGGGCATACAAGCATACGGTCTACGGTTTTGATGAGCTCGGTGGCTCAGTCGTGAATGACGCGACTTTGACACTAACGCTCTGGGTTTCGATTCCCACACAAGGCAAATATTTGTGTGCATGAGCATGTCTGTTTGTCTTGGTCTGGATGTTTTAAGAGAGGTAGCGCGCATCAAAGCCCGTCTGGAGAAGTACCTCCACCTCCCAGAAAACCGCAGCGAAATAACTCTATACCTCCCTAGAGGGTTGTTGTGGTCCTGCGTGTGAGTGAGGTCATCAGTAAGCACCCAAGGAGTTGCTGTGTAAGCAGCAGAGGAGGTATATCGCGTATAAGCGTTAATAGGCTAATATAGGAATTTATAAATTCATTCAATTAATTATCAGTATCGGTAATCTTTACCAAAACTACATATTTCTCGGCAGTTATTATTCAATTCTGTTATTTATATTACAAACTTTCATTGTAACGAAAGCTATGCTGATTATTTTTGTTAAAATGAAGAAAAATACAATAGATTTTTCCCCCTTTAGTCATAAATATTAACCCTTAGGTAATGTCTGTTACCATGCATGCTACATTTCTAGAACATATAATGGAATAGATAATTATTATTGTTTATTTAAGTTTTCTCAATAAGTCTTTAAATTAAAAAGGGGGTAAGTATTGGATATACATTTTAAACAACAGATATAATTGAAATGAAATGAAATTTATTAGCGTTTAGTACATTATACAGTTTATAGACAATACTCCCCACACTAGGCAACATGCCCGTCCTGTGGTAGCCAGCTCTCTGATACAAGTTTTATCTAACATTACCGGCAACAAGACTTAATTCATGAAATATGTACTTATTTACACTATACAAAACTATCCAACTACAATTTATAGACAAAAAATACCAAATACCAAATACATTTTATAAGAAAAGAAAAAAAACATTAGACTGTGATCTACCTATTACAAGCTAATATTTAATTAGAGTTATTGAGTTCCTCAAGACTTGAAAGATCCTTCCCAGTCTCTTTTATTTTATTTAATTAAGGAAAAAAAGCAGTAAACTTACTTAAACTAGCAAGAATGTTCGTGCTTTAATTGAACATACTTTTTAAAATATATATAATTTTGTGGGAAAGACTGGTGTTAATTTTGATACTCAGAATTCTACATTTTTAGTACATTATGAAAAATAGCATAATAATTTATTTTTTATAATCTACTCGTATATATTCGAAAGTCGTGTTAGTTACACCATTTATAACTGAAGAATGGGTGGACCGATTTTTATGATTTTTGTGTATTTGGATTTGTCTTCATCCGGAATATAAGTAGGATAATAAGTATTATAACATGGAAAAAAATAACAAAAAAAAATTATAAAGTAAATTCCATTTCTGATACATTTTATATGAAACTTTTTTAGGGTTCCGTACCCAAAGGGTAAAACGGAACCCTATTACAGAGGCTCCGCTGTCCGTCCGTCCGTCTGTCTGTCACCAGGCTGTATCTCTTGAACCGTGATTGTTAGACAATTGAAATTTTCACAGATAATGTATTTCTGTTGCCGCTATAATAACAAATACTAAAAAATAGAATAAAATAAATATTTAAGGGGGTTCCCATACAACAAACGTGATTTTTTTGCTCATTTTTGCTTGATATTGATAACGGCAACAGGTAGACGCTTGAAATATTCACAGAATATTTAGTTATATATTCACTTTAAGAATAAATAATTAAATTAAAATAAAATAAATATTTAAGGGGGGCTCCCATACAACAAACGTGATTTTTTTTGCTGTTTTTATAGATAATAATGGTATCAATTCCTGATGATGATTTTACTTGTTACGAAAACTTTGGTCCTTGCTGAGTGTTTTGCAATGTTGGATGACGGTTTTTCAGTCGTCTTTAACGATAATTTCAACACTGCATGAGACATTGTGCGTTTTTTTAAGAACATGACCGCTATCTCAGAGGAAGCAACTGCACTTTCGGACATCTTGCGAAAAGTGGACAAATTCAATGCCTGTCTGCCTAGTTCCACCGAGCGCATCGAGGAAAAATAAGCCATTTATATCATCAATTGCCTTCGTTAACATATCGCACACTTCCTTCTGTTGGTATGTTATTTCGAACAATATTCACGTTCACATTCCAATTCTCGACTAACAGCGACGTCCATTCCACGATTTGGTAGTAGCATTCTTAACTTCACTAACACATGAGTACAACATGTCTGCGATTAAAAGCAAAGCCGGGTTATCTATCTCTTCATTCACTTCGAGATCGGGATTCGCTGAACTGATACGAATTCGATGTAAAATGTCTTATGACATACATAATATATGTTTTTTACCACAATTCATGTGGTTTCCTGTGGGAAGCACTTTAAAATATAGCATCGGCTTCAACTATTATCATGTCCCAATGAGTATCGTTTTCAAGCAAATTGAGCAGTTGACATGAACCATGAAATATTGGGCACACTACACCATTGACAGTTCGAAGTGATTCAAATGGTGACGACGAACGTTCACCAGCAACAACCGCAAGCAGAAGCATTCGTCACGTGCATTCTGCACATGATCAGAAACCATATAGCCTTGCTCCTCACGTTGAAGTATCTGAGATGAGCGTTCCAAGTGTAATAACGTGGCATATCAGAGGCCACGTTCGTTTAAATGAATCGCCTTGGCAAATCGAAAAAAAAACTGGTTAATGTCGCTGGAGGTTTTTCAGCTCTCACCAAGACGAACAAAAAAAAATATTCAATTAAATTTGTCAATTCATTCTTTAAATATCGTAAAAAAAGCATTTCATATAAAATGTATGAGAAAATGAATTTTATTCATAATTATTTTTTCCGTATTTTAATAGCGATCTGCTATTCGGGGCGCAGACAAATTCAACAAAATAAAGTGGACCGACTTTACGATCTTTGTTCTCGAGCCGTTCTCAAGTTATAAATAGTGTAACTAATCCGACTAAAACTAAAACTATATATAGCCAATTTGTTCTTGAGATATCATAAAAAATCGGCCAAGTGCGAGTCGGACTCGCGCACGAAGGGTTCTTTTTCCTCGATGCGCTCGGTGGAACTAGGCAGACAGGCATTGAATTTGTCCACTTTGCCCACTTTTCGCAAGATGTCCGAAAGTGTAGTTGCTTCCTCTGGGATAGCGGTCATGTTACTAAAAAAACGCACAATGTCTCATGCAGTGTTGAAATTATCGTTAAACCTTCAGACGACTGAAAAACCGTCGTCCAACATTGCAAAACACTCAGCAAGGACCAAAGTTTTCGTAACAAGTAAAATCATCATCAGGAATTAATACACAATGGCGCCTAAACGCGTATTGAAAGCGTATCTAACGATGTGGGCAATGAGTCGAGATGTTTTGGAGGCGCAATAATTCTACTGTCTGGCGATTTCCGCCAAATACTACCAGCCATTTCTAGATCGACCGCTGCCGTTGATATAAACGCTTGCCTTAAATCCTCGTCTCAGTGGCGCTTCAGCTGACGGCAAACATGCGAGTAGCATTGCTAAACGATCCATCTGTTGCAGGTTTCGCCAAGCAATTACTGACTTTCGGTAATGGTCGCATTCCTGCCGACTAATCTAATGAATTGAGTTTATTTCCACAGAATTCTGCAATTTCTTCTCAATGAAGAACGAGCTCATCAACAAAATGTTACCCAGTATCTTTGATCACCATGAAAATCACAATTGGTTGAGTAAACGAGTAATTCAAACAAAAATGTAGAACATTTAAACTTCAGAATTAAAAAATAAATCGTTGGTAATATAATAAAATAAAACTACAGACTATGAAACAAACCAAGACGAAACAACCACATATACAAGTGAATATTTAAACTAATTGGATCAGCCAGACTTACCCCCGCACAATTTACAGGTGAAGGTTAGCTCGGCAGTCAATTCAACGAAGAAAATCGACTCGAATGCAAACCAACCAATAAACAGCTTAATATAAAGTACAACAATGGTACGCGAATAATTTTGTTCGCTTATTTAAAGCTAATGCTTTGCCGCCATGTGAATTACATTAGTTATAATATATTTAAAATACTTCTCAATTATATTTTTGAACATTTATTATAAGTACTTAATTAATTTTGACTACTCATTTTGTATTGATAAAAAATAAAATTTATACCACCTAATAAGTTAACACACCATTTACTGATTCTGAGGGGGTACTAAGTTCGCCGGGTCAGCTAGTTCTAAATAAACTAGATACATTAGCACTAATTTAAAAACAACACTCGGTGTAATATATTTTTTTCTCTTTTTTTGATATAAGAATTATTCTTATACGATTGGGAATAAAGAAAAAATTCCATAAATTCAGTTTTTTAGCCATACTAAAAAATCAATATTTCCAACTTATGACGTTTTTCCACCGAGGGTGCTGTATACTTCCGTTTGCAACCCATTCCTGAAAGTAACTTATGCCAGTGAAGACCCGTTACTATTCACTTTCGGGGATTAACCACGATAAACAAGCAAACAAACAGACGAAAAAATTAAAAAAAAACGCATTTTTAGATTTATTGTGCGGTACAAAAACCAATAAAATATATAATATATAATAAAACCTTTATTTTGAAATCATAGACAGATAGTTCAATTTTAGTTTAGTTGCATAAATAAATACCGTAAATACCCCAGATTTCGGTTGCCTAAACACATATTCTTTATTGCACATAACAGTGTTAATATAACAATTTAATAATCATAAGAGCTCCATGTGCCAGCAGCAGTGAACTCCCACCTGTTCATAACATGGTGTACATAAAATTTGTTGTCAGGGTTTCCAATTAGGCAAACCATGCCTGTGTTTGGAATACCCCTCTCTTACACAACTAAATATTTAATACTATTATAGTTTCTAATTTCTAATACAATATTATATAATTTCTAATAATAATAATAATCTAAGAAGTTACAAAGTAATTTGTAATGCATACAGTGTTAATACGAATACACCATATTTCGTATGTGTTTGTGTACGTGTGGGTGTGTGAGAGAGAAAGATAGAGAGTGTGTGTATGAACACGATAATGCATTGATATAATATTAGTGAGTGCAAGCGTGTAAACATACATATATATATATAGATACATACACATATACATACACTCATGTAAATTCTGTATTTGAACTTCAATTAAGAGAATTAAAAGGTACTACCTTCAATTAACCAGTACTATATTCATTGCACAATGGAGAGTAAAGATTCCGTTTCCTCATAGTCCTTTGACTTCAAAAACGCTGTAATAGATTCTTTACAATAATAACGAGTCTTTGGATATATATTGAGCCTTTTATTAATTAAATTATAAAGATGTGCAGATCGATGTATTGTCTTTTTGCGTATGTAGTTTTAACTGCCTTTACAAGGGCTATAGCATGTTTGCGTCGTTTATGTAGTTTTAATTTGCTGTCTGTCTGTTTTAATTTAATATAATCGGATATCGGATACTAATAATATATCGGATACGTCGTTCATTTATTAAGTACTATTTTTTTATGTTTACTCAATTTTAAAGTAAAATTGCAAAAAGCAGGTGTAATTTGTGTTGTTAATATTAAAATCGATCTACAGAATACCGTATCATCGGCATAAGAGTATGTTGCTGGGAATCGACTACGATATAGGCTCGTATAGTGTGAGGTTAGCCTTAACCCCGAATCGGATAGCGCGTCTCTTACGACATGCAATATATATTTGGTTCGTCAATTTTCAGAATAAATATATCTTATAGTTATTTTATCAGAAGCCAAAGGACCGGCGAATGTGCATGTAAACAATTATGAACATGAAAGAAGCGAGCGAAATACGTATTGACCACCTATTATATATTATATATCTACGAAGAGGTCACAAAAACCAAAAACCTAGTATCTCTTCAACTCCGTAGGGACATTGGCTCGCTATGCGTATTTCACCGCCTTTACCATGGCGAATGCTCTGAAGAACTGTTTTCCCTTATCCCACCCTCTCCCTTCCGTCATAGAACTACACGTGCAGGCTTGCGATGTCATTATTCTACTGTTGAGAACATTTCTTCGCGTACCAAAAAGTTCGGCAACTCCTATCTTTGTCGTACCATTAAAAAGTGGAACGCCTTGCCTGCACTTGTGTTCCCTCCTTCCTACAATATGGGATCCTTCAAACGAAGCGTGAAGAAGCATCTTACGGGTCAGCATGGCAGCGTCAACTGACAGGACACTACGTGGTCTCTTGTCAGTTATAAAAAGTGCAATTGCAATAATAAAAAGTTCATTGCTGTGGCCGGACGTTAGGATTCAATCTTCCATGGTACCTTTTCAGGATCCCGACATAAAAATAGAATTACAACTTAAGCTATAACTTCAAAGTTAATTTTGTCCACGTCGATGTAATGTCACAATATATTCAAATAAATTAAATTACTTAAAGGGAAATATGAAATCTTTAAAATGTACGTTTGTTACTGTCAATGCATATTATATGAAAGGACTACAATTGTATTTTATAAAATAACATTATTTAAAGATACGAGTATATTATGCGTCATAGTTCTTGATTTATGGCCAAAAGTTTTATGTACAGAGTGAAAACATTACGTATGTGCAGTAAACAAGTTCGAAAACTTTTATATTTGGAATTGAATTTGCGCTAAGAGTGAGGTATAGTACGACGGTTTTCGGTATAATACGAGTTAATAAAGAATCTCAAGTATCCACATAATGTACACAGAGACGGCCGAAAATTATTGCGTACCTTTGTTGTACAGCAGTCGGATCAAAATATAAATTTTTCGAAGTAATCTAGATGTACTACTCAGAAATATTATGTAAACTACACTTTTATATATAAGAGTGTTGACTTATTCACTCGATCAATCAAGTTTCTCGTTGAATTCACAACGAGGACGCCAACTTCCACTTTACGACAGATTGCACTAGCACGTGCTTCGTTTTCATATTACTGACTTTTATAAACATTCTAACTCAAGACAGAATTACTCTTCGTAATGAACGAGGTCAAAATCAAATTAATATAAGAATATTCTAGTCTCAGCTGCAGATCGAATACATTGTCGTTAAATTAAGATATGTGGTTTGACTCGTTTGGTGAAGGTTTGTAATGATTGCTAAGGTAGCTTAGGATTCAGGGGCGTTATTTTCTTCTCTTCATTTATAATAACTTTCTATATTTTATAACATTATGTAGTTTTCTATCTCTACATAGTCGTGGTGTTCGAATTTAGAGCAGGTTACTGAATCGATATAGTGAACCTGTTGGAATCTTTCTGTTTCTTAAAGTATGCCTACATTATTTATTAGTGTTCTCCAAGCTTGTTTTATCTATATAAATCGTATTTTAGGGGTATCTGTTCATGCAGGTAATCAATAAAACAATAAACCACTGTACTAATATAACTCACATGTATGAATTTAGAACATTTTTTCAGTCATATGTTTAAATATCCTTACTAATTTTAAATATACATATTACTTTTTAAATCTCGCTAACATGGTATATTCGGATTCAGATTCCATATTAGATTTTAATTAAGTGTTATTATAAATACCCTAGCAGATGTAATTTATGTTGTTAGTACTAAGTTTTAGCATTTTGCTACTATTGCCGAATAGGCGTGTGTTGTTGACGTTCAATCAGTGAAAGCCGTATCATTAGTATAACAATATATTAGGTTGGAAGAAAAAGATTTTCGCACACAAAATCAGGATATTTTATATCATATTATACTTACATTTGTTTATAATAAATATGTGCCATTTCGTAAGTAGGGACAAAAACCCAATTCTGTAACAATAGTGGAATTTCTAATTAAAAAAACTGTGACAAGTAGTTTTGAGACTCCTCTCTTGATAAGCTAACACTACCCAAACAAAAAATCCAAGGAGACCGATGTAGGTGAAAATCTAAGGGTGCAAGGTCAGGACTATACGGTGGATGCATTAACACTTCCCAGCAAAGATCACTCAATATTTGCTGAGTGACTGAAATATGTATAGTCTGGTGTTATTATGATGAAAATTTACACCCTTTCTATTGATCAATTCCAGACCTTTTATCTCTATTTCTGGCTTAAGTCTCATCAGCTGTTGGTAATATATATCTGAATCGATGGTTTTGCCAGGCGATAAAATCTCGTAATGAACAATGTCCTTCTAATCCGACGTACACACAACATCACCTTAGTACGAGTTGGTCCGGATTGCGCTATAGTCTGTGGAGCTTGACAGCCCTTTGACTATGATCTTCTTCGCACGTTCTTGTTGTAGGTAAATGGATCGAACTTCTACGTTAGATTCACTCATTTTGGCGGACAGAAAAAGAATGGAAAAGAAGAAAAATGACTAGACGTTGACGTCGTACGAGATTAGATAGATATATATATATATATTATATAGATAGACGCTATTTGAGAACCATTCTTCCCCAGCGGTTGCCGGTTCTACGTCGCTAACTACAACGTTGCTAACAACTCCTTAGAAAATTATTGGCAACCTGACTCAATCACAGGAACACATCAACCCTCCAGAGTTTAGGAAGTTGTTATTTTGCTTCTAAGTGATGGTACTTCCCTGTGGCCCTTAATTTGATTTTATACAACGTCGGGAGCCATACAAGCGTATGGCCTGCCTGATGGAAAGCGGTTACCGTAGCCTATGAATGCTCGAATACATTAAGTATCACTCGCGCGATGCCACCTCTGCTGCTAGCATAGCAACTCCTTAGGAGCTGGTGACCTCACTCACACGCAGGAACACAACAACAAAGTTGTTATTTCGCGACGGTTTTCTGTGGGATGAAGGTACTTCCCCGGACGGGTTGCTTTAATGTGCCCTACCTCTCTTCAAAATCTTCGTAATGACTCCTACTCCTCTTCGACAGTGCTTTGTTTACCATTCATCGATATCACTACGGGGTAAGTGAATTTGTTTTTAGCTCTAAAATTGATTGTGAGCCATTACATTGCATTATTTTACAACAAAGCAGTTTTTTCTTATAGCTGTTACTAATTCTGAAAAAAGAATTTCACATCACACAAATCACGACTCTGAAGTCACGGAAGGGCTTTAAAAATAACACTCTGCCTTAACGATATACAGGTTAATGACTTTTTAAAGCTTCATAGCTTGTTAAACCTTTACTAGGGGGCAAAACAAAAAGCGTTTTATTCGATAGCAGACTTATGAAACGTTAATACTGCCATTATTTAATTGAAATTTTAATAATTAACTTTTGTGACATTTTTGAAAGAATTGTATTGGTTGTATTTTGTTATGTTCCTTAAGAGAAGAATAGGAATGTCTGAAAAACCAACCTCCTATAGGTTGGTTTTTCAGACATTCCTATTCTACTTGTTTATGCTGAATCCGAATCATAAGTCAAAATTCGAATATTCGAAAAAAGCGACAGACACACACAGACAAACGCACACACATATAGATTTCATATAGGAACGGAGTTCCTGAATAGTAAAAAGTTTTTCTAAAAAGTGTTATTTTTTTTATGCAACGTCGGGAGGCATAGATGCATACAGCGCACAAGCATACAAAACCCCCCTGATGTAAAGCACTTATTGATTGAAAAATACGCTTGCAATACATTAAGTATCATTCGCGCGATGCCACCTCTGCTGCTAACACAGCAACTCCATAGGAGCTTACTGGCGACCTCACTGACAGGCAGGTACTCAAGAACCTTCTAAGGAGTTGTTATTTGGCTGCGGTTTTCTGTGAGGTGGAGGTACTTCCCCAGAGGTATTGCTTTGATGCCTCTCTTAAAAATACCTTGGCTAAGACAACGGGCATGTTCATACCCACGAGCGTTAATGCCAAAGTAAAGTAACAGCGCGTTTCACCACTGCGCCACCCATCTTGTATACTTTGGAAAGCAGTTTGGGAAACGGTGGGCCGAGAGCTTTAGCAGGCCGTTGAATAAATTAATTAGAGCCGAGGCGGCGCCGCTATAGGCCGCCACTCGCTAATGAAGTTACACTCGAGCTTACTAAATGAGCACATGTTGACTTGATGTAGTAGAAACATTGTAACCTACATGATTGTAACACTGCAATAAAATCATTTAAAACCTTTGCGGTGTTCCCGAACGAATATATTACGATATGGGTGCCTTGAAGGGAAGAACATATGTTTCCCTAAAAAGTGACCCTTTGGTGTTGCTAATATTTATGGGCGGTGTTGACCACTTACCATTAGGTGACTACATGATCGTTTGTCCCTCTCTAATATAAAAAATAAATAATAACTGGTAGAGATGAGTAGGACACGTGCACCAAGTTTCCCGTATGTTTCTACAACCGCAAGTTATTGGTGATGAGTTTTTGATACTTAATGACAACCTCGGTGGCTCTGTCGTGAAAGACGCGACTTTGACACCAACGCTCGTAGACTCGATTCCCACACAAGACAAACATTTGTGTACATGAACATGTCTGTCTTGGATGTTTTAACAGAGGTAGGGCTGGGTAGAATAGCGATGGCTCAGTGGATAAAGAACTAATCTGATTCGAATCCTGGTATGGGGACATGCCACTGAACTCGTGTTTTTGGATTTATATACATACTTGAAATTATCACTTGCTAGGCGGTGAAGGAAACATCGTGCGGAAACCCGCTCAAGAAATAATATTTCGAAAGACGTGTGACCTCAGAAAGATCTGGTTTTACCTCTGGATTATGGAGATCTGACGACAATCCGTCTATTTTAAAGTCAGTATCTTCGCCTGTAAAAACCTTTTTTGCGTTTCTTGAAGGCCCTGATGTATTTAGAAAACCTCGACAGAGAGTTCATTCCGCAACTTGTGGAAGAGATCCTCTCTGTAACCACGCAATGATAGATCTATAACTTCACGACAAATCCCTTGCGGGGTAGGCAGATAGAACCGAGCCCCATCTGACTCGATCCTTACAAACCTCATTCTCTTCTTTAACATCCATTGCTGTTCCTATGCATGCTCGCCAGTTTCTAAGGCTCCTGATTGTTACTTGCTTGGCGGCGAGGGAAAACATTTTGAGCAAACATGCACACCCAAGAAATTATATATCGAAGGACGTGTGACCAAACCTAAGAAAGGTCTGGTTTTACCTCTGGGCTCCTAATGGATCAATCCTATTCTGATGGTTTAGGAAACGGAACAAAGCTAGGAAGAAAAAAATATATATAATCTACTGTATTCACAATAAGACAGCATCTGCGTATATAAATCCCGTACAGTTTGCTTTATTAAGTTTTACGCCATTTGATTTTTATTATGCCATTGTTTTAAGAGTTAACCATCGAAATTACAACGAATTTTAGTGGAGGAAGTATTTGCGGTATGATTTTTATAGCACAGTAACATATAAATATGAAAATAACTTTTAGTGTTTGTGTGTTACCTTATTACGAATACTGTGCTATCTCTCTCATTGAAATAGTCTTGACTATGGTAACGATGTCCCACAAATCCTAAAGATTATTAAAAAATGACTTATTTAATAAAGAATTTTAAGAGAGGTGAGGAGGACCTCACAGAATACCGCAGCCAAATAACAACTCCCTAGGGGGTTGTTGTGTACCTGCGTGTGAGTGAGGTCACCAGTAAGCTCCCGAGGAGTTGCTGTGTAAGCAGAGGAGGAGACTTCGCGCGAGTGATACTTAATATATCGCAAGCGTTAATAGGCTACGGTATCTGCTTTACATCAGGTGGACCGTATGCTTGTATGCCTCCCGACGTAGTTTAATAAAAAGAATATACATATATAACCGTTTAGGTTGTACGATAGTTAGTTACATCGAAGTGCTTGGATTTATGCAGTTGTAACTTTCTTACCTTTATACATGGAGTAGGTATTTGAAGTTAATCATACTATGAGAATAAAAATCTTAAAAGCAATACAAAAGGATCTCTAAAATCAAAAAGACTGAGGTATAACTAATAATAATACTGCAAGAGAGATAAAAAAATATACAACTATTTCGAACTAGTTTGAATAATATTGAAATTACATCACAAAGTAAAATCAATTTTTTTTGCGAGAATATTTTTTTACGAACCGCGGTCAGTCGGTCAAAAGGCCGACTCTTTATTGTCTGGGCGGTCTCTGCTTATACTCGTATTATGCTCTCCACGATCTTTATGGTCAAAATCAGCCTCACCTAATTGTGGTATACCCTGCTAACTTGCAAATAACACTCTGGCAAAATATAAGTAGGATTCAGTTACAATAGTACGAGAGAGTTAAGATTGTTTACGGCCGGAAAACCCATGCAATTTTGCAGCAAATATGTTATATATGCTGTAAAATTGCATTGTTTTTCGCGCATATTTTTTATGATCTTACAATGCTATATTTAGGTAAATTCATAAATATATAATCTTAATATTGTACACTAAGAAGCATATTAATACTTTATCTTGTTATCGGATAGTTTTAAAAAATATCACCAGTATCTTAGGCACCGAGGGACGGCACTGTGATGGAGTTATCACTTGCATCATTTTATTCTAACGATTAGCATCTACAGCATGATGCAGAAATGACGAGGGCAGCCAGTGCAGCAACGGTGGCAAGTCCGGTTTCTATTACAGATGACGATCAATAGCGGATACGACCGCAGCAGCCGAGGCAGAGACGACCAGAGCAGTCCTGGCAGCGACGGCATACATCTACTAACGGCCCTAGTTCATTTGAAAAATTGATAGCGAAAATACACATAGCAGGTTAGATCAAACCGCATGTATATTTGACTTTCACAGAGCCGTTGAAACAATTAAATAAGTAAAGTTTTGTTAAAAGGTGCTTAAAAACATCATTCTTTTAACATTGTGTAATTTCAATATTTCTGTGTGAAACAACTAAGTAATTAATAATATCTGATACTAATTGTTTTACATATCACAAAATAGAATATACCCTTAAAAATCGTTATTTGGTAACTCCTAGTTTATAGTTATTATATTAGTGCCAAATATGCTATTTCTACATTAATACCCAGCTGTGTGTCACAGTGTTTCTAGCTAAAATAGCGCCCAATGGCATATACATAGAGAAAATAGAAATATAAAGAAGAGAATAGTAAAAGTATTAAGTTAAATATCACATTTATATTTTGAAGTCGATTCTCTGTACACCTAAGAGCAGTTCACGCTTTACACTCGAAGTGCGATTGTTGCTGTTATTACGTACGGTATAAAAGCAATACAAAGTCAAATATAAAATGCTTGTTGACGTTCACTTAGCTGTATATAATTATATGTATGTACGATTTTATTAATCAACTTCAAATTTGACGCATCCGTGTACGATACCTACGAAATTGCTAGAAATTGTGATAGATAAAGAGAGACTCTCTCTCTCTTTATAATACCGATAACATGAAATTTAGAGGCCAAACTTTATTACTTGTATTCTCCAATCCAAATGAATTAAAAAATGTGTGAGAAAGTGTGGCTTCCAGTTTTGCATGTAGTTCCATAGTGTGGATACAGGTTGTGAATTGGGTTCTACGTTTCGTTCAATGCAATAGCTGTTTTATTACGCCTTTACGTAGAGTATGTTTGTATGCAAATACAAATTCTCTGAGATTCTGTGTTTACAACATTTGAAACTATTTCGCGACAAGAATGTTCAAACTGTAGTTCATAAAGCCACTAACTTTGTAAACATCTGTTTATATTTACATTTAAAAAGTAGCTTGTGTATTAACCGTCCAAATCAGTTCAATGGTTATGTGTAAAACGTGCACAACGGACGATAGACAAATATTTTACAAGACTGTTTTAGTATATATACCTATATATATATATATATATATATATGTATTGTATGTTAGAATCCAGCTGGATTCAACAAACATACAATAAAGCTGGATCTGCTTACAATCAGTACAATAAATTTCCGTTTAGAAATTCGATACTGCAGTAATTTTATTATATGTACTTATATATGATAGATTACTGATTGATGGTATGATAAAACATAGTTGTGTGCTTTTCCTTCTTTTGCATTTTATACAATTAGGTTTATTCCCATAATTATCGCTAGGATTGTAAAGATAAATGGTGGATTTGATCCCAAAATATCTTATAAGTGTTATACAATCAAGTCATATTTACAGGAAACATAAAATAACTGATATTTAAAATAAGTATTTTTTTAATTTGCCAGTGTTGACACATCCTGAAGATAAATTTAATCTTAACTAAAGTTTTTACTCAGATTCAATACATTTTAAGTGGAAACTTTTCGATACCTATTCGAATATCAATGGAATTTCTTGGCAAAGTTAGTACGCTTACTAGACTTTCTTCGCCCCCTTGGCATCACTGATTTGGCAGATATTAGTATGAAGTTGTTAACAATCTTTATAAATGTATAAGAACAATAAATGATAATATTGAGTCCAAGTAGAAGTAAAATATCAAGAAAATTTACAATTTAAAAAATACCTAAAAAGAATTATTGAATCCCGGATCCATCTTCAAATCCGAGGAGGTTGGATATGGTGTTCCATTTGTGGCTGGTAGCTCTTATGGTGGAAATGCAGATTCAGTTCGCAGTTCGTAACCAACCTGTCACAACGTTATAATGTCGGTGCCACCGGTCAGCTAAAGTTTCTGCAAGGTTTTTCATGAAAGAGGACATTTGGGGAGCAAAGACTCCATCAACAGAAATTACGAGTGGAGTGAATGTGGCATGTCGAGTCTCACATAGATCTAAGTATTTTTTTCTTTTCGTCTTCTGCCGATCGGAGAACACTGGTGACGAAGCGTGATAGGTAAGAGGGAGCGTCAGTGTCAAGTATGAAGTTGTTTATATTGACAATACTAAATTTCGTCAATAGCTACTAAACAAAAGAAATGGTTTGACAAGATAGTCGAGGAAAAGAAAATGAACTGTTTTGTATTGCCTTTTTATATTCTTTATACCATTAAGGTGAAAAACAGCAGTACAACCTACCGGGTGGTAAACAGTTAACGTGGATTTTATTTATTTATATATACATAACTTTATTCATGGGGATCGACATTAAAGTCGCAATAAACACATATTCTACTTAACGTTATCCCGTTTCCTAATCCATTAGTCACACTAAACAGTACCCGCTACAAAGGTCACCGGCCGGTTTAACATTTTATTATCACAGATACATTTTTTTTCCATATAAATGAAAGAATAATTATTTATTTTGTATTTTCCTTAAAATATTCGTAAACACCGCGCAAATGCTGTGATTAAATTAACTCTCAAAGGATTCCGGGGAAACATTTCAGCATTCTTTTGCTATCTCATCAGAGGTTCGTTTGTGAAGCGTCAGATTCCTTGTAGAGCTGCACCTTTCTTCGTAATTTTACTGCGTTCCGCTCCTCTGAGATTTGCATAGTCCAACTTACAAGTGTTAAGCGAATAAATATTTTAACTGGCTAACAAGCTAAATGGTATATTAGAATATCTGACTACCATCATGACTTAGACACTCACAAAGAAATAAAATACATTTATTTCAAATTCACACTCCCTCGACATAGATTCAGATTGTTATTGCAAGTCGCAACTCATACTAAGGATGTTACATAGTTTATAATAATATTAAGGTACAAGTGACACTTTTCAATAAACTGTCGTCAAAAAGTTCTCTAAAATAATATCTAACACTTAGATATGAGGAAAAATTTTAGATATTTATTAAATTGAAAAGATTTTTTAAGTTTAATTTTGGTCTCCCCTCTAGAATGCCACTCGTCTCGATCCTGTGCCACCTGCATCCATCGATTCTCTACAAACCTCTTGAGGTCGTCGCTCCATCTAGTGAGGGGGTCGTCCCACTGCTGCGTGTACTAGAACTGGCATGCCATTCGAGAATCTTTCTTCCCCAGCGGTTATCGGATATCCTCATTTCTGATTATATTACGCAGAGAAACCCCGAGCATAGCTCTTTCCATAGCACGCTGAGCGACCTTGAGCTTCCCCATACGGCCCGCAGTGAAGGGCCACGTCTCAGTTCCGTATATCATCACTGGCAACACCCACTGTTTAGGAATCCGGCTTGTTTTTTGATTTTTAACAAAAAAAAACAAACAAGTGACGCTACGTTGATCCGGGAACTAACCAATCTGAACAACGCGTTCTAGAAGCAAGTTCTCCAGTGGTTATAAATAAATAAACATTGTCGAACAAATTACACAGCGTAATAAAGTAAGCGAAGCTTGTGTTGTGGGTACTAGACAATTATTATACACACAAAATACCCAGACCAAGACAAACAGACATGTTCATGCACACAATTTGTACTGTGTGGGAATCGAATCCGAGCGTGTCAAAGTAGCGTAACAGCGCGTTTCACCACTGCGCCACCGAGCTCATCGATCGTCGTTATTTCCTTCACGGTCGTAACAAATTTCAATAATTTTTCCTTTTCCTAACCCAACCAACTAGCTATGATTAGGTTGTGAATACCGTTCCGCAATACCTTAAGCTATATTATTACGCTTGTCACTTATTACTTGCACTCGACATTAACTGCTTACATTCACTGAAATTCAGGCGCTAATGCCGTAAAACTTGCAAAGTATACTCGAGTATTGCAATACAGCAGAATTTTAACACGCGACACATTGAAAGCACTGAAGGCTTTCTTAATTAAATTGCAAGAAAGCCTCACCCGTTCTAATGGAGTCATACTATTGGGAATTTAGTCCTTGAAAGGCATATGTATTACTGAAGTTATTCTATCAAGAAAGAAATCTATAGGTTCTATTAGTTACAAAGAATATAAGATTATTTTATCTATAGTATTTGTTTCTACTAACAAGAGACGCCTTTTTTATACTACGTCGGGAGGCATACAAGCATACGGCCCACCTGATGTAAAGCGGGTACCGTTGTCTATTAACGCTTGCGATATATTACTTATCATTCGCGCGATGCCTCCTCTGCTGCTTACACATCAATTCCTTGGGAGCTTACTGGTGACCTCACTCACACGTAGGAACACAACAACCCTCTAGGGAGTTGTTATTTGCCTGCGGTTTTCTGTGAGGAGCAGGTACTTCCCCAGACAAGCTGCTTTGATGCGCCCTACCTCTCTTAAAACATCCAGACCAAGACAAACTGACATGTTCATGCACACAAAATGTTTGTCTTGTGTGGAATATATTGTACCTTGTATAGGTGTGTTCCCTTAAAAATGTTTGAATATGGCGATGGCTGCGTAACGCGTCTACTCGTGAACAGGTGCTGCTCGTCGGGCTGGTCTGCGTGCACCTCTCGAATCCTATCCCATCGAATGCCTGGATCAACAGAACTAACACTATGAAGAATTATTAACATAACAAAAGCTATGGACGAGAAAAGCCTATTATAGAGGTATTGTTAAGTATAAAAACTCCAGTCATAGATACACTGCGGTTGACGTTGCTTGACCTGCGTATTCAGTTAGAATGATACGCCTAACGACTAAAACAGTCATTATTAAAATGTTTGTTTGTGTATCCATAAATTTCGCAAAAAGTACCTAACCTTTACCGCAAGTTACATTTACTACTTAGAGGCGACATACAGCTGGAAAGATAACAAAGAGAAAGCAATGGAGTTTCCATTCTGGTTTTCGAGTACGGAACGCTAAAAAGATTAAAAATGTTAGAGTAACATTAATTTTTCGCTTTATCTAGTTACGTAACACGAACGGCGGCTAGTTGCTGTTACGACTCAAAGCGAAAATATTATTTTTCACATCCCTTTGTTACTTCACAATCCTATTAAAAAGTTGTCTGCACTAAAACGCCAGCCATTTTTACTTTAGTTCCAGCATTCAGGCGACCAATTTATTTGAATAATTGATTTAACTCTTTCGAAGTTTAGTGAATTTCTGTTTAGATTTTTTGTATCAATTTTGTCATTTGATCTTTACTTTATCTATGAGACTCTTAGAATTGTCTTAGACAAGTGATGACGTTTTTTCTTCACTAAGATGTTAATTTAATTTACGTTCTGCTTAATGGTATGCTGTGCGTACTAATTGTTTATACAATGTAGTGAGACGATCAATCACACTATCCACCTGATGTAAAGCTGCAATGTTACTGCAACCTATGAACGCTTGCAATGCAAGGGTTCTGCTAATATAAGAACTCCTCAGAAACTCACTGGGGACCCTGACCCTGAAGGATTGTTGTGTTCTGCGAGTGCAGACGGTCTGCTTTGATGCACCCTACCTCTCTAAAAACACCCAGACCAAGACAAAGAAACATGTTCATGTTCACAAATGTTTAAGAGGAGCATTACTAACTTCTTTCCGTTCACATCTTACATTTTTTTTTAATTAAATCTTATAGTATTTTATTAATTTCTCATAGCATTCGTTTTTAGGGTTCCGTACCCAAAGGGTAAAAACGGAACCCTATTACTGAGGCTCCGCTGTCCGTCCGTCCGTCCGTCCGTCTGTCACCAGGCTGTATCTCATGAACCGTGATAGTTAGACAGTTGAAATTTTCACAGATGATGTATTTCTATTGCCGCTATAACAACAAATACTAAAAAATAGAATAAAATAAATATTTAAGGGGGCTCCCATACAACAAACGTGATTTTTTCGCCGTTTTTATCGATAATGGTACGGAACCCTTCATGTGCGAGTCCGACTCGCACTTGGCCGATTTTTTTCTGTTTTCTTTCATTTACCTGCATTTTAAAAATGACGTTTGACGAAAGATACTTGCCAATATAGGTATTGTTTTCTATCAATATCAAAATAAATCTATGTCAGTATAACAGTTCGATAATAATGATGATGTTAAATGATAAATTAAAAAAAAAACAATATTAATGCATGGGCAGAATCATCTCCAGATATCTTTGTCAGTCAGATATACATCAATTCTATAATAAGCCTTTTTACAAATAGTATTTTTGATGTACCTTTTGTCATTTTAGATATTGTCAGGATAGCGCCGGACTGTTTCAGGAAGTTTATTATAGAATCGAATACGATTTACAATAAAAGATCTATTAGTTTTAGCAAGCTGATGTACCGGCAACTTATTTCTGTTCTACGAATTCTTAGTGAATTTTGAAAACAACTTTATATTTTTCCATAAAAGTTTTCTTGAATATACTAAGAGGAAACAGTGAGGATATTTATTTCTTTAAGTATTTCCTTAAGTGGTTCCCTGGATCCTGGATGTTATAAATAGAGCGGGCGGCTCTCTTTTGTCAGTTTTTTTTTTAATATTAGCCGCTTTTCTCTACAGTTTGTCGTATGAAATGCTGTAGAAGTAACGGAAATAGACTAAGCGCGTAGCCACGCCCGTCAATTGTAAAATTCTCCTAAAAGCATTTGAGTTTACTGGCAAGTTTATTTATGTCAGGGGGCCTACTGCAATCTGGAGTCTATTGTAATTCCAAGAGATACATCATCATTAAGTAATTCTAATTTATAATTTTCAACGAGAACTTCTGTATTTGTGAAAATCACATTTACTAGACTTAAGTTAATACATTTGGTTTTTAGCTGAGTTTAACGACAGATTATTAAACCAGTATAGAATAGCAGTCAAAACCACATTTAGCTTGTCAAAATTTTCGCACCGGCGAGCAAATTCAAAAACTAAAAAGGTGTCATCAGCAAATAGCTATATCCGCAGTTTTTAATATACTAAAAATAATATAGAACCCTGTGGCACCCAATTGTACGGAGCAATTAATACCACCACGTTGGTGCAAAGATTTATCCATCTACATCAGATTCATCCTATATTTGCGAAGTTCCTTGCGGGATAGGCAGAGAGGACCGACCGTTACTTGACACTTGTTCCTTACACACTTCACCTGCTTCTTACATTTTGCTTATTTCGAAAAATTTAGGGCCAATTACCTATATAAATAACATGGTTAGCCGAAATAACAGCTTAAGGCCAATTGCCGAGTTTCCGTTTACAGCACAAATATAACTGAAACAAACATCTATCAGATATAAAACATATACACGCATGCACGTTATAAGTGAAAAGTTTATATAAAAAGAATTTTTTTAACAGTAAACGCTACTTGGTGTCAGAGGAATAGGCATTGCTTAACAACGTCTTAAGTTTCGGCAGGCTGGTATGATATGTTGGCAGGAAATTTAGCCTTATACACTGAAATCACAATGATCGCGTACTGTGCTGTTCTAGAGTTTTCTTAAAGGAACACTTTGACAATCGAATACCGAGGTATAACTCCATACTCTTGCTACAGCATACATATCGGTAACGTAAGAGGATAATACTGGTAATGAAATGGCCATTGGTTACTGTATCTGGTTATCATCAGATAAGGCAACCAGTTGTTTGTCAACTTAATGGTGTTAAAAATCATTACATGATTTTGCATGCTCATAGCATAAAAGAATTCTGCCTGTTTGTTAGTACTATCAAAGGTACCAAATAAATAGCGCTATTCAGTGGATTTTCCCGGTACTTTCACCCTATCCCATCTAAGGGCAGTCAATTACCCTATTACATAAATAAAAGAGGTACATTAAATCAATTATACGTCTGCGTTGACACAGCGGAAGTAAAGTTGTCGTTTACCTCTAAGGGTTATTTATAATTACATAAGTTTTCTCTTTTTTTTATAATACGATGGAGAGCAAACAAGTAGTAGCCTATGAACTCTAGCAACAAAAAGAACAAAGTTAGCGCGTTGCCACCCCCGCTGTCAATACAGCAACTCCTCATATTCTGGTGACCACATTCACTCACAGGAACATAATAACCCTCATGGGAGTTGTTATTTGGCTTCCGTCTTCTGTGAGGTGAAGGTGCTTTCCCAGTCGGGGTAACGTCGTGCCCTATTTCACTATCGCCAGAGCCTCGTCTGTTAATAAGTAGGGTGCACCACGTGCAGGTGTGGTTGGCTTTGGCTCTAAAGGTGACATTGGACCACTTACACCCAAAGTAGTAGAAACTTAGTTGTGTATATTAAAATAATTATAACTTAATTAAACTACAGTCTAAGAAAGGCTCCCGTGGTATTGTACCGAAGATGCTGGTGGCGTTACCACGCTGTATATCAATGTTGATGTGCAAGAAAGCCGCCAGATCTTCAGTTGCCAGTAGCCTAGACCACACGTTTTGGAATTACACACATGAACATCAACAATCGGTTCTCAAAAGAATTATTCGTGCGCTTTTTGGTGTTCCATGGGTAAGGTTTGGGAAACATTCGACAATCTAAGGTAGCTCCATCCACATCAACTTTATTCATCCCACTGCAGGGATGCGAGTCTCCCTTCAACTAAAGGGGTTTGGAGCATACTCCACCCACGCAGTTCAAATGCGGATTGGCGGAGGCCAGTATTTTCAAGCCGCCCGAGGGCCACTGATTTAGCTTAACGACTGTCATCTATCGACAACAGCCAGTACCGACGCCTTAACGTGCCCTCCGAAGCACGGAGAAACTTGAGATGGATACATACATCTATAGACAGACTGCGCTCAATGTTCCGTAACCTGCGTGTTCGGTTAGAATGAAATGCGCAACTATTATATTATATGCGGATAAATTTTCTACCGACATGTATGATAATATAATTCCAGTACCATTGGCGATTCTGTAAAAGCCTTTTCTGTGAAAACGTACCCTGGTGCAAACATTTTATGTTTCGAAACAAATCTTATTCAACTCTTTACACAGTCGACTTCAGTCAGTTAACTGGTCTGTCAAGGCCTCTTTCTACTCGTATTAGGAAATATACTATAGATAAACTATGCATAATAATGCATCAATAAAGCATAATGTTTTATATTAAAAACATTGTAAACAAGGCGTAATAAGATGGATAAATAGCCAAAGTTAAGTCATTATAAGGTCTTACTAATTTTTAGGGTTCCGTACCTCAAAAGGCAAAACGGAACCCGATTAGGATCACTTTGTTGTCCGTCTGTCTGTCTGTCAATACTCTTTTTTTTCAGGGACGGGTGGAGCTATTAAGCTGAAATTAAAATCACATACTCAAGTCTGCAGTCTCTTCAAGCAGTGAAAAAATGAAATTTCTAAGTCAATGCAATCAAAAGATACGGCTTTATGCCTCGTTTATGCGCATATTTTGACACTTGCAAGAGAGTCACAAGCTATAGGGTACTTCCCGTTGACCTAGAATCATGAACTTTTGTAAGAAGCAAGGTCATGTAGCACAAGTAAAGGAAAATATCCGAAAACCGCAAAATATGTAGTTACATCATAAAAAAAAATGTTTTCGCGAAAATATTCTTTTACGGAATCCTCAGAGAGCGAGTGGGACTCGCACTTGACGACTTTTTATTTAACCACGTAGCTGTTCTTGAAATCACTTCACACCAAATGAGTGCTTTGATTGTTTGCCACTCGTCAGTAGTATGAAAAAATATTTACAATGATTTTCTGGCCATTTTTGTTTTCTTGTTTATTTTCCTGTTATAACTTAACGCCAAAGCCCTTGCGGGGTAGGCAGAGAGAGGACCAAGCGTCACGTGATTTGATCAGTATACACCTCACTCGCTTCTTTAACATTAATCGCTCTTCTCATGCCCACTTGCCGGTAAGTCTCCTGACGTCAACTTCTGATAAAACACGATCAATTTAGTCGTAGTCGATAAGTCATGGACTTCCCCGGCTTCTACATCCTTCTACTATTGCGTTGTACGTCTGTTTCGTAATCAGACCAACTCTATGTCCAACATCATCATTGCCAATACGGTCTAAAATCGTTACGCCACAAATTTTGCGCAACGCTCGCATTTCGACAGCGTTTATCTTTTTTTTTAAGGTTGCGTACCGGCCTAACGCTAACCCTACCGGGTTTTTTTTTTGTGATGAAACCACAAATTTAGGCTTTTCGGATTTTTTCCTTTACTTGCGCTACATGATTGCTTCTTACCAAATTTCATGATTTTAGGTCAATGGGAAGTACCCTATAGGTTTTGATTCCCTTGCGAGTGTCAAAATATGCACATGAATGCGGCATAAATAGCCGTATCTTGATTGCGTTGACTAAGAAGTTTGATTTGCTCGAAGGGATTGCAGACCAGAGTATTTGACATTAATTTCAGCTTGATAAAAAAAAAAAAAAAATCGGCGACAAAAATCCTCCTTGAAAAAAAGAGTCTTGACTGACGAACAGACAGACGGACAACAAAATGACCCTATAAAGTCCTGTTTTTCGTTTTGAGGTACGCCCTAAAAAGTGGTTGCAATTTGATTATTTAGCTCGAGGGTATTATTGCGCATATCAGCCTAATCGAATACACAGATTAAGTAACGCCAATCACAGCCTGTGCTTGAATGGGTTTTAAGCCATCGATCATTGACATATGATAGATAGCAAGATAGGTAGGTTTCTGTGAGAGGTAGGGCTCATCAAAGTGTTATTATGTACATAATAATACCATGGATACCATAGCATTCAAGTTTTTCCAAAAGTTGAGGTACCTGCCTAGCTACTTACCTTGAAGCACCCTTTCTTGAAAACGCCCAGAATAAGACAAACAGATATGTTCATGCACAAATCGAACCCACGAGCGTTGGTGCTAAAGTGGCATTGCTCATCACTCCACCACCGGGCTCGCATACAATGTAAGCAGATAATACGGTTCCCCCATTAGCTGAATTCAGAGACACACACGCACGTGTTAAGGACTATTCAGCAGAAGAAAAATTTCTTATATATTAGATTATACGTTATTTTCTTATTTTTTTCATAAATTTTCTTGTATACAAAGTCATATTATTAAATTGAAATTATTAATTACCAACAATTCCTTAAATTTTATATATCTATCTATATAACACTGCTAAGGAAGATAAATATGTCAAAGAAGCGAGTGAGGTATGTAAGGATAGATCCACGGGGCAATGCTGGTTGTTTTGCCTACCCCACAAAAAATTTAGAGTGAAGATATAGATAGTTTAATCGCTCGTATAAAAGACTACAACTATAAAAACATTATACTAATTCACTGACAAATAATTCCGGTTCCATACAACACATAACAATACAGCATTATTTAATTATTCTATGGTACATATCTACCATATACTAAAATGATAAGTAAGTGATTTCTGGAAATAAAATGTTAATTGTATGGCTGAATGGCTAATATTGAGATGAAAATTGACAACTTTTAAATAATTTTTGAAGTGATAACTTCTTATGGGAGGGTAAACCGCTTCGTTACGTAACGCGTTACGGTGCCAGTCTGTCTGGCTTCCCTTTCTCCCACGTATACAGCAGCGGATTAGTTTAATTTATCAGTTCTGTCGGGCGTCCCGAGACACACATGTTTTTTATTCTCTCGTACAAAATCATAATAATTTTAACTGTTAATTATCCGATATTTTCTAAACCTCAAATCGTTAAACCAAATTAGAATTAATCGAAAGAATTAGTCAGTGACACTTTCCCTTATAATTTTTATTCGCCCATACAAAATCATTAAACTTTAATTGTTAATTGTCAGATATTTATTAAAATTCAGATAAACCAAATTAGAATTGATCGTATGAATTAATCAGTGATATTTATGTTCATTCATTAACCTCAATTTATATAACGAAATGCGACCTTAAGACTAAAGGTAAGAACCTAAATCAAGCGTAGGTAAACAAAATTATCCCTGTAACATTGCGTTCCGCTTATGGCAAGCAATTGCTTAATCCATGCCGAGGCCGCGCTAGAGACGTCAATTTCGTTGTCAAAACAACCAGCCCGGGATTGGGTTATTTTCTCGGGTAAAATCTAAAAGAGGTTTACTTTTTCATACAAAGAGTTATGTACTTGGGTCAGCAAAGAAAATTTTGCAAAACTAGCAACATATTTTTATGTGATAAATGCAATCATTCAGTTCAACTTAGCTTTGTGTTCAACTTAGGTTTGCCACTATTTTACTAATATGTTAACAGTTTGAGAACACAAAATCACAGCAGTTTATTAAGTATTTTATCATAGAATTACGATGATATCAATTGAACTAATCTTAAGCATAATGTTTATGATATGTTAAGTGACACGTACATAGGGTAAATAAAGCTCTTTGTCTACTCGAAAACGGAAGTGGTGTTATTATAGCTGTCGAACAGGGAGCGATTCTCCCTATATTACAAACGCTCATAGGCTGCAGCAATCACCTTATATCTACCTCTCGCTAGAGCCATGTTAGTCCATGCAGATGAGGTTGACTTAATTAGTTCATGTAACTTATAAAGATAGACAAATAGATAGATAATCGTTTATTTACGGCTACGGTCACACACATATAAACATAAGATATAGTGATACAACCCAAAATCTATCTATCTATAACTTCACGCCAAATCCCTTGCGGGGTAGGCAGTGTAAACCGAGTGCCCTGTTGCTGACAGATCCGGGGCACCACACCAACGCGGCCGATGGCATTTCGCGGGGTTGTTTAGTGGGTATACCGTCGGACAGCCGACGGGGAGTCCCACACTACCACCGGAGGCCACCCAGGCACCGGTGGTGTGCGTAACGCATTTTTCCCCGCGTCACAAAAAAAAAAAAAGGCAGTGTAAACCGAGCACCACGTGACTCAATCCTTACATCCCAAAATACCATACATATATGTCTGATATCAGTAGGTACAATGCTAATGTGTGATATTATCGACTATAGCTTATTTTAAATCGGTTAAACATTTTCATCGTCATTAATGAGACATTTTTAAGCAAGGCCCTATCGTAACACAAAGGCATCCGTGAAACAAAACTAAGAATTTACGAAACTCTGAAACATTCCCTATGACGCCCTTTCAGTCAAACATACTGACATACCTAGCGCTCGACCAAAATCCCAACACGCCGAGATTCCGGGTTTAACTGAAGCCGGAACGGTACCCGAATGGAAACGATTCACTCGGATTATTCGTCGATTGCGATCAATTCAAACTTGCGGCTTTAACCAAAGGATATCATCTACGCATGTATAGCTGAGGAATCAACGTAGGACTTACAAATTGTTAAGGATTACAGAAGATTTGAGGCAATTATTGGCTATTCGCTGTTGTACGGTAGCAAATTATGTGGCTAAACATTTTGAGGTGTTTTACAAAATGCAGTAAAACCTTTGCGTAATACTTCAGTCATTTAATTTTAATTTATTTATCGTCTTTTTAAAATCGTAGGTACATGGCCATTTGATAGGCGTGTGTGGAGATATGTGTATATGTAGTAATACGAAAAGTATAGGAAATTAAACGGCCATTGATAAGAGAACTGGAGGGAGCAGAGGGACCTGTAATGATAATCATTTCTGTTCGTTACTTCCAAGAGGCAGTGGTCCGCTAATTACTAGGTAGACTGCCGAAATGTCAAGAAACGTCGGCATTACACATTTTGTGGCTGGTGTTCTTTGATGCTACTCGTGACGACATGGTCTTTAAAACACCCAACTTTGGAATATTAAACTCAAACGATTTCTATCTGAACGACTAATGAAGGCAAGCTAGAGCTAAGAGTCCTACCAACCAACTTGGGTATCCACTTCGACCGAAGAAAACACATCGAAGACGAAGGTCCTGTAGCAGTACTCTTTACACTAATTCCAATCACAATTCAATTACAATGTCAAAATTTTAATTAATATATCACAATCTCTTCAATAATTTTGTTACCATGGTTTGCATCTCATTATTAGTGACAAACTTAGCAATCGACTATCAATGGTTGTCCGAAGTCATGATCTAAAAGTCTAATTCCGTGTCCAGAGATACCCTACAGATCTGAAGTCTGTCCTCTCCAATGCACTCGATATCTGTAGCATGGTATAATAATATAGGATCATGATCTGTAGTGTCTAGCCAGCAGTCGCCACAAGCGGGGCGACTGAAGACTTTGTTTTTCTCCCTTTTTATTTATTATTATTACTTATCATCATACTTTATACTCCAGTAATCTCTGCTTCCACTGCTGCGCTAGTCTCTACGAATGTCCGCCATCTGAAACATGAACCGCGTGTTTCCGCCACCGTTGCTGCCCTGGCTGCTCCGATCGTCTCTGCGACATGTGTTTCGCCTATACGCGGCTTTCTGAGGCCCGGTAGATGTTAGTCGTTAGAACAATATACTACAATGAGACAACTAACCCGTCTATACATCCATTTAATAACAAAGTGAGCGTCATTTTGCATTCGTGTAGTTCAAAACTTTTAAATAAACAAGAGGAATCGTCTTAAATATTTATTCTCGACTCGATTTAAAGACAATAATTACGCATCAATAACTTCAACAAGTTGACTTTAGTTTAGTTACAATAGTCTTTGTATATAACTTTTAGAACTAAAACTGTTAAGATTATAAATAAGAGTTTTTAAAAAGACATAATGTTCAATTTTAGATTTTTGTCCGCATAGCTCAACTTTATAGTATTTAATTTATCCTCGGTTTTCGCGATTGTTATACATTAAATTAAACAATTTTTTAACGGAAGTATCGCGTGTTTTATTTATTTTGCTGAACCTGACGTTTCGAACGCTTTGCTGCGATCACGGATGTTGTTTAATTCAATATTTAATTTATGATTTCTTGAACAGTATATAGACAATATAACAGCAAGATAACTCTTCGATTTCTTGCTCCACTTGTGCTATGACGTAGCGAAATGGTTAGCATTGCCACTTTATCACCAATATTCCACATTGAACAACTATTTTTGTGCATGAACATGCCTGTTTTTCTTCTTATGGATGCTTTTAAAAGAGGTAGAGCACGTCAAAGGGGAAAACCTCACAGAAGCAAAGTAATTCACAGAAAATCGCCCTCAAATAACAACTCCCTGGAGGATTGTTGTGTTCCTACGAGTGAGAGGATTACTAGCGAAGTCCTAAGGAGTTGCTGTATTAGCAGCAGTGGTGACAACGCGTGAGCAATACCCGTGTTCCAACCGTTCATGGTTTACGGTAACCAACCCACTCGACTGTATGCTTGTATGCTTTTCGACGTTGTATAAAAAAACACGCCTACCTACAATAGTCGTTAAATACATTATGCAATAAATACTTTATAGCATTTTCGATTGTTTGTACTTTCACCTTGTTGACCTATTTACTCCAACAACTTTCTGGAAGTCGTTAAAATAAACAAGCCGAACAAATTAGCACGATGACTGTCGAAATGTAATCAAGCGAAAAAAGCAAAATTGGCGTTCAAGTAAGCGATGACGGGCGATTTTTGTAAAACGCTAATTGTTGCCGAACAAAAGACGTAATTGCTTCGAAGAACGACGTCGAAATGAAAAATGTATTACGGTATTAATACACTTGCGTGAAAAATGCGAGAGCACTCGTCTCTTACTTGGCGATACAGTTACTGAGGCTGAAAGCTCACTTGAGCTTTTAAAAATACTGAATGCTCGTTCAGTACTTTCAGTCAGTATTTATATGATTATCAGACTTACGTACTATGGCCAAATGAAATGTTTTATTTGAAGGAAGGAGCATGTATGAGAAGAACTATGTTAAAGAAGCGAGTGAGGTGTGTAAGTCGTGTGGCGCTCGCTATTCTCTGCAAAGGATTTGGTGTGTAGTTATGGATAGATAAACAGATCAGTGTACTCAAATCAGGTGCGTTCTTTCATGTCAACGACTGCCCTTGACCACATTGTAGTAAAATTTATTAAATAACGCTGTTCAAAGCCTTTTGTCAGTCATTCTACACGTGCAGTCAGCTACACACAGAGGGCATTCAGTGCTTTGCGAGTGCAGTACAATAATGCATTCAGAGCACTGATGAGACTGCCGCGTCGTTGTAGCGCGTCGGGAATGTTAGCGGAGGCGCGTGTAGATGGTTTCCACGCGATCATACGAAAACGTTGCGCGTCACTTTTATTCCGCCTACGCGGCAGCTCAAATAGCCTATTAAGTGTGTGGGCTGATAGGTGGGACTCTTTCCTGCTTGGACATTGGATCAGACTTCACGTCATCTGAAGCCAGAGGATAGTCCCACTTTATATTTCTTTATACTTTTGTGTTTTTGTTTTACTAACATAGATTAAGTTAATTATATTATTACTAACTACTACTATGGACAGAAAAGTCTGCAATAAAATATGAATTTTTTTTTTTTTTTTTCGACATCACCGTCGACTAGTTATTATAAATACGAGTAATTTATTTCATTAACATAAGGCATATTAACATAACGCAAGTTTATGAGATTATTGCAATAAAAAGTTAACAGTTTTGAGAGAACATATGAGGCGAAGTGTAAAAAGCATCACACACTTCCTATTGAGTTGAGACGGCAAATTGCGTCTTCTTAGTAAAAATCGCACATTCCAAAACGGATTCTCCGCAACTTCTATCCGAAATAAATCTACGAATTCCAAATAGATGCCATATTAGACGACCTACGACCCTTTATGTTCCGTTCAGTTGGTCCTACTATAGAAATAATTAATTCTTTGTTCCATCTGCAAATAGTTTCAACAAAATGGTGGACGATTTCGACCTAGATATTTTCGTTAGCAAACCCAACACATTTAAAATTGTACTAAATAAGACGTGGTTTGATACGGCCCCTGAGATTCCATAACCATGGTTAATAATTTTAACAGCAATGCTTGCAGTGGAACTCTTGATTTTAGTTTAGTTTTGTATTTTGTTGTCACCTACTCATTACAAATTTATCTATTAACATATAAATTTAGTATCGGGCTTTGAGATTTTCGACCGTTTAATGTTTAATTCATTTTTTTGTCATAAAAAACAAAAAAGTTTTTTCAGATTGTATACGAAAACAATGTAAATGTGTACTATTCATCATTCTTAATCTGTAATTAACACTAGTTAATAACATTACTGTATGTTTTCCTAATAAAATAAAATAAAATAATTTTAACAGGTGATTGGTTAAGTTTGTTAAAACAATTTATGTCTTCATTTTTATTGATAAACTATCTTTTAATTATACAAAACTAGATATCAACGTCTGAGAATGTACCTCCACGTCACAGAAAACCGCAGCCTAATAACAACTCCCTAAAGATACAATGTGAGGAAAGATACAAACATACCTATGGCCCACCTGATGTAAAGTGGTTAAGAATATGAACGCTTGCAATACGTTAAGCTCCTCGCCTTCCATAGGGTTGTTGTTTTGCCGCGGTTTTTTGTGAGGTGACGGTACTTCCCCAGACCTACTTTGATGCGCCCTACCTCTCTTGAAAACACTCCGACCAAGACAAACAGACATGTTTATTACACACAAACATTTATCTTGTCTGGGCATTTAACCCTCGAGCCATGGTATCAAAGCAGCGTTATTAACAACTACGTAACTGAGCCCGTCAAATAGACTTATTTAGTATCCTACTAATATTATAAATGTGAATGTCCGTTTATTTGTTACGCGAAAACTACTGAATCGATCATCTTGAAACTTTGCGCACATATTCTTGGAGGTATCAGAAGTAACATAGGATACTTTATATTAAAAAAAATATATATTTTTTATCAATGCGAGAGAAGCCGCAGGTAAAAGCTGGTAATCAATAATTCTTCTATACGTGTATTTGTCACCTAACTCTTCCTAAACGGGTGGACCGATCTGGATGAAATTTAGCGTGTATATTCCAACGGATTCCTTGATGATTTGAAAACACAATTGGATCCGGCAGTTGGCATAAATGTCGGTATGTCACCAAATCTTGAGACTGAATTTAATGTGGCGCTGCTTTTCCGACAGGTCGATGTCTGCCGTGTCCGCAAGTGTAGTATAAAAGTATTACTTTCGCCAAACCTCGACGAGAATGTACACTCGGTATTAAATGTAGCAAGTCTAAGACTAAAATCGAATAAAAGAAACTATTGTAGAGTACCCTTTGTTGCGATTGTTAACTTAGTGAAGCTTTTAGTTGGCAACACAATTTCTTTGAAAGATTTCTAAAATGGCTTAAATTGACTCTTTTTAGTTATGTTCTGATGTTACCTTTCAATGGCTAGCTAAGGTTAATAACGGGTATAGAAGGCTGAGTGGGGACTCAATTTAACTTCCAACTTATAACAAGTGCCCCATATATATTTGAATTATATTCTAAAAATGGTGGAAATTGTGAAATTCCTAAAGAATGAAATGCATTCATCATTAATAACAACTAATTCCAAATTTGTTGGAAATGTCGTTTTTACTGATATATAAAATATATATAAAAGATATATATAAACTCGGTTCTCTCTGCCTATCCCGCAAGGGACCTGGCGTGAAGATATACATACATACATAAACTATGATATTACAAATAAAAATTGATTCACCTACACAAAATATATCAGCTAATTGTCTTATAAATAACTT
Source organism: Pyralis farinalis (assembly GCA_947507595.1). Taxonomy (NCBI): domain Eukaryota; kingdom Metazoa; phylum Arthropoda; class Insecta; order Lepidoptera; family Pyralidae; genus Pyralis; species Pyralis farinalis. The sequence continues at coordinate 41,824,119 of OX382257.1, read as the reverse complement.
TCCAGTTTAGAGAAAGTTATTGAAGTTGCCTCGAAAGTAGAAATTCAAAATTTTGTAGCTGTGTTTACAAATAACAAAAGCTGCCATTGCAATGACAAAAGCCGTCGATTTACCTAATTAGTAGTTTAAACCTAATTTTAATACATTCATCAAAGATAAAAAAAAAAGATAATTTTGTTTTTTTCCCCCGCTTTCTATATCACAAGATATTATAAGGATTTTACATAGTACATAATAATATGAAGGTATAAACACCCTGTAATGTTTGGTTTGGTCTCATGTTTGGTGTGTTCTTAGAGGGTGGCAGGGTATGTGACACCCTGTAAGGACACACCAAATATGAGAAGAGATAGATGCCATTGAATTTAATATGTATATTACAAGTATATGCATTGAATCTGAATTGAATGAATAAAAATGGATATTTTTTTTCTATATAAACAGCCAACACAGGACATCCCCGAGAGTCCTAGTAATCTAACCCACTCGTAGTACGTTTATGGTGATTTTATTAAAAATTAAATAGTAATAAATTCTTTATTCTAAAGCTCTGTGTAAAACTAATACATTTAAGATAAATTAAATTTTAGTATAACAGAACATCTTAAGAGCTTTAGTAAGTACCTAACTTCTAATTCTACTATCCAATAAACTTATCGGTTAGAACGTTCATTTTGGTCTACCTGCAGTAATATTATGTGAGTGCAACTCCGAACTAATGGTAGAACTTATAAAACTATAACGATTTCTCCGTGTCTGTGTCAAAATTTTATAATTTGAATAGACACGGAGAAACTTTTCTGCCATTAACGTCTCGAAAACAACGGTGCATTAAATTCGATTCCATTAAAGCTGAACACAAACTAATAAACCAAGGCACCCCGCGCTTACAAAAACGAAATGTTTGAGCGTTTAAATATCTCAGTGATTCTAGCCTACTGACCAATGAGGAAATATTTTAGCCAATAAGGCGATAAATGCCGCGATGTGAATCCGCGAATTAGCCAATAAGAGATGCGCATTCTATTTTGTTCCCGACCCGAACGGTGAATTGAGTTACTACGTAATATCGGCCTCACCGGTTCTCCATAGGTTATTTCCTTTATGCATTTGCAGGTCAACTAGCCAGATTGTGCAAAAAATACCTGAATGTCACCGGGCTTAGTTGCCGAATTCAAAATATGCACTCAGACCAAGAGAGTTAGTCTTGGTCTGAAAATATGCATTACGTCAACTGAAACTGCTGATTACAGAACCCAGGAACTTTGCTGTGCTGAACAGAGTGGCATTGTACACCCTGTATAGTACGACATGGAGCAAAATTTTTGCTATAAAAATTAAAAATTATTTTATTTGCCATTGGGCCCTCGCGGGCTTTTAGACACGTCTTACAATTATGGAATTAATTTTAAAAACTTTTATTTTATTAATTTCTCATACTTGTCCTCTTTTCATATTATGGATCAAAATAGAACGAAGACAAAATGCCGAAAAAAAAATTTGCCAACTTTCTATAGGCATGTGTGAATCGAATCCATGAGCGTTGCTGTGAAAGTCGCGTCATTCACCACAGCGACATCGAGATCTTCTAATATGGGAGGGAACATTCATTTCTATGCATAACTTCACGCCAAATCCCTTGCGGGCAGAGAGAACCGAGCGCCACGTGACTCGATCCTTACATACGTCACTCGCTTCTTTAACATTCATTGCCCTTCTCACGCACGCTCGCCGGTTTCTAGGGCTCCTGACAGCACCTTCTGATAGAACACGACCAATTTGGTCATGGTAGGTAAGTGATGGCCTTCCTCGGCTCCTACATCCTTCCACTTTCGCATTGTATATCTGCTTCGTCAATCTTTCATCCTGCATTCTTTCTATATGTCCGAACCAACGGAGCATGCCTCTTCTTATTTTAACACTGACGCTCTCTTTCAGACCAGCTCTGTTTCTAACATCATCATTGCGAATACGGTCTACAAGCATTACGCCACTAATTTTGCGCAACGCTCGCATTTAGACAGCGTTTATCCTACTTTCATGCTCTCTCTGCCATACCCAGCTCTCACTTCCATAAGTAAGCGTTGGGTCCAGCACTGCATTGTATATAGCGAGCTGTGCCTTTATTTTTCTTATAAACTACTATAGATGGGAAACAACCATACAGCTCGCTTATTGTTAGGTACTTCGCGTAGCACATAACTTGCAAGATAAAGGGCATCTGTCATGCGCTCCTCCGTCTCAATACTCCTCTCTAAATCTCCTTTTGATGAACTAACTCACTCGCAAAAGCATCCATTTATGGTGTCGGAAGCTGTTATGCAAGGTGGAGATATTTTACCGACTACTCCTGATCAAAAATTTCATTGCTTGCTATCAGAATCAGGTTTATTGTTCACCAATGTACATCTAAACTCGACGTCTGAACGCCTCCACGTCAGTCGTCAGTCGAACTTCAACGGTGGACGAATACGGACCGAAAAGACGCTGATGACGGTGAAAGTGCACCATGTGTAGGAGAGACAGGCTGCGCCTCTAACGATAATGATGCACTGGTATACAACCAAAGCAAAGCTTAGGTCAGTTTGGATGTACTATACTGACCAAACCATATACGCGGAGTTCAACGCAATATATGCGAGTATTCAGGGCATAATTTCCGGTGAATAACACTACCAGGTTATTAACAGGCCTCCAGCAACTGCAAATTGCATTGATTTACACCTGAAATGGCGAATTGTGGAGGAACCTGCAATCTACCATCGCATGAAATATTTACTTTTTTACCCGTGTACAACTTGCAAAAGCAGCGTTATGATTTTAGCAAGCTATGTATGTACTTTAGGTGACCTAATCTAAGATAGATCTGGTCTTCCCTCTGGTACGTGAAGGTCTGACGGCAGTCGCTCCATGTAAAAATCAATGTTTTCGCCAAATCCTTAGGCTTACGTTGCGGACCTCGCCAATCTTAATGGTTTAGGAAACGGGATACGGCTGAAGAAGAAGAAGAATGTACCTACTTTAGGTATATTCATTGTTTTGCATAATTATCGTTTTGGTGTCAAACAAGTAAACGTGGCAAAGTACGGCATAGGCTACAGGCTTTTTTATACTTCATCGGGAGGCATATAAGCATACGGCCCACCTGATGTAAAGCGGGTACCGTAGCCTATTAACGCTTGAGATATATTAAGTAAGCAAGTGCTTGTCTGTCACCGTAGTGACACTATTTTCATGGCACAAAACTTAGATTTTTTTAATCCAATTACATACTCGTATCTACATAAAACATGTTGCGACTATCTTCGCAAGCCATCTCGGATACATCTAAAAGCCACCCTAAATACATTACACTCGTACTCGAAAGTCTTCTCGGCCCCACTAATGGAGCAAAGCAGTGGGGTCACCAGTCCGGAAGTAACATTTTCACAAGCTATAATTAACCGTCTTGAAAAACAAAATTGGTCCGCTAGAAATTGTATCAAAACGATTTAGTAGTTTGGATTTTAAATCAAAATAACTGAAAAACATATGTCACTCAGTGGTGATCACGGTCACTATTTTTTTATCCTACTAATATGACAAATAAGGGTACGGCCAATGTGTTGGTAAAGAGTTGCCGTAATGGACATTTGCAACACCAGGGATGATATTCACGTATTGCCGACTCTGTAAAATCCTCTTCACGCCCACTATGGATATACTTCAAGCCTACTAATCACCTGTTCTTGAAGAGTTCCATGCTGTAGTCCCTTGGGAAACACTCGGCTAAGAGATATTTCTACATCTTAGATAGATAGAAAATTAGTTTTATTTACTTATCACATAGAAAGACACACAAATACAAAAACACAAGAAAAAGAAAAATCACATATAGGTAGCAATGACAACAGTAATGACAGCAAACATTTAAATATAAAATAAATTGTACAGTAGGCCCGAACGGTAGCAACTTGTGCGTCCTGTGTGTGTCGTGACAACAAAAAGGCCCTGACTCAGCAAAAAGCTGCGGAGTAACCACAGCGCTGATATTATGTCAGCACCTTTATCGCAACAGCATAACTACATATGTTGCATAGCTACGCTACGCTTTCATCTCTTATTTGTTAATTTTGTCTTAAAATATGCACATACCATAATGAAAACAAAAGAAAATAAGAAACTTATAGCATTGACCACGCACAAGAGTAAAGAGTTGTGTGGAACTGAGGGAACAGTAGTTCCCTCAGTTCCACACAATCCCCTTCACCGAACTGCTCATCCAGACGTAAGACGGTAAAGTACAGCCACCAAGTTATGTCGTTCTTTGTTCTTCCAATAGAAAGGCTTCATAAGATTTTTTGAAACAGAATTTCGACTTTTGGTTGCGAATTGGAGGTGGTAAATTATTCCAACACTTGGAGTCTAAGTACCTGAAACTGCCCCTGAATGCAGCGGTCCGGTGATGTGGAGTTATTAAAAGATAGGAAGAAGTACATGAATACAACACATTAGAAAAGTATGTACTCGTACAAAAAAAAAATCGTTTTGCATATGCCTTATGGCGATTAACCAACCAAATAAATCAAAAGATCGACTTAATGGGCTGTCATGGCTATGTTGCATTAAACTTAAAGTATGAGGTTCTTCTCTGAGGTAACTCCATGAACATCAATAGAGTTTTTATATCACAGAAACAGTGCATGCGGCCGACATGTGACGTACCGCCATTAACTTCAAATGCAATTATTCCGTAAATTAAATATACTTACTGTGCTATAAACATATATTTTTGAATGTTGGATCTTTGTCAAATCTCAATCCGGCTTATGTACTCGATAGGACGCCATAAATTTAGTTAAGCCAACCAGATATCATAAAACGATGGTATTACCCCATATACGAACGCAGTATTTTGAGAGGAATTTCTATTGCAATTGTATCCAAATTTATAACAAATTACATCAAAAAGTAATAGAACAGCAATTAAAATCTTTTAAAGCATTTCTGTCTGCGTGGATCGTGAAGAAAAGTTTTTACTCCGTTAAAGACTTAATCTTAATTGTAGAATTGACATAATTCAGAGACATTTTGTAAAATTTTGTAATGGATGTCTAGACTTTGCATACGACTGCACTAATTTTAATATTATTGACATTACTAATACGTATTATTTAAAATTGTGTGAATATAGTCTGTAGATTGCATTAAATATTGTGCTATATAAATTTTGCATGCTATGAATCGAGTCAATGATAAGACTCATAATGTAATTTTTAAGCTCCCAATATTACCTCATTCAAAGCGAAATATTTTTTTCTTTCTTTCTTTCTTTATGCTGGACCAAGAAAAATTGTCATCTTTATACACACAAATGTTTGTTCTGTGTAGGAATAGAGCGTTGATGTTAGGGTAGCATTGCTAACCATTCTACTATCGTGTTCGTCGAAATATTCCAGGCTATTTGAATACATTCCAGGTTATAATTTGAAAGTATGTCAATAATATTCAAACCCTTAATTTCTACGCAAATCCGCACCAACTGCTGGAGTGTTGAAGTTATCGAAAAGAAACTAAAAGTCCTTACTTTTAATTGAGTTGGTGGAAAAGGGGCTGTTACATTAATTAGTTTGGAATCCTTCTTTTCTAATTCGATAAAGTTTTTTTCTGTAAAAGTGTCGGACACCTTTTAAATACGCGTTCAAATTGCTTTTCGCCATATAATACTGGGTGATTCTCACGGGTTATGTTTCGTTCAATGATTATTTTTAAACTAGCCAAGTGTACATGCGACAAGTCTCTATGGGTTTTGAGTGACATTGACAGAAGTATACCCCTCTCTTACACGCTTAGATAATTTTCACGAGATGGACGCATTATTAAGATTTCACCCACGCGCCTAAAAAGCCTTGTCCCACTGTAGCTACGTAAGCTAGAGCTATAATCACGTTGAAATGAAAATGTGGGTACACAGATTTTTTTGCCGATCTTGGATGCAGGTTTACTCCCTCTAGTCATTGTAGATACGTACTTTATCTTAGTGGGATAAAAGCTCCAGATTATTAGTGAATCAGCTGACGTGGCGACATAAATCTACTTTGGTATCTAATTGGAAAAGACTGCACCGCTATCTATTTTGCTTGCTATCTCATCCAATTGCCAAAACTCTTTATTATGTTAGAATTGAAAAGTAGGCCATGATCCCAAATTTTAATGCCAAAACATTGTCGGCAAACAGCATTATTTGTTAACACCCATACTAGCAGGCAAGTTTTATTTTTTTTCTTTATACAACGTCAGGGGTATGCAAATATATGACCCACCTAATTTAAAGTGGTTACAGTAGCCTTTCAACGCTTCCACACAGGAAGTATCGCTCACGCGTTGCTGCCCCCGCCGCTAACGCAAGCAACGCCTTACGAACTTACTAGCAGGAACCCCACTCACTCGCAAGGAGTTTTTGTTGCTGCGGTTTTCTGTGAGAATAAGGTACTTCCGTAGTTAGGCTGATTTGATGGGCCCTATCTCTCTTATAAACACCCACATCAAAACAAACAGACATATTCATTTATTGCAACTATAATGTGTACTTTAGGTCTCATAAATATAATTACAGTAGCATTATAGACCCTGTCGGGCGCCGCAATTCTGAGAGGAGGACGAGTCTTTACCGTACTATATTTATTATTATTCAACTTTATCACATTACATTATTTATTCACTATTATTTACTTATGGTAAGATTTATATAATAACATTTTATATTTCTAAATCGTTCTTTATATGTTTACGTAGGTGTGTCATGTTTATTTATATTAATTTTTATCGTATTATATTTATTGATTTTAATAATTATTAAACATTTATATTTATTGTATATCGTTTAGGAACTCACTTACTGAATAATAACATTTGGCAAGTAGGATATTTTTTAATGTTTTTTTTAAATGTTTGTCATGACATTCTTTCAAGGTAGCTTATTGTATATTTTGATTGACATATTAAACGTGCTCGATGAATGTATGTTTAGTCGAGCGACCGGTGTCTGCAGTTTGTTTCTGTGCCGTAACGAGTAGCCGGTAGGTATGTCCTGGCGTCTTGTATACAAGTACGGGTGCCCACGTACAAATTGACATATTTCTAATATATATGTACATGGGAGCGGGAGTATGCCATATTTCCTAAAGCAGGGCTTACAACTGTCTCTTTCGTCTATATTTGTTATTATTCGAATCAGTTTTTTTTTGTTGAATAAAGACGGTGGGCGCATCTACACTATTTCCCCATAGGATAACACCGTAGGATAACCATGAATAGGCATAGCCATAATAAGTACTTATTGCTGTTTCTACATCAGTTGACTTTTTGACCTCGCGCAGGGCATATGCGAAACTTGCTAGTTTTGATCTTATTTTGTTAACATGTTGTTGTTGTGACATATTCACGCACACAAATGTTTGTCTTGTGTGGGAACCAATCCACGATCCTTAATGTTAAAGTAGCATTACTAACCACTTCGCCATCAGGCTCGTCGTAGTCAAGTTAAGTTGTCAACAACTGTAAAGATACTCACTTGTGACCCGGCCTGGCTTAGCACGAGAAGATAGATAAAAAGATACATTAGTACTTTATTTGAACAAAATAATTTAGCTGTATAAGGATTAATATCATCATATGAATACCATCTTCTTTTAATTCTTATTGACTAATATGAACAACAAGCTGTTATTGGGACTTGACTATAATAGTTAGATACATAGCTTCGCGGACATTTTATAGGTAATGATGGGTACTATAAACATGTAGTACAATATTATAAGTATCTATATTTCAATCAATAGTTTTCGCATCGCACGCCAAATAAGACTTTCATAGGGAAATTTTTGGAAGTTTGAGTTAAACAATTTTTAACGGAAGTATCGCGTGTTTTATTTATTTTGTTGAACCTGACGTTTCAAACGCTTTGCAGCTTCAGTCTCCCTGCGACCACGGACGCTGCAAAGCGTTCGAAACGCCAGGTTCAATAAAATAAATAAAACACGCGATACTTCCGTTAAAAATTGTTTAATTCAATGTGCAACAATCGCGAAAACCTAAGACAATACTAAGTTTGAGTTACTTCTTTTTCTTAGGTTAGGTCCCACGTCTTACCAAATATAATTTCTTAGACATGCGGGTTTCCTCATGATGTTTACCTTCACCACCGAACAAGTGATAATTACAAATATGTACATAAATTCGAAATCACCAATTTAGTGGTCCCTAGGACCATCGGATAATGGGTCGGTTCTTTATCCACTAAGTTATCACTGCTGAACATGTTATGCCTTTGATAGTTTGAGTTACATTGTTGCAATTTTCATAGCGATCTCAATTTTTTGAAAATAATATGTAGCCCATGTTTTTGCTGATAATGTAATTTTCTATAGGAGAAAGAAAATTTTAAATCGGTGAAATTACAAAATCAAATCATTTCTCTTTATAATATTATAAACTAGTATCATAAGGGCCTCTCGTGCGAACATGCCAATGCTAAGTCTACTACGGATTTAGCAATGCGGTGCCAGATAGAAACTAGTTTCAAATAAATATAGGATATCTTGTGCCGTGTAAACAGTAAACCCCATATTTGCCCAAATTTGCATTTTAAACACGTAGCTGGCAACCCTTTTCGCGCTACGATATTTATCTTAGCAATTAGGCTTTAAAATCCATAGCAAACAGCAATTCCCATGAAGAGTACGTACTTATACGTACGTAAGTTATGGTACTTATACAGCGTGGTGATTAATCATATACAATAGGAAAGGAGAAGAAAGTAGATCCAATAAGTATTTTCAACAAACTTGCATTGGAATTGCCTATAATACCTTAGCAAGAATAGAACGCAATCTTAACAGTTGTTGTTGTTTTATTTTTTGGTTGTGATGAAATTTTTCCAATTTTAATCTAATGAAAATTTAATCTAATTGGCAGAGCTGCGATAGCCAGCGGAGCCACATTACCCTCAAAATTGTCGTTTGGGGTAGACTGATGTCATCCAGCTAGCGTTTAGACGGTAATAGTGAGAAACTCCAAAATCGACACACTAATAGCTAACATATTGTAGTTTTGTATCCTTTAATTTGAAATTTAAATGTTCGTTGGTGAGGAAGAACGGTCCAAAATCGTTCAAATTAGAAAAAAAAACATATGGGAAAACGTATGGCCGGCCACTCTGCAGTGCAGAGTCTGCACTGCACTCCCATCAACAGAAAAAGTAACCCTGTACGACGTCGCTAGATGTCGTACAGGGTTCCATATATTTTAAAAAAATTAAAAATAAAATATTTAAATATTTTTTAAATTTAAAAAATATCAGCTCTGCCTACACAGCTTGCTGTTATTTACTAGTAATAGTTGATTGTTTTAATGTTTGTGTTGTTTTCCAACTATATAACAATTGTTGGAGCTCTGCCCGACACTTTGAACAACATTTTGTTGAAGTACTCGTACCTACTAGAGTACTAACACCATTACGTTGGGAGCTCACTTGATTTTTCCTGGATTTGGATATTTTCTTTTAATTAAAGCACGAAACTTTTAACACATGCCTTCCCGTTGACTAGGACACTATATTTGAATTTTTTTTTTTCGCAAGTTATTATATTTTTTTCTATAATTTTTAATAAAAAGTGCATTTGTACACTATTTATCTACCAAAATATTATTTTTCACCAGTGAAACTTATTTACATGATTAATATTATTTAGCAATTTTAATCAAAATTATAAATGTTAATATTATTAATAAGCACAAAAATAAACAATATTTTGTCTTCTAACTTAAGGTGCTATTTTTATTTAATCATATTATTTTACAATTCTTATTCTTATATACGTGGTACATTTTAAAATATGTTTCGTTTGTGGTCACTCAAATTTGATTTGATTCTAATTTGAGTATTACGTACAAAAATAGCTACTTTTAAAAGAAATATATCTTAAATCATTTCTTATCATTTTGATAAGTGAAACTTGGTTACTCCACGGTATAAAACGAATTATTTAATGATAGATACGTAGTGTAGAAAAACGATAGGGCTTATGAGGCTAATCAAACTGGGGGTGGGGGAGTGCTCCTAGGGGTGCGTCGCGATATTGCAGCAGTGGACCGTCCGGAATGGTGGTATTCCGCTGAAGATCTATAGGGAACTATTAAAATAAAACCTGTAGGTTAGGCATATAACCAAAATGTATTTATATGTACTTTATCTATGTAGAGAGAATGAAGGAAATAATCAGATTACCCAATTAGAAAATATCTAAATAAAAATTATATCAGGTTGTTTGTTCATGTCCAGAGGATAATTTCATTATCACGGGGAATTTTAATATGACTCATGTAGATTGGCATACTGAATGGGGCCATCTTGCGCCGACAGGAACGATTACCAAAAACCAATTAGATTTCTTTGATACATTAGTTCAGTATCAAAGAAATCTAATTGGTTTTTGTGAACAATGCAAAGATAAGTAGGATGAAATAAAAATTTGTAAATAATAAATTATATTATATGTTATATATATAGTTTCATCCTACTAATTGAAAAAAAAATGTATTTGTACTATAGCACCTACCGTTATTTTTATTTATTGATTATATTACACATAAGTAAGTCGCAGGGCTAACAAAGAAAATCAACAAAAATGCTAGATCTGACGGAAACTGAATTTAAAAATAGTTTTGCCTTCAAAGATAATAACCAGCCCTCCACCAGTGCCACTAGCAGCCCTATAGATATATGCCCAATGCATTTCATGTTGTTTTTAAAGGAGCTAAAACCTTCACCCAATAAAACGAAATAAATTAAAACAAAAACTGAGTTGACACTCCGTCACAAACAAAAAAATGCTGATAAGGTATGTGCGACATGAACGAAAGCGACTGATGACTTTTTATATATTACACTTAGGACGAGAACTTGAAATTCTTGAAAACACTTGAGACTACTAAATGCATCATATTTTGCGACCTTTGATTATTTATGTCATATAAATAAACAAACTTGCGACCGTTCTCCTTTGTCGAGTCTCCGAGACAGAATGTCAAGAGGCCGTTTATTCATATTTCAAAGTTTTTGTATATCATTCACTGGAATATGGCATAGAATACTTAAGATAAAAATTACAAGAACAACTGCATCTAATTTCAGAACGAATCGTTCACCCAACTTTTTCGTTCCCCGGTTTACGTGGTATCGAAATGCTATCGAGGATACGATAGAACGACGAAGGTGCTTCGTGCTACGTACTAGCTTAATGCTGCGTAATACTATCGAGTACTCGATACGATTACGATACGAGTTTCTAATACGTTCGTGCTTACCCTACAGAAAGAGAGAGAGAGAGGGCGGTTTATTCCTGGAATCAAAGAATCTGCGTTTATTACACCAATCCACAAAAGTGGTGATAAAAGTAATGATACCAACTAAAGCCTTGTCTCAAAACTTTGTATATTTGCAAAAAAAATTTGAAAGAGTTATCCACATGCATGTTTATTCTGCGTTATTGCAATGGTTTACACACGAACAGCACGGTTTCTTAAAAGCACGCTCGACAATCTCTAATCTACTGGTAACTAATAACTTGGTTACGTCGGCTATGGACACAGATGCTGAAGTGGATATGATATTCACCGATTTCAGCAAATGTTTTGATCGTATTGATCATAATATTTTGCTTCAGAAACTATACCTTGCAGGAGGAATTCATGGCAATTTGTATCGATGGTTCTCATCATATATAAACAAGGGTAGCTAGGTTGTAGTATCTATATATAGTATGTATCAATAGGTATACATTCACTAGGTTCTTAGACCCATCAGGAGTTCCTCAAGGTTCCATGCTTTCCGCTTCTTTTTATCATATTTCTCAAAGATATAGCCTCAGGTTTTAAACATTTAATATTCCTAGTATATGCAGATGATAACAAAATTTTAAAGTGATTAAATTTATTGATGACTGTTTTTATCTGCAAGAAGATATCTTAAGATTTGAAAACTACTGCCTCAGATATAAATTAGACTTAAATGTTTCTCAATGACACATTCAGTGTCATTCGTAAAATCAACTTAATAAAATTTGACTACAACTTATTTAAACAGCCATTAGCTGAAACAATGAAAATGAAAGACCTAGGTGTAATTACAGATTCCAAGCTAATATTTGATTACCATGTTGACAATATCGTTGGGAAAGTGTGCAAAGTGCAAGGTTTATTATGAAATCTTGTGCTAAATTCAGAACTTTCGCCTGTGAAGGTACTTTATTGTTCATTTGTACGTAGTATCCTCGAGTATCCTCTCTGAAGTGTGAAATATTATGTATGATAAATATGTAAGTAGAATTGAGTTCATCCAAAAACGATTCCTAAGATACTTACAATTTAAATCTAAACAATTACTTCCGAATTATGACGCCGTGTGTCGAAAGTAATACTGCCAATATCTATAGATTATCTCAGTAAAATTATTAATAATTACATTAATTGTGTTAAAGTAAGAAGAGGCATGCTCCGTTGATTCGGACATGTAGAAAGAATGCAAGATGAAAGAATGACGAAGCAGATATACAATGCAAAAGTGGAAGGATGTAGGAGCCGAGGAAGGCCAAGACTTACCTACCATGACCAAATTGGTCGTATTCTATCAGAAGGTGATATCAGGAGCCCTAGAAACCTGCGAGCGTGCATAAAAAGAGCAATGAATGTTAAAGAAGCGAGTGAGGCGCGTGGCGCTCGGTTCTTTCTGCCTACCCCGTAAGGGATTTGGCGTGAAGTTATAGTAGTTGTAGTAGTACATTAATTGTCCACAATTGTTAAATGAGATCAACCTCTGTTTTGCCGCTAGCCAGCCTCGACGATCGGTTCAGCGTTTAAAGGGTCCATTTCATGTACCACATTGCAATGCCAACTATCTTTTATTTGCAAAGCCAGCGCACAATTTAACGTACCTTCTTATGTGTAACAATCCATCTGTCGATGTATTTACTACTCGACCAGAAGCAATTAGACGGTTGATGGCCGACTCATTTATCAGCTGTATTCATGTCATCTGTATTTAGTTCTTATTACCTACGTTACACTTTCACAATTGTTTTTAATACCCTTATTATTAGTTTTGATGTCATATGCAGCACCTACCTCTCTACTTAGCGTATCTATTCTTAAAATCTACAAGTGAAAACTTGTAAATGGCTTATAGCTATGCATAATGGCTTATTATTGTATCATATTTAATAGCTGTGAGTTTTCCAAATAAATAAAAATATATATGAATCAACCCTTATACTCGACTCTTTGAATTATACGATTAAATACGACCAATTTGGTCGTGATAAGTAAGTTTTGTCTTCCTCGACCCTGCTAGATCCTTCCACTTTCGCGTTGTATATCGGTTTCGAAATTCTTACCTCCTGCATTATTTCTACTTATCCGAAGTAGCGGAGCATGCCTCCTCTTATTTTAATGCCGATGCTCTCTTTCATACCTACTTTGTTTCTTACATCACAATTGCGAACGTTGTGTATTACGTTACGCGTTACGCTACAAATTTTGCCCAACGCTCACATTTCAATTTTATCATTTTATCCGCGTTGTGTGCCTTTTGGCTCAAGATTTTACTAGCGTTAAATTTTCCCATTTCCATTAGTCTTTCCACATCAGCGGCGTACCATCAATCTCTGATGGAAGCGTATGCAAGATATAGGTACAATCTCATCAATTTGTTCCAACTGTATCAACCGTAATCCTTATGCTAGGTCTACTTTGTTCTCTATCAAATAAAAAAAAATAAGAGCGCTATTTAGCAAACTTATCTTTCTATTGCCGACGGCATTAAACTACCTACTAGCTATTCATTCATTCACGGTGCTGTACATGTCACATCATTTACGCTCATTTTAGAACCTTGGCTTAATATGACTACTGTCTAAGCAGCAATTAAAATGAAGCTTCATTTGCGTTTGAAGGAAAAACCTTTCAAGTTTGCCCTCTGTTTGCTCTCCCCAGAGGCTTACGACACTTCACTTTGGGACGAGTGTATAAATAACCCGCGTAAACGATGTTTACTGAACAAAATTATTTTTTGAACAAAATTGTCTCTATAATAATTATTTGCTACATTTTGTTTTAACTATCTTTATAAATTGAATATTTTCTATTTCCGCCGTATATTTACTTGCCCGTTTTCGTTTATTTGTAAAACACGATTTATTTTTCAGAATTCAGTGCAGACCTTTTGAAATTGTGTCAGAATTGATATGTTTACTCTTCTATGCCACCTAAGCTGTTTTATGCATTGTTTTATACAATATATGTGTAATCATGCAAAGAAACCATTTTTTCACAAAAAATTCAAACGTGCTATTTCTTTGACAGTAGCTGTATATTGCAATGCAAGTTAGCCTCAGCGTTGAGAACACTAGTCAGAAGAGATATTTCAAAACCTTTTTTCACGAGATAGTTGTGTCGAAACAGTTTAACTTCATCCTATGAAACTTCCCATTATTTAGATTACGCACCTCATGTTATTCTGGATGATTTCAACACCGACTTAATATGTAACACTACTCTATGTGTCAGGTTTCAGCATTGAATTAAATCGGTCAAATTACCTATTGTACCTACTCTACTCATTATAATCCCACTAATCTCGTGATACATTGCTCGGTTAATTTAAAACTTTGGAAAATATTTGAAAAATGAACAGCCTTTCGAAGTTTCATATATTCTTTACATACAAATCGTAATCGTATCGTGTTAAAATAAGAGAGGCATGCTCCGTTGGTACGGACATGTAGAAAGAATGCAAGATGAAAGTATGACGAAGCAGATATACAATGCAAAAGTGGAAGGATGTAGGAGCCGGGGAAGGCCTAGACTTACCTACCATGACCAAATTGGTCGTGTTCTATCAGAAGGTGATGTCAGGAGCCCTAGAAACCGGCGAGCGTGCATGAGAAGAGCAATGAATGTTAAAGAAGCGAGTGAGATATGTAAGGATCGAGTCACGTGGCGCTCGGTCCTCTCTGCCTACCCCGCAACGGATTTGGCGTGAAGTTACAAATCGTAACTACTCAAATCTTTACATACAATTGCTTAAATCAGTTTACTGCCGCCTATATAATCAGAAATTCAATTTTTAAAAATCAATGCATCAAAGACCTCTGTCTCACAAAAAACGGTAGCTAATAACTAAAAAAAAAAACAAAGTTTTCATTAACCCAACCCTGTTCCGTTAAATTTAATAAATTTAACGACCACTTTATAGAAACCTCAAACCCCTCCAACATTGTAAACAGTAAGCTAAACAAGCTTATAAGCTTTCGGAGAATACTTTATTACTTTGAACGAGCAATTCTTCTATATACATACTCGTATAAATATATTTTGTCTATAATTGCTCTATCGATTGGAGCCAGTTTTGTATTTAGTTAAAATTTTGCGAATTTTAAAATGTACATATGTCCGTTTTTCATAGCTTTTTCAACAACTTACCAGAGGGTATATTCCTATTGTAAGTTGTTTTTTTTATACAACGTCGGGAGGCATACAAGCATACGGTCCACCTGATGGAAAGCGGTTACCGAAGCCTATGGACTAAATAAATATTGTCAGACAAATTACACAGCGCCACCTAGCCCCAAAGTAAGCGAAGCTTGTGTTATGGGTACTAGACAACTGATAAACATACGTAAATATATATTTTTTTGTAAACACATACTTATTATACATGGAAAATACCCAGACCAAGACAAACAGACATGTTCATGCACACAAATGTTTGTACTGTCTAGGAATCGAACCCACGAGCGTTGGTGTCAAAGTAGCGTAACATTTTTTTTCTTATACAACGTCAGAAGGCATACAAGCATACTTGTATGCCTTCTGACGTTGTATAAGAAAAAAAATGTAACCTAAGTGAGTGTACAGAATCTGTTGTTATTTCTAGCTATCTATTTATAACTTCTCGCCAAGTCCGTTACGGGGTACGCAGAGAGAACTGAGCACCGAATTTTTCGGCCCTTACACACTATTCTGTTTCTTTAAACTAACTCTTCTCACGCACGCTCGCCGGTTTAATAGGGCTCCAGACATCACCTTCTGATAAAACATGATCAATTTGGTCATGATAGGTAAGCCTCTTATCATCTCTACTGTAAGTAAATGACATTTATGGCTAAAATTCATTATATAAAAAGTACTTAGGAAATATTGTAATGATAGGTACTCTTGGAAATTTCATATTGGTAAAGGATGCAATGCACCAAATTTAACCACTTTGAATGCACTTTGTAGCCTATAAAACTTTAGCAATAGCATAACGGCTTAACACAGCATACAAAGGGGTCTATTGCGTTGACAATAAGGTTCACTATTTTACGCAAACAAACAGCGTAAATATCAAAGCATCCAAAGCACAAAAACATTTAGCTCGCGTTATTTACTTTGTCTACATGCTGGTAACTTTTATGATATAAATGAAAGTTTTTGATGCCCAGAGCAATACGTCGCCCTGGATATTAAAAAAATGACATTTCAATTGCAAAAGTTACTTATACTGCCATGCATTTACATGTTCGAGTTTGCAAGGTTGTCAACATACTCTCCTCTATTTAAAATGCACATGCAGTTGTAAATTGTAACACTCTCTTCCCTGTAATGTAGATAATCTTCCCTACATAAACCCTATTCCCATGCTACAGTTGTGAAAAATATTAACAATCACCGAAAACACACAAAAGAAATTCTAAACATTAATTTTATAAAAAATGTAACCCCAATAATCAAGCGATATGTCCGAGTATGTTTGACAGCAAAATTTTCTCTGTTTGTTTGAATAAAAGTAATTCATTATGATATTCTCAGTTTTCTTTTTTGGATTTTAAACTCATATCTCCAGAGTTTGTAAAACGAAAGTGTCATTATGAACATTTTTGAACGCACGATTTTAGTGACTTAGTCCTTCTTCTTCTGTGGGTCGTCGTTTACATAGTGCGTGAAAACCAATAACAAATGTAATATAATAAATACTCAAAATCACGATAGACTTGACGATTTATTTTCCATAACCAGCTACCACACATCTCCCGCTGGCGTCTCTAACAGTAATGCCGCCATCTTGCACTTATCACAATAGAACTACTCTTTGTATCATAATTACTCACAATTACTAAAATTAATTCAGTATTTTACTTTCAAAAGTAATCTTAAACTAAAATTAAGATAACACTTATAATTGAGGGTAAACAATTAATATATACTTAATATTATTTTATAAAAGTATGTTAACATTTCACATCCTAATCGAGTCAATTTTACGGAAATCGATACATCATTATAAAACTAATAGTAACTAAGGTTCAATTAATTAATCGTTTTAACACAAAAAAAATCATAAAGTAGTCCGCACGTGAGTGATATGCTCAATGCAACTTCGAGTTGCAGTTGACAGGATCATTTTCTGTTTTTCTCCTGTGCCCAGTGCACACTAAAATTGAAAACCAGAACACGCCCCTCACGCCGTACGAACACGCTTTGCGCCATTTTATTTTTTGTTTCCTTTCCGAGACACTCGTATTCGCACAGCACTAGACGTTTTTGGCTCGTTGCATTCATGTTAACGCGAGCTTTTTTCTTTTTCTGGAATTCCGAACATTATAACGACTAGTATGAGACGATATTCTTATTTACTTTGTAAGTATTGTAACAGGCAGTTAGTGTTTTGCTTATTTCAGTGAGTTTTCATTGACACTTTTTTTTTATATACTACATCAGGAGGCACACAAGCATACGGCCCACCTGATCTAAAGCGGGTACCGTAGCCTATTAACGCTTGCGATATATTAAGTATCACTCGCACGATGCCTCCTCTGTTGCTTACACAGCAACTCCTTGGGAGCTTACTGGTGACCTCACACGCAGGAACACAACAACCCTCTAGGGAGTTGTTATTTGGCTGCGGTTTTCTGTGAGGTGGAGGTACTTCCCCAGACGGGCTGCTTTGATGCGCCCTACCTCTCTTAAAAACATCCAGACTAAACAGACATGTTCATCTACATAAATGTTTGCCTTGTGTGGGAATCGGACCCACGAGTTGTGGTGTCAAAGTCGCGTCATTCACGACTGAGCCACCGAGCTCGTCAAAATCTGATCTGGTACACACTAAACTCTTTAGATAGTTCTACTAATAATAATAAATTAAGCCCAATGTGTAATTTACAACATCGATCGTGGTTTCGAAATGAAGGAACCACTATATACAATTAATAGAGAAGCATCGAGAGTGGAGCGAGTGATAGTCGTGATCGACTTTTTTCATTATGTTGTATTCGATTTAGTACCTATATTTTTATTTATTTATTCATTGCTATACATGTATACATTGTTATACTGTAACTATATAATACACAGCATAAAGATACACATGAACCTTTTCAGGCACCGCAAGGTGGGAGAGAGAGAGGCTGACTTTTCATAGTATTCTATTTTCTAAGTATTCCTTTATACTCGTAGAATAATATGCTTTTGTATGGAGTAATTCTTTTATCGATTTAACAAATTTACCGAATGACGTTTCCGATTTGATGTGATCAGGCAGCTTATTATAAACCTTTACGGACATTGAATAGGGGCCTGAGCTATGTAGTACTAATTTAGAGTTCAAATTTTGTAAGTTACTTTTGTAACGCGATTCGTAACGACGGAGCATGTCTCCTAGTGTCGTATAAAAGTTTGGATATTTTCTAATAAATTTACAAACGTCTATAATATAAATAAAGGGTAAAGTTAAAAAATTTAATTTTCTCAAATATGGCTTGCAACTGTCTGTTTGTTCGATGTTTGTTATTATGCGTATACATATTTTTTTTGAACAACGAGAATTTTAAAAGAATTCATCATAATTCAATATCCCTTTAAATGTGCGGGAGCTCTTAAAGTGTGGCAAAAACACAACATTTTTGTGAGCGCGGGGTACCTTCATGCGCAATCAGGTGGTTTATTAATTTATGCATTGGTCCTAAAATGTCTTTTATAGTTTATAAATCTAAAAACGCAATGTTAATTATCAACACTGTTATTCCTGTAGATTCCCGAGGTATTATGGCGAAGCAAAAAGATTGCAAATCACAGTCATGCACTATATTACGCTAGCAAGTGTCGGAAAATTTTCCTAAAGGGATTTGCTATATTCCCTAGGATCTTGCTCGGTATTTACATTCATATTTTCTACATATTTTTTACTTGGAAAAGGAAATTGGCTTATAAATTTTATATAAATCATTTTCAGCCCCACTCTAATATAGCCTTTGATGTTCATCTGTCTGTTTACTTCATTTCAAGCCGTCAACACAAAAGATAGTTACATGCCACACACAGAAATTTAACTTTAAACAAAGGGTAAACAACTACTGGTTTCTTGTAACTCAGTACGAAGAAACTTGAATAAACTAAATATTGTTACAGATAATAACAGATAGGTGACTGATGACCTCACTCATATGCAGGAACACAACAACCCTCTAGGGAGTTGTTATTTAGCTGCGGTTTTCTGTGAGGTGGAGGTACTTCCCTAGGCGGGCAGCTTTTATGCGCCCTACCTCTCGAAACATCCAGACTAAAACAAACAGACATGTTCTTGTACACGAATGTTTGTCCTGTGTGGGAATCAAAGCCACAAGAGTCAAAGTCGCGTCGCGACCAAAAAAACTGGACAAAAATTTATTCTCAGAAACAATAACTGTCCAAGGAATTGTTATTTTGCCACGGTCTTTTGTATATATAGAAATAGTGCTAGAAGACTATACAGTCATTTGCTAGAAGCCGATACGCGACCCTTGCCGATTCAGGCGATTTTCTATCTGATTACGACTAGAGCGTCGGTTAGAGGCGACGTCCATCCGTCCCCGTCGATACAAAACAGCAGATGGTGCGAAAAAGACGGCCACCCTTCTTGCATCGAAAATTTTAGCTAAAAGACAGATGCGCATTAGTGCCCGGGACAGTCCAACGGCAAACAAATAATTTTTACCTTCTTTTGCCTACTATGTAAGAAATAAATTTTGTCTGGAAGAGAATATCGGTGATAATAAAAAAATAATGATAAGAAACAGAGAAGTCTTGGACTTCCTCCTTGCCACGTAGAAAAAACTAGTGTTATCAGAAGGTAATGTCAGCCCTAGAAACAAGAACTATGAATGTTAAAGTAGCGAGTGAGGTGTGTAAATGAACCTACAAAACTGTTTAATACATATCCATAAAAACTTCAGAGTTAGTTACTGTTTTTTTTATTATATTAGAAATTTGTTCAAAAATAATAACGCTGTGTTCTTTAGTGAACAAGTGCTATATATAATAAATGCAGAAGACGATTACATTAATTATGTAAATTCCGAATAACTATTGTAACAATTATGTGAACACAGTGTAATGAAATGTGGGCGTGTATACTCGGCCTATTTAATGAATAATTAATCTCAAATTAATTATTATTAAATTAGTTCCTATTAATACGAGCGAGCAGGTTCTAATTTCCGACACAATGTTCATGAATTAAATGACTTACGAGTTCGAGAAGCGCTTCTCATTAAATAGCCGTGCCCATGCCGTGCCTCTCTTTGAAATTTTATTAAATGTTAATATTAAATAACAAGTGAAGTTAATATGTGTGTAATAAAATAACATAACCCAAAGACTTAATCACTTTCCACACCTTTGAGCGTCTGTTAATTTAAAATCTTCATACGAAATATTTAAGTAAATTTAACATTATTTCTTTCAATAAGAGAACGTTGTATATGGTTCAAATGTTATTATATAATAACAGTTATTATAAGTTGACGCTGAAGCTATAAGCTGAAGTAGTTATGGGCCGGCTTAGCTCATAAACGATCAAACGCTGGTGAAAGAATGTTCTCGAATGGTGTCCCCGTACGCGTACACTCCTATGTTGACTAATGGACGAATACAGGTTAAAATTTTGAATACTTGCCTGTTGTAACAAACGTGTTATGAAACGTCGTACATACAGCATTACGACTTTGTTCTGTTTTCATCGAGAGAGCGAAGAAAGAATAAGATGAACGTGTTCTTTTAGGTGCATTATGAAATCACACAGTTATTACTTCAAACAAAGATACTTAAGTTTGCACTATCGTCAATCATCGTTAAAAGCATTTAAGAATATTATTATTTCTGACTGATGTACTGACCTTACTCATCAGTTAGAAATCAAACAAGCAAAAATATTACCTGTTAATCATTTAGTGTTAATGTTAATCATGTCATGTCGACGAGTTCAAGTGTTTCCTGCAAATATACGATTTCATTTCGTTATGTATCGTTTTACTTCGTTGCGTTTCAAATAGCAAATACAACACATACATGTAATTGTAGTTATATACATACTGTATAGGTATATTTGGTAGGTATATGTACATAATATTAGTAATTTCCCTGTTGCCGTCAAACTATTTATCCTAAAACTTACAGGATAAAGGTGCTAATGGTATACACAGCGATATGTCAAGCTATACAAAACTATGCTGATTTGACTTTTACTCCTGTGACATAAGATTGATCTGTCGTTGTTGAACTACCCATGTTTTGTATTTGATATTTTAAGTAACTTTCTGTACAATTGTTTGTATGAACTAATAAGATAGCATTCTTTGTGAATTAAAAGGATAAAAAGAATTAAGCGATGACAGTACTACAGTGAGTGGCCGAACGACACGTAACTCGTTCGGCGGGAACAATGTGCGCTTTTATCATTTTTGCCGTCACTATATTACCGTGGACGTCCACGGTACAACGCTAATTCAGGAAACACAAATATATGAAATTATATGAAGTATTTTAAATTTCCGTCGACGGTAAGGTTATGCCATACACGTCCACGGCGCAACCTCTTACATCGTGTTTCGTGATGATATCATAGAAATCCGATGTAGTGCGTAGCTACAAGGCTTCATATTAATATAAGTCTGAGTCCTCATACCCGCGCACTTTCCGCCTGCCAGCCGTTTATTCGCGATCCTGGCTTTATTTTTTCATTTTTTTAATAATAATTATTGAAAATGGTATTATAATAAGATGTTATTGAATTAAATCATTTTTAACGGAAATATCGCCTATTGTATTTATTTTGTTGAACCTGACGTTTCGAACGCTTTGCAGCGTCCGTGGTCGCAGGAAGACTAGTAACTTTCTGTACAATTGTTTGTAAATAAAATACGCGATATTTCCGTTAAAAATTGTTTAATTCAATGTATAACAATCGCGAAAACCTAAGACAATACAAGATGTTGTTACTTTAAATCAAATTAGTGAAGATATCACGCTGTCGGTGTGATCGACAACTTTGAGGACAAAGTCCAGAAACAAAACGTGTGAATTGAAGGAAAAAATCTGTTTTTGGGAGCTTAATATTGCTACATATACATATGCTACAAGTAAGCATTGCAATTCCAATTTATTTATTTTATGAACATTAAAAAAGTATGTTAAGTCTAATTTTGTAATTACAATTAAAATACAATACAATACGTAATGTAATTTTGTATTGTACTCCCATTTAATTGTAATTACAAAATTAGAATTAAAATATATTTTTATATATTCATCAAGTTTACGTCCCGGCGTTATATAAAAATATATCTTAATTCTAATGGAGACAATAACTTAATTAATAAAAAAATCTTTATTTGCCATTGGGTCCTAGCGGGCACTTAGACACGTCATACAAGTTTAAAAAATCAAATCTTATTGTATATTATTAATTTTTCATTCGTTCCGTTTTTCTTTCTTCAATTAAAATGGTCGTGTTTTTTTATATACTACGTTGGGAGGCACACAAGCACATTGCGCACCTAATGTAAAGCGTGGTAGCCTATGAACGCTCGCGACATATTAAATATCACTGTTGCGATGCCACCCCCGCTTATAACACAGCAACTCCTTAAGAGCGACGCGAGTCTTTCCGACTCAGATATAGCGAAAGAATGGATACGCAAAGAAACATAGATCATAAAAGACAATGGTGGTAGAATGCGGAAATTAAAACCACCATGAAAAAATGAGAAAAGCTTGACTGGATTATGTATCACTTCTGCACCTGAGTGACAACAGACAGTCTGTCATACAGAGAAGAAGAAAGAAAGATGCGGTCAATGCAAGAATGGAGCCAAAGCTTTAGTGAAAATAAATGGTGAAAAAGTTACCCTGAATGGCGAAGAGAGGCTGACGAGGAAACTTTGAGGGTAAACCAAACTCTTCTGCAGACAGGTACAATAGTGGATGGTTCGTCACCGAACTGCGCTGCGTAATCCCACGATCATCATCATCATTTCAGCCTATATTCGTCCACTGCTGACCATAGGCCTCCCCTCTTAAATCTTACGATAAATCCCACGATACTCTCTCAACTAAACGACGCTTCATACCGCGGCTGGAAGGGATTGAAATATAGAAGCATCGTAATTTCGTAATAAAGTGGAATCCAGTGATCGAATTATGCAAACGTTATGATTATGCGGGCTTCGAAAAGCAATCTCCAACAGGACACCGTGAGTTTAGTGTGTAAGGCGCCTACAGCGCGCCAAAATACAATGAAAATAGAAAAACAAATCGCTAAGTCTCATACCTACAATAATAACATATACAAATGTGAAAAGTTAAAATTATATATATATATATATACACACATATAGGTATATGTATATGCTAGTGTATGTATACTTAAATATATATATATATATATGTCAGAACGTGCATGTAATGGTCGTCAGGTGGCTCGTTGTTCATGGCGAATAAAGCGAAATACCAGCGTAGTTAATCTTCTCAATATTTAATCAGCCAATTACACAAGTAGTTTTAACAAAAGTTATGCTCAGATCGTAGATTACAACGGATTCAAAATGCGGTGGACGCGACACGTGCGATTGGCTCCATTGCTCGATTCGTAATGACGCTTCCAATGACGGTCTCTCATTTTGACTTTTTTGACAACTGACAACAATCGACATTCGAGCAAACCATAACAAACACAACCGGTGTTGCCAATCCAACGATATAGTTAGGTCGCCCAGACCCGAGCTTTTGATAGAGTCAGCGGGACTGGACTCTAACGGATGTAGATAAGGAATAGCTAGTAAGCAGTTTAGTTATTAGGTGCACAATGTAACTCTCTTTTTAATTCATTATACGATTGGCATCCAATTCTGTCAGACGTTAATCATTTTCTTTTAATTTTTTATTCTAGTTTTTAAAAAGTTCTTTAAACGTTCCCAAAACCTAACTGGCGCAGCCGTGTAGGATCGCTCGCTAAAGGCAACGCCGTTTTTCGCTCCTTTCCTGTGTTTACACCTGACTATCAAATTTTGGTCAGAAGACGAGTACGCGGCGTGGGCTACGAGTGATCTTTCGAACAAATAAATAAGTGACGTTACGGGCTACGAAGACAAGACTATGGCGATTGGTCTGATTGGTTGGTGAGTAAAACTCTTCGCTTTCCTTTCATTTCCACTCCCTTGTTAATGCGAAATAAAACTCTTTTGTAATAACGTTATCTGGTTAAGTTGTGAAATTTAAATACATATAGTACATAAGAATAAAAAGAAATAAATATTAATAAGCGAATAAAAGAAAATACCTTATTTTCGTTCCATGTTACGTAAGAATATTGTAATTAAAACTATTTAATCGAAATTCATTTCATTTTAATTTTTACTTATTTACATTGTTTTATATTGTGTGTTTTATATTTTATTGTGCTTTACATTTTATT
Organism: Pyralis farinalis; assembly: GCA_947507595.1. Classification (NCBI taxonomy): domain Eukaryota; kingdom Metazoa; phylum Arthropoda; class Insecta; order Lepidoptera; family Pyralidae; genus Pyralis; species Pyralis farinalis. The sequence goes on along the minus strand of OX382257.1, from coordinate 41,799,314 downwards.
GTGTCTTTTCACATAAGTTTTCATACTGTTGTTTACTTTATTGTGTGTGATCAATCCATTCCAAAATGTCTAAATCCGAGAACTCGAACATAAATGTATGTGATAATGAATTAATAATTAAAGCCAGTGACGCATTATCATTAATTCCACAATTTTCGGGAGATTCGCGACTTTTAAATTTATACATACGAAAATGTGAATACGCGATTTTAAAATACCAAGGAGACCAAAACCGTAATGAATATTTAATGCAATGCTTCACTAGCAAATTGACCGGGAATGCAGCCGCGCTTATCAGTGAACGTAACGATATAACTACATGGAATGAATTGAAGAACTTGTTAGATCAGCATTTTGGCGATCCGTGTAGTGAGGAATGTGTGGCCATAGAATTAGAGAGTTTAAAGCTAAAAAATAATGAATCTTTTTCAGATTTTTGTCATAGAATACAGAGCGTTCGATCAATATTATTGGCTAAGGTGAATAGGTTAACGAATTCGAGTTTACGCGAGGCGAAACATATTATATACAATAATACTTGTTTAAATGTCTTTCTTTATAATTTACCGGAAAACATGATTAGAATGGTACGAATTAAAAATCCCACCACCTTAGAAGAAGCCCACAAATACGTTTTGGAGGAAATTAATTTTCAGGAACAATACAACCGGCGAAATCGTTTCTTCGATAATAAACCAAAAATACCGGCACAGCCAACTATGCAACAAAAATTTAATTTTCCTTTTACGGCACAACCCCCTATGGCGAAAAATATACCGTTCCAAGCTTCTGGGTTCCCACAAAATCCCCAGTTCAAATTCGGAATACCTCAAAATAATAATCAGTTCAGATTTGGCATTCCGCCAGGCATGGGCCGTCCCATGCAATCGTCTGGTTTCATGGCCCAACCAGGTGGTTATCGGCCGCAACAACAGTTCGGTTATCATCCACCGCAACAATTCGGTTACCGACCACCACAATTCGGCAACTCCTTACCACAACAACAATTAAATAACACACGTCCTTTCGATAAAAAACCAATCCCAAGTAATGATGTGTCCATGAGGACAGCCCCCGCTAAGCCTCAGTTTTATTTAAATGAGCCTTATGTTGAAGACTATAATAATTGCATATACCCAAATAAATTGCCGTATTATTACGAACAAGACGACATGACACCCGAGACTGATTATGAAGGACCATACTTTGAACAATATCCCGTTTCCCAAATTGATAACTTACTAGTAGATTCTGTTAATAACATTGACCTTGACATTGGAGCACCTGCACAAAATCGTGATAATAGTGAAAATTTTCAAGTAAAAGCCTCCGAATTCCCCCAGAAGTGATAAAAATTAATTTCGATTCAAATTTAAAATTACCTTATATTTATATTCCCGAAATAGATGGTAAATTTATGTTAGATACCGGCAGTACGAGATCTTTCATAAGCCCTTGGAAGGCTGATGAATACTTCGCGCATGAAAAATCCCATGAGCCCTTTCAAGTGATTAGTACCCATGCTACTAGTTGTCATGACGAAGTTTTATCAATTCCCCTATTTCCGACATTTAAAAGCAACGAGTTCCACAAATTTTATGTTTTTAACGTAGATAATAACTATGACGGTTTAATTGGATTAGATCTGATGTTGCAGTTAGAAGCCGACATTCGACTAAAGGAAAAATTCCTAATCACAAAAAATACTCGCATACCGATCGAGTGTCCCCAACATATAGTTCGTTTAGCCCCGCGGTCTGAACAGCGTGTCAAACTTCCCGCTAAATTATTTGATGGACAGGGCGTACTACATAGCATACAGTTTTGCGATGGAGTACGAATGCCTTCTGCAATAGTTACTTGTAAAAATGGATTCGCTACTACTATAATTCAAAACGCTCTCGAGGAAGAAGTAGCACTCACTATTAGTACCCCATTGGAAATTTCAAGGCTGGAAGTAGATCAGGTTTATAAATTAAAAGAACCTGATAGTAAACTAACCCGCTGGCGCTTGCGTCTGCAGGAGTATGATTTCGATGTTATCCATAAAAATGGAAAGCAAAATTTGAATGCAGATGCACTATCTCGTATTCAAATCAATGCATTAGGTAATCAGGACGACACTTCATCTCTACAAGTTAACATAGACGAAAAAGAACAGCGATTACAGGAGTACCTCAATGACGTTACTGAGGAACTGACTAGAATAGCTCAAAGACGCGTTACTGACGAGACTATAACGATCTCTGACGAATCCAAAACTATTACGATTTCAGATGACTATATCGCAGAACCCAAATATCCCATTAGATCAGTTAGTAGCAATAGCCCAACACATAGCGTAACTGCTCATTCTGCCCCTGACATGGAAGGTAAGGGCATGCCTATATTAGACGAGGCTATAGATACAAAGCCTAGACAGATATTAGTATTTACATGGTTAAAGGATAGCATGCAAGCAAAAGATATTTCCAATAAGACACAGAAAATCATAGAGGTATTCTTACCAATAAATAATGAACAGTTAGTAACACAGTTTTTAAAAGAGTATATTAAAGACAAAACTAAATACTTCATCTACTTTGAAGATGAACAGCATCGTCGAGACTTCTCTAACGTCGTTATCAGATTATTTAAGGAAGGCCAAGTCTCCTTCTATGAATGCACCAAGCGTGTTGTATTCATAGAGGACGAGAATGAACAAAAGGCTATCATTCTTAAACTTCACGAAGGTAAGACATGCCATCGTGGTATTAAAGAAACTATGTCCAGAATACGTAGGAATTATTTTTGGCCCAACATGCAGGAAACCATAGCAGCCCAACTAAATATATGTGAAGCCTGTAAAACTATGAAATATGACCGTAACCCCATTAAACCTATATTACAAATTACACAAACTCAATCAGCCCCCATGCAGGAAATATTCATAGATCTGTTTACTATAGAAGGGAAAACCTATCTTACCTTAGTAGATGCCTTTAGCAAACACGGTCAAGCTATAGAGATAAGCAATAGATCAACCCCAGAAGTTACAAGAGCCTTAATAAAATACTTCTCTCTTTATGGAGTCCCTAAGAAAATTACCAGTGACCCTGGATCCGAATTCAACAATGACCTTATGAGACAACTCATGGCTCTCTATAAAATTCAATTGCACATAAGCACTCCACATAATCCTAACGCTACTGGTATAGTGGAACGTTTTCATTCCACTATCATTGAAATATATAGGTTAGCTAGGTACGAACAGAAATGTACAGATGCGGCATCTGTAATGGTGTATTCTATTATGGCTTACAATAGTACTATACACTCATCAACAGGACTCACCCCGTTTGAAGTGCTCTTTGGACACACTGAATCAAATGATGCTTTTAATGTAGATTTTGAAAGATCATATACACAGCAATTACTTACAGATCACTGTAAAAGAACAAAAGTTTTATATAAAAATATAGCAGATAAGTTAATAGCAAACAAAGAGAAAGCTAGGAACATTAAAGGAGGAGAAGAGGTAAAAGAATTTGATATTTCCGATACAATTTACGTAAAAGATATAAATGTAAGAAAAAGTAAGGACAAACCACGATATAGAAAGGCGACAGTAACAAACAAACAACAACGTAATATTATCCCTATTCAAATAGGAAATAGGACAACTACTACTCATATTAAAGATGTTAAACGCCCTTCACAGGTGGTGTCTACTCCTGCTGACCCACAAGAACCAGGCTCTTCAAGTAGACCGAATTAATGAAAATCCGGGAATCTTACCTGTAAAAGAAGGTCGCGCGTATATCCAAATGGACAAATGGCTTATTGTTAAAATTATTAGTTTAGACGGTATTAGTAAAGATTTAAATTTTAACATGCAAAAATATTCCGATTTTAGTAAAATATTAGAAGGCGAATTTGAGTATAAACATGAAGTTAAAGAAATGAAAGCTCACGTAGACTATCTTCAGGATATCACCTTAGGAAAAATACAGGAACTAGTACCAACGAATAGATTTAAACGAGGGCTTCTAGATCCTGCTGGTTCAATTATAAAACTAATAACTGGTAATCTTGACCATACCGATGCAGTCAAATATGATAAAATAATTTCTGAAATTAAAACCAATGAGCAAGCAATTGGTAAAAAGATAACTCTCATCTCTGAAATGCTGGATCACTTTATGAACTCATCTGAAATTATGAAAGAAAACACCGCCATTGTAGATATGAGATTAGATCGCCTTGAAAGAATTGTTTTAGAATTAGATAACGTAAAGGAAGACACTATGTATTTAGTTTATGTGTTAAGCTTATTTAATCAATTTAGTATGAACTTTCGCACTATATACATTAAACTAAGTGAACTAGAAACCGCTCTAGCTTTAAGCAAAACATCTGTATTACATAAATCAATTATCAATTCCACTGAATTATTATGTACATTAAAAATGATAGAGAAACAAAGTAATCTTATGTACACCGTATCAGAACAGAATTTGATTATGATAGAAGAAATACTTACTGTAAAAACATATGTAAAATCTAACCAGATAACGTTTCTAATTGAGGTTCCTCTCACCGACAATTATACATATAATTATTTTAAATTGTACTCCCTCCCTGTCCTAGATGATTCCACAAATAAAACCTTTATAGTCATCCCAAAATATCCTTACCTCATAGCGAATGGGATGAAATACCAACCAGTCCTGCGACCATGTAGAGACATCGCGAGAGATCAGTTTCTTTGCACGGAAGATGATGTGATGGAGTTTCACAGAATAACATGTATAGAACAGCTGATGGAGTTCTACCCAAATCCTACACAATGTAGCCAACATCTAGTTGATATAGAAAATATTAGGATACAACGAATATCCTCACATAGTTGGATATTATATAGCAGATATCATACTTTATTATCTTCGCAATGTGGCAGTGACATTACTAAACAACTGGTACGTGGCACATATATAATTACTATAGAGGAAAATTGCACTGTCGTCATCAGTAATATAACATTAGAGAGAAAATATGTATATTACAGTATGGAGAGTGAACGGACGCCGGTTATTCAGCTGCCAAACCTGCATAAGAGGAATAACATATCCTCTACAAAAATGAATCTAAAGGAAATTCACCTCGATGACGTCAAGTTCCTAAATTACGCGTTAAGAAGAAATAGTGAAAGTGTAAGTGAAGTGAGAAACAATATTAGTGAAGTTCGCGTTATAGAAACCCGTAGTATCAGCTTAGCTACTCTAGTGTTATATATCGCACTCATTATGTGTATTGTAATTTCGATTGTCTATTATAATTTTAAACATAGATGTTGGGAAATATGTATGAAGCGAAATCACCGGATTCAAGTAAAACCACGTGAACCCGATAATTTCGCTCTTGAGGGGGGGGAAGTTAGGTCGCCCAGACCCGAGCTTTTGATAGAGTCAGCGGGACTGGACTCTAACGGATGTAGATAAGGAATAGCTAGTAAGCAGTTTAGTTATTAGGTGCACAATGTAACTCTCTTTTTAATTCATTATACGATTGGCATCCAATTCTGTCAGACGTTAATCATTTTCTTTTAATTTTTTATTCTAGTTTTTAAAAAGTTCTTTAAACGTTCCCAAAACCTAACTATATCGATTCCACCCAAGCGCCAACTTGACATTTTGATCCGTTATTATTAAAACTAGCATCACGGGGATTGATTTCTTCCGGGCTTCTCAATATGGTGTTGCTACCTCTGCGACACGGCCATTCTGATGCATCACACGTCCTCGTGTGCGTAATCTGTAACCAAAAAATCTGAACAGAAACAGATCTTACTCCAGCTCGGCCAACCCTGACTAAGACTGGCCTTAGTCAACATTTATTTCAAGTAAAACAAATTTCAATTATTAACCAGTAACATAGTACAATTTGCATTTAACTCTAAGCCATAATTCACAATCGAGACCATTGTGCGGTCAAGTTAATTCAACATTTTTACTGGATTCTGCTATCATGAAATCATCGCCTTCATCCGGCGGATACTCTCAAAATCATCGCCTCTATCCGGCGGATACTCTCAAAATCATCGCCTCCATCCGGCGCATACTCTCAAAAAAGCCATCGCCTCCATCCGGCGGATACTTTCAAAAAACCATCGCCTCCATCCGGCCGATACTCTCAAAAAAGCCATCGCCTCCATCCGGCGGATACTCTCAAAAAAGCCATCGCCTCCATCCGGCGGATACTCTCACAATTTGCATGAAAACAGAACACTTAAAATTCTAAACAACATTATTGCTCAATAGTTTTCGATCGATTATCATCCTCATCTAATTGAGGGCAGTCATTAGGCATTTTTCACAAGCGATTATGAGTGTACATGTAGGTACGGTCACCACTCAAAGCCTCTAAACGTAACGGTCTCCTTCAAGCACCCCAATTACGCTATAGGGGCCTTTGTACTTAGGATCGAGCTTCGTTTGGTTACGCACTTCATTTTTCAATAATACAAAGTCTCCAACTTTAAAGTTAACACATTTAGCTTTTGTACTGTCAAAACGTGTTTTGTCATAGTCAGCATTTTTGTCAATATTCGGGCATTTGAAACATCACATGCGCAAACAACAGTTGTCCTAGTAAACTGTAACTTATCAGGAGTCACATGAACTGCTAGACCTTGTTTTAATAGTTCGCGGCCTACTAGAATGTCATATGGTAAGTAAGAGTCAGGCCGTACGTGAAAGAGGATTTCTAACTGAATGTATTTCAACAGTAGTCAAAATTTGAATAGTGCTATGAACTGACGTCTGTCCAATAACAGTCAAAGTTACAGTGTCATTACATTTCCTTTATAAGCGAGCATTCGGCTCCAGAATCATAATAGAATAGGTACTGCTCACCACAGCGTCGCATTATCCCAGCAGGGGCGCTGATGCTGCACATATCCACTCGTTTCTCCGCCGTAGGTCGGGTGCCGTTGGTACCGCTGGCTCCACCCTGGTTACGTCGTTGGGGCCGCTGGATACATAGAGGCCCGTTCCCCGGCAGTGGAAGCAGGTAACTTGATATGAAAGGTCCTCGAAGTCACTCCAACACATGCCATGGAAAGATACTTGAGATAGCCAAGCAGCAACTTGTCCCTTCAGCGCACGGCTCAAAGCAAACATCAGGGGAACACCACTCAGTTGCTGATCCGGTACACACATATCCGCGGTATTGATCCATGCACGCGCGTCCACATTTCCTTTGTCAAGATCGAATTCGGGCAGCTGATTGTCAATGCTAGTCGATGGTCCTTTCATCACTTGAACCAATGCTAAAAAATTCTGGTTTTGTTGCTCCAGTAAAAGACATTATTTTTCTTCATCACTATTTCCATTTTTCCTTATCGGGGCGGTTGGGTTACATCCCACGCCTGATGTCAGAACGTGCATGTAATGGTCGTCAGGTGGCTCGTTGTTCATGGCGAATAAAGCGAAATACCAGCGTAGTTAATCTTCTCAATATTTAATCAGCCAATTACACAAGTAGTTTTAACAAAAGTTATGCTCAGATCGTAGATTACAACGGATTCAAAATGCGGTGGACGCGACACGTGCGATTGGCTCCATTGCTCGATTCGTAATGACGCTTCCAATGACGGTCTCTCATTTTGACTTTTTTGACAACTGACAACAATCGACATTTCGAGCAAACCATAACAAACACAACCGGTGTTGCCAATCCAACGATATCGATTCCACCCAAGCGCCAACTTGACATTTTGATCCGTTATTATTAAAACTAGCATCACGGGGATTGATTTCTTCCGGGCTTCTCAATATGGTGTTGCTACCTCTGCGACATATATATATATATATATATATATATATATACATGCCTGAAAATAGCTGTGAATGCTAAAGAGCTAGTGAGGTCTACAAGGGCCGCATTTCCTGGCGTTCGGTTCTCTCTGCCTACTAAGCAGGCGACCTAGCATTGAAATATAATATAGTAATATAGTAACTAGAAGCTATTGCATAGAAATATAATTAAAATTACATACTTTATCGCACAGTCTTAGACATTAAATGTTTGAATTTGTCATTTTATTAATTTTTGTTATGCCTGCCGTTGCTTGAATTTTCTTGAAAATGGATATATGTCATACATCTAAATGAGTTACGAGTCGAGTACTTCCTCTTCTCGACAGATAACGCATTTATTAAATTATCTTTTATTATTTCTCTCGCTGGAGTAAAACCATAAAGGTAAGTATTTTACGTAGCACCCTTGTACCATGCTTGTGACGATAAAAGTTACCAGAGAGTAGTATATAATCTCTAGAACTCTAGAACTACTAGAACCGTTGGATTTGAAAATATCTTTTTACATTTGATGCCAAATTCTTGAGGAAGGGAAGAAGCAGAGAAAAAAGAAAGGGAGTAGATAATGCGGCTCCTTCGGTATACCGAGCACACGCGCGGTCGGAGCAATCGCAGAGTGATATATAAAGATAAATCACATTCATTCATCCACTGTTGCGTCACCCCGCTTCCCCGGTGGCGATCACTTCCGATGAAGAATTTAAAGCCTTCCCAGGCTAAAGACAGTCCCTAAGGTGTTTAGTCAGTAAGAGTCTGACATAACCCGTTCGGCCGTCCGAAAGGTTACTCATGAGAGTTCACCACCTCCCTCACAACAGGTCCCGGAGGGTGCTCCCCTCAGAAGAATGATTAACGCACGATTTTAGTGACTTAGTCCTTCTTCTTCTGTGGGTCGTCGTTTACATAGTGCGTGAAAACCAATAACAAATGTAATATAATAAATACTCAAAATCACGATAGACTTGACGATTTATTTTCCATAACCAGCTACCACACATCTCCCGCTGGCGTCTCTAACAGTAATGCCGCCATCTTGCACTTATCACAATAGAACTACTCTTTGTATCATAATTACTCACAATTACTAAAATTAATTCAGTATTTTACTTTCAAAAGTAATCTTAAACTAAAATTAAGATAACACTTATAATTGAGGGTAAACAATTAATATATACTTAATATTATTTTATAAAAGTATGTTAACATTTCACATCCTAATCGAGTCAATTTTACGGAAATCGATACATCATTATAAAACTAATAGTAACTAAGGTTCAATTAATTAATCGTTTTAACACAAAAAAAATCATAAAGTAGTCCGCACGTGAGTGATATGCTCAATGCAACTTCGAGTTGCAGTTGACAGGATCATTTTCTGTTTTTCTCCTGTGCCCAGTGCACACTAAAATTGAAAACCAGAACACGCCCCTCACGCCGTACGAACACGCTTTGCGCCATTTTATTTTTTGTTTCCTTTCCGAGACACTCGTATTCGCACAGCACTAGACGTTTTTGGCTCGTTGCATTCATGTTAACGCGAGCTTTTTTCTTTTTCTGGAATTCCGAACATTATAACGACTAGTATGAGACGATATTCTTATTTACTTTGTAAGTATTGTAACAGGCAGTTAGTGTTTTGCTTATTTCAGTGAGTTTTCATTGACACTTTTTTTTTATATACTACATCAGGAGGCACACAAGCATACGGCCCACCTGATCTAAAGCGGGTACCGTAGCCTATTAACGCTTGCGATATATTAAGTATCACTCGCACGATGCCTCCTCTGTTGCTTACACAGCAACTCCTTGGGAGCTTACTGGTGACCTCACACGCAGGAACACAACAACCCTCTAGGGAGTTGTTATTTGGCTGCGGTTTTCTGTGAGGTGGAGGTACTTCCCCAGACGGGCTGCTTTGATGCGCCCTACCTCTCTTAAAAACATCCAGACTAAACAGACATGTTCATCTACATAAATGTTTGCCTTGTGTGGGAATCGGACCCACGAGTTGTGGTGTCAAAGTCGCGTCATTCACGACTGAGCCACCGAGCTCGTCAAAATCTGATCTGGTACACACTAAACTCTTTAGATAGTTCTACTAATAATAATAAATTAAGCCCAATGTGTAATTTACAACATCGATCGTGGTTTCGAAATGAAGGAACCACTATATACAATTAATAGAGAAGCATCGAGAGTGGAGCGAGTGATAGTCGTGATCGACTTTTTTCATTATGTTGTATTCGATTTAGTACCTATATTTTTATTTATTTATTCATTGCTATACATGTATACATTGTTATACTGTAACTATATAATACACAGCATAAAGATACACATGAACCTTTTCAGGCACCGCAAGGTGGGAGAGAGAGAGGCTGACTTTTCATAGTATTCTATTTTCTAAGTATTCCTTTATACTCGTAGAATAATATGCTTTTGTATGGAGTAATTCTTTTATCGATTTAACAAATTTACCGAATGACGTTTCCGATTTGATGTGATCAGGCAGCTTATTATAAACCTTTACGGACATTGAATAGGGGCCTGAGCTATGTAGTACTAATTTAGAGTTCAAATTTTGTAAGTTACTTTTGTAACGCGATTCGTAACGACGGAGCATGTCTCCTAGTGTCGTATAAAAGTTTGGATATTTTCTAATAAATTTACAAACGTCTAAAATATAAATAAAGGGTAAAGTTAAAAAATTTAATTTTCTCAAATATGGCTTGCAACTGTCTGTTTGTTCGATGTTTGTTATTATGCGTATACATATTTTTTTTGAACAACGAGAATTTTAAAAGAATTCATCATAATTCAATATCCCTTTAAATGTGCGGGAGCTCTTAAAGTGTGGCAAAAACACAACATTTTTGTGAGCGCGGGGTACCTTCATGCGCAATCAGGTGGTTTATTAATTTATGCATTGGTCCTAAAATGTCTTTTATAGTTTATAAATCTAAAAACGCAATGTTAATTATCAACACTGTTATTCCTGTAGATTCCCGAGGTATTATGGCGAAGCAAAAAGATTGCAAATCACAGTCATGCAATATATTACGCTAGCAAGTGTCGGAAAATTTTCCTAAAGGGATTTGCTATATTCCCTAGGATCTTGCTCGGTATTTACATTCATATTTTCTACATATTTTTTACTTGGAAAAGGAAATTGGCTTATAAATTTTATATAAATCATTTTCAGCCCCACTCTAATATAGCCTTTGATGTTCATCTGTCTGTTTACTTCATTTCAAGCCGTCAACACAAAAGATAGATACATGCCACACACAGAAATTTAACTTTAAACAAAGGGTAAACAACTACTGGTTTCTTGTAACTCAGTACGAAGAAACTTGAATAAACTAAATATTGTTACAGATAATAACAGATAGGTGACTGATGACCTCACTCATATGCAGGAACACAACAACCGTCTAGGGAGTTGTTATTTAGCTGCGGTTTTCTGTGAGGTGGAGGTACTTCCCTAGGCGGGCAGCTTTTATGCGCCCTACCTCTCGAAACATCCAGACTAAAACAAACAGACATGTTCTTGTACACGAATGTTTGTCCTGTGTGGGAATCAAAGCCACAAGAGTCAAAGTCGCGTCGCGACCAAAAAAACTGGACAAAAATTTATTCTCAGAAACAATAACTGTCCAAGGAATTGTTATTTTGCCACGGTCTTTTGTATATATCGAAATAGTGCTAGAAGACTGTACAGTCATTTGCTAGAAGCCGATACGCGACCCTTGCCGATTCAGGCGATTTTCTATCTGATTACGACTAGAGCGTCGGTTAGAGGCGACGTCCATCCGTCCCCGTCGATACAAAACAGCGGATGGTGCGAAAAAGACGGCCACCCTTCTTGCATCGAAAATTTTAGCTAAAAGAAAGATGCGCATTAGTGCCCGGGACAGTCCAACGGCAAACAAATAATTTTTACCTTGTTTTGCCTAAAGAAATAAATTTTGTCTGGAAGAGAATATCGGTGATAATAAAAAAATAATGATAAGAAACAGAGAAGTCTTGGACTTCCTCCTTGCCACGTAGAAAAAACTAGTGCTACCAGAAGGTGATGTCAGCCCTAGAAACAAGAGCTATGAATGTTAAAGTAGCGAGTGAGGTGTGTAAATGAACCTGCAAAATTGTTTAATACATATCCATAGAAACTTCAGAGTTAGTTGCTGTTTTTATTATTATATTAGAAATTTGTTCAAAAATAATAACGCTGTGTTCTTTAGTGAACAAGTGCTATATATAATAAATGCAGAAGACGATTACATTAATTATGTAAATTCCGAATAACTATTGTAACAATACTGTGAACACAGTGTAATGAAATGTGGGCGTGTATACTCGGCCTATTTAATGAATAATTAATCTCAAATTAATTATTATTAAATTAGTTCCTATTAATACGAGCGAGAAGGTTCTAATTTCCGACACAATGTTCATGAATTAAATGACTTACGAGTTCGAGAAGCGCTTCTCATTAAATAGCCGTGCCTCTCTTTGAAATTTTATTAAATGTTAATATTAAATAACAAGTGAAGTTAATATGTGTGTAATAAAATAACATAACCCAAAGACTTAATCACTTTCCACACCCTTGAGCGTCTATTAATTTAAAATCTTCATGCGAAATATTGTTAAGTAAATTTAACATTATTTCTTTCAATAAGAGAAGGTTGTATATGGTTCAAATGTTATTATATAATAACAGTTATTATAAGTTGACGCTGAAGCTATAAGCTGAAGTAGTTATGGGCCGGCTTAGCTCATAAACGATCAACCGCTGGTGAAAGAATATTCTCGAATGGTGTCCCCGTACGCGTACACTCCTATGTTGACTAATGGACGAATACAGGTTAAAATTTTGAATACTTGCCTGTGGTAACAAACGTGTTATAAAAACGTCGTACATACAGCATTACGACTTTGTTCTGTTTTCATCGAGAGATCGAAGAAAGAATAAGATGAACGTGTTCTTTTAGGTGCATTATGAAATCACACAGTTATTACTTCAAACAAAGATACTTAAGTTTGCACTATCGTCAATCATCGTTAAAAGCATTTAAGAATATTATTATTTCTGACTTATGTACTGACCTTACTCATCAGTTAGAAATCAAACAAGCAAAAATATTACCTGTTAATCATTTAGTGTTATTGTTAATCATGTCATGTCGACGAGTTCAAGTGTTTCCTGCAAATATACGATTTCATTTCGTTATGTATCGTTTTACTTCGTTGCGTTTCAAATAGCAAATACAACACATACATGTAATTGTAGTTATATACATACTGTATAGGTATATTTGGTAGGTATATGTACATAATATTAGTAATTTCCCTGTTGCCGTCAAACTATTTATCCTAAAACTTACAGGATAAAGGTGCTAATGGTATACACAGCGATATGTCAAGCTATACAAAACTATGCTGATTTGACTTTTACTCCTGTGACATAAGATTGATCTGTCGTTGTTGAACTACCCATGTTTTGTATTTGATATTTTAAGTAACTTTCTGTACAATTGTTTGTATGAACTAATAAGATAGCATTCTTTGTGAATTAAAAGGATAAAAAGAATTAAGCGATGACAGTACTACAGTGAGTGGCCGAACGACACGTAACTCGTTCGGCGGGAACAATGTGCGCTTTTATCATTTTTGCCGTCACTATATTACCGTGGACGTCCACGGTACAACGCTAATTCAGGAAACACAAATATATGAAATTATATGAAGTATTTTAAATTTCCGTCGACGGTAAGGTTATGCCATACACGTCCACGGCGCAACCTCTTACATCGTGTTTCGTGATGATATCATAGAAATCCGATGTAGTGCGTAGCTACAAGGCTTCATATTAATATAAGTCTGAGTCCTCATACCCGCGCACTTTCCGCCTGCCAGCCGTTTATTCGCGATCCTGGCTTTATTTTTTCATTTTTTTAATAATAATTATTGAAAATGGTATTATAATAAGATGTTATTGAATTAAATCATTTTTAACGGAAATATCGCCTATTGTATTTATTTTGTTGAACCTGACGTTTCGAACGCTTTGCAGCGTCCGTGGTCGCAGGAAGACTAGTAACTTTCTGTACAATTGTTTGTAAATAAAATACGCGATATTTCCGTTAAAAATTGTTTAATTCAATGTATAACAATCGCGAAAACCTAAGACAATACAAGATGTTGTTACTTTAAATCAAATTAGTGAAGATATCACGCTGTCGGTGTGATGGACAACTTTGAGGACAAAGTCCAGAAACAAAACGTGTGAATTGAAGGACATAAATTTCTCGAAGAAAAAATACTTAAATAAATGTGATGTAGTAGAAGTCGGTTATACTATTACGTCCGCACTCATTAATATACTTCACAAATGATGCGTGAACCACGGCATGCAAATTGTAAAAGCGTATTTACGGTGACCGTCAACGTCCATGGGAGATCGTGGATGTCGACGACCGATACGATAAAGTGAAGTGTAGAATTATAAAAGCTCATACAGTCACTAGGCATCTTGTTGATTGGAAAGACATACTTACGGTCTTTTTTTATTACCTTATTGAGTTTCCATTTTTATTATTATCCAAACATTATATTATACAAATGTTATTATTTAACGTTTAATAGGCATCCCATTCGTGGGTATGATCTTACCACGTTACAGCAAATAATTATTTTGACATGTAACCTAGATTCCATATAAACCCACACCATTGACGGGGCCACTCGGAATATAATACGAATATTCTTTATATATAGGAATACTTCTATCTTCTAGCCAGCTATATTTATATAGCTGGTTGGCAGAAAATAAACATGGTAGAAAATAAATTAATTGATCGACAACACATTAAAATATAAAAATTGAGCTCAATTGTCGCCATTGTATTACTTAACAAGACGGGATTTAAAAGAGAAGATTGAAGGTGCCGTTTTGATTTCATGGAGAAGAGGATTCCAGATACTTACGGCTTTTGCAGTAAATGAACAGCTATGGGTGTTTGGGCATTGAGACGGGATCTAAAAACATATAATAAGCTACCCAAAAGTATAAAGTTTTAGAACTTGTATTATTCAAACAAAAACTTCACAATTGGCTTCTTGAAAAAGCTTTTCTTCAGTGAAAGAGTACCAAGCATAAGTTCTAACAGGAATTTAAATTATAATTAAAAATACATTTTTTTTTATTATTGAAATTAATTTTAATATTTAATGTTGTTGCAATTGTTTCATGTTAACAAACCGAACTGCAGATACTAGAACAGCGAAAATCCCAAAACTAAACATCAAAGGCATTCATCTAAGGTAACCGTATGGGCAGCAATTTTAGTAAAAGGAAGAGTTGGACCCTGTTTCTTTGAGGATTTTCGCGGCCTCTTTAATCGTTAATCTCGTTAATAAAAAAAATTAAGTACGTCTTAATGTTTTTCTTTCATTACTATTATAAGGTTAACAAATTCATGGACCACCCTCCCATCCTCACCCATGACAATTCGTTTTTGAAACGTTTCAATGATAGCTCTCCGATACATTGCAGGTTCATAATCATGTCTTTATGGAGTTCGGTAGGCAGATTTTTTTATACAGCGCGGTTTTTATATTTCCAACAATGACGGGTCCGATGAAGTGTATTTGCTATTTTCAGCAACATTTTTAAATACTTGCGGATGTTTCTTTATAAATATGCCTATTTCTAATACATAAATTAATGTTACTGTTAAGTGAACTTCAGAATCTCATTGGACCTACCCCGCATATAACTCGTACGCATTTCTTTTGTGCCCAGACGATTTTGTCGATAAAGGATGAGTTACCCCAGAGCAGAATTGCGTACCTGAGTATTAAACCTATGTAGCCATGAAATACTCTTAGGGCAGTATTTTTATTTTGACAAACTTGGTGGCGCAGTAGTGAAACGCGCTGTTACATTACTTTGTCACCAACGGGTGCGATTTCCACACGGGCAATTGCAAGTTTGCAATTTTACCGATGTCACTACCGGTTGAGTCACGGAAAATAAAAATCTACTGGTAATGCTACTCATTAGTACTTAGAGAAACAGACGAATACTTCTTGCATATCAATAGTAATATCATAAGCTAGTAAACCCTTTCAAGTGGCCATGTGCTTGTTTGCCTCCAGAAGTTGTCTAAAAACAGTATTGTCAGAAAAATACTAAATGAATTACAGAAAATATTTATTTGCTTGAAATGTTGGTATGTTTTGAGTAGGTGTGACACGGTTAAGTTGATGCCCTTGTACAGACATGTAAAAAATTTAAATCAATTTTAAAAAGCACAAAATCGAAACTATTTAACGATTGGAATGGAAAAAGGTATGATTTCATAACAGTTAACACACCGTAAAAATTATCAGTTGCTCGGCTGTGAAGAAAAACATGGTGAGGAAACCCACATGTCTAAGAAATTATATTTCGAAAGACTTGTGACCTAACCTAAGAAAGGTTTAGTTTTCCCCGCGGGCGGCGGAGGTCTGGCGGCAGTTGCGCCATGTAAAAATCAGTATCTTCGCCAAATATTTAAAGCTACTGTAGCGGACCGTGCCAATACTAATAGATTAGGAAACTGGATGACGCTCAGAAGAAGAAGAAGAAGAATGATTTCATACCAGTCAAGCTATACGTTGTCTTTATCCTAGTCAATATTACTAACACTAGTACATGCAATAAATTTTGTATCTCATTAGATTATCAATAATCGCATAGTAACATTTGTAATTAAAAATAGATTTTAATATATTCCCAAACATGGTCGATGGCAATATTATTAAACTGTCTAGTAGTTTATTATATATTTTTTTTTTATATATATTTTTTTATAATTAATTTATTCAGTACTATATAGTCATTACAAACAGGTTTATGTTTTATGCCACTAAGGTGGCAATCAATTGTACGGTCTGCCTGATGGTAAGCAATTACGATAGCCTATGGACATTTGCAACACCAGGGGTGTCACGCATGGGTTGCCGAACCAGTAAAAAACCTCTTCACGCATACATACATGCATACATATCATCACGCCTGTCTCCCATTAGGGTAGGCAGAGACTATAGAACGCCAAGCACACCGATCCAAACATACCGTTTGTATTTTTTACCTCTTCACGCCTTTCTTGAAAAATCTCATACTGTAGTCCCTTGGGGAAACCTAGGCTGGGAGTTCGGAAGAAACCTTCGCTGGAACCGTACAGTGGGCCAATTCTGCTAAATAACTGCAACTGCACGTTTACGCCTGTCACAGTAGTCGTGCAGGAATAGTGCAGTGCCGATAGGTGTATTCTACTAAAATATCCTGCACTGCAACTGCGCTGGAACTGCGCGTATGCTGCACTGCAACGGCACTGCAACTACGCTGCAACTGTGCGTATCCTGCAAGTAAACTACTTAAAACCTGAAAGGTTGCCATATTTCAATTTAATAAAACTGAATTTTTATTTAATGTTGACTCCTATAGTTTCACTATTGACCTTGGTTGCCGGAGTGGAGGTATTTCTAACCGAATGTGATGTAGTAGAAGTCGGTTATACTATGACGTCCGCACTCATTAATATACTTCACAAATGATGCGTGAACCACGGCATGCAAATTGTAAAAGCGTATTTACGGTGACCGTCAACGTCCATGGGAGATCGTGGACGTCGACGACCGATACGATAAAGTGAAGTGTAGAATTATAAAAGCTCATACAGTCACTAGGCATCTTGTTGATTGGAAAGACATACTTACGGTCTTTTTTTATTACCTTATTGAGTTTCCATTTTTATTATTATCCAAACATTATATTATACAAATGTTATTATTTAACGTTTAATAGGCATCCCATTCGTGGGTATGATCTTACCACGTTACAGCAAATAATTATTTTGACATGTAACCTAGATTCCATATAAACCCACACCATTGACGGGGCCACTCGGAATATAAACACCTCGAACAATTCAGTCGTGCAATTAATCAAATTTACGTCTACTAAATTCTGCCTAGCAGTGATGATCGTCCCACGGAAAATGTACAATCACAATCTATGTTTTGATTTCATATTCGAACGCCCACGTGTGGCGCGAATAGAATACAGATATTGTCATAATATTGATAATTCGATACGTGGGTTTGAGGTAGAAACTACGGATATTTGGAGAAATAAATCACAAAAACTCATGTAACACGTACGATGAGAAGTTGTATGAATAAATTCTGTATTCGGAACCGGGAAATTCTGAGTTCATTTATGAAACATATAACTCATTACATTGTTTGTAACAAGTTATATATAGTTTCATATCCATATACTTAATAATTGGGAACCTGCCTAATATAAACTTCATCATAACTCATCGCGTGATCATTTAATACCGATCAGCTTTTCTAGTAGGATAGGTACTTAAATGTTTTGTGTGTCGCAGCCAACTTGCCTAATTAGCCTTTCAATTTACAGCCAAGCCTTGTTGCTAAATGGCGCCGCGCCGTTCTACCAGCGACTTGATCTATTGTTCTATTTGGTGGAATTCGTTACCTAAGCCTGAGGATTTAGCGAAGATACTTCTTCTATTTTATTAAGATCGACTGCCGTTAGACCTCCACAAAGCAGTCCGTTCTTAAGTTAAGTCACACAATGTCTTTCGAAATATAATTTCTTAAACTTGCAGATTTCTTTGCGTTGTTTTCCTTCATCGTCGAGCTATTGATTATTATAAATATGTACATAAATCCGAAAACACAAACTTTGTGCTTCATGCCAGGATGTGAACCGGGGACTTACTTTTACCACAGAGAGACTTTGTACAAAAGTCGTCTCCATGGGTACCTCTGACTCACCTATTTCTACCGCCAACCAGCTATATTTATATAGCTGGTTGGCAGAAAATAAACATGGTAGAAAATAAATTAATTGATCGACAACACATTAAAATATAAAAATTGAGCTCAATTGTCGCCATTGTATTACTTAACAAGACGGGATTTAAAAGAGAAGATTGAAGGTGCCGTTTTGATTTCATGGAGAAGAGGATTCCAGATACTTACGGCTTTTGCAGTAAATGAACAGCTATGGGTGTTTGGGCATTGAGACGGGATCTAAAAACATATAATAAGCTACCCAAAAGTATAAAGTTTTAGAACTTGTATTATTCAAACAAAAACTTCACAATTGGCTTCTTGAAAAAGCTTTTCTTCAGTGAAAGAGTACCAAGCATAAGTTCTAACAGGAATTTAAATTATAATTAAAAATACATTTTTTTTTATTATTGAAATTAATTTTAATATTTAATGTTGTTGCAATTGTTTCATGTTAACAAACCGAACTGCAGATACTAGAACAGCGAAAATCCCAAAACTAAACATCAAAGGCATTCATCTAAGGTAACCGTATGGGCAGCAATTTTAGTAAAAGGAAGAGTTGGACCCTGTTTCTTTGAGGATTTTCGCGGCCTCTTTAATCGTTAATCTCGTTAATAAAAAAAATTAAGTACGTCTTAATGTTTTTCTTTCATTACTATTATAAGGTTAACAAATTCATGGACCACCCTCCCATCCTCACCCATGACAATTCGTTTTTGAAACGTTTCAATGATAGCTCTCCGATACATTGCAGGTTCATAATCATGTCTTTATGGAGTTCGGTAGGCAGATTTTTTTATACAGCGCGGTTTTTATATTTCCAACAATGACGGGTCCGATGAAGTGTATTTGCTATTTTCAGCAACATTTTTAAATACTTGCGGATGTTTCTTTATAAATATGCCTATTTCTAATACATAAATTAATGTTACTGTTAAGTGAACTTCAGAATCTCATTGGACCTACCCCGCATATAACTCGTACGCATTTCTTTTGTGCCCAGACGATTTTGTCGATAAAGGATGAGTTACCCCAGAGCAGAATTGCGTACCTGAGTATTAAACCTATGTAGCCATGAAATACTCTTAGGGCAGTATTTTTATTTTGACAAACTTGGTGGCGCAGTAGTGAAACGCGCTGTTACATTACTTTGTCACCAACGGGTGCGATTTCCACACGGGCAATTGCAAGTTTGCAATTTTACCGATGTCACTACCGGTTGAGTCACGGAAAATAAAAATCTACTGGTAATGCTACTCATTAGTACTTAGAGAAACAGACGAATACTTCTTGCATATCAATAGTAATATCATAAGCTAGTAAACCCTTTCAAGTGGCCATGTGCTTGTTTGCCTCCAGAAGTTGTCTAAAAACAGTATTGTCAGAAAAATACTAAATGAATTACAGAAAATATTTATTTGCTTGAAATGTTGGTATGTTTTGAGTAGGTGTGACACGGTTAAGTTGATGCCCTTGTACAGACATGTAAAAAATTTAAATCAATTTTAAAAAGCACAAAATCGAAACTATTTAACAATTGGAATGGAAAAAGGTATGATTTCATAACAGTTAACACACCGTAAAAATTATCAGTTGCTCGGCTGTGAAGAAAAACATGGTGAGGAAACCCACATGTCTAAGAAATTATATTTCGAAAGACTTGTGACCTAACCTAAGAAAGGTTTAGTTTTCCCCGCGGGCGGCGGAGGTCTGGCGGCAGTTGCGCCATGTAAAAATCAGTATCTTCGCCAAATATTTAAAGCTACTGTAGCGGACCGTGCCAATACTAATAGATTAGGAAACTGGATGACGCTCAGAAGAAGAAGAAGAAGAATGATTTCATACCAGTCAAGCTATACGTTGTCTTTATCCTAGTCAATATTACTAACACTAGTACATGCAATAAATTTTGTATCTCATTAGATTATCAATAATCGCATAGTAACATTTGTAATTAAAAATAGATTTTAATATATTCCCAAACATGGTCGATGGCAATATTATTAAACTGTCTAGTAGTTTATTATATATTTTTTTTTTATATATATTTTTTTATAATTAATTTATTCAGTACTATATAGTCATTACAAACAGGTTTATGTTTTATGCCACTAAGGTGGCAATCAATTGTACGGTCTGCCTGATGGTAAGCAATTACGATAGCCTATGGACATTTGCAACACCAGGGGTGTCACGCATGGGTTGCCGAACCAGTAAAAAACCTCTTCACGCATACATACATGCATACATATCATCACGCCTGTCTCCCATTAGGGTAGGCAGAGACTATAGAACGCCAAGCACACCGATCCAAACATACCGTTTGTATTTTTTACCTCTTCACGCCTTTCTTGAAAAATCTCATACTGTAGTCCCTTGGGGAAACCTAGGCTGGGAGTTCGGAAGAAACCTTCGCTGGAACCGTACAGTGGGCCAATTCTGCTAAATAACTGCAACTGCACGTTTACGCCTGTCACAGTAGTCGTGCAGGAATAGTGCAGTGCCGATAGGTGTATTCTACTAAAATATCCTGCACTGCAACTGCGCTGGAACTGCGCGTATGCTGCACTGCAACGGCACTGCAACTACGCTGCAACTGTGCGTATCCTGCAAGTAAACTACTTAAAACCTGAAAGGTTGCCATATTTCAATTTAATAAAACTGAATTTTTATTTAATGTTGACTCCTATAGTTTCACTATTGACCTTGGTTGCCGGAGTGGAGGTATTTCTAACCGAATGTGATGTAGTAGAAGTCGGTTATACTATGACGTCCGCACTCATTAATATACTTCACAAATGATGCGTGAACCACGGCATGCAAATTGTAAAAGCGTATTTACGGTGACCGTCAACGTCCATGGGAGATCGTGGACGTCGACGACCGATACGATAAAGTGAAGTGTAGAATTATAAAAGCTCATACAGTCACTAGGCATCTTGTTGATTGGAAAGACATACTTACGGTCTTTTTTTATTACCTTATTGAGTTTCCATTTTTATTATTATCCAAACATTATATTATACAAATGTTATTATTTAACGTTTAATAGGCATCCCATTCGTGGGTATGATCTTACCACGTTACAGCAAATAATTATTTTGACATGTAACCTAGATTCCATATAAACCCACACCATTGACGGGGCCACTCGGAATATAAACACCTCGAACAATTCAGTCGTGCAATTAATCAAATTTACGTCTACTAAATTCTGCCTAGCAGTGATGATCGTCCCACGGAAAATGTACAATCACAATCTATGTTTTGATTTCATATTCGAACGCCCACGTGTGGCGCGAATAGAATACAGATATTGTCATAATATTGATAATTCGATACGTGGGTTTGAGGTAGAAACTACGGATATTTGGAGAAATAAATCACAAAAACTCATGTAACACGTACGATGAGAAGTTTTATGAATAAATTCTGTATTCGGAACCGGGAAATTCTGAGTTCATTTATGAAACATATAACTCATTACATTGTTTGTAACAAGTTATATATAGTTTCATATCCATATACTTAATAATTGGGAACCTGCCTAATATAAACTTCATCATAACTCATCGCGTGATCATTTAATACCGATCAGCTTTTCTAGTAGGATAGGTACTTAAATGTTTTGTGTGTCGCAGCCAACTTGCCTAATTAGCCTTTCAATTTACAGCCAAGCCTTGTTGCTAAATGGCGCCGCGCCGTTCTACCAGCGACTTGATCTATTGTTCTATTTGGTGGAATTCGTTACCTAAGCCTGAGGATTTAGCGAAGATACTTCTTCTATTTTATTAAGATCGACTGCCGTTAGACCTCCACAAAGCAGTCCGTTCTTAAGTTAAGTCACACAATGTCTTTCGAAATATAATTTCTTAAACTTGCAGATTTCTTTGCGTTGTTTTCCTTCATCGTCGAGCTATTGATTATTATAAATATGTACATAAATCCGAAAACACAAACTTTGTGCTTCATGCCAGGATGTGAACCGGGGACTTACTTTTACCACAGAGAGACTTTGTACAAAAGTCGTCTCCATGGGTACCTCTGACTCACCTATTTCTACCGCCAACCAGCTATATTTATATAGCTGGTTGGCAGAAAATAAACATGGTAGAAAATAAATTAATTGATCGACAACACATTAAAATATAAAAATTGAGCTCAATTGTCGCCATTGTATTACTTAACAAGACGGGATTTAAAAGAGAAGATTGAAGGTGCCGTTTTGATTTCATGGAGAAGAGGATTCCAGATACTTACGGCTTTTGCAGTAAATGAACAGCTATGGGTGTTTGGGCATTGAGACGGGATCTAAAAACATATAATAAGCTACCCAAAAGTATAAAGTTTTAGAACTTGTATTATTCAAACAAAAACTTCACAATTGGCTTCTTGAAAAAGCTTTTCTTCAGTGAAAGAGTACCAAGCATAAGTTCTAACAGGAATTTAAATTATAATTAAAAATACATTTTTTTTTATTATTGAAATTAATTTTAATATTTAATGTTGTTGCAATTGTTTCATGTTAACAAACCGAACTGCAGATACTAGAACAGCGAAAATCCCAAAACTAAACATCAAAGGCATTCATCTAAGGTAACCGTATGGGCAGCAATTTTAGTAAAAGGAAGAGTTGGACCCTGTTTCTTTGAGGATTTTCGCGGCCTCTTTAATCGTTAATCTCGTTAATAAAAAAAATTAAGTACGTCTTAATGTTTTTCTTTCATTACTATTATAAGGTTAACAAATTCATGGACCACCCTCCCATCCTCACCCATGACAATTCGTTTTTGAAACGTTTCAATGATAGCTCTCCGATACATTGCAGGTTCATAATCATGTCTTTATGGAGTTCGGTAGGCAGATTTTTTTATACAGCGCGGTTTTTATATTTCCAACAATGACGGGTCCGATGAAGTGTATTTGCTATTTTCAGCAACATTTTTAAATACTTGCGGATGTTTCTTTATAAATATGCCTATTTCTAATACATAAATTAATGTTACTGTTAAGTGAACTTCAGAATCTCATTGGACCTACCCCGCATATAACTCGTACGCATTTCTTTTGTGCCCAGACGATTTTGTCGATAAAGGATGAGTTACCCCAGAGCAGAATTGCGTACCTGAGTATTAAACCTATGTAGCCATGAAATACTCTTAGGGCAGTATTTTTATTTTGACAAACTTGGTGGCGCAGTAGTGAAACGCGCTGTTACATTACTTTGTCACCAACGGGTGCGATTCCCACACGGGCAATTGCAAGTTTGCAATTTTACCGATGTCACTACCGGTTGAGTCACGGAAAATAAAAATCTACTGGTAATGCTACTCATTAGTACTTAGAGAAACAGACGAATACTTCTTGCATATCAATAGTAATATCATAAGCTAGTAAACCCTTTCAAGTGGCCATGTGCTTGTTTGCCTCCAGAAGTTGTCTAAAAACAGTATTGTCAGAAAAATACTAAATGAATTACAGAAAATATTTATTTGCTTGAAATGTTGGTATGTTTTGAGTAGGTGTGACACGGTTAAGTTGATGCCCTTGTACAGACATGTAAAAAATTTAAATCAATTTTAAAAAGCACAAAATCGAAACTATTTAAAGATTGGAATGGAAAAAGGTATGATTTCATAACAGTTAACACACCGTAAAAATTATCAGTTGCTCGGCTGTGAAGAAAAACATGGTGAGGAAACCCACATGTCTAAGAAATTATATTTCGAAAGACTTGTGACCTAACCTAAGAAAGGTTTAGTTTTCCCCGCGGGCGGCGGAGGTCTGGCGGCAGTTGCGCCATGTAAAAATCAGTATCTTCGCCAAATATTTAAAGCTACTGTAGCGGACCGTGCCAATACTAATAGATTAGGAAACTGGATGACGCTCAGAAGAAGAAGAAGAAGAATGATTTCATACCAGTCAAGCTATACGTTGTCTTTATCCTAGTCAATATTACTAACACTAGTACATGCAATAAATTTTGTATCTCATTAGATTATCAATAATCGCATAGTAACATTTGTAAGTTAAAAATAGATTTTAATATATTCCCAAACATGGTCGATGGCAATATTATTAAACTGTCTAGTAGTTTATTATATATTTTTTTTTTATATATATTTTTTTATAATTAATTTATTCAGTACTATATAGTCATTACAAACAGGTTTATGTTTTATGCCACTAAGGTGGCAATCAATTGTACGGTCTGCCTGATGGTAAGCAATTACGATAGCCTATGGACATTTGCAACACCAGGGGTGTCACTCATGGGTTGCCGAACCAGTAAAAAACCTCTTCACGCATACATACATGCATACATATCATCACGCCTGTCTCCCATTAGGGTAGGCAGAGACTATAGAACGCCAAGCACACCGATCCAAACATACCGTTTGTATTTTTTACCTCTTCACGCCTTTCTTGAAAAATCTCATACTGTAGTCCCTTGGGGAAACCTAGGCTGGGAGTTCGGAAGAAACCTTCGCTGGAACCGTACAGTGGGCCAATTCTGCTAAATAACTGCAACTGCACGTTTACGCCTGTCACAGTAGTCGTGCAGGAATAGTGCAGTGCCGATAGGTGTATTCTACTAAAATATCCTGCACTGCAACTGCGCTGGAACTGCGCGTATGCTGCACTGCAACGGCACTGCAACTACGCTGCAACTGTGCGTATCCTGCAAGTAAACTACTTAAAACCTGAAATGTTGCCATATTTCAATTTAATAAAACTGAATTTTTATTTAATGTTGACTCCTATAGTTTCACTATTGACCTTGGTTGCCGGAGTGGAGGTATTTCTAACCGAAAAGAAGCTTTACTTAATTATTTTTATCCACAAACATCTCCCAAACTTCTTCGCAAAAGTTGCTCAAGAGTAACGTTAACAAAACTGCAAGTAAACTCCTTCAAAACGTCTGTCACCGGTATACAAATGGCAAAACAATTTATCAGAATACGATTATGTTGCAGGAAACGTGCAGTTGCAGTGCAGGTTTTTTAACAGAATAGCGATTCATTTACTGCAACATTCCTGCAACGTCGCTGCTGTCAGATCATTTAACAGAATATCGAAACGTCAAAATGTACGCATTTTGACACACGCCGCACTGCAGTGCAGTTGCAGTTTTTAGTAGAATCGGCCCACAGTACGCAACCATTGCAGTTCCAGTGTGTGAGGGTGAACTCCCCGCCGTCGTCGGCGAGCGGTGTTGTTGTAAAAAGCTGTTGGCATCATATTGTAGGTATCTTCTTCAGAACACAACCCGTTGTACAATCGGTAGAACACACAAAGGGAGGCATGATCTCGCCTTAAGGGCTCAATACCGTCTGTAAGCTCGTCTCTGAATCAAATCTCAAGGTCCTAGCTAGTATCCAGGTGCGCCCACCCAAAGGTGAGTACAGTACTCCATGTGCGGTCTGATTTGAGACATCGGGATCCCCATTAGCATGCTCCGTGGTCTAAGCCTTGTAAACAACCTGCTTCTCTACAATGGCGATTAAACCAAGGTCGCATTTTGACACCCGCAGCAGCTATTAGGCGATTGGGAATGTAGCATTCCATGGCATCCAATATCACCGCTGTCATCGCAGTTGCATAAGAATCAATATCCTGATTCGAAGCACAGCTGCCTCCACGGATACGATGCGTAGAATTCACGCAATCCATCTCAGTCTGCTGACTACAGTGCCATTTGGAACGACATCCGGCAGGCCGAGGTGGGTCGCGTCTGGTGCAGGGCAAAAACATATTATAGGTCCTATTATACTCTTCTCTAACAGTGCTGTATTATATTATAAACCACCGACTCTAAGTTTGTGAACATACTTGGATCGTAATTGTACTGCTCTGTTTCTTGACTCTGATATTTTGACAAAAGTGCGTATTTCCAATATGTACAGAGATAGAAAGGTTAATAATTTCAGGGATTTAAATAGAGACTCGCAGCTGTGGTTGGTTTTTAACCTACAGATCAATCTTATGCACATTATTTGAGCTTTGAATATGTTTTCACTTAACAAATTTAACGTATAGTCAACTTTGTGCCCCGGAAACGTTTAGAGTGGACACAGCTGCGGCTTGCAGCTAGTGTAGCCATAAAATAGCTATCAAGAGATGCAAGCCACCTTAGTCAAGTTTTAATCTGTGATAGAAACGAGTTTCTAATTAATTCAATCCGGAGCCCGGCACTACGTAGGGATTGCAAATAGCATCGGCCTCTGAATATCGATGAAACTGAAGTATTTTTTATAAATTATGCATAAGTTTAGCAAAGTGGTAAAGAAATATACGGCCTACCTTATGGTAAACAGTTACCGTAGCCTACGGACAATGAGTGTCACTAGTGCGTTGCCGACTCTGTATAAACTTCTTCATGCCTCTTTTGCAGAACCTCATCCTGTAGTCCAAGAAAATCTCGGCAGGGAGATCGTTCCTCAATTTAAGAATTCTCCGTTCTTATTTAATGTTATTTATGAGCTCGGCGGCACCGTGTTAATAACGATTGCTTATTGCATTAAAATCTGTGAGTGTACCAAAGCTATGAATGTTAAAGATGCGAGAAGAGAGTAATAACCAAGTCATTTGTCGCTCAGTTCAGTTCGCTCCCGACCTTCCCCCTAAAAAAACTCAATTTAAAAATATGCATCGACAGACCTGTTTCTGATTAGTTCATGTAAACTAGCGCCTGTAAAAGCTCCTGTAGTCCATAGGATAAACGTCGGTAATTCGTTCCAATTCAAGAGGTAGAAAACTTCTCTGGAACTACACAATACGCAACTAATGCGGTTCCAGTGTGTAGTGTACAACAGAATATGCATAATTATAAGGGTTTCTAAACGGTAAAAACCAACTTTAATTTAGTTGCGATCAAATGTATATGGGACGAATCGAACGTTAGAAGCTTCACAACGGAAACAAAATTCTCATAATTACAAAGGTTTCAAAACGGTAAAAAATGACTTATGAAGTCGCCTTCAGACTTATATGGAACTAATCGAATGTCAAGAGCTTGCTTCTAGCATTCGATTGGTATAATATAAATTTGGTCATGATTATATTTAACTCAGTTTTAATCGTTTTGAAACCTTTGTAATTATGAAATTTTTGTTTCCGTTTTGAAGCTTCTAGCGTTCGATTGGTGCGATATAAGTTTCGTCGTGACTATATAAAAGTCGATTTTCACAGTTTCGAAGCCTTTGTAATTATGAAAATTAAGTTTCAGTTGTAAAACTTCCAGCGTTCGATTGGTCGCATATAAATTAAGCCGCGAATGTATTAAACTCGGTTTTCACCGTTTTAATCCCTTTGGAATTACAAAAATTCTATTTCCATTTTGAAGCTCTTGACATTCGATTAGTCCCATATAATAGTTAATAGATTCAGGCGTTACTTTACGAAAGTCAAATTTACAGGCAATTTGATCTAAACTACTTTGTGTGCTTCCGCTCCCGATTAGGCATCCTCAGGCGCTGTAGATGTTAGTCGTTAGAATTTTGTAGCATGTTATTAGCCGGCCGGCGGTAGTTCATACGAACTAATCAGGAGTGGAAGCACACAAAGTAGTTTAGATCAAATTGCCTGTATTCCCATATAAGTTTTAAAGCGACTTCATTAATGTCGGTTTCTACCGTTTTGAAACCTTTGTAATTATGAGAATTTTGTTTCCATTGTGAAGCTTCTAGCGTTCGATTCGCCCCATATACATTTGGTCGCAACTATAATAAAGTCGGTTTTTACCGTTTTGAAACCTTTGTGTATTAATAGTCTGTTTCCGTTCCTTCTTCTGGCACTAGATTGGTCCCATAAAAGTTTGATACAGACTTTATTGAAGTCGGTTTTCGCTGTCTTGAAACCTTTGTGAAGATTACGTAATTGATTGTGCAATTCAAAGTCACAAATAACTTCACTTGAATTCTAAATTCTTTCATTGATGTTTTCCATAATATGTTAATAAAAATAGTAAATTGTTCATAAAATATAGAAAACAAAAATCTAAACATATAACTAAGGTAAAACGAGCTAAACGCTTAGTATTGAAGCTTTGACGCAATGGCACATCGGGGGAGTACCGGCTTATGGGTCATCAATACCCCAGGCCCACCACCTAACCAGTATCTCTGACGCTTGTCTCTACTCTGAACTCATGGAACAATAGAATCACAGGAGTCTTCGTTAGCTTTATTGGTCACTGGTGGCTCTCACCATCCATAGTGTGCCTGGAAGGCCTTGAATTTCTGCTAGGCCGACCCAGATAGCTCTAGTGATAGGAAATTCTCTCTTTTTTTAATTATTGCAATAATTTTCAATGTATCAAAACCTGACCCAAAAACTCATTTTTTAAGTATTTTACTACCTTTATAAATTCACTGGTATCATCATCTTCACCACAATACAAACTTCCAGGGTTATCTGACTGAACTCTGTACTGTATGGTAAAAAAACATTTCCAGTCAAAATTCTACTTATTAAATATCGCCATGACTATATTTATAAGCGAGATTTGCCTTAGCTATAAATGTGATACTGCTCCATTTACAGTAGGAAAAAGAATTCTCAGAGCTTGTTGTGTTTCTTGCACCTAGTGAAATAAACAAGACACTTCCGAATACAATTGCAACATTTGTAACTTGTGTTGAACGCCAACAACTTTACTTCACGCGGATGTGGTACTCAAAAAAATGTATATCTTCATCAACGTTATCAGCCTATATCTATCCACCACAGCTGGTTATAGACCTTCTCTAACGCTTCCCACAATATGCGATACTGCCATCGCTATTGTTCCATTATAAGGAAACGCCGAACATCCTGCTCCTTATTTTGTATGCAGCCATTACTTTAGAAATATCCTCCTCCTCCTCTACTATTGCTGACTTCATAGGTATGGCCGGCCCAAAGATACTTCAACTAATAAGTTGAAGTGGCAGTGACAGTCAACAGACTTTGAGGGCAATGTCTATAATTTAAATTTTCTCCGTCGAATTGCTTCATTTCGGATCTTTTCCTTAGCGAAACTTGTTTGAAAATAAGTACTTGAAATGGAGTAAATCCTAATAAAAAAAAGTAAAATACACGAAATAGCTCAGATAATATTTCTACGTGCCACTTTATTCATTCCAAAATACTAATATTGCCCTTTGTCAATCCTATATTTTCCCAAGAAAATCTATAATTAGATAACTCAATTGATGTGTTTATTACTAAACCTACCTACTTATTGGAGAGATTCATTTGTGAATCTAGTGACAATGCCAGACAGACATAACTTCAAAGAAATCAGTAAATTATTTTGACTTTGTCCACAATGTTCGTGAGGTGAATAAAATTTTAATAAAACATTTCAATGTTATGTTATTATAGTA
This sequence comes from Pyralis farinalis, assembly GCA_947507595.1. Taxonomy (NCBI): domain Eukaryota; kingdom Metazoa; phylum Arthropoda; class Insecta; order Lepidoptera; family Pyralidae; genus Pyralis; species Pyralis farinalis. The sequence goes on along the minus strand of OX382257.1, from coordinate 41,769,208 downwards.
CCTTTATAGCTTTCGCTTCTAATAATTCCCACAAAAATCTTATATATTTTATGGGTAGAAGAAGCATGGTGGAAATATTCTTCACCTCGCAAATTGAAGCCATTCTCGCTATCGCGCGATTCCATCTGTGTGTTGGTGATCAACATTATGTTACGTATATAATGAAACAATAATCACAGATGAGATGTAATGAAAAAACAACACAGAGATCACTGCACAGATACATGGAATGCAGTACACACAATAAAATTAACGAAAAGATAATAAGGAATACAAAACACTGTAAAAGTCGAAGAAATTATATATGTGACCTACCCTAAGAAAGGTCTGATTTGTCCTGTGAGTTGTGCTGTCTGACGGTAGTATCTTTGTAGTGGACCTCAGCGCGACCCACCCTACCTACCTATTGCTTTTGCCTCGGGATGTAAACGGAATGAAACCTATGTGGATGTAGTGGATGTAATGGACATGCATGCAGCACGCCTAAGCCTACTCACCGATATGCCTATTGGCTCCTACCAAATTTAATGGACTGGAGCGTGTCCAGCCTATCTGCCTACTATTATTTTTCACTACCTACTATTTAACTACACCTACTGCTACTGATGAATCCTATCTAATTCTATTGCTATTTTGTTATTATTATCTTACCTAACGAACTAACCGTTTCTGCCTTGCTAAGCTCTACAAATCTTCCCTACCTAATGTCCTAAATTCCCTGCCTATGTACAGTTGAAATAACAGCTCTACTTCGATTTGTTGATATATATATATATGGATGTAAGATATTTCGATGTTTTAGTGCCTATCGTCGTATATACGAGTTAATAATGGAAATCCGCCCATAAGCTCGAGATTAGTCGAACTTTTATTTGCATGTGTGTGGGTTGAATTATAATATTTATATCGTGGCTTGTTTACCCTGGCCGGGATTTCCAACACACAGCTAAGGTCTTTGGAGCTGGTTTCTTCGCAAAGAAACAATGTATTTATATAAACATGTATTTGTGTGCGTACGACTTTTATTTAATATTTGTTGTTGCAACTAATAGCCACTGCTCCAAGCCTTAAATATTCCAAGTCCATTGGTATAATTTATATATTATAAGTTATATGTGCGCATTATTGATTGTGTAAGAGCTCTTAAACCCTGATCGGGTTTTACCAATTAATGGGACTGGATGGGAGTGAATTGAATACACTCGGCGGATTGCCTTAACATTTTAAAGACATGTTAATTACTTTCTCGCTATACGAACGAATTACAAGCTTATCGGAAATCAAAGTTTATTGACGCTTATAGCGTTCTTTTGCTTATTCACGCGGGACGTTAACGCGCTAGCTATGCTCTCGTGTTTATGGTATTCCAACCTTACTTTAAAGAAACTTCATCATTTATTGTAAAGTGTACGGTACCCTTACCATGTCAGTCGAGTGAATAACCATCTGATATGCGTGCTTTCAGACTGGTTACAGGCCCGACTAACCCACCACTGAGCGTCCAACCAAAATTAATCGATGTTCAAAGCCACGGGGCTAAACACTGATTAATCTCTACCGCACACTATGATGTTACATTTACTGATATAAATATATCTTCTTTTTTTCCAAATAGAATAAAATGAGAGCGTTATATAGTCAAAATCGCGAGATCCTTATACTAACAACCACCTTATTCAATAAGGTGGTCAAACTCATGCGAACAAGCACTTATTTATAACTTAGTCGACAATGGCTTCTATACGGAACCTTACAACTTAAATTCTCTAATCCTACTCCTAATTATCTAACAGAACCTATCGCGGATTTAAAGAAACAAGACCCGGGATATGACCTAACGCCCTAACGCGAGTGTGTCTAAGAACGTTGTGTATAGATAGTTGTGTTATAAAATATATATATGTGTATATAACTTTGTGTAGACAGCCAACGGGCGTGTGTGTATCTGATCTCCTAGTTCTATGGCCCGTTAACTTCGAATGTGACTCACGCAGACTCACGTGAGCCTAGATCTTCCGCAATTAATAAATTGCTCAAATCTAGGGATTCATAGTCGCCCCGACATTCGATAAATGTATGTGTACACTTCACCAGCGCTTTATTTTCGAGCTAGCAAAGCGTTTCCCTAGTGTAATGTGGGAAGATCTAGACACGGCTTACCTGTCCGTACTAAATCGTGTATTTGATTCTATACACTTCAAACTCCGCTCAGTTGTCACAGTCAGTTTACCACGGTGCTTGAAATGTGTCGATACTGCTTAATAACAAGCCACTTTAAAACAAACTATCGCGAATTTAAAGTAAACTATAAGAATTGGTTAACAAATCTTATAGCCTAATAGCCCAACGAATACTGATTGCTTAAGTTACAAAAGTACCAAGTTTTAAGAATTCCCGAAATACGTTTCGCCTCACCGTCAGTATTGGCTATTGTGTCAAGTCTCAACGCTTCCCATTCCTATATAGTCCACGACAAACCCCGCGCACTTCACCCCCGTAAAACCGCCACGCCGATCTGTGTTTAAACGCAAGGTTCCGTACACATTATCCACTCCAGACTAGGTCTTACAACTAACTTAATTTACCGAATAATGCATAATTTACACATGCTAATTAACTGTGATTAGTACCCAAATTAGATCTTATTCTAAATACCCGAATAAACTCCAGACTTAAAGTCTTGGCCGCAACATCTAAGAGCTTTCTCTTAGAAGCAGGGATTGCGTCGAACCACTTGTAATCCAATTATTCTCAAACATCTATTTGTCATAATTATTTCCAACAGATCGGTTCGATCTTGTATTCATTATCAATTTTGAATTTCACCAAAACATCAACATATCTTACGTGGGTTCGTTCTACACTCTTGGGTAACCCTAATTTGATTGCATAAGCTCGACGAGCTCCGTGCCAACAGACAAAAAAATATAATGGGTTGCACATGTGCGAACAGCCATGTTGTGTTCGACCATACAACAATCTTAAGGAATTTTAAACCATTCCAATTTTGAATAATATTACGCAATCTTATTATCGATAAGATTTGCTGGTACCATTACAACCTCCCCCTTGAGATGTTGAATAACGTGTAAATGTTAGACTGCATCCTCACAAGATATAACCTTCTCCGTCAGTAAGGAGCAAAAGAATTAACCCATAACTCCCGTCTTGATAAATTCTACATAGCTTTAATGGTTTCCCGTCTCTAACTTGAATACCTCCTAAACTCCAATGACACTAAACCTTAACCACAGTAATCCTTTCTTTCCTGCCACCATAGTACCGCGCTATATTAATCGTATTATAATTACCTTTAATTTCTCGCGTATTTGGATTTATCAATGTGTAACAGTTGGCATATGGTATCACTCCAATCTCGTACGGCCCACTATATAGTAATGCGAACTTTTTAGTCAATTTGTGCGCCTTATCAGACTTAGGTACTGTCCGCAACTTAACTAAATCACCGACTTGGTAGGTTACCAACCTATTTACTTTATCAAAACGTTTGGCTCGCTGTCCTGCCATCTTACGTGCATATTCGCTTACTTGTGCGCAGATTGACTCTACATTGACTGTCTTCGTTTCTATATTCAAATACCTATCAGTACTCAACTCTGCCCTTTCTCCATATACAACCTCATTATATGATCCACTAACCTGCCTTTAGTCAAAATAGCCAAATCATCTAAGAAGCTCAAACAATAACTTCTAGCTTCGCTTCCTAGTATAATATCCATCGCACGTGAAAGGGATCTAACAGATGTTTTCAATCCTTGTGGTAAACGGTTGTACACATAACTTTTCCCTGACACTACAAACCCTGTGTACTGTTTAGATTCCTCGGTCAAAGGTACACTAAAATATGCATCCTTTATATCTAATACTGCTAAATAATCTATTTTGTAACCTGACTGTAAAATTTCACTAGCCAAAGGAGCACACTCTGTTCCTCCCACCATTCGAGAGTTCAATTCCCGGGCATCAAGCAAAACTCTAATGGAACCGTCCTTCTTAATTGTGTACGTCAATGGGCTACTGTAAGCCGTATGCGCTCTATGGTATAACCATTCTTATTTGTGGTAAGTACAAAGTTACATCGTTCATTCATACCCTCATTATCAATCATATGTACCTCACTAGTACGCTCTCCATACGTCACTGATAATGTTCCTGAACTGCTACAAGAGATACACGCCTTTACTGTCGTCAACCAGTCATAGTCTAAAATCATTTCTTTCGGCAACTTATTTAAACTAACATAGGAGTATCTACATCACGCTCATTGATTTCTAATGGTAAAATTATTTACCTGTTGACCTTTCCTTTACTAACACCAAAAGCTCCAACAACGTTAACCGCTGGTATGGGGATGTCTGGCCACTGCCTACCCCCTGCCGAAATCTGCTCGAATATATCACCTCTTATACACGTCACCTCACTTCCCGTATCAATTAAAGCAGTCACTTCTAAACCTTGTATTGCCACTTTTATCTCAGGCAAAGAAACCTGTTATCTTTAAATAACGGTTGAGATTCTTAGAAAAACCATCGGATTGCCCGCGTCTCGACCATTAAATTTAGGTAGTGTCTGTGTAAATTTATAGACACACACTGGTCTCGTCTCAACTGAACTACTACCAAAATCACGCCTACTGGTTCCTGGAAGGGAAATAGTCTCCCCCTGGTCCGATAAAGAGTTCAAATTATTTGACTCTAGCCCACTATCTGGCGTTGTGATGTTAACTGAGGTCTGTCTTTCTTCTAATGCTATCAATCTCTGTAGTATACCTTGTAATAGATCATTGCTCAACTCGTTTTGGACCCCCCCAGTCTAGTCTTGCGAGATCGTCGCCCGGCCATAATAACTAACGTACACACAACCGTCTAAACTAACCGTACTAAAACTAACTTCCAATCTACCACACCCTTATGCAAACGTTCACACCACAGTCGTTTCAATAATCCAGAATCCCTTTTTTTGTAATACGAGTATAACAAAATACCAACCCTAACTCACTTGAAACCGAAACAAGTGGTAACTATAAAATTGACACTTAAACCGAACCCAATACTCTTGTTTCCACAAAAAAAATTCTGACCTGTTCACATAAACATGTTGCTTATGAGAGTCTCAAAATGTTTTATCACTACCATATGTCGGTTTCACGGAAACCGAGAGAGACCTTTTGCTCGCACTTAATTACAAAAAATTCTGACCTGCTACGCAAGCCGTAGCCTAAAACAAGTTGAAATGTAAAGTTTAACGAATTGAATGCTCGTTTCGGTAATAATTCTATATACCTTACGCTATGCAGCGACCACACCGCTGACCTTAACTAATTATTTGTATGCTTGTTTCAGGGATATCTCTATCTAACTTACGCTAAGCAGTTAACGCAAACTTCGCTAACTTTAACTAATTTTTGTATGCTTGTTTCAAAGATATCTCTATCTAACTTATGCTAAGCAGTTAACGCAAACTTCGCTAACATTAACTAATTTTTGTATGCTTGTTTCAAAGATATCTCTATCTAACTTATGCTAAGCAGTTAACGCAAACTTCGCTAACATTAACTAATTATTTGTATGCTTGTTTCAAAGATAAATCTATCCAACTTATGCTAAGCAGTTAACGCAAACTTCGCTAACATTAACTAATTATTTGTATGCTTGTTTCAAAGATAAATCTATCCAACTTATGCTAAGCAGTTAACGCAACCTTCGCTAACTTTAACTAATTATTTATATGCTTGTTTCAAAGATAAATCTATCCACTTTATGTTAAGCGGCAACCAATTTAATGTTTGCTAAATTAATTTACAGAACCGATAACTAACAAACAATTTGTATATTCGATTGCTAACTTTTATTTTCCTCTTGCCTGATGGCAAATGCACACCGCTGTCTATGAATATATCAGTTACTATTCTAAAAAGCAACCACTTATTGAAACCTAGGTATATAGCTTGAATGCTAGTTTTCTTTTTACTCTTATGTTGTGTCTATGCTTAAGCTTGCCTGATGTTAAGCAGTTACCGCAAACTTATCTAAATAGCCGATATGCTTGTCGTATGTAACACGAACTTCGCCTGATGTAACACAGTTACCGCAACCTATCTAAATAGCCGATATGCTTGTCATATGAAACCAACCTCGCCTGATGTAACACAGTTACCGCAAACTATCTACATAGCCAATATGCTTGTCATATGAAACCAACCTCGCCTGATGTAACACAGTTACCGCAAACTATCTACATAGCCAATATGCTTGTCATATGAAACCAACCTCGCCTGATGTAACACAGTTACCGCAAACTATCTACATAGCCAATATGCTTGTCATATGAAACCAACCTCGCCTGATGTAACACAGTTACCGCAAACTATCTACATAGCCAATATGCTTGTCATATGAAACCAAACCTCGCCTGATGTAACATATTTACCGCAAACTATCTACATAGCCAATATGCTTGTCATATGAAACCAACCTCGCCTGATGTAACACAGTTACCGCAACTATCTACATAGCCAATATGCTTGTCATATGAAACCAAACCTCGCCTGATGTAACACAGTTACCGCAAACTATCTAAATAGCCGATATGCTTGTTATTATTATATAAATTACGTTGTGTTTAGCCGTAGTAACTACTTGTCTTCGATCCTTGCTCACGAGCACCAGATGTAGTGGACCTCAGCGCGACCCACCCTACCTACCTATTGCTTTTGCCTCGGGATGTAAACGGAATGAAACCTATGTGGATGTAGTGGATGTAATGGACATGCATGCAGCACGCCTAAGCCTACTCACCGATATGCCTATTGGCTCCTACCAAATTTAATGGACTGGAGCGTGTCCAGCCTATCTGCCTACTATTATTTTTCACTACCTACTATTTAACTACACCTACTGCTACTGATGAATCCTATCTAATTCTATTGCTATTTTGTTATTATTATCTTACCTAACGAACTAACCGTTTCTGCCTTGCTAAGCTCTACAAATCTTCCCTACCTAATGTCCTAAATTCCCTGCCTATGTACAGTTGAAATAACAGCTCTACTTCGATTTGTTGATATATATATATATATTGATGTAAGATATTTCGATGTTTTAGTGCCTATCGTCGTATATACGAGTTAATAATGGAAATCCGCCCATAAGCTCGAGATTAGTCGAACTTTTATTTGCATGTGTGTGGGTTGAATTATAATATTTATATCGTGGCTTGTTTACCCTGGCCGGGATTTCCAACACACAGCTAAGGTCTTTGGAGCTGGTTTCTTCGCAAAGAAACAATGTATTTATATAAACATGTATTTGTGTGCGTACGACTTTTATTTAATATTTGATGTTGCAACTAATAGCCACTGCTCCAAGCCTTAAATATTCCAAGTCCATTGGTATAATTTATATATTATAAGTTATATGTGCGCATTATTGATTGTGTAAGAGCTCTTAAACCCTGATCGGGTTTTACCAATTAATGGGACTGGATGGGAGTGAATTGAATACACTCGGCGGATTGCCTTAACATTTTAAAGACATGTTAATTACTTTCTCGCTATACGAACGAATTACAAGCTTATCGGAAATCAAAGTTTATTGACGCTTATAGCGTTCTTTTGCTTATTCACGCGGGAGGTTAACGCGCTAGCTATGCTCTCGTGTTTATGGTATTCCAACCTTACTTTAAAGAAACTTCATCATTTATTGTAAAGTGTACGGTACCCTTACCATGTCAGTCGAGTGAATAACCGTCTGATATGCGTGCTTTCAGACTGGTTACAGGCCCGACTAACCCACCACTGAGCGCCCAACCAAAATTAATCGATGTTCAAAGCCACGGGGCTAAACACTGATTAATCTCTACCGCACACTATGATGTTACATTTACTGATATAAATATATCTTCTTTTTTTCCAAATAGAATAAAATGAGAGCGTTATATAGTCAAAATCGCGAGATCCTTATACTAACAACCACCTTATTCAATAAGGTGGTCAAACTCATGCGAACAAGCACTTATTTATAACTTAGTCGACAATGGCTTCTATACGGAACCTTACAACTTAAATTCTCTAATCCTACTCCTAATTATCTAACAGAACCTATCGCGGATTTAAAGAAACAAGACCCGGGATATGACCTAACGCCCTAACGCGAGTGTGTCTAAGAACGTTGTGTATAGATAGTTGTGTTATAAAATATATATATGTGTATATAACTTTGTGTAGACAGCCAACGGGCGTGTGTGTATCTGATCTCCTAGTTCTATGGCCCGTTAACTTCGAATGTGACTCACGCAGACTCACGTGAGCCTAGATCTTCCGCAATTAATAAATTGCTCAAATCTAGGGATTCATAGTCGCCCCGACATTCGATAAATGTATGTGTACACTTCACCAGCGCTTTATTTTCGAGCTAGCAAAGCGTTTCCCTAGTGTAATGTGGGAAGATCTAGACACGGCTTACCTGTCCGTACTAAATCGTGTATTTGATTCTATACACTTCAAACTCCGCTCAGTTGTCACAGTCAGTTTACCACGGTGCTTGAAATGTGTCGATACTGCTTAATAACAAGCCACTTTAAAACAAACTATCGCGAATTTAAAGTAAACTATAAGAATTGGTTAACAAATCTTATAGCCTAATAGCCCAACGAATACTGATTGCTTAAGTTACAAAAGTACCAAGTTTTAAGAATTCCCGAAATACGTTTCGCCTCACCGTCAGTATTGGCTATTGTGTCAAGTCTCAACGCTTCCCATTCCTATATAGTCCACGACAAACCCCGCGCACTTCACCCCCGTAAAACCGCCACGCCGATCTGTGTTTAAACGCAAGGTTCCGTACACATTATCCACTCCAGACTAGGTCTTACAACTAACTTAATTTACCGAATAATGCATAATTTACACATGCTAATTAACTGTGATTAGTACCCAAATTAGATCTTATTCTAAATACCCGAATAAACTCCAGACTTAAAGTCTTGGCCGCAACATCTAAGAGCTTTCTCTTAGAAGCAGGGATTGCGTCGAACCACTTGTAATCCAATTATTCTCAAACATCTATTTGTCATAATTATTTCCAACAGATCGGTTCGATCTTGTATTCATTATCAATTTTGAATTTCACCAAAACATCAACATATCTTACGTGGGTTTGTTCTACACTCTTGGGTAACCCTAATTTGATTGCATAAGCTCGACGAGCTCCGTGCCAACAGACAAAAAAATATAATGGGTTGCACATGTGCGAACAGCCATGTTGTGTTCGACCATACAACAATCTTAAGGAATTTTAAACCATTCCAATTTTGAATAATATTACGCAATCTTATTATCGATAAGATTTGCTGGTACCATTACATCTTCACGGTAATATCTTCGCCGAATCCTTAGGCTTAGGATAACGCTTAAAAGCAGACACAATAAAATCCTGGATGAGATATAGGTATATTTGACTGAAAACAAAGAATAGATCACAGAAGAGATAATATAAATTACACAACACTGAGTTTACGAAAATGATGTAGGGAACATACGATGAAATTACAGAACAACTGCAGGGTACATACAATAACATCATGTGAGACGCAAACGAGATCACGGAAGATCTAGGGAACAAAAAGACGAATTTGCTTACTGATTCGAATATTTCGACTGGATTAACGATTCATCGATAGATTGGGTTGCCCATAACTTTTTCCGCAAATATCTGGTTAGGATGGAATTCGGAGAGACTCACATTATTCTAGTTAGCGAGATATCAATATTAGGATGGTACTTGTACAAATTGACATAACCACATCTTAGAAAATATATGAAATAATTTAATTGCCTAAGTTTAACTTTAATTGATAAATAAAGGAGTGTATGCGACCATGCGAGAGAGGTGTGTAAGGACCGTGTCATGTGGCGCTCAATTCCCTCTACCTACCCCGCAAGGTACATGGCGTGAAGATGTATATATGATAAATAAAGTATATAAATAGTAATATCCTGTTTACAAGCAATTCTTGTGTATGTAAATATATTTCGTGTACCTCGGAAACGGCAACAGTAAATCTAAAAAGCTGATCGCTCCGATACATCCGATACAGATACAAACTAATATGTAGGAATGTGACATTTACCTGAAACTTTCCCCGTTTTATGCAAATTTCTGTACTGACTGTACTGGTCGCTCGCAATCAACTTGAAATATTACAGTCAGCAGATCATAACTTAATCTGTAATTTCTCACAAAACCAAAATTAGTGGCACAAATGTGATTTTTAAAAGCAATCAAATTATAACAATCGATATCCGACTATCCCCTGGCCTAATAGATTAAATGTGAAGAGGAGTTCAAGTACCTCAGCAAGTTGAGACCACTCTAGAGCGATTGCAAGCGACGTTCTAATATAAACATAGACATTTCGGGCGAGACACTTCACGTCACTTGCACTCCTTCAGTCCTCTGTCTTGATACAATAATCTCGTGCTGCCAAGTTGGGAAGTTAGATTGGAATTAGTCAAGTCAAAATTATGGCGGATTAATTGAGACTTTGTCAGGGCGCTAAACCTTCAAACCATCAATACCTATTATTTGTACACTCATACAAAACACAATTGTTTAAGATTTCTTCATGTCTATGTTTACATAAATAGGACTTGCGAATTTATAACCAAGCTTTATTTAGTCTCTCAATCCAAAATACTCCTTAAGAGGCAAATAGAAATAGAGGCACTTGGCTTCAGAAGAAAAAAATATATGATATCCAAAATTTGCATGGAGGATATTACTAGTGGCCATTTTTATTATAAATAATATGTACAAATATGAGTGTGTATGTAAATTATTATAAGATAATCTTGTGTATAGAAAATATTTTATTATTAGTAATGATGTTGTCCGTTGATCGCAAATGGGAATTTTAATTTTAAAAAAATGTAGTAAGTTATCTCCGGAGAGGTCTTTATTACAACAACCAACCGCAAATTGTCTCCAGCAGTTTGAATATTTAGCGCATTTTATGTATGAATCCATCCAGAAATACTAGGCAAACAAAAATATATATTTTAATTATATGATCATCATTTCAACTGAAGGACGATCACCGCTTAAGTTGAAGGCCTATGTTCAGAAGTTGACATCCTTCGGCTTCCTTGACCCTTAGACTATCCCAGGAGTTGGCGTTGTATTACTTACATCCATGGGCTCCCTGCAATCTTTATTGTCGATCCATCGTGTAGGGCCTCTACTTCGCGTTATCCGGTTTTAGTTAGATATACAATAATAGCATATAGTAACATAGTTATAAAACTCGTCTCTTGCGACACAATGGGATTTTTTATTCTCACGTGTCATCAGCAGAGGGAGCTGTGGTAACGATCGGTCCTGCGACACGGCGTGATGGAAATGTCGTGCGATTCGACCTGACGTCTATAGAGATTGAATGACTTTTTTTGGGGACATTTACACAAAACACACAAGAAAAACATTAAGCGATATCGCCGGACATATCACGGGACATCATGCGAGACCGTGCACTATTCGGCGACACTTGTCGCGGAACAATTTGTCCTGCTGTATTGTTGGAATTTTTAGAGTTACATTTACTTTACTTGCAACCTTGCATAAAATTATTATTTGAACCTTCCGGACAAATATTATGGTGCTGGTACACGGTGTGTGCTTACATTTAATTTAATTATAAACTTAGGAATCTACAATTTCGCCAAACTGTTACAAATGTTTGTTCGCGAATAAATCTATTTCATAACATTTCGAAACATTGTGCTATGCTACATTACACATATTATTTCTATATGTCACGATGTCAATCTTTGGTGTATTATGTGTACCAGTTGCATGCAGGAACGATTTAAAAATGTTTATTTTTGATGAAAGCAATTCCAAATTATATTTAGAATGTTCGCAATTTGTAGAAATGTACCTGAATAAAAAATATTACACGGCGAGAACAACACATTGCCGATAAACTATTTCATAGTTTGGCATGCATATTCTTTGTAAAATATACTTTGTAACATGAAATACAACATTAAATAAAATATTTTTGACATATCAGGTACAGGACGGAACACTTTATAAATAAGGTCATGTTTAGAGGAGCATGTATTTGGGCTTAATTATCTGAAGTATTTTACAAACTATAGTCATCCACAGACAAGCTACTAATACTACTTTCTTTTCTTAACGTCTTTTCTTATTGTATCTAAAGTTCATTAGAAATACGGGCCATAATTTGTGCTCAAAATAACTGTTGTTAACAACTTGTTTTCATTTATTATAGAACGCTCATTAATATCCAGAACACAATGTTAACTCTTGTTATTGTTAAATCTCCTTTTGTAATTTCAATTAAAGTCGACATCTATTCAATTTGTGTCATCCGTGTTTTCAAGTTCAGTGATTTATGAAAAATGTTTATCAAAGCTTTGTACTAATTACTTATTTATTTCCCTAAAGATGCAGGTAAACGAGGGGGCTTATATAAAAACGAGAGAACTAAACTTGGAAGTACCTACATTTAATATTTTCAGAAACAAACGTTTTTGGTCATTGAATAAAAGCTAAAATATTCTTTTGGGTGTTAGAAAATACACATGGAGCAACGAGTACTCACCTAGTACTAGAATGTCTTTTGGACCAAATCTGAAATAACAAAAAAATAATCTTGTAGAACCCATAACAGTTTCACTGTCTATTGAAACGTAATGAAACTGACGTTTTTATCGTGATAAAAAGTGGATTACCTACGACAAGAAAGTGCGAACAAGATCATCGTCAAGGGGCAGTTAAGCTCCATAGACTTGCAATAAGATGAAATCCGAATTAACTCGCAATAAGGTGATGTGTGTGTTGGATGAGATTGGAAAGGCATCGTCCACTATGGAGCTTTAACCGCCGGGCAGAACAATCGATTCGGATCTCTATTGGCAACAGCTGATGCGACTCAAGTTGTAATTTTTTACCATGATATCGCCAGACCTATTAAGCCACTCAGCAAATATTGAGAGAGCTTGGTTGGGAAGTGTTAATACATCCATCAATAAGAGATGACTGTCAAAACTACTTATCGCCGATTATTGATCTTGTTTGATCTTGACTTGATCAAAAATCACAAAATTTCTACAGCAATAGGATTATGTCACTACCTAAAATGGCAACAATTATCGAAGAAAATTGCACATATATATTATCATAGTTTAATTACAATTGATAATAATTATCAATTGTAATTAAACTATGATAAAAAAATGTCTTGAATTTGTATATAAAATGCGAAAAAGCTTTTTCCCCGACCAATTTGGTAGGTGTACCATGAACACAAAAGTTTGTGGAACACTGGACTGCGCCTTAGCAATAAGAAAACTACAATAATCATTGATAACCATATATTTTTAAACTATAAATCCCTTAAGAATATAAAAAAATCATCTGAAAACTCATTAGTCGTTCCGTCGTTGGACAAACAGCTTCGGAACGATTGCATAAAACAACAAACACTCATTTTAATATCAATTTAGAATGACAGAGCTACATTTGCATTCCGGTGGCAAGGGTGGGAATTGTGCTTAAAGACGAGTTTACATAAACGTGTTTCTTATTATTATTTCTTAAATGTTTCTGAAATTATTACACGACCCCATCTAGTTCCAAACTAAATAAACCATATACTATCACAAAGCGACATTAGAAAACCGAGTGCACTCTACATTCTTTTGCTTGGGTTCTAGACAACATATCTATTTAGTATTATCTTAGGTTTTCGCGATTGTTATGCACTGAACTTTTTTTTAACGGAAGTATTGCGTGTTTTATTTATTTTGCTGTACCTGACGTTTCGAATGCTTTGCAGCGTCCGTGGTCGCAGGAAGACTAAGGTGACATTTGTCTTACATTGGTTATTCAATTATTACATCTACCGACATGGATGGATTCTCAGAGGAAGTATACTTCCTATGAGGACGGATGTTCCGATTCACGCAAAAATTGCTCACGGTGTCCGAATATTTTTGAGTAGATCTCTAGGTTTGACATACTCTCGAGATTTAACATATCTATTTTATTAGTTTTCAGTAAAATATTGGAACGGATATTCGTTGATCAATAGCAACCATAATTAAAAGTACCTAATAATTATCACTACTACAGATGACATTGGTTAAACATCTTTTTTATTTCGGTTATTTGTTATAATAGATTAATCCTATCATAATGCAAGGGAGAGATCACAGGACGCTGTGTATTGTGTCAAATCTATTGATTGTGTCCTATCGGATATTCGTGCGCAAGCTGCGCCCTTACGGATTTGAAAGTGAGGCCCAGAATTTGATTGCAACATATGTAAGCAACAGTGGCAGACTCGATGACATAATCGGAGTTACATCTAAAATCACAATAATAAAACTTGTATTATCCTAGGGTTTTATATTGGATAGCTTTTATTTTTAATATACGTAAAGAATCTGACTTACATAGTACAGAACATGACAGACCTTTATGATACTATTTTTAATATTTACTCATTAAAATCGAATTTAGAAAAATACACATTTGTTTACATAACTATTATAAATACGAGACTGACTGCGATTTGTTCCTCTATTTCCCGACATTTCGGCGACATTGTAGGCGGGATGTCAATCCGTTATTAATAATATCGTACTATTCTGTCGCTATATATTTTTGCCCTTGCCAAACCCTTTAGTGTGATCTGGTCCTAATCTATGCAGATTTTCCGGAGACCAACGCAGTCGCGTTCAGTTCTGCACCCAGATATAGCATTATATAATGTACAATGATAAACAGCTGAATATATTATAGCACAGATATTATCACACTAGAAAGTTATGGTAATGAACTCAGAAATTAACTATTCTGAAACTTGCTTTGTACTAATATGCGACTACAAAAAAAATGCCGAAAGGACCGGCAGACAAGATTTATTCATTTCGGCATCATGTTATGTCTGTTATTTCTCTTTTAGTTAATATTTACGCGTTTTATTTCTATTTCATTCCTTAGAAATACTTTTTCAATAGCACTTTTTAGGGTCCCGTACTGAAAGCTAAATCGGGAAATTTTATATCCGATGTCAGTCGCAGTACTAATTCTAAAGCTAACATTTGAGCACAGTAATTGGGTATGACATAAAAGCTAAATAAATGTCTACAAAATCTTGAAGGTAATGCTTGAAGCGCTTGCGGCGATATTGTAAGAAAAGGAATTGGTGTGATAGGGAGTACTGTTAATGAGATAAGAATAGGCATGCTTGGTTAGTTCGAATATGTAGAAAAAAAGGCAAAAGAGTGACAAAGCAGATACATAACGCGAATGAGGGGAGGAATCTTCGAACGTGCATAAAAAGAGCTGTGAATGCTAAAAAAGCTAGGAATTATGAAAAACCAAGTTATGTGGCAATCGCCTTTCTCTCTCTGCTTACCAAACAAAGGACTTGGCGTAAGGATATTGATGGATAGATAGGTAGCCTTCATTGAAAGTAATTTACCATAGCCTGTTGTGTTAGGCGAAAAGGAGCCTAAAAGATTTTTCTTTGAGGTGAGATATCATTATTTTAGTTCATTAAGTATAGTATATATTTTATTTGGTTTATATTTAAAACACATTAAATACGAGAAGGCCTCTGTTATCAAATTTACACCTTGTATCTCGACAACTGAACTATGTAGTCACAAATAAAAAATTCTTTAAATCATTTAGAATATACAGTATCTATAGAATATAACAAACATTGATAACGTATAAATATTTTTTATAAGCTGTGACCAACACAAACAATGTCTTATTTTCTTTCACGGATACAATTCGATGGGTTATGTGCAATAATTGACGAGTTTGTTTACTATAGGTACATTATTATACTCGGCCTCGTTCTCGAGATTAGCATAGATAAATAACTTGTAGTATCGGTTGCCATTCTCACACTATATTGAGGGTACTCGCTCTTTTTTTGTTTGTACCCTTCCACAAACGTTAATCAATTCGTCTTTTCATTCGCATTCTAGTGCTTCACCATTCCGCACGCGTTACTTTGCTCAGTCTATCTTACGTCTTACTCTTTACGAAAAGGCGCGTCATCCCAAAACACAATTCACGAACACACAGCTTTAGCACCACTGCGAAAATGCCCATCTGGCCCACTCGACTTATGAATGTCGAGGAAGAGCAGCGCCCTCCGGACATCTCGCTGGGTAATTCTATGTATTCCTCTCCATACAAAGTTAATAATCAATTTTATTTTATTATTTTTCAATTTTTTTATTTCTACTTGTTTCAAATTTATAGGCAATTTGATCTAAACTACTTTGTGTGCTCCCGATTAGTTCGTGCGAACTACTGCCGGTCGGCACCCACCAACTACCGTTAGCAGATACATGCCGCCGCTGCCTTGCTCTCCGCTGCTCCGGTCGTCTCTGCGAGTGTTCGCCATCTGAAATGTGAACTACATGCACTCGCCACGGTTGCTGCCCTGGCTGCTCCGGTCGTCTCCGCGACACGTGTTTCGCCTTTCCACGAGGCATCCTCAGGCGTTGTGGATGTTAGTTAGAATAACATGCTACGAAATTTAAAATACGTCCTCAATAGCTACTAAATAAAAAATAAAAACTTTGTTTGACAAACAAAGGAGAGAAATGTATTTAGTGTATTTTCCTATTTATATGCGGAAGGTAAGTTATTGTATGTATATGGGCGGGATATGTGGATAGCTCGTTATAATCAAATTTAACAAGCATAGAGCGTATAATATAAAGCAATTATTGAACAAACGGGAATATTCCGAATCACATTATTCACAGCTAAACTAATAAACCCATTTACGCTTTAGTAATTCCTGAGAAGGAATCCCAATTTTAATAGATGGCTCTGATTGAATTAGACCATTCACACGAATGATCAGCATAAAGGGTAGCATAGGTAAAACATAGTTTGCAATGTGAATCACAAATATAGCTTCTTATTTAGCATGTTACAATATCAGCTAGTTTTTATCTCGACAATATTTAGGACTAGCTTAATACTACAACTTCGCCGGCATTGATATACCTTTGTCGCACCCTACGACCCATTCCAAATTATCAGTGCTCCATATTATATTCAAGCATTTAGCCGTGAAAAAGTAACAAAACACAAAGAGACATACAGAGGTTTTTCGTATATACCTATGTGTTTTATATGTAAATCTTAAAAAAAACAAATTCCACGCTGACTAAACCACGGGGTAGCAACATCTACTTCTTAGCACTATCCCGCTTCCTAATCCATTAGGATCGGCGGGGTCCGCAACCTAAGCCTTAAGATTTGCGAAGATACTGATTTTTACATGGAGCGACTGCCGTCAACCCTCCACAACCCAGAGGGAAAATTAGATCTTTCTTAAGTTAGGTCACACGTTTTTCGAAATATAATTTATTGGACACGCGGGAGAGATTCGAACTGACGACCGATTGATCAATAGACTGGTTCTTTATACACTAGCCAGGCTATCGCTGCTCTTTGCACGGGGCAGCAACTATATATTAATAAAAATTGAGGCAAGACCGTTTAAATAAATTGAAAATTTTGAAATCAGTCCATCGATTTGTGTACTATAATGATACTAACAGACAATGCAGAAAAATGGAGAATCTTGGAGAATTTCATATACGACTGTTTTTGGTCGGAGATCAAATAAACTGGTTAAGTACAAGCACTCGACTCAGGCATAAACCAGACGTTAATACAGGGAAATTAGAAAGATTTAAATGTCCAGACAAGCAAGTTCAATGAAATCAGTTGCGATTTCCTTGAAGTAGATCGTTAACCTATAAATATGAAAAATGTAGCAATTAAAAAGTGAAGTGAAAAGTAGGGCACATCAAAGCAGCCCGTCTGTGAAAGTACCTCCACCTCACAGACAGCCGCAGCTAAATAACAACTCCCTAGAGTGCTGTTGTGTTCCTGCCTATGAGTCACGTCACTAGTAAACCCCTAAGGAGTTGCTGTGTTAGCAGCAGAGGTTACCGCTTTACATCAGGTGGGCCGTATGCTTGTATGCCTTCCGAAGTTATATAAAAAAATGACCAGAAAAGAACACGACATATTAAAATCTTACAAGTAGTGGTAGTCCTCAGCAAACAATAGCTGGCAACACTCAAGGCTTGTAAATATTAATTTCACCTCAACATAATAAATAATGCAATCCATTAGAAGCAATTATTTTGAACTTTGGTAGGTAATAAACATGTTTAAATTGAATCTTTGTATCTGGTAAGTAATGAAATACCCATTGGATTAAAGTCAAGGACAATAAATATAACTGAAACATATTTTTAATTATTGAAAAATTATTATACCTAGAATGAATTCGTCTTTTCACACAACTTTATTTGAGATTGCGACCAGGATGTTATGACCTATCCGATCGTCGAATGATTTGCAATGACTACTTTAACACCTAGTCTCTGTCTAGGGTTTAATTTCAAAATAGGACAAACATTTGGGTGCATGAACATATATGTCTGTCTGGGTCTAGGTTTTTTTTAAGACCGGTAGGACACATCACAGCAGCCCGACTAGGGAAGTACCTCCGCCTTACAGTGAGGCTACCAATAAACTCCTAAGCTATTGCTCTGTTAGCAGGATGGGTGGCAAAGCGCTATTTCTCTTTGGGTAACAAAAGTTCATCGAAGTTCCTTTTTTGACCAAAAATGTAACACGGAGCTCGTGTGGGCAAATTTGTTTATGATCAAGCCCGCGCTAGAAACTTACCAATTAAAAACAGTACATAAAAGTGTTCACAATTTACATTATTAGGGAACAGCGCAGGGTTTGGTTTTAGGGCCACTACACTACCTCATATAATCTGAATAGTACTATAAAAGTACTCAGGAAATGCGAAGTATTTCAATTAGAGAACGATACTTGCCTAGTTGCTGATTACGCGATGTACAAGTCAATTTAGAAGACAATGATCCATTAACAAAATGGTCTCACGATAATGATTTAGCGTAAGATTTGTTATAGTAAGAACATTAACGCGTTTTTTCCACAACTTATAACTCACAGTCACGAATGTGCAACCGTTTAGATATATAATATAGATATATATAGATATATATAGATATATATAGATATATAATAATATAACATTCAACTTTACCTTTATTGTCATTAACAATCCACCTCTATCGAAAACATGAAGAATTTAGAACATATTAAGTTCTGGGTGGGAGCCGAACTCGAGAATAACCATGAGAATTGATTTTACTCTCCTGTTCTTAGAGCTCCTCTATTCACCTTCTGATAAAACATCCATTTTTCATTGTCGATAGGTACGTCTTTTTTTGTTCATACAACGTCGGGAGGCGCATAAGCATACGGCCCACCAGGTGTGAAACGGTTACCGTAGCCTATGAACGCTTACAACATATTAAGTATCACTCGCGCGATTCCACCTCTGCTGCTAACACAGCAACTCCTTAGCAGCTTAATAATGATCGCACTCACTCACAGTACTACAACATCCCTCGCCGGAGTTGTTATTTGGCTGCGGCTTTCTGTGTGATGGAAATATTTCCCCAGAACAAGAGAGGTAGGGCGAATCAAAGCAACCCTGCTTTGATTCGCCCTACCTCTCTTAAGAATTAATATTATTTTCTACGTGCCTGAGTCAAGGGAGCATTAATTTTCTTATTTCAACACCAAACACTCTCTTTCAGACCATCTCTATTTATTACGTCACTGTGTTTAATATGCTTAAGTATTGGACATAAACAATCCGATTTGATCTCTTATCATATTTTAAATACTCTCAAAACTTCTCAAGTTCTACTCAGTTAAGAACAGTTATGACGAGCTTAGAGGCGCAGTGGTGAAATGCGCGGTTACACTACTTTGACACCAACGCTCGTGGGAGGTAGGGCGCATCAAAGTATTTGTCTGCGTATGCCCGTCTAGGGAAGTACCTCCACCTCCCAGAAAACAGCAGCCAAATAACAATTCCCTAGAGGGTTGTTGTGTTCCTGCGTGTAAGGTCACCAGTAAGCTCCTAAACAGTTGCTATTTTAGCAGCACAGGTGGCATCACGCGAGTGATACCTACTTCATGTATTACAAGCATTCATAGGCTAGGGTAACCGCTTTATATCAGGTGGGCCGTATGCTTGTATGCCTCCCGACGTTATATAAAAAAAACCAGCCAACTGACTTGATACACGGTTTTATATGAATTCAGAGAAGTATTGTATTGTTTGTTATAAGTTTTACCGCTATTTGTGTGTGTGTGTGTGTGTGCCTGACTGTAGCTCTTAAACCGATTTGGATGCGATTTTTTATTAGAAGGCAACTTCTAGCGGTTCTTAGACATGTTTTATCAAAATCGGTTTATCCGTTTCAAGATGATCAGCTCTTTTGTTAGCTGCAGTAGGAATCTTTAATACACAATAACGTTACCGAAAATTTGAAACACCCAACCCCCAACATTTGCTAAATAACTATGCAAGATTATGTTTTTTTTTTTTTACTTTTACCCGCAGCTTCCGCCATCAAGCCATCCGCCATCAATCATGTAAGGGAAGCAATATGAAAAAAAACCATAAAAGCCGACTTCAATAAATTACAACTTCACCAAATTCATATATTCATAAATCGCAAATCTTCCTCTTTGAATTCGATTAAAAAGTAAAAAATACAAACCGTTTAAAATGAGTGTGCCCGGAACAGTTTTCTTTTAATATGCGGAAAATCTAATTAGTTTTCTTTTAACATTTTCGTATTGGATACTTTAGAGATAGGAATATGGGAAGAAATATTTTTGAATACACATTAAAAATTACTTAAAAGAACTTTACAAGCTTTAGTAAAATTAATAGAAATATGTTAAAAATGAGCTGACATCAAACTTTTCTATATGTTAGCCTTATGCGATCTATTTATATAAACAAACATTAAAAAAAAAGAACTCTATCCATTTGACTACGGTTTGATTTTACGCTAGACTGCAACGCAATTTTCTACATAAACGGCACTCATTCGACCGTCTAATTTTGGCATATCAACTCATTAACCTTAGATTTATTTTCCTTTTTATTCAGAACTCTTAAAAATCCGCATTTTTCTCGTTACTAATTTCTAACAACTCTTCGGCCCATCTTGTGTTCCAAATTATGGGGGATGTAGATAACGACACCTAACGCAAAACTTTTGCAACTAAAACTTTGTTACGAACTTTGCAACAGATCTCTTCGATTTAGTTCGGCCTGGTTCGGATGTGACATGTCGCCACAAGTTATACATATTGAGCCCACATCCAACATCCCAATGAAAGTTTGATACCACCGAAACTTATTTTTTTGCACGCACTGTAATCGTTTTTCTGTATACATGTTTTTAAAAGGATTAATAAGTCTAAATTTTACTTATAAATATGAACTACAAAATTACTCATTTATTGGACATTCCAGCAGACCAGTAATACGATACAAAGTCTTTTACACTTCGAGCTGCAAACTGTAGAATGCACATTTACAAATTGTTTCCCAATGTTAAATTCTTCAAATATACATGTAAAATTGATCTACTCTGCTTTGTGTACTTACACCATCAATTAGTTTATATGAACTAGCGCCGACTGTCCTGGCAATCTTGGTCGTCTCTGCAGAGAAAGCCATTTTGGTTTGGCTTATTTAAAGTTCTTCTCTTTCACTTCCACACCAACCGTCCCTAATTCCAGTTTAACTTCTACATACATGGATGAACTTCGATAGGTTTTAGTCAGACAGTGGTCAGCATGCAGCTGGATGTAGGTAGTATCTAATTTAATTTATGCTAGTTTTTATAATTTAACTTCCTTCTAAATAATTTGATTGCACTAAGACGACATAGTATCAAATCAGATATTAATAACATCAATTGAGAATAACAATGATATTCCATTACATGAATTGCAAAACAATTGAAATGTACGTGGTGCACCCGTGTAACGTTGCTGTGACATTAACAAATAAAGACTGCCTATTGTGGATCCGACAGTTTCATTAGATTGTCCATTATTATTGTTATATTGCAAGGTCTTAGGTTATAAAATAATAATTATAATAATAGTAACTAAACTGTTTAAGAGAGGTAGGGCGCATCAAAGAAGTACCTCCACCTTACAGAAAACCGCAGCCAAATAACAACTCCTTAGGGGTTATTGTGTTCCTGTGTGTGAGTGAAGTCACCAATAAGCTCCTAAGGAGTTGCTGTGTAAGCAGCAGAGGAGGCATCGCGCGAGTGATACTCAATATATTACACGCGTTAATAGGCTACGGTAACAGCTTTACATCAGGAGGACCGTATGCTTGCATGACTCATGAGTGGTTATTTTATGTAAATCTAAGAGAATGTCCACATGTAACAAATAATACTTACAAAGATACGTGTGTTTAACGAGCTCGGCTCCACTAGGAGTGGTTGTAAAGCTAATTTGATAGCAAAGCTCTTGGATTCAATCCCACAAAGGATAAACATTTGTGGGCATTAAAGTCTCAAATTGTCTTAGTCTGGATGTTTTTAAGAGAGGGAAGGGCATTTAAAGCAGCCCGTCTGGGGAAGTACCTCCACCTCACAGAAAATCGCAGCCAAATAACAACTCCCTGGAGAGTTGTTGTGTTCCTGCAAGCGAGTGAAGTTAATAGTAAGATCCTAAGAAAGAGGCAGAGCAGGAAAAGTGGCATCGTAGTGTATTGCAATTTCTTAGTAGGTAAACAAACATATTAACAGGTTTTAACCACCCGGTATAACCACTTAACATTAGGTGGGCGATTTGCTTGTATTCCTCCAGACGTTGTGTCAATAAATATAGTGCATAGGTTGTAGTTATTGACAATAACAATTGTCCTGCTGATTGATTTGTAGTCATACCCAACATGGTTAAAAAAATATGCCTGAGAATTTGGAAACCTTATATAATTTAATTATACAGCTCAATAAATTACGCCCGAAAGATGGGGTTAGCCTCTCAATCTATCACGAGTCCAGACCTAAATAAACGTACCTATAAGGTAAAATATAGCTCATGAACTAACCGCAGTAGAACTTTTAAGGTGACTATATAATATAGAAATGACCTGACTTTTGATGCCTGTTGATCATGACAGTTAGATTAATTTAGTAATTGTTTTTATATAATTAATGTTATTTATGTGATTATTATTGGTATTGTTTTGTTTTGATTGTACTCGTATGACATTTGTAATTGGTATCGTAATATTGTATTGCCTATAATGAATTGTAAAATTTCAACACAATGTAAGTATATTGTTTTTCGACATAAATTGAAATAGAAATTGAATAAAAAAAAATTTAAATTTAAAAAATAAAAAAACTTGAGACTTAAAAACCTATAAAATTAAAAAAATCAATCTGGCATAGTTATGTAGCATACATGGGTGTTTCAAATTTTCGGTATATGCGTTACCGTTTGAAAGTTAAGTAAATACCCATTGTGTATTTAAGATTCCTACCGCAGCTAACAAAAGAGCTGATCATCTTGAAACGGATGAACCGATTTTGAAAAACATGTCTAAGAACGACCGCTAGAAAACCTACTTTCTAATAAAAAACCGCATCCAAATCGGATACAGTCAGGCACACACATACACAGCACATAGTGGTCAAACTTATAACAGACACACACACATAGCGGTAAAACTTATAACAAACAATGCAAGACTTCTCTGAAGTCATATAAAACCGTGTACCAAGTGAGTTTTTCTGGCCGCCGCGTACGCTCAGCGGACTCTGCGTGTTTTTTTATATCAAATCAAATCAAATCGTTTTTATTTGCAAAGAATAGGATTAGAAGATCTTTGATGTTAGATATGGATATACAACGTCGGGAGGCATACAAGCTTACGGCCCACCTGATATAAATCGGTTACCCTAACCTATGAGCTCGTTAGGTACTTACTGGTGACCTCACTGTGAGTGAGGTCACCAGTAAGCAGGAACACAACAACCCTCTAGGGAATTGTTACTTGGCTGCGGTTTTCTGTGAGGTGGAGGTACTTCCTCAGACGGGCTGCTTTGATGCGCCCTACCTCCCACGAGCGTTGCTGTCAAAATAGCGTAACGCGTAATATAAATGCGTAAATTTCACATCGCGCGTTTCACCACTGCACCACTAAGCTCGTCATAACTGTGCTTAACTGAGTGTAGAACTTGAGAAGTTTTGGGAGTATTTAAGATTTGAATTTAGACCAAGCAAAACAGCTGTGAAACTGTACTTAATACTTAACTGTACTCAACATCAACAAGCATCAAAAGTCAGGTAATTTCTATATCATATAGTCACATTAAAAGTGAAATCGGTATGGAGATGAGAATAGAATGAATGAAACAGGTAAGCCAATTTTAGACATAGGTATGGAATGAAACTTCCTTGTGTCCCACATCTTATTACTTCATAAGAATCTTCTTTTTCCTAGCATTATCCCCTTTCGTAATCCCGTTTAGGACCCGGATTGGATGGATTATATGGAGGTCCCGTTTAGACCTCCATATAATCCATCCAATCTATATCAATCATACAGACCTCCATAATCTAGAGGGACAATTAGACCGTCTTGGGTTAGGTGACAGTAAACGAAACAAACAGGGAAACCAAATGTTGTGCATCCACATCTGAGTCGGAGAGACACGCGATTCTAGAGTGCGACCTCTGTAGGCTATTGTATATACAATTACTGTTTTAGAGTACGTCGTCAATTAAATATAAATCCATCACACACTTTATTGATCATTCATTTTTATACTACGTCGGGAGGCATACAAGCATACGGCGCACGGCAAAATTTTACTTTACTTGTCATACACTAAATAAGTTTGAATTTGGAATACAATCTCACGGAAAGAAAGAAAAACGCTCATAAACTGAACTCAATTCTCATACTCGGTAACATGATAGACAGAATGCGGCTACGTCGAAAGGGTCGAAACGAAAACTTTAATGAAATAACCGTCAGAATCTGCCGCAAATGCCGCAGTAACCGCATCAAATTGTGAATCAAAGTATTCTATACCCGCAAAATGTTCTGTACATTCTGAAACTCCTCTACTGTTTTGTAATTAGCTCTGCGAATTATTTTTAATAAACTACAGCAAATGAATTTTAAAGTGAAATCTCCATTATGTGCGATGAGCGAGTAAATAGTGTGAGTGATATTATGAGTTTTAGTTTTAGAAGTTTTCACTTCTCACGGTAATTGCCATGAGTATCTATTTTTTAATATAGTATTTATATCGTCTTTATTAAATTATAATCTTATTAAACATATTCTTAAATATCCTAAAAAAAAAATTAAAAATTAAAAACTGTTTCCGCCTGATAGTAGGAAAAAGGTCCAAACTATCAGTGGTCAAGGTCACAGAAGAAACCTCCTCACAATACGTGCCGTGCTAAGGAGGACTGCCTTATGTATTTAGCCCCTAATCCAGCTTCCCAACGCGAGCCTCTTCATATGTTGGTCGAGACTCTTGTCTTTTAAGCCATTGACCGATACAACAATCGGAACAATGATTGTTGAATCGACATCCCACATGTCGGTAATCTCGTGAGCTAAATCAAGATATTTTGTTTGTTTATCTTTCTCAGCTTTCACAAGATGAACGTCATGTGGAACAGCGGTATCAACAATGATTGCTTGGTGCGTCGATCGATCTATTAATACAATGTCAGGCTTATTGGCTACAATAGCCCTGTCAGTGATAATAGATCGATCCCAGTATAATCTGGCATGGTCATTTTTGAGAAATGCTTCGGGCATATACCTGTAATATCGCACCTCGTTAATTACAAGACTATATCTCAAAGCAAGTTGCTGGTGGATAATCCTGGCTACTTGGTTATGTCTGTGTAAGTACTCGCCGTTAGCAAGATGAGAACAACCGGAAACAACTTGCCTGAGAGATTCCCCAGGAACATGACACGTTCGACAAATGTCTAGCGTGCCAATAACTTCGTCCATAATTCCACACACAAAACCTTCGGTTTCCCCAAAGAGGTCCCCGAAACGTAACCAGGACACGGAGGCCAACGTATCTACATCAGGCCCGTGTAGGGCCTTGTTGAAATGGCCGTGTAGCGGTATTTTTATTTATATTATTATTACAATAATTTAGAAATAAATCTTGAAATTTACCTTTTCGAGTTATAAGGATTGTGACCATGGAATACAAAAATATACAAATATAATAGGTACTTATATATTTTTGTTTTAATATTGTATTCCGTCTTCTGTTCAGCCAGTTTGTTGTTATATAGATGGTATGAAATTCAACACTATCAGCTACGCTGACGATATGGTACTGCTGAATGCATCTATTTGCGGCCTTAGAAAACTGGTGGCTATATATGAAAACGTATGCGTGTATCGTAGATGATACTTTGCGATTCATCCTACAATGCAAAAACTCTCCAGTCATGTTCATTCGGACCATGACAAAACTTTACGACTATATACCACCTATTTAAATATTACTTATTTTGTTACCACTATTATATATGTATATATTACATTAATTAGCAACGTAATGCAACGAGTATACTAGTTTAAATATCTAGATCCCATGTTAACTCCCGACCGACCTCAAGAACAATGACAATATAGAAAGAGAACAGAAGCCGTAGTCAGTGAGAGCAAACATGCTGACACGCAGGTTTGCACTTTGTTCACGGGAAGTTGAAGTGACCCCCATTGATAGCTTTTTGTACATAGGTTTATACATGCAGCTGTGGGTGTACAATACCATAACGCGTTGAGAGTTAGGAATTCTCTGCTACTGTAGAGCAGAGAACTCAATGAATTAACTACTTGCGAGCAACATCTCGGCGAACATTCCTGATAATATATATACATATATTAAATATATTATAGTTCTAATGCTTTTTATAAAAAAAAATATGTTATTACCAATTTATGAGCTCTAAATTAAAAAGTAACGTATAGCACACATCATTAATGTAGCTTCCTATTAATTAAAGAATTTCCAGAATCGGATCTGTAATTCCCGAAATTGTCTCCTTCATTCAAACATTTTTACTTCTTTATAATATTAGTATACATGTAGATTCTTTATCACTAAACTGCGCTCTATTGACTATACTTAACTCTATTATAGTCACCGTAGAATAAAAGTCCTATACAATAGCTACATACCCGACTTACAAAAGCACATTAGTACGGATTGCCGTACATAAGTACATACTTATCCCTCTGATAAATTCAATCGGGCCATTCAATTAGATAATCTGATTTGTTGAGAAAGCCTACAGTTTCTTTGCCTTTTAAGGTCGGCCATTAAGAACAACCTTTTAAGTTTAAGACGTGTAAAATTTATTTTATTTACAGCTAACATTTGTGGTAAATAATTATGTCGCAAATATGTTTGCAAATGTTTACGATAGTTAAAATTACGTATAAGCTAGGCTAGGTTTTCAATTTATGGCGGCCAGGAAATATAAAATAAGAGAAAAATTACTGGCGAGTAATTAAAGAGTGAGAGTCTACTCCAATGCTTTTGATTATATCTCTCACAATAAGCTGAGGAAGGCGCTAAATGAACAGGG
Source organism: Pyralis farinalis (assembly GCA_947507595.1). Classification (NCBI taxonomy): domain Eukaryota; kingdom Metazoa; phylum Arthropoda; class Insecta; order Lepidoptera; family Pyralidae; genus Pyralis; species Pyralis farinalis. The sequence continues at coordinate 41,741,573 of OX382257.1, read as the reverse complement.
TATACACCCCATATACATAACACTTCTTAGAGTGAGAGAAGCTAGAGTCAAATTGGAAAGAAAAGGAAGACCATTTAAGATAAAACGTGGTGCTAGGCAAGGAGATTCCATCTCTCCTAACCTTTTCACGGCACTGCTAGAACAAATCTTTCGAAACCTGAAATGGGACAGGCCTGCGATTTGCTGATGAAATCGTCATTCTGAGCGAAAACTCCCAAGATCTACAATACTTAATACCATGTTAGAAAGAGAAAGTAAAAAGTCTGGTTTAGAAATTAATTTACAAAAAACTTGCGTCATGACGAATGGACAAAACGCCAATATACATTCAAACTCAAGCCGTGCTGTATGTCGACGAGTATATATATCTGGGATGAAAATCACGGGCATTAATCCCGGTCATTTGATAGGCGTGCGCGAGAATATGGATCCAACGCGTAGAGGCTTCTTTGAAAAGGTTGAAGTATGCAAATGTGTCGAAAATTATTGAGCTATTGAAATGAGATCTGGAGGGATTATTAGTTCTGGGCTATTACAGAAGTGGGCCGGACACCTGCCAAACTATCATATCTGATGTTACTGTTGGCAGGCGGTGGCTCGCCACTCACTATATGCACCCCCGAAATTCCAGAGAAAGTTGGCCGGGGGCAACACTGGTGTTAGTGACTCAGGGGTATCGAGAGGTGTACTGCACTTTCTCCGAAGTTGCTCGCCGTGTTGTGCCCTTTAACACTTCCATCCCTATAGCATATCACCTGCTAGAGCAAAATACTCTATCCACTCCTCTCTGGACGCCAATGAAGGCAAGCCAGAGCTGAGAGTCCTGCGAGCCTTCTTGAGTTTCCACTTCGATATACGACAACAGGAGATGACGACAAAAAGAGCCGGAGTCGAAGGCCCTGATCGACTCTTTGGACTGGAAACCTTGATCCGTACATTCCCTTCCATTTCGGAATCCCCTCTGTGACTCCCACAGCATTCCATCGGATTTCACCCTCATTTTATAAATTTTAGGGTCGGCAACGCATGAGTGACGCCCCTGGTGTTGCAAATGTCCATAGGCTACGGTGACTGTTTAACATCAGGCAGGCCGTATGCTTGATTGCCACCTTAGTGGTATAAAAATCTCCTTTCAATTACCCTTTCCATATACTTTTGCTGCTAAGCAGATCAAATTGATGGCCCTTCTTTGGGATTGTCGGACTTCGCTATCTAAACGTAAATAGTTAGTGAAGATACTTATTTTGACATGGAGCGACCCCCACAACACAGTGAGAAAACCAAACCTTTCTTAGGTAAAGTCATACGTCTTTTGAACTATAATTTGTTCGACGTGCAGGTTTCCACGCGATATTTCCCTCGCCGCCAAGCACGTAATAATTACATATATGTACATAAATCCGAAAACCCAACAATTTATAAGTGGTACTTGCTAGGACTATAGGCCGGTTTCTTATGTACTGGACTATCACTGCTTATATATGTACTAGCTACTCGACCCAGCTTCGCACGGGTGCTCCAATCGTTAGCAAACTTCACAGGATCACCTGCTGGGCTAACCTGAAGATGCACTGAAAATTTCATCAAAATCTGCCCAGCCGTTTTTGAGTCCATAGAGGACATACAGACAATCATTCATTTTTATATATATAGATGTAACAAATTTTCGGCAATACTATGCTCTTATCGTTGCGTCACGTTTCAATTACAGAAAGAGGACATGGACATCATATCCAACAACTCCTGTAAGCCATTTTACATTTGTAGGGCACACAAAGATTGCCAATCTCTCTAAAGACTTAATTATTAATACCATGTGTAAGCTTGGTTCTTGAACAATAAGTTTCCCAACCTTCCTCAAAAGGAGCGTTACGACAATCAAATTACAACCTTTTTCATATAATAAAATAACAATATGTCGCGTGATTGATGTTTGCCCAGGCTGTCCGAAAATATTATCACAGACAGAAACCCACCCACCGGACTGATCGATTGTCGCAGACGAAACTCTGGCCATGTAACATTTAGTGGTTTAGTAGGTATATTGATAGTGTCTTTCTTTGAATTGACAGTGCAAGTCCAGTGGTTCGAATCCTGGTATGTACCACTAAATTCGTGTTTTCCGATTTATGTACATATTTGTAATTATTACTTATCGTTCGGCGGTGAATAAAAACGTCGTCAGGAAACTCGCACGTCCAAGATCACCAATTTCGGAAGACGTGTGCTATCCTAAGATAGGTATGATTTCCCCTCTGGGTTGTAAAGTTCTGTCGCTCGATGTAAAAATTTGTATCTTCGCCAAATCCTTAGATTACTGGACCCCACCAATCCTAATGGATAAGGAAACGGGACAACGCCAACAAGAAGACGAAGATTGGTAGCTTCTTTGAAGTTAGCGCCGCGTGTGTGAAGATGATCTCCAAACCGTTAATGAGCAGTTCGATTACAGAAGGAGACCTTGAACAGAACTTAAATTACAGCTTTATTTTATAAAAAAAAAATGTTGTCTGTAAAGTCGGTTTACGGACGATAATTTTACGTGATAACATCATAAGGAAACATTCAACAGTTGACAAAACAGTTCACGTGTAGGTTGTGTGCTGTCGGTGTCTATCTTCTACTCGGACGCATCGGCCGATGGAGTGGAAGAGAGATAGATGCGTCACAAGCCGAACGCTTAGGCCGATCGTGCATCTCTATCGCTTGTTTCGCGCTCTCGCTTGCACGCTAGGCCCAGGCGGAACGTGACACTTTTTCGCGCATGCAGCCGGTGTTCATCGATTTAAAAAACGTTTTCACGTCAAAAATATAAATAAAATAAAAGACATTTTGGGCATCAGCAGTCCATATGATGACATTAATTCAATTACATGCACAAATAAGATTAAATACAAATAAAAATATAGCTAGTTCATCATAATAATCTCTCCATCCAGCATTGTGGGATGTGTCTTTCACAGCAATGTTGAATATAGTGACAGTTCTACCTACTAGCTATCATTGCAACTTATATCTTATTAAGAAACTAACTGTAGACTATTACAGTAATAAATCTTGGTAAACTCTTGTAGAGGATTCACGGCGATGTGAATATGTTTCTTGTTTCGAATAATAAAATATCTTTATTGTAATAAAATGTCATATGCACAACAAAACTTCTAAATTCACGAGCATTGTTTCCCTTAACGCTGTTGTCGCACTCACCAAAATGAAACTAACCTGCATGACGCAGTTGAAAATTTCAGCTTCACGGAAATAATAAAGGTAATTCAGTATCAAGTGCAGGTGTTTCAAAATTCAGATGCATGTACGAGTTAGTTGTTTATGAATGGAATGTATGCTTAATTAAATCATACAGATGTTATTGTACAGATTATAGTTATATATTATTTTTACAGGCAATTTGATCTAAACTACTTTGTGTGCTTCCGCTCCCGATTAGTTCATGCGAACTACTGCCGGCTGAACTAATCGGGAGCGGAAGCACACAAAGTAGTTTAGATCAAATTGCCTGTAAATTTGACTTTCGCAAAGTAACGCCTGAAACTATTAACTATTTAAAATTTTTACAATTGAGCAACATTTTAACAAACAAAATGACCGTATTTATGCTCAAAGCTATATGGAAGCTTCCCAATTAGTCGACAGAGTGCAACGTGGGCACTATCTAACTTCAGTGATGGTTTGGTGGGGTATTAGCTATGTAGGAGTGACTGAGCCATACTTTTGTAAAAAAGGTATCAAAACATCGGCACAAGTGTATCAAGATGCTATTCTTGAGAAGGTAGTGAAGCCCCTTAATAACACCATGTTCAATAACCAAGAATGGTCCTTCCAGCAAGACTCCGCGCCGGGTCATAAAGCTCGGTCTACGCAGTCTTGGTTGGAAACGAACGTTTCGGACTTCATCAGAGCTGAAGACTGGCCGTCGTCTAGTCCCGATCTTAATCCGCTGGATTATGATTTATGGTCAGTTTTAGAAAGTACGGCTTGCTCTAAACGCCATGATAATTTGGAGTACCCTAAAACAATCCGTACGATTGGCAGTGAAGAATTTTCCCATGGAATGAGTGCGTGCTTCTATTGATAATTGGCCTCAACGTTTAAAGGACTGTATGGCAGCCAATGGAGACCACTTCGAATACGCTTTTTATATTTTAAATTGTTTTATATCTATGTATTAAACTATCTATCTATCTATAACTTCACGCCAAATCCCTTGCGGGGTAGGCAGAGAGAACCGAGCGCCACGTGACTCGATCCTTACATATCTCACTCGCTTCTTTAACATTCATTGCTCTTCTCATGCACGCTCGCCGGTTTCAAGGGCTCCTGACATCACCTTCTGATAGAACACGACCAATTTGGTCATGGTAGGTAAGTCTTGGCCTTCCCCGGCTCCTACATCCTTCCACTTTTGCATTGTATATCTGCTTCATCATTCTTTCATTATGATATATGCCTTGGTTGTTGACTTCAACGACAAAATAAGTGAGATCGGGTGCCAAGATCAATGGTCAGTCCTGAAATTTATTTATAACAACATAAAATATCATTTCTACTTATAACTTAGGATCATATATTGTAGCCTAAGGTCTGACTTGGCTAGTTCTCATATACCAAATGACTGGGGCATTCTTAGCCCGCACTATTAGGGATATAAAACTCTCGAGTACTGTTACTCAACATTAATATCCTGCGTCACTGCTCGCAGTGGAGAACTATCTTCGATTATTAGAAGGAATCTTACCGAAAGAAGTATATCGGGCAAGAATGAATGGAGATATCCACAGGGGCCGCCTTAGACATATAGATCAAATTAGTGATGTGTTGAAAAAGGGCCAAATTGAAAGCACCCAAAACCGAAGAGTATGCATAAAGAAGTTGATGAGTGTGGAAGAAATGAGAGGGCTATGTTTGAATCGCTGCACCTGGCGTTCCGTAGTCTCTACCTACCTGTAACCAACTATCCCTATGAATACGCCAGGTTAAGTCATGAAGGAAATAAACGATGGGACTATTTTGCAATAGTAACTCGATTCACCGCTACGGTTCGGAGGGTAAAGTAGAACGCGCAGGTCTGATTGGCTGTTTCACAGGCCGACATCGCATCGCTTATCGGCTTATTAGTTAAAATATCTTGTCGTTGATCAGTAGGCTCGAATCGCTGAGATTTTTAAGCGATAAAACAGCGACCCTGGACTCCGATGCGAAAGCGTAGGAAATGGCCGGGGCTAACACTAGGAAGATGAAAATAATTTAGGCGATAAAACAGCGGACCCTGGACTCCGATGCGAAAGCGTAGGACATGACCGGGGCTAAAGCTAGGATGATGAAAATAATTTAGGCGATAAAACAGTGGACCCTAGGCTCCGATGTGAAAGCGTAGGACGTGGCCAAGGCTAACGATCTGATGATGATGATAATTTACGCGATAAAACACTAGTTTTGTGAACGAGAGGTGTCTTTATGCGTAGTCAGATGGTTTATTGGTTTGCGCGTTAAGGTGATTAAACTTCGTGAGTTCTAATTGTATCTTTATTAATGTCATTACGTCGTTTGGCGAACAAGCACTATCATCAACCTCAATTCTAGTTTGTTCGAAATATTCGATTTTAAAACCCGGCAAGTATTAGAAATAGTCGACGGCTCTGCGGCAATTTCTCGCAGCAGGAAATTATACCGAACGTCGGGAGACGTTTAATTGCTTTCCGATATAGATTGAAGTGTTTGCATACTATATATCTTCGTTTGGAAACGTTAACGAGATTATGAAGAAGCCTTGAGAAGTAGAACGCGAAGCCTGCTGGAGAACTAATGATGCAACCCTTTATAGTATGAGCGATGCGATGGGCGTAGGGAAAGTGCTGCCTTAAGTTGTTAGTGTCTGTAGACTACGGTAAATGCTTACCTACTATCAGGGTATATAAAAAACTATAACGATTTACACCTGGCATAATCTTTTAATTTCTATTTGCATTTTTTTTACCACCTAGAACTAACACATACACTTAATCGTATTTTTTGTTATACCACTTAGGTGACAAGCAAGCATACGACCTGCCTGATGGTAAGCAGTTACCATCAGGCAGTTATGGACATTTGCAAAACCAGGGTGTCACTCTTGCGTTGCCAACCCTGTAAAAATATCCTAACGCCTTTCGTGAAGAACCCCATTCCGTAGTCCTTTGAAGAAACCTCCACAACCATTACGTCTCTAGTATATGAGGGTGAACTCGTTTCAAAACAGAGAAATTGGGATCCACATTAGCACGCACCGTAGTCCAAGCCTTATAAGTAGTCTGCTTGAGAAGATTGATCCAACCACGGTCGCATTATTAGCTCTCGCAGCAGCCAATAACCGATATCGCCGCAGCTACGGTGGCAGGATTGTCCTCTGGTTTGAAGCAAAGCCATAAGTCAGCAGACTGGGATAAATTGCGCGATGTCTACGCATCCTACCCGTGGAGGCACACGGGTACGATGCGAACATTATCCTGAATATTTCACTACGCTTATAAAAAAGTAAGAAAATACTTTATCTGTGAATCTGTCGTCGAGAAGGCCAATATTTTTTTTGTCAAGAATTGGCAGCACCATCCGGACGTCAAACAATAATGAGAGACGTTGCATGGAGAAAGGCTTACAACTAAATGCGAAGGAAACAGAGGTAGTTGTTGTTGAATGAGAAGAAACACAGCTTGCTATTCACAACGTGGTGTTGATCCCAACGCTAATGCATGAATGTGAGAGCTGGGTATGGCAGAGAGCATGAAAATAGAATATACACAGTCGAGATGTGAGCGTTGCGCAAAATCTGCGGCGTAAAAATATGTTAACCAGATAGTATACATGATAATGGAAACCTAAAGTTTCAGAAACAGATTCAGACGTCAATTTGTGCTTGTAGCATGTTATTCTAACGCCTAACATCTACAGTAGCTGAGAATGCTTCGTGGAGAGGCGAAACACATGTCGCAGCGACGTCAGGGCAGTCATGGCAGTAACTGCGGCGGGTGTATGCGGTTTCTGTTCCAGATGCCGAGGCAGTCTCTGCCTACTACTGCTCTACTTTTATTTATTACGTTAGATCAAATTGCATAGGAATTTAAAAGTTACTAGCTGTGCCGCGACTTCGTCCGCGCGGAATTTGACGAAAAAGTTATTGTTCAGTTATAATTTTATTTATTTGATTTGATTATAAGTACCTAAATAAGCAGAGTAAAATAGCGAACAGCAACATAATAATAGATATGTACTTCGTCAGCGCGGAATAGTTATTTTTTTATTATTTATTTATATTAATAAAAATAAATAAAATTTCTAAAATAAAAGTAGCCTAAGTTACTCCTTATTACATCAGCTATCTGCCAGTGAAAGTCCCGTCAAAATCGGTCCAGCCATTTCAGAGATTAGCCGGAACAAACAGACAGACAGACAGACAAAAATTGTAAAAATATTCATTTTGGTATATGTACCGCGTGTACATCCATATGCATTTAGTAAAAAGCGGTTATTTTAATATTACAAACAGACATTCCAATTTTATTTATATGTATAGATGTATAGATTCCCTCGTATATTCATGTTCACCGTTTCGCTTGGAAGGAATAGTTACATTTTTCCGTATTATTATTTTCTATCTGCCTACCACGCACGATACTTGGCTCGAAGTATATTTTATTTTAAATGTATTTAACATTTATTCTATTGCTTTTATGTGTTGTTATGTGAATTCTCCTGACCGCCATCCGTCCTAATAAATAATTTATGTGTAAGTGTGTTTGAAAGGGCTGGCCGGTATGACAAATGACGAGAGAAAATACTCCATCTTGTTCAGTAGTTTATTCTATAAGAAAAAAAGACGGTCAGTAGTAGTGGAGCTCAAAGCCGACACTTGTCTATAATGGGGTTAAAAAAACTAGACCAGCTGCAGTAACTTGACTAGACTTAAGGTTACTTAAAGGCCTTAAACAGCAATATAAAAGCATTAAGTAGGTTTTTCCAATTAACTTACTCTTATCAGTTAAATTCTATACTGATGCCGATATCCCAAAGATTTTCGGTAGTGCCTTTAGAACAGTGGTTCTTAACCAGTGGTCCTCGGGAACACACGAAGTGGTCCGCGAAGTCATTGTTTTGGCAGAAATTTTCGACGATCTCGGTGGCGCAATGGCGAATTCGCTGTTACGTTACTTGTTACAACACCAACACCCGTGGGTTCGATTCCCACACAGGACAAACATTTGTGTGCATATATATAGCTGTCTGTCTTGGTCTGGGTAGTTTTAAGAGAGGTAGGGCGCATCAAAGCAGCCCGTTTGGGAAAGTACCTCCACCTCACAGAAAAACGCATCCAAATAACAACTCCCTAGAGGATTGTTGTGTTCCTGCGTGTGAGTAAGGTCACCAGTAAGCTCCTATGGAGTTGCTGTGTTAGCAGCAGAGGTGACATCGCGCAAAGGATACTTAATGTTTTGCAAGCGTTTATAGGCTACGGCTAATCGCTTTACGTCAGGTGTGCCGTATACTTGTATGTCCCCCGATGGTGTATAATAAAAAAATACACTTTTGGCTTTGGCTAGCACTAAATAGGCTAAATGCCTTTTTCAAGGATTCAGAAGTTGTTTTGATTTGATGTTGTAACGTTAATACGTACAAAATAAAAAAATCACGATATCAGTAAAAAAATAACTTTATTTTGAGTGGGTAATTAACAATTTTATTTGTGGGCAAAGTAAAGAAAGATTGCCACCCTACACCAGGCAGACCGCATGCTTATTTGCCCGTGGGTATATGATAAAGCGGCTGCGGTGTAATTTTGCATATAAGAACAAGTGAGGTCGTGGGTGGATGCCTAGGTTTTCTAGACACCGGCCGGTCTCCTTCCTGATTCACTCCCCTTCGTCCACATCCGCATCGTATACGCCGGCACAGGCACCGGGTCGTACAGGAATAGTTTCGAAGCAGTCGTAGCAACAAGGAGAAATCGTATGCAATTTACTGTGGTTGCAGCATGTAACCCCGTAGAGTATTGCCTTAAAGGCCGCTGATAACCCCGTGGGTAGATGATATATTCAGGAACACCGTTTCTATATGTATGTGTGTGTCTGTCGCTTGTTTTCGAATATTCGAATTTTGACTCGAATTCAGCATAAAAAAGTGCAATAGGAATTTCTGAAAAACCAACCTCCTATCTCGGAACATGGTCAAAATGGCTGACAAAATAAAAAAAAAATATATTTTTTATTTCAGATTCGAAAAGTAAATTAAAATGTAGAATAGGAATGTCTTAAAAACCAATATCATATTTCTTAAGGAACATGGTCAAAATGGCCGACAAAGTTTAAAAAAAAAATAATTAAATTGTTATATATATTTTATATTTTTTTTTTGTTTGTTTATATATATTCTTGATGTCACACTCTCTCATGTTCATGTACTGCTTGGTGTAGTGTACAATCCCTCTCCTACTATTAATTATTTTTCTTCTCTTGAAAACATCTTTGAAAATTTAACCCCTTCGTTTAACCACTCTATCATATTGGGTGACTTCAATACCTGTCTACTCAGAAACGATCAGCGTTCTCAATCTCTCAAATCCCTTGTTAATGGTTGCAATCTCACACTTTTGCCTCTCAATGCTACTCATTTCTTTCCTAACTGCAAACCGTCTCTTCTTGACTTAATCATTGTGTCGTCTCCTGAGCATGTTGCTAAACATGGACAATGTAGTGCTGAGGCTTTCTCATTCCATGACCTCATTTTTCTTTCCTATAAAATTCGTCCTCCTAAATCTAAGGCTAAAATCCTTTTACAACGTAATTTTGGTGCCATTGATACGAACTTATTGCGTGCTGATGCGCGTGAGATTGACTGGTTGGCGATTGGCGCAGCTGATACTGTGGATGCGCAAATTGACCTATTTAATAACAAAATTTTACATCTCTACGACCAACATGCCCCTATTCGCCCGGTCAGAGTTAAGCATCTTCCTGCTCCGTGGCTAACGGACGATATTAGAGAACTGATAAGAAAGAAAAATAGAGCTAAGGCTAAATATAAAACTGACCCTGAGAAATATCGCGATAGGTATATACGTACACGCAACATCTGCAATAGGATGTGCAGGGATGCCCAACGCCAACATATCCATGAATCTGTTCAAAACGGTGATCCAGCAAAGGTCTGGAAATTTCTAAGGTCACTCGGAGTTGGAAAAAACCGTGGCGACTGTCCTAATAATATTGACATCGATAACCTTAACTGGCAATTCTCTTCTTCGGCAAATTTTAATTGCAAAGCTAAAGACAAAACTCTTGGCGAGATTTCTTCACTTCCAACTCCAGACTATCCTCCTTTTTTCTTTAGTCAATTTACTGAATGTGATGTTAAGACGAATGAATGTACTATCTGTAGCTTCGAATGCGGTGGGGGACGATAGCATCAGTCGTCATATGATATTACCTATCCTTGACATTATCCTTCCTGTAATAACCTTGATCCTTAACAATTCCATTACTTCTGGTATTTTCCCGTCCGCTTGGAAGATTGCTTACGTTATCCCTTTACCTAAACAGTCGAATCCTTCTTCTCATTCGGATTATCGTCCAATCTCAATTCTTTCTTTTCTTTCCAAAGTTCTAGAACGCCTTGTTGAAAAACAACTTACCTTCTTCCTCTCCAAAAACAATATACTCAATCCTTTACAGTCTGGTTTCCGTCCAGGTCATAGTACGACTGGTGCTTTAGTTAAAATCACGGACGATATCTGCTCTGCAATAAACTCGTCGCAACTTACTGTTTTATGTCTATTAGATTTTAGTAACGCATTCAATACAGTCGATTTTGACATACTTTTAGAGCGGCTACGTTCTCTTAACATATCTCCTACAGCAATTGACTGGTTTCATTCGTACCTGTATGGTCGCCGGCAGCGTGTACGCCTCGACGATAAGCTTTCCTCTTGGTGTTCTACGACTGCTGGCGTACTTCAGGGTGGCGTATTATCTCCTATTCTATTTTGTATATTCATTAATTCTATTACGTCTAATCTTCAATCCCTCTGCCATCTCTATGCTGATGACTTGCAAATTTATTCACATGACTCTATGACTAACCTGCCCAATACGATTACTAAAGTAAATTCAGATCTTATACGCATATCTGAATGGAGTAAGTCTAACGGCCTTACGGTCAATCCTATAAAGTCACAAGCTATCATTATAGACAGTTCCCGCCTAATCTCTTTAATCGACTGGGAAACTGTTCCACCAATATCTTTTAATAATGTTAGTATCGAATATAGTGAGAGTGTTAAAAACCTAGGTATTTATTTCGACAGAACCTTTTCCTGGACGGTGCAGATAGCCAGACAGTTTGCGTAATTTTCTCCCCATTGGCACCAAAATTTCGCTCGTACAGTCCTTGCTCCTTCCTATCCTTGACTATGCTGACTCTTGTTACCTTAGCCTCACTGAAGACCAATTAAACAAACTTGAGCGCCTTCAAAATCTTTGTATTCGATATATATTTGGACTTCGTAAATATGATCATGTTTCCGAATTTCGCTCTCAGCTCAAGTGGCTCCCTCTAAGGTTACGTCGCAACTTGCACATTCTCTCTCTTCTTTATTCTATTCTTTTCAATCCTAATTCTCCTGGCTACTTGAAGGAACGTTTTATCTATCTCAGTGAGGTACGGGATCGTCGCGATTGCGGTACACGTAGTACTCTTTCCCTTCGTCTATTAACACCATCTCACTCTTCGCAATATTACACTAAGTCGTTCTCGGTACGAGCTGTTCAATTATGGAATGCTTTGCCTATTTGTATTCGCTGTGCACAATCTTTAGACTCCTTTAAAAATCTTGTGAAGTCACACTTCCTCTCTATCTAGCTTATATTATGTTTATGTATATCTATGATACTATATATGTGTATATTTATAATAACTTACGTTGGTATTGCTACCTGTTGCTGACCTTTATGTCAATGGTCTTCCACATCAAAGTTATTTTTACATAATTTATTCGAGAGTAAATGTAATTGTTTAGAATGTGGGTTGTATGTATTCATGTTCATATATACATGTGTATAAATACTTATCATAAATGCGCCACCTACCTACTTGTTATTAACGTTTATTTCTCTTCCTTGTTTGGTTGTCTGGAAGAGATCGCTTTAGCGATAAGACCGCCTATTGTACTTTTCTTATGTTATGTCTATTGAATGTATTTGTTTTGGTGCAATAAAGTGTAAAAATAAATAAAAATAAATAAATATAGTTGACGAGCCAGGTGTTCCTCTGGCAATGCAAGCTTGCGCATTCTCAACTAGTTTATTTATAAAATCCTATTTTATTTATTATAAAATGTAGCCTATCACAACTTGGCACAGTAATGTTCGTGTACGCTGATAGAAAGCAGGTGATCGAGCACGAGCTGGTATTCAAAATTCAAATGAACAGGAGAATGAGAGACTTGTGTTCGCTCCGCCTATCTACACTGATTACCTCTAAATAATTAATTTTAAACAAGTATGTTTGTTTATTGAAATATTTGTAAGTTAAAATTGATTCAATTAAAATACGTTTAAGTAATAATAGTAGTTTTCTATTTGATTATTACATTGATTTCATTCTAGGTAATAATTTAAATTTTACAGTCAGTCAGAATATGTAGGTATATAGTCTGTTTCTCTCAAATCATAAACGTATACGTTACATTGTCAAATTTTCGTAAAAATAAAATATTGTTGGCTTCGAAAATTTTTAAGCGTGTTTTTTTATATATATATATATATATATATAAAACTTCATTGTTAACCCCGTTAAACATATTTAACAACCCTTCATTCACTTATAGTTACTGTATATTAATTTTAATTATACTCAAACAGTTGATGATCGGGTAAGACAGATTTTTTGTCAAATGGTCTCCATCACTGAAAGGTTAAGAGTAGGTACTGTAGTATTATATTATCCTTGGTTATGAGCCACTGCTTTAGAAGAAAATATTAAAAAAAAAACAACAAAAATGCCTCATCAACTTGATTGTCTTGTCAGTGATTCTGATGTTATCAGTTCAATTTAGCGTATCTCTTCTTTAGGACAAAACGACTCGCATTTAACGACTTAAAACAAGAACTTTTAAGCTTTGAATGATCCAGTTTAAAGTTTGGCTGAATAATCCTGACAAATATGAGACATGAACTTATTCTTAAATATACATACGATTGTAATGTTACATGTGAAATGTCTGAATTCTTAAAACACAAAATCCCCAAACTCTCCAAATAGATGCCTTTTATACCAAAATGTAGAAATATGTTTCTATCTTTCTAGTTCTCTCTGCATACCCCGCAAGCGACCTGACGTGAAGATATACATACATACATTTTTCTAGTAAAAATGCAGAACTAATATTTCAGCTTTTGGTCATGCTAATCAATAATTTGTATGTTTTATTAAATTTGTAAAAGTGTGTGTGTATTTTAGATATAATTTATTGAGAAACTAGGGTAAAATCAGAATTGTGAGTGGAAACACTGTGGAGTAATAGAGTAAAGGAACGACAATCTGCTACTGATTCCTCTGAGGCTACCGATATACGCACTTGCGTAAAACGAAAAATATCTATTTTTCAAGACTAACTAGGTATAAAGTGCTCAGTGAACCGGCCGAACTGAACTTCAAATTAGTTCATACACGACGAAATAAAACCTTGAAATTTTCCATTAATTTTTAAACAACCGCGTGGTTAAGATATTGACCATGTCTTTTATTGTGAAGCAGTTAACCCGTAGGGTTAGTAAACTATAATTATGTGAAATTTCATTTAATTTGTATATTACGCACAATTTATTTTAGTTTTTTGTTAACAGTTAATTTTACCAGTGGTCTCATCGGGTACTAAAGTAAATTTTTCTACAAGTAAGTATGTATCAAATATATTTTGAATAGAATAGTTATATAACCTAACTATAACATTTTTATTTTTCGACTCTAAGAACAATAGGCTTGATGTATAAACGACTCGACGTCAACTTGAAATCCAACGTCATACTCACCTGCACGCGGAGCACCCCGCTGTTATCAAACGTAAACAGCTAACAAATGTCTGACGAAAAGGTGGTCCTGACAACAGAGCGATATATGATAATACCCTAGGAGACTTATAATTCTGCTGTATAATGTATCCACAATGTATGACTTTTCACCATTATTCCCTTCGTTCATTCTAGGCAGTGCTGTATTTGCACCAAAGGTCCAGAAACCAGCACCAGATTTCGCTGCAACAGCTGTAGTTAATGGAGAATTCAATAACATCAAACTTGCAGACTTTTTTGGCAGATATGTTGTACTTTTCTTCTACCCCTTAGATTTGTAAGTATCTCTTGCATAAACTAACAAGCACACAAGCTGTGGAAGTATGTTTTCAAGCTCATCAAAATATAAATACAGTAGGTGTACAACTGCTCAATTTTACATTTAAGCCATACATCAGCTGTTGTAGAGCTATTGAACTGAGAAAGCATATTTAAGCAGCTTGTGCTAGTTGAGAATATTTATATTCATCATATTAATTTTCTACTAGAAACACATGTTTATTTGTTTGATTACTAATTTCTACTTTTGCTGTGATAGAAAGCTGTGCAGTGTGAGGAACAAAAATGATTCTCATAGGAATATCTTATCACAGTAAAGAGATATGAGCATATAGGCAATACATCATCTACTGTACTTAGGCCTTTTTGACATAATTACTGACACTAGTGTTAGTGTGTTAATGTCTCCTTTCGAGATTGCAAAAATTTAACAATAGTGTATACTTTATGCAACATAGCTATTGTGTTAATTTTGAAGGACAACTCATTTGATTTTATACTTAGCTTAGATTTGTGTAGTGTCTTGCACCTTTATGAGTGTGAATGTTTTTTAAATTTACAGCTTGTTCTATGGATGCTTAACATTTCTCTCCTAAGAATAAAAATTTGGTTGAATTGTATTATAAGTGGCTTAATATTTTTTAAGTGGGGTGCAAGTGTTTCATTGTCTTGTTTACAGTCAAAGCCAACCTCACTTGCTTATGGTGCACCCTGCCAATAAACAAAAAAGGCTCTTGAGAAAGAGGTACAATAAAGCACCCCAACTTCAAATCTCTAGACCTTCCTGTGCAACACTTGACACTGCAAACGACGCCATGGATTGCTAAATATTTTAATAAATTAACACGTGATGTCTGTCATATTACAGCACGTTTGTATGCCCTACGGAACTGATTGCATTCAGTGACAGAGCTAAAGACTTTGCCAACATTGACTGCCAATTGTTAGGAGTCTCCACTGACTCACACTTCAGTCATTTGGCCTGGATCAACACCCCGAGAAAGGTAACTAGTATATATTGAGGGCTGTTCAAGATATTCTCTGTATCAGTATGACAATAACAATTCGACGAGCATGGTGGTGCAGTGGTGAAACATGCTGTTATTCTACTTTAACACCAATGCTCTTGGGTTCGATTCCCATACAGTACAAACATTTGTGTGCATGAACATGTCTGTTTGTCTTGGTCTGTGTATTTTCTATGTATAATAAGTATGTATTTACAAAAAAAAAATGTATTTACGTATGTTTATCAGGTGTCTAGTACCTATAACACAAGCTTTGCTTACTTTGGGGCTGTGTAATTTGTCCACTAATATTTATATCTATTTATATATTATTTAATATGATTTATTTGTGAAACAGGTTGAGTAAAAATGTTGATTTACATTAATTTGTGGCCTCTATGTTATGCCTGTAGTCTTACAAAAATGATGAAAATTGTATTATTAAATTTATAATAACAGGCTATGAACTTATAGTTAATAGAATCTGAATGCAATCACACAGTACATTTCATAATACAAGATAGCGAATAGATGGTATTGTAGCTAGACATTTATTATGCATGATTACCTTTAGTTTTTAATTTCAACATTTAACTTATATAGTTGCATCATTTAAGTAATTAATGGAATAATAGCATTTATCTATTGCAGCTAATTTATTCTTAAATAATTGTAGCATTAAGAATGTTAGATGTGTGGATATTTTATTATATGTCTTGCTTGCCATAACTAGTATACATTTTTTGGATTAGCTTGTTTTACAATTTGGAGCAGTATTTGTTTATGTATTGAGAATATGTTGAGAAAACAACTCGGGATTGTTTTTAACAAAACTTGCCATTTCATATATGTACAACAAAGGGAATGTCGTAATTTTTCTTGATTTGGAGATTGATATGCAGCTGGCATCTACTTTAAGGCCATACTTGCTTGTGAGATTTAAAGATAGCATCCCGCTCTGTGCAGTTAGCCCAGAATATTATTCCATATCTTCTATCTTAATACAGATGCTACTAGACCATGGTAAGCTGTTAGAATTGCTTCTTCCATAACAATCTTATGTTATTGGAACCCCCCAGTACTTTTTACATTTAACGAGCATGATTGATCATTGACAATGCCTCTCTTAGTTGTATATGAAGTAGAAGTACTTTATTTAAGTCTGATTGGTTTTGACGTTAAATATGTTGGTGAACACGATGCACCCTGATGAGCCCTAGCAAGAGTTAAATTCTGGATGTCCCTTAACAAAAAAAATACAATTTTCTGATACAAATTAAAGTTTTGATTTATTAGTTTTACGAAAAGGTACCAAAATTGCTATTTTTAACAGTTTACCAGTGTCCAGTTTACACCTAATACATGCATTTCTTCTCTCCGAACAATACAAACTCACTGTGCGGCAGCACCTCCCCGATGCTTTCAATACTATATTTTTAAACATATAGTTGTCTATTTCAGGATGGTGGTCTAGGTAAACTAGATATTCCTTTGCTGGCGGACTACAAAAAGACAATTTCACACGACTATGACGTTTTACTTGATGATGGGTTTGCGCTTCGAGGTGAGTAGACAAATATATGTATCCTCGTAAGAAATATCAGGTATTGCAAGTTACCACCGCCGACGATGTATCCCGTGGTTAAGAGGAATTTTGCATTTAAAATATATTTGTCACCATTCAGTACAACAATTGAGGACCGTAACATCTGTTCCCACTATAAATAAGTCTATAATACTCTCTAATCGATCGAAGTCTAATCTTAGATGTACTAGGATAACAAAAACAACAAGGAGCAACAAAATAATGAGTTTACGTTGTTGTAAGGAGGACATTCCTGTGACAACTAGGGACCTTTTTTTATTACATTGCAACATTTTAGGTTTATGAATTGGCATATTATCTATATTTTCCCTTTCAGCTCAGAATATCCAATTCTCAAAGTTTCCAACGCTTTCAAAATTTCCAATTCCTAAAATTACCATATCATATCCAAATCTCAAAACATCCAAATCTCAAAATTTCCAATTCTCACAATTTCCAATCCTTGTGAGAAGTATGCTAATTCTTTAAAGCCAGGGCCGGCAACGCGCTTGTGATACCAACGATTTTACAAACACATATAGGCTACAATCACCAAGCACACATTACCAGTGCTGGTTATGTGCTCGGTGGCTACGGTAATTGTTTACCATCAAGTGGGCTGTATGCAGTTTTCTTACTTTAGTTGTATTTAAAGATAATTGTTAGATATAAAGCAAAGTTGACGACGATATAACTGTCACTAATATGGTATCCAATTAAATAATAAATTGAAAATGCTGGTAATTAAAATGTTTTTATTTATAATTAACACATAACTTTGTAGGACAGTTTCAACACAATCGTACTTTTTATAAACAATTAAAGAGATGACAAAACAAGAGTAGAAGAATCAATATCTTTCTTTTGATAGTTATATAATAATTATAAATTCGCTATCTCTTGCGGAAAAATCAAGGAGTCATTTTCTGTGTTTATAATAAACTTGAGTTTTAATCTGATATTATTTAGAGGTAATTTTGGGCATAGTAATACTTTCGGATATTGTAATTTTTGTCTTTCAATTTTAAATAATATGCAACTAAACGCATCCAAAGTTAAAAATTATGAACCGTTAATGTGGGTCTAATATAATCTTTGAAAAATATTTGCGCCATATGTCTAGTCATTACAGTACGTGCTATTTATTAAATAAAATAATACTTAGTAATTGGAATATAAAACAAGTGCCATCGAAAAAATCGTGAAGTGGTTTTTCATATTACCTATATTTGCCAAACCAATAATGACTGAAGAAATTGAGTTTGTGTGTAACCAGAAGGAAAATTCTACTTTAATTCGTAATGGATTCCAGTATTACAAAAACATAAGTAATAATAACAAGAGTACGTTATGGCGTTGTATTAATACACGGGTATGTACTGCATCGGTCACGATAGATAAAACAAGGAAAACTGTATTGAGGGAATCGCCGTATACTTGCAAGAAAAATCTAATCCAATTTGAAGTCAATAAAGTAAAATCATCATTGAAAAGAGCAGTGTGTACAGATTTAGGACCTATACAGAAAATATGTGAAAAACCGTTGGAAAGCTTGGGGAAAAAGTGTCGTGATAACAGAGATTTAATACCGTCATTTAATTCAATACGGAATACTTTGTATCGATCTCACAAGAAATATTTAAATACAGAATTATTAGTACACAGCGATACGAGATCAGTCAAAATACCTGAAAGTTTGGAAAAATCGTTTTTGATATGTGAAGATGGTAACACAGACAAAATTATAATATTCGCAACAAATACCGCGAAAAAATTTATGAAAACACCGGCTCCTACTACGCAGATGGGACATTTAAATCGGCTCCCAAGCCTTTTTACCAGTTTTTTGTAATACATTTAGATCTGAAATCAAATGAAAAATCTACAAACATTATACCGGTGATATATGCCCTTTTGCCGAATAAGACAGAACACACCTATTTGCTTTTATTTTGGCTTTATTTTCGCTCATAAAAGATAACTTAGGAATTCGATTGCGACTATTATATCGTCGTCAACCTTGCTTTATATCTAAAAAATATCTTTACATACAACTAAAGGAAGAAAACTGCATACAGCCCACTTGATGGTAAACAATTGCCGTAGCCACCGAGCACATAACCAGCACTGGTAATGTGTGCTCGGTGATTGTAGCCTATATGCGTTTGCAAAATCGTTGGTATCACGAGCGCGTTGCCGGCCCTGTCTTTAAAGAATTAGCCTACTTCTCACAAAGATTGGAAATTGTGAGTATTGGAAATTTTGAAAGCGTTGGAAATTTGGAGAATTGGATATTCTGAGCTGAAAGGATATTTTCGCTATTCCCTTGCGGGGTAAGCACATAGCCCCGTATATTACAAGAAATAATTACAATATCTCACTTGCTTCTTTAACAATCATCTTCTGTTATCACAACCAGTTTGGTCTTAATAACTGATACAAAATATACAAAAGTTCCAAGTCCTGATAACTTTGATGGTCTACTATTTCTTTGTTTTTAAAAATAAAGGGAAAATCATATTTGGACTGTGATTATTAAACAACATAAATATGACTTCCCATGGGCAGGATGACAAAAAGGAATTTTCAACTCTTTTTTTATCCAAACCTTTTATGATTTTTTTTAATTGTATTATTGCCTACTGAATATATATTTCGTGTCCTAGTTCTACTAATTCATGAACCAGTTGAAGCCATAATACCTTAATTTTATTAAAGGCTTATTCATCATTGACAAAAATGGAATAATAAGGCATATGTCAATCAATGATCTACCCGTTGGCCGGTCGGTAGATGAGACCCTGAGGCTGGTAAAAGCTTTCCAGTTTGCAGATAAACATGGTGAAGGTATGTAAAATATATGTATATTTTTCTTTTTTTTACCTTTTTTTAAGGTGGCAATCAAGCATACGGCCGTGGTGTGTTGATGCTTACAGCACCACGCGTCACCACTTACTACAATATACCTCTTCACACGACCTTTTATGACGAGTTCCATGCAATAAGTTCCAAAAAGTCTTTATGTGAACAGGGAATATGCATGACAAATTTTTAGGACAGATTTTAAAAGAGATAGAGACAGGAAGATATCTCATAGTAAATTTTTTCTACGATAATTAGTTTACGAGTTAATGCTGTTTGAAAGTGGCATTTCATCACGTGACTTGAAAATGCTTCATACTAAGAGGCCGCGGTAGATGACGTCTCAAACTATGAAAACTTTAAAGAAATGTATGAATTTCATATATTCTATTAATGCTGTCATAGTAAAACATGTTCAAAATATAACAATGATTCAAATTATGAAGTTTTTTTTTGTTTTTAACACCTAAACTAAACAAAAAAAAACTGCAAAAATCTAAACTACCAAAAAATGATATTTGTTTTATTTTTTATATTATAATTGTATGATTTAAAACGAAAAATAAATTTCGTGCATATTCCCTATTGTGCAATAGATAACGTTAGTGAATACTGCTCTCTTAGTCTGTTTCAGTTTTTTTTTTATATACAACATCAGGAAGCATACACATACTTATGACTCATCTCATGTAAAGTGGTTGATAACCTAAGAATGATGAGATGAGATGATAGGATTTTACTGGTAACTTCACTCACTGGTATATTATTTTCACAGCATATATCTTATGATATACTGCTGTGGGGAGAAGATGCATAGATATATGGAGGGTATTTGTAACATACAAATAAATCAGATTCTATTATAAAACTGTTTTGATGAAAGGAAATCGCCAAGGATACTTGCTCAGAAATAAGTTCAAAGCATAATAGAAATGGCAGATTTTTTGCTACGTAATATCAAGTTATTGGGTTTCCATATCCCAATGACTCACTGTTATGGGTCTTGGGCTAAATTATATCAAAGATCTAAGGTGGCAAACAAGGCCTGTCAGACGTCGATAGACACTTGCAGTAACAGAGGCATCACTCGTGTTGCTGACCGTGAAATTATATCTTTATCTTTTATTGTTATCATATTGTGCAATGACATGTCATTTCACAGATTTCAAATCTCTGATTTAGTTTTAAAACTCAGATGATTATGAGTTGTTATTAAAACTGATAAAGTATTTTCTTGGTTCAATATACATCTTCCTAGCATTATCCCGTTTCCAAATTCATTAGGTTTGGTGGGTCCGATACAGCAACTTTTTTTTTATACTACGTCGGGGGGCATATAAGCATACGGCTGATGTCAAGCGGGTACCGTAGCCTATTAACGCTTGCGATATATTAAGTATCACTCGCGCGATGCCTCCTCTGCTGTATACACAGCAACTCCTTGGGAGTTTACTGGTGACCTCACTTACACGCAGGAACACAACAACCCTCTAGGGCACATGTGGGCAACACCCAACCCGCTGTAAGGTTTGATCCGGCCCGCGAGACATTTTGTGAAAAACCCAATTAAAAAAAAACTAAATACACTACTTATTATTTATTTATACTTTATTATTATTTATACTCACGGAATTTACTTATATATATATGCACTACTTTTAAACGCGGCCCGCGAACGTATTTGCATGCTAAAGTTTGGCGCACAATATGTCAAAGGTTGTCCATGCCTGCTCTAGGGAGTTGTTATGTGGCAGCGGTTTTCTGTGAGGTGGAGGTACTTCCCCAGACGGGCTGCTTTGATGCGCCCTACCTCTCTTAATAAAACTGCCCTAAGACTCCCATCTCTCAGACGCCTCTCCAATCGTCAGAATTTGACGAGCTCGTCGGCGCAGTGATTTCTTAATATTAGTAACACTACTTTGAAACTAATGCTCGTGAGTTTGATTCCTACACAGGTCAACATTTGTGTGCATGAGCATCTTTATTTGTCTTGGTCTGTTTTTAAGAGATGTAGGACGCATCTAAGCAGCAGAAGGGAAGTTCGCCCACCTCATAGGAAGCCGCATCCAAATAACAACTCCCTGGACGTTTTTGTATTGCTGCGAGTGAGTGAGGTTACCAGTAAGCTCGTAAGCTGTGTTAGCAGCAGAGGTAGCATTGCGCGAGTAATATATTGCAAGCGTTTAGAGGTTACAGTAATCGCTTTACCTCAGGTGGACCGTATGCCTCTCGCCATTGTATAAAAAAAAACTTCACAACCCGTATGGAAGACCAGTCCTTTCGCAGGTCACAAATATAATTTCTTGGATGTGCGGGTTTCCTCGCAATGTTTTCCTTCTCCGCCAAGCAAGTTAAGTTAATCTGAAAACATGAATTAAGTGATACATGCCCAATGTATTCAAACCAGGAAACAGTTATAAGCTGATCATTTATAACATTATGTAACACCTATCATTTAAACCAATTTAAAATTAATTTCAGTATGCCCAGCCAACTGGAACCCAGAGACAAATGCTGACACCATCAAGCCAAGCCCGAAGGATAGTAAGGAATATTTCAATAAAAAAGACCACTAAGTATCGAACGGGCCATCTATGACATCGGTATTTGGTTGAAAGCGTTTTAATGTACATTGCTTTACCTTATTTATGAAGGTTTTTGTTTAATGGAGTTACAGATTTAAGAAAAAGTGTATGTATAATAAGTCGTAAGCGTAACGCATCTGAGGCCATTATAAAGGCACATTTTTTTTAAATACCACTAATCTTTTATTTTGGATTTGTCATTTCGAAAGCAATCATGATTCATGAACAAGAAGCAAGTAAAGTTGATTATTAATTGCTTGTAGAAGAATTTATAAAACTTTTCTGCTAAAGTAATTAAAATAGCGTGCCTTTTAAGTTTTATTTTACTTTTATTAAACATGTCTTAGTAAAGCTAAATGCGATCATGCTGAACACTTTGACCTTTGTACCGTTCTTATTCTATATGAAATACCAATCTCATTTTGAGCGTCGAGCGTGATTTGCTCTTAGCTGTACATGCCTTTGATATCCAAGTAATGTTAAACAATGTATTTTATATACTGCTGTGGTATTCTAGAAATGTGGGATATGTAGCATAATTTGTATAGTAAAAATCATAAAGAAGCTTTATTATTATGTATTTAAAATAGGTAGATAATATAGTTATATGCAAGTTAAGGCACCATCTCAGTGTCTCGAATAAATAATGAGTTATTAAAGCATTTTTCTTTATAAGGCAGTGTTCTGTTGTGTGGGCATTTATTACATATTCTGTATATAACTATTATTTATTTTTATTCACACTGCGTCAACATTATCTACTGAGGTATATAAGTTTGAGGTAATGGATGGCATTAATTTAGCAGGTGGATGTACTCATCAATAGCAATTGTTTTTATTGAACCAAGTGCAAAATGAAAAAAAAACATTAAAACTTACTCGAATAATTTATATAAATACTGATCTTTTTTTCACAATGTTAACAAATTAAAAGTTATAACTCATAAGTATTTTCACCTCCTTTCGTATATCGTAGATAAATATTACTGGAGACTTGAAACTTCGACTGGTAAACCAATTTATACCCTACCACTTACTAAGCTCAGGCCCTAAATGGGCACGCGCTGAGTTAAAATAATAAAAGCGTTGTCATTGCCGAAAACATCAAGACAAAGGAGAAATAATAATACAAATCCCTTATTTCATTTGTTCACTACAGAATTTAAAAAAAATCAAAATTAATTAAATTAAAAACTAAAATGAATTGATATTCACCACAAATTCACAATATTCACTACCGAATAGTTCATTTCAAATTTCTATATGAAATGTTCATAATCAAATAAAATTTAATCGATTTGCAACCGTTCTCGGTGTTTCTCGTGCCATTACCATAATATTTTTTATTAACCAAATTGTATAATACAATATTTAATTCTCGAGTTGTCTTGTGCAATCACCCTAATAATTTTATTATGTTTAAATGTGGGTGTAACCTAAAGAAACTTTTGTAAGCACAATAATAGTAATGTGATTTTCCGCATTCCTAGGTATTGTTACGTCTGTTATTAAAATATTGCAAATATTTACTTGTAGCTTTTATTTCTGAACGTCCAGTACTTCTGACAACAGGATCAAAATTGCAGAATGTGACAACTGACGAGTTTTTCGATTCTCACACAGGACAAACATTTGTGTGCATGAACACGTCTATTTGTCTTTGTCTGGGTGTTTTAAGTGAGATAAGGCGCATCAAAGCAGTCCGTCTGAGGAAGTACCTCTACCTCACAGAATACCGCAGCCAAATAACAACTCTCTGGACGGTTGTTGTGTTCCTGCGTGTGAGTCGAGTCACTAATAAGCTCCTAAGAAGTTGCTGTGTTAGCGGAAGTGATAATGTATCACATGCGTTCACACCATACGGTAACTGCTTTACATCAGGTGGGTCGTATGCCTGTTGGCCTCCCGACATTGTATAAAAAAAAACGAATAGCATGTGTTAATTCCAAACATCTACAGATGCGGTCGACTTTGCTCAACTTGCCTGTTCAATAACTGATACTGAGACTGGTATACACAAACACAAGCTCCTGATGCGTTGAGAAGCTAAGCTTCATATACTCCAAGAACATACACACATGTGAAGGTATGGACCTATGGAGAAACAATGGGCCGATATTACGTAGTAACACAATTTGCCGCTAAGAGTCGGGTGACAAAGTAGAACGCGCAGCAATTATTGGCTAGTACGCGGATGAACATCGAGTCACGTATCCTATTACTTTAAATATTCCCCCATTTAGTCCAGTCAATAAAGCGGGGAAAAAAGATTCTTATAGGAAGATGGATCAAAAAAAATATTTTTGCATCACTTTCTATGAGTCCTCTAGGTCATTCGTGACTAGCAAGCGAAGTGACTAGCCCCCCGAAAAAATATCCAAATTTTCCGGAAAACTAATGGCGGATTCGTGATCAGCGACCCCGAAAACCTAGTAGGGGACATTTTCAGTCCTTAATTTTCACTTACTATATTTTGTATTTTTTTTTTAAACGGGGGGGGGGGCTAATCACGTCGCTTGCTAGTCACGAATGACCTAGAGGACTCATAGAAGGTAATGCAAAAATATTTTTTTTGATCCATCTTCCTATAAGAAACTTTTTTATTCGGTCGATTTCCCCGCTTTATTGACTGGACTAATTGTAGTGCAGTCAATATGGTATAAAAATACGTCGATTTAAAAAAAAAATTTAAAACAATCGATCAGGCGGAAACAGGATGCGTTTTTCGTGATCAGCGACCCTGTAAACCCCCGAGTTGACATTTTCAGGCCCATTCGGCAGTATTATTTTCACAACTTTAATTATTGGGAGGGGGGGGGGGGGGGGGATGTTGACAAAAATAATTTGGGGTCCTTTTGTCTACATATTTTTCCCCATCGAATGCATCTTGTTTCAGCCTGGTCGGTTGTTATTTAAAAAAAGGCAACCCTCCAGGGAGTTATTTCCGGTTTCCGCTGAAATACATACATCATACTTTCCCGGTCGGGCTGCTTTAATGCGCGCTATTTCTCTACTACTTGTTGACCTGTTTGTTTGATGAGGATTTGTGACATATACAATACACTAGTAAATAACAGCAAGCTGTGCAGAAGGCAGAGCTGATATTTTTTAAATTTAAAAAATATTTAAATATTTTATTTTTAATTTTTTTAAAATATATGGAACCCTGTACGACATCTAGCGACGAGTGCTGTTACTTTTTCTGTTGATGGGAGTGCAGTGCGAGTGGCCGGCCATACGTTTTCCCATGTTTTTTTTTTCTAATTGGAACGATTTTGGACCGTTCTTCCTCACCAACGAACATTTAAATTTCAAATTAAAGGATACAAAACTACAATATGTTAGCTATTAGTGTGTCGATTTTGGAGTTTCTCACTATTACCGTCTAAACGCTAGCTGGATGTCATCAGTCTACCCCAAACGACAATTTTGAGGGTAATGTGGCTCCGCTGGCTATCGTCACAGTACCCAGTCATATCTCACCCTTCAAACCGGAACACAGCTATATAAATATAGCTGCTTGGCGGTAGAAATAGGTGAAACAGAGGTACTCTCAACACAGACGACTTTTGTACAAAGTCTCCCTCTGGTAAACATATTTATATTATGGCAAATTCGATTTATAGCTTTAGGATTACCCATAGATTATAACATACAGTAAAAACAAATTTTCAAAATATAAGATATTTTTATTTTCGTACAGGATATAATTCAAGTGAGTTATCAATCACATGACGTAATTTATCGGAAACTTACATGTTATTTAGCTACACACTGACTACATAACATATAAAATGTATGAGATTATCATGGAATATTACATTTTCAGAACAGTGATCGGTATAGGCAGAAAACTAGTTGAATGTTGACAAGGAAATATGACAAGGTTTCAATTATTGTATAAACATACTTGATGATGTCAGGAGCCTTACGAACCGGAGAGCGTGTATGAAAAGAGCTATGAATGTTAAAGAAGTGTGAAGGACTACGTCTTATGGCGCTCAGTTCTCTCTGCCTACCACGCAAGGGACCTGGCGAGAAGATATACATACATACATACTTGAGCACTTAGAATATACTTTGAGTGTTTCCATGAAAATCCACAGATGCAAGTGCATGAACGCATATCATATTATTTACAGTGTACGATTGAACACCTAATTTAGTTGCATTATCACCTCCATATTATGTCTACTAATCTACTTTTAGTAATGTAACTGCTTATTCAGATCACTTATACAATATTTATTATAATTACTGCTTGGAACATTGATACACCACGTATTTAACATGAAAAGAGTATTACCAATTTATTTTGTCTATACCCACAATATAAATTCTCTAATATTCGATTCTAAAACATAGACAACAATAATAAGCTGCATTTATTGAGTTGAGTGAATCTATGCTATAACATTGTCGTATCCACACATAAAAGTACATGCAACTGTTTCAAATTTGTTTCTTTTAATTATCTGTTTTCTCCCAGTTGTCATAGTCATCTTAGACACTGCGCAAATATAGACAATTTTGTAACCGATATGGGAAACCGTAAATAGAAAAATGGTGTTTTTTTTTTTTAAGAAACTAAACAAACAAGCATGCGACCTGCATTAGATGCTGCATTGATGGCTCGCAACACCACGGGTTGTTACTCGGGCGCTGCCAATCTTGTGACCTAAGGATGTTTCGTTTTTTTTTCTTATACTACATCGGGAGGCATACAAGCTTACGGCCCACCTGATGTAAAGCGGGTACCGGTACCGTAGCCTATTAACGCTGGAGGCATATTAAGTATCACTCGCGCGTTGCTTCCTCTGCTGTTACAGCAAATCCTTGAGAGCTTACTAGTGACCTCAATCACACGCAAGAACACAACAACCCTCTAGGGAATTGTTATTTGGCTGGGGTTTTCTGTGAGGTGGAGGTACTTCCTGCTTTGAATAGCCATACCTCTCTTACAACATCCAGACCAAGACAAACAGACATGTTCATGCCAAACACACAAATGTTTGCCTTGTGTGGGAATCGAACCCACGAGCGTTGGTGTAAAAGTCGCGTCATTTCTTCCAACGAGCTCGTCAACACTTCGTCACAGTACCCAGTAATTTCTCTGCCATATCTCACCCTTCAAACCAGAACACAGCTATATAAATATAGCTGCTTAGCGGTAGAAATAGGTGAGACAGAGGTACCCACGCAGACGACTTTTGTACAAAGTCTCCCTCTGGTGGTTGCTGTGTCCAGTTAAGACAGCAGGACACCAATTTGTATGAAGGTGTATCGGTTACAAAA
The DNA here is from genome assembly GCA_947507595.1 of Pyralis farinalis. NCBI lineage: Eukaryota > Metazoa > Arthropoda > Insecta > Lepidoptera > Pyralidae > Pyralis > Pyralis farinalis. The sequence goes on along the minus strand of OX382257.1, from coordinate 41,713,849 downwards.
GTGTCTTAGTTTGCACAGCACCTAAAAGTCCCCATGAGAATAAGCCCCCATATGCAGGGCATTATACCACCATTGATTATTTTTTATTATTGTTGTAGTCTAAGATAAAAGTTAAAGTTAAAACAGGTTGTAGTAAAGCATGTGACACCCTATGGTTACTAAATATATAATATAGGGCAAGGTACTACCTTGTATAAATGAATTTGTTCCAATATCATGTTTAGTTAAATACCATTTTTTTATTTACTTTAAGTGTATATTTTTACACTAATAGTTTTATTTAGATAAATATACGACATAAAATAGGGTACTATAATATAGTTACTACTTAGATACATACAGCTTAGAATCTAAGCTGTATGTATCTAAGTCTAGATGAAGTTTTTTAGGGTTCCGTACCCAAAGGTTAAAACGGAACCCTATTACTGAGACTTCGCTGTCCGTCCGTCCGTCTGTCACCAGGCTGTATCTCACGAACCGTGATAGTTAGACAGTTGAAATTTTCACAGATGATGTATTTCTGTTGCCGCTATAACAACAAATACTAAAAAATAGAATAACATAAATATTTAAGGAGGCTCCCATACAACAAACGTGTTTTCTTTTGCCGTTTTTATAGATAATGGTACGGAACCCTTCGTGCGCGAGTCCGACTCGCACTTGGCCGATTTTTATAAATTACTAGTGGGTTTTAATTTTTTATAAAAAAACTGAGGAAAATCAAAACAATTACAGTTATTTATTTCAATTATATATAATACAGCTGAATTATTTAAAAGTAAGAAAGTGTAGTTGTATGTGGCTGGTCTGATTATCTATAACAGTGTTTTTCAATGTGTGGGTCGAGACTCTTTGGGAGGCCGCAAAGCATCTTAAAGCGGGTTGCACTTTAAGGTATTATCGCTATTGCCTTTCTGTGGAGAAGTTTAGCGCACAGTCGATGTTAAATTATGTCAGTTTTAGAGAAAATAAATGTATAGATTATATATCTGTGACATAAAAAATATTAATTAGCAACCGCACAGGGGATAGTGAAAAATGTTAAAAGGGCCATGTCATGAAAATATTGAAAAACACTGATCTATATAATATACAATAGAATAGTTAAATTATTTTTTATATTTATTAATTAACGAAAATATCAAGATAAATTTTAAGTACTATTTTTGCTCATAAGAAAATCCATCTTCATATCTCAATGGAAGTCCATAAAAGAGCATTTAACCAGTAATCAAGCACTCCTCCAGCACCACCACCAGCCACCAAATAGAAAAAAGAAATATCTAGTATTTATAATTATTAATATATGCATAAAGTTAATATTAAAGTCCTTAAAAATTTCAATAAAATATTTTGTATATTGTGGGTAAGAGTTTTTTCTTCAAAACACAAAATATTCACAGTTCATAAATAAGCCACAAATATATAGGTATCAACAAATAATAATATTTGACATCATAGAAGTTCCATAATGTGCTTTAAATTTTTACAAACAGTACCCTTTCCACTTAAAAGTAAAATAAGCTATTCAGTCTTTAATAAAGTAACTAACTACTTCTAAAAGTATCAAGAGGACCCTAGTATAAAAAAAGAAATCATTGAGAATTTTTTAAAAGGAAAACCATAGAGCCAGATATGTCAAAATATATCACATATATGTGTATAACGGGCTTAACAAAGACCTTTCAATTTTATGTATACAAAAATATAGATGTACAGAAACATAATATATCAAGATTTTTAGATGTAACTCTGTACTAATTGTTTTCATACCATGCTAAATTTTACTGTCTGAAATAATTATAATTTGGATAGTAATAATATTTATTTTTACTTTACCTCAACTTTAGTCAAATTTCAACATAGATAATGAACAGTCATTATCTATGTTGAAATTTGACTAAAGTTGTACAATTTAACTATGTGTTAAATGAATAAAAGAAACTGTTCCGCTTTTTTATTTTATCAAGAAGCCAATTGAAAGCTAATGCAAATGCAGGTTACAAATATAATACATGAGATGAAAATCGATAGGAAATGTTTAAAAGGGCTATATTCTACATTGAGATTTGTCCTTTAGTGAGACTTTAGTGAGCAACATGTAAATAAAAACAATTATTTATTTCCAATAATATATGCCTCTACTACATCCTTGGTGCACTACTTAACTCTGAGTTTAAGTTTATAAAGAACAAATTGCAAATAGCATACATGTCCTCCGTGATTGAAGTAGAACATTATTTTTAAAACCTGAGTCATTTGCTAAGAATTGAGTCGCTGATACATGACTGATTCTTCATTTGACTCTTAAACCCCAGACTAGCAAAATAGCATCTGCAAAACTTTGTAAAGTCAACATAATTATGTCCCACAGACTCAAATTGCTATTGTTCAGTGCTTCTCAGTTACATTTTAATAAAACTGGGTGTAAATCTTAAATGTTATTTGAATGGTAAAACAGAATTATCTTATTATATGAATTATCACATAATTATTACTTAACAATAATCAAAAATATAAGTACTGTTTAAACATTCTCACCTAATTAACTCTTGTGTTCTCAAATCCACTAAATGTCACTGTCAAATAGATGAACTAAGCTGCAGTGTTTACAGCCCTTTGCATGAATATGAAGATGAGTGGACATACTGTTATGACGGATCATCGTCGGAATCCAATGCATCGGAGGATTCATCAGAAGAATCGCTACTAGAATCAGAATCAGTGCTAGAATCAGATGAATCTGTATCAGTTGTATACTCATCACTGTCCTCTGCAAGCATGTTATTTCTCTTTGGTAGAAGTGACATAGAAGCCATTCTTAATGCAACCTCATTTTCTAATATCTCCATTTCCTCATGGCGAACCATTTCTCCTGCTGATTCAAGTTCTTCCAGTTCCAAATCAATATCATTTTTTGTTAATTCAACATTGGTGATACTATCACACAAGTCTTGAAGCTCATCACTGCGGCACTGCTGTAGGAATGTTAAGTAGTCCTTTATATACAGCTGATTGAGGATGTACCTTGCATCATTACTTGCATTGAACATTTGGTGAATCTCTATCATACATTTGATAACAAATTTCTTTCCTTTACATAGCAGTGACACTACATCATCCTTTACTTTATGACATAGGTCAAAGTTTCTGAATATGGGGTACGTCAATGCTCTTCGGAAACAGGCAATCAGTGTCAGTTTTACATCATTAAAAACACAAAACCAGCTTAGTGTTGATGATAATTTATTGATTGTCCAACCAGATTCAACTGTACTCTCATTCAAGGTAGTTCTCTTATCATAGCAGTATCCATAAAGAATATCAACAAGACCAAATAAAACTTGCTTATATTCATTCTTAGTAAGCAAATAATTTTTGTTCAGCAAATCCTTTAACACTCCTACCTCATCTTCAGTAAAATCAGACTCCATATTAAAATCTGACGAGTCCCAAAAAGGCTTTGAAGCCAAATATGGACTTATGAGTTCATAATCAAAGAAATCAGCTAAATAATGGTCAGTTGAAAACTTACGCTTCTCATATTCCGCCCTTAACTTGTTCCGTTCATCTATTGGTACCTGCTCAGGTATCTTTAATTCAAATATTTGTGGAAATTCACTTCCGATATTGGTGAAGTCATTGCTAATTTTGCAAGCAAATCCATAACCAAACTTATCACCAGATTCCTCATTTTCATTCTGATCGAACGTTATACCGCTTTCATCCAGCATTTCGACTAAAGTAGGATTAACATCTGGTATATCCCGAGGGGCTAGAAGACTAGTAATCATGTCTAAATTTTCGAAAAACTCACCTGAGTTTTCTTTGTCGAATGTAAGATTGAAATCGCCAGAATCACAGACGTAAGATCCTTTCGAACGATCATTGTCGACAATTCTACCTGGCAAACGCAATCTCAGGAAGTAAGGACTTGAGACAAAAAGAAAGTTTTCACCGTCGACATCGATCTCTGTGTCGCCTATGTTGGTGTAAGGCGCGTGAACACTAATAAAAACATGGGCGTCATCCTGCGTTAGCTTAAAACGCGGCGTCAACATTTTAGATTAATGAAAGGAGCATTTGTGTCTATGAATACTTAAATTCTTCTGTACAAAGAGTAGGAGCAAATATCTTCTGTGTACTAAATTACGATTTCAGGATTTGTAAGGTTCAATCAAAACTTGACATATTGACATGCGGTGTGGTTCTTCTTCTTAGTTTAGTTCACATATACCATTAGTCTTCCAGAAGTAGTAGTGTCACAATTTAGCGTTAAATTTTATTTGTCTGCATTACGTAGAGTTTCCCAATAGGCGTATTCACATTGCCTCGAAACACTATACTTGAATCAGAATCGAAAAGGTATCTGTAAAAATGTATGGAATCTGAGTGAAAAGTTTTCGAATATGGTTTTCCGAGGCGATGTGAATACCCCACTGGTATTCGGAAATTGACATTCCCATCGCAAAGCCTGGACAGGATCCTTCTAACACCACCTCCTACAGACCCTTAGCTCATTGATCAGTCCTAATTACGTTCAAAATTGTTTTATATATTTTAACCATGTGCTTTGCATGTGCAAAATTAGACTGGAGTGGATTGTCGAAAATAATGGACTCCGGTATGGAAGTGATAACCAGTATGAATTCAGCCTCAATATGGGAACTAGTTATTAGTTTGAGTGTTTTTCTCCTGAGATTAAACTTGCGGTCTCGGAAAACCAACATATGATTGGAGATTTTTTACAAATGACTTTTAATATGCGTAAGAAAACATTCAGCTTCGGCAGGTAGAAAATGCCACAGTTGAGTATACCAGTGTCCCTGTGTAACCCTGTTACTGTGTATGAGTATGAGATACTCGTCAACATAATACGTAAGATATTCATTTGCCGAAGAACAATATAAGTCAGTGTTAACGAAGCTCTTCTACTGCATCACCACTAACTTTTGTAAAAGCCTTCAATATGCAGACGACATTGTTATTACTCTTGTTCTTCATCCTTTTGCAACTCCTGTTCCAACCTTAATTCAGCACTGTTCCACTTCAATAAATGGCTAGGCTAATATGACAAATATGTAGCGCTGCGGAAAAGAATGATTCACTGTAGGAATGTCACTCCTAGGAAAATGAGTAAAGTAGAACACGCAGCTCTTATTGGCTAGTTGTTGAACAATGTCAACGTCGCAGCACTTATCGGCTTATCGCTTAAAATATTTTCGCATTTGTCAATAGGCTCGAATCGCTGAGACATTTAGGCGCTTAAACACAACATTTTTGTGATCGTTGGGTGTCTTCATACGCAGTCAGTTTATTAGTTTGTATATGAAATCTTCTACAACATTGACTTAATGTTTAGATCTATTTTATAAGTTCATCCAAAACTCTTTGCACCTGCTGCCAAATATTATATGCAGAGACGAAAAACCACACATGCAAAATTTTACCCGAAAATCCAAAGAGACACCCCTACTAAACCATGCAAGTGTTCTTAGCCAAAAGAACAATCATTAATACTACTTCGTGTGCGTGCAGTTTAGAAGAGCGAACCCTGGAACATCATTTTTTTAATTACCCAAAACTCCAAGTATCAACGTATGATGATATACTCCTTCATAATGTCCCACGTTCTGTTAATGTCTCTTTCCTACTTAACGTGATTTTTTCCGTTTATTTTCGAAGGCACTATTCTTGTTTTATATTAATTTTGGTCAAGTTTAGAAAAAAAAATAGCTATTTGTGAGTCTCGTTACATATACGAGTACGTCCTTTTGCCTTTAGTTCAAGTTACCCCTTTATCTCCCTGTCTATATTAACTAATAATCTATATTTGTCTGGGCAGGGTAACTACTAACTACATGTTTGTGTTGTGTTGTTTTAGGTCACTCGGCGCCCACTCGCTGTTTGGCACCGATGAATAGTCATGTTAACTGGAACATAGGTTTTCAACCTGTACATTGCTAAAATCGTCGTTAAATAGTTAACGATGGAGACACAATATAAATAGAACCGAATGTTACGCAATAACATCGATTGAGAACGTTTGGAAAATATTTGTTGTTCTGATTATTCTTCTGAGAAACTCCTAGCACCTGATCGATCATATAAGTGTGCTAATGATCACTATACCATATTTATGTGACCGATCAGGCGCTAGGAGGTCACGTAATCGTACCTAACAAAAAATATTTGTGGAAAATATTTGTTGTTCTGATTATTCTTCTGAGAAACTCCTAGCACCTGATCGATCATATAAGTGTGCTAATGATCACTATACCATATTTATGTGACCGATCAGGCGCTAGGAGGTCACGTAATCGTACCTAACACCTTACCAAAAGAGGAGGATTGAAAATTTATCAATCTGTGGGACGCCAGCGTTAATAACCATGCTATCGGAGCAATTACCGTCTATCATGGTTTTTATTCGTCAGCTGGAGAAAAAGTTGGCAGTCGATATGCACAAACCCTCGGGCAGCCCGTAGGATGGTAACTTCAATAGAAGACTCCGATGCAAGACCTGATTGAATGCCTTGCCATATATAGGCTGACCGCCAATGCCTCATCTTGACTCTCAGTCGCCGAAGCCCTGCGGTGTGTAAGATACACTAGGAGATCACCAATCGAACGACCGTGGCGTATTGACGGTCGCGTGTTTATCACAGGCTCCATCACCTTGGAGAGAAGGGAAGATATGGCAATAGGCCTGTAATTCGATGGATCTGATCTATCGCCCTTTTTGGGCACCGCGTGCACATTGGCGGTCTTCCACGAAGACTGGACTTGTCCAGTGAAGTACGAAAACACGAAAAGGCGCGTTAGTACAGAACACAACTTAGGAGCACACAGCTTTAGCACCACTGTTGGTTTGCCATCTGGCCCACACGACTTATGAATGTTAACGGAGAGCAACGCCCGCCGGACATCTCGCTGGGTAATTGAGATTTCCTGCATTGGGCTCCTACACCTCGGGATGGTAGGTGGCACAGCTTTCCCTTCATTCAAGATCGAGTTAGAGGCAAATATATTACCCAGTAAATCGGCTTACTCTTTAACACTATAGGTCAGACTGCCATCCGGTTTTTGCAATGATGGCATGGATGACTGACAAAAGTTTCCCTCAGCAGCTTTAGCGAGCGACCAGAAAACACGGCTCCCAGACTTTCAAGCCGCTCGCCAACTCTACAGACGAAATCAAATTTTGCTCTGGCAATTACCCTCTTACTGGATCTGGAGACAGCATTCAGTTTGCGTTTCAAAACAGAGACATCAGGATTTCCATTAGCACGCGCCGTGGTCCAAGTCTCGAAAGCAGCCTTTCTCCACTTGGTTTCTCCACAAGGCCGATTAAACCACGGTCGCTTTTTAGCTCCCGCAGCAGCCACTAAGCGATTGGGAATGTCGCATTCCATGCTACCCATTATCGCCGTAGCTACCGCAGTCGCACAGGATTCGATATCATCTGTTTTGAAACAAAGCTGCCTTCACGGGCAATACGCATATTATTTACACAATCCGTCCCAGTCTGCCGACTTACAGTGCCATACGCGACACCATCCGGTAGGCCGAGGTGGGTCACGCCTGGCACTGGGCGTTTGCGTCCGGATGATACAGTAGTCCGATGAGCCAAGCGGCGCATCCACTGAGATGTTGTACTCATCCGGACGTGTGGTAGCCTGGAAAGCAGCCTGTTTGAGAAGTTTGGCTTCTCTAGAAGGCCGATTAAACCACGGTCGCTTTTTAGCTCCCGCAGCAGCCACTAAAGGATTGGGAAAGCGCATTCCATGCCACCCAATATCGCCGTAGCTACCGCAGACGCACAGGATTCGATATCATCTGTGTGTGGCAGAAGGTCCAGCAAGGAACTTGTATGGTCCTCTATATCTCTATTGTATTCTCGTGGGAGAATGTACCAGTTGGGAGAAACTACACGCTAGAGCTAGAAGTCATGAGCAGATCTCCCCGCGGAATCAGTGTACCGAGAGCTTAGTCATTCGGTATGATGGGCATTAAAGTCTCCCAAAATTACTAATTCCGTACAAGGGATACGGTACGATAACTTTGTCGGTCGCCATTTGCAGGTGCTCAAATAAACGAGATGTGTCTGTATCACCGCTGTAGCTCGTCTAAGTCCAAGTCGCTGAGCGTCGGCTCAGCGATTTGGAGAGTAGACTTCTATAAACGGCGATAAAGTCGCCTTGTTGCATAATATGTATATAAAAAAAAGAAAGAAATCTTTTAAACTGTATTGCCTGTAATATGTATTAAACAAATAAAGCTATCTTCTAAAGCAGCTTCTTATATTTTTTGATATATCTTACATAAAAAGATATATTTTATGATGTACATCTATGGTTAGATCTTTACGAATAATGTTGATTATTATGCTGCGGCATGGGAAAATGAAAAAGAGCAGTTATTTAGTTGCCTACATTGTAAAAGTAATTGATATACTAGAATTTCTTCGTCCGAGATATTGTTTTCGAAATTGAGTTGGAGATAAATGTACCTAAACGATATTTTTGTTGGACTGTCTGTATTCAGTTGGTACACCAATTTGTGGATAACGCTTCATTCGAGAGAAGGAGATGTCGTTGCATACATCAATTTATCTGGACTATTCACTGAATGTAAGAATCTTCGAACATTGAGTGTTGCCAGTGATGACATACGGAAATGAGACATGGTCATTTACTGCGGGCCGTACGGGGAAGGTAAAGGTCACTTAGCGCGCTACAGATAGAGCTACACTCGAGGTTTCTCTGCGTGATAGAATCAGAAATGACAATATCCGCTACAGAACTAATGTACCTATACGACATAGTCTAAAGAATAAGCAAGCTAAAGATTATTTTACAACGTTTTTACAACATCGGGAGACATACAAGCATACGGCCCACCTGATGTAATGCAGTTAAGGTAGCGTATGAACGTTTGCAATATATCAAGTATCACTCGCGTGATACCATCTCTGCTGGTAACATATACGCAGGAACACAACAACCCTCAAGGGAGTTGTTATTTATCTGCGGATTTCTATGAGGAAAAAGTACTTTCCCAGACGGACTTATTGATGCAACCTACCTCTCTTAAAATACCTAGAGACCACATAGTTCGTAGAACGCACAACCGCTCAGAAAAATAGTTCTCATATAGCGTCCCTATACTGGTACACGCAGTGTGGGACGACCTGCCACTAGATGGACCGACGACCTCAAGAGGTTTGTAGGGAGTCGATGGATGCAGGTGGATCAGGATCGAGACGAGTGGCTCTCTAGAGGAGAGTCCTATATTCAGCTGTGCATGCGGGCTGAAATTATGACGATGATTCTATTGGCAAGAACTGACAAGCAAAAGTTATAGTTGCATATGTATGCATTTAACACATATAAGTCTTAAGTGAATATAAGTGAACATAGTAGATACTATACTTGATAATTGTTTTTATGTCTATAATAATCTGATACGAATAAAGTCATTATTATTATTTGCTTTCAATAAAAATATAGTTTATTTATACATATACCTACACAATAATGTATATGGCGCCTTAAAAAAATAGATGACCGTTGTTCTTTTTTATACGACGTAAAATATACAACCCATCTGATCTAAATTGGTTAACGCAGGCTATAAATGCTTGCAATACGAGAAGTTTGTCTCGTCTGTTGTCATCCCTGCTACTAAAACATAAACTCAAGAGGCAGGTACACATCAACCCTTTAAGGAGTTATTATTTAGCTGAGGTTTTCTGTGCGGCAACGCAGCAGCTTCGTGGTTACCATTATCTTTGTGGTATTTTATCGTCATCATTTCAATCTAATATTCAATGCGTAACATAGACCTCTCACTTAGATTTCCACAGCGATCAGTATTGTGCTCTTTGCATCCATCGGCTCCATGAGATTTTCCATCCATCATCATGTAGAGGGCTGTCTGATTCCGGTTTTCGACGGTTTCCGGTTCGTGGTTGCCTTTCGTCAATCTTTCTGCTCCAACAGTCATGGGTTCTACGAGCTATATGCCTACTACCACTTCAGAATGTCTGAGACTATCCCGTAGAGAAACTCCGAGTTTCCATATGAGGCCTATAGGAACTACGTTTCTGTACCGTAAGTCATAAATGGCATGGCATTACACCCCGGTGGAAGAACGTCAATAAACCTCAATATCTCAAAGCGAAGCCCAGAAATATTGTTTCTGGGCTTCGCTTTGAGATATTATTTTAAATGTTTTTTGAACGAGAATATCGTTCGCAATTTTCCAAACTCGGCCCATCCAAACTGGATTCAGCCATAAACTTGTTGAAGTTGAACCTAGGTGCCTGGTGTGACTTTTGTTCTACGTAGATACTCGTAAACAACTTCGAGAACCGAGCTCTCAGCTGAAACTGGATAGGGTACAACAAGTATATTCGACATAATCTTCGGTTTGTTCATTAAGACTTACTCGTTGGGACACTCTGACGAGGTCTTTCAACATTGTGCAGAAGTTCTTGAGTAATTCCGCTATGCTTATTACATCATCTGCAACTCGAAAGTGCGTGTTATACCTGCCGTTGATATTAATTCCGTATCATTTCCAGTCCAGTAGCTTGAAAATATTTTATAACGCAGCGGTGGACAGTTTCATACAATTAACGTCTCTCTGTTTCGAATATACTCCTCAAAACTTCGATTCTAACCTATGGCACCACTGAAGAGATTGAAGCACGGCCAAGGTTTCGACCGAATCGAAGGCCTTCTATTAGTCCACAAAGCAAAGCGGCCGGCTGTACTCCTCGGTCTTCTGTATAACCTGCCGCAGCGTATTTATATAGATTTATGGCCGAGACATTGTTTTTGAAAACCGGGTGTCGGGTCAGTTTAACTCTTGGGACTGGTGCCGAATAAGAAGCAGGTACTGACAAGTTAGTATATAATTAACTATACAAACTTTTAATCTCACTCGAGGCATAAGGTTTGGATGAAACAATGTAGCCTTTGCCGGTCTTCAGCTCGTGATCATTAAGAGCTTAACGTAGAGCCTCATTTAGTTTCATTCATGTATTTGTAAGTATTTTTTGTAATCGCTGAAATTGTATGCTAGTAAACTGAGTTTAATAACGTTCATATTTAATGCGTAGCTGTATATACATATATGTCATAGGAAAAGAGTTACTTTAATTGCAAAGGCAAGTTTTTTAAAAGTAAAACTTCTTTACGCACACTTGACTTGGGGAGTAAGCTGGTGAATGCGTGACGAAAGCATTACGACAAGTGTGATCGGGCGAGGCGAACGGAAGTTGAGAGGGAGATAGTTAGTGAAGATAGAAAGAGAGAGAGTTACGTTTCGTATATTACTGTAGGGGCAAGAGAGAGAGGTGCGAGCACACATTTTCTTTCTCTCTTTCTCTCATAGCGAGTTAAGTTTCGTATATCTAAGACACAGTGCAGGCCTATTGTCTGTATCACACTATGGTACTAAAGAAGTTTTACTTCAGTCGTGTGGTCTAAAGCACGCTCGTTTTTTTTCTTATAGTGTCGGGAGGATACAAGTAAGCATATGACCCACCTGAGGTAAAGCGGTTATCGTAGCCTATGAACGCTTGCGCAAGCTCCTTAGGAGTTTACTGGTGACCTCATTCACTCGCAGGAACACAACAACCATCCATTAATTTGTTATTTTGCTGCGGTTTTCTGCGAGGTGGAGATACTTCCACACACGGGCTGATTTGATGCGCCCTACCTCTCTTAAAAACACCCAGAGACCAAAACAACCAGACTAAGTTAGCCTTGTTAGTACTACCTCATGATACTATCAGAACCTGCTAGCCAGGGGCACCACGTGCAGTAGTCATTGTCTTTATTACAAAAGATGGTTGGCTACTTACCCTCTTAAACTCAATACCTTACCGACGGATCGAACAGAGCGGACTGCTGTGCTTATAAATAACTTATGGGCCACATGCGAGTTTAACAACAAAATAAAAGAAACCATGGGTAATCTATTTTCGAGGCTGTTAACGTTTGATAATTTAGGATCATGTGGGAGTTTTGAGTGGGTGTATATTACAGTAGGCGTCGTTGGTGCACTTTTGATAAAGAATCATTGGGATATTTTAAGTGAAAGTCTGCAATCACTTTAACAAATAACATAATTTATAAAAATTCTATTCACAAAAAAGTCCGAAGTTGCGTTGGAATATCCTATTCGCTGAACGCTACCAATCCGTAACATTTTTTGACAAACCAAATTCATTTGATTGATTGACAACACCAAAAAAATTGCGAAACAATATTTTATTATTTTTGTTGTTGACATTGAAAACCTATTTTTGGAGAAATAATTGATAATGTATATTTACTGATTATACACTCTGTAATACTGATAAATAATGCCAGTTGGGCGAAAGCGATGGAATCTTCATGGTAAGTACTTAAATATTTTAAATTATTCGTATTAAGTTTCCCCCCTTTGTTAAATTTGATCTCATTTAAGATTAATTGTCTTCGTTTATAATGTCTAGTGACAAATATCCATCAAATTTGTCTGAACGTCTACGGAACAGTATAGTAATATATACTTTTTCATTGTACTTAAACGTCCATGCATTTACATTATTATGAGTGAGTAAATTTATTACCTAATATTTTATATAATACTACACTAAACGATACTATTAAATAAGAAGTAATAATTAAAAAAATACACACTTTTTGAGTAATTATTACTTCTTCCTTTAATCATCCCTTCCTTCAGTGTTCATACCTCTAAACTTCATGCTATTTTCCCTATTTACTACAAATTTTATTTAAGTAACATACAATAAAAAATAATTCTAAAACAAGTGTGATTAGATCTCAAAGCCAGAACATTCCATAGTGCTGTATTGTCATATTAGTGGTGAGGAAACCTATCCCACGGTTTGGATTTAATGAAAATACCTGCACTAATATCAGCAATAAATTAGCAACATTTTCTATCTAGGAAAATGTTAGTGATGCTCATAACTATATTATTTTAATATTCATGTTAAGACCTAAGCACAAAATACCTAATTTCTGCCTAGTTATATGATTTATTTTTAATTTCATGATAAATTTTATTTTATAAGTTACACAATTACAACTAATTAATGTTATAAGGTGTTCTTAAAACCATTGTTATTATTAAACAAAACATCTTTTTCTCAAAGCTTAATATCTCAATATTAAATGGGATAATACTCTTCCTGAACTTTACTGCGAATATGAAGATATTTTAGAAGTTAAAGCAATAAAATGTATATTCATACACAGTTTTTTTTTGCTATAATTTGTGCTAAGTATATGAATTTCCTATAAGTCAAATTTCAAGTTTGTTAAGCAGGTGTGGTATAAATTAAGGTACTTTCTGTTCAAGTACAATACCAACTTATAACTACAACCATTTAAAAAATTTTGCCATATCCATAACTTTTTAGTTAATTGAATTGTGAACTGCAATCAACTTAGAAACAGCTATGGCCCAAAATATACTATTATTTATTATATTTCTACAGTAATTGGTATGATATAAACCTATGAGTATTTTGATTTATCCTAGAAACTTAAAATTTGGCATACAAAATCATATAATGCAAGATCTATATTTTTTACTGAAGCTTCACACATTAAAAAGTGTCATAAATACTTTTTATGGTGATTTTCCCCTCAGATGGACCACAAGGCTCGCTGCGTAGACTCCGTAACCAACTGGCGGAGGATGGCTGCGCTGAGTCCCAGGTGGTACTAGCGAAACAACTCTTGGAAGAAAAATGTGGTACGTATTTCTGTAAAGCGGATACTACACCCTTATGTAAATGTTTTCGTACTACCACTGTTGAATAAAGAATCAGTAGAAAAAAAGTTATTATGTCCTTACATCTAAATAAGATTGAAATATCAAAAAACATATGATAAGTCATTCTGGAATGGTGAAGGTCAAGTTCAGATCAAAACTGCTTAATGTGTGTTGTACACATCAAGTACTTAAATTTGTTTTATTTAATATTTAACCTGTAATTTCCACACCTCTGTCTTGTATTTTTTTATAAAAACATGTCTTTACCTTTTTGCTTGTATGAAAATTCATCTTAATACTTAAGTTATAAAACCTTGTTATACATGATAATAGATATATAGAGATAAGTCTTAATACTCTATGTAAGTTGGTACATTTGTTGAACACATCATGTTTCTTGTCTTCACCTTTAACTTGATTTTGGTAATAAACCTCACTGGAGATTTCCTCACCAATAATCCCAATGCAGATTGATTTGGAAAATTATCATATCTGCTTGCCATAACTATCGTATCATATCTGATTACTACTTCCGGCTTCGCCACTCACTGAATGGACCCCCAAAATGCCAGAGAAAGCCAACCGTTGACCTGTGTGAGTAACTCAGTAGTGTTGTTAGGTGTGCTCCGCTTTCTCCAAAATTACTCGTGGCGTAATGCCCTATAAGTTTGTCACTCTTGGGCGTTTTGTTCTATTGACTCCTCTAGACGGCAAATGAAGGCAATCCAGAGCTGAAAGTCCTTGGGTTTCCACTCCGACCGCCAAAGACACGTCTGAGACGAAGACGCCTGATCGACTCTGGAGCACTCGGGTACCCGTAACGGCATTACTAATGTTTTAAATGGTGCTACTCAATTACAATTTATATTTCCAAGATGTGTACAGAAACCTGGTTGCGCATGTCCAACTCGCACTTGATCACAGTTTTTATTTGCATGGATAGATATATTATAGCAAGGCTTATGTTTCAGAATTGGAAGCTGATAAAATATCAAACTTTAAACAAGCACTGGAATGGCTTATATGTGCCACTGAACAGGCCCACCCCGAAGCTAGAAGGATGCTCAGAAGGTACAAATAATTCGATATAATGCTTATTTATTAAAGCTTTGATTAGGTACTTCAATACTAAAATGCGGACTTAATGCTAAGAGTTGAGGTTTGCTCCAAGGTATATCAATAGAACGATGTGAACAGATCACGGTATTACAGCTATTGCGATATAACGGGAATTAAATGACTGGAATTTGGATTATTACGAGATGCTTGGGTCCGGGACCAGCCAAAACGGTAAACACGCCTTTACTGAGTTTAGTTACATATCAAGCGATAAATATCCCCATCCTTTTCTCTAGCCGGGAGCAATGGCGGGGTGAGTGTTACTGTCTATAAATTTTGGTACAGGAATCATGTCTGTGCATAAATTTGTCACATTTGGCAGGTCTAGTAATATTTACGTGGTTGAGTCGACAATTAATGAAATGAATCATAATTTTTTTCAATTGCTGCATTATAGATATATCTTGTACATTTTCTGCAATTCATTGTAACTTAATGTGACAAAGGCTCCGATTGCTTTCATTTTCTTTTTAAATGTTGGTTTTCTAGGTTTACTTCTTCCATAAAATGATACTTCATTTTAAACATGTTTTTCTGAACTAATTGATCACATTGATTTCTTGCAAATTGTATGCGATTGGTTAATTTATATGATTCATTTTCTTTCGCTGACATGACTGTTTTGGCAACAATGCAAAAAACAAAGATTTAAGATCTTTTGGTAACTTTTTAATTTGCTTTCTTATCAGTGCTAATTTAGATTTGACCATGTTAATTGTTTTAAATATTTCTTATCATTCGTTGTTAACATCACTTGTGATGTGCGAAATCTTTGCGATTCTTGAGCTATAGACATTAATGCAGCTTGCATCTTGGCTTGTTCATTGTTTTTATGAAAATAGTTGCTGTCTTAAATATTTCTGTTCGTCGTAATTAAAATATGTCGAATAAATAATTAATTGGAGTGAAGATATAAATAAATAGACATATATAAATAACCCTATACCTATTTGTTATATTCGTAACTAGATCTTCACACAACAGTATTCTTTGCAACATTAAACATGACAATAACAATAAAAACATTAAGTAAATTTATAATTTCTAAAAACAATTAATGAAATTTTAATAGAAACTAATAATAAAGCATATGATCTATACCTGTTTAAATAAGATACATGACATTAGTACATATCTAGTATTGACATGTGACTACGGCTGGAAAATACAGACCTTAATTTTAAATACAAAATTTTGTACTACTGACTAGTTTTAATTTTTAGCTTTAATTTTGTTAAATACATTATAAGTTATACTATGAGAGCCTAGTGGTAGAAAGAAGATTAAATGTAAAAATATGTTGTGTGCCCCTGAATTGTTTACATTCTTTATCTTGGCTACCTAGACACTCTATAGATGATTTGGGATCGATGCCTACAGCCGCAGTGTCGAAGCGAAGCGAAGATATATTATTTATATATATATATTTAGCAATAAATGTGACATATTTAGATAGAGATCATTATGATCTCTTCTCGGTGATGTCTGGAGCCTTGGAAACTGGCAAGCGTGCATGAGAAGAGCTATAAATGTTAAAGTAGCACGTGAGCTGTGTATGCGTAAGGACGGACTCATGTGGCACTGTTCTCTCTGCCTATCCCGCAAGGGACTCTACATGAAGTTATAGATAGATAGATAGAACTATCTCCACAGTACACTTTTGCTACCAACACTAAAATATACGCAGGTTATAATAAAAGCTATTCGCGCGAATGCGTCTGTCTACTTTTATCTCGGTAGAAATTTGCGCATTGTAGTGAAGAAATAAAGGTCAATATGGTGTAAAAATTAAGATAGTCGCTTCGCTTCGACTGTACATCAGTGGAACTTGTTGATCCTAATGTAAATAAAAAATGTATCAAAATGTGAATCCGGACTCGCGCACTGAGTTACGATATGAGACGTATGCGACTTTATATTCTTCATCAATCAGTGAACGAAAAAAACACTTTTTCGTTCACTGTCTTCAATGATGAACAAATTTAACTTTGTAATTCAAAATATATTCTCCCATACACCGATTTAGATAACATTCGATGCTCCAACTACAAAAGCAAGTTTGTAATATCTATACTATAATATATAAATTTTTTTGTCTGAACGCGCTAATGTCTGGAACTGTCAGTCGGATTTGAAAAAATATTTTGCATTTGGATAGCCTAGGTCTTAAAGAAGGTCATGATTCACTTTCACTATTCAACATTACGGTAGGATTTTTAGAAGCCGAGGCAAAAGAAATAAAGTAGAAAAATCGGTTCCTACAGGATACTGGGCATATGCGCGGACAGTGTCGCAGGATGCTTTATTTTTTTAAATAGAATTACAAACTATTGATTTTCGGACTTTTCCTTTATTTGTACTGTAAGACCTTGCTTAGATCAAAGGGAGGTACCCAATAAGTTTTGATTTTACTAGAGTTGGGTTAGTGTATAAGGTTTCATAATCATATTTCTTTTATTTCGGTACTGAACTCTAAAAATTGAAAAAGGTTTTCAATAAAGAATGATGATATTCTTATAGACACTGCATTACTGGCTGTCAAAGTACTCGCGTACCATAGGTAAAACGGAAACAAACGTCGGGACGACGTAAACATCATTTTTCCAAGAAATTTCGCCGCCGCGAAGACAATTCCACAATGATATGAGGTAATGTTATTACATACCACTGAAATGTAAACAAACATACGCATGCATCCTCTCCAGCAAACACCCAACGGTTTCCGAAGTGAGATGGTTGTAACGTAGTTTTAATTTTGACGATGATTATAAATAATGATTTCGCGATGTGGAAAATTCGGTGGGATAAAGTGAGGGAGGAACTGCGACGGTCCATGTAAGAATTAGGAGCATAACAAATTTATGATTTAATTTGGCATGATTGTGAAAGGGAGGTAGAGAGTAGTAATAGCCCAGTGAATAAAGAACTGGCGTTATAATCGGTCCTAGGTTCGAATCCTGGTGGGGCCATGTACCATTTAATTCATTTTTTGGAATTTATGTTCATATTTGTAATTAACACTTGCTCGCGAGTAAAGGAAAACATCTTAAGGAAACATGCTAACGCCAAGAAAGATCTGTCCAAGGTATTGGAGTATTTTGTACATCAGCGACTATCTAATATTCTGCAAAAGCATAAGCTACCGACTGAGTTGATACTCAGTCGGTAGCTTATGCTTTTGCAGAATATTAGATATTAGATAGTCGGGGTTTCGAGCTGGGCGTATCTGCGCAGGTGAAAATCACGGATGATATAAGAGGGAACATAGATAATAAAAAAATAACATTTCTTGTCTTAGGTCCCAATAGTGTTAGATATTTGATAAACCGTGGTGCACGGCAGTTGAGCTTCACTTGACTAGCCATCTCTTTAAGGTGTTTTAATGCCTTATTTGTCATATTGCTGTCTCTCACTTTGCCAAGAAGGGAAGTCAATTCAAAACTTCCTACTCTTACAAATTTCTTCTGATTAAATTCGTTGTGAGTTCCAAGGCAGCTGTAGTTTAACTCCCGGGACAGCAATGGAGTTCACTGTTCATGCCTTTTTGGTGGTCGTCGCTGTTAATTCTGGATACACAGGAGACACAGTGGTGGGAATAAGTGGTGGGCCTGCCCCATTAAAAAAACAAAAATCTTGTCTTACTTGATATGACCAATGCCTTTAATTCAGTTGACATTGATATCTTGTATGGTATGTTACGTACTCTTACCCCTTATGGTTCATGTCTTATCTTTCCAACCGAAAGCAGCTGGTTAAGACTGAAGATACTAAGTCCGATTGGTGTGAACTCAGGGCTGGTGTTCGTCAGGGGGGAGTGCTTTCAGCTATTCTGTTCTCCTTCTTCATAAATCGTGTAGTATCGTCTCTCTCTTCTTTTCTCGTCTTCTTACCACTTATATGCCGATGATCTTCAAATTTATGCATCTGCTCCACTTGATGACACAGGTATGGCTTTTGCTAACATCAATAATGATCTATCCGCCATTAGTAAGTGGACCAAAGTTTACGGGATAGAGATAAATGCATCTTAATCTCATGCTATTGTTATAGGTAGCTACATAACAAAGTTGCAAAGTGTGGCGTGCCCTAATATACTCCTTGATAGTAACATCATTCCTTTGGCTGCTACTGTCAAGAATTTAGGCATTACCATTGATCAAACTCTGTTTTGAGGCCCCCCAAATCGGTGAAGTCAGTCGCTAAATTATGCCATCGCTCTGTGGCTGCGCCATAATCGTAAACAACACAACCTAGCACACCTACAGGAGGAAATATTTTGATCAACCCCCCTGAATTTTTTAACATTAATCCGTGCGCTGCGACTTAATACTTTACCTACTGCTATGCGCAAGGTAGTGTTGTGTTGTTTACGATTATGGCGCAGCCACAGCTCCACTGATTAAAGCGTCGCCAGTATTTTCTCCCTCTGGGTACAAAAGCTATGCTTGAGCGCTCCCTCCACCCTATCCTTGACTAATATGAATGTTGCATATCTAGATTCTACTGAAGACCTACTTGATAAACTTGAACGCATTCAAATGTAGGTACGAGTATGTGCATCAGATATGTCTTCGGTGTGCGATAGTTTGAAAATATAACTGAATTTCGTCACAAATTAAACTTACCACCTACTAGACATCGTGGGAATATGCACATTCTCACGTTACTTTTTCAAATTCTTTTTAATCCCTCCTCCCTAAATTACCTCTTGGAGAGATTCGAGTTCCGTCTACGGGATGAACGTTTATGTCCAAGTAACAATCTAATATTGGCTATTCCTTTATACAACTGTCATTTCTATGGGAAATCTTTTAATGTGCGGGCGGCACGTCTTTGGAATTCACTTGGATTCTTTGGACGATGTGAAAATGTCCCAGTCTGTTCATTCTTTCAAGTTAAAATTGTAAGCTCTGGTTTGGTGTACCTGAAAATGCGAGCTAATTGTCTAAAAGTATCTGATATGATTATGTACTCATGTGTATGTGTATATTATATGTATATGTATATGTAAATTACTATATTGGTGTTTATATGTATGATTGTTTATATATGTTTGAGTATGTGTATACCTGTTATTATTTTGTTTATTTATTAAGTGAGTGTCGATGATTTTGTGCTCATACCTACTTGATTATATTGACATTTTCTACCTAGGTACTCTATGGTTGACCGGAAGAATTGTACTAATAATCATTTTCATATTTGTAATTTTGTCTTAGGTTTTCGCGATTGTTACACATTGAAATTAAACTATTTTTAACGGAAGTATCGCGTGTTTTATTTATTTTGTTGAAACCTGACGTTTCGAACGCTTTGCAGCGTCCGTGGTCGCAGGAAAGACTAAGGTGGTATTTGTCTTACATTAGTTATTCAATTATTACATCTACCGACATGGATGGATTAATTATATATGTTCCGATTCACACAAAAATCGCTCACAGTGTCCGAACATTTTTTAGTAGATCTTTGGATTTGTGACTTGATTATTTTTAGGACTGGATCCCAAGCAGGTGGTACTTGCCAACCATCTTCTCTATTGAAATTGGGGTGTTTTCTTATTTCAATAGCCTCGCGCAACATTCTCGGCATGTAGCGATTCTCCTTGGCGAGGATTTGTGGTTTATCGAACCGGATGTAATGGTTTGGTTGGTCCAGTGTATGTTCACATACTGCAGAGTTTTTATCGCGCCTATTCTTCATGTCAGCAATGTGTTCTTTCACACGAGTACCTACGCTTCTCTTTGTTTGCCCTATGTATGATAAACCACATTCGCAGTCTAATTTGTATACTCCTGCATCTTGTAGGGGGATATTAGACTTGATAGGTCTTAGAAATTGACTGATCTTCTTATGGGGCTTGAAATAAGTTTTAATTGAAGCTCGCCGTAAGATGTTGCCAATTTTGTCTGTGACTCCCTTTAAGTATGGTAAGATGGCAGGTTGACGTTCAACTGTAGGTGGCTTCGGGCGGCTTCTGTGACGCATGCGAGGGAGTGTGTGACTATTGCTCCGCAGTACTTGTTTGACATGTTGGAGTTCCTCCTCTAGATGCTCAGCGTCGCAGATGCCGTGTGCTCTCTGAAACAAAGATTTGCCTACGGTAGCTAACTGACATGGATGGTACCATACTTAAAGGGAGTCACAGACAAAATTGGCAACATCTTACGGCGAGCTTCAATTAAAACTTATTTCAAGCCCCATAAGAAGATCAGTCAATTTCTAAGACCTATCAAGTCTAATATCCCCCTACAAGATGCAGGAGTATAAAAATTAGACTGCGAATGTGGTTTATCATACATAGGGCAAACAAAGAGAAGCGTAGGTACTCGTGTGAAAGAACACATTGCTGACATGAAGAATAGGCGCGATAAAAACTCTGCAGTATGTGAACATACACTGGACCAACCAAACCATTACATCCGGTTCGATAAACCACAAATCCTCGCCAAGGAGAATCGCTACATGCCGAGAATGTTGCGCGAGGCTATTGAAATAAGAAAACACCCCAATTTCAATAGAGAAGATGGTTGGCAAGTACCACCTGCTTGGGATCCAGTCCTAAAAATAATCAAGTCACAAATCCAAAGATCTACTAAAAAATGTTCGGACACTGTGAGCGATTTTTGTGTGAATCGGAACATATATAATTAATCCATCCATGTCGGTAGATGTAATAATTGAATAACTAATGTAAGACAAATACCACCTTAGTCTTTCCTGCGACCACGGACGCTGCAAAGCGTTCGAAACGTCAGGTTTCAACAAAATAAATAAAACACGCGATACTTCCGTTAAAAATAGTTTAATTTCAATTTGTAATTTTCTTTAGTACAATAAAGATTTCAAAAACAAACAATCAAATCTCTTTTTTCATGAAAAATATTTTATGTAGCCGTCTAAAATTTTTATTTTATTATTATGGCGTAAATAAACATTAAAACATTTAAATGAGCATTAAAGTATAAACTATTTGATTCGGTTTAGGACTGTCGGTAACGTTTTAGTAGCAGATGGTCCCATTGCCAAACTCGACACGCAGTCTCTAATGGTCCCGTTCCCGGTTGGTCCCATTCACATATAGTCCCATGCCCAGACTGTCCCGTTCCCGCTGGGAAAAAAAATTGATACGAAGGGAGAGTCCATATTTAATAACATGCACGTTTTTTTTTTCAAGAAAAATAAATTCCTGTTCGAAATATTTTATCAGTTGCTACGTATGGTGCTCCAGCAATGACGGGGCGTCATAAGGGTTTCCTGGCGCATTTAAAACAAGCAGTACCAAATGTACTCGCTGTACATTGTGTTAATCGTCGTCAGCACGTGGTGGCAAAAATCTTAATGAACGCCTGCACACGGTGCTCCATTACGTTATTAGAGCAGTCAAAAAGATAAGAAGCAATTTATTAAATGACAGATTATTTGGGCAACTTTGTATTGACAATTATGAAGACTATAATCACTTGCTGCTGCAGAATACGATGGCTCTCGAAAGATCTTTGTCTGAATCGCTTTTTCAATCTATTTGACTCAGTACGGGACTTCCTTCATAGAGGCGATGAACTGTGCGGAAACTTGACTGCGTCCAAAAATTACATGTCTTATTTGACAGACCTTTGTAAAATATTTAATGACGTTATTTACAATTTCAAGATGATCAGCATTATCGGTAAAACAGGAAGATTTACTTACTGCCAACACCTGGACGCTCTTCATGCTGATTTTACAGAGCGATTCCAGGATATTTTAATTATCAATATACCAAGTTGGGTTTTAGACCCTTACTCAAATGCAGATACAGCAGAATCATCAAATTTAGAAGAAGAACTCTTAGAACTCACAACTAATGAAGAATTAAAAGTAAAATTCAGAAATGGATACCAAGAGTTCTTGCTACTAAAATCAATATCAGCTCTCCACCCCCGATTGTGGGAATTAGTACATAAATGTTTAATTGCGTTTCCTTCATTATATTTGGCTGAGCGTGGGTTCAGTACAGTAGCTAATTTACTATCTAAGAAAAGGAATAGACTACAGATCACTGAGCGTGGTGATTTGCGACTGATGTTAACTAAATACTCCACCAGCCTCAACTATCTTAATGATATTTATATTTCTTATTGAATTTTGTTTTTTATTATATATTTTTTACTAATTTTGATTAATCGTCTTGTCTTTGCGTTTATGCAGTTCCCCAGTGTGGGGTGCTCCATCTTTGTGTATCGTCTTGCATTTGTTGGTTAAGTTATAGTTTTGTTCTAACACTTAGATCTTTGTGTCAATAAATGTTTTTATTATAACATGTTTTTGATTTTTTTAATTAATAATCACGACCCTCTGCCTCGACCACGAGGAGCACGATTAGAGAGAGAGAGAATTCATTTTTAATTTGTGATTATTAATAGATAATAGACAGACATATAAAATTGGTATATTTAACTATTATGTAAAAGGATGCCTTGGATTTTTTTTCTTGTTAATGGGGCGGTAGTCCTAGTATTCTTCTCTCTGCCTACCCCGCAAGGCACTTGGCGTGAAGATACACATACATATATAGTCCTAGTATTTTATACCATACACGCAATGAATATATGGCCCACCCGATGTACAGTGGTTACAGAACCCTATGACCGCTTGCAATAGGAAGCATTGCTCGCGCGTCGCCTCACCCCTGCACACAGCTGCTCCTCGAAGAGCTTGCTGGTAACTTCACTCACCGAATATAACAATCCTCCAGGGAGCAATGCCTCCTGACGTTGTATAGAAAATACATGGATCTTAAATCATAGTTTTACGTGAATCGTTCGCTTGCGACAGGTGTATTCGCAGCGGCGTGATCGACGAGGACAGCGCGGCGATAGTGCGCGCGAAGTCGTGCCTCGCCGCCAGCCGGCAGGAGACAGTTGCCAGAAAAGCTGCCAGAGATCTATTTGCCAGGTAATTAAGAGTTACGATAGTGCGCGCCAAGTCGTGCCTCGCCGCCAGCAGACAAGAGACAGTTGCCAGAGAAACGAATAATACATTTCTTCACATCTGGTGTTAAATTGAGGGGTTTTATAATAACTATAGATGTTTACGAGTATTATACCAAGTCGATCTTCTATTTGTAAGTCTTGAAAAAGTTACAAATTTTACCATGAATATGGCTCTGTGATATACCTGTGGGCCGATTCTACTAAAAACTGCAACTGCACTGCAGCGCGGCGTGTGTCAAAATGCGTACATTTTGACGTTTCGGTATTCTGTTAAACGATCTGACAGCAGCGACGTTGCAGGAATGTTGCAGTAAATGAATCGCTATTCTGTTAAAAAACCTGCACTGCAACTGCATGTTTTCTGCAATATAATCGTATTCTGATAAATTGTTTTGACATTTGTATACCGGTGACAGATGTTTTGAAGGAGTTTACTTGCAGTTTTGTTAACGTTACTTTTGAGCAACTTTTGCGAAGTGAAATTAATATTCTGAGGTGGTGAATTATATTTGCTTAGTTTTGGGAGATGTTTGTGGATAAATATAATTAAGTAAAGCTTCTTTTCGGTTAGAAATACCTCCACTCCGGCAACCAAGGTCAATAGTGAAACTATAGGAGTCAACATTAAATAAAAATTCAGTTTTATTAGATTGAAATATGGCAACATTCAGGTTTTAAGTAGTTTACTTGCAGGATACGCACAGTTGCAGCGTAGTTGCAGTGCAGGATATTTTAGTGGAATACACCTATCGGCACTGCACTATTCCTGCACGACTCAAGTGACAGGCGTAAACGTGCAGTTGCAGTTATTTAGCAGAATTGGCCCACTGAGCGTATACGCGACCGAAATTATGTAATATACAATGCTCTTTACATTGCATCGGAACGTGATGTTTTATGCTGTGTAAGGAGCAATGTGTGTTTATCGTCAAATAGCGGTCGTGTCAGTTCCACTGCATATATTCACAGTGAGTGTATATGTTTTTGTACAGCCTTTCGAACGGCGAGCAGTACATAACGACGGCGCAGCTGGAGAGGCGTATACGTGAAATATGTAGCACTACACTAAGGAAACAGCCGGACGAAGACGAACCTTGTGAGTCACAATCATGGTAGTTCTAAAATCCTATTTTTTCGTAAAGTCAAAGTAAACAGAGGAATCGATACAGGTAATCTCGGTATAGGATAGACCCGGAATTGTAGACAGGTAATGAAAAGTCAAAGCACACCCTAAATATCAACATTTCAATTATCTTTTTATTGATACAATAGTACACACAGCGACACTCCAAGCTACACTGTTTGACCTTTGTATGGTATGGGCGCAAGCAATAAGAGTAAAAATTGTACTGCAAGTTTCTAACTTGACTTGCCGCTTTGTGTAGGTACGTATTCAGTTAAAAAACTTGTAACAATGAAAATAAAAATTGACTTATATATATATATATATATATATATATATATATATATATATGAAGACTCATCACATTTCTTCTTCATCAATATTAATCAATAAATAAAATGACAGGCTTATACGGTTCCATTTTATGTTTTGTCACAAAAAGTAAATTAACAAGATTCCATTCATAACTTCACTTAAAGTAAATCTTTAATAATTAACCAGTTGAGAATACGCAAGCTTGCATTGCCAGAGGAACACCTGGCTCGTCAATTATATAACAATTCAATTATTTTTTTTAATTTGTCGGCCATTTTGACAATGTTCCTTAAGAGATAGGAACGGTGTTCCTGAACATTCCTATATTATGCTGAATCCGAATCTGAATTCAAAATTCGAATATTCGAAAAAAACGCACACAAAATTCAGTATCTTCGTTGTTTGACGAGCTTAGGCTTAGAGATAGAGCGGATCTCACCAATCCTAATGTATTATGAAACAGGATAACGCCAGGAAGAAGATAGGTATCAATCGTCGGTATATTTGGTATGGACGTTACTACTTTCGATATTTTTGTTGTAGCTATTATGTATTTTCGGCCGTAACCGGCGGTGCTTGTAACGCTAGAGGGTATGTTGGAATATAACGACACGAAATGGTCACGCGACTGCACGCAGATGTTCTTGTCAGAGATATGTTAGAGTCGTCTTCGAGATGCACCAAGACATATTTCGTGGATCTGGAACACGACTCTCATGACTTTTTATCTATAGATATATTATTATAATTTACATATATATGTGTAGATATAAATAAATGCGATGTTGCTCAGAAAACATAAACATTTGCAGATTGTGTTAAATACAGATATTAGACATTAAGATTATGGGATTTTTAGTCCGTATGTACGGTCTATCTTATACGGTCACATAGACCCACTAGGCACTCTCTTTTTGCACATTTTTACCTATTACTTTAAACGAGCAATTATTTTTATTATTTATTTATTAATTAAAATAATTTCAAGTGATTTGTAGTAGTAGTAACAATCGTACTATATAATTCGCAGTAGAAGAAGAGCATGCTCTATACGAGGAACAGGCGTTGGAGCCGTCGCAACTACAAGCCGGGGATGGCACTCACGGCAATGGCACACTCAGAACGGCACTCCATACTGATGAAGGTAAATTTAATTGTATTATATCATTTATACATTTTGATTGAGTTCATTTATACAAAGAACTATGAGCTTGATGATGACTCAGGTATATTGTGTTGGTGTAGCAATAAAAAAGAAGAGAATAAATACTAAAGTTGTCGTCATGCCGTGACTGCCTCCGGCAACAGTCTGACAGTCCCTTTACCCTATAGACAACTTTGCCTGCGTACAGATAACGACAACAAATATATTAACACGTTGATATATTGTTTAGTACATTAGTTGACTAGACTTGATTGTGCGCCGCCCGACATGTTCTAATATATATATATATGTATATTTTAATTTTCAGACTGCCCAGAAACTTGCGGACCCAGTGAAGATATACGCAACTTAACTGTAGACAACCTAGTCTCGGCTGCCGTCGACTACTGCCAGGGCGAACTACCCCTAGTCACCTACGAACTAACACTCACCGACCCCAGCGTCAAAGCCTTAGACCACATCCCCTTGTTCCAACAAGCATTCCTCCACCCAATAGTCTTCTTACAAGTTCTGTACTTGAAGTTACTTTACTATTTTGGAAACTTCTCCTTTAGATTATCAAACATTGAATTGTCTTTGGTCCTCATAGCTTACCTTTCTGTGAATACTGACAGCTTATATCATCTCGTACCATTAGTTTTATACTATGTCAGTTTCGTAGCTATGGTCATTTGCACGTTCAAAATGTTGCATGCAAAACGGCAATTTATAGATTTTCGAAAATGGTCTGGTTTATTTTTGAGGTATAGTGATGGGAATTTACAACCGGATGAATCGGAAAATCTTTTCGTGAGAAATAATTTAGGGCCGTTTGTACAATTTTTCCTAGCGTTATTCATAAATTTATTCCTTTATCCGTTCATAGCTACACAATGGGTCCCGTTTTCAGAATTTTGCGTTTTATCTTTCTTTCTAATGTTCCTAACATTAATATCTTTTGGGAGAAACGGGAATCCTTACCCAGATATATTGGCATTAGTGTCGTTTGGGATAAATGTGCTCGCAAAATATCCTTATGAGAAAGACACGGTGGTACACCAAGGATGGAGGTTTTTAGATTTGCATATATCCAATTATCCCTCTTATATACTGGGGAATAGTATAGAATTTTGTTTGAACGCTCGTGTTTTTTTCTCTTTACTCATACCATTGATTTTGATTGTGATGGCTCGTAGACGGGATTGGGAGGGATTTTTCAAATATACAATACCTCATTGTGTTACGTTAAGTTGGTTGCAAATGTTTATAATGTGCTCTCATGGTTGTACAACATACGGTTTGATAAGAGGTACTTTGGCGTTGGTTTGTTCTTTCCTTTTCTTGCCTTTAATAGGCGTAGTGACGGTCTCTTTGCCTATATTTGCCTTTTTACAATACATTACGCTGTCAAGGGTGTTCTATACTATAACTATTGTGGTTGGGTTTGTGCTGAGCCTGGGTGTCACATGTTTACTTGCGAAGTCTGAAGCCACGAAGAAGTTTGTAACACCATTCCAGGTAAGTTTACTTTTTTTATATACCACTTTGGTGTTAAATGTTAATCAGCTAGTGTAGTATAAAGAAAATGAGGAACGTGGTGATTTCCTGTAGTCCTACTGTAATAATTTTTTTGACGTGGATACGTCTTTAAATTTGCTTCCATAATCGGCTGATAAAATTTGGTATTGTAGCAGTGGCGAAGGGTGGAAATTTTCAGAAGGGAAGCCGGAGTATAAAGAGTCCACTCACCAAATGCTGGCTCCATGATGCAAAAATATAGGAATATATTCATCATACATGGAAGCTGTTTATATACGAGTAACAGTCTTTCAAGTATGATAATACCCTTAATATATTATTAAGCCTTTTGAGTTAAAATAGTATGCGTGCATGCGTTCTTTAGTCTTAATAAATGCTTGGTTAAATTGAAAAATATTTCGAACCTTGCTAGTAAAAAAATGAAATTGACAAGTTAACAAAAGACACGATAACTATAAAAAAACGACCACCTACGACCACTACGACGACCTAGCACTTATTTATATTCTAAAGCAATTCGTCTGTTTATTTTGGCAAAATAAGATGAAACACTGTTGTAAAAATAGTTTTGAAAACGAAGTTTCCTTCGACAGTAAATAATCTGTTAGACAACAGTTTCATGAATTAATGCCATAACGAACCAACGAAACGACTATACGACGGTCGATACAACCCAATTAAAAACAACTCACTCACCACACTTCAGCACTAAAAACAAATAAAATTGACAAGAAATTGACAAAAAACAAATTCAACAAAACTAAAGTTTCGCGCCACATACTCATACGCAGTACGCACTATCCGCCATGTATAAAATCCAGGCAAATAAAATGTATTACGCGCCTGTCACGATTTTATGCCGCTAAAATCATTCTTAATTTAGAATCATTGCAATAAATCCTGCCAAATAAAATATATTACTCGCCAGTAACAGTTTTAAGGCGCTACATTCATTCATAATTTAGAATCTTTATAGGCACTATTACTTCATAAATGATCTTTCTCGCTTACACTTGCACGTTGCTAATTACCTTACTCTGTCACAAGCCGGTATTCACCGAGTTATTACGTGTATTGTTTTCGCGTGCTAAAACGAGACGGAACGAGTAGCAGTAATAGGAGTCAGTTCATAGAAACGAAAGGGATAGATGCTCTGTATGAGATATTTTAGTATGAAGAAATAACCCTGTATTTATCGGCTTGCAATTTGACAATTGCTATTTAAATTTTTTAAGGCGTTTGGTCAATTCAAACTATTCAAAGTGAGTGATAACTATAACAAACTAAAAATGTCGTTGGCCCATAGATTAGATTTTTCATAAGGGAAGCCGATGGGAATCGGGTTATATGGACTCTTCGCCACTGTATTGTAGATACATATCTGTCGCTTACATCCAAAATTTGTTTACACCACTTGATAGCTAAACAATGAAAGAATTCGTTACGTTGAGTGAGGACTGGAACGCAAAGCACACGCCGTGGGAAAGCGCCGCGACTTTAAGATCATTATTTATATAATTTCATCATAATTTTCTTTTGGTATAACTTATTTCCTTTTACTCGTTCCGAAGACCAGTTCACGTAAAACTTACGACCGTGTCCACGGCACAGCAACACCTTGATATTTTTTTTATACAACGTCGGAAGGCCCACAAGCATATATCCCACATGATGTCAAGTGGTTACCATAGCATATGAATGCTGAGTATCACTCGTAACAGAGCGTTTAACCACTGCGCCACCGAGCTCATCAAATAGTTTCTAAGCTCAGGTTAACTCATTTGACATGTCTTATTTGGACATTTAACATGTTTTATTGTCTTAAAGTACATTTATTAATTATTTTTCTTCCAGCTCGCCATTGGCCTCTTAACTCTGATTTACTTCGGTAACCAATTCATAAACAATGTACAAGACGATGGTCTACCGACAGGCCTGATAGAACTTATAGGAGACGAGAAATCAAGCATAAGAAACTTACTAAAGAACGAGTTCATAGCAGACTATGACGATAATACCTACCACATAACTTGGGAGGATTACTACAACCAGTGCAACAATCCATCTTGGTCGGATTACAATATGGCTGTCACACAGCAAAAATGCTCCGTACTTGAAGGTGCAAACGTAAACTGGGAGGGTTATGTCAAAGATGTGAAATTAAAAAGTGTTGATAACAAATGGAATACCTTCGCAACGTGGTTGCCTACTTTTTTGAGGGAGTATTTCAATTGTTACTATGGCGAGGAATATTCGACTTTATGCCGGAGCCATGAAGATTTATATTCGGTTAAAGAATGCGAGTTCATTAGAAGCGTTGCGAGACAAAGCGGGAAGAGCTGCCATTTGAACAACTTGAACGAGTAAGTTGATATATTTATTACAAACTGTTGACCGTGGTTTCGCCCGTATTAGAAACCCTATTATTTTCGGGATATTTTATTTATTTTTCAAATTTCATCCAAATCCCTTTTGCTGATTTTGCGTGGAAGAGTAACAAACCTCCATTCATTCTCACAAATATCACATGTAATCAAATTCATATCTTTACATTAAATATAATACAAGACTTTTGTAACCGAACTCAAAAAAGGAATTTCTAAGTTCGTCTGTGTACATACAGGTGTTTATTTTTTTAATGGTGGGAAGGTAAAGTTTTTACCGATCTGTTGATATCTCCCGGTTGATAGCTAGGGTTGATTTATATGACTTGCTTAGATCGAAACCTTAAGATTAAAATCGCCGACATTGATCAAAGAGCGTTGATGGGCTATATGCCAACAGTACGACTCTGTTAGTGAAAGAATAGGGAAATGTCGAGACATATGTACTTCTATTTTGTACTAATCACTGCCTATGGAGTTCTCAAGTTTTACACGGCAACTCTATGTACGCGGATTACCCACATGAATTAATTAATTTAGACGCAGCGCAGGCACTTTTTATTTTGCCGTCAATTTGTAATAATAAATTACAACTGAATTAAATGCTTGTCAAAGGGTTTTTCATTTGGAATTTAAATACATATATATTTTCTTACAGACAATTCTAAAAACTTTCAGTCTGACCCCCTTTTTTTCGAGGTAAATCGCAGTTTCTGTTTGGTGGTCTGTTTATCCTGGAATATTCCATCATCTAAAACCTAAACAGATCTATACACAAGACACATCAAACTATTTACAATTAAATTGTGTTGGGAAAACAATAGGGTTATGTAGTGATCATCTTCGAAAAACTATGAATAGAGTAATGAATATCAAAATCCGTTAAGGGTTGCGACCTGTAGCGTGCAAACATATACTCTAACGTGCATGCGTTATTGCAATGGCTTGTATGTCATATATTTTCTGAATAAAAGACGACATTATATTAACTCAACTGAAATAGTGCACTGGTTAATAGTCCCCTTCAGTATCGTAATTTTGTCATTAATTTTATTGTAAAATACCACAATATGCCTATAATGTAAATTTATCATGCAAAATGTCTTAAAATTACGTCATTAAAAATACCAATATTATGAAGAAAATTAGACTTTTATAAAAAAAGTTTAAAAAATGTGTACGTAAAAAAATGTGTATATAAAAAGTTTTCTCTCCGGCGGGGAATCGAACCCCGGTCTCCCGCGTGACAGGCGGGGATACTTACCACTATACTACCGAAGACATGCTGACCATTAACGAAATAACACTACTTACCGACATCAACGCACTTGTGACACATGTATTTAATGTCTTGCAGTAAGTAAGGCATACAAAAAATATAGGTTATCGTTTGACTGAAGGTTAGACTCGTCTTGGAAACCTAAGTTTCCTTGATATGTGACTATAAAATCAAAATGGTAAATTTTAGGTGCCATTTTGCGCATTTAAAAAAAAAACAAATTTACCACGCATAAGGATGAAGTGTTTCTAAGTTCACTATAAAAATATATACAAATAAATCTAGAATGATACGTAGACAATTGATTGTCAATTTAATTTATTTGTTCACGGTCTTATGAATTTTCAAAAGATTTGAAAAATATATTAAAATAATATATGTGATTAAAAAAATATTTACCATGCACTGTGCCACAGCAAAACGTTTTAGTACTCAATTCATTTTTAACTTTTGAGTCTACTAGTGCCATCTGTTGTTGATTACCGGCATCCATACCTTAACCGATTCGTGGCCCATGATGCATCAGGCGCAATGACGCGTCATCAGAATATTGTTGTAAATACGATTTTTTTCTCAATGTAAATAAAAAAAAGTATTATTTTATGTTATAATTAGCACATTAGAAACATTAAAATCTGTGGCCGCTAGATTTTTTTGGGAAATAAACAAGTCAGGAGTCGACAACCAAGTGCTGAAATAATATAGGAAGTGTCTAATTAAATAGCCATCACAGCCACTTGATAAGAAAAATAACTAGCCACCGGTGGCAAACTTACGGAGGATTAAAATTACATTTTTTCAAAGATGCATAAGAAAATGGGAAATAGCCTCTAAAAGTTTATAAAGACAGAGAATTTTCTCGAAAAAAAATATAATAAATAAAAAACGTTTATTTTATCTATCTAATCCCTTGCGGGGTAGGCAGAACCGAACGCCACATGACTCGATCCTTACATACCTCACTCGCTTGGTTAAGTAAGCTGTTAGAAGGCATAGAAAATAAAACTGTTGTAAAATTTTATCTTTTAACAACATTTTAACTTACATTTGCAGGCTAAATTTAAACAGAGTAATCAGTGCAGATTTTTTGTGAATATAACCGTTAGAATAGAATAAAAATATCTACTATTTGTGGTATCGGATATAGAATGACTTGCAACTATTATGAGACAGCCTTACAAGCCTTCTTGTGTCCGATAATTCTCTACAAATGAGTTGTTTCTTCAACCAGTTCATTATAATAGATCTAACACAAGAGAAAAGATCGTTTTTGCTAATGCTTTAGTTAAGTAAGTTCTTATTAAACATTTGATTAGGTATCCAAACGTTTACAACCCCTGTCATATATTCTAAAAATAATAAATTCTTACTGTCTGCTGTATGCAGACGATGAGAAGAGGCATGCTCCGTTGGTTCGGACATGTAGAAAGAATGCAGGATGAAAGAATGACGAAGTAGATATACAATGCAAAAGTGGAAGGATGTAGGAGCCGAGGAAGGCCAAGACTTACCTACCATGATCAAATTGGTCGTGTTCTATCAGAAGGTGATGTCAGAAGCCCTAGAAACCGGCGAGCGTGCATGAAAAGAGCAATGAATGTTAATGATGCGAGCGAGGTATGTAAGGATCGAGTCACGTGGCGCTCGGTTCTCTCTGCCTACCCCGTAAGGGATTTGGCGAGAAATTCTTATGTTTAGACTCCATACCGTGTTACAATTCCGCTAATATTCAATTAAATACGCCGAAACAGGTGTCTCTTAGTACTGAAACTGAGTCGAAAAGTTTTAAAACACTGCCAGGAGACAATGACGCGCGGAGGCGTCATCACTTATCGTATAGGGCCAGGCGGCGAGGAAAATGAAGATGGCAATGAATCGTTTAACAGCGTGCAAACGAAAGACTAAAATAAATAAAACAAAAAACTTTCCACTCGTTTTCATTTACAAATGAGCCGGCTACCATAACATGGTTTTTATTATGATATTCCTGTTGGTTTCCTATTAATAAAAACGCGTAAAAGGCGTTTTTATTATATTTAGTTTTTTTTATTCTCAGACATATTTTGAGGTAAATGCTTTTAAATTTACTTTTACATTTACAAATAAGTCGGCTACCATAACATTGTTTTTATTATGAAATTCCTGTTGGTTTCTTATTAATAAAAACGCGTAAAAGCGTTTTTATTATATTTCGTTTTTTTTTGTCTCAGACATATTTTGAGGTAAATGCTTTTAAATTTACTTTTACGGAAACGTTTTTGATGTTTCAATTTTTATTCTTATTTAGTATAACTAACATTTAGGTCACACTTTTGTTTTATACCCAAACAAGAATAAATTATGTGTGGATGAATGTCTGTTTGTTTTGCTTAATACACCTATTCAGTGTGTTATAAACTATTGTATTATGTGAACAAATCGGGTATTTACGTCTTATTGTCAGTTGTCTAGTACCTAATGTACTAGTTGTACAGCACAAGTTTTGCTTAGTTAAACATACATGGCGATGTGTAATTCTTTGGGTAAAATATATGTATAAGAAATACTCAAATTCATTTACATTAAAAATCACACAATAGGTTAAAAAAGACCCTCATTTTTGTTTTAATTAATAGCAATTGGCGAAGATCAATTAAAATAAACATCAATTAATAACATTAATAAAAGAAAGGATTAAGATATCACCACACGATCTGTAACGATGAACAATGGCAGTGATAACCCAGTGTACAAAAAACCAGCCTATTAATCGGCGGTCCTTGGTTTGAATCTGGACATGTGGTACTAAATTCGTATTTTCGGATTAATGTAAGTACATATTTGTAATTAGCTCGTTGATGAAGGAAAACTTCGTAAGAAAACGCTTGCGTGTTTCAAGCGGGGTCCAAGAAATTATAATTCAAAAAGACGTGTGAAGAATTGTCTGATTTTTTTCCCTCTTGGTTGTGAAGGTCTGACGGCAGTCGATCCATGTGAAAATCAGTATCTTCGCCAAATCCTTAGGCATAAGTAGCGGACCCCGCCAATGCTAATGGATAGGATAATGCTACGAAGAAGATTTGTTTCGCACAAACCAACAATAATATTTCTTATGTGTAGAAAAGTAGAAATAGTTCTAGCGACACAATCTAGTACCATTGAGGACACAAAGGATACAACATTGGACCTTTTAGTACCGCTGGTACTCTCGTACTGTAGGTGATTTCTAAAAACATACCATGAATGTAGAGTTTTGAATAGAAGATGTCTAGATGTATCCAATTATTCTATATTCGGATTATTAAATTATTTTATGTTGCTTATAGGTTGCCTTTGAAGTAATCTATTGTATGTAGTCTCAAGATATATTGACATTGTATATTTACAGTGTTTAATTACTATAAATGATTTCTAAACTCCTCGACGGAATATCGAATTTCAACAGATGTATGTTGATGTATGTACTTACAGGATAAATGTGTGAGGATATACGAGACTTCATACAGTGTGTAATTTTAAGTCTCAGCTGCACACGTCAATTATTAACATAGGGACAAATTTCGTATCAAAACATGTACAAAAATAATGTAAATTTAGATTTACAGATGTCATGCTTCTGTTGCCTTGCATTTAAATATTTGCATGCCTTTAGAATATAAGGAGTACATACAGTACCTACCTACTTGTAACACATCTTTGTAAACTATTGTATGTTCTGGCAAATAAAAGATATTCTATTCTATAGCAGTAGTAGTTGGCACACCTATCCAAATATCCTTACATTTATAGACAAACTAGCTATCCGCCCCGGCTTCGCACGGGTGATATGATCGCTACCAAACTTCACAGCATCACCCGCTGGGCTAATCTGAACATTTCCTGAAAATTTCATCAAAATCTGCCCAGCCGTTTTTGAGTCCATAGAGGACATACAGACAAACATTCATATTTATATATATATAGATAATTAGGTTCCGATACAGTGGATATAATGTGCCAATAGTTGCGTTTCAGCATGTGAACCTTAAATCTTTTTTTTTTAAGAAATCTATCTATCTATAACTTCACGCCAAATCCCTTACGGGGTAGGCAGAGAGAACCGAGCGCCGCGCGACTCGATCCTTACATACCTCACTCGCTTCTTTAACATTCATTGCTCTTTTCATGCATGCTCGCCGGTTTCTAGGGCTCCTGACATCACCTTCTGATAGAACACGACCAATTTGATCATGGTAGGTAAGTCTTGGCCTTCCTCGGCTCCTACATCCTTCCACTATTCTTTCATCCTGCATTCTTTCTACATGTCCGAACCAACGGAGCATGCCTCTTCTTATTTTAAAAGAAATAATCTTGGAATAGAAATATTTTGTCATACTTATGAATGTGCAAAATCTATATGAAACTTTTGTCCACACATTTAGTACATTATTACTTTGTCAATATTAGGAAACATTCTTGAAATAGGAAAATTGTATGGATTACCCTATTTTTAAAACTTTGTTGTAAAAATATTCTCTCCGGCGGGGAATCGAACCCCGGTCTCCCGCGTGACAGGCGGGGATACTTACCACTATACTACCGAAGATATAGAGAACTTTGCCGAAATAGTGCATAACTACCCGTTTTGTATTTCTTTTTTTATAAAGTAACTTAAAATCCTACCTGCAAAAATATCTGTTAAATATTTAACATTTTTGAAAGTAACTAAATCGTAGGCTCGCATTGGCACGTTTGTAATGTACAAAGTTTAAATTTCATTTGTAAAAAGAGTTCTCTCCGGCGGGGAATCGAACCCCGGTCTCCCGCGTGACAGGCGGGGATACTTACCACTATACTACCGAAGATATATAGTTGTCACGAAATACCCCACTACTTACCGACATCAATTTCCCTAAGCAAAAAGAAGTTTGATGTCTTATATTTTTTTTATATAATTAACTAATACTGACGAGCTTGAAGATCAATGGGCTAGCAATGACTACATGAGTCGTTGTTTCGATTCTTGCACAAGACAAGCATTTGTGCATTTGCCCGTAACTGTACTATGAGTGCCAGACAACTGATAATGATGTCTACCAAGTCTTCCTGCGACCACGGACGCTGCAAAGCGTTCGAAACGTCAGGTTCAACAAAATAAATAAAATACGCGATACTTCCGTTAAAAATTGTTTAATTCGATGTCTACCAAATACCTTTTTATTCAGAGCAAGGCAAATAATGAAACAAAATAAATTTGGGTTTTTAATTAAAAAAGGTGTGTTACACAATGATGACTGTACTGTCTATTAAACAGAAAATGACTGTACCAGACAGACAGACCTGCTCTTTCTTGATTAATTTGAACATGATTTCAAAAACAGAAAAAAATACACATTCGATTTAGATTTTGTACTATCACTTTTGCTGATATTACAAAGAAACATTTATCATAGTGTTAAAAATATAAAAAAATAGTATAATTGTGTAGGATTAGAAATAATTATTTGAATCTATTTATCATATAAATTTAGAATTTTAGATACAAAATGCAAAAAAAAAAGTTGTAAGGCGTAAGGCTTGTAGACCGTATTCACAATGATGATGTTAGAAACAGAGTTGGTCTGAAAGAGAGCGTCGGTGTTAAAATAAGAAGATGCATGCTCCGTTGGTTCGTACATGTAGAAATAATGCAGGATGAAAGAATGACGAAGCAGATATGCAATGCAAAAGAGCAATGAATGTGAAAGAAGCGAGTGAGATATGTAAGGATCGAGTCACGTGGCGCTCGCTTCTCTCTGCCTACCCCGCAAGGGCTTTGGCGTGAAGTTATAGATAGAAATAAAAGTTGGTGGATGAGTTTATTTTATTAGTATTTCTGTTTCTTAGACTTGAGCTTAGGCACTTTAACCAATCAGATATTTTCTTTTAAATCTCGTAATCTCAGAAGATAAATTTCAAGGTTTTCATTAAGTTTGTTATAGAGATTTGTAGCTTGTGTTTTTAAAATGACGTATTGCCAATTTCAATTACGTATAGCAGCAACACCAAAGGCAGTGATGGCCCAGTGGATAAAAAAACGACCTATAGACCAACTAACTGGTTATAGGTTCGAATCATGGCATGTACCACTAAATTCAGGCAATCGTTCCATGTAAAAATCAGTACCTTCACCAAATCCTTAGACTTAGGTAGCGAACCTCGCCAATCCTAACGCATTAGGAAATTGGATAATGCTAAAAAGAAGGTAATAACCACGAGCTACTTTCTCTTTTCTTCTATCTAGGTTTAACTGTACTTTCAGGTTTATAAGGTAGGGTTTTTGTGCTGTTTTGAAATGGCTTGTGACATAATTATATAACATTGTTACTGACAATAGTTTACAATATGAACACAGTTCAACACAGTTCTTCTGTAAGGAATCTGAATGACGCGGAATGCATAACTTTAAGTAAACGTTGCCTTTTAGTGTCGCTGGCCCCTTTCTACCTCAAGAAACTTAGTTTTGTTTATTTCACTCCATATATTTATACAATAGCCTATTACATGATTAAGTTAAAGCACAGGACATTTTATTAAGTAGCGCCTTGCTAGCTATGTGTCTCAACATTAAAAAATCCAAGTCAGTTTTTTTCAATCGACTTTTTCCAATTCAGAACAGTTACAATTTATGTTTTTTAATAAATAAACAAATATAAATATTGTCGGACAAATTACACAGCGCCATCCAGCCCTAAAGTAAGCGAAGCTTGTGTTATGGGTACTAGACAACTGATAACATACGTAAATACATTTTTTTTGTAAATACATACTTATTATACATAGAAAATACCCAGACCAAAACAAACAGACATGCAGCGTCGGACTGGCCATATAGTCAAGGTGGCATTTGCCAGCCGGGCCCCAGCCTTCGCGGGCCCCCCACGGGCCTGGCTTGCGGCAACCGTAGGCTAGCGCGCAGGCTAGGTCCCAGCTCTTGCGACCTAAATGTAACTAAAACTAGATCAGATAGTTCGTTCATACAATTAGAGAGAAATGGTTCTATTCCATTTCTTCGAAAAATGGTTGAAACTTGAATCGGAGCAAGCCACCTCCTGAAAGTAGTTTTGATTTTTTTGCTGAATGGCGATATTTTTTGATCGAATCAACTTATTTAGACGTGTATCATTATAGCGTAACGCATTACATTTTACATTGTTTCATATTCTGTTCTATTTCTGTCTACAAAGTCAATATTAATATAGCTTTAGTTAAAATAAATGAAAAATTTGGAAAAATTCATCTGCAACGAAGATTTAATGAAAGATGCCGCTTGTTTGGACCCGAAAAACATCAAGAAAATCAACGAAAATGGGATTCCTAATGACGCACTAAAAAGTCTGTCTCATCAATTGCAAATGTCGATCGAGAGTTGCTGTCAAAAGAACGAATCTTTTGCAAATAATTTTCATGAACTGTCTAAAACTCTTTGGGATGAGCTCATTTCTTCTAGGGAACATAAGCAAGACTCAGATTCACAAAGTGAAGAAGAAGATGACGAAGATGTCTTAGACCAAACAACAAAGGACGCCATGTGTTTTTTCAGAAGTGGTTTGGACGTCTGTCAAAGTTGCATACCATACCATGTGCATGTAAACTTTTATCACAGTATAACATGCATGGATATCTGTATGTACAGCACCTTATATGTTGCATATTGTGTAATTCTCACAATTTCATTCACGCAAGTGACTTCTGAGAGACGACTTCCAGCGTTGAAGCGCATTAAAACGAGACTTCGCTCTCTACTGGGGCAAGCACTGTTGGATT
This sequence comes from Pyralis farinalis, assembly GCA_947507595.1. Taxonomy (NCBI): domain Eukaryota; kingdom Metazoa; phylum Arthropoda; class Insecta; order Lepidoptera; family Pyralidae; genus Pyralis; species Pyralis farinalis. Next base: position 41,674,404 of record OX382257.1, on the reverse strand, counting down.
CTTTGATTATATTAAACACATGATCAGATCTAATCAAGGATGACGAGAACAGCAGCTTTTACGATCGAGTCATCAACATCATAGCTGAAAGTTCTCCTCTTTTAAAAAAAATATTGACTGGCTAGCTTTATATATTATTTGTTATACTTATTATTTTATTATTGATTGAGATATCCAACAGCTTATATTTAATATACATGTTTGAATTGTGTTATATATAATACAAAAGCCAATAATAAGACGTCATTGCAAAAGTAACCAAGCACTCATAGGATGCTACTTTATGTAAGTGTAATTTAAAAACAAAAACAATATTTAAAGGTATGTAGTAGGTAATGTACTTATGTATTAAAAAATAGGAACAAAAAAATAACCTACAGCCCATTAATGTTAGAGGAGAGACTATATAATTAATATCAGTCTCTTGTGTCTAACAATTTACAAAGAACGGATTTCTTAAATGTGTGTTTAATATAGGTAATTAATAATTATTGGAATATCTATCAGGTTACTATACCTTGACCTTGAACTAAGCTCGAGTTATATGAAACTCGCCTGTTAAGGGAAGTCATTTTATACTGGGAGTGGGTAACCTGATGTGCTATTGTCCGTACCTAATAATTTATTACATCCTTGATAATTAATTTTTATAATTTGTTTATCTCAATTTCTATATCTCAGTATTTTCCGATAGTATCCCATCTACCATCATCTAGTCTCGGGCCCCGGGGCTTGTGGTCAGCCACCCGGGCCCTTCCGGCCCAGTCCGACCCTGCAGACATGTCATGCACACAAATGTTTCTACTGTGTGGGAATCGAACCCACAAGCGTTGTTGTCAAAGTAGCGTAACAGCGCGTTTCACCACTGCGCCACCGAGCTTGTTATTGTTGCATTGGTGTATTTTTGGTTGAAAGTTAAGATTTGGATTAGTTTTTTTTTAGTTTAGCTAAACATAATGTTTGCATGCAAGCATACGGCCTACTTTATAATCTCTCTCTCTATCCACACTTTTGTTAAACGACGTATATAATACAAATACTCTACTCAACTATTACACAACACAACTTTAATCAAATTAAACCTGTTGCACTCGCACTCCACTGGTCATGTCTGAAAATCGGTGTTTTTGAAAGTTCTTATGCAAAATATACTGAGCCATGGCCTTTTTGCATTACTGCAGCACACACATACACATGCATGTAACAAAAATGTTTATAAATATAAGTAATTAGAACCTAGCTTTACTATAGTGCTATAACTTGCTGTATGTGTGTATTCTAGAGGCAAATTAATAAATTTAAAATAAATTAACTGTAAAACCGGTTACCGTAGCCTATGAACGTTTGCAACACATTATCACTCGCGTCATGCCACATCGACTACTCCTTTGGTGCTTACTAGTGACCTCACTCACTACCAGTAACCCTCCAGGGAGTTATTATTTAACTGCGTTTTCTGTATGGTGTATGTATATCCCTAAATCCCTTTCGGTTCATAAGGTATAAAGTATATTTTGATAATATGAATTTATTTGTATATATATATACCTATTCATATTATCAAAATGTCTATTTATTCCTTAAGTCTAAAATATTAGTTTTTGATAATTTACTTTTATTTTTACTATTCATTTACATTATTATTTTACTGTTTTTTTTTACGTTTATATTTACTACTGGTTTATACTATGGTAATGTTGATACATGGAGGATTTAAGTATTTTAAAGAGACCATTTTAAATGAATAGACATTTGGATACTATGTACTGTTTAGTATTTTAGACCTTATGAACCGAAAGGTCTAAATTTACATGTCTTTATAGTAAAAAAAAACCAGGCGTTCGTGTTCTGTGTAGTCCTATTTTATATAGGACCTCGAAATAGATCGATGTAAAAAACAAATTAAGAAAATTAATTCTTTATTCAAAATCCTATTTTATTCAATCAATCGATCATTTTAGAATAGAATACTCTTTATTGCACCAAAAACAAATACATACAGAACACACGCAGAACAAGAAAACAAATGTACAATAGGTGGTCTTATCGCTAAAGCGATCTCTTTCAGATATTTATTCAATTGCAATCATACAATAGTGTCTGAATATAACTAATTACTTTGTTTATTGGAACCGTTTATAGGATACGGTAACTACTTTACATCAGGTGGGCCGCATACTTGTATTCCTCCGGATATTATATAAAAAAGTAGTCCGTGTAGATTATGAACACTTGCAACAATTTTTATACTACTTCGAGAGATATGCAAGCTTACAGGCCACCTGATGTAAAGCTGTTACCATAGCCTATGAACGCTTGTAACACATTAAGCATCACTCGGAGCTCACTGGTGACCTAGTCGCAGAAACACAACAACCTCCAGGTAGTTGTTATTTGGCTGCGATTTTCTGTGAGGTAGAGGTACTTTCCAGACGGGTAACTATGATGCGCCCTACTTCTCATACTGCATACGAGTACATCCTACTTCCTACTAATATTATAAATGTGAATGTTCGTTTGTTTGTTACGCTTTCACGCGAAAACTACTCAACCGATCATCATGAACCTTTGTTCACATATTCTTGGAGGTATCAGAAGTAACATAGGATACTTTTGATTAAAAAAAAAAAACTTTTTATCAATGCGAGCGAAGCCGCGGGCCCCTCCCGTCTCATTTTATAAAGTGGAGTTGCGCCCTCTTTGGTTTGCTTCGATATAAAAAGCTGAAGTGGAATATTTTCCGAACTTTTAATTAAATTTACCATATTTTCTTGATTCCAGATACACATACGAAGTGAAACTACTAATGGAAACGAGCGGCGGACTCTTAAAACGACACGCAGAAATATACGTACTTTTCGATCACTATTTCACTAACTTCACCAACCAACTAAGGTTGGATGACAAAGTACGATTTAAGGGGGTGCTAACAAACGAACCCGCCAATTACAACATCGGTGGTAAAGATCTAAAAATAAACGGACACGAGATACAATGCGTGGAGTGTAAGACGGCTCGAGGGACCCTCTCGACAAAAACGCCAACAGTGTCAAAATTCTCAGAGTTATTCAAAACTATCGTTAATGATTGTGTTGTGTCTACAAAATATATATTGAATTTTCTTCTAAATCCAGTGATTGTATTTAAATAAACTGTGTTATTCAATGTTTGAAATGGTTTATTATTAATATTTCGTACTCTAAGGGTGCTAACGAGACCCATTTCGGAGACTTCGCTGTCTGTTAGTCTGTGCGTCCGTCTGTCACAAGGCTGTATCATTGTAGTAGTATCTCTAGTACCCTCACTGTGAACCCTTATGGGTACTAGCGATACTAGACAAATAGTAACAAATAGCAGACAAATAGTAACAAATAGCAATATACAATGACAATAGACAAATTAACAAATAGCTATATACTAGACAAATAGTAACAAATAGCCATATACAATAACAATTATGGCCTGCATTGCTTATTTTTTTTATTAAAATAACCTGCGATAAATCTCATAACAGATAGAAGTTTAAACTTTTTAACGAAGTGCAATAATTAATTTGATAGATATGTTTAAGAAAAACTTAGGAACCAGTGAACATACATGAAAGGAGCTGAAATGAATATTAAAGTAGCGAGTGAGGTGTGTAAGACCTGAGTCATGTGGTGCTCGGTTCTCTCTGCCTACTCGCAAGTGACTTCATATCCGAATAACTTGAATCTTGTCTAGCATAAATCTTTGGCCCGAGTACACAGTTTGTGGACGACTGTTTGACGTTCCACACCGGGAGACTTTAGAACGGAACTTCATTGAAAATCTGGACACCAAGATTCCCAATGCTCTTGGTCGTGGTAAGAGACGTGTTCTAAAATTAAGGGTCTACAGCAAATTTTTAGTGATGAACGCGAAGGTTTGCGTTGAATAGGACAAGTGCAACTAACCCCAGTCGGATAATTTAGTCTAAGGTACTATCCTTAATTTCAGACACAAGTCGCAGCTTTCCTCAACAAGCGTGGAATGTTAGCACGAATTGTATATTAGGTAAGTGTCCTGGGTGCTGTAGTCCGCACAGCAATGAATGTATTTAATTGACAACATGTCATTAATGTGCAATGGAAATAATATGTATAATATGCAGCGTCGGGATCAGTATAGAGCCCTGCGGGACGCCAGTATTGATATTTGTGCTATATCGAAACAACCATAATTTACAAGGGCTTTCATATCTCTACTGGACACGAAACTGCTGCTGCTGGGGTAGAAGACCCCGATGGCAAATCCAATCGGCCGCCTACGCTATATCCAGGATGACAGCCCGTGATTCGTTAAATTGCAAGGTTGGTAGAAGGAGCACGCAGGCAATGAACAACAACGATAGTTAACGTCGTTAATCGCGTGGACTGAATAACTAGCCGAATTTGTATAAGTGGTGCGATTAACGGAACATTCTATGGGTATAATTGTAGGGCATTTGTATTGAATTGTAGGACAATAACAAGTAGGTATTTAAAATGACTGAATTTGGACAAAAAGATCATAACTCTTACGAGTGTTAAAGAAGCGGCCGCAGAGTCTACGTAGCCAACATACTATTTTCTTTTACTGATCCCCTGAACCTGATTACTAGACTTTCTAAACTGTATTTTTTTTAATAACTTCATGTGTTACTCATTTTTATATTAATACTAGCTTATGCCCGCGGCTTCGCACGCGTAGATTTTGGAATTTCAGCAGTTTTACTTACGTTTATTTTACTTCTTATTTTTTAGTACATTCGGCATTAAATAGTAAAAGTATCAAATATCCTTATTTCTGTAGTAATGAAGATATGTCACGTCCTGTTCGGTTTTCATTAACTATTTGATACTTTCTGTATACATTCAAAGCACCTCTTTATTCTCAACATTGCCTATTTTAAAAACATAAGATTCAAGCCACTTAAAAAAATATCTGCCGGGTTTGAAATTCAAAAAATCTTCCTTATCTCTCATATGCATTACAAAAGGAACCTATTGGTGAGTCAGTGAATTAGACAGGAACTCCATTTCTATTAATATAGATTAGCGTCTCGTTCAAACACAATTTCAACCCCCTTTTCACCTCACCTCACCTCGCTAAGGGTGGAATTTTTGAAAACGTTGAAACCACTTTTTTTTGGATTCTAATAGAGAGTATCTATACAAAGTTTCAAGTCACTAACTTCAAAAGCTTTCTGCTCCATACAAACTGTCAACCCCCCTTTCAGCCCCTAAAGGTGGAATTTTGAAAAACGCTGAAATTACTTATTTGACGTCTTGATTGAGAGTATATTTACAGTTTAAAGCAGCTCACTTTAAAAAATAACAATTTCTTAATAATTCAACTTTTAGTTCAAGAAATACTTTTGACCTCCATTACACCCGGGGTGGAATTTTTGAAACTACTTTTTTGGATTTTAATAAATAGTATCTGTATAAAGTTTCAAGTCACTAACTTGAAATAATTTTTCAACTCCATACAAACTGTCAAGCCCCTCTTCACTCTCGTGAGGTTTATAAAAGTAACCTCTTTGCAAAATTTCAGCTTTCTAGGTTCAAGAGTTTGGCTACGGAGTTGATGAGTCAGTGAATTAGTCAGGAACTCCAGTTTTATATATATAGATATCCGCCTTAGATAGTGATAACACATCATATTGTAGGCAATTTATTAATATTACCAATCTCTTAATTTAGTATTATGGAAAGAGGAGATCTTGTTTCCATAAATATTTTTATAAACCAGCATACGGTCTGCCTGATGGTAAGCCGTCAGGCTAGTCTATGGACATTTGCAACATCAGGGTTGTTACTCGTGCGTTGCCGACTCTGTACTAAAAATAGAATAAATAATAATAATTAATCCCAATATTGCAACAATTTTTTTTTTGTTATAATCAAGGTGATCATCACATATGCTACGTCGAAGTACGAATTAGGACATTCAAATCAGTCTTTTTTTTTGACCTGACTATGTAGTTAGCCCCGAGTGGGCTGTTACTACGTCACCGAACTAAAGACTCACGCCCGCCTCTTTACTAAAGAGGCGGGCGTGAGGCGCCACAGCCTAGCAAAACTAACAAATCAGTCTTTTTTTTTTTGACCTGACTATGTAGTTAGCCCCGAGTGGGCTGTTACTACGTCACCGGACTAAAGAGGCGGGCGTGAGGCGCCACAGCCTAGCAAACTAAGTAAAACGACAGCCTAAGGGCCCCCGAGAGGGGTCGAACCTCGGCTCAGGAAGTCGTTGGAGAATCTAATCGAACACGCGGGTTCGTGAGTGCGGTGTGTGTCTGGAGTGTTGAGGTTGGAGGGGGAGAGGTAGGGGGCGTTCGCAACAGTAATGCGATCATCGGGATCAACAAATCAGTTTTTTTTTTTGACCTGGCTATGTAGTTAGGCCCGAGTGGGCTGTTACTACGTCACCGGACTAAAACAACAAATCAGTCATCACTGAGGTCTATACTTAATGAGCTACAAAAGAAACCATAGCGCGTTTCAATTTGGCTTATGGCGCCATCTCTTAGCAATAATTGGAACTAATCGAAACTAATACATATATATTTTATGCCTCTGTTTTTAACCCCCGACGAAAACACGACGGGGTGTTATAAGTTAGACATGTGTGTGAGTGTGTGTGTATGTTCTGAGTCTTTCTGTGTCATCGTAGCTCCCGCACGGATGAACCGATTTAGATTTATTTATTTTTGTTTGAAAGGTGTATTAGTCGGGAGTGTTCTTAGCTATGTTTGATTAAAATTGGTCCAGCACTGAAATGAAAGGGCGAATGACGAACTGACTTTCTGTACTGTCGGGGAGGTTTTAAATTTTAAACAGTTAGATATTTTCTACATTCGGGTTGCCCACTTGTCGACCGCGGCACATCCGTGCGCGCACGGCCCGCTAGATAGAAGAGTTTCGACAAGTTCGAATCCGATAATGTAGGTGAAAACGAAAATCTTTTATACTTATTAGTTTAGAAAAAAAATATTTTACATTTGGTTCATGACTTTCAATGAAACACCTTAATATTGAATTTCAATCCAATAACTTCAAAAACGGAAAGTTTCATACTAACTTTGCATCCCCGTTTTACCGAAACTTTTTTTAAGGGATGATTTTTGAGGAAAATATTTTACTCGTGTTTCATGCCTTTCAATAAAGAACCTTTATGCTGAATTTCAATCGAATAACTTCAAAAACGGAAAGTTTCATACTAACTTTGCATCCCCGTTTTACCGAAACTTTTTTTAAGGGATGATTTTTGAGAAAAATATTTTACTCGTGTTTCATGCTTTTCAATACCTTCATGCTGAATTTCATTCGAATAACTTCAAAAACGGCAGTTTCATACTAACTTTGCATCCCCGTTTTACCGCCCTTAAGGGATGATTTTTGAGAAAAATATTTTACTCGTGTTTCATGCCTTTCAATAAAGAACCTTCATGCTGAATTTCATTCGAATAACTTCAAAAACGGCAAAGTTTCATACTAACTTTGCGCCCCTGTTTAACCCCCTAAGGGATGAATTTTGAAAAAAATATTTTACTCGTGTTTCATGCCTTTCAGTAAAGAACCTTCATGCTGAATTTCATTCGAATAACTTCAAAAACGCCAAAGTTTCATAGTAAGTTTGCGCCCCTGTTTAACCCCCTAAGGGATGAATTTTGAAAAAAATATTTTTCTCATGTTTCATGCCTTTCAGTAAAGAACCTTCATGCTGAATTTCATTCGAATAACTTCAAAAACGCCAAAGTTTCATAGTAAGTTTGCGCCCCTGTTTAACCCCCTAAGGGATGAATTTTGAAAAAAATATTTTACTCGTGTGTCATGCCTTTCAGTAAAGAACCTTCATGCTGAATTTCATTCGAATAACTTCAAAAACGGCAAAGTTTCATACTAACTTTGCGCCCCTGTATAACCCCCTAAGGGATGAATTTTGAAAAAAATATTTTACTCGTGTTTCATGCCTTTCAGTAAAGAACCTTCATGCTGAATTTCATTCGAATAACTTCAAAAACGGCAAAGTTTCATACTAAATTTGCACCCCCGTTTTACCCCATTAGGGGATGAATTTCCAAAAATCCTTTCTTAGTGCTCCCCTACGTTATAAAAGGAACCCCTGTGCAAAATTTCAAGTTTCTAACCCTTATAGTTTAGGCCCTGCGTTGATATGTCAGTCAGTCAGCTTCTCCTTTTATATATATAGATAGGTAAATACGACTGCTTCTGATCCATACAATTTTCTGAGTTGAATGATTCTGATTAAAATCTATATTATTCTAAAATTACTGTTTATAGTTATACGATTAATTTATGTACCTACAATAAGAAGTAATTTTATAACAATATAGTTTTAATCAAAATCAATTTTATCTAACATAACGACTATAATGAAATATAAGTAAGTATACATATTATGTATAAATTTGTAACTATACGAAAAAATATAAAATATCTAATAAACACACATTTGATTTTGCTTTCAGATGTTTCAATTTGAATATTGTAATTTTACGTTTTGTATATTTTCCGTTGCTTAACTATTAAATGTTAATAGATTCAGGCGTTATTTTGCGAAAGTCAAATTTACATGCAATTTGATCTAACCTGCTTTGTGTGCTTCCGCCATCAATTAGTTCATGCGGCCTAGCGCTGGCCGGCACCCACCCACTACCGTTAGTAGATGCAATATGCCGACGCTGCCATGGCTGCTCCGGTAGTCTCTGCCTCGGCTGCTGCGGTCGTCCGCCATCTGGAACAGAAACCGCATGCCCCCACCACTGTCGCTGCCACGACTGGCCTGGTCGTCGCTGTGACACGTGTTCGCCTCTCCACGAGGCATCATTAGGCGCTGTAGATGTTAATAATTAATAACGGTTATTCTTACGATTATCATCTACAGCGTAGCGTAGCGCATAACTGCTGGTTTCTGTAACATACCAATATTAGGTTTTTTTATTCATAGCGTTGGTACTATTTTTCAGGATCAGATTTTAAAAGTTGATATACTGATTTTAACGGTTTGTTGGAAATGTATATTTTTTCATTGTGTTCGTGTTCCAAATAAATAATTGTAATAGTTTCTATTGTGTTCAAATTGATTAGGTACTTACATTTAAAGTTGATAGGTGTATTACAACAGATCTCAATAAAATATGTAGGTAGAACTACCGAAGTTTATTATTCTTATAATAATTTAATAATGAATCATTCTTTTAGTCCGTTTCACTCAATTTTTATGTCATTTCTAACTAAAATAATATTGACTTTTCTGATTATTTCAGTATGTTTCATTCTCATGTTAACTACCATACAAATAAAAATACATATTAGATGTGGATACCACATCTAATATGTATTTTTATTTGCATGTCATGTATATCAGACTTACAATTTTATTACATTAGGAATTAAATATGAATACACTAAATTTAATTGTGTCTCTGACTGAGTAACAATGTCGTTTTGGAATGTTTATGTCATTGTCACACTCACAAAAAGTAATGAATTACTAATTTTAATAACATATTTATGTAATGATAGCAAAGACTTTCCATTATTACGCAAATTTTCAGTGTTGGGTGGCATAAGGCTTAACAGAGCTTAATAATTTTTTTTTGAATCTCTGATGAGCTCTTCTATAAAGTTACGAAAAATGAGTTACGATGTTTTTCCTTACAGGCGTCGACATGTTCATGAACACTAATGTTCGTCTTGCAGGATTTGAACACACGACGCTTGCTGTTAAATTTTAATGTTTATTATTTGAATACATCTTTCATATTTACATTGATGCGAGTCATTGCGTCGCACAGAGGTTATTGTACGAGTAGATAATTTGAAGTTGGCAAGTAGTGCGTTATTTCGTCCTGTCTCAACATATCTTCGGTAGTATAGTGGTAAGTATCCCCGCCTGTCACGCGGGAGACCGGAGTTCGATTCCCCGCCGGAGAGACTTTTTTTATTAAACAAAAGTGGTTTTAATACTTGTTATATAGCAACCTTTGAACTACTTCTTTTTTAGTTATTATCAGAAATGTTTACTTTTTGTAAAGAAAACACGACAGATCGCTACATTGAGATTCTGTTTGAATCATTCTGTATCTATGATTTATGATAGTAAGCAGATAGTGCATTATTTTGCGCCCTTTTAATACGTCTTCGGTAGTATAGTGGTAAGTATCCCCGCCTGTCACGCGGGAGACCGGGGTTCGATTCCCCGCCGGAGAGAATTATTTTTTAATCTATTTTAAGATTTGCTACGTACAATGTTACTGTTACTCTCCAATACGTCATTTTTTATTTTCACTAAGGCGTAAACAAACATATGGTCTACCTGATGGTTAGCAGTTACCGTAGCCTACGTACAGTTGCAACATCAGGGTGTCACTCGTGCGTTGCTGACCCAGGTATTTTTTATACCACAAAGATGTCAAACAAGTACACGGCCTGCCTGATGGTACAGTCACCGTAGCCTAAGGACATTTGCGACACCAGGTGTGTCACTCATGCGTTGCCGACGCTCTAAAAACCCCTTCACTTCTTGAAGAACCTCATGCTGTAGACCATTGGAAAAACTTCGGCTGGAAGCTCATTCCACAACTTGAGAGTTCTCGGAAGAAAACTTCTCTGGAACTGCACAGTACGCAACCATTGCGATGATAAAGAGATTTATTTTTTTTACAAAATTTGGTGTGAGCTATGTACTGGCAACGGAAAATAAATAGGATATAACAAAAGTCCTATCTATATCTTCAGGCCAAGTCTCTTGCGAAGTAGGCAGAAACACCTTTCACACAAATTATTTCATGATAAAACAAAGTTATTTTATGTGACATTGGGCCCTTGCGGGCACTTTACACATGTCTTATATTTTTAACTATATGTTATTGGCGTGTTACTAAATTTCTCATACGTCTTTCATTTCTTCAATCTACCAGTTTTTCGAAAATTACCATCAAAGAAGAAATGCCTAAGAATTTTGCTAACAATGGTGTCAAGGGGCAAAATTAAATTTTTGTCAGTTACATGTTTATTAATATTATAATAAGCCTTTTATGAACAGTAGTGTTATATTATAATAAGCCTTTTATGAACAGTAGTGTTATATTATAATAAGCCTTTTATGAACAGTAGTGTTATATTACATAATATGTCAGACTTGAAGGCAAATCTCGTACAAAAATAACAAAATTAAGGTAACAGAGATAACAGTATAACCGACGGTTCCACTTTTGTAACTGAGCGGTAAAGTGTGTTGGCGGGTCGATGAATGAGATAATATTTATTTGCTTAGAATATTGATACAATCATTTAACATTTAACCAAGAAATTGCATGCTCTATATAAATATTATAATTATGAATATCCTACTTGTAATTTATACTCATTTCTTCTTAGGGATGCTTCGGAATTTGTGAAGAAGAATTTGTTGCGCTCCATTCAATTCAAATGTTTTCATAATACACTAAATTACGAGCATTTGCTTGCCAGTTTATATAGTTAAGCTTAGGCTTATACAATTGAAAATTATGCTGCTTTATGATCTATGTCACGGAATAGAAAAAAACAAGTTTTTTCTATTCCGTGATCTATGTCGTAAACAAATATGATTGCACTTCTATAGTCGATAAATTGTGTTAAATTTGCCTTCAAGTCTGACTGACAAGTATATAATTTTGCCCCTTGACACCATTATTAGCAAAATTCTTAGGCATTTCTACTTCAATGGTAATTTTCGAATAGCTGGTAGATTGAAGAAATGAAAAAGTAAACGTATGAGAAATTTAGTAACACACCAATAACATATAGTTAAAAAATATAAGACACGTGGAAAGTGCCCGCAAGGGCCCAATGTCACATAAAAATAACTTTGTTATCATGAAATAATTTGTGTGAAAGAGGTTTCTGTCTACTTCGCAAGAGACTTGGCCTGAAGATATAGATAGGATATAGATAGAACCTATACCGCTGTGGGGTTTCACACTCACATGCTAGAATCGCAATGGTTGCGTACTGTGCGGTTCCAGAGAAGTTTTCTTCCGAGAACTCTCAAATTGTGGAATGAGCTTCCAGCCGAAGTTTTTCCAATGGACTACAGCATGAGGTTCTTCAAGACGTGAAGAGGTTTTTATAGGTAGGCTACGGTAACTGCTTACCATCAGGTAGACCGTATGCTTGTTTACCACCTTAGAGTTACAAAAAATGAGGCATTGTAGGGTAACAGTAACATTGTACGTAGCAAATCTTAAATTAGATTAAAAAATAATTCTCTCCGGCGGGGAATCGAACCCCGGTCTCCCGCGTGACAGGCGGGGATACTTACCACTATACTACCGAAGACTTGTTAAAAGTATGCGAAATAATGCACTATTAGGTCATCGCTACGGGCACAATTATGTCAGGTTAATTATAAACATCACCGAGTTTATCCGAATCTACCAATCTGCTCACGCAATTTCATCTCTCATGTTCGGAAAGGTGTACCTAAGTGGCTCACTATTATCTGTAGATAATGTTTTCTCAGCTATTCTAAATTAGTTTATATTAGTTAGTATTTCTTCGCAATACTACTCTAAATCGTTTTCGGTACGGGCTGTGCAACTGTGGAATGCTTTACCACTCTCTATTCGCTGTGCACATCTTTAATGTCCTTCAAAAACAGTGTAAAATCTCACTATCTGTCTATCTAACTATAGTAGAATATGTATGTGTGGATGTATATGTATGTCTACATGTGTGTATTTGGTATTGCTATATGTACGTACATTGTTGTCCTGTCACTTATCTGCTCATTACACTCATCTTAAATATTGTTATTATTATTATTATTATTTTCGATTATATAGTTTGTTGAGTTTAAGTATATAAATCTATGTGTGTAAATAAGTATAGTCATAAATGCGCCACTACCTACTTGTATTTTAATGATTGTTTCTCTTTCTTTGATATGGTTGTCTGGAAGAGATCGCTTTAGCGATAAGACCGCCCAATGTACTCTTTCAATAAAATGTTACTTAAATGTATTAATTTTGGTGCAATAAAGTGTTTTCTATTCTATATCTTTTTTAAATTCCTCTAAAACCAAATGTATATATTTATATATGTACATAACAAGAACTTCGTACCGCCTAGGAATCAATAAATGTTGTTTTAACTTATTAGGTGAAATAAATTCTGTATTTTATTAAGACGAAATGACTAGTCATAATGAATTAAGTACAATAAATGTTCTAAAATATGAATGAGAAGTATTTTAATTATATTAAAACTAATGTAATTCACATGGCGGCAAAGCATTAGCTTTTAGAAGCGAACGAAATAATTCGCGTACCATTGTTGTACTACTTTATAGCAAGCTATTTGCTGGATGAGTTGCGTTTGAGTCGATTCCCTTCGTTGAATTGACTGCCGAGCTAACCTGTAGTTATAAATTGTGCGGGGGCAAGTCAGACTGATCCAAAGAGTTTAAACATTCAGTTGTATAGGTGGTTGTTTCGTCTTAGTTTGTTACATAGTCGGTAAATTAGAAGGAATGCAGTTGATCAACGATTTTATTTTGAAATATAAAGTTTAAATTTTCTACATTTTTGTTCTTTGACGCAAGAATTACTCGTTTACTCAACCATTTGTGATTTTCGTGGTCATCAAATATGCTAGGGAACAGTTTGTTGATGAGCTCATACTTCATTGGGAAGAAATTGTAAAATTCGGCAGTTAGATTCGTCGACAGGAATTACCGATAGTCGATAATTGCTTGGAGAAATCTACGGCAGATGGATCGTTTAGCAATGCAGTTCGCATGTTTGCTATCAGCTGAAGTTTTATCTCATAGTGCCACAGAGTCGATGATTTGAGGCAAGCGTTTATTTCACGGCAGCGGTCGATCTTGAAATGGCAGGTAGTAGGCGAAAATAGGCCTAAATGGCGAAAATCGCCAGGCAATAGAATCATTGCGCCTCCAATACATCTCGTCATTGCCCAGATCATTAAATACGCGTTTATGCGCCATTGTGAAATCATCTCTGACGATGATTTTATTTGTTACCAAAACTTTGGTCCTTGCTGAATGTTTTGCAATGTTGGATGTCGGTTTTAACGATAATGTCTACGCTGTATGAGTTGTTCTGCGTCCTTTTAGTAACATGACCGCTATTCCAAAAGAAGCAACTGCAAATTCGGATATCTTGCGAAAAGTGGGCAAATTCAGTCATATGAAGAATATCTGCCTAGTTTCATCGAGCGCATCGAGGAAAAATAAGCCATTTCCATCATCAATTACCTTCGTTAAGGTACGATCACACTACCTTCTGTTGAGAGTTCAACAGCGTATCACTGTTGAACCCTCAACAGAAGGTAGTGTTATAGAGCGTTTTTTTTGGAATTGGTCTTAAATTCAGCGTTATTAATAAAAACAAAATGAGGGCGCCACTTAGCTGTGTGCACCCTCTTAATGACACTATATTTAGTTTTCATTTAGGGGTCACGTGCCAGAAGCGTACTCGCCATCATTCCTCTCGACTTTATTCATTTACCACGGACTGCAATTCTGGACCAAAATAGCACAGACGCGTGGGTTAAAGCGTCCCAGCGTCGATGCTCACCGATCCGGCGCCTCTCATTGGTGTGCGACACATAGTGCATGTGGTGAAGTGTGCTGCCACCCTTCTCGCAGTGCCGTGTACCGCTGAATACCACATACACATGTGAAATGTGATAGGTGGATTAAAATGTATGTACAATAATATGAATGAACGGATGAACATAACGAGTGGGCGACATCTATATGCTTTGTGTGTTACACAGACTAAACGTAAGGGGAAAGACATCGATGATTTTTCCATTGGAGTGATAGCCCTACGGCCTGGGATGAACCAGTAGGATAATGACATGTCATATTCTCCTCTCGTTTAATCTCTGTTGCGCGAGATTACAGTTTTGTATGTTCACGACTTCTCTAGGTTCGCATAAAACTGGATATCACGCGACTGTTTTTGGTTGCAGCGTATGCTCCCGTGAGCCAAAAACTTGATAAGTTTTGGGAATCTGCGAGGGATATTCTAGATTTAGCTGAAGGGAATGATAAAGATGTGTGATGGATCGGAATGGATGTTTTGGGAAGGGATGAGACATCAACGAAGCTGTTCTTGGTCCCTATGGAGATAAGAGAGTTAACGAAGCTGATAAACTAATTCTGGATACAGCCAATCCAACCTCCTCGTTGGGGAATTGAATGAATGAATTTTATTCCATCAAAACGTTATTCACACGTATACGTTAAGATGGAATAAACAAAAAGTGTAATTGATTTGATTCTGATAAATTGCTGACTTTGAAATTGATATGGTCTAGGTATGTCAAGATGATCCAATTAGATAATGACGTCTGTGTCGCTTCCGTTTCCGGTTCCGGGTCCGGTACTCAAGCGACTTGTCCTGGACATGGGAAAGGTCCCATCGGAATCATCATAAGTCATCGTGTCTTCATATTAAGGCAAGGGATCACGGATGGACTGTGCCAGCTATAGAATTATCAGTCAGCTAGCAGCAAACGTGTATGGAGAGATAATTCAGAGGAAAATGAGGGTGATACCGCATGGAATGCTGTGGGAGGGTTCCAAAATGGGAGCGAATGCATAGATCAAGATTTCTCGCTTCACAATATCGCTCTAGCTCTAGACCTGAAAGTTTAAGCAACTTTTTTAGATATCTTTCGGAATATATTGCCGGAATATGGCTTTGACGGTGCCCTGCTGCGAACTGTCACGATAATAGATTTTTATAATATGATTTTTTATATATGATGCCGTGTTATATATATATAACACGGCATCATCTTCATATCGACGATGCCGTGTTATTATTATCACAAACGCTATCCGAATTCGAACTATATCGCAACGATTAAGGACGATTTTATGGAAAATGGCCTACCTATAGATGAATACGATGTAAACAAAGATTACCTATTAATAAATATAATAATTTAAAAAGTGGAAACCGTAACAAACGCAAGAATTATAGTTGAGGATGTAGTGTTAAACAAGTAAAAGTTTATCTTCAATGCGCGGTCAGCACGGAAGGAAGGTACTGAGGTAAGGGCTGATCTGGAGAGGTGAGTAAGTGTTGAGAATAGTTTAATGGAGCATTAGGCAATTTTCTAGACACTGAAAGCTCAAGCTAGAAGGCATATCTCGTTATCCATAACACAGTGCTAATCCAAATTGTTCACTTATGAAAGAGAGAGAAAAGTCAAAATGTGAGCTTCTTCTTATTTCGGTTTCCTAGTCTATTAAGATAGCCGAAATACACATTTTGATATGGAGTAAGTGCTGACAGACATTCCCAACCCAAATTGTCAATCTTCCAGCACCCAACATTATGCGAGGTAGAAAGGCGAGCATAGCTCTAAATCTGTGACGTTGCGTTCGTAGACCACGCACGCAATAATCATGTAAAAAACAGAGTTAATCTGAAAGAGAGTATAGTCTTAAGATAAAAAGACAATTACTGTTGGTTCATACGTATATCAAGAATGCAGGAGGACCGTATG
The DNA here is from genome assembly GCA_947507595.1 of Pyralis farinalis. Taxonomy (NCBI): domain Eukaryota; kingdom Metazoa; phylum Arthropoda; class Insecta; order Lepidoptera; family Pyralidae; genus Pyralis; species Pyralis farinalis. The sequence goes on along the minus strand of OX382257.1, from coordinate 41,657,842 downwards.
ACGGGACAGATACACAACGCGAAATTGGAACGATGTAATAGCCGAGAAAGATCATAAATATCATACATACAAAGTGGGTCATTTTTTATCAGAATATGATATTAGCAGGACAAAGAACAAAAAATATTATGAATGTTAAAGAAGCGAGTAAGGACTACGTCATGTGCGCTCGGTTCAGAGAACCAATAAGTACATTAAGAAATTATTTTAAAAATATGAGACATATAAGTATTAAGTCCTCGAGATGGCCGAACGGCAAATAAAGGATTTTTATCTTTTATCATATTGCAGATTACTGCTAATATTCTTAAGTACGAAGAACTCATGTTGCGATAACTCAGTACTTAGCTTTCAATTGTGCGGTAGAAATGTGGCTAAAGATAGGAACATGTCTTTTCATAGTATTTGTTTTATCTCGACAAGTAAAAAGTAAGTTGTTTTCAATTAATTATCTAACAGTATTTATTTAATTATTTTACGTTACAAAGTAAACTTAAGTAGCGTACAGAGATAGTTATGATTAGTTCGTGCGTATGTACTAAATACATAACAAGTCAGTAATACGTAAACTAGACTGAGCCTGTATCTCAGGTACCAGCCTCGTAATGTGACCATAATATTAAACTATAATCGTTAAAACAAACATGCATTTGTAACACAGATAAGAATGTTATAAATAATACAAAAAATCTAATAAAGCATAGAGCAGTAGCGGCGGAAGGTGCAAGTCGGACTCGCGCACGAAGGGTTCCGTACCATTATCTATAAAAACGGCAAAAAATCACGTTTGCTGTATGGGAACCCCCCTTGAATATTTATTTTATTTTAATTTAATTATTTATACTTAAATTAAATATATATCTAAATATTCTGTGAATGTACAAATTCTGTTGCCATTATCAATATCGAGCAAAAATGAGCAAAAAAATCACGTTTGTTGTATGGGAGCCCCCTTAAATATTTATTTTATTCTATTTTTTAGTATTTGTTGTTATAGCGGCAACAGAAATACATCATCTGTGAAAATTTCAACTGTCTAACTATAACGGTTCATGAGATACAGCCTGGTGACAGACGGACGGACGGACGGACAGCGGAGTCTCAGTAATAGGTTTCCGTTTTACCCTTTGGGTACGGAACCCTAAAAATGACCAAAATATACGATCGCCTTGTGAACAGTAGATAGGTATTACAAGAAATGGGGATGATGAATGTTCTTTTCTTCCCGGATGCCGAAGGTACAACAAATTTAACCCGAACACTGGTCATCGGTTAGACTACATGATTTAATTGACGAGCTCGGTGGCGCAGTGGTGGAACACGCTGTTACGCTACTTTGACACCAACGCTCGTGGGTTCGATTCCCACACAGTACAAACATTTGTGTGCATGAACATGTCTGTTTGTCTTGGTCTGGGTATTTTCTATGTATAATAAGTATGTATTTACAAAAAAAAAAATGTATTTACGTATGTTTATCAGTTGTCTAGTACCCATAACACAAGCTTCCGCTTACTTTGGGGCTAGATGGCGCTGTGTAATTTGTCCGACAATATTTATTTATTTATTTAATAAAAAATATCTTCGCTTACAATTTACTGGAATTTAATGATAGGCAAAATGTTTTGAAAAGTTTGAATAGTGTCATAGAGTTATTTCTTTCTCGTGATAATGCCTGTACATAATACTATTTTAGTCCGACGGAGGATAAAATATACATTTTTTTTTTATTATACTCGTATTATGATTTGCACATCCTGTGATGTCGATGTGTCATTTTCTATCTTCTTGCAATCTTCATTTATTGATACTAAGCGCGTCCTTTTCAATTGGATCATGCAGTCATATAAGTTTTTTTTTTGTATACAATGTCAGGAGGCGTACAAGCATACCCCACCTGATGGAAAGCCTATGCGCTCACAATACATTAAGTATCATTCGCGCGATGCCACCTCTGCTGCTAGCACAGCAACTCCTTGGTAGCTTACTGATGACCTCACTCACACGCAGGAACAACAATCTTCTTCGCCCAATCTCTCTTAAAATGTATTAGTGGCGAAATTTTAAGCATATTGTAGATGTTTTTAAAGGTTTAAGGGATGATAACAGCGATGGTTTAAGAATTTGTTCAGGATAATTTGTGCAGCTTATTAGTTTACAGTCATTTTAGTTTTGGTAAGTGTAATGAATGTCATGTATATATTTAAACGACAGGTTATTATCACTCAATGATGTTATTGTGTCGATAACCAGTGAACAGTCTTAAATTCTTAACGTTAAGCCACAATCGTATCGATCGATCTTATCTCAAGGGGCACTTGTTACGCAATTGTATCAAGAGTAAGATAAGAAAGACAAGTGGGGGGCATTCACATTGCCTCGGAAAGTCATATTCGAATCGCAATCGAAAAATTATCATCTGTCAAAATGTATGCAAAATCCGTACATTTTGACAGATATCCTTTCGAATCCGTTTCGAATATGACTTTCCGAGTTTCCAAGGCAATGTGAATACCACCATTGGTTCTTGATATAAGAAGCGTGGGTCTACAAGTCAACGTTTACGAAGACCAGCGTTAATTTAATATCTAGATTGAACACAATTTTTGGCACAAATTTTATATTGAGTAGTTCAGCATGTTCCGCCAATATTACAAATGTCATGCAAAAGCTTAGTCTGTAGATGATTACATAAATTATATTAATTAATTAAATTAAAGAAAAATAAATTTACACAATTAACAGCATATTTATAATTCGTCGCATTTTACGTTATACACAATTAATAGAATGATAAATACAATAAAATATAATATGTACTTTTATATTACTATTATAAAAATTATTTTATTTCATAAGAGAGAAAATGTTCTCTTACTTGCCATCATATAAAAATTTGGTACTGAGTTAAGCTACATTTAACTTCAAGGCGGTATTTCGAATCAGAATCGAAATCAACAACATTCATCATGAAGTTGTGGATACAATTACGTTTGACTGACCTATTCAAAATTGTAGTATTAGTAATTATAGGCCCGTGAAAAATTCCCAACAATTAACCTCATTTAATCCGTTTACATTATATTTTATAGAACAAATGGCTTCCATCCGAGATTTGCTTCCTTATTAGATTTCCTTGCGATGCGATTTCCAATTCGACTGAAAACTTTTTTATTCTAATCCGTGAATAGCTTATTTCGTTTCGTACGGAAACGATTCCGATCCCGTCTGACAATTTTTCGATTCGAATGAGAATTTTCCGTGTCAATGTGTTATCGTTTGTTTACGACACTGTATTTTTTATGTTGTTGTATTCTGTACCGTTATCATTTGACATTATATTTTATCTGTTATTATCACACGTGGCATTGTAATATTTTGAATTGCTGCTATCTCAAAATTTGGATGTTTTCAAGGCAAGACATGACGAACTTGCAATATTGTTCCATTAGTTTTGCAAGCGACTGTATGTGATGCACTTTTCATTTCTATGTAAGTAACATATCTTTATCATTTAATTAATTGCATTATATGCATTATATTGCAGTAAATTCGAAGATTTTCCGGTAGGTATGGCAGGTAGGCTATAGGTTTTGTAGAGGGAGCATTATAAACGCGGCCCGAATATTAAACAAATATTTATTTGCCTTTATTGGGCACTCTTCTTAGATGTCTTACATTTTTTTTAAAGAGACTTACTTGTATTTTATTTAAATTTGCATTGTTTTCATTACTATTTTTAAATTTAGCAAAAGTAGTCTATGAACGCTTTTACTGGATCTTACTGGTCACTCACTCACACGCAGGTACACAATAGGTAACCTTCCAGGGGTAGTTATTTGGCTGCGGTTTTCTGTAAGGTGGAGGTACTTCCCCAGACGTATTGCTTTGGTGCGCACTACTTATCTCCCTTAATAATACGTACCCAGACAAAGACAAACAGACATGTCAGCACACAAATTTTTGCTCTGTGTGGGAATCGAACCTACCTACAGAGGTTGGAGTCAACCGCTACGCCACCGAGCTCGTCAAACAGACATGAAACAAATTCGATTTTGTGAAATTAAAACATAAATAGGATCTATTGTCTATCTCACTTTCGAAACCTCAAAAAGATGCGACAAATATTCAGCCAATTACTGCAGACATGTAAAATAATATTGTTTCATTGAAGATAAACGTTAATACTCTATGATTAGCAATAACTTAGTGTTTATTACGAATTAATACTAATTCTCCGGCATACAACGGTATTATGTAGTGATAACGCTGTTCTACCCAGTGAGAGGTAACAATGTCGGCGAAGTCAATAATATGTTTTGTGGTTGTGTCGGTGTTGTGTCAAAAAATAGGTGAGTTTTCAATAACTCTACGGGAACAATAGTTCCCAGACTTTTTTAACCCGGGTTACTTCGATGTTTTTGTTGTTAGTAGAGAATACAAGATTAATAGAATATACTGTGTCAACGTAAAAACTTTTTTTAACACATTCGTCAACTTCGAATGTAATATATATTATCGTAACTTGAGCAGTGTTAACCCAGTCGATAAAGAAGCTATAATAGACCAACTGATCCCTGGTGACATGAACCACTAAATATTATTAGCTCGGCTGTAGGAAAACTTCGTGAGGAAACCCGCACGTTCAAGAATTTATGATTCGAAAGACGTGTGACCTAACCTTAAAAACCTTTTCGCCAAATGCTTAGGCTCAGGAAGCGAACCCCGCCAATCTTAATGGATTAAGAAATAGGATAGCGCTAAGAAGAAGAAGATTCATTATTATAACTGTTATAATCATGTACTAATAAGTATATGTAGAAGGAAAGTATATTTCCTTTCCTTTTAAAAATAGTAGTTGGTGGATAAATACGGTTTGAATCAAAGTGATATTTCGGCTTTAAACTATTGTAAAAGTTCTGTGTTATATTTCAATGTGGATACAAATACAGCGGAAAACTTCTGTTTGGATATGTTTAAAAAGTTAAAATAAATAACATTTAAAACAATTTTATTATTCGTTTTCTAATGTTAAACCTTTGGCGAATCATATGTTAGCTCTTGCGGTCCATTGGTAGTCTGCTGCACAATGGTTCGGAATCACTATTTTAGATAGAGCTGTGTGTATTGGAGTACAGACTTGTATTTTCCTGGAGGCAGCTAGCCGCTTAAGTTAAAGTCATGCAAGTCGAAATAGGTACAGCTATGTATACAGCAATTTACTCTCCTATTAGCGCACGACCTAATGATGAATGAAGACAAGGCACGGTAATATGTCTTGTTTATTTTAATCACACACCGATCAGCCTACAATCTAGTGATGAAACAGTGGAAGGCATAGTTATTTTTCTAGTTTATTTTTATCACCCATCGATTAACCCACGACCTAATGATGAAAGAAAGTAAGGCACGGTAATACTCGTATTTTTTGTTTATTTTAATCACAAACCGACTGCCATACAGCCTACAACATAATGCTAAAAGAAGAAGGCATGAAAATGTTACTTGTTTATTTTTATCACCAACCGATTAGTCCACGACCTAATGATGAAAGAGAGGAACGCACGGTAATATTACTGGTTATTTCCCCCGGCATAATGTTGAAAAAGAGGCAAATATTTCGTGCCCCGCCTTTTTTAACCAACTTCAAAAAGGAGGTTCTCTATTCGATTGACGAAGTGTATTTTATGCGCGCATCATCATATCTTCTTTGTGTATTGTTTCTTCTATATGGGTTACTTCTATAGGGCAGGACCTACCGCCTAAGCTAAAGAAGACCAGGTCACTAACCGAAATCGTAGTCCCATATTACTTTTTATTATTTTATTAACGTCTCCGGTATATAGTTAAGTCCGGAATATAGTCGGTATTATCTTTGCAAGATCGGGACAGCAAGCAGGGCATGTAGAGGTAGGGAGAGGAGGGCTTTTTTTTAATGTGGCCCAGATGTAAGAACAGCCATCACAGTGATTAACGCTGTGCTGGCTGTATCCCCTCCCCCCTTGACGGCCCGCTAAGGTGCCTTCACACCTCGTCTAAACGACCCGGGATTATAGGAAGTGGGGACCACATGCGCCGGAAGTGAATTCCACATTTTGATAGTCCGACAAAAAAATGAGTCGCTTAACTTCTTAGTACGGGGGGTAAGCAACCCAACCCTATGTGGATGTGATCTCAGTCCAGCGCGAGTGTTCCGGAGGAGGAAAGGAGAAGGAGTGACGAGGTCAAAAAGCTCCTCAGAACATTCACCATGATAGACACGATAGAGAACACTCAAGCTACCAATATCCCTACGCAGCTGAAGAGGTTCAAGGGAGTTAGTGACCTCAGCACTATTTATGATGCGTATAGCACGGCGCTGCATTCTATCGAGAGCGTCAAGTAGATATTTGGCAGACCCATCCCAGAGGTGAGAACAGTACTCCACGCATGGGCGAACTTGCGCTTTGTATAAAACGCAGCGCTGCTCAGGCATGAAGAACTGTCTCACCCTGTTCAGGATTCCGAGCTTCTTAGAGGCTACGGAAATGACGCTCTCGATATAGTCTTTGGGTTTGAGGTCGCCTCTGATGTTGATCGCGAGGATGGTAATACTATCTAGTAGATACAAGGCAAAGAGTGCTCTGGAGAGAGGGAAGAGAATGGAATTAATCTTGGCACTAATTGCACACGCCTGGGTTTTAATGGCATTGAACTCAACCAAGTTGTTGGAGCCCCATCGAGAAACGCGATCCATCACCTGGTCGACCTCAACGAGAAGTGCACATCTTTTATCCTCTACTTCGGCCTGGCTTGCCGCAGGTCGTCCAACATATCGCGCATGAACTGTACTATCATCGGCATAGCAATGTATGTTACCAAGTGATAACATATCATTGATATGCAGCAAAAACAGGGTGGGCGACACAACAGATCCTGCGGAACCCCGGCGTTCACACGCAGAAACTGCGATGACTGACCGTCGCAAAGAAGTCGTATGCAGCGTCACTGGAGAAAAGCAAAATAGGCTAGGGCTAGGATACTTACAACATATCACTTACCCCACGACTGAAGGTACTCGTAAGTGATGTTCTAGTACCTAGACGGATCTCATATAGGAACATGCTCGTACTGTGATTTAAAGCCTCTTGTGAATAAAAATTATTTCTCAGTAGGTTAGCAATTTATAACTTTGGTAAAGATAGTATTGTCTTAGGTTTTCGCGATTGTTACACATTGAATTAAACAATTTTTAACGGAAGTATCGCGTATTTTATTTATTTTGTTGAACCTGACGTTTCTTCCTGCGACCACGGACGCTGCAAAGCGTTCGAAACGTCAGGTTCAACAAAATAAATAAAATACGCGATACTTCCGTTAAAAATTGTTTGGTAAAGATTTTAACCGTTAAATTAGTATCGTCGACATCGTATCCCACGTTATCGTAGCCTATGGACTTGCAATAATTGGTGTATCATCCGCGTGTTGACGACCCTAAATTAAACATCCACCAAAGAGGTTACAAATTTATATTTACACCAAGACTCTTGAATTCGATTCCCACACAGGACAAACATTTGTGTGAATGAACATGTCTGTTTGTCTTGGTTTGGATGTTGTTTCGTGAAATATTGCCCTTCAAAACAGTCCGTCTGGGGAGGTACCTCCACATCCCAGAAAACCGCAGCTACCGGAGCTACTGGAAAACAGATGAGACTGATATATGATGATAGTAGGTAAGTCAATTCATTTCGGGTCGAGGCGCAAGTAGAACGCGCGGCTCTTATTGGCTAGTTCGCGGATCAATCAGCGGTAACTAACATACTATTTGTTTTGCCAACCGTACATTTATAGGTTACGCAATCACTTATATAATTTTTAATCATCCGCATAGGTATATCTAATACTAAATCAGACTTAAGCACATAGAAACTAATTGTGGCAGAAAGTATATCAAGGTTCCTCGACTCGAATGAATAGGTACAATTGTCTTTGGAGAGATAAACCTTCACTTTATGATGTTTTTATTGTAAACTTAAGAACAATGTGCCTTATCTAAATACAATAACAAACAAATAATATACTGCATCTTGTATTTTCCTTTCTGTCTTTTATTAATTTGCGGTACAAGACGCGGTGCTGCAATACTTCGCTCGTTTCTTTAACATAATAGCTCTTTTCATGCATTCTGGTTCCTATGACTCGTATATTCCTCCCATTCCTCCACTTTCGATTCTTGATTTGATTCATTTTTCGATTATATATATGTATCTACGTGAACTGTTTAAGATAATCAACATCCTGTTTGCATTTCAGTTCATTCTTACAAATAGGTATATTATTATTCGATATTCTCCCATTAAAGTAAATTTTCATCGAAAATAAACTTAATTTTTCGGTAAATTAAATAAAAGTAAATAAAAAAAAGTAAATAACACGTATTTTTTATTATTATTAATAATATACATGATATTTTCAATAGGGTGTTATTTAAATGGTTAGCATAGTATTGGTATTTTTGTGAGCAGAAAAATATATTCTGTAAAGCAGAAATAACTAATTGATCAGCAACTCATGGCCAGCAAACATTTCAAAATCAATCAGCAATTTATGTCATTCTGGATGGCTGTAATTATTTTTGTACATCATATTAATTATATAAGCTGCAATGAGATGCTCCTGTTTAATAAAATTTTGGTAAGCACTCAGAGGGTAAGCAAAATAATTCATTTTGTGCTGCATATAAAAGTAGCAAAAATACTTTACTTGTCATGCGCAAAATGGGCGCATTCCTTACAAAGATCATTTAATTTGTTTACTCTCCGCGTGGACGTGTTTGTTTGCGTATGTATTATTTATAGAAGTGTAAATTAATAAAAGATGTTTTTATTCTTATGAAATATAATTGAGATAGGTAAATCAAAAAATATAAAACAATTAAGTAGATACGTAAGTACTTAAGCTATATCTTTATTCTTATAATAAAATTATAATCGAGATCGAAATTAAAAAAGCAACTTCTTATACAATGAGTTTTAAAATTAAATATAAACAAAATGTTTTATTCTTTCTATAAATGAGATCAAATCAAAAAGTTATCAAATGATTAGGAAGGTTCTTAGCGTATGATTATTAGTTTAATAATTTTATTGTACTATCAATGCCCGTTTAGCTTTTGACGGACGGCCACGTTTTCTTTTTTCCCCTATGGGAATATTTTTAGCTTCAAGTGGAGGAACCACATACTTTAAGCGAATCGCTAAACCAATCACGTGCTTGCATATATATAAATTTTAAAAAAATGGACAGTCACATCTCCCTTTTATCCAATCGTTTCTTTCAATTGGCAATAAGACAAGCCACTTGCTGAAATTTTGTTTCTTGAAATCGTCAAAACTTTCCCATTGTGCGTCGAAAACTTCACAATTAGTTGCTTGACCAGCAGGAATTTGGTAATAATTGTATTTGTCGTCTTTACGTAGCAGAGACACTATTTTTGGTTTTTTTGCCCACTGGTAAGCTTCAGTCCAATGCTTCGTAGTTAAAGAGGGTATGTTGGCAATGTAATTGTCTTCTGGGTTAGTAATATATTTATTAGACCACTGGTTTACCATTTCTTTTGCAACCACCAAAAACCTGGACAAAGGGAAGCGTTCTCGGAGTGTATTGCTATCCTTTATTATTCTGTTAAAAGACTCCAAAGCATTATTGGTTGATGGAGAGTTGGGAGCTGCTCCCAAGAACCAATTGCGGTTTTGTACTAACCACTGTGCTCTGAAATACGTGACAAATTCGATCTGATCTTTATATTTTTGCAGAAATGCTTCGGAAGCTGTGTCAAATATATTCTCATCTGTTATAGAATGCAATGAATCGACATCATTTAAGATATTATCACGCAGCACCTTGTTTTTAATTCTTTCTATTCTCTCTTGAATTTTTCTTTTTGCGTGTGCCCAGCACATCCGAACTACGACATGTTCTCCAAAAACTTCTAGAAATGCATTTTGTATGCTTTTAGCAGCATCACAAACCAATACTTTTGGTTGCCAAGAACTTTCAAAAATTTCTTGTATTTTGTCCTTAAGTCCTTGGAACATCAATTTGAAATCTTCTTTTTGTTCATTACTTGAAATCGTTACACATAGAGGGTGGAATTTGCGGTTTTGGTCCGTGGTTCCACAGACTAATACAGGAAAACCCTGCCAGATGAGTTTGTACGTGGCATCTGCATGAACGACGCTGGCATCTTTGGAAATTTCAATCAAATATTTAGTAGACATAATAAACCGAAAAGTGGGATTTTGTTCGTCACTGTCATCAATTCGGTAACAAACCACAAAAACTTCATGCGGATCCAAAGGAAGACTTGAGTGTGAATGAATCCAAGCTTCAAGCTCTCCTAAACTTATGGTACATTGGCCGTATATAGTACGACGACGATCACTCAAATAATTTCTTAACTGAGACATTTTAGGAACTTTGATATTTTTCATTTTTGAAAGACTTTCCATTATAGCTTTTGGTTTCATTTTTAAATCAAATAATCGATTAATTTCGTTCTTCACGGTGTCACTCAAACCGTATGACGAGGTAAACTCCTTCTTTTCATCATGGTCATGATCAGCATTCGTTTTGAACATTAACACTGAATCTGAGGTGCTTTCGAATAACAAATACATTTTTGAGGAGCATTGTGGACCACGACGTTGCAACTTATAGACGTTTGCACCTATAGTATGTCTTTTTTCCTTCCTCTGTTTGATGACAATAATGTTGGGACCAAGTACTTTCAGCATTCACGGATGTTTTGGCTTGTTCGAAGTTATCAAACTTTTGAACTAATTTCCAGTCCAAAGACAGTTTTGGTTTCTTCTTAGCCACCGGTACCGATTCTTCATTGTCAATGCAGCATTCCGCATCCGATTCGTAGTCGGGAACTAGTTTTATTCCTTCTTCATTACAATTATTATCCATTTCATCCACTCGTAAAACAATCGCAAAATCACAAAAACCACACAAATCTCTTTAAAACACTTTGTTAACTTGTTACCACTGCAATTTGACTGCTAATAATCGCCGCACAATCATCGAAAGACAATACTCGCACGCGATTGGCTCCTCGTGTCATGCGCCTGCTCTTGCTCCGCCCACTTTTAACGTACATTGCCGATTTTTCAACAAAAACGCAATCCAATTATTTATTTTGCTCACCATGTTTTAAATATGCATACCAATCAAATACACTGCTTATAGACATGTTTTCTCTGCTGATCAATCATGAATATTGCTGATCAAGTAGTTATTTTGCGGACTGAATGTTTATTATGCAAACTCATGTCATTGTAAGCAGCCTATTTATGATTTAATTATTGACCATTATCAATATTATTTGCGGAACAAGGAATGCTGCCTGATTTTTTTTATTGCAAACAAAATCTTTGTATGCTGACCAAATTATTTAAATGCTGTTTTTTTGTGGCTCACCAAATTTTATAATTGCTGAACATTTAATTACTTCTTTTTTCAATAAACTATCAGAACATTTTTGTAGTTCTCTTTATAACTTTATATTATAGGCTTTTGAAACGTGACCTAAATTCTCAGTAAAAAAGCTACAAGAGCTATTAAATTTCCATGAACAGTCAGTTAACTCTATTTATGAATAAAAAGAAGAGAAGTTACTATGAATTTTATTATTAATATAAACCAGTGTATATGATAATGAATGAAAACACATAGTTAACATTTCTAAATGCTTTTTATTATTAAGGTACAATTAATTGATTAAAATCTCAAAATGAGCTCCATCGCTGTGAACACAGCTAAGGCTCTAAAAGCTATGCTCTGTGTGGTTCATCGAACTTGTGCATGGTCTGGTCATGGTAGGATCTACTAAAGAAAAGAAAGATCGCTCCATCCAAAGGACGTAGAGCAGGCGGGGGTGGGGGACGGCCAGTAACAATAGAACGCGCCCCTATACGTTGCTCATCAAACTTGGCTTCACGACCAATTACCCATGAATAACAAAAAAAGTATTTAAGTTAGCTGCAAATTGTGTTTTAATAGTTTGCCGGAAATATCATGTAGATTATTATTTTGATGATGTTTACTGTGCCGAACTTTGAATAATGATGGCGACAGTGGCACAGCCCCGACTCGTGAATTGATCTTCACCATTATTGCTCCATGATAACGCAAGACCTCACACTGCACGAGAAACCGTTGTAACTCTACAGGAGCTGTAGTTAGAAACCATACGTCATCCTCCGTACTCACCAGATCTTGTTCCAACTGACTACCATTTTTTTCGTGATTTGGACAATTTTCTACGTGACAAAAAATTTTCTTCCCAGGAAACAGTACAAAATGCTTTCACACTGTTTGTCGAATCTAGAGTCATCCAGAGTTCTATCGCAAAGACATAAATAAACTTCCGATTATATGGCAGCAATGTATGAGGGTGAATATTTTGATTAAATAAATATGTTACATCTTAGAAAAAAACGAGTTTTAATTTTTCAATACGATTTGTACTGAAATTTCATATTTTAACCCTTAATATTTATTTAATAAAATAGGGACACTAATCTTGAACAGCGTTGGCTATATCCGTGCAAGAAATATACGATATACGGATATACTGCCGGTTTGAGCGGACGGACGGTTCGAACGAATGAGAATGAATTGAAGACCGGTGAGTGTACAACAGATCATACCGGAACCAAGTTTCAAAGAGATGACGCTAACCGTAAATCTAAAAAGTTCCCTTCGATCAACTTAAAGAACTGAAAATAATTTTATTTTATTTTATAAGTTTTATTGTTAATCAAACATTGACATTGACATCTCTTTTGCGAGGCTCCCCACTAGAGCCGCCACTGTTGTTTCCATTACATTCATCCTACTAATATTATGAATGCGAAAGTTTGTATGTATGGATGGATGTTTGTTGCTTTTTCACGCTTAAACGGCTGAACGGATTTGAATGAAATTTGGCACGTAGATAGATTATGACCTGATTAACACATAGGCTACGTTATTTCACTCCACGCGGGCGGAGCCGCGGGCAGCAGCTAGTACTAAATATAGGTTAATTTAACAATTAATAATAACATACAGATCTAAGTTTGACGACGTGAGATAATGATATAGCTTCTAATTTCATGTAAACATTTGCACGCGTGCTTGTAGAAGGAATACATAATAAAGACATTGTACTCGTAAAACCTGTGTACCTTCAAACAAACGTTTGAGTAAATATGCTCCAATACACTTGAGCATCGAGATTTCATTACATGTTGATGGTAGACTGCACCCTTGTAGGTAGCAACCATATACAAGACATGGACAGGACGAATATTTACAACAAATCTGTGAAATCAGTGAGGCTTTGGAAAGCACTATTGACTGTGTAGTGGACACAGTCAATACCATATGCCTCAAGGGTAGTTGTGTTAAAAAAAGACCTATAGACACGCACTCACGAGCAATTTTTTGTCGTTGTCAACATTTAAAGAAAATTATCGCCAGACAAGTGTTTCTCGTTAGTCATTTCTCCAATAATATTTTACCAAGCAGTTGTCCGTCAAAGTAGTTCATGTTAGACTGCAGTGTGCAAACTATGTTTATGACAAATAAATACCAAATACGACAAATACGTTGTTACATCGGTTAGTTTACCATGTCAGTCAATCTATCTTTATTCATAACAATATACATTGTGTCGTACATTTAGACATATTAGATCAATGCTAAATCACTAAAATAAAATTAAATGCCTATTATTAAGTAACATTATTAAAATACATTATTAATATATATAAGAGAAAAGAAAGGGGCTGAACTTTATTTTATATAGATGTTCAGTCACCAGACACACTTGGTATTTGAAAAACCTTACTACAATAGTGAAACTTTCTATTGTATAGATTATATTGTATAGTACTAAAATAATATGTTTTATGTTTGTACATGATGTGTATTTACTCAAGTGATTGTAGCGCTAGTTTATACCTACACTAATGTTGTGCGATTCAGTCGCCATAAAAATTGCGCAGACTGATAATTGATAATTCTTAAAGAAGGTTAAACGCTATTCTATATTTACGATACGACCCTTAGAAGCTGAGCAAAATGAAAGCGGTTGCAAGTGATGCCGAGATACGAGAAGTCGCGGGCTGCACCTAGTACATAATAGAAATAATAATTAGGGGTTAAAGTATGAAATTGCCGTTTTATAGTAATAGATACTTTGAATTGACATTATACCTTCATTGTGTGAATAAATACAATATTATTGTGCTAATATCAAATTCATAAAACAATCAAGTAAATACTTTTTTCAAAATAATTAATTCGCAATTAGTTGTTTAGAATGCTGGTTTTCGTTCAAGGTGCGAGTTTTACAGAGATTTACGTTGCGTTTACGGCGATGATTAGTATGAAATTATTAATCGGGTGTTTATTGAAACGTGTCGGAAACTTATATTTTCATACAATGTTATCGACCTAAGTCTGTAAAATTGAGACTCAGGTCAATAGTAAACGTAACGCGTGAGGCGACCTCCCTCCCCTTCCTTTTTTAGATCTATAGTCTCAATTTTTTAAATCGTTCCCTTGTTTTTAATATATTTTAATAACTACTGCGGTTGCCAACCCGCCTGCCAAGCGGGGCAACTATGGCAAAAACCCCCTCAAAACATGAGTACGACACAAAGACGGCCCTTAGTCACCGGGAGCCCCGCTAATCCTGGCTCCGGTAGCGGTCAGAGTATCTGCGGGGCAGGGGGTGCTAAGTATACCCGACTCCGATGCCACGCCTACCACCACAACGGACTAGCCCTGGAACACATATCCGCGAGATGTGCAATCTTCTATATATATATATAAATGAATGTTTGTCTGTATGTCCTCTATGAAACTCAAAAACGGCTGGGCAGATTTTGATAAAATTTTCAGTGAATCTTGAGGTTAGGCCAGCAGGTGATCCTGTGAAGTTTGGTAGCGATCATATCAATCGTGCGAAGCCGGGGCGGATAGCTAGTATATAAATAAAAATCAATGTATGTTTGTCCCCTATGGACTCAAAAACGGGCAGATTTTGATGAAATTTTCAGAGAATCTTCAGATTAGCCCAGCAGGTGATCCTGTGAAGTTTGGTAGCGATCAGGTCACTCGTGCGAAGCCAGGACGGGTAACTAGTAATCTATATAGTAAAAATTTGAGACCAAATAGCGATTACGCATAATGGTGAACAGTGATAGTTTAATGGATAAGGAATCAGTCTATTAACTTTATTCTCTGTTAACCCTGATCGAATTTTGGTATTTTCATGTGATTGAAAGATCTGGTTTCCCCACTGGGTTGTGGGGGTGTGACGGCAGTCGCTCCATCGTAAAAATCAGTTTTCGCTAAATCCTTAGGTTTAGGTAGCGGACCGAATCCGCCTCCGACCGAATGGATTAGGAAACGTGATAACCCTAGGAAGAAGATAATCAATCAGTTACCTTCATAAGATTTTGTACGTTTGTCAAGTTTTGAATTCACTCACTGTTGATGCGTCGTTCGTTTCTCTTCCTAACTTGATTTTTTTTATACCACTAAGGTGGAAAACAAGCTTACTGCCTGCCTGATGGTAAGCAGTTACCGTAGCCTATGGACATTTGCAACACCAGCGGTGTCACTCTTGCGTTGCCGACCCTGTAAGAACCTCTTCACGCCTTTCTTGAAGAACCCCGTACTGTAGTCCCTTGGGAAAACCTCGGCAGCGAGCTCATTCCACAACTTAATATTACAACAGGGTCATGGTTTATATATCTATTAACTATTTATCTACCTATATTTTCACGCCATGTTCCTTGTGGGGTATGCAGAGAGAACTGAGCGGCACGTGCGTTGAGATAAAATTATTACTAACTGTGCTAAATAATTTTCCAGCAACTACAATGAGAAAAATTCCTGAAGAGATGAAATTGGGCGTTGCTTCAGCGGCCTACCAGATTGAAGGAGGATGGGATGCTGCAGGTCTGTACCTACATATGATGTGTTGTATCTTACCCTACAGTTCTACCGGCTGTTTTGTTGGCTTCATTCAATAATAAGACAGTATCGCATGTCTTTAGCTGGCCTGACTGTCAGAGATAATTCTCTAAGCCGTATTACTTATACCGTGATAGACCTGTAGGTGTAAAGAATTTAATCTTAATTATAACGTCTAGTGAGTAAATTGACCTCCAAGATCAAACTAACCTAACGTTACTGTAGTGATATAAGAGTGTAATTCCAATCCTGTTACAATGAAATTGGTTCTAGAGTAGCCCTACTGAGCGGTCCTTGAAGCATTGAAATGTTGTAAAAATAACTCCTGTAAGCTTATCAGTAAGCTCCTGAGGAGTAGCTGAGGTGGCCACTGGCGTGCAATACTGCTTGTTGACGAACAGTTTTATATCTGGTGATCCGTATGACGCTTTCGCAGGCTATGTAGCTCTGCCGTCCGGTGTGAGATTCAAAAGTTAAAATGAGGGATTCACTAAGGGCTCTACGCCAAAATGAATTATATACGACTTGTATTTTCCTACATGGAAGGACACATTGTACTTTGCAGTTGAAAAAAAAATATATATCGCGCACAGTTAATGCTCTAACGGCAAATGTAAGTTTGCTCTAAGTGTGCTGATGCGACAAATCGCTGTTTGAATCAAGCCAGTCGCCGCGCGCCCTTCGCATTTTTCGTATTGTCGTCTCTGCAGGGCGAGTTTAGTAAATCAAAATTAATACACCGGCGCTTTAGCGAACTGAAAATTATTTTTTCTATTTGAATAAGTACCTGCATAGATTTTCCCTGACTTTGTGGTCATCGTCATATAAATCCTACAAATGTAATTATAAATTATTGATGTACGGATTACTTCCTTTACTTGTGTTCTTTCTTGCCAATTTTCATGATTCTAGGGCAATGGGAAATACCTACTAAAGGCTTTGATTTGGGTCCTTATGATGTCTTAATATATAAGGCATATTTTTTTATCGCACAGCAGACATTGGTGTATACTGTCTGTTGTTTTTATTTTCAACTTGATACATTCTATTTTCTTGAGGAAATAAGATCTTGACAGACAGACAAACGGACGACGAACAGATCATGTAGGGGTTATGTTTTTTTACCGAATGCTGTAACCTAAAAATGGTTAAAAGATATCCATATTTTAACTATATTTTGCTTATTATTTTTCAAATATTCTTTGTTTACATCTCTATTCTCAACAGACAAATCACCCAGCATTTGGGACACATTTTGCCATCTACCGAACAAAATAAGTGACAATACGACAGGAGATGACGCATGCGACTCGTATAAATACTACAAAAGGGATATTGAAATGATCAAATTTCTTGGTGTAGACGTCTATAGATTTTCTATATCTTGGCCGAGGATTTTACCAACCGGATTTCCAAATAAAATTAGCGAAGAAGGCTCCCGGTATTATAACCAATTGATAAATGATTTGATAGAAAATGGAATAGAACCAATAATAACTATCTATCACTGGGATTTACCTCAAACTCTTCAAGATTTAGGAGGCTGGACTAATCCATTTATAGCGCAATGGTTTGAAGATTATGCAAGAGTTTTATATACTCTTTACGGGGATAGAGTGAAGATTTGGATCACGTTGAATGAACCGAAGCAGTTCGGTTTGTATGGATATGGGATGTCAAGATTCGCACCTGGTATCAATTCGCATGGTATTGGAGAATATTTGGCGGTGAAGAATATGTTGCTAGCCCACGCTCGAGCTTGGCATTTGTACAATCAGAAGTTTAGGCCAGAACAACAAGGTAATCACGCTTTGCAATATCGTACTTATCAGTTTTAAGAAGGTAGGGCGCATCATCAAAGCAGCCCCAAATAACAACTTCCTAAAGGATTGTCATGTTCCTGCGTGTGAATGAGGTCTCCAGTAAGCTCCCGTGGAGTTGCTGTGTTAGCAGCAGACGTGGTACGAATTTAGTGGTACATGCCAGAATTCGAACCGGGGACCTGTTGCTCAATAGACCGGTTCCTTATCCACTGGGCTATCACAGACCTAAAGGTCGCTATCACAGACCTAAAGTTAAATTTGTCAAAACAGTTTTTTTTTCAAATGATTCTTCACGTTTAACGTACTGTGAAGCAAGCTGCACTATTCGCGACAAAAAGTGATGATCCCAGCACACTAACGTGAGTACCTATTGATAAGATTATGCCAAATACCTCTATGCCAACTTTCTGACTCAGACCTTTCCTAGGAATAGGAAGGCATTTTAAGAGAGGTAGTGCACATCAAAGCAGCCCATCTGGGGAAGTACCTTCACCTCACAGAAAACCGCAGCCAAATAACAACTCACTAGAGGGTTGTTGTGTTCCTGCGTGTAAGTGAGGTCACCTGTAAGCTCCCACGAAGTTGCTGTGTAAGCAGCAGAGGAGGCATCACGTGAATGATACTTAATATACCACAAGCGTTAATAGGCTATGGTACCTACTCGCTTTACATCAGGCTAGCTTGCTTGTATGCCCTCCGACGTAGTATAAAGGAATGACCTGGGTTCTTCTACATATAAACGTATGTTTCCAGGAATCATCGGGATAACTATAGCTACGGACTACCGAGAAGGTATCACGGATTCTCCGGAAGATGTGATCGCAGGAGAGGAAGCCATGGACTTCGAAGTGGGGTTATACAGCCATCCGATTTTCAGTGCCGAAGGTGGTTTCCCTAAAAGTGTGATACGGTTGGTAGCAAAGCGTAGCGCTGAACAGGGCTTTAGGAAGAGTAGACTGCCAGAGCTATCAGACGAAGAAATTAAATATATAAAAGGTTAGTTTTGGTGTTTACTCTATGGTAGGTACACTAGCCACTATATTAGCAATATGTTGACTTTTGGTGAGTAGAATTTTTTTTTACACCACTAAGGTGGCAATCAAGCATACGGCATGCCTGATGGTAAACAGTCACCGTAGCCTATGGACATTTGCAACACCAGGGGTGTAACTCATGCGTTGCCGACCCTAAATATAAATATATTCTGTAACAAATGTTGCCATGTCGAGAGAACCCCGTTTTGCGGGATAGTTCTGGTCGCCAAGAAGACAACCCTAACCTAACCGAAAATCAAACCTGCCCTATTGTTTAACTATTTAATGAGGAATACCTTCGAGTCAACTTTGGATCGGTGATAGCCTAATGAATAAGGTACAGGTCTAGTGACCAAAAGGTCCCCGGTTCTAACCATTGTGAATTTCTAAAAATTAACAGACGCATATCAATCTAAAAATCGTTATGTGTGTTTTTACTGTTTACTTATAACTCATTTTCAAAATGAGTTATAGTAAACAGAATTAAAGCTAACTAAGGTAGGCCGAGCTACACGTGACTCACGCTTTCAATTAACAAACAAAAGCTTTGCCGAAAGAAAGGAAGTGCGTCGATGATGACTAACTTATCTCGACGTTTTTAACAGGGCTTGTTTACCGGTTAATTTTCAAACCTAAATCAGCACAAGTACATTGGGAGCGTTTCATTTAGGTTTGGCTCTACCTGAACTTTAAAGTAACCGGTATTCTTAAGGAGCAAAATCAATGAGGTTTTGAATCAATTAACCGGTTTTATAAGGTTTTCATTTCGCTCTTTTCGACATCATATTTGCCGAGACCTTGACGACCTTTAAAATTCACTTAATAATTAAAAGCTACAAGAAACCACATAATAATTAGAAGAAATTGAATATTCCGTCAGACACAATCTACGTGTTGCAACCTTTCTTTATGAGTTTACATAGTGATGGTCGACTCGAGTAACTAACTCGAGTCAACTCGAGTTGGGCTTAACTCGAACCTACTCGAGTAAAATTCTTTCCGACTCGAGTTCGAAAACCGAATGAAACCGACATGGAGCGAAGTTTGCCGGTCATTTGAGACTCATTCATACCATAACAAATAAGTGTCACATATATGTAGATTTGAGGTTAACTTTAAAGTGCCGGTTATTGTTGTAGATTTTCTGTTTTATGTTCTCTTTATTACTTTAGTTAGTATAACTCTCCCAATACATAAATATATAATAGAAAAAAATAAACAATTGAAACAGATAAAAATATCATTTGTCTGTTCCAATTTTTTTTAACTATTAATGCTATACATAATAATAATATAAACTATCCCTCCAGATCTCAATTCAATAGCCCAATTATTTCCGACACATTTGCAATAGTTTCAATACCTGACCTGTGACCTGTTCGTTGGTATATCCTCCCATTGATATCCTTCAGAGCAGGTCACAGCTGGTATAATACATTACATCATTCTTTTAGAAGGGGCCTCTACGCGTTGGATTCATATCCCTGCGCACGCCTATCAAATGACCGGGATTAAAGCCGTGAAATAAGAGAATATAAACTATTAATGAATAAATTAGTATTTTTTTTTAAATCAGCTGTTTCATCCAGGTAACTCGAGTTCAACCCGAGTTACGTGAATTTTAACTCGGGTTAAATCGAGTTTTGTTTTTTCCGAGTTGGCACATCACTAAGTTTACATCGTAACGTAGGTGCCAATTTGTTCCAATTCGAATTAAAGCAAGCAAGTCGTAACCTGCTCGCGCGACACGTGTGTTAAATCGGTTTTTTAAGGTTTTACGTAGCGCTCTCATTTAGGACGCACTCCGTAATAAACCTTTTCTAAAAACAGGTAAAACCTTTATTTACCGATATTTTCGAAACCGGTTCCAAGCCCTGGTTTTTAATATCTTTTATCTCTAAATAGATAAAATTAGAACATAAAACCTTATTTAAATACAAAATTTCACTCAAATCGTTAGAGCCGTTTCCCTAATACACGAAATAAGTATACGAAAAAATCGTCAAAATCAGTCCAACCGTTTAGTGACATTTAAACACGGACAGAAGAATTATGTATGTAAAGATATTGAATTAAACAATTTTTAACAGAAGTATCGCGTATTTTATTTATTTTGTTGAACCTGACGTTTCGAACGCTTTGCAGCGTCCGTGGTCGCAGGAAGACTAAATAAAATACGCGATACTTCCGTTAAAAATTGTTAAATTCAATGTGTAACAATCGCGAAAACCTAAGACAATACTATATAAAGATATATAAGGATTGCTCTTTGAAGTTACAGCATATTGACATGTTTTTGCAGGCACAAGCGACTTTTATGGGTTCAATCACTATTCTACAAAATTCTATACTCGAAAAGACTTCGTCCCAGGAATGTATCCCATCCCTTCATATGACGACGACATCGGTGCTACGTCCAATTACAAGAATTATACGGAGGCGCCCGTGCCTCATGCTACAGTAAGGACTTAAGTATATTTTTATTGGGTGAATAGACAATTTCATATGGTAGTATTCTGTTAAAATTGAGCAGAGATAGACTAGGTATAAAGAACCGGCCTTCACGCCCGCACGTCCAAGAAATTATGTTTCGACAGACGTGTGACATTACCCAAGCTAGGTCTGGTTTTCCCTCTGGCTTGTGGAGGTTTGACGGCAGTCGCTCCATGTAAAAATCAGCATCTTCGCCAAATCTTTAGGCTTAAATGGCGGACCCCGCCAATACTAATGGATTAGGAAACGGGATAACGCTAAGAAGAAGTGTAGTCAGTAAAAACGCATAACTACAACTAAGGCTGTAGTATATATACCTAATTAAGGCGTTCATGTCAGTGGATTGAAAACTGTTATGTCTTGATGTTATTGCGGCATAGCAAGCTAAGTCTAGGACTATAAATAAAGTCGTAAAACATCAGACAATAAATCAACGGACAGTGTGAAATACTCACCGATATACTCCATGGCTGCAGTCGCTAATCATCCATCTGAGGGAGGTTACAAAATCTTGGCACGTACCACGTTGACACATTTCGCTTGTATATTCTATGAATAACCCACAGATATGTAAATAAAGGTACGTAAAGATAAATAGTTCAATTGAAGTAACTCTTCTCATACGGTAATATTACTTTTGCTAGAAGGAGATAGATATATTTTTGAAGTGATAACTTCTTATGGGAGGGTAAACCGCTTCGGTACGTAACGCGTTATGACGCCAGTCTGTCTGGCTATCAATAAAAGATTTTATTAATAAATAACATTTCCTTACATTATCATATTAATACCTATATATAAAATTCAAGTAATAACCTAAGCTTTTCTCAAGTTAAACAATTTCAATATTAAATAGTTCAACTTAGATTAGTTTAAGTTATCACTTCTGTCGGGAGTTCCGAGACGCGTACTTTTTTTTATACTACGGTGAATTACACGATTGTACCCATTTTTACCCTATTAGGGATTGAGAAATGATGTCTATAGATATCTACATATGTATGTGCGAGTATAAATACAATTATTATCAATAGTCACATCATGTTTAAAGTTGCAGTTAAATGGCAATTACACTACAGTGTAATTATTGCAACTATTAGCTTTTTAATTTTCCTTGTACTTGTGCCAAGAGACATTAACCAGAAATTTGGATATAATCATATCACAATCGCAGGCATTGATTTATAATTTTTGACATACTGATTACAAAGCGTCCTTGAGGGCGCACAAAGCTAAGTGGCGCCCTCATTTTGTTTTTATTGAGCAGTCAGAACCCGTTATAATATACGTTTTCCCATACATTTCGCGGTCGTATACGACCACTCGGGTTTCAAAGGGTTAATAACGCTGAATTTAAGATCAATTCCAAAAAACGCTCAATACAGGCACTGAAGAACCATATTTATGTTTTTTGAAACATATCCTGTATTTATTATCTATGTACTACTTGTACAGTAATTATTGCTTATTGTTGCCACTTATAGCAAAATTATGACTAATTCTACATAAATAATAAAACAGAATATGTCTCAAATAAACATAAATATGGTTCTACAGTGCCTGTATTGAGGGTTTTTTTGAATTGGTCTTAAATTCAGCGTTATTAATAAAAACAAAATGAGGGCGCCACAGAGCTTTGTGCGCCCTCTTAAATAGGCTAATTAAAGTGCATTGTTTGTATTTGCAATTTGCAAAAAAAATGCTATCGCGTCTGGTTTATTTCCTTTTTTGCATGCATCCAGGAAATCCCAGAGGGAATACGAAAGGCGCTGAAGTGGGTTAAAGAAACATGCAACAACCCTCCTATAATGATAACGGAAAATGGATACGGGACTTTCGGTGGCATGAGGGACAAGGACAGGATTAAGTACATCCTCAGATACATGAATGCTACGCTGGATGCAGTGGAATATGACGGATGCAACGTTATTATGTATACTGTCTGGTCTTTGATGGATAATTTTGAATGGGCCTCAGGTTTAAGGTAAGAAATTTGACATTAAAATAAAGCGCCAAACACACTTGGCGCAACACATTATTCTGACGCTGCCACACTTGTAAATAAATATTAATTTCTTTCTAGCGTAAAATTTGGGATTTTTGAAACCGACTACGAAAACCCAATGAAGATCAGAAGGCCGAAATTATCAGCGTTCTGGTATCAAAACCTGATTGAAACAAGAATTTTGAATCCAGATTATGAACCAAAGTTCGAAAACCTTGAATTTTAGAAAACCATCAATAGTTTTTTTTAATTTATTGAGGCTGTGAAAATGCACCGACTACGAAGATCCAATGAATGAAAACGCGACAAAATCAGAAGACCAAAATTATAAGCGTTCTGGTATTAAAATCTGATTGAAACAAGAATTTTGAATCCAGTTTATGAACCAACGTTCGAAAATCTTGAATCTTAGAAAACCATCAATAGTTTTTTTTAAGTTTATTGAGACTGTTATTGAGACAGTGCACACAAAAATCTTATGACGTTTAGCGTTCTTACACACATTCGCTTGGAGTTCGTTTTTCAAATTTTACACAGAAGCTTTAAATATTTTCGATAGACAATGATAATCGGATAGCCTGTGTTAATTCAGAACATACGAGTTTGTATCATTGTATAGAAAAACTTAAATATTCGAACAGTAATATTTTTGAAATGAGAACTGTGAATAAATGTTAATTTGAATTTTATAAATTGTTGTATGTATGTATATCTTCACGCCAGGTCCCTTGCGGGGAAGGCAGAGAGAACCGAGCGCCATAAGACGCGGTCCTTACACACTTCTCTCGCTTCTTTCACATTCATAGCTCTTTTCATGCACGTTCGCCGGTTTCTGAGACTCCTGACATCACCTTCTGATAAAACACGACCAATTTGGTCATGGTAGGTTAGTCTTGGTCTTCCTCGGCTCCTACATCCTTCCACTTTCGCACTGTATATCTGTTTCGTCATTCTTTCATCTTGCATTCTTTCTACATGTCCAAACCAACGGAGGATACCCTTTCCTATTTTAACACCGACACTCTCTTTCAGTACAACTCTCTTTCGTACGTCATCATTTCGAACGCGGTCAGCAAGCGTTATGCCACAAATTTTTCGCAGTGCTCGCATCTCGACCGCATTTATTCTACTATCATGCTCTCTCTGCCATACCCAGCTCTCACTTCCATAAGTTAGCGTTGGGATTAGCACCGCGTTGTGTACAGCGAGCTGTGCCTTCTGGCTCAGATTTCGACTACCAAACAGTTTACCCAACGCTCCACTCACACTATTCCCTGCACTCACTCGTCTCTCCACATCAGCGGTGTACCTTCCATCGCTGCTAAAAGCATTTCCAAGATATACAAACTCATCCACTTGCTCCAACACTACATCATCAACCGTAATCCTAGTGTTCGTTCTGGTTGTCTCTCTTTCAAATACCATTATCTTGGTTTTCTTCGCATTCAATTGTAAGCCCTTCTTCATAAAATCGTCTTTCATTGTTGGGACTAGTGTTTGCAGTTCGGATGATGATTCTGCTATTAATACCGCGTCATCTGCATAAAGCAGGCAGTTAACCACTAAGCCACCTATTCGCATTCCCACATTCATATTTTTCATTCTCTGAAGACAACTGTCCAGATACAGGATGAAAAGCCGACAGCACGCATCCCTATCTGACACCAATATTGGTATCAAACCAGGGCGATAAGCTGCCGTCCACTCGCACACATGCTGTGCAATCCTCATAGGTGGATTGCACATCACGGTAAATTGTTGTGTACAGAAATTGTCGTCCTTTAGAAGCATTCGTATTATTTTTAAGAAAGGCAGCTTGCATATAATCAGTCCGACTGGAGTACCTTCACCTCAGAGAAAACCGTAGCCAAATGACAACTTCCTGGGGGGTCGTTGTGTTGCTGCGAGTGAAGGTTACCAATAAGCCACATAATGTGGGCCGTATGTTTCTCAATGTAGTAAAAAACAAAAATACCTGCTAAGTAGGAATTCTAGTAAATAAAAAACATAAAAACATAATACTAGTATTTTTAATATTATTTTATTACAAAAATAGATCTCAATACTCTTATACAGTAAATATCGAAATTTTTACTCAGTCTATTCAAATATTGACATACGAAATAGCACCGCATCTCACTTGTTAGATAACAAAATAAACCATATAAGCGTTTACTTCTAAAACATTATTACAGTTGATTAAATGCATAGAATAATAATTATACAATGTTACAATTATTATATAAAACAGAACTAAAGATATATTACGCGTAGTAATCATTATTTCGATTGCATCGCATATTTTCGACATTTTGAATACATAATAAAAATTTGTAATGCTCGCTGTGTGATAAATATAATACCGTAAGCCGCCCAGACGTTGGCACCCACCCAATTATTGGCATCCTTACATTTACAGACGAATAACAAAATTCCAATACTTTGTGTAGCATATGGATACCATTTTTTGTATATAAATAAGTGTAAAAATGAAAGTAATGATTGATAAAGTTTGAGAGACTTGCCCACAGTCATTATAAGTAATTTTAATCGTATTAGATGCCATTTTACATTAAATATTTCTAATTATTTCCAATTGCTTCTTAAAGTGCCAATAATTGGGTGCATTACCCTATATGGCACATCACTCACTTCGATGTATATTATATTCGTTAGGTTTTACAATTCCCCATTCCAAAGGAAGCTACTCTAATTGTGACAAAAGTCTATTTGATGATATGTTTATATGGCTCTGTGTGGCAGTTTCTCGTGGATCGCATAAGAAACTAAACAATGTTTTTTAGGAAATTTGATCTAAAAAACTTCGTCTTACTAGCACCAGCCGATCCCCACCCACTATACAGTTGCATTACGTAGTAGATACATGCCATCGCTTCCGCGGCCGCTCTGGTCGTCTCGTCGCGTGGTTGCATGCATACACCCAGTGTAGTGCAGCCGATGCTAGTTCCCATAAACTAATAGGTGGCGGAAACAAACGGAGTAGTTTAGATCAAATTGCCTGTAAATTTGACTATCGCGAAATAAATCTATAAATTATTCAACGTTTTTACAGTCGATTTACTTTAACGTAATAAATTATCTCATTACCCTGATTACATCTACACCTAAATCAAAACAGGTTTTACCATTTTAAAAATACTATTAAATTTACTCACACTATAAAATCCATCTTGTCAGGAGGCAATATGGCGGCTAGTTTGTTATATATGAATAAATTTTCAAATGTATGGATGTCAATAACATGTTTTATTTAATCCCTGTATGATACCAATTTTTTCGACTACATTTATGAAGAGACATATAGTGAAAATTACAACACCATGATTTGACCAGAGACCAGAAGAACCAGTCTAGCAACCGAATAGTCGCCGGTTCGAATTCTGCCGTGGCTGCATGTACCACTAAATTCGTGTCTTCGGATTTACGTACATATTTGTAATAATATTTTTCTTGTAACGCCAGGTACCTCAAAATGATACGCATTAACTAGGTATGTCGAAATATCTTAAGGCCGAGTTCACATAAAACGTAATGCCAGTTGAGTGCGCACAAGCGTTACGTTTACTGTTATCCCATACTTAGACAATTTTTCGTTAATACTAAGCTGACAATGCGTTATGTAGACACCGTTTCGTGTAAGAGCAGCCTAAAAACTAACTAGCATACATAAACTTTTAAATACATACATTATTAGCTTGGTATTATATCCGTGCGTAGAGCCGTGCGTGGCGACTTACACTTGGCTCCCAAGCTGGTGAATGCGTGACGAGAGCGTTACGAAAAGTGTGATCGAGCGAGGCGAACAGAAGTTGAGAGAGAGATATAAGTTGGTAAAGATAGAAAGAGAGAGTTGCGTTTCGTATATTACTGGGCAAGAGAGAGAGGTACGAGCACACATTTTCTTTCTCTCATAGCGAGTTAAGTTTCGTATATCTAAGACACAGTGCAGGCCTATCGTCTGTATCACACCATGGAGCTAAAGAAGTTTTACTTCAGTCGTGTGGTCTAAAGCACACTAGTCTTTTTTATTTAAAAGATAGTCGGCTGCTCAGTCCATGTATGCAGTAAGTAAATGTACACAAACCAATTTATTGCAGAAGCTGCGTTTTCCTTACCGTATTACATGGTATAATATAGTATAAATGAAAAACGCAGCTCTTGGCTTCACGTACAATTGAGGTACTCGTAGTGAGTGCGTGGCTGACAACACGCTTGATGTGATCGTCCAGGTACTGTTAATTATGAGTTAAAATTAAGTTTACTTCTTAAGAGTGCGTATAAAGCTCCCATTTTGTTCTTATTAACAACACTGAATTTAGGACAATTCCGAAAAAATGCTCAATACTGGCGCTGTAAATGGTTCTATGGTTTTATGCTTTTTGAGACATATTCTGTAGTGGGTACAATAAGCAAAATTTTGTACACTGTGTTACTTTGTACATAGATAATAAATACAAGATATATTAAAAAAAACATGGTTCTAAAGTGCCAGTATTGAACGTTATTTTGGAATTATTTAAAATTCAGCGTTGTTAATAAAAACAAAATAAAGCTAAGTGAGCTTTATACGCCCTCTTAACTCATAGTCAACAGCGCCTAAACGATCGAGCTTCGCTCGGATTTTTTTACGTTTGTTTCTACATAAATGTTTTTTTTTTCAGTAATAGTACCTACCTATACAGATAAACTTAAAAAACAACCTTATCTAAATAGAAAATTTAATTAATTGTCTATAGTTAAAAAGAAAATAAATAAACGATAAAGTTAGCTAATATAATGGCAACAAGTTAAACGCGTAACCTTACGCTTAAATATATTTTACTATGCCTTCACAAGTAATAATAAGTAATAATAAGTATTTATTTGTCACTTTTTTACAATATCTCATTATGATTGGGGTCTCCATTTAAGTATATAAATACTTGTGTTTGGAGAGCCCGCTCTTCCAAAATAGCTTACTAGTACTTACAATTAAACTTAAATAACTGTTTACATTTTGGCAATTCAAGAGAAAAAAATAACACAAAGATACATACATACATACTTTACCTACCGCTATGTTTATTATATATAAATATAAACATTCAAAATTGGTTTACTAGAATACATAGTATTGAAAATATTTTATGTAATTGAAAAAAAGAAAAACAATAAACAGGTAGTAGGCTCAGTTCATGAATAAATAGGATTTGGTGATGTGAGGTATAATGTAGTTGGTACTGTGAGTATCATATATATTACGCGCATAATAATT
Source organism: Pyralis farinalis (assembly GCA_947507595.1). NCBI lineage: Eukaryota > Metazoa > Arthropoda > Insecta > Lepidoptera > Pyralidae > Pyralis > Pyralis farinalis. Next base: position 41,629,192 of record OX382257.1, on the reverse strand, counting down.
CTATATCATCAAAGTTTTTGTTTTGAAGGAAGAAGGTGACAGATTTTTTACATGCATGATTTGTTTGTTCGTAGATATTAAGATTTTTATTAAGATAGTTGTATATGTGTGAGGATCGTCTGGAGAACTGCCTCTGAGCGTACGAGGTTTTAACTGGAACTACCGCAGCTACGGCATATTTACGTCTTTTGTTTAGTTTACTAGGATCAAAATTAAGCGCTTTATGTTTTTTTAAAGTAATATTAAGAACATATAACTTTCTAACAGAAAGTAGATTGCAATCTGAGTACAGTTCAGAGGTGGGGTATCTATAGGGTTTAAAATAGGTTAGTTTTAGAAGAGATCTTTGTGCTCTTTCGAGATGTAAAAATTCAGTCTTAGTTGCACCTCCCCAAACTGAAATACAATATCCTAGGATTGATTGGGCAAGTGAAATATATATTAATTTAAGTAAATTGTTATCAGCTATATATCGCAATGTTTTAAAGACCCACATCAGTTTACGTATTCTATTTGTGAGAAGCTCTAGATGTTGATGCCAGGTAAGTCGCTGATCTACCATTACTCCTAGATATATAGCCTTATCTACCTTTGTTATTACGTTACAGGCGCAGTCATGAGAGTTCGAACAAGTGTGTATCTTAACATTTAAATCATGTTCAGGTTGCGTATTATTATAGTTAGTAAAGGTAATGTAGTTAGTTTTATCCATATTTAGTGTTAGCAGATTACCCCTCAACCATTCAGCTATCCTAGTGAGCCCCACTTCCGTAGAATGTCGAACTTTATCCCAGGAATCGCCCACAAACACTACGGCAGTGTCATCTGCGTAGGAAAATATATGGCCATTTGCGAGCTTCATATTGCAAAGCCCGTTGATGTAAATCAGGAACAAAGTAGGACCTAGAACACTCCCCTGTGGGACTCCGTACTCGATCTTCGATTGCTCACTAATGTACTGGCCTACTTTGACTCGTTGCTTGCGGTCTTTGAGATAATCAGTGAGAAGAGCAAGCGAATTACCTCTTATCCCCACTTTTTCAAGCCGATGTATAAGAATAGGGACAGAGACGGTATCAAATGCTTTTTTGAGGTCCAAGAATGATGTTAAGCACTTTTTACCACTGTCTACTGCTTCAACAATTACTGAAGTCAGCGCAATAATGGCATCTTCCGTAGATACACCTTTTTTAAAACCAAATTGTGAGTTAGAAATTATATTGTATTTTTGCAGATATTTAAGAAGTCTTTTGTTAATGAGTTTTTCAATAATTTTAGAGATAACAGTAAGGACGGAAATTGGTCTATAATTAGATACATCGTCTCTGTCTCCACTCTTGTACACCGGTGTAATAATAGCTTGTTTTAAAGCAATTGGAAATACTCCATTTTTAAAACAAAGATTGGCTAAGTGAGTTAGAACCGGAACAATTAGTTCGTGAGCGTATTTTAAAAACCGAGCAGGCACATTGTCCCAGCCTGGGGCACTTCCTGATTTGAGTCCCATTAAAATATCATGAACCTCCTCACAATTTGTATCCAACAGCACAAATGATGATACCTGCGAAACTATAGGGTCATTTTTATGTGGGCTTTCAGAAGAAGGAGATTTATCCAATATTTCTTGTGCCAACTTCCTTCCTATGTTTGCAAAATAATAATTTGCCCTATTCACAGATGATTCAGGTGTTGTGTGAGTATGCAAAAGATCTAAATTTTGAGTTGTATTTTTATTCCTATTTGTTATCGAATTAATGGTTTTCCAAAGGGATTTTGGATTGTTGTTATTTTTAGAGAGTTGCTCACGATCATATTTTCTTTTTAGTTTTTGTAAAAGAGTGTTACAGTAGTTACGGTAACGTTTGTAAGTAATTTTTAATACTTCGTTCGATGGATCATTCTGGAGCTTGTTTTGCATGTCATTTCTATTTCTGATGCAACGCAAAATGCCAGGAGTGATCCAAGGCTTGATAATACGGTCTTTACATCGGATTTGTTTAGTTGTAGTATTTTCAAGTAGACATTGTTTTAATTTGTCAGTGACCAAGCTTGCTAATTTTGTGGGATCATTTAGTGTAATTAGTTCAGCAAAATTATTTTCTTTGAGATAAATAAGAGCTTTATCGTAATCTACAACTTTTCTACATTTTATATTTTCATTAGGAGTATTAGTATTAATTAATTTTAGGAAGGTTAATCGGTGATCAGTAATCGTCGTGTCAAGTATAACTATGGATGCTTCATTTCTATTATCATTCAACTTCAACATAAAATGATCCAAACAAGAATTATCCCTAGTAGGCAAGGAGTGTCCTGGTAGGATACCATGTAGGGCGAGCATATTTAAGTACGATTGCTTATTCTTAGTTTCGTGTCTTTTTTCGTTTGCTTATTGTATAATATTAATATTAATGTCACCGGTTAATACAACTTGTTTACGATTTTTCAAAGTTTTTAAGTGTGAATCTAGTGATAGTATGAAACAGTCTGCATCAGTGTTTGATGGCGAACGATAAATACCAAGTAAGGTTAAATTAGGTAGATTAACTTGCATACACGAGGCATGCGTTAATTTTATTTCCTTGACGCTAATTTTGAGATTGTTTCTGACGTAAATGACAACTCCGTCGCATTGGTTAATATGATTTGTTGAGCTAAATGACTTGTAATTTTCAAGCTGAGGAATTGGTTTGGAAGCTTGAATTCTGCATTCACTCAGAACAATAATATCAGTTCGAAATTTAAATTGCGAAAGAGTTACAATAAGATTGTCAAAATTTTTGTATATACTTCTTATATTCTGTGAGACAATAGTATAATCGTTTTTATTTGTGATACACGGTCTTATTATGAAATCATTCACGGATATTTGTTCCGATCCTGCTATATTAACTTTGTCTATTTCTTCCGTATGAATAGAGTGACTATCCATATTCACAGCTTGATAAAATGATATTTGTCACTAAATTTGTAAATAAACACTTATAATAGATTAAGTTATGTATATTATTTAAATGCATTTTACTTTTTATATTAGTACACGTAGTTACATGACACCCAGACATACTCAGTAGCGCTAAGCCAATCCTATATACACCACAGTTACATATATATTTATGATACGTATTTATATGTATATTATTTTCAAGTATATATTGTTTGCGAAAAATAAATAAATAGTATTTTGAGCTTTCTCTGAATCTATGAAAATTTGTTGAACAATAATTATAAGAAATATAAACAACGCAAACAACATATTCATATATCGTTAGATCTTTCATCAGTAAGTCTGTCTGGTATGTACTGTAAAAGTAAAAAAAGGTACAGCTTTTGGTATTTGTTTTGGTCGTATTCACGTGTTTTTTGACATAAATATCTATATAACCAACTGAGCTTATGCATAATGTATAGAAAGCAATTAATCCAAAAATGTGAGGAATATAAACTATGCAAAAGACAGAACGACCTGCTAGCCAAGCATGTAACGTTGAGCCTAGTCAATCCGCCTGCATGAGGCTCTGCACTTGAGCTTCGCTTCTAACAATAATAATAGGCGAGTTATCATGTTTTCGCAGATATACCCTCCCATATGAAGTCCAACAGAATCTATACTCCTTAGACCTAGCAAGGTCGCGAGCCAGAAAGTGCAGCCGGGAGCCCTTGGCCGTCAGCTGCTCCGACACAAAAATTGGAGTTCCTTCCTTCCTTCTAAAACCCAGGTGGCTTGCACAAAGCTTCTGCTTGTGTTTTTTGTTATAAGCCTTGCAGCTTCTAAGAATTTCACTCTTGAGCATAGTTGATGATGTTTCAATTATGATAGGTGTATCACTCTTACCTCCTTTCCTTTCTCGAACTCTGTATATATCTTTCAGTTGTGACTTTTCGAAGTCACACCCTACAGTTTCACATAAGCATTTGAACATCTGTATTAAGGTTTCCTTTGATTCATCCGAAAATTTTGGAACATTTTTTAGTTCCAAATTTGTTTTGCGACTTTCACGTTGCAATTCTTCAATTTTGTCTTCTAGAATAGTCCTATATTCCAAGTCTTTTTTATGTTGTGTTTCCAGGTGCTCCATTTTCTTTCTTAATTCCTCATTTTGTAAGGTCAAAAAAGATACGGCTTTTTCGATATTTGTGTTGGTGTTTTGTATTTGAGTTAGGGTGGGAGTTATTTTTTTAATTTCTTTTTCTTGGGACTCGAACATATTTTGAATTAAGGATAACATCTCCTGTTGGAATTCCTGGAATCTGTCCAAGTAAGCATCCTCTATTTCACCTCCGTTTTTATTTTCGCTATCACTGCGCTGGCGTTTATTATTGCTTCGCATTGTGATAATTAAATTTGAATCCGATAGCGTTCGAGTAGGCGTCTTTTCACCAGTTTGTAGCATCGTTATATTACGAGAATCAGTAGTTTTAGATCTGTTTTGAGGTGGCGAATGTTGAATTGACATTTTATATAGTGTTGTTATGTGTACTACAGTGCAATATCAGTACTTATAATAGGCTCTTCGTATTAGATTTAACTTATATGTCGATAAACGATCCAGTTAAAAAGCCCTCGGCTGCGAATGATTCGTAGCTTAGTACATTCGTATGCGCTTCATAGTTCGTGCGTCACAGGGGTCGCAGCAGACTGTAGCATTGAAACTTGAGACAACTTCACAACTTGAGATAACGTGAAATTTTGGTTAAAACTAGTTCCAATTTACATTTCCGACGATACCATAGAAAAAACAATAGTTTAAAGGCTCTGAAACATTTTCAAGCTCCGTCACTGAAAATAAATTTTTTCTAGCGTTGCCACTTTGTTTTCCCTTACTTCTCTATTTCTTCTTAGTTAATATAAACTTTTTGTCTTTGTGCTATTGTTTACACAGTTTTGGTGAAATGGGTATTTTAGGGATTTAGGATTACATACAAGCGAGACTTCAAATTATGCTACTTAAATTTAGTATAAACTTCCATAAATCATCTGTCTTTCAATAATTTAAGAATTTAGGTCAAATTATATTTCAAAGATTGCCAAATCAATAATTGTCACAATAAATGCAGCTAATTAAGATTCTTTTTCCATAAAACGTATTTCCGGAAACATGTTTTAGGGAGATTTCGCGTATGCATTCTACAGAGATGAGCTTTTACTTTAGAGACAAGACGAGTACCTTAAGACCAAGAACGCCCATTTTGAGAAAAACTGGTTCAAACATATCGTATACCGATATTCTTACTTAGTTGCTAAAATTACCACCTGACAATAACTTATGAGGCACATTTAACAAGTTTATGGAAGATATAAGTACTGTATTACAATATATAAAAATATGGAAGAGCTCGATATTATTACTAAGTTAATAGTTACTAAGCAATCGCTTTCTTGGTAGTTGTACTAAGTAGATAGCCTGGGATATGTATATTTACTTACAATAAGATAAGCGTAGAGATGCTCCCACACCGAAGTTTAACTGTTCCAAACAGTTTTGTTAATGTTTTGTGCAAAAATGTGACATAAAGTTTTATTGATTTAACAAATGTTTTGTAACAGTTTGTAACTGTGTACAATATATCACCATTTGTACCTTGAATGCTAATGAATGTTAGCTAACGTTAGCTAATGTTTTAAAACATTTTATTTTCTGATCCCATATCGAATGTTAGATACTACATTACGTTTTATAACACCGGTGTGGGAGCACCGTAGAAAAGTAGAAGACGCCATATTATTCCTTTTTGAAATACATTATTAATTATTATTAGTATTTTGAAATCACAGATATTATTACTGGCTAGGCGTGCGCGGGGATATGGTTCCAACGCGTAGAGGCCTGTTTGAGAAGATTGATACAATAACATACACGTGCCGTGACCCGCTCCGGTAGATATCAATACAACAATATAGCCATGAGCAGGTCTCGGCAAGTATTGAGACTATTGTGTGGGTAATTATTGGGTTATTGTAATGAGATCTGGGGGGATCATTGATACTGGGCTAAAGAAGAGGGACGGACCCCTGCCATAACTATCATATCTCATTTATTTTTATAATCTAACATGGCATTAATTATTAAATTTTCATTACAATCATCAATATAAAAGCTAATCAAATTAATTTGATTTGCTTTAAAAAATTGTAATGGCAACAAGACAGCCTCCCCGATATTACTGTCGTTATGTGGCTCACAGTGTACTTGGGACTAGTACATATTTTATTTCTTAAGGCTATGACATCATCTTTAAAGCCATTTATACACGGAGAAAATACTGTTGTATTGTTACTTGCGATATCTTAAGCTTAATATTTGATTATAGTGTCACATAAGATACGTTAGTATACGAAAACAATATTCTAAAGTATGTCTATAATAATGATGCTAGAAAAAATATATCGTCAGTGCAGTTCTAACAGGGCGTAAGTTATTTTTTGACTATTTTAAAATTTTGATAACTAGATCCAGTGTAAGGATTACGGTTGACGATAAAGTGTTGGAACAAGTGAATGAGATTGTATATCTTGGATGCGCTTCCAGCGGGCATTGAAGGTACACCGCTGATATGGAAAGAGGAGTGAGTGTTGGAAATAGTGTGAATGGAGCGTTGGGAAAATTTCTTGGCACTAAAAGCTTGAGCTAGAAGGCACAGCTCGCTATACACAATGCAGTGCTGGTCCCAACGCTTACTTATGAAAGCGAGAGCTCTCGCTTCGAGACGGTCGAAATGCGAGCATTGCGCAAATTTTGCGGCGTCACGTTTGTAGACCGTATTCGCAATGATGATATTAGATCAGATTGATCTGAAAGAGTGTCGGTATTAAAATAAGAAGAGGCATGCACTGTTGATTCGGTTGTGTAAGTAGAAAGAGGTATGTAGAAAGAGTGCAGGAAGAAAAACTTACGAAACATATATACAACGCGTAGGTGGAAGGATGTAGGAGCCGAGGAAGCCCAGGACTTACCTACCATGGCCAAATTGATCGTGCTTTATCAGAAGGTGATGTCAGGAGCCTTAGAAACCGGTGAGCGTGCATGAGAAAAGCAATGGATGTTAAAGAAGCGAGAGTGATGTAAGGATCGAGTCATGTGGCGCTCGGTACTCTCTGACTTCCCCGCAAGGGAGTTGACGTGAAGTTATACATATATTAAGATTTTGATGTAAGCGACGGAAATGTGGTGAAAACTACAAATCATTCATTCATAAAGATTATTTTAAAAACGTTTTCCAAAAATATTTGCTTCCAATATTTATTACAACAATTCTACATAATTATTTAGCTCTCCTGAAAAGTAGCCATATTTTGAACGCACTGTTGAAACTTCACTGAGGATATTACGTATGTATAATTTACAGCCGTGCTGTATACGAACTGGGCAAGTTTGTACCTAATCAGTTTTACAATAGGATTGATTTTGCTACATGTAATGTTTCCCAGGGAATTCTATGATATCTAACCTCTTGTATACGTCGAGCATGGTGGGCCTTTCTGATCTTGAATACTTCGTACAGTGAATACCGACGGATATGAACTCCCTGCACAGGTTTGGGTTGGAGTGGGGCGTGTTGCGTAGCATGCGGTCTTCTAATGTTGCTATAAGAAAAAAATCACATTTATTCATAGGGAACGATCACTACAGCATGGAATTCTTCAAGAAATGCGTGAAGAGGTTTTTAGAGGGTCGGCAACGCATGGGGTGTCACCCCTGGTGTTGCTAATATCCATAGGCTACGGTGACTGTTTACCATCAGGCAGGCCGTATGTTTGATTTCCAGCTTAGTGGTATTAAAAAAACACAGTGGAAAAAAAAGATCTTTCTGTCATATTTCCCGAAATTATTCAGAGAATTATAATATGATAAGCGATATCAATAAACTTTTAACTAATATCGAAAGTGTGTAGGTAACAAACATCCTTATACAGCAACTTAGTTTTTCGCCGACGCTAGTCCGTATGAACTAATTGGTGGCGGCGGCACACGAAATAGTTTAGATCAAATTGTCTGTATAGGGGTTTTTGATATCAGTAACATACTTTCGATAAATGTTAAATTTTTGTATATTTTTTATATAGGTAACACAACCCTCCAGGCAGTTACCATTTGGCTGCTTTGATGCGCTTTAGCTCTCTTAGAAACACACAGGGCAAAAAAATAGACATGTTCATGCACACAAATCTTTGTCCTGTATGGAAATCGAACCCCCGACCGTTGGTGTCAAAGTAGCGTTACTAACTAGCCACCGAGCTTGTCAAAATAGCCATCGTTAGTTAGTTTCAACAGCGCATGAAATCACGTATTCTTCTAACTAAGATGTTACTGGCGAACCATCATCATCCGGCAGACTAGCAAATCTAGTCTTTAACTAGGTTTTTTTTATACAACGTCGGTTAACGTAGCCTATGTAAATATCTTTGTAACACGTTCAGCGTCACTCGCGCAATGCCTCCTCTGCTCCTAAAACAGCAACTCCTTAAGAGCTTACTGATGAAGTCACAAGCACAACAACTTTCCAGTGAGTTGTTATTTAGCTGCAGTTTTTTGTAAAATGGAGGTACTTCCCTAGTTGAGTTGCTTTAATGCGCCCTACCTCTGTTAGGTTAGCTCAATTTTCGTTTGGTTCCACTCTGTATTATTAATGAGTCTCACCTAAATCGATGTGGTTCCTAGCTTGCTCCTGCACATAGTCGCTGAGCAACTGCACTTGTCGCGACCTGTCCATGGCCGGCAAGCAACTGGCTATCTCGACCATCACCACGCCATAACTGAACACGTCCACAGCTGGCGACAGGCATTTGGAACGAAGATATTCGTCTGGGAGGTATGGACGCGTGCCGTGGACTCTGAAACGATATTGCCCTAAATAATAAAAAAATACTGAACCGTATAACGCAAAATTAAATTAAACAAAAGTATATGGTATCGTAAATCACCTTTAACACCGCCATACTACTAAAAAAGAAAAATTATAAAAACAACTACACCGAATAACGCAACATAATTCAAAATCGCCGCAGTCATATAGACATAAGTATATGGTAGCGTAACTCACATTTAGAACTGCCATAATTCAAAGAAAGAAGAAAACCTATTAAAAATATATTACCGTATAACGTAACATGTTTCATAACGTGCCACAGTCATGTAAATATAAATACTATATGGTAAAGTAAATCACATTTAGAAATGCCATAATTAATCTAATAAAGAAGAAGTGACCTAGGTTCCATAACTGGCAAACTATTTACATATGTCAAGTACTTTTGTTGTAATCACCATGAAATTTAAAGTTTTAACACAACCATGACCCTGTATTCCCGTTGTCCCCGTAATCTGCGTCCCCGTAACGGGGACAACAGAACGTCATGAAATTTCCTTACCGTTGTCCCCCCAAGGTACATACAGGTGTCACGAACAATTATAAAAGTGGGAGATATATTTCGTTATCTGGCAACATGGGGCAATTCTGCCGCCCCACTTTATCCACTGGTTGAGTGAGTTATTGAGTGGGGCAATTGGCGGGCGGCAGATTCTGCAGAGGGCAGACGAAACTGCAACACTGATACGGATTGACGTGTCTAATGATATACGCCACATTGTGATCTGCAAAGACATACCGATAGTAACTGTGTATCTAGAGATCTAATAAATCGTGAATTATTGGAAGTGGAGTTTCTTTTATACCTATATATATATATATATTTCACGTATCGTTGTCCACTTTAAATTTCTTTTAACATGGGTATCCTTTTCAAGATCACGTGTTATAAGTTTACTAGGTACTCAATTAGGAAACATATACGTAATTTTATTACTACCTATACGATTATACACTGCATATTTAAAAAAAATACATTCTATAGATATAATAAAATCATAAATTATAAATGCTAGTGATACAATTACGTGTAAAATCTGTTGAACAGATATTGACTATATTTGGTTAGGAATAGTTTATACCCGTAAGCTACATATAGTGTACTTTATATCCGGTAGTACCCACGGGAAATAAAACTTATGCGAGCGGAACCGCGACCGTAAAGGTACCACCTATATTATAAATTAGACGTTGTTTAATTTTAGGTAATTTCATTTGTATAGGTATAATATTCTCTCTATTAAGGCACAGTCACTTATAATTTGAAAGCAACGGCGATAACGGTCATAATTTGAAAAGTATATATTACAATTAATTAACGGGGACAGCGTACGGGGACTACGGGAAGTAATTTTAATTAATTTATTAATTCCCCTAAGGGAGTACCTCCACTCATAAAAATCCGCAGCAAAATAACAACTCCCTGCATGGCTGCTGTGTTCCTGCGAGCGAATGGAGTTACCATCTGCCATCTTTATATATATATCTATCTATAACTCCACGTCAAATCCCATACAGGGTAGGCAGAGAGAACCGAGCGCCACGTAACTCGATCCTTACATACCTCACTCGCTTCTTTAACATTCATTGCTCTTTTCATGCACGTTCGCCGGTTTCTAGGTATCTTATATATCGGTATCATTTTATATATCTTTTTTTAACTCATTTATATAGATCCAGTACTTAAGTTGTAATCATCACGAAGTTTAAAGTATTAACAAAACTATGACGACACACTGCTCACGGATTCGATTCAAGATGAAGATTTGAGTGTATACGAATGTCCGTCTTGATCGGGGCGTTTTAATTTAGAGTTCCGGCTACCAGAGCATCCCAACTAAGGAAGTACTCTCATTGAAAACCGCAGTATAAAATAATGATCATCAATTTCACCTTGTTCGTGCTGTTGTGTTATTTGGATCCAGACTACTAAAAACGTAATTGCTCCCGCTCTTTGAGCCAGACGTAAATATGTTTTACCTGGAAACTTTTAGATGTGTCCTCTCTTCGCCAAAGGGTCCTTTCCTAGCAAGGCCGAAGTCTCCGATTTTCGGCATGAGGCACTGGTCCAGTAGGATATTAGCTGGTTTGATATCTCCGTGGATAAGGGGTGTTCCGGACATAGTGTGCAAATATTGTAAACCTCTGGAAAACAAAAGCCTAATATTAGGGTCACAAGTATTGTGTATGTTTGGTTAAAATTATGGCGATTATAGCCAACGTGCCAAAAAGACATAAAAATACATATAATAAAAGTCGTCTTCCCCACTACGGGACATATCTCATTGTTAAATATTTGTGAACGCAACCCATTAGTCACATTTTTGGCCGTTAGAGGCGCTTCACTCTGTCTCTTGTCTGTGCTCGAGTTGTAAACGTGTCATCCTATTTCTTTTATATTAAACATTTTTACAAAGTAATACTGTTGTTTAATTGCACCACGAATGTTTTATTCATCAATTACAGATCCAGGGTCTCTCTAGCTGAGCCGCCAGTAAGAGTTGCATTGAGACAAATATTTCAATTTATACTTACTGCTAAAAAATCGCAGTGCGACGCCATTAATCTACTAACTTGTGAGGTACCACTCTTCGTCACTTCGGCTTACTGGTTAAAACATCCTCGCCATTGGTAGATCCTCGCAAGTGATATATATATATATATATATATATATTATATTATATATATATATATATATATATTATATTATATATATATATATATATATATATATACATATACATCAGGGCTTGGAACCGGTTTCGAAAATACCGGTAAATAAAGGTTTTTACCGGTTTTTAGAAAAGGTTTCGTTCGGAGTGCGTCCTAAATGAGAGCGCCACGTAAAACCTTAAAAAACCGATTTAACACGTGTCGCGCGAGCAGGTTACGATTTGCTTGCTTTAATTCTAATTGGAACAAATTGGTACCTACGTAAACTCATAAAGAAAGGTAGCAACCTTGCAACACATAGCTTGTGTCTTTGTGGTTTCGTAGCTTTTAATTTTTAAGCGAATTTTAAAGGTCGTCAAGGTCTCGGCAAATATGATGTCGAAAAGAGCGAAATGAAAACCTTATAAAACCGGTTAATTGATTCAAAACCTCATTGATTTTGCTCCTTAAGAATACGGGTTACGTTAAGGTTCAGGTAGAGCCAAACCTAAACAAAACGCTCCCAATGTACTTGTGCTGATTTAGGTTTGAAAATTAACCGGTAAACAAGCCCTGATATACATACACATACATACATATACCTGCTCAGTAGTATATAATAATAATAAATATTGTCGGACAAATTATACAGCGCCATCTAGCCCCAAAGTAAGCGAAGCTTGTGTTATAGGTACTAGACAACTGATAAGCATACGTAAATACTTTTTTTTTGTAAATACATACTTATTACATTCATAGAAAATACCCAGACCAGGACAAACAGACATGTTCATGCACACAAATGTGTGTACTGTGTGGGAATCGAACCCACGAGCATTGGTGTCAAAGCAGTGTAACAACGCGTTTCACCACTGCGCCACGAAGCTCGTCATATGATGCCAGATTGGGGTAACTAGCAATAAAATATTTCACCGCTATCAAAAATATTCCTGATAGCCGACTTGGAAGAACACTCAAATATTAATGCTATTGATTGAGAGGTACTAGGTTCGTTTATTTTCCACTAACCTGGCAACTCCATGAGCTATCCTATACCGTTGCGACCAGGACAAAGGTGGGATATGCGAGCGTAGTTTCTGTTCTAACGATCCTCCAGCCATGAATTGGTAGACAAGACATGCTTCGGCACCTGCAACGGATGTGAAACATAAAAAAATCGATCACGATGTCCGGCTATACTATTAATGTACCTACCCTTTTACTGCAAAAAAAGAAAATAAAATGAAGATTTGTATAGAACACATAGCTCTAATTAGCTCACTTACTATTTGCCGAACTACTTCGCTATTTAAGTATTTGCCCAAATAACTTTCTTAGAACCACAGGAAAATTTCCCTGTCGACGACGGCAATCAGAACGATTGTGAAGGAGGCTGTGGAAATAGTACCAAACATATCCTTTGAAGACAACCGCCGGTACGATGGCAGTACACACATAGAGAAGCCTATGCTCAGAGTTAAGAGCTCAATATCGTATGTAAATACCCATAAAATTGCAATTAATATTATAAGACCGTAGTAAGTGTTTATGGCATTGCATTGCATATTTTTTAGGGTTCCGTACCCACAGGGTAAAACGGAACCCTTTTACTGAGGCTCCGCTGTCCGTCCGTCCGTCCGTCCGTCCGTCTGTCACCAGGCTGTATCTCTTGAACCGTGATAGTTAAACAGTTGAAATTTTCACAGATGATGTATTTCTGTTGCCGCTATAACAACAAATACTAAAAAATAGAATAAAATAAATATTTAAGGGGGCTCCCATACAATAAACGTGATTTTTTTGCTCATTTTTGCTTGATATTGATAACGGCAACAGGTAGACGCTTGAAATATTCACAGAATATTTAGTTATATATTCACTTTAAGAATAAATAATTAAATTAAAATAAAACAAATATTTAAGGGCGGCTCCCATACAACAAACGTGATTTTTTTGCTGTTTTTATAGATAATGGTACGGAACCCTTCGTGCGCGAGTCTGACTCACACTTTGCCGATTTTTTATTCTCGAAGTGGGAGGCGATAGAAATAGACGATTGAAAACAATCTACGTAAACGTCAAAATGTAAGAGATTGTTTTAACTGCCTGTTGGTAGTTCAAAAATCGGCCAAGTGCAAGTCGGACTCGCACACGAAGGGTTCCGTACCATTATCTATAAAAACGGCAAAAAAATCACGTTTGTTGTATGGGAGCCCCCTTAAATATTTATTTTACTCTATTTATTAGTATTTGTTGTTATAGCGGCAACAGAAATACATCATCTGTGAAAATTTCAACTGTCTATCTATCACGGTTCATGAGATACAGCCTGGTGACAGACGGACGGACGGACGGACAGCGGAGCCTCAGTAATAGGGTTCCGTTTTACCCTTTGGGTAGGGAACACCTAAAAATGAAGCTATGAAAAATGAATAACATATAATAAGATTATAATATAAAAAATGTAAGACGTGCCTACTCGTGAGGGCCTAATGGCAGATAAAGATTTAGTATCTGCTCTGTTTAATTACAATGTTGTTCGAATTCTTGTACTTGTTTTTTTTTTTATACGAATATTACGCCGGGAGTCATACAAGTATACGGCCCACCTGATGTAAAGCGGGTACCGTAGCCTATCAACGCTTGCGATGTAATAAGTATCACTCGCGCGGTGCCTCCTCTGTTGCTTACACAGCAACTCCTTGGGAGCTTGGGAGGAGTTATTTGACTGCGGTTTTCTGTAAGATGAAGGTACCTACTTCCCCAGACGGACTGCTTTGATGCGCTCTACCTCTGTTGAAAATCTCTTTATCGCGAGGATCTTACAATTGTTGCACATATCAAATACCTCCAAAGCTATATCCGTACAGCGGTAGTATGTTGTCGTGGCGGTACGTGTTCAGACACAGTTCTCGAATCAGCTCGCGGTTGTTAGCATCTGTATCGCGCAACCTTTTGACGGCCACGAGGGAATGTAACCACACTCCTGAAAAAAAAACATTAAATATTCCCTTTATTCGAATGTCTATTGATTATTCGATACTAAAGACCGCAATGGTGAGCAATACGTTTGCAGTTTTTACTTATACGTAAACAAAAATTGTACTTATAGATATGATGGGGATAACATCCCAGAGATAATGAGAATTACAGAGCAGTGATAGCCTATTGACCAACAGGTCCACGGTTCGAATGCTGACATGTACCACAAAAGTTGTTTGGGGATTTTTGTACCTACATATTTGTAATTATCACTTGCTCGGTGGTAAAGAGTGGTGTAAGATGTGGTAAGATGAGTTCACTAATATACCTATATATATAAAGATAAAAAATTGTCACACCTTTGAAAACTTGTCCGAACCCGCCTCGTCCCAAGAGATTTCCATCGCTCCAGTTATTCGTAGCTGCCTTCAAATCGTCATATTTGAGCATCGGTATTGTGGAAACAGTCCTTAATATTTCATCGTTCACGTCACCGACTTTGCTGTGCTGTGTTGATGACACTGACTGCAAAATTTACTCGCATTATTATAAAAAAAACTAAATTGGAGATACCAGACAATTAGTGTAGAATCTCTGGCACTTATGCCCTTACAGTACTGCTTGCCAGATGGCTGAGAAATCCGAAATTGTCGCGGAATTTTGCAATTTGTCTTGTGTGCAGTAATCAGACTTTGCTGCCTGGGAAGTACCCTATATGCTTTGATTCCCTTAATTCCCGTGTCAAAATATGCACTTAAAGTGGCATAAACAGCCATATCTTTTGATTGCGTAGACTTAGAGGTTTGATTTTTTCACTGCTCGCAGGGATTGCAGACCTGAGTATTTGATACTTTGACGAGCTCGGTGGCGCAGTCGCAGTTTTATTTAAAGCGTACATAGTATAGTCAATTTTATGTAAATCTAAAGTACATACCTACTAGATAGGAGCCAAGGGACAAATTCCGCATCTTCCGGAGAATGTATTCATTTATTTAAATAATACTTTAATAACCACAAAAGGTTGTTATTATGCTAATGGCATTCTCTACCAGTCCACCAAAGGGAGTAAAAAATCACGCTTGCGGTTTTTATTAAGTGATAAATTGATATATAAGACATAAATCTAACGACAAATACATAAGGGTGGTCCTACTTGCTGTTTTTAACTCTTTCCGTTAAGTAGCTAAATCAATTAAAATATTTATAATTTATAAAAGGAAAGTTAATAAATAGGTACTTATTAAAAAAGATAAAATTACAAATCAGCCCGGATATTTTGTTTTCAGAGTCTCTTTTTACAATCTGGATACAAATTTCTCGCCCGTGAACATAACAATAATAAATGTTTGCATTCTATTTTACGGTAAATAGTAAAAATAAGTACAATCAAAATTAATCTCAAATACCATTATTATGGTTAGTACTACTAGTGTTAATTCTAAACTATCAACATATTTGTCGCTTACGATTAAAACGATATGTGTTACATTTCACGCGCCAGTAGGGACCGCTACCTGATTGGAGGATCTGCAACTATTCCATACGCAGTATACACTAAACTGTGAGACAATGCAACGGACACCTACATCAGGTCAATTACTTTTCTCGTCGCAACCAATCTGCACATAGAATCTCATGACAATGAAATTATAAGAAATATAAACAAGTAACTAAAACGGATTTCCACATGTCGGGGAGAATCTCTTTCCACAAGTCGGGGACAATCTCTTTCGTTAAAGATCGTTTAAACAGAATGCACAAAGGAACTGTAAGGCTACAAACACACTGGACAATAAAGTATGGTGGTATACGACCCGGACCTGCGGCTTTAGATAAATCTAAGTCGACTAACAATTTATCATATTCAATAGAGCCTTTACTAGAGGAACATATATAAGAGTTATATATAGGACGAGTGTTGCTTACTCGGACTGGGCTCTGAGTACGTGGATTAAAAATAGGAAGCAAATAAATTACAAATATCGACACTAATGTCAGCAGTTATATTATTGTACCGCACTACATTTGGCATGTCATTTGACATTATACATACATACATTGCCTGTACACATTAGAGATCTTAAAGATTCTCTAACGCAATCCTTCAAGGATATACTTAATTCGGAAATGAATGAGATGAAAGTATAAAATACTCAATTAATAAAATCGAATGCTGAAATACTGGAACTGCTACATACGAGTGCTGGTAATCTCAAAATTCTAACTGACAAGGTGACAAATATTAAATCCAAACACGCGGCTGCATTGGACTGCATTGATGAATTGGAAAACTAAGTAAACGAATTGCAGAAGCATCTAAATAAAAATACATTTAAACATTTAAGCGTTAAAACGCTGATGTCAGAGCGCTTAACGAAACGTCATAATGTAAGCATTTTGACACACGCCGCGCTGCAGTGCAGTTGCAGTTTTTTAGTAGAATCGGCCTACTGATTACTAACTAGCTGACAAAGATATCTGGCAGTAAATCAGCGCTGGCAGCCATATATTATTGTACCTACATTAACATTATCATTGTACAATTTGTTAGCAACATATGTTGAAATATTTTTTTGTAATCCAATTCACGGCTCAAAAAAAGGTTCGAAGAGAACATATTGGCCAGTTTCTTTCGCCATTTCTTTCTTGCCAATAATGGTCATTTCGGAAATGCCGATAGTTTAAGGTTTCGTAAAAATTAAAAGGATACAAAAGAATAATTTAATTTAGGAATTAAACTGTTTTCGTTATATTATTATGACCACTATAACATCAAATAATAAAAATTAAATTAAAAATACAAAAATCGCGAAGAAAGAATATTTTTGGAGATTGTTTTAAACTATTTAAAAATATATACGCAGTGATAAATATTGAATTGTGGTACGGAACGCCTAGTGTGCGAGTGGGATTCGCAGCTGATCGTTTATTTGTTTTTATTTTAAAATGGAGGTACTGACCGCAATGTATTGTGGTCGATTCTTTCTTATCCGCAGACTCACCTTATTCATTTCATTGCTTGAGTCATAAGTGGGTGTGTTGCCATGCATAAAATGGCTTGAAGTTGGCGGCGGCTGGTTAGAGTGTGCAAGCTGTAACGGGAAAATCAGACTATAAAAATATAAGCTCTTAAAATCTTTATTATGATTTCTAATAATACATGGGATCGTTTTACCTGAGGTTTTTTACCACTAAGGTGGCAAACGAGCATACGGCCTGCCTGACGGTAAACAGTCAGCGTAGCCTATGGACATTTGCAACACACAAACAAGCATGCGTTGCGTCTTCACGCCTTTTTTGAAGAACCCTATGCTGGTTTTTATTGGTTGGGAAATCATTCCACAACTTGAGAGTTCTCTGAAGAAATCTTCTTTGGAACTGCAATTAGTGTATTAATTGGGGTGTAAATTGACTAAATGTCGGGAGCACTAGGAACCAGCGAGCGTAATGAAAGAAACTATAAATGTTGAAGAAGCGAGTGGTGTGCAAGGAAATCCAAGGGATCTAGAGTGAAGATAGGGATATATAACCGTCCAGCTTTATCTATCTATCTAGGATCTGGTGTGAAGATATGGATAGATAACAGTCCAGCTCTATCTATCTATATAGGATCTGGTGTGAAGATATGGATAGATAACAGTCCAGCTCTATCTATCTATATAGGATCTGGTGTGAAGATATGGATAGATAACAGTCCAGCTCTATCTATCTATCTAGGATCTGGTGTGAAGATATGGATAGATAACAGTCCAGCTCTATCTATCTATCTAGGATCTGGTGTGAAGATATGGATAGATAACAGTCCAGCTCTATCTATCTATCTAGGATCTGGGGTGAACATATGGATAGATAACAGTCCAGCTCTATCTATCTATCTAGGATCTGGTGTGAAGATATGGATAGATAACAGCCCAACTCTATCTATCTATCTAGGATCTGGTGTGAAGATATGGATAGATAACAGTCCAGCTCTATCTATCTATCTAGGATCTGGTGTGAAGATATGGATAGATAACAGTCCAGCTCTATCTATCTATCTAGGATCTGGTGTGAAGATATGTATAGATAACAGTCGAGCTCTATCTATCTATCTAGGATCTGGTGTGAAGATGTGGATAGATAACAGTCCAGCTCTATCTATCTATCTATAATTTCACGCCAAATCCCGTGCGGGGTAGGCAGAGAGAACCGGCCGCCACATACCTCGATCCTAACAAACCTCCCTCGCTTCTTTAACATTCATTACTCTTCTCATACTCGCTCGCCGATTTCTAAGGCTCAGATTTACTCTATAATAATGTTAAGCGCTCACTAACTCAAACTTAGACCGTGTCCTGTGTTCACTTGCAATTCTAGCGCAATTACGAGATATGTGCATTGCCGACCTTTGAAAAACATTTGACAGGTTTTTCCCTGGCTCCAAACTTATATGAAAACATGTATTATTCACATTTGACGAGCTCAGTGGAGCAGTGGTGAAACGCGCTGTTACGCTACTTTGACACCAACGCGCGTGGGTTCGATTCCCACACAGTATAAACATTTGTGTGCATGAACATGTCTGTTTGTATTGGTCTGGTTATTTTCTATGTATAATAAGTATGTATTTACAAAAAAAAAAAAATATTTACGTATGTCTAGTACCCATAATACAAGCTTCGCTTACTTTGGGGCTAGGTGGCGCTGTGTAATTTGTCCGGCAATATTTATTATTTATTATTATTACATTTATTTAGAAGTTAAGTTATAACATATTCCACAGGCAACTCGACTGGGGAAGTGCTGTGTCATCCAACACGATCGCGGTTGTGTTTGTACGAATAAGTGAAGTTACCAGTAACCTTGTATGGAGTTAATTCAGTTTAAAATATACTCCTCATATCGTATCCGTATTTTCTCACCAAGTTCGTTGTGGGGTAGACATATAACTGAACTGAGCGCTATGGCTCGGTCTTATACATCTTCTCGACTTTGACACTCACAGTTCTTTACATGCACGCTCGCCGGTTCCCAGGGCTCCTGACATCACCTTCTTTTAAAACACAACCAATTTGGTCTTGATTGGCTTGGCTTTCAGCTCATAAAGCTTTCCACTATCGCCTTGTATTGCAAACATTAATAAGATTCGTTAACCGTTTCACAAAAGACGGACGAATGCTAGCTCCACCCAACGAAATACAATAAAAATATACCCGACTAATAATTACGACGAGCTCGGTCGCGGTGGCGCAGTGGTGGAACGCGGTGTTACGTTACTTTGACACCAACGCTCGTGGGTTCGATTCCCACACAGTACAAACATTTGTGTGCATAAACATGTCTGTTTGTCTTGGTCTGGGTATTTTCTATGTATAATAAGTATGTATTTACAAAAAAAAATGTATTTACGTATGTATATCAGTTGTCTAGTACCCATAACACAAGCTTCGCTTACTTTGGGGGCTAGACGGCGCTGTGTAATTTGTCCGACAATATTTATTTATTATTATTAATTGATCTCTTATACAGATAAACATTTAAGGGACTCAAAGAAAAAATAACAATTGAATACGCAATAAAAATTTGAATAAACCGTGTGTCATAGATTCGCGGTACCTTTAAATTCTCATTAATTTGCATATTATTACTCATATGTATACGAAACGTCGGTTTTACCTTATACAAATACAATTCTGGTTCGGCTAACAAATAAACAAGCGAGTTTTAGTTAAGGGGCTACTAACTACTCGTATTAGTCCAACTAGCTAGTGCCGGTTATCGATTTACCATAGGTTACCATTGAATTTTTTTCTCACGAAATCTGATTTGCCAATGCGAAATACATAAATAAATATAATATTTTTTTAAATTAATAACTTAAGATTTATTCCGTTGGTTTGGACATGTAAAAAGAATGCAGGAACAAAAAATCAAGAAACATATATATAACGCATTCGACAATATTTAGTCTTACACTACATGAAAACTTGCAAAGCCACGCTGTCTAATACATTGTACCCACACCCATGGCAGGCCTATTCCTTTGTATAAAATAATGTATTCAATCACGCATCTGTCTGGTATTGTTGCGTGCCTTGTCAGGTCTTCCTGCGCTGCGCAGATCACTTTTCTTTTGAACTCACGTGATCCACAATTTGTGAAAGTAATAGTGTTTGGTTCTGATATAAGAGAGTTGTCGGAGCCCTATTTCAAAAAGTAGATTTAATAACCAGTTTTGAAACCATCAATATTTAGGGCAAAGAAGGCTCTACATTAAGTTTATCGGTAGATTGGGCTCTGGCATCATTCTGCTCTGGGTAACGCGATTTACGATTGCACCGGCTACGCATAGAAATGCGATTTATACAGATTTTGACATGGAGCGATAGTTGTCAGACATCCACAACCCGCATCGAAAGCCAGGCCTTTTTTAAAATAGGTGACACGTCTTATAAAATATAATTTCTTGGACGGGCAGGTTTCCTCGCAATGTTTTCCTTCATCGCAGTAATAATTATAAATATTCACCAGGATTCGAATTATCCTTTGGTAATCATATATGAGTATATACGAGTACGATATAAGAACATTATCTTCTAAGAACTAAGTTACAAGTAACCTCAACTAAATTTGTGCTTTCGAATTTATGTTATTAGTAATTATCACATGCAGTGAAAGAAAACATCGTGAGGAAATCCGCACGTGCAAGGAATTATATTTCTAAAAACGTGTAATATAACCTAAGATAGAGGTCAGGTTCACACGCTGGGTTGAGGACGTTTGATGGCAGATCTATGACAAAATCTGTATCTTCCCCAAATCTTTAAGCTTAGGTAGCGGACCCCACCAATTTTAATAATATATTAAGCGGGAAGCGGGATAATGTTAACAAGAAGATTAATCTTAACAAAGTACTTACCGTCCCGCATGTGTATTGTTGATGGCGGAAATTTCAATTGCAGTAAAGGACCAATCACGATTTGTAGCCTTTAAAAGTCTATTTTTACCGCTCGTCTAGCGGGCTATCGCCTTGACCATTTAAGATAGATACATCACAGGAGGAAACTTTTTTATACTACGCCGGGAGGCTTAAAAGCATGCACCAAGCAAGCACCTGATGTAAAGCGGTTACCGATTAGGTGGAGTGGACTGCACGCTTATTTGCCTTCTGAAGTTGTATAAAAAAAATATTAATTAAATACTAGAGAATTCCCGTAACATAGAACAAAGAGTGTGGGACGCCTCCGGTGTTGCAAGCATCCGTCGGTGAAACACGCAATGTGAATGAAAAACTCACCTTGTCAAACACTGGGAGGGGTATAGCTGACTCCGTGCTGCCAGTTTTGAACTTTGGTTTTTTAACATTTTCTGAAAATAATAATAACAGTGGTTAAAAAAAAACTTATAAACAGCCGGCTCTTCAGTCAACTTGACCCATTTCACTTATCCCGGACGAAGACAAAGACGAGTGTAGGCAAGACGCGTCTTCGTCTTAGCCTTATTTCGTTGCCTATTAAGATTGGCGGGGCCCGCTACCTAAGCCTACGGATTTAGCGAAGATATCGATTTTTACATAGCCGACCGCTGGCAGACCTCCGCAACCCAGAGGAAAAACAAGACCTTTCTTTGGTAACGTCTTTCGAAATATACTTTCTTTGTCTTTCGTGTTGCCTCGCGATGTTTTCCTTCACCGTCGAGCAAGTGATAATTACAAATATGTACATAAATCCGGAAACATGAATTTAGTGGTACATAGAATCGAACTGGAGACCAGTTGGTCAGTAGGCCAGTTTTATATCCACTGGGCTATCACTGCTCTGCTCAATCCTAATAATATTATAAATGTGAATGTCCGTTTGTTTGTTACGCTTTCACGCGAAAACTACTCAACCGATCATCATGAAACTTTGTACACATATTATTGGCGGTATCAGAAGTAACATATGATACTGTTTATTAAAAAAAAATGCGAGCGAAGCCGCGGGTAAAAGCTAGTTAGGTACCTATATATTGCGCATCCCATATAATATATCCTAATTCAGTGTGCAATTTCCTAATGTACCTAGTCAGGCCATAAGTTTTGTTACAAATGAATAGGCATTTATTTTTTTATGAAGAAAGGTAATCTTAATAAAACTTATATGTATATATTTATGGAAGTCTCAGCAAAAACTAAAAAATGAATCTATTCGAAATTACCACCTTTGATAACCTTTGGCCTTTAATCTGGCCACGAATCTATGGGTTTACGCACTGTTTCCATGGGAAATTTTCTGTTTGCTCGAGAGATTTCTTAAGAGACACTAATCTCTGCGTGTCACCAAAACTAATCGTAATTTATAGTCTAAGGGGTTCAGATCTGGACTAGACGAGGGCCAGTTTTCAGCTCTTATAAAGTCAGGATCGTTGGTTTCGAGCCAGGCTTGGGCAGTTCGTGCTTTGTGACCAGGTGCACAATCCTACTGTAAAGTCCACTGTACATTTTTAAAAAGGGTATTGCTGAGAGGTTTCACCACACGATCCAAGACAGTCTCTTGATACACTTTGGCTGAAGTCTTCACTTCGTTTCTCGGGATAAGAATTTCGTTTCCTAATAGAGTTTCGGAGAATTCTGGTCTTAACAGCATTATAGCCGTTGTAGTTACAATAGCACGCGGTCGCCCCGACCTTTTATGGTATTTTATTGGTTTAACAGAGGAAGTGATGGTATATCTGTCGATAGCACGATATACGACAATAAGGCTGATACCAAGCTTTTGAAGTGTCTTGAATATGACCGAAACGGCTCCATACCCACTTTGTGCAAGGCAATCACTGCAATCCTATTTTCTTTAACACCCTATTCCATATTGTAATTTGATAATAAACACGAAAAAATACGTAAAACGGCGGAAAGTCGAAAGAAGTTTTTAACATAATAAACGCGTTACAAATTCAAAATAAATAGTTGAAAAAAAAGAAAAGCTTCTATGTAAACGTTATGTTATGGCCAGTTATATATTATAATAAGTCATATGAGGAAAAATAAGATTTAATTCTGTTAAGTAGGCAAATTAGTTCAAATAATTGTTTATGACAATAAAGCCAGTCGTGAATCATTCTGAGAAATAGGGGTCCGTTTTAAATATTCTGTTAAATGATATTTTAAGAGACATAGGGTGCGTCAAAGCAAGATTAGGGTAGTACTCGTCTTGAGAGAAACCTCTACTAAAATCATGACTATTTCTTATACAATGTCGGGAGGCATTTAAGCATACGGCCCACCTAATGTATCGTAGCCTATGAACGCTTGGCATACATGAAATATCTACATACCCACTGGAAGAACAGACAGCGGATTAGTAATATGGTTCCTATGGTACCAAAACCTAGGTCATGATTTGATCTAGAAAAACAAATATACAGCTTTAGTTTAAAACTTATCTTACCAACAACAGCTGTACTATCCGTGCCCCCCATCTCGGCTTTACTGATAAGCTTCTTGAGTAGCTGATGAAACCTGCTGTCCAGAACTGGCGACAGGCACTTGAGGGCTGGCACGTGTCGCATGCGATATAGCAGTACGTACAACTCTTCCACCCTGTGGTTCAATTGGCCCCATTTGGTCAGGAGTTGGCCCGTTGGAGACGAGGCCACCTGTCGGGCAAATTGTTCAATTTCCTGGGAACAAAGGTAATAAATTAGTGAACAGATTTTTAAATGTTAAATAATATTGCTATAGCCTAACCTCGCTTGAAACTTATTACAGATTTTGGGGTAAGTAAAATAAATAAATAAATAGTGTCTGACAAATTACACAGCACTACCTATCCTAAAGTAAATGAAGCTTGTATTATGGGTACTAGACAATTGATAAACATACATAAATATATATTTTTTTGTAAATACCAAGACAAACAGACATGTTTATGCACACAAAATGTTTGCCCTGTATGGGAATCGAACCCACGAGCGTTGGTGTTAAAGTAACGTTACTAACCACTGCGCCACCGAGCACGTCAAATTGTTCACGTGTGCTTTAGAGATAAAGTTAACCCCGACTACACGTGACACACCGCCAATTACAGGCAATGTACTTAGTGTACTTGTGCCACCGATTCGTTCATGCGAACTAGCGCCATCGTCACTACCGTTAGTAGCATGAAGTAATCGGTGAGTGCAGCATAGAAAGTTTTTATATATCAAATTGCTTATGATCTTGTTATATACATTCACTACTTCGGAAGGTAAACAAGTGCTAAAAACATTATCATGTCTGTTTACTCATAACATGTCCGTGACGCGAACCCAAAAGATATTCCCCTAACAAAATACGCTCAAGACGGCTAAAGAAGTTTTCACTTAAAAATTACGAATGATACGTTACAAATACTATTACGCAAAGTGATTACGAATTGGGTATTATCCACTTACATAACACTAGTGCTGACTTAAAACGGGGTCTCTCCACACATAACATTAGAGGAAAAGCAACACAACCGGACAAAATGCAAGCGACTGTTTACTGTCGATGCACGGCACTAAATGACAGAGACGGCGCAGAGAATTATACGCGATGGAAGTGCCCACACAATAACATTATTATATGTCCAGTTTACATATCTGACGAGATTACGTCTTGGTTATTCCTTATGCTCTATGGGAATTCAAAAGTATCTCAGAGCGTATACATGATACCTTCTCAAAAATGTGATGTAACCTTTATTTATGAACTAGCATGACTGTGTGGAGGGGTTTTATATTTATTATGTTCTGGAGGCAGTTTGCTCCTTCTTTTGTCTGGATCAGTTGGTTTGTCTACTGACAAGTTACATGTTTTTAGTTTGAATTTTTTCAAGTGAGGATGGAGGAGGATGGATTTCAAAGGTGGATATTGTTCCTTCATTTCGTCACTACTTTGTGTGATTTTGAAGCAGATCTTCGTTGGCGTATGAAGGGGCTACTGCTGCTTCTTTTATGGAGTTTGTGCTAGAGTTAGTCGTATTTTATTTGCATTCTCAATATATGAGATATTTCCAATTAGACATAAATTGATTGGCCTGTCTATATCTTCACACCACGTCCCTTGTAAGGTAAGTGGAGGGAACTGAACACCACATGACCGACCTACCACAATTATGTTGTTCGTGTTTTATGAGAACGAGAAGTGAGGTAAATAGTTCTTAGAAATTGGCGAACGTGCATGAAAATAGCTATAAATGTTAAAGCGAGTGACGTGTCTAAAGATGGAACGTAAAATTATCATTCTAGTTTAATCATTGCTGCATTACATGTTGCAGATTGATTGGTCACGGGGTTCAGTGTTAAGATCAAAATTTCTAGAAGGGAAGTAGTGTTCAAACCATATCTCGCCGGCATCTCTTACGGAAGTACCTGGTTCATATGTCATTGAGATTGCGTGCCGTCTGTGATGCGTTGATGCCACGTCGAAACTCGTTTCTAGAAAATAACGCGCATTTCGCATTCGCATTTTTCCACGGTCACAAAACAGCGATATCAAAGAAAAATCTGACGATGGGAAAACAAATAAACTGATTTGATATAAAATGTTATATTATAAAATTAATTGTCTTTAATTTAAATTCTATATAAAATAAAAGATATACTACACATATACCTAATAATAAATTGGGTGTACATGTAAGGGGAAAAAGCATTTTTTACCTCTTTCTCTAGATCTATTGAATACATTTAATTGCTATAGTTTTCCTATAACGTATCGATAAAACTAAACATTTTAACAGTAACTAACCAAATATTAGGTGTTAAAGTAAAGAAATTGCCGATTTGCACTGAAAACTTAAAACTCGTGTTTCCTATGATGTAGGTAACATATTTATTTAACACAATATTTAATACATTGCTGCCATCTAATCGGAAGTTTATATATGCGTGCGATAGAATCTAGATCGATTCGACAAACTGTGTGAAAGCATTTTGTACTGCCTCCTGGAAAGAAAACTTTTTACCACGTAGAAAATTGTCCAAATCACGAAAAAAAATGGTACTCAATAGGAGCACGGTCTGGCGAGTACAGAGAATGACGTATGGTTTCTAACTGCAGCTCCTGTTGAGTTAAAATGATTTCACGTGCTGTGTGGTCTTGCGTTATCATGAAGCAATAATGGTGAAGATCGATTCACGAGTCGGGGCTGTTTCATTGCCAGTTTCGCCATCATTGTTCAAAGTTCGGCACAGTAAATATCTGCTGTTATTGCTTGACCAGACCTGAAAACCCTATAGTGAATAACGCCATGCCACGCCATAACGCGAGACCAAATAGTTACCATTACCTTTTTATTGGTAAGCTTTGCTGTTGCTGTTTGCTGCGTTGTGGCGTTGCGGCGTTTGACCTGGGGTCAGCCATTGCATTTTTCGCTTACGATTATCATAAAGAATCCATTTTTCGTCACATGTCACAATTCGACCCAGTATTCCTTCATTTCTACCTATACCTATTCAACAAGGCAACACAAGTTTCATCACGCGTTTCTTTCTGCAGATCAGTCAAATCATGAGGCACCCATTTTTCATATTTTTTTTATCTTATTGATTTGATGCAAATGATTCAATATTGTAGGTAAGGTAACGTTAAAGCATGCCGCTAATTCCTGCGACTCCTGGGTAGTTTGACTCGGATCGACTTCCACCATCTCCTTCAACCGTTATTCACCTGTGTGGGCGGTCATTCACGTGGTTCGTTCTTCAAATCGAAGTTTCCATTACGAAGCGTTAGCGTTTAAACCAAAAACGCACGGCGCGTTCATTAGCAGTCACCTCTCCAAACGAAGCATTGCTATTGTGAGCCGTTTCTGAAGCGTTAGTTCCGCGTCGGAACTCAATATATTGCTAGACTGCGTCCATTTTTAACCGACTTCATAAAAGGACGAGGTTCTCAATTTGACTGTATATTATGAATTACCTTTTGACAGATCATTCTATCTCTCTCGGATTTATGAGATACGCAACACTTGATAAGTACCTGCCTCTTTCTGTCTCATTAAAATTATTACCTGTCAAAAGTTTAATTATAAGATGGACAGTGTATTAGTAGAGATAAACTGTTTGATTTATACGCAGAAAACTCCTACCAATTTGACATAGTTCTTGTTATTTATGTTAATCACTATTCCAAAATATTAAAACAATTTGGAAACAAGGAAAGTCTATGTATATTAAAAATAAAATTAAGCAATCACCGAATAAAATTAATGCTGATGGGATACTGTTAATAAAGAAACAGGTACACATAATACACAGGATAATGAGTCTTCTTCATCTTAGCGTTAATTCGTTTCCTAATCTATTAGGGTTGGCGGGGTCTGCTACCTAAGCCTAAGGATTTGGTGAACATACTGATTTTACATGGGATAATTAGTATTGTATAAAACATAATAACTGAAATGTAATAGACATTAAACAAGTAGCAGGTTTATTTGAAGACTACTTCAACAATAGGCCTTACCTTACCACTAACTCGCTTCATTCCCTCTCATTCCCAAATGGTGCTGCTGAGAGCAAAAGGAGGAATTACAACCTAGTGTGGAACTTTCTGATTTTACACATACTCAACGAATTGAAATAATCAAAACTTTTAAACAGTTTAGCATTAAAAATTTGGAGAATCTTGAGGAGCATTTTGAAGGAGGTTTATTGTATTATCGAGGCAACAGCTGATCACTTGTTTTTAGATAAGATATATAGATAGATAATTCATAAGGGTACGCTGAGATTTCACGAAATTTAGTAAACTGTTTGATTGTTTATAAAACTTTATTGTATAATTTAACATTCAAAATACATAACAATAATAATACAAAAAAAAACTTAATCTGAATTATACAATGGCGGACTTATCCCAATAGGGATCTCTTCCAGTCAACTATGAAATGCTTGAAAATGAGTTCACCTAATAGGTCTGGTGCTATTTACGCACAATACACACTTCACACTCAACACAAAATACCCAAACACACAGTACATATATGCGTTAAAAAGTAAATGCTAAGTCAAATATCAGAAATAGAGTCATAATGCTGCTTCAATTGTGATTTAAAGGAGTTATAAGATTGGGATAACTTCACACTGGTTGGGAGTGCGTTGCAGAGATGTACGGCTTGTACATCTCTGCAACGCAACCGTAAAGGATTTGGAAAAACATTGAACTGATTCCTTTATGCAAGTTTACCCATATCTATTTTGCCAGTTTTGAGTAAAATATTCAAAATAATAATGCTTCGTCCATTGCAACTCTACTTTAAGACAATATAAAATTTCATAATACTCAATACAGTGGGGTCGTAAACGTGTCCTTAGCGCACAAGAGAGCTCCAAGGATGCTATAGGATTTTTCTGTGAACTCTCCAAACCTTTTGTTTGCGCCGATCATTGGACATTATTGCACAAGCTGAGCCATTATGGAGTTAGAAGTGCAGCGTAGAACTTGATTGTATCGTATTCAAATAACAGAATGCAGACTGTTGACATAGATTGTGGTGCCACATGGTTCTATTTTAAGATCCTTTTTATATTTAGTATATGTGAATGATCTGCCTGGTGATGATGTTGGGTGCATGAGGACCCATCAGCGTCTTCAGGGTCCAAGTCAACCTCACCTAAATGCTTCTTAACAGTGCATCACAGCCGGTATATCAGCTTGCTAGAATTGGTAGGTCTTTTCTTATAAATTGTATTCGATACTATTAAATGTCTACTGTAACACTTTTGTCCATTACTGACAATGTGTTCAAAAGGCACATCAAAAACTTACTATATGTATTTGACAAAAATACCTGGACATATTTCAGCACATACAACCATATATATATCTTTAATTTTACTACTTGACATAATTATTATTGTACTGTAATATGCTGACATAAATTTATTGAAATATCACATTTAAAATTTAAAAAAGATCTATATTAGCATGTCTCTTTCTGTATTTCTTCTTTGCCAATAATCATTTCCAAAATGGTAGTAGATTAATAAAAAAAAACTAATAACTAAGAGAATTTAATAAGCAATAAGGTAACATTATCCATACAGATAAATAAAATTGGAGTGTCTGTTTGTAATATTAAAATAACCGCTTTTTACTAAATGCTTATGGATGTGTATATGGTACATATACCAAAATAAATATTTTTACAATTTTTGTTTGTGTGTCTGTTGGTTCCGGCTAATCTCTGAAACGGCTGAACCGATTTTGACAGGACTTTCACTGGCAGATAGCTGATGTAATAAGGAGTAACTAAGACTACTTTCATTTTAGAAATTTTATTTATTTTTATTAATACATTAAAATAATAAACAAAATAACTATTCCGCGCGGGCAAAGTACATAATACATATCTATTATTATTTTGCTGTTCGCTATTTTACTCTGTTTATTTAGGTACTTATATAATCAAATCAAATAAATAAAATTATAACTGAACAATAACATTGTGTTAAATTCCGTGCGGACAAACTCACGGGCACAGCTAGTTTAAATATAAGATATGTATCTAAGTGCCTGCGAGGACACTTGCGATTGAGTCCTCGCAAAAGAATTTTGATCTTTACCTTTTATATTTTTATGTAGGGGTAAGTATGTTATGCAAATAAGCCAAATTTAATGTTTTTAAATTTATATAATAATAACATAAACACTGTTGTTCAGCCCCAGTAAAATTTACAGTTTTTGTATGAAGGCACTGATATGATGGCATAATGATATAAATTAGTTGGTAAAGTAACAGTATTAGTATGAAGATGTAAAAGTTTGCTTTAATAATTTAACCAAAGAAATTTAAAAGTTTTACTTCATTATGATTGAAAGGAGGTACCAGAATTTAACTAGGTATTGTAAATCTTCATGTCTATTTCTTTCAAGTCAAGCTACATAATATTTTGGAATCAGTGTTAGAGCTCAGTAACACCTTGCAAAACTACTGTTTAGGAAAGACTTTAACCCTACTTAAGCAGACATAACGTTAAACAGTAACCCTAAACAGTAGTTTAAACATTAAACTTAAAATATTCATAGTGAACTTTTAGTAGATTTAGTCAAAACAAGAACTGGAATTTATCTACTTACCACGGAAGTATCTACAATACCTTATAAGGGCATTTGTTTACAATTTGGGAAAACTACACCTATGTGTGCTATTTGAACTATTACGGTATATAATGTACTATTGACCCACAAACGTAATTATAAAATGGATAAAATAATATATATAGTCAAATCAAGCTATCAACCTAAATTTAAGATGGGTTTTTTCGTATTTTTTCCGAGACATTATTACGTAGTCTTTCTGGTTTTTGGGAAAGCCCGATGTTGTTTACGACATTAAAAACTTACATTAACTTCAAAAGCGGAGTATTTCATGTGTGCGCCCGCTAACTCTTTCCAATCCTCGTCATTATCTAATAATCTACACAGTTCCTTGTTAATTTCAAATGGTAAATCGTAAATGTACATTTTTTTTTTACACAGAATTTTCCTCCTCGTTTTAATACAAACAACACTTTGCAAGTACATTTACTTGCCCAACTAATCTAAATGAATTGACAGTTTGACAATGACAGTTATAAACAGCGTTACCACTTTTTCACTGCAGAATCTTCCTAATAACTACGAAACTATACCAAAGAGGTCTCTGTCTAAAAGTAGGTCCAATAATTAATACAACATATTTGCCATCTGTCAGTCTTAGCTTTATAGTAACCTGCAGAGACATGTTACTAAAGGACCAGCCTCGTAGGATCATTCCCCTCTGTCTTTGTACAAGTTATTGTGATCCATTGCGCGCATAAATACTTGGTGCGTAATCGATTCTTTAACAGTCTTGTAATCGTTATCGCTCAGGTAACATCATAAAGTGTTACACTAAAAATGTCAAACTGTGCAGTTATGTCATGCCAAAAAAGGTCGAACACTTCTAGTTTGCAAGAATATTGAGTTACCTTTCACATGCAAGTATTATTTTATTTGCTTTCTTATAAAAGATATTAAAATGGTGTGATAACGATTAATACATGAGAAATTGATTCAGTAATCGAGTACTGATGCAATCGAATCATATTCTGCGACTTTGGTCGCATATCTCCTATCCCAAATTAGCGTAAATTATACAAAATGCAAAACAAAACAGTCCTTCATGCTGTATAATAGAGTTCATTTAGCTCAAGACAAAAAAAAGTATATAAGACGTTTCGTAATTTTGAATCTATCAGCTTCGATTTACGAAGAAGTTCAGCTATTCCACAACAGATGGCAGGCAGCGGTAAGAAAATAACTTTAAACTGTATGCACCTGGAAATAAGGTTGACATTTCCTTAAAACATTATTTTCGTTTCTATGTAGTACCTCGTCCCCCGTCAAAAATGGCAGAATTATTTACTAACGGAATCACGCCTATGGCGAGTCCTTTAGTAACATGTCTCTGGTAACCTGCTTAAAAACATCGATTAAAGTGAATTCATTGATACGGACTTCAAATATATTCGAATTGAATGCATCTATTATGAAAAAGTACTTCTAGGTACAGTAATTTTAGTTTAGTTTCATTGACAATAAAATTAAATCAAAAAATCATTAGTCATATTCCTGTCCCATTGTTACTTTCTATCGTAGAAAAAAAAATAGCAGGTATATTAACATGGATTAATATAGTTGGACTTGCTTCCACAACGTTTCTTTCCTGCCGCTAGATAATTTCTTGTTTTTTATTTACTTGAGTTGGTGGCTTATCAACTGGTACACAATGATACCGAGCATTGTCCATTATAATGTTCGATGGGTTTTCTAAGCTGACTAGCAGCTTTTCAGGCACATTCCAAGAGTTTTGTTCTAAAAATGTACCTAACAGCAATGATTTTTTTATTTATTTATTTTTGTATTCCGTGGTTATTCATTTATGGTGAAATATTCCTTCTTAAGTAATCATTACATTAAATTCATCTTTCGAAATTTTAACATTTTTTGGGTAATATTCCTAGTGTTTAAACAGAAAAAGGGTTCACTGACGTAATCTTATAATGACGTTTAGTTTTTAGAACAAAAATTGTTTATTGTATGTAAAAGTAAAAAGTAAAATTAATTTCTTCGGTCATTATTACAATAAACATGTATTTGTAACGGAGCAAATAAACAATTGTGTAGTTCTAACTTTGAAAAAATAAATAATAGTATGCCCGCCGTTACAAGGTTACGTTGTTTAATGTTAATGAAGCGACAAATGTGATATATTAAATTGGCCCTACTTCAATATAATCTTCTCGTAATATGAAAAAATAATATTTCACATAATAGGATTTAAAAGTACACAAAACAATTAGATTGGTTTCAAATCAATCTAATTGTTTTATGTACCGTTAAAGTCGGCTGTCGCGAACTGTTTTCCTTGAATGCTTGATTTTTTTAAATTCCGGAATGTTTCCAGAAATCGATGTGTAAGAAAATGCTGATTCGTCTTTAATTTTTTGACATCTTTCTGGGTATACTTTCTAGAATAGGAACATATTCGATGCAGATTACAGAAGCAACTAACGTCTTGTGTAGTAATAGAGTCTCCCGTCTATTAGAGTCATTCAAAGTTTTATTATTTCATTATTTATTTAGAAAACGTGTGCAGGTAGTAACTGCCCTAATATAGACTTAGCTCTTTATGTAGTTTTACTAATTAAATAAAAATAAGGCGCGACGTTCAATTTGAAAAGTCAGTCACTTCACTGTATCAAAATAGAAACAGCAAAATTATTGATTGAAAAGAGTCGATAGTGAGTATCGCATTCGCTTGAACAACTATTATACAGTTACAACATTCACCTGCCATTTATAAAGTCTTTCTATCTTCATCTCTAAACCCATTCTGTGTAATTATAATATCTGACTTCATTTTATTAAATAGTATTAGACTCTTGTCTAGAGCAAGAACAGTTTACAGATGATGGTTTTCTAGTTATAAATAGATTATGTGTAGATAGATGTAAATAGGTAGTTCCTTTTCTTTTTGTTTTAGGTCCTGAAGTAATACTCCTTCTTAGCGATATCACGTTTTCCTAATCCAGTAGGATTTTCAGTAGCGACTGCTGTCTGACCTCCGCAACCCATAGGGAAAACCAGATCATTCGTAGGTAAAGTCACTTGTCATTTGAAATATATTTTTTTGAACTTGCGGGTTTCCTCACGATGTTTTCCTTCACCGCTGAGCTGAGCAAGTGATAATTAGAAATACATATGTAAGTACATAATTCCGAAAACAGGAATTTAGTGGAACATGCTCGGATTCGAACCGGAGACGGGCAGGTCACACGGCCGGTTCTTTATACACTAGGCTGTCACAGCCCTTAGGTTCTGAAGTAATGCACCTTCTGAAAATACAAAATAAGTAGGTTTGTTTTACTTACTTGGCGTTGCCAAAGTAACAAATTGCCATAAAGAGAAAAAGTGAATATAGTCCAATCTGACAGTTTTTTTGGATCCATCTTCGGTACACATTTACATTGTACACTTACAGTTATTAATGCTAATATACAAAGTATAGATCAGTCAGAGTAATATTTAAAGATAAAAAAAAATGAAATTAATCCGTGTCAACAAGATTTATTGGACTAAGTTAAGTTAAGGAAAGTTACGCGTTTTAATAAAACCTCAATATTATAATTCTTATATTCTGCTATTAAATGTATCTATGTGTTCATGTATATATGTAAATATGAACACACGGACAAATTACACAGCGGTATTTATACCGCATCGCCTGCAAAATCGGACAATTCACCACTAAGTTAAATTCACAGATTTTATAGTTTCATAGAAGACAACTGTCCAGATACAGAATGAATAACCGAGCCGACAGCACGCAGGCCTGTTTGACACCAATGTGATGCCAAACTAGGGTGGCAAGCTGCCATCCAACTGCATACTGAATATTCCTTAATTGTACAGGATTGAGCACTGTCAGCTCCATATCCGGTCAAAATGTCGTTCCACACGACCCTATGAAATTTTCTCAAGACAGACAAGTACACAAAACTGCAAAAAACCTTTCGGTCCATAGCTGCTTCTCCACAATATTGCAAAATGAAAAAACTTGCCCCTTGCGAGTTGCCAAAAAAAATATTACGTTAAGTTAATTTATTTACTCTGTTATGTTAATAGTTACAATATGGGGTTGCAGTCGACCACCGCGGCAACTTTTTGATTGAGTCTAAAATCTACTAATAAGGTAAAAAACTACTAAATCTTCTCACGCCGTTTGACAGTGGCAGCGACGACATTTCTCTTCTTCTTCTACATTTTAGTTGTAACACCCGATCGCCTTTAAATTAATTATCAAATATATCACAACCAAGATGGCTTTGGAAAGTAATTAATTACATGCGGATTTCACAGTAATAACAGACAACACATCTCGCTTGCCGCATCTATCTCGTCACTTTTTAGTGAAGAAATAAATGTGATGAGTTAGATATCGTCTTCATCTTGATTTCTTTTCTCTGAGGAGCTCGTTGGCTCAGTCGTGAATGACGCGACTTTGACAGCAACGTTCGTGGGTTCGATTCCCACACAAGGCAAACATTTGTGTGCATAAACATGTCTGTTTGTCTTGGTCTGGATGTTTTAAGAGAGGTGGAGAATGAAATCGTGGGCTGCAGTAAGTATTATATATAATGGGTATACCTATATATACAAACTCGACCCGAAAACGAATATATACATGTATTGACGAGCTCGGTAGCGCAGTGGTGAAACGCGCTGTTACGCTACTTTGACACCAACGCTCGTAGGTTCGATTCCCACACAGTACAAACATTTGTGTGCATGAACATGTCTGTTTGTCTTGGTCTGGGTATTTTCTATGTATAATAAGTACCGTAAAATGGGGTGAATAGAAATCGCGGGGCGAATAGAAACGAATTCAAGAAAGATTTTCATATCATAATAAATGGATCTTCAAAATATTAAATCTACCAATTTCTTGATATTTTAAAACAGTAACATTTTTTTTTCGAAGTTGGCAACACCGATATGTTCTGAAGTTAGGCAAAAGTGAAAAAATAAACGTTTAAATGTTGTACGTCAAACGTCGTGCTTTTGAGCTCCTCAAAACTTGGTTATTTTTAATTAGTAAAACGTTTCACTGGGAACCAGAAAGTGGTGGATTCTTTCTTTATTTCATCAGGATTCATTTGAAACAAATTGAAAGTACAGTTATGATTTAACATAAAAGGTATAATTGAAAATAATAAGTGCATAGATTTTTACTTTAGTATGAGGTAAATAGAAACGAGGAAGGGGCGAATAGACACGTAGTACGGGTTCAATAGATACGTCATATGGGTCCAATGGAAACAGGAAAGGCGGAATAGAAACGAGAAGGTGCGAATAGAAAAAAAATAGCTAGGGTTGTCCCAACCTGCTATGTGTAGGAAAATAGTAAGGAACGGGTGACTATTGCCTCGCATAATTTAAATATGTTTAATATATGTGCATGTGTGTCAGTGTGTGTATGTATGTATGTCCCCAAACTATCAATTATATGTATAATCATAAAAACACTATATAAATAACTGACATCAATGTTATTTTTTTTTATCAAAAACAAATGGTATTATTCATTAAAAACTGCAGCAAGGTTGAAACATTTGTAAATAAAAATTTTCGCAGAGCATTGACAATTATTACATTTCCCGAAATAAAACTAACAACATTTTTTATTTTAATAATACCGTTACAGGGTAAAATTAAGTGGGTACCTAATAATCCAGGTTTTCCCAAGGGACTACAGCAGGATTCATCCCGTTTATCAAAAAGGACGTGTAGAAGTTTTTTACAGGGTTGGCAACGTTCGAGTATTGGTATTGCAAATTTCCATAGGCTGCAGTCAATGGTTGACAACAGGCAGGCTGTATGCTTGTTTACTATCTTAGTGGTATAAAAAAAAAATATTTACTAAATTTGAGATCACACATCCCTAGCAATTTTTTCTATTAGCCCCCTATGTCGTTTTTATTGACCCCAAGTCCTGGCTAAATAGAAACCACTAGAATTTTCGTGTTTTTTTAATAATATCAATAAAAATACACGGTTATTATTATTTATATGAATAGTTCTAACCTAGACTCACAACATAATTGCATTCAGTGTTAGTCAAGCACGTGAAAATAATAAGAAAATCCACTCGAAAGTCCATAAATGTGTCTATTCACCCCGTTTTACGGTATGTATTTACAAAAAAAAAATGTATTTACGTGTGTTTATCAGTTCTCTAGTACCCATAACGCAAGCTTCGCTTACTTTGGGGCTAGATAGCGGTGTGTAATTTGTCCGACAAAAAAAAATATTGAGAAAGGTTATATAGGCTATTCAAAATCACGATACGACCTTTATGTAAGAAAAGGCGGTTCTTATGGGATACGCGCGGATGAAATTGTGGGCTGCAGTAAGTATTATATATAATAGGTATACCTATATGTACAAACTCGACCCGAACAGGAATGTATGTATAACTTCACGCCAGGTCTTTTCCGGGTTAGGCAGAGATAACCGAGCGCCATAAGACGCGATCTTTACACACTTCATTAACGTTCATAGCTATTTTCATGCACACTCATCGGTTCTTAGGGCTCCTGGTATCACCTTCTGATAAAACACGACCAATTTGGTCATGGTAGTGGAGATTTGGTCCTCCTCGGCTCTTACATCCTTCCACTTTCGCATCGTATATCTGTTTCGTCATTCTTTCATTCAGCATTCTTTCTATATGTTCGAACTAACGGAGTATGACTTTTCTTATCATAACACCGACACTCTTTTTCAGACCAACTCTCTTTCTTACATCATCATTGCGAAAGCGGTCAGCAACAATCTCGACCGCATTTATTCTACTTTCATGATCTCTTTGCCATACCCAGCTTCCACTTCCATAAGTTAATTTTGGTATTAGCACTTTCTGGGTTAAATTTCGGCTGCGTTTTTTTTTCCCCACGATCTCTCCACATCAGCGGTGTACCTTCCACACGTGCTTAAAGCGCTTCAAAGGTATATGTAGAATCTATATATACCTACTTGTTCCAAAACTACATCATCAATAATAATCTTAGTGTTTTATATATACAGATATTTTAATTGATGTTAATATCATATCATACAATAATGCTATATATGAAGTGCAGTCTAGTTTGCTGAGTTGCGGTCAATAGTGGAACCGCGTAACGCAAGATGCATGTGCCAGTTTAAAAATAGGTACTACACTATCGATCTATGTAACAGTTTATATAATCAAATTTTATATATCTGTGATAAAATTTATATATACTTGTATATGTTAGTTTCAAGAAATGAAAACGGTCCTAAGTAAAACATATATTTTGAAAATTTTTGTTTGTCGTGTAAAAACAATATTCGACTGTTCTAAGGGTTCTGTTTTAAGGGTTTTTATTTCACCATAACTACGCCATAACCGATTCAGTGGGGTTTTAATCACATTCTCTCGGAAACAGATTCTAAAAGTTTTTACTCAGATACCATACATTTTGACAGATAACTTTTCGATTCCGATTCGAATATAGTGTATCGAGGTGATGTAGGTAAATATGCCACAGATGTATGAGGTCCCGGGTAACGTAGGGTATGTGACGTCACAATAGAAATAATATGATGGACTCTTCAAATCAAAATCATATTTTTATTTATTTTTGTGTTTTTATAATGTAAAAACCAAATCCTTATTGTGCAATTACGTACAGAGCGATAAGTCACCTTAGACATGTTCAGCGCCATTT
Source organism: Pyralis farinalis (assembly GCA_947507595.1). NCBI lineage: Eukaryota > Metazoa > Arthropoda > Insecta > Lepidoptera > Pyralidae > Pyralis > Pyralis farinalis. The sequence goes on along the minus strand of OX382257.1, from coordinate 41,590,933 downwards.
TTACTGTTATTACATGCGCCATAAGAACGGTACAAATGTCAAACAGTCTAGCTTAAGGTGTCGCTGCGGCAGACGCATTTATAGAATGACAGAATGTACTCAACATTCTGTCATTCTATAAATGCGTCTGCCAGGGATTTCGAAATACGAGCGATGTGACTTTAAACGCCGGTGGCATCATATCGAACAATTCCGAACACAAGCCAGTCTACAATCGGTAAAGCAAAGGAGGACAAGTGTTTTCTCAGACATACCACGAAAGGACGGGACCGTGAAATTCTTATAAGCTTTTTAATCAACAAAATTTTTTTTAACAACATTTTTTTATTTTTGTTTATTTAAGAACAATCATACATTGTTATTACAGGTTTCCCCAATGCAACAATGTAGGTAGTCAACATTACATATTATTACTTGTACAATAACATAGGTTAAATAAAGTAGCCCTTGTGAACTCAGTCAATGAGCAACAGAATACGTCCACTGTATTAGCGACCACGTTAAGTGTCCGCAGGGAAGGCATACAAGCCCACGTGATGTAAAGTGGTTACCATAGCCTGTGAAGGTTTCCATTATTTTGTTGTTACATTAAGTATCACTCGTGCGATGCCACATCTGATGTTATATAGCAACTCCTTAGGAGCTTATCGGTGGCCTCACTCACATGCAGGAACACAACAATCCCCCGGGAAGTTGTTATTTGGCTGCGGTTTTCGGTGAGGTGGAAGTATTGCCCCGGACGGGCTGCTTTTACCTGACCTCTCTTGCCTTACCTCTCTTTTTAATCTTGTTTAATTTAGTGGCTTTGGTCAAGTGATATGGTCACTCAATAACTCAAAAAAATTGGCAAGTAGAGATTTCTTTGATGCAACGTCAGAAGGTATACAAGCATACGGCCCACCTGATGTAAAACGGTTACCGTAGCCTATAAACGCTTGTAATACATTAAGTATTACTCGCGGCCACCTCTGCTGCTACCGCGGCAACTCCATGGGACCTTACTGGTGGCGTCACTCACACGCAGGAACACAACAACCCTCTAGGGAGTTGTTATTTGGCTGCGGTTTTCTGTGAGGTGGAGGTACTTCCCTAGACGGCCTGCTTTGTTACACCCTACCTCTCTTAAAATGTCTGTGCTGAATTATTTCCAGACATCTTTGTCAGTTACCTATTCATCAATTCTATAATAAGCCCTTTTGCAGAGAGTATTTTTGATGTGCTTTTTGAATACTTTGTCCGGAATGAAACGCCGAAAAGGTTCTACGCTGCGTTTTCCGGTTCGTGGTCGCCATTCGAGAACTTTTCTGCTCCAACAGCCATCGGTTCTACGAGCTATGTGGCCTACCCACCGCCACTTCAGCTTGTTGATCCTTAGAGCCACGTCGGTAACTCTAGTGCTGCTACGGATTTCTGAATCTATCTTACAGAGAAACTCCGAGCATGGTTCTCTCCATCGCACGCTGTGCAACCTTGAGCTTCCGTATGAGGCCTATCGTAAGCAACGACGTTCCTGTGCCGTAAGTCACAGTGGTCGAAGACTTTCGTCTTGAGACATTGAGGTATTTTGGACGAGAGAGATGAGTACTCTTTGCTTAACTATTATTATCTATCGAACACAGGTAGGACCGACGGATGAGGTCGATCATCGGCTTTCTATCCAGATCTACAAGTACCGTAAGCCGTCCAAACGGCACCAACCCGATTATTGACATCCTTAAATTTACAGATAAATAATGAAATTCTAATACTTTGGATAAAATATGCCAATAGTTAGGTTACAGCATGTGGATACCTCACCTCAAATCTTTATTTTTATCTTATTCTATTCTACGATGGTTCGGGCATGTAGAAAGAATGCAAGATGAAAGAATGACGAAGCAGATATACAATGCAAAAGTGGAAGGATGTAGGAGCCGGGGAAGGCCAAGACTTACCTACCATGACCAAATTGGTCATGTTCTATCAGAAGGTGATGTCAGGAGCCCTAGAAACCGGCGTGCGTGCATGAGAAGAGCAATGAATGTTAAAGAAGCGAGTGAGATATGTAAGGATCGAGTCACGTGGCGCTCGGTTCTCTCTGCCTACCCCGCAAGGGATTTGGCGTGAAGTTATAGATAGATAGATCTTATTCTATATCTATTAGGTAATTAAGACTGCAAACTGTGTATTGATAAATAGTTTCAGAGACTTATCCACATTTGACATATTTTGTGTATAACATCATAACATAAGGCATACAAGCATACGGTTCACCTGATGTAAAGTGGTTACCGTAGCCTATGAACGCTGGTAATACATTAAGTATGCCCATGCCACCTCTGCTGCGAACACAGCAACTCCTTGAGAGCTTACTGGTGACCTCACGCACTCACAATAACATGTTATTTGCTGCGGTATGCTGTGAGGAGGGACTTTTCCAGAGGGACTGTTTTGATGCGCCCTCTCTCTCTTAACAACGACCAAGACAAACAGACATGTAGCTGTTTACAAATGTTTGTCCCGTATGGGAATCGAACACACGAGCGTTGGTCGATCTCGGCAAAATGTTATTTTAAATATTTCTAATTATTACAAGATTGAATCTTAAAGTGGCAATTATTGGATAGATTACTTTATGTATTTAAAAAAAAAGTAATTAAGTATATATATCAGTTGCATAGAATGCGTAGCATTCTTTGCTTGATTTGAGTTTAAGCTTTGGTGTTGAATAATTCGGCTAGAAATATTGTTTTTTTTATACAACATCGTACGCTGGTAATACATTAAATACCACTCTCGCGACCCCATCTCTGCAGCTAACACAGGAATTCCTTGGAAGTTTATCTGTGACCTCACTTATTTGCAGTAACGCAATAACCTTCCAGGGAGTTGTTATTTGGCTGCGGTTTTCCGTGTAATGGAGGTACTTCCCCAGACGGGCTGCTTTTATACGGCCTACCTCTCATATAAATATTGATTTACTTATTCATATACAATTAGACAAGATGTACGCTTGTTTACCACCCGAGTGGTATGAAAAATTAAGAACTCGCGTGTTACGAACGATAAACTACAGTTTTATTCAACCAAAAACTCAAGAGAAATGGTTGAACAAAAGCGGACCTTGGCGAAAATGAGGGCGGACTTATACACCGACAGTGTGCCGACCATGTTTGAACAATTGTTCATATTTTTGTTATTCGAATGAATAATCGATTATTTGAATATTTCACTAACGAGTGACCCAAATAACATAATGGATATGTACTTATATGATTTGTATGTATTTTAGATATGAACGCAATGGCGCTGATTAAGAAACTGGACTTTTCATTTGATTTAGATAGTTGAGGTACACTAACTTGGGTGGCTCACTCGTGAATGACGCGACTTTGACATCAACGCTCGTGGGTTCGATTCCCACACAAGGCAAACATTTGTGTGCATGAACATGTCTGTTTGTCTTGGTCTGAATGTTTTAAGAGAGGTAGGGCGCGTCAAAGCAGCCCGTCTGGGGAAGTACCTCCACCTCACAGAAAACCGCAGCCAAATAACAACTCCCTAGAGGGTTGTTGTGTTCCTGCGTGTGAGTGAAGTCACCAGTAAGCTCCCAACGAGTTGCTGCGTAAGCAGCAGAGGAGGCTTCGCGCGAGTGATAATTAATGCAAGCGTTAATAGGCTACGGTACCCGCATTACATCAGGTGGGCCGTATGCTTGTATGCCTCCAGATGTATTATAAAAAAAAAAAACTAAATAACATCCCAGTGGATAAAGAACCGACCTAGTGACCAAATGAACCTCGGTTCGAATCCTGAATGTACCACTAAATTCTTGTTTTCGGATTTATGTACATATTTGTAATTATCACTCGCTTGACGGTGAAGGAAAATATCAGGACGATACCCGCACGTCCAAGAGATTATATTTTGAAAGAAAGAAATCAAATCAAATATATTTATTGCGAATATGGGTACATAATTATAGTGTTGGAAAAATTTGTCATAGAACTTAGCCATATTCTACCAAAAGGCATGCAACATTTCATATTAAAAAGAGATATAACCAATGTCAACCAAATACAGAATCATTAAATTATACAGAAAGATTAATAAATCAGGACTAGATGTCATGACAAACAATTATGAATTAGATTTGAATATAGCACATTTTCAAAATGACAAATTATTAGATTGATATAAACTAATGTATACATATGCTGACGATTTTTTTATGAATTTCCATATTTGTCCCGGCCCAAAATATAATTTGTACTTTTGGCTGAAGACGTGTGACTTTATCTAAGAATGACCGGGTTTTCCATCTAGGTTGTGGAGGTCTGACGACAGTCGCTCCATGTAAAAATTAGTAGCTTCCCTCTATAGCTCCCCTCTATACCCTTACAAATAGGTACCAAACCCCGCCAAAGCTAATGGATAAGGAAAACGAGATTACGCTAAAAAGAAGAATGCATAGTTGATAGTGTAGTAGTTAAATAACCAGGCTTAAACCGAGCGTCCCCTGGTTCAAAAATTGGTGCGGCAATGTTCCACCGAATTCGTATTTTCGGATTTATGTACATAAACATTATGTAACTATAAATATACGTGCTTTGGTGTGGGACGCCACATGCGCTGATACGTTAGCGGCATCCTACCTCCCGGTGACTAGTAAACAGGCCAGTGCTGCGGCGGATGCCCGTGAGCGGCTTAAGATGCGCAAATATAGTTGTCACGATGCCCAATACGAATTTGTCGCATTCGGCGTCGAGACCCTTGGTCCGTGGGGTCGAGGCGCGCACGGGCTCTTCAAGGAGCTCAGTAAACGGCTGAGGGAGGCTACTGGAGATCCCCGCGCAGGCAGCTTTCTCGCGCAGAGACTTTCCTTAGCAATCCAACGTGGGAACGCTGCCTGCGTTATGGGTACCTTACCCAAAGGACCCAATTTTTTAAATATTTTTTAATAGTTTTAGTTTAGGTAATTTTAGTTTGTAGTTGTATTTTTAATTAGGACACTATTATTATTATATTTATATTAATAAATTGTAAATATATTTGAAAAAAATAAATAATTTTATGTATATGTAAATATGGACATCTAAGAAAATATTTCGTAAGAAGTGTGACGTAATGTAAGAAAGTTCTGGGTTCGCCTCTGGGTGGAGATCTATCGGTAGCCATTCTATGACAAAAGGTTCGCTAAATCAGACCCCGCCTATTCTAGTGAATCAGGAAACAGGGTAACGCTAGGAAATATAATGGAGTTAGACAAAACAAATCAATTTGGAGTATACAATAAATAACATAATAGTATCTTAATTAAAAATACAACTACAAACTAAAAGTATCTAATATAACTAAATTTTCGTCGCGGGAAGAGGTGCTGTCAGCGTTCGAACAGGCTGTAAATGAGATGTCTGTGGCGGACTGGTAAAAGTGTTTCGAAAACTGGTTCAGACGCATGACATTTTGTATAGAGGCTATACAAAATTTCATGCGTCTTGCCAGATTTTGAAAAGATTTAATAAAAAAATATTTACCTATAGAACTTTTTTATTTTCACAAAACTTTCTGAGTGTCCCACGTACCTATATCTATAAGTAGGTAAACCAAGTTTTGTGGACAGTCTCTATTAGAGAACTGTTAGAGTAATTTACCAGATGTGTTTTATAGTGTGGGTGATCAGTGATAGCCTAGTGGATAAAAAACCGGCCTAGTGAACAACAGGCCCTCGGTTCGAATCCTGGCATGTGGTACATGCCAGGATAAATTCGTGTTTCCCGATTTATGTATATATTTGAAATTATCACTTCTCGGCGGTGAAGGAAAACATCGTGAGGAAACCCGCACGTCCAAGAAATATTATATTTCGAAAGACGTTACCTTACCTAAGAATGATCTGGTTTTCCAAATCAAATCCTTAGGCTTAGGTAGTGGACCCCGTCAATTCTGGTGGATTAGGAAACGGGATAACGCTATGAAGAAGTAGAAGATGGTTATAGACGTAACTTAGCTCTGATTAGAATTTCATTTTAGTAATCAAATGTTTCAAATGTCCATAGGCTACCGTAACTGTTTACCATCAGGCAGGCCGTATGCTTGTTAGTCACCTTAGTGGTAGGTATATTAAAAAAAAACCGTTTTAGAGAAAAGATGCCTTTGGAAAATTCGATCAATTTCTGATCAATTGATTTAGCATTTTATTTCCGTTCTAAGAAAATATAAGGCAAAATTAGATGAGCAGCAATTTAGAATAGAAATAATAGTTTTGTATGCCGCAAGTGTCGGCATGGTGGGGTTCTATCCGCAAACATCGTTAGTTTGGTGATTTCATAACAATGCATTCCTTTTAAAATTCGGCGTGTATATAAGTTTTAAAACCGTTATAATGAAGAGAAAACTACATTTTTAATAGTGTTGCGAGTTACACGTAGCTCGAATTAGAACAAATATAGAGACACTTGAACACACAGAAAACCACATTGCGGCAGGGCTGGACTTAGACCAGTTACGTTAAGTGAACGTATAAAAAAAATACGTGGTTTTGACTAATTATCTACTAGTAGAAACAATAAAAGAAAAAAGTCTTTATTTGCCATTGGACCCTCGAGGGCACTTAGACACGTATTACGTTTTTTCAAATCTTCTAGTATTTTGTTAATTTCTTAGGGTTTTAGTTTTTCTATTTTCGTTCACCAGCATTTCTAACATGACCACAGGTGAATAAGAAATGATGAAAGAATTTATCTACCCATAATTTCACGCTAAGGCAAGTAGACAGAGAGAACTGAACGCCTCATTATTCGGTTCCTTATACGCCTCACTACCTTCCCTAACATTCACAGCTCTTTCCATGCACGGTCTTGATAACACCCGATATATTCTTATGCTGAAAGAAACTTGACAATACAGGTCTCTTTTTAATGATGGTATCGAGTGATATATACAAAAAAAAGTATATTAATGTGTTAAAATATTTTAGAGTTGAAACATTTGTAGACATTCATCAATTCTATAATAAGCCCTTTTACAAAGAGTATTTTTGAAGCTCCTTTGAAAAAAAAATGCCAAAATAGAACAGAACTGTTTCAGACAAGTCATTATAGTGCGAACTACATTTTTCACCAAAAGTTCTATCAGTCTTAGCAAGCCAATGTACCAGTATGCGCAACCTTTTTCTGCATCTAATATTTTCACAGAATTTTGAAAAATAATTATATTTTTACGAGCATACATTACGTTTTCATAAATATACTGAGAGGTAACAGTGAGGATATTTATCTCTATAAACAGTTTATTAAGTGATTTGTGAGACTTTGTAAATGCATGGTTAAATATTGTCGAACAAATTACACAGCGCCACCTAGCCCCAAAGTAAGCGAAGCTTGTGTTATGGGTACTAGACAACGGATAAACATACGTAAATACATTTTTTTTTTTGTAAATACATACTTATTATTCATAGAAAATACTCAGACCAATACAAACAGACATGTTCATGCACACAAATGTTTGTACTGTGTGGGAATCGAACCCACGAGCGTTGGTGTCAGAGTAGCGTAACAGCGCGTTTCACCACTGCGCCACCGAGCTCGGTTAATTACACTGTTTTTCATATACACTTCTGACTTCGACGTGTAGTAGTAACGGTGACACATTATAAGTGTTAAAATAATTAAAAAAATGACTATTTTGGCATATCTATCGACAGAAAATGCGCAAAATTTGTGGCGTAAGGCTTGTAAACCGTATTCGCAATGATGATGTTAGAAAGAGAGTTGGTCTGAAAGAGATTGTCGGTGTTAAAATAAGAAAAGGCATGCTCCGTTGGTTCGGACATGTAGAAAGAATGCAGGATGAAAGAATGACGAAGCAGATATACAATGCAAAAGTGGAAGGATATAGGAGCCGAGGAAGGCCAAGACTTACCTACCATGACCAAATTGGTCGTATTCTATCAGAAGGTGATGTCAGCAGCCCTAGAAACCGGCGAGCGTGCATGAGAAGAGCAATGAATATTAAAGAAGCGAGTGAGTTGTGTAAGGATCGAGTCACGTGGCGCTCGGTTCTCTCTGCCTACCCCGCAAGGTATTTGGCGTGAAGTTATAGATATCGACAGAAAAGTGTCGCTGCACTGCCATTTGCTACAACTACTGCCGCGAGATTATAATTACAAATGTATTAAAACAGTTGCGCACTGAATACAGCCCTGTACTTTGAAGGCTGTATACCTTCGTTAACAAGACCTACATTGCTGAACCGCAGCCGTGGACAAGCTCAGTTCCACTCTGATCACTTACTGAACCACATCTATCCAATAAAATAGTCAATCGCTAGAGCCACATCAGAAACGGTGCAGTCAGGATACGGTGCTCGATCAACTAAGGTAAGGTTAATATTTGTACAGTAATTTAAGAGGAAGGTTGGCTTAGCCGTTATTTTTACAGCCAAATCCAATATTACTTGCAACGTGCTCCACCACGCAGGTATTGGTGTAAATTATTTTTTTAAGAGAGGTAGGACGCATCAATGCAACTCGCTTTTGAAGTACCTCCACCTGACGGAAACGCCGCAGCCAAATAACAACTCCCTAGAGGGTCGTTGTGTTTCTGCGTATGAGTGAGATCAATGGTAAGATCACAAGGAGTTTCTGTGTTAGCAGCAGAGGTGGCATCGCGCGAGTGATAATTAATATATCACAAGCGTTAATAGGCTACGGTACCCGCTTTACATCAGGTGGGCCAAAACAATGCTTGTTTCCACTACCTGAAAATTGACTATTTGTTTTGATGTTTGTCATTAGGAAACAAGTAGAATGGAATTAATTCACGCTGAAATTGAATTCAAAACTACAGTCACATGGTGTTATTGTAGGGGCAGATAGGCGTTATACCAAACAAGTTAGAACTTAATGTGTTGCAAACGTTCATAGGCTACGTGAACCGCTTTACATCAGGTGGGATGCTTGTATGTCTCCCGGCCGTTGTACAAGAAAAAGTGAGGTACCGTCATATATTGTGGTGAAACCGGCTCGCTATATTCTTTAGAGTCAAAGTCAACCTCATCTGCAGCAGCCATCCTATATTTATTAACAAATGTGGTTCTAGCACAGTAGGGGTAGGAGGAATCAAAGAAGCTCGCCTACGAAAGTATAACCTCACATAATATTGCAGCCAAATAACAACTCCCTTGGAGGATTCTTTTAATTGTTCTTCCTTTACCTATCACTGAAGTGACAAATAAGTGTACAACACGCCTGATTTTTTTTAAACGTCATTAGGAGGCATAAAAGCATACGGGCCACTTTATGTGAAGCGGTTACCGCAACCTTTGAACTATTACAATACAAGTATCACATACTCTGCTACTAACACAGCAACTCCTTAGGAACTTACTACGTCATCAGCAACCTCCTAAGGAGTTACTGTGTAGATTACTGCCGCATCGCGCCAATGATTTTTAATGAACTGCCAGCGTTCTTAGGCTACTGTAACCGCTTTAAATCAGGTCAGCCGTAGGCTCGTATGGATGCCGTCGGTGTATATAAAGACTAGGACTCTCTGGAGATAAAGGAGAGGCTGACGACCAGATGTATCACTCATTCATTGCCGACCCTGTTAAAACCTTTTTTGAAGAAACTCATACTGCAGTTGTACTGTACTTGGAAAAACTTCGTCGGTTCCTGAAAGAAAACACCTCTGAATCCGCATAGTACGGGACCATTGTGGTTTTCTTGTATGAGGATTTATTCATCGCAGCGGTTAATAACGCCACTTTGTCACCGCCGCTCGTGGTTTCAATTCCCACATAAGTATGACAAACATTTGTTTGCATGAACATGTCTGTTTGTCTTGATCTGGGTGTTTTTAAGAGAGGCAGGGTGCATCTAAGCATCTCATCTGGCGAAGTACCTCCACCTCACAGAAAACCGCAGCCAAATGACAAACTCTATAGAGGGTTGATGTGTTCCTAAGTGTGACTACGGTCACCAGTAAGCTCCTACGGAGTTGTTCTGTTAACAGCCCAGGTGGCATCGCGCGGGTGATACTTAATGTATCACAAGCGTTCAAAGGTTACGGTAACCGCTTTACATCAGATAGACTGTATGCTTGTATGCCTCCCAAGGCACACAAGCCACCTGATTTCATATATTGTCTCTCCTCCTCGATGTATAAAAAAGGGGTATAGAGCATACTCTACCACGCTGTTCAGCTGCGGATTGACTAAGGCCAGTGTTTTCAAGCCGTCCGAAGGCCACTCACTTAAGACTGTCAATTATATAAACCCACCCATAGGCAGGCTGCTGTTAACGTTGCTGAACCTGCGTATTCGGTTAAAAAGACATGCTCAACGACGCTATCGATATCTCCTATGAGATGTGTCTCTGCTATCACTTATGGTACAATCTTAGACTTCGAAGATTAATATCAAGTTCTATCTATCTATATCTTCACGCAAAAGCCCTCGCAGGGTAGGCAGAGAGATTCGAATGCCACACGACTCGGTCATTACACACCTTACTCGCTTTTTTAACATTCATAGCGATTGTCATTCTCTTCTCATTATGTCGACTTGTCCCCCTTAAAACATAAAGGGCTATTACACGCAATTTGATCTAACCTGCTTTGTGTGCTTCCGCCACCTATTAATTCATGCGGCCTAGTGCCGGCCGGCACCCACCCACTACCGTTAGTAGATGCAACATGCGGACGCTGCCATGGCTGCTCCGGTAGTCTCTGCCTCGGCTGCTGCGGTCGTCCGCCATCTGGAACAGAAACCACATGCCCCCACCACCGTCGCTGCAACACGTGTTTCGGTTCTCCACGAGGCATCATCAGGCGCTGTAGACGTTAATCGTTAGAATAACATGTTACTTGTAGCTGTTAACCGTTTAACGTCCCGCAGATCACCGGTCGTATGAACTAATTGGTGGCGGAAGCACACAAAGCAGGATAGATCAAGTTGCATGTAAATTTGACTTTAGCAAAATAACGCCCGAATCTATTAACTATATAAAGGGCTATTTTAATGCCTGATTTATATTTTAAAGTTATTGTTTATAACGAATCTGAAATCTCATCTGAATCTCACTAGTTATAGTTGGTAATGAATAGATATAGATAATGTGTAGATAACTGAACTCACCCCAACGTGTCTGGGACAAAGTAGTACACCTAGTCCTTATTGGCTAGTATCACGGATCGACATGGCGGCACTTATCGTCTTATTGGTTAAAATGTCCTCCTATTGGTCAGTACACTTGAGTCGTTGAGGTATTTAGGCCAAAACACTACGTTTTGATGAGTGAGGGGTGCCTTTAAGGCGCGCTCGGTGGCGCAGTGGTTAACAACGCTGTTTTGACCCCAAAGATCGTGGGTTCAATTCCCATACAGAGCAAACATTTGTGTGCATGCATATGTCTGTTTGTCTTGGTCTGAGTGTTTTAAGAGAGGTAGGATGCATAAAAGCAGCCCGTCTGGGGAAGTACATTCGCCTCACAGAAAACCGCAGCTAAATAACAACTCCCTAGAGGGTTGTTGTGTTCCTGTGTGTGAGTGAGGTCACCAGTAAGCTCCTAAGGAGTTGTTGTGTAAGCAGCAGAGGAGGCATCGCGCGAGTGATACTTAATATATTACAGGGATTAATAGGCTACGGTAACTGTTTTACATCAGGTAGGTCGTATAGTTGTATGCCTTCCGACGTTGTATAAAAAAAAGAATGATGTAATTCAACCTGACAGTTCCCACCTACTGCAACAATACTGCATGTAAATTTGAAAGCCTTACAAAATACGGACGCAATCAAATTCGCCCAGAATAACCTCAAAACAGTACTATCGGTGCTTATACGGACGGGAGAGAATGCTATGTAGATTACAGCAAATAACACAAGACAAAGACAAATATGAAACTACGATTATGTTACTGTGCGATTTTTTGGCTTAGTTATTTGATATAATTTTACAAACTTAACCTAAAAGTATAACAAACAATTTTGATTGTTTACTGGACTTTGCATCGCAGGGAATAAATTATTAATTAAGTTAACGAGGTGAGATTGTAATTGTCATTAATGGCTAAATGTTTTGAATTGAATAGTTTTAGAGCATACCTATACTTTGTTTAGGTTTACTTTAGTAATGCCATTTTCGAGTTAATATTTTTATTAACTACTACTCGTAGCTGAAGCCCGCGGCTTCGCACGCATGAGATTTGGGCTTTTACTTGTAATAACCTTTATTTTTCGGCAGACCTGAAATTCTTTCTGTTTAAAAAAAAACAAAGTAGTAGATGCAACCATAGAGCGATTCAATTTTCATACTACGCTATCTATTGACCTTTACAGGAGGCAACGTATATTTATTTTATTTTTATTACATAAAAAATGCGTAGTTATTTTATGTCATAAAAAATAAGTATTCTATATAAAATAATAAATATAATATTATTGATATTTTCCCCTAATTTTAACAGTTTTTCATTTTTTACGCAGGAACCCTAAATATTTACGGGATAAAAGGTGCCCTATATTCTGCTCTGAACAGTTTTTGTACCTACCAGTGAAAGCCCCGTCAAAATCGGTTCAGCCATTTCGAAGATTAGCCTGGACAAATAAACAGACAGACAGACAAAAAAGTAAAAAATGCGTATTTAGGCTATGGTAACGTGAAAATAATAATATGAGCTTAAGATAAAGACTTTATTTTGAAATCCCAGACAGACACTTCAATTTCATTTATATGTATAGATATATTTACAAACTTCTCTAAACACAATATTTATAAAACTACTGGCTGAACTGGCAAACGTTGTTCTGCCATATAAATTTTTTCTTATTTTTTTTATGAAACATACTTTATTCTCATACCTATCAAATACTCGTATATATGATGTAGTTCCGACGTGAAATGTGGTTACTGTCTTCAGCTTACACATAAGACTTTCGCCAATTTAATGCTATTTGTATTAAAGAGGCGATAGAGCGGAGCCAATGCTCCATAGTCTTCGCCAAAGATCTGTCTGTTGGGCAAAGTCAACTGACGAAACCGAAGATCGATACTGGCACAACACTTTCTGAGAAGACTGAGATTCTCAGCGAGCTGGAGAAGTTCTATGTTCAACCGAACACCAGCGCTAATAACGACCCAAGAACTAAAATAACCTGACACTATACCGAAGATGTCCTGGACATCAGTCTGTACGAGATTCGTATTGCTTTGAAACAGCTTAAAAATGGGAAAGAATCGAGTGAGGACGGACGTAGGGCAGAGCTTCTGAAAGCGGGTGGAAAGTTGATACTTGTAGTCCGTCAAAGCTTCACAATTCCGTCATACACTCCGGTGAAACACCGGAAGCGTGGAGCACACACAAGATGAGTGGACGAGCTAGGTGGTGCATTGCCGATACGCGCTGTTACGTTACTTTGACACCAACGTTCGTGGGTTCGATTCCCACACAGGGCAAACATTTGTGTGCATGAACATGTCTGTTTGCTTTGGTCTGGGCGTTTTTAAGAGAGGTAGGATGCATCGAAGCCCGTCTGGGGAAGTCAAATAACCTCCACCTCACAGAAAACCGCAGCCAAATAACAACTCCCTGGAGGGTTGTTGTGTTCCAGCATGTGAGTGGGGTCATCAGTAAGCTCCTTCAAGAGTTGCTGTGCTAGCAGCAGAGGTGGCATCGCGCGAGTGATAATTAATGTATTGCGAGCTTACGGTAACCACTTTCCATCAAGTGGGTCGTATGCTTGTATGCCTCCCGACGTTGTATAAAGATATCGCTTTTGAGCCGCGCTCATGTACTGTTTTCGAGAGTCGTCACAAACCGCCGCGCAGGCAGACTTGATGAACGAAAAGGACTTAGCACTGTAGATCACTCACTTACATACCCTCCGCTAGATTATACAAAAGATTGAGGAGTATAATCTGCCCTTAAATCTGGCGTAAGTGGGCTACGAAAAAGTATTTGATTCGATTGAGATACGTACGGTGATAGTCTCTCCAGCGATGCCGAATTGTCTATCTACCTATATACATCGAAGCATAGACTGGATTGTACAGTAAGGCAACGACGCGTATTCGAGTACAGAACCAGAGTACGAAACCGATCCAAGTGAAAAGAGGTATAAGACAAAGACAAAGAGTAATAAGACAAAAGTTATATCCCCGAAACTCTTCACCGCATTGGAATATGTCTTCAAGCTCTTGTACTGAAAAGGATGCGGCATACACATTAATGGCGAACATATTAGCCACCTTCGATTTACCGATGACATAGTTCTCATGGCGAGATTGCTGGACGATCTCAGTGCTATGTTTAATGACATCAATAGTGTTTCCAACCAGGTAGATCTCGAGATGGACATAGACAAGACAAAATCATGACAAATATCCATGTCAATCCTAAGCCGGTCACGGTTGGGAACACCAAGCTCGAAGTTATTGACGTGTACATAGGACACATTATTTAATTAGGTGAGTCAAACCTCGACCGAGAGGTTAACAGACGTATGGGAAAGCTGAAAGTCACACAGCGTGCTATGGAAACGGCTATAGTCGAAGTTTCGATGCGTGATAGATCAGAAATAAGGATGATATCTGCAACAGAACTAAAGTGACTGACATAGCCCAAAGGATAAACAAATTGAAATGGTGGTGGGCCGGTCACATTGCTCGTAGAGCCAATTGCTGGAGCAAAAAGTTCCCGAATGGCGTCTCCGTACCAGTATACGCAGAGTGGGACGACCTGCCACTAGATGGATCGACGACCTCAAGAGGTTTGTAGGGAGTCGATGGATGCAGGTGGATCAGGATCGAGACAAGTGGCTCTCTAGAGGGGAGACTTATGCTCAGCAATGGATAAATACGCGCTGAAATGATGATGAAATGACCTGGCAGATCATTGGCAAAAATATTCTGTATACATAAGTATACAGAATATTTTTTGGCTTAGATGCTGACAATAGATTTGTTAAGTTCCCTATAGACACCACAAGTAGAAATGGGAGCACTGCTAAGAAGGGTTTGGTGAACTACATACGATTATATTTGTAATGGCGTCTTTCGCGATTGAGTATCACACAAATGATGTGTAAAGTATGTCAAAATATTCCTAATATTTAATGATCTTACCGATCATTTCATGAAATTGCCAATTTTCATGATCTGGCTACTACGACATACTAATTTCTCGTAGTAATATAATATCGTCTGAATCTCGAATATAATTTTCTTATCTAATTATTTTTTTTAAATTTTGCAACGAATAATTACTATTAATTATTTTATTGAGCCAATTTCTATATTTGAGGAAAGATTTTCAAGAAAAAAGTGTGTGTGTGTCAGCACGCATACGCAGACGCATGACTGATACACACGCACGACAGGTTACAAACGATAATTTTGATATATATCGCATAGAAAAAGAGTATAAATGGACGCATCTTCTAAAATAATAAGAATAAAATTTATTTTAATTCATAAATATGAACTTATAAGGCTTACGAATTAACCGCATTCACGTGTTTTTCGAATTCTTCTATTACCACTCGAATCAATTTCTTCCATATTTCAAAATCGTAATACCAAAAGGCTCAAAAAATAAATAAAAATATCTAAAAGTAAAAATAAAAGTTATTCATCAATGTAACATGATTGTAATATAAATTCATAGATGTGTAACAACACCTACCAACAAGGCCACGTCGCGTTTATACAGCGTGTTTGTTCAGCCGCTGCGCACCTATTGTCAGCAGTCTGAAGTCCCGCTGTTTACGATCGACGAATTCAGTTGCATGTTAACACAAGGTATGGTTACATGCCACATGACAATACCTAGGTAGGTCTGAAACTGCACAGCCTCGGGTGCGCAGTTTCAGATAGTACATAAGTATTGTTATGTGACACTATAACCTTCAGAGAATTAAATTTACATGAGTTGTACACCTAGTAGTAGGTAAGCTTCAGTTGTAAAGAGCCAGTTGCGAGCGATGGCGTAGCGTTTCGATTCAAGAGATGAAATAAATGACGCTCTGTTCAGTTCACAAGGGAAGTTAGATATATAGACTTGTGAGGAAAAATATACATTCTTTTTTTCTGAATTGTCGGGGTCCGCTATCTAAGGTCAAGGTTTTGGCGAAGATACTGATTTTTGGCAGAGCTGCGATAGCCAGCGGAGCCACATTACCCTCAAAATTGTCGTTTGGGGTAGACTGATGTCATCCAGCTAGCGTTTAGACGGTAATAGTGAGAAACTCCAAAATCGACACACTAATAGCTAACATATTGTAGTTTTGTATCCTTTAATTTGAAATTTAAATGTTCGTTGGTGAGAAAGAACGGTCCAAAATCGTTCCAATTAGAAAAAAACATATGGGAAAACGTATGGCCGGCCACTCTGCAGTGCAGAGTCTGCACTCCCATCAACAGAAAAAGTAACAGCACTCGTCGCTAGATGTCGTACAGGGTTCCATATATTTAAAAAAAAATAAAAAATATAATATTTAAATACTTTTTAAATTTAAAAAATATCAGCTCTGCCTACACAGCTTGCTGTTATTTACTAGTTATATGGATTTTATATGGACCTTCACAACCCAGAGAGAAAACCAAATCTTTCTTAGATAAGGTCATACGTCTTTCGAAATACCTATAATTTCTAGTATGCGCGAGTTTCCTCACGATGTTTTCGTTCACCGTCGAGCAAGTGATAATTTTTTTTGATACCACTAAGGTGGAAATCAAGCATACGGCCTGCCTGATGGTAAACAGTCACCGTAGCCTATGGACATTTGCAACACCAGGGGTATCACCCATGCGTTACCGACCCTAATTACAAATATTTACTAAAATCCGAAAACATGAATTTAGTGGTACACGTCAGGATTCGAAGCGCGGACCAGATGGTCAACAGGCCGGTTCCGTATCCAATAGACTATCACTGCCTAAGAGAAATAAACTTTATTTATTAATCTTATCTCTATACGTTGTTGTAATACGTATCTGGAAATTCCTTTTTTATTTATTACAATAAATATTTCTTTTACAGATGAAGAAGAACAGCGAAGCAACAAATAGACATCACTTCAAAGTTTTTAAGTCATCGTCATAACTGGTTCATGTTCATATAACCGTGGCAGCAGCAATAGGGTAGAAACACCCTATTGCTGCTTATTACCAGTGTTATTTGATTTTACAAAGGCAAACAAGCCTTTGTTCCATCTGACGGTAGGTAGTTACCGTAGTCAATGGACACTTGCCAAGTATCACCGGTTTTTTTTTATACCACTAAGGTGGAAAACAAGCGTACGGCCTGCCTGATGGTAAGCAGTTACCGTAGCCTATGGCCATTTGCAACACCAGGGGTGTCACTCTTGCGTTGCCGACCCTGTAAGAACCTCTTCACGCCTTTCTTGAAGAACCCCATACTGTTGTCCCTTGGGAAAACCTCGGCAGGGAACTCATTCCACAACTTAATAGTTCTCGGTAGAAAACTTCTCGTGAAGCGCACAGTGCGCGACCATTGCGGTTCCAGTGTGTGCGGATGAACTCCCAGCCGCCGGCGAGCTGTGCGATTGTAAAACGAGGCTGTTGGTATAACGTGAACTACACACTACAACTCCTCAGAACACAACCCATTATACAGCCGGTAGAACACACAAAGGGAAGCAAAATCTCTTCTCAAACTTAAGGGCTCAATGCCGTGTGTGAGTCCAGGATCATCGATAATCCTCACAGCTCGTCTCTGTATCGAGTCACAAGATCCTAGCTGGTATCCCGCCCCAAGGTGACTACAGTACTCCATATGCGATCTGACTTGGGACTTATATAACATAAGCCTTTGCCCCGCGCTGAAGTACTGTTTAGCTCTGTTGAGCACACCGAGTTTCTTGGACGCCAGCTTAACCTTCTCCTCCAGGTGACCTCGATACTGAACATCGCTGGAGATCTCGATACCGAGAATCCCAATGCAACCCGTACGTTGTCGACCCTGTAAAAACCCCTTCACGACTTTTTTGAAGAACCTCATGGCGTAGTCTTTAGAGAAAACCTCGGAAGGAAGTTCCACAACATAAGAGTTGTCAGTAGAAAAGTTCCTCGGACCGTTTAGTGTGCGATCATTGCGAATCCATTGTGTGAGAATGAATTCATAGCTCTAGCTTAGAGAGCTCGATGGTGTCGTTGCGCGTGTCATTCTAACCAAACACGCAGGTTAAGCAACGTCCGCCGCAACCTGTCTATGGATGGGTTTATCTATCTTGAGTTTCTCCGTGCTTCGGAGGGCACGTTAACACACAGCCTTAAAAACCAACGTGCGTACATGGGAAGAGCCATGAATGTTAAAGAAACGAGTCATACCTATGTTTAAGGACCGAATCATGTGGTGCTCGGTTCTCTTTGCCTTCACTGGTAGAGGACACAAGGGAATTTGACGTGAAATTAGTTAGATATAGATTGATATTCTACACGTGTGTGTATCACCGAGCTACTAAATGGCTAGACCGATATTGATGAACTGTTTCGTGTGTGTAATAACGGGTAGCATGATTTAAATTCGCGGTAGGAAAATTGGACCCGGTAGGTGGCACTGCAATTGGATTCTAGGATTTTTATTATATATTTTTCAGCAGGTTTCTGTCAATTTAGCTTGATAGCTATATATAGATAAATATACCTTTTAAATAAAATATCGTGTTATTGTCTCAACGAAATAGACAGTCAAATTTTTTTTAGATATTTCACAGATCTCTTACTCTCTCTTATTGTTAGGTCATTCAGCCAGTTGGTTTCTTGTATTGTACATATTTATTATGACTAAGGTTGGTTAATTTGAAGGTTGCACCGACCACGGTGGAAGGCTGTTTCAAGTCTTCATAACTCAAGATATTACATGGAGTTCCTGATGTGGTGTCCAGCTCATCACGTCGTCTGCCGCCGTCCAGAAGCCACCTGTTAAGCGAAGTTGGTTTGTGACCGTCACTAACGGGCAGTACTGTAAAAATTTGCTCGTTTTGACGATCGCAAAATGAACTCACTTGACTATATTCGACGGGTTTGAAGACATCGAAGATTTCAGATTTACTAACAAAATAAAAGAT
This sequence comes from Pyralis farinalis, assembly GCA_947507595.1. Taxonomy (NCBI): domain Eukaryota; kingdom Metazoa; phylum Arthropoda; class Insecta; order Lepidoptera; family Pyralidae; genus Pyralis; species Pyralis farinalis. The sequence continues at coordinate 41,571,862 of OX382257.1, read as the reverse complement.
GACTCATAAATCTAATTTTATAGATTAGATAGATAAAGTTTTATTTGTACCAGGGGATACACATATTTATAATATACAAGGGAGTTAACAAGATAAGTTAGTTAGGAGTTTAAGTTAGTTAGGAGAGTAACCTACCATGACCAAATTGGTCGTGTTTTATCAGAAGGTGATGTCAGGAGCCCCAGGAACCGGCGAGCGTGCATGAAAAGAGCTATGAATGTCACAGAAGCGAGTGAAGTATGTAAGGACCGCGTCTTATGGCGCTCGGTTCTCTCAGCCTACCCCGTAAGGGACTTCGCGTGAAGATATACATACATACAAGGGAGTTGTACAAAGGTGCAGGCACACATGTCGCACACACATCGTTTACAATGTATCTACACACAACAATAGTTCAAGCTATACAATACCATGTAAATTTCACCTTAACTGCTACGATATAAGATGCATTGGTGTGTAGCTTAACCTGTCGTTGTCTGTACAAATTAATAAATGGGGGGGGGGGGGGGCGCGAATTCATCCTATTACTTTGAGTTATGAATATTAATGCAAGCAAGTGTGTAAGGACCGAGTTATGTGGCGCTCGGTTCTCCCTGCCTGCCGCTCAAGGGACTTGTCGTAAAGATATAGTAGTAGTATAAAATAATATAAAAATAAAACATAAATTTACTTAGTGCTTTGATAAAATGTATAACCATATGTTAAACAATGTACCTAATCGATCATTTATCATAACACCCAAATAGAATATATAAAGCTTTTGTTATCCTAAAATATCAATGCACAAACAATTAAATTAAGATCAAGCTCAATATTCCCATTCCGATCCAACATCCTGTTTATTCATACAAAGATTTTGCCGCATCTACTCCAACAGCATATTTACTTCAACAAGTGTTTTACGGCACTTTGTCCAACAGCATACTTACTTCAACATGTGTTTTGCGGCACTTTGTCCAACAGCATACTTACTTCAACAAGTGTTTTGCGGCACTTTGTCTAACAGCATACTTACTTCAACAAGTGTTTTGCGGCACTTTGTCTAACAGCATACTTACTTCAACAAGTGTTTTGCGGCACTTTGTCCAACAGCATACTTACTTCAACAAGTGTTTTGCGGCACTTTGTCCAACAGCATACTTACTTCAACAAGTGTTTTGCGGCACTTTGTCTAACAGCATACTTACTTCAACAAGTGTTTTGCGGCACTTTGTCTAACAGCATACTTACTTCAACAAGTGTTTTGCGGCACTTTGTCCAACAGCATACTTACTTCAACAAGTGTTTTGCAGCATCTTCTCCAATAGCTTGTTTACTCCATTTCAACTCACATTTCCCAAACTTTTTCATTTGGCATAATGAACGCATAATATTATATCATTAACACTAACAAAATGCTAAAATTATAAAATAAAACTTTTTATTTGGTATATATTCTAATCGAGGTGCTTGTGCCTCTCTATTTCAGAGTATTACTTTTAAGATTAAGCGGAAATTTAAGACAAATGCTGTGCAGTTAGAATAAACGTAATTACATTTTTTACTGGTTTTATATTTTGCTTTATAGTAAATTAATGTTTACATACACAAGTAAACGGCATATGAAATTATTTCTAAATATTCTTTACAAATGTAATTAAATTAGTGATGTGCTGAAAAAAGTCTAAATCAAAAGCACCCAAAACCGAAAATATCATACATGAAGAAGTTGATGAGTGCGGAAGAAGCGAGAGGGGTATGTTTGGATCGGTAATCTCTGCCTACCCCAATGGGACAGGCGTGATGATATGTAAGTATGTATTCTTTTATATGATAATGTCGCATAGTGTGCTTCTGAATTTTCTACGTACTAATAAACGAATTGATAATGTTGTTTGTCCATGTAATTATGGAAGTATAATGTAATTGACTCATGTAATAATCGTTAAGGGGTTTTTGTAAACATACAAAATATTAGTTGACGGAAAAATAAACATTTAATAAAACACATTTTTGTTGTAATCAATTTATTTCTACATGTCGAATTGCCGACCAGTGTATAGGAGCAGTGATAATCCAGTGGATAAAGAACCGGTTCGAATCCTGGCATGTACCACTAAATTCGTGTTTTCGGATTTGTATACCTATTTGTAATTATCACTTGCTCGGCGATGATGGAAAACATCGTGAGGAAATCCGCACATCCAAGATTTTATTTCACTAGCTACTCGCCCCGGCTTCACACGGGTGATTCGGTCGCTACCAAACTGCACAGGAGCCCCCGCTAAGCTAATATAAAGATTCCCTGAAAATTTCATCAAAATCGGTCCAGCCATTTTCGAGTCCATAGAGGTCATACAGACAAACATTCATTTTTATATATATAGATTAGACGCGTAACCTAACCTAAGCAAGAGCTAGTTTTGAGTGTGGGTTGTGAAGGTCTAACAGCAGTCGCTCTATATCAAAATCAGTATCTCCGCAGAATTTTTAGGTTTAGGAAGCGGACTCCGCCGCTCCTAATGGATTAGGAAATGAGATAACGCTAGGAGGAAAAAGAGACCGAATTGCCCACATGTAGTTAACTGTAAAATTTAAAATCACCTTGGTGGCAAAAATAAGGAAACAGCTGCTAATAAGCGGTTGGGTATCGTAGTCATTAGACGTTTGTAACGAAGGATATACATATCGTTTGTGGATTTGCTACCGCATTGCTGACGTAGCATCTTTCTCCTAGCTTTGTAGTAACCCGTAGTAACGCAACGAACCTCTATAGATGTTTTATATGGATGTTACCTTCTGAAAGGTAGAGATAATTTTACAGTCAAGTTGCTTCAAATTAAGCGGATTCTGTACTTAAGGTTACCATTTCGAAATTTACAAAGTCTGTACAAACAGTCAAGAATTATAAAAATCAGGACATTGTAAAAAAATTATAGTCAATTCCATATTTCAACACAATATAAATATTCAAATATTAAAAAACAAGATTTTGGCACACGTATGTATATGTAATTGGTATAAGTTTCGACGAGCTCGGTGACGCAGTGGTTAGTAACGCTGCTTTTACACCAACGCTCGTGGGTTCAATTCCCACACAGGACAAACATTTGTGTGCATGAACACGTCTGTTTGTCTTGGTCTGGGTGTTTTTAAGAGAGGTAGAGCGCATCAAAGCAGCTCCTCTGCGGAAGTACCTCCACCTCACAGAAAACTGCGGCCAAATAACAACTCGTTAGAGGGTTATTGTATTGCCAGTGAGTGTGATCACCAGTAAGCTCCTAAGGAGTTCCAGCAGCGGAGGTGGCATCGCGCGAGTATATTTAATGTATTACCAGCGTTCATAAACCTACCCTTCTGCCTTTCGTTATTATAAAACAGTTTATTGCACCACTGACAGCATTCATACATCTCTACAATTATGCAAATTATATACACACTCAACAACAGTCAGGAGTATGTAACAAGCTATACAAAATCGTGCAATATTCGTCTTTATTACCAAGACGTATCACCACTGTTCCACTATTTAGACATGGATTCTACCCTCTTCACTCTACAACGTAGCCTAGCGAATTAGTCCACCTATGTGTAAGTCCTTTGAATTGTAGCAATCACTGAAAGGCGATATTTTTTTTTGTTAGTTTGCAAAGAGAAATTTAAGTGCGTTTAACTCGTATTTTGAAGTGATAACTTTTTATGGGAGGGTAAACCGTTACGTTAGGTAACGCGTTACGGCGCCAGTCTGTCTGACTTCCATTTCTTTCACGCATACGACAGTGGATTAGTTTAAGTTATCACTTCTGTCGGGCGTCCTGAGACGCACACGTTTTCAGGAACACCGTTCCTATATGAAATCTATATGTTTGTCTATGTGCGTGCGTGTGTCTGACACTTTTTTTTCGAATATTCGAATTTTGACTTCAGATTCGGATTCAGCATAAAAAAGTAGAATGGTGATCTTACTCACTGGCAGGAACACAACCTTTGACACCAATACTCGTCGGATTAATTCCTACACAGGACTGATATTTGCGTGCATGAACATGTCTGTCTTGGTCTAGATGTTTTGAAGAACGATCAAATCAGCCAGTCTAGGGAAGTACCTCCACCTCACAGAAAACCTCAGTCAAATAAAAACCCGCTGTGTTGTGATCCTGCGTGTAAGCGAGCTCACAAGTAAGCTCCTAAGGAGTAACTGTGAATCCTTTCCGGTGCAAGTCCAACTCGCAAGCGGATAGTTTTTAGGATTCCGTACCTCAAAAGGAAAAATGGTTTTTTTTTGTCCGTCTGTCCGTGTGTCAGTCTGTCAAGATCCTTTTTCTCAGGGTAGGATGGAGCTACCAAGCTGAAATTTATCAGGTACTCAGGTCTGCAATCCCTGGTAGCAGTGAAACAATCAAACTTCCAAGTTAACGCAATGAAAAGATACGGCTGTTTATGCTTCGTTCATGTGCATATTTTGACACTCGCAAGGGAATCAAAACCTATAGGGTACTTCCCGTTGACCTAGAACCATGAAATTTGCTAGGAAGCAATGTCATGTAACGTATGTTAAAAAAAAATACTGAAAACCGTAAATGCGTAGCTGCATCACAAAAAAAAATGTCGCCTATATATTTAGCCTTAAAAGCAATATTAAGTAATGCATTTGTTTTGATATCTATACAGATAAACAAAATTGGAGCGTCTGTTTGTAATATGAAAATAACCACTTATTACTAAATGCATATGGATGTATACACGGTACATATACCAAAATGAACATTTTATTCAATTTTTATCTGTCACCCTGTTTGTTCTCTCTCTGAAACGGCTTCACCGATTTTGACGGGACTTTCACTGGCAGATAGCTGATGTAATAAGGAGTAACTTAGGCTACTTATATTTTAGATGTTTTAAAAAAAAAAAAATTTAATATCGGCTATCAATCAATTCAGTGACATCAAAGGCAAGTGAACAGTAGTTTTTTTATGTTAAGATGCGCATACGGCCTGCCTGATGGCAAGTAGTTATCATAGTCTATGCGACTAGGGGCATAACTCGTGCGCTACACACCCTGTAAAGACCTCTTTACGCCTTTGCAGGACAGTAGGCCTCAGTAGGAAGTTCATTAAGAAATCTCGAAGTTTAAAGAGTTAGAACAGAGGGGGAGATATTGAACAAAGAGTCCTAAAACGGCGATATATAAGCAGGTGAAAAATATTATCGTGGTAGTGTCGAACCTAGATTCATAAATTAAATCCTGGCGGAGGTCGGTATCGTCCGTCATATTGCATACTTAACTCGGGGAGAAAATTTTGAAGAGAAAATTGCACCGCAGCACACGCGACACTCGAATAAATAAGGAGAAACGATCAATTTCGGCCTCGATTACTTCTGCCAACCATTACGGAGACATTTACAAAATGAAAGATTCATTTGCTTACACTATAAACGCAAAGGCGGTTAGTCTATACAGCACGTTGGGAAGCATTCAAGCATAGCGTACCTGATTTAAAGCAGTTACCGTAGCCTATGAGCGTTTGCAATACATTAAGAATCACTCGCGCGACGCCATATGCTGCTAACACAACAACTCCTTAGGAGCTTACTGATGACTTCAGTTAAACAAAAGCAGCTGCTTTGGTGCGCCTTACTTCTCTTAAAAATTAGGATTATAATAAATTAATTGTGATCCGTCATAAAACTGTCCTGTTATGTAAAAAAGTGTTATCTAAAAATACAAATTTTGATCCAAATCGCTAGAGTCAGTTAAGATATACACGAAATATATTTACTTATATGTACATAAGTATAGAAGAATTACTCGTTAAAGGGTTATTCTCGTATGTTTTTTACACAACGTCGGAAGGCATACAAGTACCGGTTGTAAAGCGGTTACCGTAGCCTATTAACGCTTGTGATATATTAATTATCACTCGCGCGTTGCCTCCTCTGCTGCGTACACAGCAACTCCTTGGGAGCTTACTGGTGACCTCACTCACACGCAAGAACATAACAACCCATATTGGGAGTTGTTATTTTGCTGCGGTTTTCTGTGAGGTGGAGGTACTTCCCCAGACGGGCTGCTTTGATGCGCCCTACCTCTCTTAAAACATCCAGACCAAGACAAACAGGCATGTTCATGCACACAAACGTTTGCCTTGTGTGGGAATCGAGCCCACGAGCGTTGGTGTCAAAGTCGCGTCATTCACGAATGAGCCACCGAACTCGTCAATTCGTCGTGGATTGAGCTATTACATAACATCGGTCTCATCGCCTCTCCATAGGTTATTTCATACATGACAGGGCCTAAGGATGCCTCGTGGACAGGGGAAACACTGGCCGCAGGGACGACAAGATCAGTCAGGGCATCAGGTGTAGGCGGTTCCTGTTCTAGATGGTGGGCAATGGAAAGCAAAGACAATGTAGTAGCCGAGGCAGAGAATCGGCGCTTCCCCGGCTCCTACATCCTTCCACTTTTGCATTGAATATCTGCTTCGTCATTCTTTCATCTTGCATTCTTTCTACATGTCCGAACCAACGGAGCATGTCTCTTCTTATTTTAAAACACAGATAAAGTGGGTTCCGTAGCCTATTAACGCTTGCTTTAATATTAAGTATTACTCGCGCGATGCCTCCTCTGCTGCTTACACAGCAACTCCTTAGGAGTTTACTGGTGACCTCACTCACACACATGAACACAACAACCCTCTAGGGAGTTGCCATTTGGCTGCGGTTTTCTGTGAGGTGGAGGTAGTTCCCCAGAGGGGCTGCATTGTTGCGCCCTAGTTCTCTTAAGTGTTTTCGGATTTATGTACATATTTGTAATTACCACTTATACGGCGGTGATGGAAAACATCGTTAGGGAATCCGCACGTCCAAGAAATTATATTTCAATAGACGTGTGACCTAATCTAGGAAAGGTCTGGTTTAGCCACTAGGCTGTGGAGGTCTGACGGCAGTCGCTCCATGTTAAAATCAGCATCATCACCAAATCTTTAGGCTTAGGTAGCGGACCCCGCCAATCCTAATGGATTACGAAACGGTATAATGCTAGGAAGAAGAAATCTAGGTATAAGAAACATGTGGGATGTGCCGTTATGGTTTGATAAGCCATCTCTTATGTTTAGAAATTCATACTCCTTCTCCATCTGTTTTCCAAAAAAAGTTCGATTACTTACTGCTACGAGTACATTCAGAATACTAACCTAAATAATTTAAATGAAAATATTAATAATATTATCATCTAACAATATCATCATCATATTTATTGTACTACTAGCTGAGACCGCGACTTCGTCCGCGTGGAATATTATTTATTTATATTAATAAAAATCTAAAATAAATGTAGCCTAAGTTACTCGTTATTACATCAGCTATCTGCCAGTGAAAGTCCCGTCAAAATGGTGAAGCCGTTTCAGAGAGAGAACAAACAGGCTGACAGATAAAAATTGAAAAAATGTTCATTTTGGTATATGTACCGTGTATACATCCATATGCATTTAGTAATAAGCGGTTATTTTCATATTACAAACAGACACTCCAATTTTGTTTATCTGAATAGATATCAAAACAAATGCATTACTTAATATTGTAACAAACAACGTGTAAACAAAAGAATGTTATTTACACGCTTAAATTGTTTACTGAAACTATTTATTAATGACAGAAATTAAGGTGATTAGTAGCTATAGATATAAGTGTACGAAAGATGTCGATAGAAATTCAGTTCAACTTAACCACTGTTTTAGAACACAGGTATTAAGTTTGTAATAGTGCTTTAAAATAGTTTCTAGACTCCGTAACTAGACTTCTTTTGGATTTCTTTGTAAATAAGTGTGATTTGTTGGTAAACATTTTTTCTTACCGTGAAACAACAGCTGCTGGGGTTTTTTGTTCGGTAAGTATCCATACATACAAATAAATAAAATTGGAGTGTCTGCTTGTAATATTAAAATAACCGCTTTTAACTAAATTCATATGGATGTATACACGGTACATATACCAAAAAATATATTTTTTTACAATTTTTGTATGTCTGTTTGTTCTGGCTAATCTCTGAAACGGCTGGACCGATTTTGACGGGACTTTCACTGGCAGATAGCTGATGTAATAAGGAGTAACTTAGGCTACTTTTATTTTAGAATTTTTATTTATTTTTATTAATATATATAAATAAATAAAAAAATAAAAAACTATTCCGCGCGGACGAAGTCTTTAAGTTTTTTATACAATCTTTAGGGGTGTAAATTGACCATTTTTTTCTGAGCCAAATCCTACCTCGCAGGTACGGTATGTGCCCTGTTGATAAACAAATGAAACTGCTGAGGGTTTTTTTATAACACAGTCAAGACGGATTCAAGCGCGGCCACCTGATGTACACGGTTATCGTAGTCTATGAACACTTGCAACACATTAAGTATCGCGTGATACCACCTTAGGGTCTTACTTGTGACCTCACTCACTCGCAGGAACACAGCAACTCTCCAAGTAGTTGTTACTTGGGTGCGATTTTCTGTGAGGTGGAGATACTTCCCCAGACCTCTCTTAAAAACACCCATACCAAGACAAACAGACATGTTCAAGCACACAAATGTTTGTAATCTCACCCACGTTCACGAGCGTTGGTGTCTAAGTTTCGTCATTCACCACTGCGCCTTCGAGTTAGTCATAAAACATACCTGTAAACTCCGCTTGGTACCGACATTTGAGATACCAGCTTAAAGGAAATACTTAAATATATCTTTTCTAAACCTGCAGCCAAATAATAATTCCATGAAATATTCTCTCTCTTAGTGTAAGTAAAGTTATCGGTAATCGTGTGAGAGTTTACTGCGTTAAGGCGACACCTCGATCGTGAAGCTTTAAAATGGCTCCGCCCAATCACCCCGCGCCCCTCAATTGACACTCGACGCTCGATTTGTAAAATTTGAAATTAGCGCCTAATAGGTAACCTGGGGTCAACGTATAGTCAATGCAAACGAACAGAAAAGCTACAGAGTCGCGTCACACTTAAATAAAATTTATAATATCAATATTTAATAAAAATTATTGATTTAATTATTATTTAGCTTTATACATACTGAACCAAACATATTTATTTAAGCTAGACGGAAAACAATAGTAATAATAGTAATAAAAAACTACAGAAACGTATTCACTTTTAAAAGTTTATTGAAAGAGAAATCAATGACATCGTTTTATGTTTATATCTCTACAAGTTAACATGTCTTGGTATCTATGTTGTTCTTACTTAGGTCTCGTCCAGTGGCGCCCTCATTGAATAAAAAAACATATTATAGCATAGAAGATAAACATTATGAAATCTTATGTTGCATTTATTACGAAGATAGTAAAGTATTTTTACGTCATTAAACCAACACTCAAAATATTCCACTATCGTTGTTATAAGCAAAAGTGCTAAAAGAGGCCGTTTTTTGGCAATTATGCCTATAACAACGAAAGCAAAACATTTCAATTGTTGGTTTAATGACGTAAAAGTACGTTATTGTATTTGTTACAAATACAATACACGCAACACATGACTTTATAATGTTTATCTTCCACGCTAAGATACGATATTTTATTCCTTGAGGCGCCACTGGACGGCATGTATCCCCCTTAAGAAGAATGAAACACCAGCTACATAATACAACATTGTTTATCGAGAGGCTAAAGCGGGCCATTTGTTGATTCGGACACATATGTTTAGTTAGCAGATACACCATCTAAACTGCAAACACTGGTCACAGCGATGAAAGACGACTGTATGGAGAAAGGCTTACTACTGAATGCGAAGAAAACAAAGATAATGGTATTTGAAAGAGAAGAATCCAGAACTAATGTAAGGATTACGATTGATGATGAAGTGTTGGAACAAGTGGATGAGTTTGTATATCTTGGATGCGCTTTCAGCAGGGATGGAAGGTACACCGCAGATGTGGAAAGACGAGTGAGTGCTGGGAATAGTGTGAATGGAGCGTTGGGAAAACTTCTTGGCAGTAAAATCCTGAGCCAGAAGGCACAACTCGCTATACACAATGCAGTGTTGGTCCCAACGCTAACTTATGGAAGCGAGAGTTGGGTATGGCAGAAAGAGCATGAAAGTAGAATAAACGCGGTTGAAATGCGAGCGCTGCGCAAAATTTGTGGCGTAAGGCTTGTAGACCGTATTCGTAATGATGATGTTAGAAATAGAGTTGGTCTGAAAGAGAGCGTCGGTGTTAAAATAAGAAGAGGCATGCTCCGATGGTTCGGGCATGTAGAAAGAATGCAAGATGAAAGAATGACGAAGCAGATATACAATGCAAAAGTGGAAGGATGTAGGAGCCGGGGAAGGCCAAGACTTACCTACCATGACCAAATTGGTCATGTTCTATCAGAAGGTGATGTCAGGAGCCCTAGAAACCGGCGTGCGTGCATGAGAAGAGCAATGAATGTTAAAGAAGCGAGTGAGATATGTAAGGATCGAGTCACGTGGCGCTCGGCTCTCTCTGCCTACCCCGCAAGGGATTTGGCTTGAAGTTATAGATGTTCGAGTGTCATAATGGCTGATAGCGCCGAGTAAACACAGGATTTTTTTATTTCGAATAAATAAGAGAAATAAAATTATCAGATTGAATTAGATTGAAATTGAAATAGAAAATTGGAATTTTTTTGCAACTCCCTCCTGGTGAAGATTCACAAGTTATTTTACACAGTTAGGTATAGCTCTGGTAGGGATCCTAGCTTTTTCCCTAAATATAATACACTCTCGAATGACTAGGTATGCGCTTTCACTAACAGTCAATTTAACTTCGCGAATTTTATAAAAAAGTACAGGAAGAACTTGACGGTTAGACGGTAATTTTGCGCCTATTATTTGATAATTTACGTCTCCAACTAAGAAAATACTTGATTTATTGCTTCTCAATTCCACTGCCATCTTATAAAAGTTAAAACATTACGTATTAATCACGAGAATAACTGACATTCAAAATTAATAGACGGTTAGGTAATTATGACGAAGTTAACGATGCTCTCTCTAAAGTTATTCATTGGTTTAGTGTTAATAATCTGCTTTTAAATGATAAAAAGACTAAAGTAATTAAGTTCTCAACACCTAATGTAAGGCAGGTGGCTACCAATGTACATGTTAATGGAACTAATTTAGCCTCTGTGGAGACAACTGTGTTCTTGGGTATAACAATTGACTCCAGACTACAAAGGGGCCCACAAATTGAAAAATTATCAGGAAAACTAAGTTCTGCAGCTTATGCAGTGAAAACTATTAGACGGCTCACTGATATTGATACGGCTAGAATAGTTTATTTCAGCTACTTTCATAGTATTATGTCATATGGAATTCTTCTTTGGGGTAACTCCGCGGATATTAACACCATCTTTTTATTGCAAAAGAGAGCCATAAGAGCTATCTACAAACTTGGTCCCCGTGAGAGCCTTAGAGAAAAATTCAAAGAAATAAATATTTTAACAGTCGCATCGCAATATATCTATGAAAATCTTTTGTATGTCCATAAAAACATAGACTCATTTTGTAAAAAGAGTGATATTCATAGCATAAATACTAGATATAAGCATAATCTTGTGTTATATGCAAGCCGTCTCCACAAAACAAGTAATTATTTTATGGGGCAATTATACGGTTCTATAACAAACTTCCCAGCAATATAAGAGATTTGTCAATAAACAAATTTAAAACTACTATTAAAGCCAAATTGTGTAGCAGGGCATATTATAAAGTATCTGACTATATTAATGATAAAAATGCCTGGGAGTGAGTCGATCCAATTATAATGTAATTAACAAAATATGTAAATTTGTTTGGATACCAAAAGAGGGATGCCTGAGTTTTTTGGCAGTATTTTTATCAGTGCTCACCTAGTCATAAACTGCACGGTAGGGGAAAAAAATGTGACGATTCCAAACAAATGTAGCCATTTTTACGGAATAAAAAGATTTTGACTTTGAATTTGAACAAATGAATACCGCGAGTACGTGCGGCACTGCCGCGCAACTTGTATGAACATGTTTCGATGTAATTCGGCACGGATTATCGTAATCCAAATAAGTTAAAAATTAATTTCCGAGTGTTTTAAAAGCAAATGAACAAAACTAAGACATATGCGTTAGAAAATAAAAACTTTGAAAAATAAGGGACACCCTAATATACATATATACAAATAGATTTTATAATCTATTCATATTTAAAAAAAACATGTGACAAATGATTTTCTTGCTGTTTCATAACTTTAACTTCAGTATAATGACATTTATTGTATTTTACTTATGTATACTCTGTGTTTTGTATTGTTGTACGTTTCCTTGTTATTTATTAAACTCTCAAGAAGAAAGAACCAGGACCATCTCTGATGTTGCAAAATAAATCTAATCCGTACAATAGTTCAATACTAACCACAATGTATAGAATAGATGATTTTTTTGTGTTTTCAGTGTTGGTTCATAGTAAATATTATTTGTTTTCACGAGTACCATAGGTATAAGTATACTATCTATCTATATCTTCACGCTAAATCCCTCGTGAGCGCCACATGACTCGGTACTTACACATCTCGCTCGCTTCTTTAACATGAAACATACCGAGTTTTTTTAAAAACTATCAAAATATACTATTTTACCAGTAATTATTTTAATACAAAAAAAAAAAAACATCCACTGGTTTTCTATCTTCTGATTGGATAAATTTCCAACGTAAACTAACCTTCACCTACGTACAATGTCTAAGTCGGAGTTCGGTGAGCTTATAATGGTTACTATGAGTTTGTCGTCCCGTATGACACTTACGTTAAAGTAGCATATAAATCGAGTAGTGATTCTTCTAGTGGAATATGTTTATTTAGTAAGTTTCTCCTAAAAAACAAAACAGCAAAAATATTCTATTTTATAAGTTTTTATTTTAATACAAAGAAATAAAGAGTCTCCACTGGTTGCTATGTGCTGAGAACGCGAACCTTATTGGTATAAATTTCCAACGTAACCTGACCTCCACCGACGTACAACTTCTAAGTCGGAGTTCGGTCAGATTATAATGGACAAATTAGGAGTTTGACGTCCTATATAGGTACGCGGTCAGCCTGTGGATAATGTATACCAATTATCAAATGTTACTGTTTATTCCTGCAAAAAATAACTCTTATTTAATTAATGCAGTTTTATATAGAGTTATTAAGTAATCAAAATTAAAAAAAAGTTTGAAGAGGAATTAAATAGCTTGGGCCAACCATACCTAGGAACTGTTCTAAAAACTAGAAATATGTCTACACAATGTTATTATAATATGTTTAATGAATATAATAATTAAAAAAAATAAATACCTTGTCTTGTTCGCCTCCGCCATTCTACGAACATTTTCTTTGTATTTTTATTCTATATATTTTCTTTTTAGTGTTCCCCATTATTACAACAGTATAATAAATATATATAAACCTATAATATTATTTACTACTTATATCTAATAATAATACACTTACGCTAAATACTATAATATTGAATATTTACAACTATTAATTATAAAAACTTCGGTGTCGCGATGTTAATGGAGCGAGCTCGAGCAGACAGTCGACATAGGTCTCACCTCGAAGCGGGCTGCAGCCGGACTGGCTGGATGTAGTTAGTCAACGCGTTTATAATCCTCATTACCGCACAATAAGGTCGAAAACACGTAGCACCCAAGACGAATGTGATCGCTTAGAAATTGTCAGAAACTTAAAATATTTTTAAAAAATTTCATGTTTCACTTATCAAAATATGCAGCAACCATATTATAAACATAGATATTACTAATAGATTTAAGTAATTTTGAAGCGTATAAACAGAACAACTTCGTTGTAATTTCAAAAATAATGAATTTCAGGAGGTGTTTTCGAAAGTAATTATTATCGAATCAATTTTACACAATCGCGTATTTGAGCAAGCAAATTCAAGATAAAGAAATGAAGTTATTTATATTAAAATCTTAGATCCGTCAGTTTAGTCATTAGCCTATACTATTCGATGAAAGTTGGTCTAATTTTTCGATGTGTCGCCTTAAAACGGTGGTAGCAACGTCCAAGAAATACTCCTTGCGTTGAAAGCATTTACAGATTTTGGAAACCGCCTCACATCACGCGGATAGTATACTTGATTTATCTGACGACGAAGTAGGTAAAAAAGTATTATTTATTACGTTAAAGTGGCAAACAAGCACTTGACATTCGTGATGATAAGCAGTTAGATACCGCATGGAAACTTGCGACACTGGTAGTGTCACTCGAGCGTTGCCGACCCTGTAAAAAGCCTCTTCACGGCTTTAACTAGCTTTATGTTGTATTAGGCGACACCATCATAGGCCCGTGAGATGGCAGTTGTATAAAAAAAGTTACCAAAAAGCAACAAGCACGATTATGTATAAGTACATCAATAACAAAATGAGATGAACTAAATAAAATAAATTCTAGTTATTTTATATTGTGTAAAAATTAACGAGGAAAAAAAATGAATTGTGTGCTACTAATTCAAGTACATACATAAGAAAAGCTCGCGAAACATTTATGCTTGAATATAAATCTTACTTTTTCAATCGAATTGCTTATTTTTAATTATTATTCGTCGATATTCGATTATATATTTATTATTTGTATTTTTTACCTCTACTCTCTCTCTCTCTCTCTCTAGTCGGTTCCTGTTTACTGTGGTCACAGGGCATCCTGCAGCGGATAGACGGATTTGATCCAGTCCAAATATAATTTTAGCATAACCTTAAGTAGGTTTTGTCCGGCATGGTCCCATAATACCGTATGTATCCTATTTAAATTTATGCTAAATATTCGCATCAACAGAATACTCAACGAACTCACAAGATAAAATGCCTAGTCTAGCATGTCTTTAAGTAGGTTATATATATCCGACAATTTTTATGGTCAATGTCGCATATTTCCTATTTTAAATTATGTTATTCCATTATTCGAAAATTGAATAATATTTTTAGCATAAACTTAAGTAGGTTTTGTCCGGCACGTTTCATATCGTGCCGCACAATTTCTGCTTTAACTTGTGCTAAATATTCACAACAAAACAGAATATTCATAGAACTCCAGGATAATACACCGAGATGTTAAACTCGTAATATGAGTATCATAACATTAAGAGGTCGTATAAAGCTAAGTGGCGCCTTCATTTTATTTTTATTAACAACGCTGAATTTAAAACCAAGTCCAAAAAAGCGCTAAAACTGTATCATAACATTTAAAATATAAATATGGTTCTACAGTGCAAGTATTTTTGGCACTACATTCAGCGTTGTTAATAAAAACGAAATGAAGGCGTCACTTAGTCTTATACGCCCTCTTAAGTGCTCTATATCCGTTAATCTTGTAAATGATGTCGCAAGCTTCTTGCTTAAAATTATAATATTTAAAAATTTTATTTTGTAGCTCAAGCACAACATTAAGTAGGTTTTGTGTGGCATGTTCCATGTCGTGCCGCACAATTTCTGCTTTAACTTGTGCTAGATATTAACACTAAAACCAAACAGAATGTTCAAAGAATTCAAGGACAATACGACGAGATGTTATAATGCGAGTATCATGACATTAAGTGAGCTATTTCTGATATTTTGCATAAATGATGTCGCATACCTGTTACTTAAAATTATGGCAATTAAAAATAATATTACTGATTTTAGCACAACATTAAGTAGGTCTTGTGCTGCATGTTCCGTATCATGCCGCACAATTTCTGCTTTAACTTGTGCTAAATATTCACAACAAAACAGAATGTTAAAAGAATTCAAAGACATTACGCCTAGTTGTTACAATGCGAGTATCATGGTATTAAGTGCGCTATATCCGATATTCTTGTAAATGATGTCGCATATCTCTTACTTAAAATTATGGTATTTAGAAGTTTTAGGTTTTATGCCGCATGTATCATATGTATCATTATAATTATGCCGTGCAATTGCTATCCAAATTTATGCTATATTATTACAACAAAACAGAATATTCCCCGAATTCAAGGACAAAATGCCGAAATGTAAGTAAATATTTCATTTAAAACCATATGAATTTATGAAATTCAGCAAATTAATTTTGGCCTTTAGTAATCTTTACATAGCCTTAAGTAAAGTTTGTTCTACACGTATCATAGAATACGGTACAAATCCTATTCAAGTAAATGCTAAATATGTACAACAGGCCAAGGATGATATAACTTTAAGGAGGTTTTATCCGATATTCTTCGAATAAGGTCGCGTCCCAAGTAACACGTAATCTAAATAATACATATACAACAATACATAACATTATAAAAAAAACGAATCACCAATTTAAGCATTGTTACAAAGGTATAGAAGTTCACGAGATAGCCAAAAGTGATATTAAATGTTTTTTTTATATATTAGTATATACATACTCTTCTACTTTGATAAGTTCTATATCGTGATTTTTCGTAAAGATTAATATTAGTCATGGGCAGAACTACGAGTATTAAATAAACGCTATTCAGTTCAAAGCATCTGACGCCGTTGAAAGTTACATAATAGCAGGCGTTCTTTATTATATTTCTCCATATAGCTATGGTGTAAATTTTCGATATGTAGGTTGAGTCTATTTTCTATTCTCCATAATCTACGTTGCACTTCTTATCATAATCATAATAAAGGTTGCGTAATTAATAATAAAGCACTTGGGCGAGCCAGCTTCGCTTCAGCGCGCATTTCAGGAACGCCGTTCCTATATGAAATCTATATGTTTGTCTGTCGCTTTTATTCGAATATTCGAATTTTGACTTCAGATTCGGATTCAGCATAAAAAGTAGAATAGGAATGTTCAGGAACACCGTTGCTATCTCTTAAGTATCATGATCAAAATGGCTACAAATAAAAAAAAAAATGAATTGTTATATAATTGACGAGCCAGGTGTTCCTCTGGCAATGCAAGCTTGCGCATTCTCAACTGGTTTTGTATAAAGTCACGCTTTCTCAGGATCGACACCTATTAAATATATATAAATTAAAAATCGATAAGTTATGTTGATTTACTCTTCGGATTAATATGCGGTGATTTGATTATAATTATTTTGTCAACCGATTTCAAATATAAGTAGAGATAAATAACAAATGAGTGATTATTATTGTCTATTAATATTACATTCACACGACCTGGCCGAAAGTATATTTAAAGTTATATCCGATATTTAAAAATAAGTACATGGATTTTTATGTTCCCAAATAGAAGTCTAACATGGTGTTTAAGAGCGTTATATTATAATTAATGATAGTAGTAGTTGTTGGGACAAAGATGTGTCTAATTACGTAATTCATTGATTTATCAAGTACTAAATATTTCTTTTGAAAGAAGAGGTAAACTAGGTACAAACATAATGGCATTATATGTAGATGCCGGAAATAGTCTTCTTAATAAATAGTGTTGTTATAGATTATCTAGGTTGATATAATGTTTCTGTGTTACCATGTACTTTTCATTCATGCTAAAAGTACACCCATTATATACAATTTTACTTACTTATTCCAACATCATCAATCGCAGTCTTAACGTTCGTTTTGGTTTCGTCTTTTTCAAACACATTTTCAATACAATAATTGTTCCCCTTTACGATTACTATTTGCAGTCAGACGGTGATCCTTCTAGTAACACAGCAAAGCCTGCAAATAGCACTCAACATACTAGTAGGTCATCCATTCCTAATAGTCAACAGTATAGTACGGAGTAAGGCCCGTCAGCCCCTTATACAGGCTACTTTCAAAGAGCATTTTGTACATCCCTATCAAACGCTTGTATATATTCCTTGTCAGCTTCTCATTCTCGTTCAAAGTTAACCACATTGAATTCAGTTATCCGTTTCATCGTATTATATTTCAATCTCTTTCTCTAGTCTGTCGCTCATTACTGTGATTACAGAGTATTTTGCAGCTAATAATCGCTTCTGGTTCAGTTGGAATGTGAGTTTAGCATTACATTAAGTAGGTCTTGTCCGGCATGTTCCAGGCAATGTCGTACGAATCCTATTTAAATTTCTGCTAAACATCAACATCAAATTAGATTACTCAATGACCTCAAGAACAAATAAAAAAAGAAATGCCAAGTCTAACATGACTTTAAGTAGGTTATATCCGACATTTTTAAGCTAATGTCGCGTATTTCCTATTTTAAATTATGTTATTCGTAAAATGTAATAATAATTTTAGCATAACATTAAGTAGGTATTGTCCGGCATGTTTCATATCATGCCGCACAATTTCTGCTTTAAATTGTGCTAAATATTCACAACAAAACGAAATATTCAAACAATTCAAGAACAATACGTTGATATGTTAATATATGAATATCATAACAAATGAATAATAATTTAATGTACAGACGTATTAAATAAATAGACTATAAAACAGAATAATCAACAAATTTCAGGGCAAACACAATACGAAACAGGTCAAATTATGCTACTAATTTATTTATTACAGGTACAGGTACAAGAAAAATGCTACAATGTATAAAATATAATATTTCATTACTTTAAATTAACTTCCCCATTTTATATTATGTTATTCGTCGAATGTAATGTAATTTTCCCTATCTCTTTCAGCTTGAGATATGTGATCAGAAGAGCAATCTGCAGCGGATAATCTGTTAAGATCGGTTCTGGTTCATTCAAAAGTAATTTTAGCACAACCTTAAGTAGGTCTTGTTCGGCATGTTTCAAATAATGCCGTCCAAATCCTATTTAAATTTGTGCTAAACATTGGCATCAAAACAATTTTGTTTTTAACTCACGAAATTCAAGGATAAACATAAGATTATGCGCCTAGTCTATGACTTTAAGAAGGTTATATCCGAAATTTTTTAATGCAATGTCGCATATTCCCTTTTTTATAGATAATAACATCAATTAAAATAGCAAATATGCATGGGAAATAGAACAACATTTTTAACATAAAATTAAGTAGGTTTTGTCCGGCACGTTTCAATCATGCCGTACAACTCCTGTTTTAACTTACGTTAAATACTCACAACAAAACAATATTAAATGTATTATAGGCCAATACGCCGTTTGTGTCACCCCGTTCCCTGGGGTCATCGCTTCAGATGAAGCCTTTGTAGCCTTCCCAAAGGCAGTCCCAGGGGTGGTTTTAGTCAGTAGGAATCTGACATCACCAGTTGCACGAAAGGGTATCTTATGCAAGATCTAACCTCCTCCCTCCCATTTTCCGGAGGTTGCCCCTCACGGAATGATGACTACTGCACACCCACGTGTGTGTGTGGGTTAGTCCTTCTTTTCTGGGTCTACAATTTTCTCGGGCGAAAAAAAAACCGGTACGCCGAGATGATAATACACGAGACTCCGAGAGTCGTGACTTAAAGGAATATAAATTCTTTTAAATGATGTCGCAGTTTTTCTACACAAAGTTGTATTATTCAATAATTTAATTTAAAATTATAATTAGGGCATAAAATTAAGTAGGTCTTGTGCGGTATGTTTCATTAAATGTCGTACATGAACTCAACTGTCTTTCACGTTTTTCATTTTTTTCTTTGGTTTCACTCCTACATCAATTTACATTAATTTCTTTAATATATCAGCGATTGATATCTCTTTGTGTACCCATATATTTTTTTGTACTATCCCCCTCTCTGTCTGTCATAGTTCAAATGAAACAAACTTTCCAGCAGCCTATATGTCTGCCTATATGTCCATACGTATTCATAACACTTTATTTTCCAGAATTTATTTCTCAATATGTTATGATCTGAGGAATTAATTTATCCTCTGGATAGGTCAAGGAACCCGCTTACCACCACGTACCAAGTTACCGTAAGTTGTCTTCAAGAATCATATTGATCAAAGCAGGGAGAGTACGATATCTACGCCAGCCATAACATAATACGCCATGGCATAATCTTCCAGCTCTACCCCAGCCCACAGAATCATCAAGCCACTGGGAAGATCATCGGTATGTCTCTACTTTTGCTTAATCTCATAACATACAAAGTATTTTTGGTGTACATCCAGCTTGTCTTTCAATTAATTTCTTACATTCCACGTACCATATGGCACTCAGCTCTTATTGGACCAGATTTGGCGCCGCGTAGCGAATAGCGGTCTCAGCCGCAGCATGCGCTGTATTTCTCACCGACGGAGGCGGACCGGTGCTCGTCGCTTACATGATCTATCAGTTGATGTGGGTTTGGGTCAGAATTGCAATCCCTTGGATTGACAAGGGGCATGACGATACGTTTCTGTCACAGGCTTCTAACATAATACTCGTATTATGAATTTTAGTATAACCTTAAGTAGGTCTTGTTCGGTATGTTTCGAATAATACCGCACAGTTCCTGTTTAAATTTGTACTATTATATTGACGACAATACACAATATTCAACGGATTCAAGAACAAATACTAGAAGATGTGAACTTGTAACCATGACAAGACTTTAAGTAGTTTATATCAGAATTGTAGCATAACATTAAGTAGGTCTTGTCTAGCAAGTTTCTTATAATGCTACACATTTCCTGTTTAAATTTGTGCTATTATATTCACAACAAAACGAAACAGTCAACGGAATCAAGGACAAATACTAGAAGAAGTCGACGTGCCGGCACAGAGATCACCCTGAAAGTTATTGGTAATGACCTAATGACTGTATTGTAATTGAATTGGATTAAGGCGACACATCGAAAAATTAGACCAACTTTCATCGAATAGTATAGGCTAATGACTAAACTGACGGATCTAAGATTTTAATATAAATAACTTCATTTCTTTATCTTGAATTTGCTTGCTCAAATACGCGATTGTGTAAAATTGATTCGATAATAATTACTTTCGAAAACACCTCCTGAAATTCATTATTTTTGAAATTACAACGAAGTTGTTCTGTTTATACGCTTCAAAATTACTTAAATCTATTAGTAATATCTATGTTTATAATATGGTTGCTGCATATTTTGATAAGTGAAACATGAAATTTTTTAAAAATATTTTAAGTTTCTGACAATTTCTAAGCGATCACATTCGTCTTGGGTGCTACGTGTTTTCGACCTTATTGTGCGGTAATGAGGATTATAAACGCGTTGACTAACTACATCCAGCCAGTCCGGCTGCAGCCCGCTTCGAGGTGAGACCTATGTCGACTGTCTGCTCGAGCTCGCTCCATTAACATCGCGACACCGAAGTTTTTATAATTAATAGTTGTAAATATTCAATATTATAGTATTTAGCGTAAGTGTATTATTATTAGATATAAGTAGTAAATAATATTATAGGTTTATATATATTTATTATACTGTTGTAATAATGGGGAACACTAAAAAGAAAATATATAGAATAAAAATACAAAGAAAATGTTCGTAGAATGGCGGAGGCGAACAAGACAAGGTATTTATTTTTTTTAATTATTATATTCATTAAACATATTATAATAACATTGTGTAGACATATTTCTAGTTTTTAGAACAGTTCCTAGGTATGGTTGGCCCAAGCTATTTAATTCCTCTTCAAACTTTTTTTTAATTTTGCTTACTTAATAACTCTATATAAAACTGCATTAATTAAATAAGAGTTATTTTTTGCAGGAATAAACAGTAACATTTGATAATTGGTATACATTATCCACAGGCTGACCGCGTACCTATATAGGACGTCAAACTCCTATTATGTCCATTATAATCTGACCGAACTCCGACTTAGAAGTTGTACGTCGGTGGAGGTCAGGTTACGTTGGAAATTTATACCAATAAGGTTCGCGTTCTCAGCACATAGCAACCAGTGGAGACTCTTTATTTCTTTGTATTAAAATAAAAACTTATAAAATAGAATATTTTTGCTGTTTTGTTTTTTAGGAGAAACTTACTAAATAAACATATTCCACTAGAAGAATCACTACTTGATTTATATGCTACTTTAACGTAAGTGTCATACGGGACGACAAACTCATAGTAACCATTATAAGCTCACCGAACTCCGACTTAGACATTGTACGTAGGTGAAGGTTAGTTTACGTTGGAAATTTATCCAATCAGAATATAGAAAACCAGTGGAGGTTTTTTTTTTTTTTTTTTTTATTAAAATAATTACTAGTAAAATAGTATATTTTGATAGTTTTTAAAAAAACTCGGTATGTTTCATGTTAAAGAAGCGAGCGAGGTGTGTAAGTACCGAGTCATGCGGCGCTCACGAGGGATTTAGCGTGAAGATATAGATAGATAGTATACTTATACCCATGGTACTCGTGAAAACAAATAATATTTACTATGAACCAACACTGAAAACACAAAAAAATCATCTATTCTATACATTGTGGTTAGTATTGAACTATTGTACGGATTAGATTTATTTTGCAACATCAGAGATGGTCCTGGTTCTTTCTTCTTGAGAGTTTAATAAATAACAAGGAAACGTACAACAATACAAAACACAGAGTATACATAAGTAAAATACAATAAATGTCATTATACTGAAGTTAAAGTTATGAAACAGCAAGAAAATCATTTGTCACATGTTTTTTTTAAATATGAATAGATTATAAAATCTATTTGTATATATGTATATTAGGGTGTCCCTTATTTTTCAAAGTTTTTATTTTCTAACGCATATGTCTTAGTTTTGTTCATTTGCTTTTAAAACACTCGGAAATTAATTTTTAACTTATTTGGATTACGATAATCCGTGCCGAATTACATCGAAACATGTTCATACAAGTTGCGCGGCAGTGCCGCACGTACTCGCGGTATTCATTTGTTCAAATTCAAAGTCAAAATCTTTTTATTCCGTAAAAATGGCTACATTTGTTTGGAATCGTCACATTTTTTTCCCTACCGTGCAGTTTATGACTAGGTGAGCACTGATAAAAATACTGGCAAAAAACTCAGGCATCCCTCTTTTGGTATGCAAACAAATTTACATATTTTATTAATTACATTATAATTGGATCGACTCACTCCCAGGCATTTTTATCATTAATATAGTCAGATATTTTATAATATGCCCTGCTACACAATTTGGCTTTAATAGTAGTTTTAAATTTGTTTATTGACAAATCTCTTATATTGCTGGGAAGTTTGTTATAGAACCGTATACATTGCCCCATAAAATAATTACTTGTTTTGTGGAGACGGCTTGCATATAACACAAGATTATGCTTATATCTAGTATTTATGCTATGAATATCACTCTTTTTACAAAATGAGTCTATGTTTTTATGGCCATACAAAAGATTTTCATAGATATATTGCGATGCGACTGTTAAAATATTTATTTCTTTGAATTTTTCTCTAAGGCTCTCCCGGGGACCAAGTTTGTAGATAGCTCTTATGGCTCTCTTTTGCAATAAAAAGATGGTGTTAATATCCGCGGAGTTACCCCAAAGAAGAATTCCATATGACATAATACTATGAAAATAGCTGAAATAAACTATTCTAGCCGTATCAATATCAGTGAGCCGTCTAATAGTTTTCACTGCATAAGCTGCAGAACATAGTTTTCCTGATAATTTTTCAATTTGTGGGCCCCTTTGTAGTCTGGAGTCAATTGTTATACCCAAGAACACAGTTGTCTCCACAGAGGCTAAATTAGTTCCATTAACATGTACATTGGTAGCCACCTGCCTTACATTAGGTGTTGAGAACTTAATTACTTTAGTCTTTTTATCATTTAAAAGCAGATTATTAACACTAAACCAATGAATAACTTTAGAGAGAGCATCGTTAACTTCGTCATAATTACCTAACCGTCTATTAATTTTGAATGTCAGTTATTCTCGTGATTAATACGTAATGTTTTAACTTTTATAAGATGGCAGTGGAATTGAGAAGCAATAAATCAAGTATTTTCTTAGTTGGAGACGTAAATTATCAAATAATAGGCGCAAAATTACCGTCTAACCGTCAAGTTCTTCCTGTACTTTTTTATAAAATTCGCGAAGTTAAATTGACTGTTAGTGAAAGCGCATACCTAGTCATTCGAGAGTGTATTATATTTAGGGAAAAAGCTAGGATCCCTACCAGAGCTATACCTAACTGTGTAAAATAACTTGTGAATCTTCACCAGGAGGGAGTTGCAAAAAAATTCCAATTTTCTATTTCAATTTCAATCTAATTCAATCTGATAATTTTATTTCTCTTATTTATTCGAAATAAAAAAATCCTGTGTTTACTCGGCGCTATCAGCCATTATGACACTCGAACATCTATAACTTCAAGCCAAATCCCTTGCGGGGTAGGCAGAGAGAGCCGAGCGCCACGTGACTCGATCCTTACATATCTCACTCGCTTCTTTAACATTCATTGCTCTTCTCATGCACGCACGCCGGTTTCTAGGGCTCCTGACATCACCTTCTGATAGAACATGACCAATTTGGTCATGGTAGGTAAGTCTTGGCCTTCCCCGGCTCCTACATCCTTCCACTTTTGCATTGTATATCTGCTTCGTCATTCTTTCATCTTGCATTCTTTCTACATGCCCGAACCATCGGAGCATGCCTCTTCTTATTTTAACACCGACGCTCTCTTTCAGACCAACTCTATTTCTAACATCATCATTACGAATACGGTCTACAAGCCTTACGCCACAAATTTTGCGCAGCGCTCGCATTTCAACCGCGTTTATTCTACTTTCATGCTCTTTCTGCCATACCCAACTCTCGCTTCCATAAGTTAGCGTTGGGACCAACACTGCATTGTGTATAGCGAGTTGTGCCTTCTGGCTCAGGATTTTACTGCCAAGAAGTTTTCCCAACGCTCCATTCA
Organism: Pyralis farinalis; assembly: GCA_947507595.1. Taxonomy (NCBI): domain Eukaryota; kingdom Metazoa; phylum Arthropoda; class Insecta; order Lepidoptera; family Pyralidae; genus Pyralis; species Pyralis farinalis. Next base: position 41,547,139 of record OX382257.1, on the reverse strand, counting down.
CACTATTCCCAGCACTCACTCGTCTTTCCACATCTGCGGTGTACCTTCCATCCCTGCTGAAAGCGCATCCAAGATATACAAACTCATCCACTTGTTCCAACACTTCATCATCAATCGTAATCCTTACATTAGTTCTGGATTCTTCTCTTTCAAATACCATTATCTTTGTTTTCTTCGCATTCAGTAGTAAGCCTTTCTCCATACAGTCGTCTTTCATCGCTGTGACCAGTGTTTGCAGTTTAGATGGTGTATCTGCTAACTAAACATATGTGTCCGAATCAACAAATGGCCCGCTTTAGCCTCTCGATAAACAATGTTGTATTATGTAGCTGGTGTTTCATTCTTCTTAAGGGGGATACATGCCGTCCAGTGGCGCCTCAAGGAATAAAATATCGTATCTTAGCGTGGAAGATAAACATTATAAAGTCATGTGTTGCGTGTATTGTATTTGTAACAAATACAATAACGTACTTTTACGTCATTAAACCAACAATTGAAATGTTTTGCTTTCGTTGTTATAGGCATAATTGCCAAAAAACGGCCTCTTTTAGCACTTTTGCTTATAACAACGATAGTGGAATATTTTGAGTGTTGGTTTAATGACGTAAAAATACTTTACTATCTTCGTAATAAATGCAACATAAGATTTCATAATGTTTATCTTCTATGCTATAATATGTTTTTTTATTCAATGAGGGCGCCACTGGACGAGACCTAAGTAAGAACAACATAGATACCAAGACATGTTAACTTGTAGAGATATAAACATAAAACGATGTCATTGATTTCTCTTTCAATAAACTTTTAAAAGTGAATACGTTTCTGTAGTTTTTTATTACTATTATTACTATTGTTTTCCGTCTAGCTTAAATAAATATGTTTGGTTCAGTATGTATAAAGCTAAATAATAATTAAATCAATAATTTTTATTAAATATTGATATTATAAATTTTATTTAATTGTGACGCGACTCTGTAGCTTTTCTGTTCGTTTGCATTGACTATACGTTGACCCCAGGTTACCTATTAGGCGCTAATTTCAAATTTTACAAATCGAGCGTCGAGTGTCAATTGAGGGGCGCGGGGTGATTGGGCGGAGCCATTTTAAAGCTTCACGATCGAGGTGTCGCCTTAACGCCGCGAAATGCTTGAAAAGTATCACAAAAGTGACTGGAATTCTATATATGACATATGCTGTATATGATCACAGGTGATGGAAGCTGGATATGTTACAAACCTGAAACCAAAAAATAATCTGCCCAATGGAAGACGTTGGAATCTTTCCAACGTGCAAATATCCATAGGCTACGGTGACTGTTTACCATCAGGCAGGCCGTATGCTTTTATTTCCACCTTGGTGGTATAAAAAAATATATATTAACATTGATAAATGAAATTACAGATAAATTAATGAACATGTCAAATTCATTCTATGTCAATTAGATATATAGATTTACTGAGCATGTCTTTTGTAACAATATGTCTGTTATACAATTTTTAAATTTATTAAACGGTAATTATTTTATGCGTTATGGCATTTTATAATAAGTTTTGATGCACATACTAAGGAAATTTCGCATATACATTTCTTTCTAGGTCCGGAATCGGGTGATAGAGAAAATAGGAATATTCTTTAACACCCGATCCGCATTGTAATTTGTTAATAAACCCATTCTATGTAACAGTATTTATGGACAGACTAGTTACATAATATAGTTATACATAATATAAATTAATATTTCATCGGTTAATATGATAGTTCTTTATATACCTACTAGGCTGTCACTACTCAGCTTCTGTAACCGTACCCAACTGTACAAATATTCAAGTTTTCAAACGATCCACCTACATGCATCATCTGCACGACACCACAAAGGCGGTCAGCCGTCAATAAGGAAGTACTCACTTAGTGTGCAGTCGCCTAATAGAGTTAAATCAGCGTCGAGCTCAATAGGTCTACTGACGAATAATAGCGGGACAGATTTATTATCATACACTAAAGTGTAATATTAAAACGTATGTACATCTGACGAGGCCGGTGGTACAGCCGTGAATGACGCGACTTTGACACCAACGCTCGTGGCTTCGATTCCTACACAGAACAAACTCATCACTCATGCGGCGCTCGGATCTCTCTACGTAGTTCGCAAGAGATTTGGCATAGACAAGAGAGAAAACCGGGACCATTTAGTCTTTACTAGCAATGTGTCAATAAGTTAATATTAAAGCCAACCAAGAACTGTACGAAAGAGAATAAAAAATTGTGTGCAATTCACACGCGATAGAAGTGAAAACTTCAATAATGTAATATTCTGCATTCCTATTCGACATACTTGAAAAATGTTTTTATTAAAATAAAGAAATATTTATGTAAACAATACACGTGTACAATACACCACTGTTGTTATGACGCCTTGTCCCAAGTCCCTTGTACGCAGACGCGCACACCCACTTACTAACTAGCGTAGAACGTTTGGACCCTGTAATAAATATTGTACCTAACCGGCCATAAGTTTTGTTACGATTGAATATGCATTTATTTTTTATGGAGTAATGTAACTTTAATAAAACTTATTTATACATATTTGTAGAAGTCTCAGCAAAAAATTTAAAAAAATCTATTTGTAATGGCCACCTTTAGCTTTGATACACGCCTTTAATCTGTCTGGCCACGAGTCTATGGGTTTAGGCACTGTTTCCAGGGGAAATTTAGCCACTGCTTGCTCCAGAGATCTCCAGACACAATGTCTAAAACTGACCATAATTTGTAGTCTAAGGGGTTCAGATCTGGACTAGGCGAGGGCCAGTTTTCAGCTCTTATAAAGTGCGGAACGTTGGTTTCGGTAGTTCGTACCTTGTGACCAGGTGCAGAGTCCTGCTGGAAAGTCCACGGTACATGGGTCGGCAACGCATGAGTGACACCCCTGGTGTTGCAAATGTCCATAGGCTACGGTGACTGTTTACCATCAGGCAGGCCGTATGCTTGTTTTCTACTTTGGTGGTATAAAAAAAAATTTCTGTCGATTAACATTTTATGACACCTCACTCCATATAGTAATTTGATAAGGAACGCGAAAATAATATGTCGTTTTACATAGGAAAAGGAAAGGAAATCGAAAGTAGTAATTAACATAATAAACGCGTTCTAAATTTAAAATAATTAAAGAAAAATTTCTATGTCACAGTATTTATGACCAGACTAGTTATAATGCCTTCTATCTCATTCTCTCGCATGTTTAATCCTATAGATGTATGTCTCTTTTTATTGTCGCTTTTTCGAGTCCGAATCGAGTGTCAAATCACAACGATGATGAAGAAGATTTCACTTCAAAAAAGGAAAGGGATTAGTAAAGCTATCGATTATAATCTCTGATCCCTTTTCCTTTTTTAAAAAATAAACCTTCAAGAGATCAAAGAATTTAAATTAATAGTCGTAGGCCAAAATTATGGTGTAGATAAAAATAAAGAAAAGAATAGAATTATGTTCCATGATTGTATTTGTACGCAAAAAGAAGTGTAAATATTTACGTCGGATGTGAGTTAACTACAAAAAATGTACTTAGTGTGAATAAGTTCTTAAATTAATGTGTTCTTCTTCTCCAAATAATTAAGACTGATATACTCGTAGTTAACAGATTCACGTGTTATTTTGCGAAAATCAAATTTAAAGGCAAATTGATCTAAACAACCTTTGCCTTCAGCCACAGATTAGCGGTAAGGGAAGCTTGATATGTTAAAAAAACTGAGAAATTAAGAACAAACGATAAACATATGAGCAATGATAGCACAGTGGATAAGAAACCGCCCTATTGAGCAACAGGTTCCCGGTTCGGATCCTGTAGGCCGATTCTACTAAAAAACTGCAACTGCACTGCAGCGCGGCGTGTGTCAAAATGCGTACATTTTGACGTTTCGTTGAACGTCGCTGCAGTCAGATCTCTTGATTGGCTGTTTCTTATCGACTGTGCTATCATTGCTCATATGTTTATCGTTTGTTCTTAATTTCTCAGTTTTTTTAACATATCAAGCTTCCCCTACCGCTAATCTGTGGCTGAAGGCAAAGGTTGTTTAGATCAATTTGCCTTTAAATTTGATTTTCGCAAAATAACACCTGAATCTATTAACTACGAGTGTATCAGTCTTAATTATTTGGAGAAGAAGAACACATTAATTTAAGAACTTATTCACACTAAGTACATTTTTTGTAGTTAACTCACATCCGACGTAAATATTTACACTTCTTTTTGCGTACAAATACAATCATGGAACATAATTCTATTCTTTTCTTCTTTTTTATCTACACCATAATTTTGGCCTACGACTATTAATTTAAATTCTTTGATCTCTTGAAGGTTTGTTTTTTAAAAAAGGAAAAGGGATCAGAGATTATAATCGATAGCTTTACTAATCCCTTTCCTTTTTTGAAGTGAAATCTTCTTCATCATCGTTGTGATTTGAAACTCGATTCGGACTCGAAAAAGCGACAATAAAAAGAGACATACATCTATAGGATTAAACATGCGAGAGAATGAGATAGAAGGCATTATAACTAGTCTGGTCATAAATACTGTGACATAGAAATTTTTCTTTAATTATTTTTAATTTAGAACGCGTTTATTATGTTAATTACTACTTTCGCTTTCCTGCCGTTTTACATATTATTTTCGCGTTCATTATCAAATTACTATATGGAGTGAGGTGTCATAAAATGTTAATCGACAGATATTTTTTTTTGTACCACCAAAGTAGAAAACAAGCATACGGCCTGCCTGATGGTAAACAGTCACCGTAGCCTATGGACATTTGCAACACCAGGGGTGTCACTCATGCGTTGCCGACCCATGTACCGTGGACTTTCCAGCAGGACTCTGCACCTGGTCACAAGGTACGAACTACCGAAACCAACGTTCCGCACTTTATAAGAGCTGAAAACTGGCCCTCGCCTAGTCCAGATCTGAACCCCTTAGACTACAAATTATGGTCAGTTTTAGACATTGTGTCTGGAGATCTCTGGAGCAAGCAGTGGCTAAATTTCCCCTGGAAACAGTGCCTAAACCCATAGACTCGTGGCCAGACAGATTAAAGGCGTGTATCAAAGCTAAAGGTGGCCATTACAAATAGATTTTTTTAAATTTTTTGCTGCGACTTCTACAAATATGTATAAATAAGTTTTATTAAAGTTACATTACTCCATAAAAAATAAATGCATATTCAATCGTAACAAAACTTATGGCCGGTTAGGTACAATATTTATTACAGGGTCCAAACGTTCTACGCTAGTTAGTAAGTTGGTGTGCGCGTCTGCGTACAAGGGACTTGGGACAAGGCGTCATAACAACAGTGGTGTATTGTACACGTGTATTGTTTACATAAATATTTCTTTATTTTAATAAAAACATTTTTCAAGTATGTCGAATAGGAATGCAGAATATTACATTATTGAAGTTTTCACTTCTATCGCGTGTGAATTGCACACAATTTTTTATTCTCTTTCGTACAGTTCTTGGTTGGCTTTAATATTAACTTATTGACACATTGCTAGTAAAGACTAAATGGTCCCGGTTTTCTCTCTTGTCTATGCCAAATCTCTTGCGAACTACGTAGAGAGATCCGAGCGCCGCATGAGTGATGAGTTTGTTCTGTGTAGGAATCGAAGCCACGAGCGTTGGTGTCAAAGTCGCGTCATTCACGGCTGTACCACCGGCCTCGTCAGATGTACATACGTTTTAATATTACACTTTAGTGTATGATAATAAATCTGTCCCGCTATTATTCGTCAGTAGACCTATTGAGCTCGACGCTGATTTAACTCTATTAGGCGACGGCACACTAAGTGAGTACTTCCTTATTGACGGCTGACCGCCTTTGTGGTGTCGTGCAGATGATGCATGTAGGTGGATCATTTGAAAACTTGAATATTTGTACAGTTGGGTACGGTTACAGAAGCTGAGTAGTGACAGCCTAGTAGGTATATAAAGAACTATCATATTAACCGATGAAATATTAATTTATATTATGTATAACTATATTATGTAACTAGTCTGTCCATAAATACTGTTACATAGAATGGGTTTATTAACAAATTACAATGCGGATCGGGTGTTAAAGAATATTCCTATTTTCTCTATCACCCGATTCCGGACCTAGAAAGAAATGTATATGCGAAATTTCCTTAGTATGTGCATCAAAACTTATTATAAAATGCCATAACGCATAAAATAATTACTGTTATTTTGCGAAAATCAAATTTAAAGGCAAATTTATCTAAACAACCTTTGCCTTCCGCCACAGATTAGCGGTAGGGGAAGCTTGATATGTTAAAAAAACTGAGAAATTAAGAACAAACGATAAACATATGAGCAATGATAGCACCGTGGATAAGAAACCGCCCTATTGAGCAACAGGTTCCCGGTTCGGATCCTGTAGGCCGATTCTACTAAAAAACTGCAACTGCACTGCAGCGCGGCGTGTGTCAAAATGCGTACATTTTGACGTTTCGTTGAACGTCGCTGCTGTCAGATCTCTTGACGTCAAAATGTACGCATTTTGACACACGCCGCGCTGCAGTGCAGTTGCAGTTTTTTAGTAGAATCGGCCTACTGGCATGTACCACCAAATTTGTATTTTCGTATTTATGTACATTAGTAATTATCACTTGCTCGACGGTGATTGAAAACATCGTGAGGAAATCCGCACGTCCAAGAAATTATACTACGTTAGACGTGTGTGACCTAACTTAAGAGAGGTCTGGTTTTCCATATGGACTGCGGAGACCTGACGGCAGTCGCTCCATGCCAAATTTAGTATCTTCGTCAAATATTTGGGCTTAGGTAACAGGCCCTGCCAATCCTTATGGAGTAGGACACGGGATAACGCTAAGAAGAAGAAGATAAACATGTTGAAGCATATTTTAGCGGCATTTAATAATTTTGAGGTTAATTTATTCTGAGATAATATTAATAAAAAATGTTACCTAAGCTTGTGTTAATTTTTAAAACGAACTATTAAATTAAGTAACTATAAATAGTTATTTGCTATAAGATCATGTTGATTTTTGGCATTGAATATAAAATACATTGAATGAATTCGTTTTATTTGAAAGTAATTTCCAGAGTGTAAGTCTCATTCCCCAATTCATATATCATTTCCAGGTATCAAAGATCATTTCCTTTCTGTACAAAATTATCATTAATTTTTATTATACAACGTCGGGAGGCATACAAGCATACCGTAGCCTATGAACGCTTGTAATACATTAAGTACCACTCGCGCGGTGCCACCTCTGTTGCTAACACATCAACTCCTTAGGATTGTACTCACTCATACGCAGAAACAATGCAATCCTCCAGGGAGTTGTTTATCTACGGTTTCCTGTGAGGTGGGAGTACTTCCCTATATGGGCTGCGTTGATGCACCCTTCCTGATTTCATAACACGCAGTCCAAAATAAACAGACATTTTCATGAACGCAAATGTTTCTCCTGTGTGACAGTCGAACCCACGAGCGTTGGTGTCAAAGTCGCGTCATTCACCACTGCGCCACCAAGCTCGTCATGTTTGTCAAATTAATGTGTAAGTGCCTTCTCAATGACTATTGTTATTTTTCCCTCTAAAGTTACCTGTATTAAATATATTTCAATGGGTTCCTTGATGGTTTGGAAACACAATTGGGCTCGGTAGGTGTCGTGGATGAGGGTATGTCACCAAATCTTGGCACTGAATATAACTTGGCACTGCTTTTCCAGGCTCCCGACGTCTGCCGGGTCCGCTAGTCATATATAAAATATATACCTTATATAACGTAACCCGTCCAAACAATGGCACCCACCCAATTATCGGTATCCTAACATATAAAGACAAATAATAAGATCGAAGAGAGCAAACAATGTATTTATCAATGTACTCGGTTCCACTACATTCTCCCCTAGTTTGAATGTGCTTTTGCTTAGGTACTTATGTACGTATGATTTTTCTTTTATTTTTATTTTCTTTGTGTTATATTTATGTATCTGTTTTTACTGTTGCAATGACTCATTGCAAACTTATATTAAACATTGTATTAGTTCATGATATTTTAGTTAAAGAAGGTACAGATAGTTTCTCTGCCTATATATGTATTACATATTCATACCAAGCCCATAAATGTTGGCTGGAAGAGATCTCTTACAGAGATAAGTAAGCCTTTGTTCATACTAAAAATTTGTAACTTACATGTTACGTATATTTGTGCAATAAAGAGATTACAACAACAACAAGATTCTAGTACTGGATAGAATGTACCTATAGTCGAATTTTAGCATGTAAATAACGTTTTTTTATATTAAGTAATTGTTAATACTGAAAACAATGTATTGATAAAAAGTTTGAGGGATTTATCAACATTCATTACAAATTATTTTCTTCGTATTAGTTTCTACTTGATATAAAGGTCTAATTATTTCAAGATCGCTTCTTATAGTGCCGATATTTGAATTGAATATTCTATATATACATACAAGCACTGGACTTTAATTGAATCAAAACCAATTCCAGCAAACAGTGCCGCAGGAAACCGAGCAACGAGGAAGTTCCGGTTTAGAACAAATATTTCTTTTGTTAACTTAATTAAGTGTATCTGTCCAAAGCAAACATAATTATCGCCTTAGTCTTACATATAAGACCGTTTGTATATAATGCAACTATGATATTTAATTCTTCATAGATAGGTCAAACTTAATATGTATTTTAAAAATAAATATAACGAAATTAATAACAAGTCAATGCTTTTTTTTTATATACAACGACGGGAAGCATACGGCCCACCTGATGTAAGGCGGTTACCGTAGCCTACAAACAAACGCTTGCAATGCATTGAGTAGTCGCGCGATGCCACCTCTGCTGCTAACACAACAACTCCTTAGGAGCTTACTGGGGACCTCACCCACACGCTGGAGCACAACGACCCTCTAGGGTTTTCTGTGAGGTGGAGGTACCTCCTCAGACTGGCTGCTCGGATCACCGGAGAATATCGTAAAGTTTCTATACTGCATAAAAGATAGCTTGATCGCTGCGACGTCCCGCTCCCAATCATCTTCCATTATTTTTCTGCATTTGGTTACCACTTCAGATACAGTCTTCTGCAGATACATTGTCGACCGCACTTTTTAATAACTGCAACATTTTATTTGCCGTGGAAGGCGGTGTTGTGTTGTGTCTGGCAGCGTAACCTTAAAAGAAAACATATTTTTACTAACATTAATTATACAGTAGTTAATACTTAAAGAACCTCTCTAACTGAAATTCAAGCAAACAAACCTTTGACTTGGGCCCAGATAAGCTCGATCACGATAAGCTCACGATGATTCATCGCCCATCACTAATTACATCGGCATGCCCCTAAAGTATGACATTGACAGGTACTACGAGTATTAAGAAATTTATGACTTCATAGGCGTGATTTTACTGATAGCTGTCGCAGAGATCAAGCTATCTTTTATGTAGTATAATTATCTATTCCAACTTGTATGCGGTCACAGAGCCGAGTTGATACAGCATAGAACGGAAACTATTATTGCTTCCGTAAAATACCCTTATCATAAGAGTTCCTGACGTAAAATACAGCCGTCTTGTACGAATCTTTTTAACAGGAGAAACTAAGCTCTGTTTTGGAAAAATCCGGCGGAACAAAGAACCTCTTTTCGACGAAAAGTATAGATCGAAATTCCTCCGCACCGCGGAGCGATCCCGGTACATCATTTCAAACCAATTTCACTGTACCTATACAGGAAAGACAATACAAGGCAGCACCCGGCTTCAGTGAACGACTTGACTAGTGGAGGCCAAATGCATGTTCCAATGGGCTTCGAGGTTGTTCGAGTAATAAAACCAATAGAGGCCATGAAAACAGAGGTCAAGCTCCAATGGCGCGCTCTCCCGTATCTCACCAGGATAGGAGAAGCCAGAGTAATATGAAATATTGACTCGAAGAAGGGTTTTATACACGGGCCGACGACATCAATATTACAACCAATGGGAATACTTAGGAGCACCGCCCTTCATACTAAAAATACTACGAGGTTATCGAATCCCGTTCAAATCCAAGCCACTACTACGCGTGTGTGGTACGAGTTCTTGGGAATAATGAGGGATGCTTGACGAGACAAGATATATCTACCAGAGAAATTAGCAGCCAGAATAGAAACACAAACCTCAGTGATGCTAGTAAAAAGCAGAGCAGATCTGAAAGAACTTCAAAGCCTCAGTGGTATATTAAATTTTGCAAGTTTTGTGATCTCCAGAGGAAGACAACATTTTCGTGCTCTATAAGTTCAAGCGAACAAGCTGCTCCGAACGGCCTATTTGAAACCACATCCATTAACCCAGGACTGTCAACAGAGTATTCAGTGGTGGCAGCTGAATTGCAGGAGCAAATGCCTATTACATCACCCTTTACCATCTCATTTCCTAATGACAGATACCAGCGACATAGATTGGGAGCCCAATTGGACAACCAGAGCCTTTACAGCACATGGAATCATACAGCACAGACTATGCACTGCAATCACAATGAACTAACTGCTATTCTAAAAGTTTTAAAAAGTCATAGTCAGAACCTCTGCTCGAAAGACCGTTTGATAAAATGCGACAACAAAACAGTCGTCGTGTATCTCCGCAAAGAAGCAAGAATGAAATCGGCCTAACGGCACTGACAACGAAAACTTTTCAGATCCTAGAACAATTAGAAATTCACATATCAATTTACCACATCCCTGGAAACTACAACAACGAGGCAGATCACCAGTCATGTCAAACATCGCCGGAATCGCGTCTTCCCAAAATAACAGATTTTTTTTTCAGAAATGTGTTCGTCCCGCCGTGGACTTGATTGTGTCACACATGGCACACGTAGTGGAGATATATTGCCCTCTAATCATGTCAGTTGAACAAGCGAGTTATCACAATGCATTTAGCAGGAACTGAGATTAGACACTAGCTTGGATCTTACCTCCACCGTGCTTAATTCCGTACATAAAGAGAAAGAAACAAACACGCTTCAACAATGCGAAAGAAATATACCTAATTGTCGTCCCATGGTGGAACAGGGTCTATTGGAGAGCGGACTGGAAAGTCAAGCACTGGCAGCGCCGTTCACAATGAAGAATTTACCACAAGTGCTAACAGATGTGATAACGGGTCGCTCGCCCACGAAAGTAGTAGAAATGACCCAGAGGTATGGACACGCCGTGGTGGCTAACTAATATCTGAGCGATTGGACGGAGGACCAAAAAACGTTGTTATTATCAAGATAGCGGAAGTCAACACTGACTATCTACAAGCCTGCATGGAGAAGATGGACAACCTGGGCACAAAACAGAAATCTAGACGTTAAATAATCCCACTGGCTTTCATTTAGGTTTTTATCAGACCTACATCAAAAGGATGAACTCTCACCTAGTACCATTTTACTACACAAGTCAATGGTATCAACATTTTGTAATCTAAACAGTTCGACTAGACTAAGAGTTAATCAAGTAAGTGCTTAAATCTATTATGTTATTAAAACCTAAAATAGATAAAAGTCAAATTTGGTATGTAGTAATACTACAGTATGGGGTTCTTCAAGAAAGGCGTGAAGAGGTTCTTACAGGGTCGGCAACGCAAGAGTGACACCCCTGGTGTTGCAAATGCCCATAGGCTACGGTAACTGCTTACCATCAGGCAGGCCGTACGCTTGTTTGCCACCTTAGTGGTATAAAAAAAAAAAAAAAATGTAGATGTCCTAGTTCAATATCTTGGCATTAAAAATCCTAACACTGCTAGCTTATCGAGACATCCAGTCACACAGCCGCTATTTTACTCCTGTGCTCTGGAAGGTGCGTACATGACATTAAAATATCAAAAGAAAATTGTATAATTAGATATGGAAGAAGAGTTTTTTGGCCTGCCTTTGGTTCTAAGACCGATACGGCTACCCATAGACAATCCGGCTGGAAGTTGCTGAAAAATAATGATAAAAAGATACTAGATCCTGTCCATTGGACTACCCACATCACAGAGCTATCAAAGCAGAGAAGAGAACTAGCTCAATCAGATAGCTTGTTTCTCAACACAATTGGCGAACCTAAAGCAGCCTCCCGGGCGGTTATTAGAGGTTGGTTCAGAAAATTACTTCAAGAAGCTGGAATGGAAGCAACACTAGGAAGCTTCAGGTCAGCGGTTTCATCAAAAATTGCGTTGAAACTGGCAATCAGCCAACGCCTTTCGAAAATATTATTTATTATTATCGTGAAATAACTACCGTTTCGAGAGCTTCACATAATAATATTTCATCTTTGTTCATCCTCATCATCTAATGATAAAATAGTTTATTGTTATGTTAATCAAATAATTTGCACTCATAATTTTCCCATACTTGTTCGCCCAATAATCGTAGAGGCGTCAAAATATGTTTAATTTTCTATATACTCTTTTTTTATGAAGTACAGCAGTAAAGGAAATCAATTGTTTTTATTTCATATTCTTATTTTTAAGATTTAAAATCAAGTACAATCAATATATCACATTGGCGTTCTCCACCATTAACACCAGACGATAACAAACATGTCTCTCATAATTTATTAGGTTTTCAATAACGGTCAAGTGTTTAATATAGACGTATTACCTGAACTTAAAACGTTTATTAAATATTTACCTGATTCGAAGCCTAATAATTTTAAAACTGCCTGCTGAAATGTATTTACATCGAAACATACGACTTGATATCGAGTGCAACTCGACTAACTAGTGGCGGTGGTGTTGAGGTAACGTCACGTCCAGGAAAGAGTAAAAGAGGCAGCAATACAGAACGGAACCTATTCTAGCACGGTGGGTACAATCGGAAAATAAACGATGCTGCTCTCTATTTTATTAGGCTTCGTATTAGGGAAGTATTTAATAAGCGTTATTTTCAGATAAAACGTCTCTAATTAAAAATGTTAAAAAATTTGCTCGCTTCTTGAAGTTCACTTTTAGCTTTCTTCTTCGTCTTATTCTTAGCATTATCCCGCTATACCATTATCTTTGTTTTCTTCACATTCAATAGTAAGCGATTCTCCATACAATCGTCTTTCATTATTGTGACCAGTGTTTGCAGTTAAGATGGTGTTTCTGCTAATATCACGGCATCGTCTGCATACAGCAAAGAGGTCATCCATGCGCAATCCTACATTCGTTGACCTTATTCTCTGCAGACAACTATCGAGATACAGAATAAACAGCCTAGCAGATAGCATGCAACCCTGTTCAACACCAATTTTAACATCAAATTAGGGTGGCATGCTACCATCTATCCGCACACAATATCCTTGTAAGTGAACTGCACAGCACGGAGCAGCGAACCGTCAATCCTATATCTCGGCAATATGTCTTATAGTTTCTCTCACAACCCTATCAAATGCATTCTCAAGATCCACAAAACCGCACAAAACCTTCTGATCTATGACCAAATGCTTCTCCACGATATTGCGGGGCGAGAAAACTTAATCCGTACATCCCCTTCCATTATGGAATCCTCCCTGTGCCTCCCACAGCATTCCATCGGATTTCACCCTCAGTATTCTCCTTTCAATTACCTTTTCATTACAATACTTTATAAAAAAATAAATGCATAAGTAATCATTTGTAATAGAACTTATGGCCGGACTACGTATGTGTTTTATACATACAAGCATACGGCCCACCTGATGTAAAGCGGGTACCGTAGCCTATTAACGCTTGCGATATATTATGTATCACTCGCGCGATGCCTCCTCTGCTTACACAGCAACTCCTTAGGAGCTTACTGGTGACCTCACTCACACGCAGGGACACAACAACCCTCCAGGGAGTTGTTATTTGGCTGCGGTTTTCTGTGAGGTGGAGGTACTTCCCCAGACGGGCTGCTTTGATGCGCCCTACCTCTCTTAAAACATCCAGATCAAGACAAACAGACATGTTCATGGACTCAAATGTTTGCCTTGTGTGGCAATCGAACCCACGAGCGTTGGTGCCAAAGTCGCGTCATTCACGACTGAGCCATCGAGCTTAGTCGTGAATGACGCCCTAGAATGAGTGGAGATATCAGGACATACAGTTACACGTGTGCGTCTAGCCCTAGAGTGACATACTCTTGGGTTCCAGGTGCTTTGATTTAGCCCTTTTTCAGCACATCAGTTATTTGATCGCCCGATCTGCCCTAGAAGGATGACATGACGTATTACAAATAATTTATCCAATTAATGGCATGCAAGTAAAAAAATATATCAAATGGTTACAAACTGCAATAGTCCAAGAAAAAGAAATTGAATGTTGTGCTGAAGGAAGGTAACAGTTAATGCAAATATTTATGAATCAAATATTAAAAGACAATTAGACATCTGCTAAAACTGCATTATTAATTTCATATGTACCTACCTAACTTTAAGTAGTAAACTTGCAAGTAATACAAGAAAGTTAAGTACGTATTAAGTAACAAGCAACTTTACAATTTAAAATTTATCTTGCAAGTATTCCCGATATTGAAGTAAGTTTTTTTTTATTAGAAAATCTTTCATTGGGGGGTCATGTGCCAGAAGCGTGCTCGTTCGCGACCCCTGCCAATCAGTCGATTGCAATTCTGGACCAAGAGCGCACCGACGTGCGGATTAGGGCGTCCCCCGTAGGCGACGCGCACCGATCCGCCCCCGTCGGTGCGAATTCAGCTGCATGCGGCGGTGGGGGCCGCCACCCACCACGCAGCGCCAATTCCGGCGGGACGAGGGGAGCCGAGTGCCGCATAGGCACGTGGAATGTGAGAGGTGGATTGAAAGATAAGACGAATGAACTGATAGACGTAATGAATGATAGACGTTTGGATGCTTTATGTGTGACAGAGACTAAGCGCAAGGGGAGCGACACCGATGATCTGCCCGGTGGTATGATGGCCCTATGGTCTGGGGTAGACCGTGACGATCATGCCAGTGCTGGTGTAGGTGTCGTACTCTCCTCTCGCTTAGCCACTGGTGTAAGAGATTACTGTTTGGTAGGGCCTAGACTTCTCTGGGTTCGTATTAAACTGGGCATCACGTGAGTATTTTTGGTTGCAGCATACGCTCCCGTAAGCTCAGCGTGTGCTCAAGAACTGGAGAAGTTTTGGGAGTCTGTGAGGGATGTTCTGGACTTAGTTGAAGGGAACGAAAGAGTGATTATGTGTGGAGACTTGAATGGATGGGTTGGGACCAAGCGATACAGCTATGAAGCTGTTCTTGGTCCGTATGGAGATAAGAGAGTGAACGAAGCAGGTAAGACTATACTAGATTTATGTATGGAACGAGGCCTCCTCGTGTCGAATACTTTATTTCATCATAAGGATATTCACACGTATACATGGAGAAGAAATGATCAAAAAAGTGTGATTGATTTGATTTTAATAGATAGACGTCTCCGAAATGTTTTAATGGATACAAGAGCCTTTAGAGGCCCCACTCTTGAGACGGACCACTACCTGGTGGTAAGCCGGTTTGTGGGCCTTTTTAGGAAGTGGAGGCACTGGCGAGTGCGTATCCCTTTCGGAGATCATGAAAGGATAATGAACGAAAAATTGCAAGATGAAAGTGTAAGGAGAATGTATGTGCATCTGGTAAGTGAGAGACTTGCAAATGCAAGCCTCTCCGACTCAGATGTGGATGATTGTTGGAAAGTTTTGAAAGAAAGTATGGTGAATAGTGCAAAAGAAGCTTGTGGATGCGCAAAGAGACGTAAAACAGCGAAAGGAGATGCCTGGTGGGATGCGGAGGTTGAATCCTCCGTAGCAAGAAAGAGGAAAGCGTGGCTGGATTACGTATCATCTTTGCCTTTAAACGAAAATATGAGAGAAAAGAAGAAAGAAATGTACCGTCTATGCAAGAATGAAACCAAGGCTTTAGTGAAAGAGAAGCGTGAAAGACAAATTATGAATGAGGAAGAGAGGCTGACGAAAAACTTCGAGGCAAATACCAAACTCTTTTGGAGAGAGGTAAAGAAGTCTCGGAGTGGTTCGTCGGCATCCAGAATGGATAAGATAAAGTCTAAAGCTGGTGTCATTCTTGCCAACACTCAGGAAGTGTTAGAACGGTGGAGTGAATATTTTGAGGAAATGTATGAGTATGCCTCGGACGCTGGCAATGAGAGTGAGTCGGATGCTTACTCCACGTTGACGGCGTCCGACGAAGGCATAACTATGGATGAGATCGAATGGTCGATACGAAGCTTGAAAAATGGAAAATCAGCGGGAATTGATCTGATCACAGCTGAGATGATCAAATTAGGTGGCACTTACGTCCGGGACGCCTTCTGGTACCTATGCAACCTATGCTGGAGAACTGGAAGGGTCCCAATGGACTGGAGACGCGCAGTCATCGTGCCCTTGTATAAAGGCAAGGGATCACGCATGGACTGCGCCAACTATAGGGCCATCAGTTTGATCAGCTTAGCAGCAAAAGTATATGGAAAGGTGATTGAAAGGAGAATGAGGGTGAAATCCGATGAAATGCTGTGGGACGCACAAGGAGGTTTCCGAAATGGAAGGGGATGTACGGATCAAGTTTTCTCGCTCCGCAATATCGTAGAGAAGCATCTGGCCATAGACCGGAAGGTTTTCTGCGGTTTTGTGGATCTTGAGAAAGCCTTTGATAGGGTTGTGCGAAAGGAACTGTGGGACATATTGCCGAGATATGGGATTGACGGTTCACTGCTCCGTGCTGTGCAGTCCACTTACAAGGATTGCTCAGCATGTGTGCGGATAGACGGTGGCATGTCACCCTGGTTTGATGTCAAAATTGGTGTCAAACAGGGTTGCATGCTATCTGCTAGGCTGTTTATCCTGTATCTCGATAGTTGTCTGCAGAGAATAAGGTCAACGAATGTGGGATTGCGCATGGGTGACCAAGTGGTGAACTGTCTGCTGTATGCAGACGATGCCGTGCTATTAGCAGATACACCATCTAAACTGCAAACACTGGTCACAGCGATGAAAGACGACTGTATGGAGAAAGGCTTACTACTGAATGCGAAGAAAACAAAGATAATGGTATTTGAAAGAGAAGAATCCAGAACTAATGTAAGGATTACGATTGATGATGAAGTGTTGGAACAAGTGGATGAGTTTGTATATCTTGGATGCGCTTTCAGCAGGGATGGAAGGTACACCGCAGATGTGGAAAGACGAGTGAGTGCTGGGAATAGTGTGAATGGAGCGTTGGGAAAATTTCTTGGCAGTAAAATCCTGAGCCAGAAGGCACAACTCGCTATACACAATGCAGTGTTGGTCCCAACGCTAACTTATGGAAGCGAGAGTTGGGTATGGCAGAAAGAGCATGAAAGTAGAATAAACGCGGTTGAAATGCGAGCGCTGCGCAAAATTTGTGGCGTAAGGCTCGTAGACCGTATTCGCAATGATGATGTTAGAAATAGAGTTGGTCTGAAAGAGAGCGTCGGTGTTAAAATAAGAAGAGGCATGCTCCGATGGTTCGGGCATGTAGAAAGAATGCAAGATGAAAGAATGACGAAGCAGATATACAATGCAAAAGTGGAAGGATGTAGGAGCCGGGGAAGGCCAAGACTTACCTACCATGACCAAATTGGTCATGTTCTATCAGAAGGTGATGTCAGGAGCCCTAGAAACCGGCGTGCGTGCATGAGAAGAGCAATGAATGTTAAAGAAGCGAGTGAGATATGTAAGGATCGAGTCACGTGGCGCTCGGTTCTCTCTGCCTACCCCGCAAGGGATTTGGCGTGAAGTTATAGAGAAAATCTTTCAGCTAACGATTAACAAAGTATTGCACTAGAAGTCTAACCACCAGTCTTTGAATTATTATACCAGCCTGGTATAATAATTCAAAAGGATGGTAAGGAAACTGTGAAAAGTTTTACTTCTATAGAAAGTGACTAACTGTGCCCGCGACTTCGTCCGCGCGGAATTTAACAAACTAGTTATTGTTCAGTTATAATTTTATTTATTTGATTTGATTATAAGTACCTAAATAAGCAGAGTAAAATAGCGAACAGCAAAATAAGAATAGATATGTATTATACTTCGTCCGCGCGAAATAGTTATTTTTTTATTATTAATATATATGAATAAAAATAAATAAAAATTCTAAAATAAAAAAAGCCTAAGTTACTGCTTATTACTCGTACATTAGCTATCTGCCAGTGAAAGTCCCGTCAAAATCGGTCCACCCGTTTCAGAGATTAGTCGAAACAAACAGACAGACGGACAGACAAAAAATGTAAAATTATTCATTTTGGTATATGGTATATGTACCATGTATACATCCATATGCATTTAGTAAAAAGCGGTTATTTTATTATTACAAACAGACACTCCAATTTTATTTATCTGTTTAGATGTATAGATTACACGATCTTCGCAGGTTTGCATGAATTTTACTACATGAATTGGAGTTCAAACATTGTAATGTTCAATAGATGTTCCAACATACATTTTAGTCACCAATTATGTATCTATAACTTCACGCCAAATCCCTTGTAGGGTAGACAGAAACATCCTGAACGCCATACGACACTATTCTTGTATACCTTACTCGCTTCTTTAACATTCATAGCTTTTATCATGCACGCCCACCGATTTCTATAGCTCCTGACATCATCTTTTGATAAAACACGATCAATTTGGCCAGTAGGTAAGTCTTGGCCGTCTTCGGCACTCTCCCTCTTGCGTTGCCAACCCTCTAAAAACCTCTTCACGCTTTACTTGAAGAACCCTATGGTGTAGTCCCTTGGGAAAACCTCGGCTGGGAGTTCATTCCACAACTTGAGAGTTCACGGAAGAAAATTTCTCTGGAACACCATTGCGGTTCCAGCGTGTGAAGGTGAACTCCCCGCCCTCAGCGATCTGTACGATTGTAAAACGAAAGTGTTGGCATCACATCGAACAACTCCTCAGAACACAATCCATTGTACAATTGGTAGAACACGCAAAGGGAGGCGAAATCTCTTCTTAAACTCAAGGGCTCAATGCAGTCTGTGAGTTTGATCATTGACGATTCGCACAGCTCGTCTTTGCATCAAGTCACAAGCTCCTAGCTGGTAACCAGGTGCCTCCGCCTAGAGGTGACTACAGTACTCCATATGTGGTGTGACTTGGGACTTATATAAGTCTTTGCCCCGGGCTGAAGTACTGTTTAAGTTTCGAACCGTTTCAAAATTTTCTTAATGCAAGATGTCCCAGCTTTAGAAATTTTGCAGAAAAACACTCAGGAACAGGACAAAATTTCAAGTCTCAATATTATCCGTAAAACAATAATGAATTTTGCATTGATAAAAGATTCTTCATTATTTAAATTTTAAACTAAATACACGCACTCCAAAACCCACAATTGTTTTAATGTTTGCATTTTATAAATAATAAATATGCACGTCCGAAAAATTTCACGACCCTACAAGCTCTCGAAAATAGTTCGAGTCAAAATGGCGTATTTTTACGAATTAAGTCGAAGAAATCACTTCGACTCGAAATCCTAGTTTACATTGATTCAAGTGGCATTGTAAAGACTTCGATTTCGTGACGAATATGAAGTTCCTTGTAAAAGTGAATGAAAATGAAATACATTTCATCGGAAACATCTCTGATTCAGTGTAACAACTGTTCCTTTCGAATGAGAATTTTCCGTGTTAATGAAAACCCCTGCAGATGGGAGTACAGTGATGAACTCCCATGACCATACCCTTACGGACGGCCGTATGAGTTATATCAGACTCTTACTGACTAAACACCACTTAGTGACTGCCTTTAGCCGGGAAAATTTTAAAGAGTTTTATTCGATCGTCCCAGGGGAATCGGGCCACGCAAGGAATTCATCCATGTTAAAACGTTTTACAAATGGAAGTCCCGAGTATCGAAGCTAAAGTAGTCGACTAATATAGTGTTAACACCAAAATACAGTCAGTAGCATCTCCCCGCATCTTCAATGATATAAATGGTTAATGTGAGCACCACTATTTAAACCTAATCAAGACCAGTTAGAGGGCAGTCTGCTCTCGTACGCGGGTACATGCTCACGCGCAGTGCATATCGAACCAAACCCTCATACGCGTAGGACGTAGTGTTGTTTTGAAGTGTCTATGGATGTCGGATTTTTACTAAATAAAGGTAAGTCCCTATTTCACTGATTCAAATCGTAATTTGAGATCGATAGATCATTTTAATGCAATTAACATTGATCATTATGTTTCTACAGATTTTTATTCGAAAATGTGACATAAGTCTTAAGCGTTTAGGTCTAAATTGTATTTAGTTAGTTCATTGGGACGTTTTCGCTCTCCTTTACTTCGAAGATGACAAGCTACCTATATATTTTTAATATTTGCCAGTGCTTGAGTCACCAATTAATAGCGCGTACTCAGTATTGTCAAGTTACACAAAGAAGGTTCCTTACTTCAGTTACAGATTTATGCTTGTTGGTGGGAATTTCTATAAGCTTTTTATGATGATTACTGCACTTTTTACATAGCGTATTAAGCCGGCTTCAAACAGGAAAAGGTTTATTTTTAACATCGACTGACGAATTACGATTGGTCCCATATTTACGTTTAATGAAGTTAGGACATCACTGTAGTCGTTTTGAAGGGTTTATCCTTTAATTAATAATAAAAAGATAATGAAAAGAAAAAGAAAGAATAAAAGCGTGCGTAAAACGTTAACGTGTGAGGTCTATAATGACTGGTCATGTGGCTCTCGGTTCTTTCTGTCTTCGCTGCAAGAGACTTGCTGAAGATAGACAGATAGATAATCAATCGCCCATACATAATAATAATATGTAGCTAAGATCGCCAAAACTTCTATGTAAAATAAATACTATATACCTATTTGAAACAAAGAATATCAGAAGAATATTCAAATACCCCCAGATGTCAATTCCAGAGAATTCCACAGTAGAATATGTCCCAAAACAAACTTGTTTCCAGACCTATAACCATTAAATGTTTTAAAGAGATAAAAATTCTTTACTTTCCATTTTGCCCTTTCCTGCTCAGACACATTTTATATTTTAAGAGAGGTAGGGCGCATCAAAGCAGCCCATTTGGAAAAGTACCTCCACCTCGCAGAAATCCGCAGCCAAATAACAACTCCGTAGAGGGTTGTTCTGTTCATACGAGTGAGTGAGGTCACCAGTAAGCTCCCAAGGAGTTGCTGTGTAAGCAGCAGAGGAGGCATCGCGCCAGTGATGCTTAATATATCGCAAACGTTAATAGGTTACGATACCGGCTTTACATCAGGTGGGCCGTATGCTTGTATGTCTCCCGACAAAAAACATTTTCATTAATTTTATTGTATAACATTCATTTCTCATATTTTCATAAAAGTTGAAGGCATTAACAGTTGCAATTTGTACATCAAATTATATATACAAATGCAAGAGCATTTAATAGGCTCTATAACAACAATATAATTTAAGGAAAATGTGTATAGCATATATGATGACCATTCACGGTACAGTACTATGATACTAAGGGTATGACGTTGTATGCTATTTAGGGCATGAGTAAAAACGTCCAAGTGTGAGTCATAGGCCAATTCACTGCTAATTGTCATGAATTCCTGTTTATTAGTGCAGCAATTTGTAAAAATTGCTATTAATTTCACTGTTGTACTGAAGGTTACACTTCTAACTATCTATCTACCTACATCTTCACGCCAGTTCCCATGTGGTGTAGACAGAGAGAATCGACTGCCAAAATGACGCGGTAACTACACGCCTCTCTCGCTTCTTTAACATTCATAGCGTTTATCATGTACGCTCGCCGGTTCCTAGGACTCCTGGCATCATCTTCTGATAAAACACGATCGATTTGGTCGTGGTATGTGTCTTGGGCTGCCCCGGCTCTTCCATCATTCCACTTTCGTATTGAATATCTGTTCGTCATTTTTTCTACATGCCTGAACCAACGGAACATGCCTTTTGCTATCTAAGGTAAGTACAAATTATAACGCATATAACTAGTAAGTGCTTGCTACAGTTTTTTAGTGTTGATAGCCTATAGTGTTTGGCGCTCGGTTTTTTCTGGCTACCCCGCAAGGGATTTGGCGTGAAGATATAGATAGATAATTTAATTACATCATTACCCGTTTTTTTTGTTTTCTATAGGAAAATGCATAATATTTTACTAAAAGTCTTATCTGTTTGAAATATTTTTTACAGTGTTTTACAATAATTTGTTATCTCAAATAAATAAATCATGGCAATAACTCGGTCTCTCCATGGGCTTCGCAATGAGCTTGACATTTGACCTCTTCATAATAATAATATAATCTTTCGAGCCTATCATTATCACCGTAGATAACAAAAGATCAAACATATATCTATTGTTGCTTTTAAGCTCATTTTTCTTTCCATACCTCAATTCAATTTTGGTAAAGATTATTATATTATAAGATTTTTTATTGACTTTTATTTTTACATTTTTGGGATACTTACGTCTAATTTATAAACAATATTACACAAGTCTAGTATGGACATGGTGTAAGATGGACAATTACCAGTTTCCGCAGATAGTATATATTCAGTTTTGTAACCAATGAGCGTAAGACTTATTTAAATCAAACGTTACTTAAATATATTTTTTTTAATTAATAAATATTGCCGGACAAATTACACAGTGCCACCTAGCCCCAAAGTAAGCGAAGCTTGTGTTATGGGTACTAGACAACTGATGAACTGAAATATACGTAAATACATTTTTTTTTGTAAATACATACTTATTATACATAGAAAATACCCAGACCAATACAAACAGACATGTTCATGCACACAAATGTTTGTACTGTGTGGGAATCGAACCCACGAGCGTTGGTGTCAAAGTAGCGTAACAACGCGTTTCACCACTGCGCCACCGAGCTCGTCATTACTTTAATAGTTACTTAAATATATGTTGTATCCTATTTTACCTCCATATATTTTTATTTATTTGCACGTGAATGTAGAAAAATCTATTCTTTGTAACACAAGCGGTACATTTACTACAATTTAGAGATATTAAAGCTCTCGAAACAGCCTCTCGATTGTAATTTTCTACGTGCTACCCTTAACATAGAATGTACAATTATATTTTTGATAAACGATTGCATGCTAGAAAATGTAAATTTTTCATTTTTAACGGATTTTTGATTTGGTCCAGAAAGGTTGGAAACCAGTGATTTAAATTGCAACAAAATAATTCAAAAGACATTTTTTTTTTTTTGATACGCATTTCCTCTCTTTCATCAGAACTTCGTTTATTTATAAGCACTTTTTATTTTATGGTACTAGATTGGCAAACAAGCATGCGGACCGCATTAGAAGGTAAGCGGTTACCGCAGCCTATTGACGCTCATAACGCCACGGGGATGTTACTCGCGCGCTGCCAATATTGTTACCTAAGGATGTTACATCACAGTACCCAGTAATTTCTCTGCCATATCTCACACCCTTCAAACCGGAACACAGCTATATAAATATAGCTGCTTGAGAAATAGGTGAGACAGAGGTACCCACGCAAACGACTTTTGTACAAAGTCTCCCTTTGGTAATGTGATGTTCCACGTGCAGGTGAGGTTAACGTTGAGGTTAGCTTCTAAAGATACTTACACCGTTATTTAGATAAGACACCGATTTCATCATACCCGGGCAGCTTATCATCGACTATGGAATTATTAAAATGGTACTGTCTATGTTTACTTCTGAAAGTAACACAGTTCGACCGTGATAACTTCAACTCTCTTCAACAAAGAGATTGATATACGCATGAGACTCGGGTTAGTGATCATTTGGAAAGCTTCCTTACCTTCAATACCTTATACATGCAAGGGCATTGCTGCCAAGCTGCGAAGGCAGCTTTGATCTACAGTGCAAGACCTTTGGACTTGTCCACAGGTGAGGTGCACAATGAGCGATGGACAACGCTCATGTTTCTCTAAATGGAATTAGGAATGAGGGAATTCTACAGAGGGCCTAAGCTGCCAAAACAAACCTCTACGTCAGCAAAGTGATAGTGGCCATATGTTCCAAAATAGTGACGGCAGATTGGATTTGAGATTTTCATTCCAAGAGTGGGTGTACAATACGAGATATTGGAACCCCCTATGACAACAGATCAAATAAGTTGGATACGGAAATCAGATCAGCATGCTTGGTGAATGCAGCAGTGAATAGAATCAAATGGTGATGCTGATTACTTTTAAACTATTTACTTACCAAGTAAATACTAATCTTTCAAAGGTTTTTTTATACAACGTTTATAGGTATAGAAGAATACGGCCTACCTGATGTAGATTACTTATCGTAGCCTATGAACACTTGCATAACAAGAAGCATCGCTCGGGTGTTGATACCCTGCTTCTATTACAGCAAATCCTGAAAAGGATTCTGGTAACCTCACTTATTCGTAAGAACACAGTGACCCTCCAGGGAGTTATTTGTCTGCGGTGGTTTATGTGGTGGTAGTTTTTATTTAATACCACTAAGGTGGCAATCAAGCATACGGCCTGCCTGATGGTAAACAGTCACCGTAGCCTATGGACATTTGCAACAGTATTCCCCAAGCGGGCTGTTTTGATACGCCCTACCTTATCCCAGAGCCTAGATTATTAATTAACGGGGCACACCTCGTGCAGGTGAGGTGAGCTTTGATTGTAAAGATGATATCCCACGTATACTTACGTATAAAAAGGTGTCTACAACTACTAAACTGGGAACACCATAAGCATTTCAACGAGTTTAGTGGCGCAGTGGTTAGTAATGCTACTTTGACATTATAACGCTCGTGGGTTCGGTTCTCGCACAAAACAAACTTTTGTGTGCATGCAAACATGTCTGTTTGACTTAGTCTGCGTGAGTTTAAGAGAGGTAGGGTGCTTAAAACCAGCCCCACTGATTGAATACTTCCAGCTTCACAGAAAACTACAGCCAAATAACAACTATGTACTTGGCGAGTTGTTGTTGAGCTTTCTGTGTATTTGATATTTTTTGCAGTGACAACTTCTTTAGCGGCGTTGTGCACTTTTTGGAATGAGTAAAAAATGTTAAACTCGCGTCAGGACACGTGACCCTGATGTAAGATTTTGATGAGAATTGTTCGTTGCAGCGCTAAAACATTAGTTCCCTGTAATTAAACAATAAAACATGAAGCGCTAGATCGTTCATAGGGCATTATTTTCTCGCGACCAAAACGTTGTAAGCGCTATGAAATTCTTGGCGCTTACGCGTTTCGTTCAACGTAGTTTATCAACATCGCTGTTTGGCCCGCGTGTTCAAGTTTTCACTTCTGCCGGCACTCCCGGGGTGCAACCCGTTTTTTTTAATGTGGGGGTAGAACTTGTGACATGTAGAACTAGTATAAGTAAAAGCGAACTCGCCTACAAATTACATGCCATAGAATTCAATTTAGTAGATCAAAAAGACCGAGAACTCGCGTATAAATTTATACACAAAAACCTCTCACACAGACAAACTTGACAGACTGATTTCGCAAAGACAATCATGGTGAGCTGTGTGCTTGTATGCCTCCCGATATTTATATAAAAAAAGCAAATCGGTCTCCTGACTCACTTTGAGATTTAAACTAGTTATTCAAAACTAAGATAACGACGATAACCATAAATAGGCCAAAGGCCAACTCGGGAGTCATTAAACGTTAGATATATGTACATACTAGCTGCTGCCCGCGGTTCCGCCCGCGTGGAGTCAAACTACGTAGCCTATGTGTTAATCCAGATCATAATCTATCTACGTACCAAATTTCTTTCAAATCCGTTCAGCCGTTTAAGCGTGAATAAGCAACAAACATCCATCCATACATACAAACTTTCGCAATTATAATATTAGTAGGATATACAAATAACGCACATGTTTTATTATTTAAAAGGACAGAAAAGCATACAAAGCATGATGGTTAGCAACTTGGTTGCGGACCGCGGTGGCGCGGCGGTTAATAATGGACAAACATTTATGTGCATGAACATGTATGTTTGTCTTGGTCTAGTCTTTAAGAGAGGTGTGGTGCATCAAAGCAGACGGGCTGGGAAAGTACTTTCACCTCACAGAAAACCACAGACAAATAACAACCCCCTAGAGGATTGTTAAGTTCCTGCGAGTGAGTGAGGTCACCAGTAAGCTCCTAAGGAGTTGCTGTGTCAGCAGCAGAGGTGGCACCGCTCGAGTGATACTTTATGTACACTACAAGCGTTCATAGGCCACGGTAACTGCTTTACATGGTGGGCCGTATGCTTGTATGTCTCCCGACGTTGTATAAAAAAAACATACAAAGGACCTCCGTCAGAAAGCAAATATGCAGCCGGCCTAATGGAAAGCAAGTCCCGTCGTCTACAGATATTTGCGACACCTGGCCCTTTACTCACCACCACCATTCTAGATTTATGTATGGAACGAAACTTCCTCGTGTCGAATACTTTATTCATTACAACGATATTCACACGTATACATGGAGACGGAAAGACCAAAAAGTGTGATTGATTTGATTTTAATAGACAGACGTCTCCGAAATACTATGGATACAAGAGAGGTCCCACTCTTGAAACAGACCACTACCTGGTGGTAAGCCGGTTTGTAGGACTTATTCCTTTTGGAGATCATGAAATGCTAAGGAGCGAAAAATTGCAAGACGAAAGTGTAAGGAGAACGTATGTACATCTGGTAAGCGAAATACTTGCAAATGCAAGCATTTCCTACTCCGATGTGGATGTTTGCTAAAAAGTTCTGAAAGAAAGTATGGTGGATAGTGCAAAAGCAGGATGTGGATGCGCAAATAGGTATAAAACATTGAAAGAAGATGCCTGGCGGGATGCGGAGGTTGAATCCTCCGTAGCAAGAAAGGGGAAAGCGTGGCTGGATTATCTATCATCTTTGCCCTTAAATGAACCACATGTGCAGGTTTGCGATGTCATTATTTCACTGTCGAGAACATTTATTCGCTTACGAAAAAGTTCGGCAACACCTATCTGTCCTGTCTGCGGGAATTGATATGAGCACAGCTGAGATGATCAAACTGGGTAGCACTTACGTCCGGGATTCCTTCTGGTACTTAAGCAATCTATACTGGAGAGCTGGAATTGACCCAATAGAGACGCGCAGTCATCGTGCCTTTGTATAAAACCAAGGGGTCACGCATGGACTATGCTAGCTATAGGGCCATCAGTTTGATCAGCTTAGCAGCAAAAGTATATGGAAAGGTAATTGAAAGGAGAATGAGGGTAAACTCCGATGAAATGCTGTGGGAGGCACAGGGAGGATTCCGAAATGAAAGGGGATGTAAGGATCAAGTTTTCTCGCTCGGCAATATCCTGAAGAAGCATCTGGCCATAGACCAGAAGGTTTTCTGCGGTTTTGTGATCTTGAGAAAGCATTTGATAGGGTTGTGCCAAAGAAACTGTGGTGCATATTACTGAGACGTGAGATTGACGGTGCATTGCTCCGTGCTGTGCAGTTCAGCTACAAGAATTGCTCAGCCATCTATTCGCACACATGAATAGATGGCATCATGCACCATAGTTTGATGTTAAAATTGGTGTCGAACAGGGTTCCATTTTGTCTGCTAGGCTGTTTATTGTGTATCTCGTTGTCTACAGAGAATAATATCGTCGAATGTAGGATTACGCATGGGTGACTTAGTGGCGAACTATAGTAACATCATCTGAACTGCAAACACTGGTCACAATAATAAAAGACGATTATATGGAGAAAGACTTACTTTTGAATGCGAAGAAAACAAAGATAATGGTATTTGAAACAGAAGAAACCAGAACCAATGTAAGGATTACGGTGGTTGACGAAGTGTGTGCAACAAGTGAATGGAAAGTACACCGCTGAAGTGGAAAGACGAGAGAGTGCTGGGAATAGTGTGAATGGAGCGTTGGGAAAATTTCTTGGCAGTAAAAGCTTGAGCCAGAAAGCACAACTCGCTATATACACAGCGCAGTACTGGTCCCAACGCTTACTTATGGAAGCGAGAGCTGGGTATCGCAGAGAGAGCATGAATGAAATGCATTTGTTTATCGCCCAGAACAGTTAACTACAATTGGCTGCAAAAACCTATTTGTTATACAATTTCCTGATCTCTGTTTTACTGACTTTTACTGTCTGGTCTGGACAAGTACAATAATACACCGAGCCACGTAACCGCTGGAATCTTACGAGGCTGTGAAGAATCCCACATGTTCTACGAAACCCACTTGAAAAAAAAGTGTGCGTGTATCAATGGGTACACACTCGAGAAATGAAACTTCTGTAGGTTATAGATACTTTTTACGAAATACAATTTACTCGTGTTTATTTCGGTGTAAGGTAGCAACTTAAATAACCAATGATGGAAACTAATAATATTATCTAGTTTTTCATTGGAAGAAATATGATGGAAACAACTTATGAAGAGGCGATAAGGCCGATATTACGTAGCAACTCAATTCAGCGCTACTGGCCGGTAAAGTAAAACGCGCAGCTCATATTGGCTTGTATGGGGATTAACATCGCGTAAATTATTGGCTTATTGGTTAAAATTTTCTCTGTTAAGAGGTATTTGTGGGGAGAAATACACCACGACCACCAAAATATCATTAGTTTAGTACAAAACTACAGTCATGTATACCAACTTAAATCATAAATTTTTCGCGTAACGTAACGGCCCATTGTAACCGTTTCGTTTCAAAAATCGTAACGCCAATCCTTTGTCCCCGCTTATGGAACACCTGAAGAAGTTCATCTGAACATCAAAGCACCCCGTCTGGGAAAGTTCCTCCACCTCACAGAAAACCGCAGCCAAATAACAACTCCCTAGAAAGTTGTTGTGTTTCTGCGTGTGAGTGAGGTCACCAGTAAGCTCCTAAGGAGTTGCTGTGTAAGCAGCAGAGGAGGAATCGCGCGAGTGAGGTGGACCGTATGCTTGTATGCCTCCCAACGTTATATATAAAAAAAAAACTTCAAAATTACCGCCCCTTTGCACTCGAAAGGAGACATAGAAATAGCTTTTTGAGCTATTTTAAGTCATTTCCTATCGCGCATTCAAAAGCCTGCTAACTTTACCGTCGAACAGTCAGTGTCAAGATAAACAGGTTAATAACAATAAGACTTAAGGACAAATTAATAGTCTGTTTATTAAAACCGTCGGTTCATCACACTGTCTTACTTATCGCAATAATTCACAAGTTGACTCCTGCCCCCCCTTATCAAGCCCGTTGCCACCACCTTATCTGGCGCGTATAGTGTCCTCTTGTAAATGTTTGTTCATTGACAGCTAATACAACGGGTGGCTGGTTTTTAAATAAGTCTCATTCATGGGAAGCTTTTCAAATTAGTTAATACTAGTCACCCGCCCCGGCTACGCATGGAGCGTTATCCCGTTTCCTAATCCATTAGGATTGGCGGGGTCCGTTACCTAAGTCTAATGATTTGGCGAAGATACTGATTTTGATATGGAGCGACTGCCGTCACACCTCCTCCACCATCCAGAGGGAAAACCATACCTTTCTTAGGTTAGGTCACACGAAATATAATTTCTTGAACGTGAAGGTTTCCTAACGATGTTTTCCATCACCGCCAAGGAAGTGATAATTACAAATATGTACATATACATCCGAAAACATGAATTTAGTGGTAGGTACACGCCAGGATTCAAACCCGGGGACCTGATTTTGAGGCCCGTTATATACATATAGCCGTAACGCGCAGGGCGGAATTCAGCCACGCGGGCCTCAAGGGCTAATAGGCCAGTTCCTTATCCACAGGGCTATCACTGCTCTGTTGTATTAAAATTTATGTTGTCCTGCCATGCAATTCTCTAAGCGACTCGTAATGGCTGTGTGCGTCGCTGTGATCACAGATGTCACAGCTTTGACATTGTCTACTGCGATCACGGCTAAATTATTTGATATTCTATAAGGCTGTAAGCGTACGCGAGGCTGTTTGCCTTGTAGAATTCCAATTCCAAACGCAGCCTTGCGGCGCTAGTGTCGCACAACCATGAGAAGCGACACCAAAGAATTGCAATTTTGTGTTCAAGGCTGTAACAGCCGATGTTTCCGAAGATGTAAGTATGTTTGCTCTTACAGAATTGCATGGCTGATGGTTAGCGAAAAAAATAGTCCAAATCGCAGCGGAAACTAACAAAATACTACAGTGTACTGTCAGTTGACGCTGCCATGCTGGCTGGTAAGATACTTCTTCACTAAAAACACTAAAATTCTTAATATATTTAGGCGTTATTTTACGAAAGTCAAATTTACATGCAATTTGATATAACCGGCTTTGTGTGCTTCCGCCACCAATTAGTTCATGCGAACTAGCGCCGGCCGGCACACACGCACTACCGTTACTAGATGCAACATGCCATCTTGTAATGCAACATACCGTTGCTAGAATGATGTTATGAGATGTTAGTGGTTAGAATAACATGCTACAACAGGGCAGTCATGGCAGCAACGGTGACGGGTGCATGCGGTTTCCGTTCCAGATGGCGGGCATTCGCGATGACGACCGCAGCAACCGAGGCAGCGACAACTGCAGCAGCCATGGCAGCGATAGCATGTTGCATCTGCTAACGACAGTGGATGGGTGCCGGCCGGCACTAGTTCGCATGAACTAATTGGTGACAGAAGCACACAAGGCAGGTTAGATCAATTTGCATCACTAAAATTCATCGGGGCATCAGATCGAGATTTATTCGCCGGCAAAATTACGTACAAAAATCTTGCGAGTTACTAACTATGGGTACATTGGTAAACTAACCACTGACTACAAGTTAGTCGTCATCGAGCAACAACATTTATGACTAAAACTAGTGTGATTGTAAATATGATCTTTTTAGGGTTCCGTACCCAAAGGGTAAAACGGAACCCTATTACTGAGGCTCCGCTGTCCGTCCGTCCGTCCGTCTGTCACCAGGCTGTATCTCATGAACTGTAATAGTTAGACAGTTGAAATTTTCACAGATGATGTATTTCTGTTGCCGCTATAACAACAAATACTAAAAAATAGATTAAAATAAATATTTAAGGGGGCTCCTATACAACAAACGTGATTTTTAGGGTTCCGTACCCAAAGGGTAAAACGGAACCCTATTACTGAGGCTCCGCTGTCCGTCCGTCCGTCCGTCCGGCCGTCTGTCACCAGGCTGTATCTCATGAACCGTGATAGTTAGACAGTTGAAATTTTCACAGATGATGTATTTCTGTTGCCGCTATAACAACAAATACTAAAAAATAGAATAAAATAAATATTTATGGGGGCTCCCATACAACAAACGTGTTTTTTTTTTTGCCGTTTTTATACATAATGGTACGGAACCCTTCGTGCGCGAGTCCGACTCGCACTTGGCCGATTTTTTTGCTCATTTTTGCTCGATATTGATAACAGCAACAGGTAGACGCTTGAAATATTCACAAAATATTTAGTTATATATTCACTTTAAGAACAAATAATTAAATTTAAATAAAACAAATATTTAAGGGGGCTCCCATGCAACAAACGTGACTTTTTTACCTTTTTTATAGATAATGGTACGGAACCCTTCGTGTGCGAGTCCGATTTTTTTGTTTCACATAATGGCAAAATGGTGATTTTATCCAGTATTTCTACCACGAGCCCTTCCATAATGCCAATTTTAATTCCTAGACATACGCCGGGAGGAAAACACATACGGTCTATCTGATATAAAATGGTTACTGTAGCCTATGAACGCTTGTAATACATTAAACATCACGGTAACTTCTTAGGAGTTTACTGTTGACCTCACTCACTCGCAAGAACATAACAACCCACCAGAGAGTTGTTACTTGGGTTTCCTCACGATCCTTCGCCGCCCAGCTAGTGATCATTACAAATGTGTACACGAAAGTGGTACCTACATACCAGGATATGAATTCGAATCGGGAACCAGTTGGTCACTAGACCGATTCTGTAACTGTAAGTTACTGTGAGTACTCCGTTAATCATGCAATCCGTAAATTATAATCAAAATAGTAGTAGTAGTAGATTCTGTGACAGACGGATGGGCAGACAGCAGAGTTGACGAGCTCAGTGACTCATTCGTGAATATCGCGACTTTGACACCAACGCTCGTGGGTTCGATTCTCACACAAGGCAAACATTTGGGTGCATGAACATGTCCGTTTGTCTTGGTCTGGATGTTTTAAGAGTGGTAGGGCATCGAAGCATCAACAACTCCCTAGAGGGTTGTTGTGTTCCTGCGTGTGAGTGAGGTTACCAGGAAGCTCCCAAGGAGTTGCTGTGTAAGCAGCAGAGGAGGCGCAAGTGATACTTAATATATCGCAAGCGTTAATAGGCTACGGTACCCGCTTTACATCAGGTGGGCCATATGCTTGTATGCCTCCCGACGTAGTATTAAAAATAAAAAAAAGTGTCTCAGTGAGGCCGTGTTGGTACTTACTAGGCAAAGTGAGAAGCGGACTGTTTGCCTCCCTTTTAAATGGAGTGTTCATATGCCGCATACCGTACGCAGTTAGTGACGATTCACTTGCCAATTCATTTACTGAGCCATTCCCAGCGAATTTACGCGCGCAATTTGCTCCAGTCGGCAGCGAAGTACGTTCACTACGCCGGCGTTATGTAAGCAAACTGTTGGAGCGACTCGGTTTGCCTCCTTTGGCAAGAGCTCGCCAGCGCTTCACGGCTAATTTTCAATAGTTGATCACTAAATTATAGAGTATGTTAGCGGACAATCAGCCGTTCACTGTTCCCTAATGATGACACAGCCTTAGGTTGCGGTGGATCGCTTTAGATATGAATAAACTACAAAAAAGTATGTATTGTGAAGCAGCTATTATCATAATAACTACATGATTTTTCATCCATTTGGTTGATTTTTCCTTCAACGTTGACATCATACACATGTTTGACGTTATTATTAATCAACTTAAAAAAACTAGTATAAAATAATAAAAAAATAAATAAAAATTTCATTTATTTGTCCTTTTAATTTCATTGATTTGTACAACGGTGTACTTATATTACGAGTACATGGATCACATACTTAATAGACAACTTAGACTAGGTTCGCAAATAAACCCATTTTTTTACGCGTATGTCACACGTTTCTTCACCGACTGTGTCTCGATTTTGAAAATATTTTTTGAGAAAGGTCCTAGCGTGCGTCCATGGAGGAAATCCTACGGAGAACCGATCGAACAGATTTTGCGTAATGACTCAAGTCATCGAGTTCGGGGGTAAAGTAGAACACGCAACTCGTATTGGCTAGTTCGCTAGCTTTGTGTATCGTTATACGGTCGAACCGAAGAAGTGTATGTGCAGTTTCATTTGTCGCCGGTGGTAGTGCTAATGTTGCCATGTTTTCCTAGGCATTTTCGACATAAATTTCTAATAATCATTAAATAGTTTCATTCAAATTACCCGGCTCCATCTAAGCCCCAAAATAAGCAACACTGTACCCGCTTTGCTTAGGGCTGTTAGACAAATAATACATAAGTGAATACTTTATTTTTATAATATATATCTTGACATGCTCATGCACACAAATGTTTGGTCTGTGCGGTAATCGAACTCTGACCGTGTCTACTTAAATTCATTATTTTACCACGTTAATATTACGGGTTAAAGTATGAAATTTCCGATTTATACTGAAAATTTAAAACTAATTTTTTTTCAAAGATGTAACATAATTTATTTAATCAAAATATTTATCATTAGCTATACATTGCTGCCATCTAATCGGAAGTTTATTTATGCCTTTGCGATAGAACTCTGGGGATCTAGATTCGACAAACTGTGTTGCATGCATTTTATACTACCGACAGGGAAGAAAATTTTTTACTACTTAAAAAACTGTCCAAATCACGAAAAAAATGGTAGTCAGTTGGAGCAAGGTCTAGCGAGTACGGAGGATGACGTTCTCGGATCGGCGTCCACCATCTCCTTCAATCAGCGTTATTCACCTGTGTGGGCGGTCTTCCACGTGGTTCGTTCTTCAAGTCGAAGTTTCCATTACGAAAGCGTTTAAACCAAAAGCGCACGGTGCGTTCATTAGCAGTATCCTCTCTCTCTACATTGCTAGACATTGCTAGTCGTTTCTGCCGCGTTATTGCCGCGTCGGAACTCGTATTCAAAAATTACTCTGATTTTCGAAGTATCCATCTTTCCCGTCTAAATTGAATAAAAAAAAAGAATTTGCACTTTTTTTAAAAGAAAGACTTCATAGGTACGAGTATCATGTGAAAAAAGTTTCACTCGAAAATCCCACACCATGAAGGTTTAATGTCAATTCAAAGTATCTATTACTATAAAACGGCAAAATCATACTTTAACCCCTATTATATACACCCGTTTGATGAGACTTCGTCCGTCAGACATCATTAAAAGTACATCTAAAGTGCTAAAAGTAACTTGAAAAGCGTTAATGCGGGCATAAAATTCTAAACAGTTAATAATCATAATTGTACTAACGAATTCCATATAGTACCTAAATGTAGGCAGCTTAAAACATTCGGTTTTCTGTGAGATTGACTTCCCCAGTCAAAGTGCTTTGATGCGCGGTAGATACTTCTCTAAGCGAGGTAACATTATAAACCAGTTTTTCAATATATTTTACATGAACAAAATAGTGACTAAGCCAGCATGCTCGGAGTAGAAGAAGACAGAACCGTTACTTCTAAATATTTCTAGCGTAATAGTTTAATGTAATCAATTTTCCTCAACGGTATTTCCAAAAAAATCGAAATTTTCTTCAAGAACATAGTCTACGTTCCCATAATAAATACGTCAGTGGGGCTGGGGCCTCCAAGAAAATAGTATATCTTCTCTCAACAAATGCATCTGTGTTCCATTAACAAATACTTCAGTGAAGCTTCTAAAAAATAGTCCTTAACAAATAAGTAGTATGCCAAAAAATCTCGGCTACGAATCGATGAGCCTTTTAGTGTCACTGACGTCTTTGGGCAGTAATGACCACTTACCATCATTCCTAACATATTCGTTTGCCTCTCTTGAATAAAAAATATATACAGACAGAGGCTCGTAGGTGTACTATTTTGTAAAAAATTAAGATGTTAATGTAACAAGAAACAGTTTCAATATTCATTGCCTGTAAAATTACAAAATTCGTCGACGATACAGAAGTATCATAAAAAGCTAATAGTGGCTATAAAATGGTGGCCTATTTCAGCTAGGGTTGTCAGATGGTTGGGATTCGTCTAGATTCTTCGGCATAATATACTACTGTAACAGACTACTAAAATAATGTTTTATAATTTTAGTTTTGAGTAATTTATTTATTTCACTAGTAGGATTTCTGAACAATATTAGTTAAAGGACACTGTACTGAAATACTTAGATATCTTTCTTTACTGCGTATTGTGACCTGTCAATGACGCCACTATACATGTGTACATTTTGTTTGTACTTAATGACGCCACAGTAGTTAGTTTCTACAATAATACTAAACTTATGCATTAACATGAACAATGATATTCGATAATGTTATCAATCGTAATGCCATGATCGCAGATATTTTTATTGGTAAGCACGAGTACTCAGCAAAACAACTCAAAATTATTGAGTAACTTTGAGTCGAATTTTTTATTTTGCCATTTATTTTGCTATATATAAAAACTATATTTATTGAATTATTGTAATTGTGTGACACCCCAGTGATTTTATTGAGAACACATCCATGTTGTATTGTATGTGTTGCATTTTGTTACGGTTGTATACGATTTTTTTGCATTTGATAGAGTATAAAAAATACAGATTATTACGTGACGTGACATTTTGATCTAAAATATACGTCACGATACCGAACCAAAAATCCGGATATATTGAAGTCGCATATATTTTAGTATTTTCATCTGACAACCCTAATTTCAGTGCAAGTGTTGGCTAGTTAAAGTTACGTGTTCCGGCAATTAAAAAAGTTGATAAATTAGTGTTCCGCAGAACGGCACATCTAAAACCATAACTATCGTGGAAACAAGTTACATCCAATCAAAATTATCACTGACCACGGGCTCTCCTTATGGACTGTATTTCACCTAGTTAAAACACGATTATAAATGCGAAAGTAAATCTACATGTTTGTCGGGTACAGGAACTAGTTAATCTGTATGGAAATTTAAACAATTTTTCTGTACAATTAAACCACAAACTTTCGCTTTGTCACATTAAAAAAAACAAAATCTCATATTCGGATATCTTAAGGATTGGTTTGTGATGTATGAGTTGCATGTTGCCAACTAGCAACCGATTTCAGCAGACGACTCTTTAACGATCCGATCCCTAAAATCACTAGTGGTCAATTGAGATGACTCATTCCTGACAGTTTTCATCATGCCCGTTTCTTTTCACACGGCAAACTCTTCAAGAAAAATACTTCAATTGGATTTTCAAATAATTAAGACATCTGTCTATAATATTTAAATTATCAAAATGTTTACAACAATTTACATATATTATTTAAATTTCAAACCCAACTCGTTTAGTTGTCGCAGCAGGCCGACACATAGGCAGAGCAATATAATTTCCGTTTTCTTTTAAGGTTTACAAAACGAATATAATGTTAACTTAGATAACAATAATTTTAATTTTAATTCAATTAAATGCATAAATGTAATTATTTTATTGATAAAACCAGCCACGATTGAGGTACTTTTACCAAGTAACTTCAAATCATTAGAATTCTTTTTTTTTCGTTATATTCAAATGCAACGACACTGGAATACAAGTCCTCTCCGAAAATGAGTAGGTAAGTATGAAATTTCAAGGAGAAAGTATAATCAAAACGTTTGATCAGCTTACTTAAATTGTAATCTAGTTCAAATATATCTGTCTACTAGATACGGAACACTCGACGACTTAACACTATGTAATAATGTTTATTACAAGAAGTGGCACAGCATGCGGGACCGGCCGGCCGCCGCGCCGCCGAAAACGCGGGCTGGTCATTCATCCCGCTACCATATGGGCGCGCACGCAACTACAGTTCCAATGTACAATATAAAACAGTATTTCATTGCGTACACACACATATTTTTTTTACCAAAATTATTGTAACATACACCTAAAAAAATGTATAAATACATATACTTGTACTACTCGTAGTTATATTGAAGAAATTATAAAGCTATTTCTAATGGAAATGGTAAGCAATATCCATTTTTTTTCTTTTAATTCGACCGGTATGTTTGCGGATTTCAAAATTTTTTGAAGCTTTTACCGCCTCATATATATTTGGTAAAGTTAAGATTACAGGACAGTCAGTTATAAGGGTTTTTAAAACTGTGTAATTGTGAGAATTGTTAAACGGTTAATTTTTTTGCAATTTAAGTTTATATATGTTTATATATATCCTGGAAAAACGCGACTTTACCCAAAATAGAATATCAATATAATCTCCAAAGGTTTTGCATTAGCACTGTGCCTACTCGTAAATGCATATATTGTGCCGCAGCCATATGCGCGCTCGCGCAGCGCAGCCCTTTCAAAGTTCTCATGGCGAAGTCGACACGTGCATTATTTGCATCTGATTGCCTTTTGTTAAGGTGATTAAAAATATGAGAATATTGAAGATTTTAACGCGACAACGAACGAATGACCAAGCTTTGATGAGAAACTGAGGTCTGCATCATAAAAGAATTTTAGGATACCGTCACCAGCTTAACTTAACAGACGTTTTATTGGTATACAAAATCCCCCGGTTTATTGGTTACTTATATAATATATAAATATTTTTGTAATGGTAAACAATCGTATTTCCTATTATCTGTTTATAACGAGTCTCTGTCTTTGACGTGTAGGGCATTTTCTCACTATCTACAGACAGGCAGTAGCCTCTCATTACCTATACAATGTACTAGAATATTGTAAAGGTTGGTAATCTTACGATTATGCCTTTAAACCCTTGCCGGCTAAAGGCAATCTCTAGGAGGTTTTAGTCGGTAAAAGTCTGAAATAACCCGTATCTCCGACCGTTGTAACGGTAGACTCATCGGAAGGAACGGAACATCGGACGGAAAGTTCACCACATCCCACCAGGTGCAAAAGGATATCCAAGTAGCCTAGTAATTTTTTATGGGTCATAGTTAACATCGGGCGTAAAAACAAAAAAACCTTTTTGGTAATTAGTTTTATGCCTCTTGATCTTGGTTCCTAGAAGTTATTAAAATGTACAAAGGGGGGAGAGGGACACGGAGAAAAGTTAATTTTCACGTACATACGTCCATAATAACAGCGTAGCAAGTTATTTTTGCATTAAGGCAAATTCTATTTATATCATGAGTAGATATTCACTATTGGATATAGGCCTTCACTTATGATTTCAAGCACATGCGATCCTCTGCTTTCCGCATTCGTTAACATTTCCGTTTGATCCGCAATTTAAGGTCTATCTCCGAGGTATTCTCACAGTTAAATATTAACTATTATATCTTTATTATTAATTATCTTTAATAGGAAACTGGTCAGAGAAATGGCAAACAAGAAATAAGGGGCTTATTATTGCAGTTGGCTTTTTAAAGGTAACGTAAATTTCAGTCATTGCTTTACAATTAGTTAGTATTGAAAATGTACCTAAATTCTAACTCTTGGAAAAACTCGAGGAAAACTCGCGTACTGATATTTCAAGAGGAGAATAGAAATGGGAATCTTTTCTGCTGCATTAAGTTCTCAAACCTTAGATGGAAAACGAAATCGAATGTCTAATATTAAAATAAAAATCTCTGTAAATACTATTCGTGAAATCTATACCTATAATAAATATATTAAGAGATGTGGGTATCTAGAAATCATTATGGACTCTACTGGTTTATAATAATAATAGATATATTATACAGCCAAATAACAACTACGGGAACGGGAAAAAAACGGGTAAGCCATAATTACCATGTAAAAAATCATCAAAAAATCTTTGCCATCTACTTAAAGCGTGAAGCGTGGGTGATGCGACTAAACCTATCTAAAGATAGGGTACCTTCGCCGATGATTAGCTTGCATATGCTCAAATACACTACCTACTTATAATTAACAAGCGTAATGAAATTATCAAGCAAACATTAAGATATGGAATGTCTCCAGATGCTAACTCAAATGCCACTTCTCATACTTACATACCGACGTCTGTTATTCTTGACGGATGTGACCAATTTAAGCAATTAATTGCAAGAGCTGTAGAAGGCTTAGCTCAGACTGCTGTAAATGTGATAAAAGAGATAAATAATGATGAAGACAAAAGAACACAAATTATTGCTCAGCCCAAAAGGAAAATTAAGTGTTATATTGTTTTTGCCGACTAGGTTGGACTCACCCTAGACGTGGCATGTCATTGAGTAAACTTTTGTAAGAAACTATCCAATGATGTACAGCAGTGAAACGCGAGTATGGCAGAAGAAGCAAGAAAGTAAGGTGAACGCCGTAGAAATGAGAGCGCTGTATAGGAGAGCGCTATTTACTAGGAGTATGTGTGGAGTGATAATGATTGATAGAGTAAAAAATAGCACGATACGAGAACTATGTGGAATGAAAGATGATGTAGTGACAAAAATTGAAAAGGGTATGCTGAGATGATTTAGTAATTTAGAAAGACGAAAGAGGGGTCAGAGAAGAGTGAATGGGGATATCGGTATATATGCGCACATGTAGATCAAATTGGTGATGTGTTGAAAAAGGGCCAAATCAAAACCACCCAAAACGAAAGAGCATGCATGAAGAGGTTAATGAGTGTGGAAGAAGCAAGAGGGGTATGTTTGGATCGGTACCATAATATCTGCCTGACCGTATGGGAGACAGGCGTGATGATATGTACATACTATATCTATCATTCTTCCGATTATTGTATATAAGATATATACTATTAAGTTCCCTAATAGTATATATCTTCAACGTTGATTAGTTGGTAGTACACGGAAGGAAGGTGGAATGAAAGTCACTTAGTAATAATTAGAAGGTTCAAAAACCTTAAAAACCTGTGTAATGAAATGAGGTAGTAACTTCACCAAATTGGGGACTAATTAACCTCTATAACTTTACGAATGAAAGAATTTTATAATCTGATTACGATTGCCGCATATATCGCGTGACTCACACCTATTAAAACAGACAATTTAAGAGCCCCTCCCTTTTAAAATCTATTAAGAAAACTTTTCAAACACGGACAAAGTCGAAGGGGCAGATAGTGTATACAAGATTTTATATTTAGGGAAAATTTGAGATTTAATTTAGACACTCGCATGGGAAGAACAAAAATTTATTTACAAAATTAATAAAAAAAATATTGTTAAAGAAATTCTGTACAGACTAAAATAAATTATGTTTTTGTTGCACTGTACTAAAGTTCACACCGCACGCAAACATCGACAAGGTCATTTATCCCAGAACCTATTCGTAAGTGACTCATTCGTTGATGTATAATTAAATATATAAGTTTTTAAAACGGTTAATTATGTATTCGTAACGAGTGTTGAACTAAATAAATAAATAAATATTGTCGGACAAATTACACAGCGCCACGTAGCCCCAAAGTAAGCGAAGCTTGTGTTATGGGTTCTAGAAACCTGAGACAACATACGTAAATACATTTTTTTTTTTGTAAATACATACTTATTATACATAGAAAATAGAATCGAACCCACGAGCGTTGGTGTCAAAGTGTAACAGTGCGTTTCACCATTCCGCCACCGCGCTCGTCTAATTTATATGTTCCCTATGGAATCCATAGATATTGAATCAATTAAAAATAAATCAGGTAATCTTTAAGTATAGCCCCGCGAGTGATATTGTGAAGTTTGGTAGCGGTCGGATCACTATAATCATGGAAGCTGGTTAGATTAGGATTTGAACGTATACAGGAGAGATATAAATCATCGCAGCGTAGGCTCACCACTCAGCTAACCACAGATCAAATGCATAACTAAATAAAAGCGGAGTGCCACAGGGAAGCATTTTAGGGCCCTTGTTAACCTCCTATACATTAGTGACCTTCCAAAAGCAACAAAACGCTACTGACATTTGCCGACGACCTCTCTGTGGTCATACCAAATTAATTTTGTTCCAAAGCTAACTGAAACAATGAAATTAAAAAAATACAATCAAGAAAAAATAGTTGGAGATTAGTAATTTAAAATCAGATATAAAGAAAACAAGTTACTTTCAGTTCAGAGTGCTGAGATACTGATGACTTTATATAATAGGATCGATGGCGTTCCCCATATTTAATAAGCTTCCAAAAGTTCAAAGTGAACTACCGTTGCATAGATATAGTAATGCACTTCATAAATTGCTATTGAATTATTAATTAATCATGCAAATAACAAAGATCTGAAAATGAAGTTGTTATATTATCATTTATATATAACTAGCTGTGCCCGCGACTTCGTCCGCACGGAATAGTATTTTTTTTATTATTTATTTATATTAATAAAAATTTACTACTTATTACATCAGTTACTCCTTATTACATCACCTACCTGCCAGTGAAAGTCCCGTCAAAATCCATCCAGCCGTTTCAGAGATTATCCGGAACAAACAGACAGACATACAAAAATTGTAAAAAAAAAAATTGGTATATGTACCGTGTATACATCTATATGCATTTAAAAAAGCGGTTATTTTAAAATTACAAACAGACACTCCAATTTTATTTATCTGTATAGATATCATTTAAGTTGCAATTTTATAATTAACATTGTTAATAGAAATTGGTGTTAGTTTGATTTTTAATTAGATATTTCTTACCGTAACGTCTTTTTTTTTTTAATTACTATGTAGTTAGCCCCGAGTGGGCTGTTACTACGTCGCCGGACTAAAGAGGCGGGCGTGAGGCGCCACAGCCTAGCAAACTAACTATAAACGACACTGTAACGTCTGTAAAAGCCATAAATGTGAGCCCTCTTTAATTGTAGTACAAACATTGTAACCGATTGTAAAAAATAATTCGCTCGCTAGTCTCCTGAAATGGTAGAAAATGTAGCCTGTCAACCTCGGTCAGTAACTCAGTTTGCGATATATTCTCGGAAGTTACTGGCAATGTTTTGGTTTTTAACACTTTCTCTCCTGGAAGTTACAGCTCTAATTAATTAAAACTTAACGAATACAAGACAAAGATGTCCTGCGGTCCTTGGTGGGCGTTACGTTAGTCGATCGCAAGTCGAGCGCCAACTGGTTCAGACATGTAGAAAGAATGCAGCGCGAAAAAATGACGAAACAAATATACAATGCGAGAATGGAAATATATAGGAAGACGGCTCATTCACCAACCGCGACCACATTAGTCGTGTTTAATCAGAAAATGACAGGAACTGGCGAGCGTGCATGAAAAGAGTTATAAATATTAAAGAAGCGATGTGAGGACTACGTCCTGTGGTGCTGCGTCTACTACCTACCCCGTTTGATATAGATAGATGGATTTGGACAGTTGAGAGAGCAGAGCAGTGATAGCCCAGAGGATAAAGAACCGGCCTACTGATCAAATGGTCGCCGGTTCGAATCCTGACACGTACCACTAAATTTGTGTTTGCGGATAGTACATATTTGTATTATATATATATATTAGAGGGGGTAAACGAGACTGCATCACCTGATGAAGTGGTCACCACCACCATAGACATCAGCAATACCAAACGGTCACTGATCCGTTGTCCACCTTTTTAGGGAAATATATGCTCTTTTCTTGAAGGCACCCATATAGTATTTGTTCGGAAACACCGCTGAGGGTAGTTGATTCCACAATTTCACCGTACGTGGTAGAAAATGCCTCAGAAAGCGTACTATAATGGATTACCACTCATCAAGACGGTGAGAGTGAAATTTTAGTTTGTGACGAGTGGTACGATAGTGGAACTGGAATTATCACTAGCTCGGCGGTGAAGGAAATCATCGTGGGGATAGCAGCAAGTCTAAAAAATATATTTCGAAAGACGTGCGACCTTACCTGAGAAAGGAAACCTTTCCCCCTGGGTTATGGAGGTATGACAGCAGTCGCTTCAAGTAAAAGTCAGTATTTTCGCCAAATACGTAGGCTTAGGTAGCGGACCCTGCCTATCCTAATGGATTAGGAGACAGTATAATGCTAAAAACATAGCAACAGTCAGCACATGAAATAAAATATTAATTTAGTTTATTTTCCGACGAGACTCGACCCTAAGTTGCTTGACGACGCCGCGCCATGACGCGATAACATCTGCTATGTACCTACTTGTGATATAATTGTGACTCCAGACGAACACAATTGAACTCCATAATTCTGCCGCGAAACTGAAGTTTATATGATTAAAATTCAAATCAGTTTGAACTGTATGAAGCGGGATATTATTGTATTGTAAAAAAGCCGTCAAGTGCGAGTCCTACTAGCGCACCCAGGGGTTCCGTAAAAAAATATTTTCGCCAATTATTATCGCATTTTTTTTTTGTGATGTAACTACAAATTTACAATTTTCGGATTTCTTCCCTGTGCTTGTGCTCCGTGACATTACTTCTTACCAAATTTCATGATTCTAAGTCAACGGAAAGTACCTTATTTATAGGTTTTGATTCCCTTGCCTTGGGTGTCAAAATATGCGTATAAACGATGCATAAACAACCGTATCTTTTGATTGCGTTAACTTAGATGCATGGTTTTGTCACTTCTCGAAGGGATTGCAGACCTGAGTATTTGATATTAATTTCAGCTTGATAGTTCCACTCTACACAGAGAAAAAGGATGTTGACAGACGGGCAGACAGACAGACAGGCGGACAGCAAAGTGATCCTATAAGGGTTCCGTTTTCCTTTTGAGGTACGGAATCCTAAAAATGATAACTTACTTGTTACTACTTAAACTTCTACTTACTTCCCAAACTTTCATGTACACAAATGTCCCGTGTGGGAATCGAACCTACGTTGCGTTGCGAGCGTTGGGGACAAAGTAGCGTTACTAACCACGGCGCCATCGAGCTCGTCGGGTATACAAGAATCGTTTGTTTAATAAGATTTACATGATGCCATTTTCTTGTATAAACAAGAGCAATAAATGGATTCAAACAATTAAGCGCTATTCTGGGTCTTCAAGAATTCTAAGCATATGTTTATACGCAAATATAGGCATTATTAGCATAACTCCATGCACTATAGAACAGTTTGAAACCTTGTACTTCGTAGATTTTATCATCAAAAATAAAGTTATCTCTAAGTGAAACCTAATGTTTTTTTCAAATCTGTCACAACTACAAAAGATATGGCGTAGTTTTGTGTAACATACACACAAAAATACAATCCATTGAAGAACTTAAAAAGGAGGCTCCTTTGGGAAGTTGGTAAAAGTATAGACGCCTGGGAAAGGTAGACGAGCTCGGTGGCGCAGTGGTGAATGACACGACTTTGACACCAACGCTCGTGGGTTCGATTCCCACACAGGACAAGCATTTGCGTGCATGAACATGTCTGTTTATCTTGGTCTGGGTATTTTTAAGAGAGGTAGGGCGCATCAAAGCAGCCGGTCTGAGGAAGTACCTCCACCTGACAGAAAACCGCAGCCAAATAACAACTTTCTAGAGGGTTGTTGTGTTCCCACGTGTGAATGAGGTCACCAGTAAGCTCCTAAGGAGTCGCTGTGTTACCAGCATAGGTAGCATCGCGCGAGCGTTACATAGCGTTCATAGGCTACGGTAACCA
Source organism: Pyralis farinalis (assembly GCA_947507595.1). Lineage (NCBI taxonomy): Eukaryota > Metazoa > Arthropoda > Insecta > Lepidoptera > Pyralidae > Pyralis > Pyralis farinalis. The sequence goes on along the minus strand of OX382257.1, from coordinate 41,502,517 downwards.
CTTTACATCAGGTGGGTAGTATGCTTTTATGCCTCCTGACGTTGCATAAAAAAATATGAAGTATATACATAAGTTTTGAATAAATAAAACCCCGCTTATCAATCAAAGTGCTCTATATCGTGTATATTATTAGCTACTGTCTGTAATTATGATAAATATCATCAAGGGGTTGAAAAGAGGTAAATCTCCTGGTCATGACGGCCTTAGCATTGAACACCTCTACCATGCGGGATCCCATGCAACTAGGGTACTGTCAATGTTGTACTCGCTATGCGTGAGCCACTCTTACCTGCCGCTAGATCTAATGAAAACGATAGTTGTGCCTATAGCGAAAAATAAAACCGGTGACCTTGCTGAAAAAAGTAACTATAGGCCAATCCCTTTAGCTACAGTCATTGCGAAAGTGTTTGACGGTTTGCTTAATACGCAGTTAAATAAGTACATGTCGTTACATGACAACCATTTGGGTTCAGACCTAAATTATCAACAGAAAGTGCAATACTGTGTCTATCTATCTATGTCTATGTAAGCATACCGTCAGATACTATACGGATCGTAAAACCCCTGTATATGCATGTTTCCTCGACTTGTCAAAGGCCTTCGATTTGGTAGCATATGACATTATGTGGAAGAAGCTGGAGATCTGTATCTGTATTTTAAAGTGTTGATCTGGTGCGTATACCAGTGTATACGCACCAGATCAACAACGTCAGATGGGCGGGGATAATGTCGGAGCCTTACAGGCTGCAGTGTGGTGTGAGACAGGGAGGCTTAACTTCCCCTTCTCTATTTAATTTGTATATGGATGCACTGATCGCGGCGCTCAGCAGTCAGTATATCGGCTGTCATATAGATAGCGTATGCGTCAACAACCTGAGTTACGCTGATGACATGGTGCTCCTGAGCGCGTCGGTCTGTGGTCTGCGACGCCTTATACGAATATGTGAAGAATATGCGGCTGGCGACGGCTTAATGTATAACGTGACCAAAAGTTAATACATGGTCTTTGAGGCAGCTGGTGCTAAGTGTCCAGCAAATGTGCCACCAGTTCGTCTCAATGGTGTTCCTCTGAAAAGAGTGAACCAATTCACATATTTGGGGCATGTTGTTACCGCGGACCTCAAGGACCATGCAGATATTGAGCGGGAACGGAGGGCGCTGTCGCGAAGAGCGAACATGCTAGCGAGTAGGTTTGTGCGATGCTCGGACGCCGTTAAAATTACTTTATTCCGAGCATACTGTACATCGCTGTACACATGTAGCTTGTGGGCGCAATATTCGCAGAACGTGTATAGTGCCCTCCGAGTCCAGTTCAACAATGCGTTCAGAGCGGTGTTGGGGCAGCCCCGATTCTGTAGCGCATCAGATATGTTTGCAGCTGCAAACACAGATTGTTTTCACGCGAGTATGCGCAAGCGGGGTGCATCCCTGGTGTGCCGGGTGCGGGCCAGCTCCAACGCCGTCCTGGCGATGATCGCTGATAGACTTGATTGCCCCTACATTCGACATTCTTGTGACAGACACGTCCCACTGTGCAGGATGAGGAGGCAATTATAGTTTACATGTATTTTATGTTATATTCTATTTTATTTTAATTTAATTTTGTGTGTATTTTTATGGGTACTAATTACCTGAAATAAATTGATTTAATTAATTAATATGGACTATAAACTAGATGTGAAACAAACATACCTTCGCAGAGAAGAATATTCAAGATGCATGAAGAACGAGGAAGCAAGAAGATACTAAATCTTGTTCCTAAGTACTAGTGCCGCAGGAGTGTTTACTATTTCTCCTGCTGCTTAAGTGCTTATCAATGAGTATTTAGTGACCCTACGATACGACAAGAAGAACATAAAATTACTCTTAAAAATTGCTTTCGACTGTGTAATTCACAAGAAAGCTAACAAGGTGCTTTTAAAACTTGCCGTGGAGGGCAACGGCACGTTTTTACCGCAGACGTTTGAATATCGTCGACGGAATACCGTGCCGGCAAAACCGTGGCTGCTATTTGCTTTATTTGCCTAAACGAAGGACAGGAGACAGAGGTGTTGCCATTTTTTTAATTACATCAGGGGGTTATAAAATCTACTAAAACTTCATTTTTAAACCCTTTAAAAATTAAACTTACCAAAGGGCTCTATTCGCGAAATGACCTGTAGGTGCTCATGGACTTATTCGCGATATGCCTTATTCTGAAAATTCACTATTCGTGAAATAGCTTATTCTGCTTTAGACTCATTCGCAGAAAGACTTATTTAAGTACTTAAAAAGACCTATTCTCGATATGCCTTATAAAGCGTTTTCTGTCACGCTGCTCCATCGCAGATTTGCGAAGATCCGCTTTCGGTATATAGCCCGAAGGCATAGCTAACTGTCTAACGACAATACTCTGAATAAGATAGGGAAGGAGAGAAACCGGCTCAGCATTAAAACAGTTCCTCTTACCTCGTGAAAGAACAGAAAGTTACAAATTCACTAATATTGTTCTCCTAGTCGTTCACAAGGCCTCGCTAACACTAAAATCGTATTGATTGATATAACGAAAGATGTAATGTACGACATTTACCGTACATAGCACAAATAACTTCACGTATTTTCGGTAGCGGTAGAGATAAGCGTTCTTATCCTGCAATTTTTCGTATAATAACATCAATATGAATTGACATTCAGTGTTGAAGGGCGGTGTTCGCTGGCCATCAATAAGTATCATTGATGTTGATACCAGTAAATACAAAGGAAATATGTCACTAGGTGTCGACCTTCGATGAAGTCTGTTTTTAGGGTTCCGTACCCAAAGGGTAAAACGGAACCCTATTACTGAGGCTCCGCTGTCCGTCCGTCCGTCCGTCTGTCACCAGGCTGTATCTCATGGACCGTGATAGTTAGACAGTCAAAATTTTGACAGATGATGTATTTGTGTTGCCGCTATAACAACAAAATAGAATAAAATAAATATTTAATGGGGCTCCCATACAACAAACGTGATTTTTTTGCTCATTTTTGCTCGATATTGATAACGGCAACAGGTAGACGCTTGAAATATTCACAGAATATTTATTTATATATTCACTTTAAGAATAAATAATTAAATTAAAATAAAATAAATATTTAAGGGGGGCTCCCATACAACAAACGTGATTTTTTTGCCGTTTTTATCGATAATGGTACGGAACCCTTCATGTGCGAGTCCGACTCGCACTTGGCCGATTTTTTAAGTTTCTTTTAAGATTAGTACGGCAAACACGGGACATCGGGACATTTAACTCTGGTACGTACTATAAAGTGTGAGAAAAAGTTGTCCTATTATTTTATACATATAGGTATATATATAAATATATACTGTGTACCGCGAAAATGGTTTTAACGATTTGAATCAAATATTGTGTATCAATATTTGATGAAATCCAATTTTGCTTTATAAGTTTAGTTTATATACGTTTCTTTCTTAAAAAATAAACGCGATTAAATAATAGAGTCAAGTTTGTCGCCTTGGTAATAGAAACAAGAGAATCAAGTTAGGTATAGAGCCTTTTAAATAAGAAAGTGTTACGTTCATATTTCATATTTTTTATTCGTGTCAACATATCGAGGGTAGAGTGTTTTAAAGTAGCGTTCATAACAAAATCAGTAATCTTCGCCAAATCCTTGGGCTTGGGTAGCGGAGCCTGCCAATCCTAATGAATTAGGAAACGGGTCACCGTTAGGAACAAGAGGAAGATGACAAAAGGAACAACATACGCAACGAACATAAACCCTTTTTTTAAGTCTGTTATAGAACTAGCGATACACGCAGTTTGTTGAACACGGTGGCGCAGTGGTTAGTAACGCCACTTGGACACCAACGCTCGTGGGTTCGATTCCCACACACGTCACACATTTGTGTGCATGAACATGTCTGTTTGTCTTGGTTTGGGTGTTTCCTATGTATCATAAGTGTGTATTTACAAAAAAAAATGTATTTACATATGTTTTACATATGTATGTTTGGGGCTAGATGGTGCTCTGTAATTTGTTAGACAATATTTATATTTGTACGACTCCTCTGGTTGTTAAGATAGGTTTAGACAGCGAACAACTGGAAAATTTATCAGGATCCCATCTTAATGCTAGATAGTATCAGGTCAGCGACAACTTGCGTACTTTAAAAGCCAAATCACACAGGGGAGGGAAAAGCGTAAACACGGCAGTGACTCGGGACGGGATTTTTTGTAACATTAGTGTTTATATGCAATTAGTCGCTCGCTACCATCGCTACCGCTTTCCTACATTTCAAGGATTACTTTTTGAAGTAAAACTTCTTTACGCACGCTTGACTTGTGGAGTAAGCTCTGGTGGATGCGTGACAAGAGCGTTACGAAAATGTGATCGGGCGAGACGAACGGAAGTTGAGAGGGAGATATAAGTTAGTGAAGATAGAAAGAGAGAGTTACGTTTCGTACATTACTGCAGGGGCAAGAGAGAGAGGTGCGAGCACACATTTTCTTTCTCTCATAACGCGTTAAGTTTCGAATATCTAAGACACAGTGCAGGCCTGTTGTCTGTATCACACTATGGAACTAAAGAAGTTTTACTTCTGTCGTGTGGTCTAAAGCACACTCGTTTTTTTTTTAAAGATTTGTACATAATTGATGAATATCTGACTGACAAAGATGTCAGGAAATGATTTAGCACATGTATTAATATTTTATTTCATCATCATTTTCCCAGTTGACATCATTATGTATAATATACTGACTGACACAAATTTATTGTATCGACGATTCAAAAAAAAAAGACATTTAAACAAGCCTGACTTGCCTTAGAAAAATAAACTCATTTCATTTATTTATTTTAGTAAGCAAGCGATTTACAAAGTAAATATTATTTAATGTCATGAGTATAGACTGAATGTAGAAGTATCTACTAAATATGTTAATTTTATTCCACAAGACAAAGGTTATACCTACATCATCAACGTCATCGGTGACTAACTGAAACCCTCAGGGGGCGGGAAAAGTAGGACAGCGGTAGCTTTCCCGCCCTTGTGGGTCTTAGCTTTTAATGGTATTAAAGCTTTCCTTAGGAACCGAACTTGCATAAAAAACTATGAACTAAAGAAACGAGTGAGATGTATAAGTTATTAGAAGGTGGTGTTAGGAGCTCTAGAAACCTGCAAGCGCGCATGGAATGAGTTCTGGTTACTAAACGAATGAGGTGTGTAAGGTAAGGTAAAGCCGAGAGTGATGGAGTGTGAGTGAAGGAACGTTACGTGGCGCCCGGTTCTTTTTTATACAACTTTGGGAGGCATAAAAGCATACGACTACCTTATGTAAAGTAGTTACCGAGGTCTATGAACGCTTGCAATACAAGAAGTATTGCTCGCGCGTTGCCAGTCCTGCTGCTAACAGCAATTCCTTAGGAACTTACAGGTAATCCCACTCACTCGCAAGAACACAATAGCCCTCCAGGGAGTTGTTATTTGAGTTGTTGGTTCCCTCTGCCTACCTCGCAGGGCAGTAGACGTGAAGTTACATGGATATTTTGTTGACAGTTTTCAGCACCACGACCACTACCAATTCGTTTTATCATCAAAAAGCTTGAGGGTAGTTTTAAGCTCAATAACATAATATGTACACGCGATGGCTAGCTATACAAAACCATGCAAATTTCACTTTTACAGCTACGACATAAGATCCAAGGGCATAGTTCGATACGTAGGCGTTCATATTGGCTCGAAACACCATATTCGAATCGGAATCGAAATATTATCTATCAAAATGTATGAAATTTAAGTGAATTTTTCCAAATCCGTTTCTAATGTGGCTTTCCGAGGATTGAATACATCCACAGGTGTCGTTTGCGTCGTTTTAGGCCCATTAGCAATGTATGACGTATTGTATTTCTGTTATTTTAATGCCAATACTTAAATAGTTATTTGTTATACAAGAGCGCAAAGTGGCTTTTTAACCGTGTGCTCAATTTTGATGACCGAGCAAGCTAATGATTCTAAAATTATTAAAATGAATATTTATAATTATTTATAAAATTCAAAAATTAGAATCCTGAGCGTTAGCGAGGTGAAAAATCTTTGCACTCGAGTGCAACACGTAACTTTTCATCCCACCTCAGCGAGGAAATGACTAAAAATGCAAAAAAGAAAGAAAATGGCGCGCGCAACGCAAATTAAAAAAAAGTACACCAAGGAGGTTCCGGGTCTGAGTTTTTAACAAATTAAAAAAAGTTGTATGATAAATTCGGCACCAAGGAGGTAGAAGTAAATAGGTTTAATGATGTTTAGAATTCACAAACTTAGTGCACACGATGTTGGATAAAAACGGCATTTGCACTCAGATATTCGTTACGATATATTCCTTCAAGCAAGCGATAATTACGAATGTGTCCTAGGAGTCGAACCGGGGACCATTTAGTCTATTGGCCGGTTCTTTCTTTTTCACTGGGCTATCACTGCCCGGTCAAGCAGTTCTACATATTTATTAAGTTTTCTAAATGTAATTATATATTATTAATTATTCTTTATTGCATATAATTACACATGGTTAGGTACATTAAAGGTGTACACGCGGTGAGCTTATCTCTAAATGAGATCTCTTCCAGCCAACCCTACAGGCAGTAAAAGAAATCATTGTTGGCCTGGTAACAAAAATAAATAAATATTGGTAGGTAAAAATAGCACTATGAATAAAGAAAAGTTATATTATACACCTTACTATTTCATGATCGGTAACAAAACTCCTCATTACCTTTTACACACTTCACATCTGAATTATTCATTCTCTATTCTGACTCTATCATAACGTTAGAATAGTATGCGAACTATTGTGGGGAAAAGTGACGAGCTTGGTGGCGGAGCGCGTCTTTAAATAATAAATAAATATTGCCGGACAAATTACACAGCGCCATCTAGCCCCAAAGTAAGCGAAGCTTGTGTTATGGGTACTAGACTGAACTGAACTGATAAACATACGTAAATACATTTTTTTTTGTAAATACATACTTATTATACATTGAAAATACCCAGACCAAGACAAACAGACATATTCATGCACACAAATGTTTGTAGTGTGTGGGAATCGATCCCACGAGCGTTGGTGTCAAAGTAGCGTAACAGCGCATTTTACCACTGCACCACCGAGCTCGTCTTTGTCACCGACGCTCGTGGATTCGATTCCCACACAGGATAGACATTTGTGTGCACGAACATATGTTTGTCTTGGTCTGGGTATTTTTAAGAGAGGTAAGGCGTATCAAAGCAGCTTATCTGGAAAGTACCTCCACCTCACAGAAAACCGAAAACGAATAACAATTCTCTGGGTTGTTGTGTTTCTGTGAGTGAGGTCACCAGTAAGTTCCTAAGAAGTTGCTGTCTTAGGAGCAGAAGTGGCATCGCGCGAGTAGTAACCACTTAACATCAGGTGGGCCGTATGCTTGTATGCCTCTCGACATTGTATAAAAAAAATTAAATACATAGGAGGATGGCTAACTCACCTACCACGACATAGCCGTGTTTTATCAGAAGATGGCAGGAGCCGTAGAAACCACCGAGCGTGCATGAAAAGAGTTATAAATTGTAAGTGGTTGACATTGAATTTTTTATCTTACATAACAAAAACAAACCGACTCCAAAGATAGTATTGTCAGATTAAGACGGCAACAAATTATTAAATCGACCACACGACGACAGATCATTGGTGGAAATGATAAAGATACGCAATCTTGTGTTCAGCTCAACATTGAAAAGTTTTATTTAACTAAACAAATGATACTTCTGAAAGCGATTTATCGATATTTTTTTTTGTTTGCTATAAATACTGAAATTATTATATATCTATAATCTATCAGACCTGAATTTTATGATATGAAAAACAAAATGGGACCAATCTGGAAGTATACCCATTCAAATATTATTTTTTTTCAAATCGGTTTATAAATGACGGAGTTATGAAGTAACAAACATTAAAAAAAAATACAGCCGAATTGAGAACCTCCGCCTTTTTTGGAGTCGGTTAAAAATAGAGGACTGCGTTCTATTTATAAAATATTCTAGTTACTTCTTGCAATATTTATGAAAACATAATGTGTGCTGGTAATGATAACATACAGGCATTTTCTAAATTTCACAAGTTCGTGCATCGGCTTGCTAGGATTGGATCTTTTATTGTACATAATAAATTGCCTAAAACTGTTCCTAGTTCTGTCCTTTCCTGATATGTTCAAAAGGCACTACCAAAAACACTCTAAAGGATTTTTTTCATAATCGATGAATATCTGACTGACAAAGATGTCTGAAAACGATTAAGCACATCTATTATTATATTTCATTTTCCCAGTTGACATCGTGATGTACCTATATAGTGACTGACACAAATTAATTGTATCGACGATTCAAATAGAGACATTTAAACAAACCTGACTTGACTTGCCTTCGATAAATGAATAATTCATTTTATTTATTTATCCTAGTAAGCAAGCAATTACAAAGCAAATATTATTTAATGTCATGAGTATAGATTGAATATGGAAGTACCTACTAAATGTGACGGAAGTACCTAGAAATGCCACCATCATCAACGTCATGTTCTGATAGAACATGATGTCATGAACCCCGCAAGGGATTTGGCGTGAAGTTATAGATCAACGTCATCGTTAACTTTTGCCTAAATAAATAAAGCTCATTACGAGTTTAGCAAAACGTATTCTCGTCTTGAGTTTTTCTCGCGTGAGTAGGTACATAACACAATTAAAAGCCAATCTAATGGATCGGTTTACCAAACTAATGGGCTAAACAATAATATATCCAATAAGTTGTTAGATATAGTTATTTTTGAATTAAAAGCATGTTTCCAGTTCCAGTGGTTAGGTATATTTTAAATGATTTATCAAAATTGAGGAATGTTTGGAATTCCAATCGTTAGGGATATTTGATTATGTTTGGATGTGTCAAATTCACAATTTTACAATTGATCGTGTTTTATTAGAAGGTAATGTCAGGAACTAGACACAGGCGATGCACGAGAAGAGCTATGAATGTTAAACAAGCGAGTGAGGTGTGTAAAAACCAAATCATATGGCGCTTGGTAGTCTCTGCCTACCCCGCAACGGATTTGGCGTGAAAATATATATACCTAATCCGGCCATAATTTAAATATATAAATACAAATGAACATGCATTTATTTTTTTATGAAGTAATGTAATCTTAATAAAACTTATATGTAGGTACATATTTATGGAAGTCTCAGTTTGGCTTTGATACATGCCATTAATCTATCTGGCCACGAATCAATGGATTTACGCACTGTTGCCATGTAAAATTTAGCCAGTGCTTGCTCCAGAGATTTCTTAAGAGACACAATATCGGCGTGTCGTTTTGAGCAGGCCATGACCATTCCTCTAAAACTGACCATAATTTGTAGTACAGATCTAGGCCAGACGAGGGCCAGTCTTCAGCTCTTATAAAGTCTGGATCGTTGGTTTCGAGCCAGGCTTGTGTATTTCGTGCCTTGTGACCAGGTGCAGAGTCCTGCTGGAAAGTCCACGGTACATTTTAAAAAAGTGTATTGCTGAGAGGTTTCACAACACGATCCAAGACTTACATACAAACTTAGATACATTTATGCTGTACTCTTTACTCCTTTTTCACAAAAATGAAGCGTTGTGACTCCTTGATAAGACACCCTCCACCAAACCGTGCATACACTTTGTCATTTTGCATGTTGTAGTGCTCTTCAATCGTGAAAATTGTTTCATCAGTAAAGAGGATATTTCCTTGGCTTTCACCTGCGTATCGGGACAGAATACGTTTTGATTGATTTAGGGCATGCCCTGTATATCTATATATATATGCGATACAAGCGCCGAACTTCAGGTCTTGTTTTATTATACGAGATAGAATCCTAGCAGAAATCTTCATTTCTCGTGATAAGATTTTTCGTTTCCTAATGGGGTTTCGGCGAATTCTGGATTTAAAGAGCATTAACAGCCTGTGTAGTTCTAACATAACGCGGTCGCCCAGATCTTTTATGGTCTTCAACAGAGGAAGTATTGGTATATCTGTCGATAGTATATACGATCATACGACTGATATCAAGCTTTTGAAGTGTCTTGAATATGACCGACGGCTCCATACCCACTTGGTCTAAGGCAATCACTGCAATCCTATTTTCTTTAACACCACATTCCATATTGTACGAGTAATTTGATAATAAACACGAAAAAAATATGTAAAACGACGGAAAATCGAAAGAAGTATTTAACATAATAAACGCGTTCCAAATTCAAGATAATTAAAGAGTTGAAAAAAAGGAAAGTTTCTATGTAACAGTATTTATGGCTAGACTAGTTAGATAGATAGTTTAGCGCTCCAATTTCTTTAGTTTTGGAAAAAGCATACAGAAACTTCGTTATCTAGTCAGCTATCAAACGAAATTTCGAATCACTGTCGACATGATGGATTTGTAGTTTTTTCTAAAGATTAGTAGTTGAGGATGTTTGTTATATTAATTACTAATTAGCTAATGATTCTGATTGATTTGAGCAGTGATAGCCTAGTGGATAAAGAACTGGCCTATTGAACAACAGGTCCCCGGTTCGAATCCTGGCATGTACCACCACTAATTTGTGTTTTCGGATTTATGTGCATATTTATAATTGTCACTTTGTTAGGAGTACAACGTGAGGAAATTAACAAGAAATCACATACACCCAAGAAATTATATTTCCAAAGACATGTGACCTAAGAATGATCTGGTCTTCCCTCTGGAGCGTTGCGGAGGTCTGACGGCAGTCGCTCCATGTAAAAATCTGTATCTTCAAATCCCTAGGCTTAGGTAGCGGACCCCGCCAATCCTAGTGAATTAGGAAACGGCATAACGCTAAAAAGGAGGAGAATTAGCTAAGTGAATGTTAAAATTAAGTATATGGAAGTTGTGACATTTGCAACTTTCTGTACGAAGCGGCGAATATCTGATATTTTATTTATATGTATATTTTATTTTATTTATATATATTGCAAAAAGGCCATCCATATTTTTCCCTCTTATTTTATCGAACCAACGTGGTAAAGGCAAAGTTAAATGTGTAGTTTTGAAAGTACTGAAAACTAAACTTTAGTTTGGATGGATGGATGGATGGATTGCACCATGATTGTACATGCAATCCATAGATGTTGCTTAATTTATCATTTCACTCACATAGGTTATATTCACAAACCTATAGGCTTAGATAGATGGACTAGTAAACTGTATAAGGCTACGAAGAAGATTGCTATCAGAATAGGGGTAATTTAACTTTATTCCAACTCGAATAGCAATATCCCTTTGTCCTATTACCACGAGCATCTTCCAATAAATGTGATTGCCGTCTGACACTACAATCACATGCATAAATAAAATGCAATTGCATAATGGCGGCTAGATGCTGACAAATAGATCCCAACGACAAAATTGCTCGAAACATTATTCATAACAACGAATATCCGTTGCGAATAGACGAACTTAGAATCCGCGGGTATCAAAATCATTTTAAATTGACAAGTTTATTCAGACACAAAAATTACCCCTCACACTATAGCACGAGAGGCCACCTTAAACTGGCGGTTACCCGTATAGCCCACTTAACCTAATAAAACTCCCCTTGTATGGCATTAAATTTAATAGTCTATGAAAGGAACGGCGCGCGCGCAAACGACTCTTCCTGTCGGCAAACGGAAAACGCCGATTGGTCCAATTGTGAGACCCATTCACCAATCAGCGTTGAGACACGGTTGTATAGGTCGACTTGTTCAATTTAAACCGGTCGTGTTTACTTATTTTGGATGAGAACGCACCTGAAGCTTTGTAGCTGACCATCAGTGTTGGTACATAACAGATTAGTCTTCTTACTAACGTCCCGTTCTTAAACCAATAGGATTGGCAAGTTCTGCTAAGCATAAGTACTTGGTTGATAGATACTATACTACTGATTTTAATATGGAGCGACTGCCGAAACTAGGAAACTAGACGTTTCTTTAGTTAGGTCTCACGGCTTTCGGAATATAATTCCTTGATTCGTACCGTAACGTGCAGGTTTCACCCAAAGTTCGAACCAAGTACCAATCCGCTGGGTTTTTATCCAATGGGTATTACGGTTCATTTCGGATTAATATTAGATATAATATCGGTAAAAATGGCTGTTTGTGAAATCATTCTTGAATGATGCTAATATTATGCAGGCATTTGAGATTTGCTATGAAAAGACATACATACGTTCAAAGATTACATGAATCACAGGACTACAAAATTGCAATCTTGGCATAGAGTAACTTCAAATGAATGTATAAAAGATAAAGTCAACAATGTCTACTCAATAGCGAAATTAATGTTAGTAATTTGTTTGATGTATTGCAGAATTTATAATTTAAATAGTTTCTTTCAATCGAAGTATAATTTGATTTCAATTTACGAATTTCCGAGTATCCACCCTAGAGCGGCAATTTCAGGGTCGATAAAAGGAACAATACGAATATCACAATAACATAATTATACTCTTTGATCTACAAAAACCTTAGCTCATCACGAGTTGAACAGAACACACCTGTACAACTTCTTGTAACAGAAGAACAACAGAAACACAGTTTGGGTAGAAGGAAAGATAAGCCCAGAACTTGATTAAATCTTATTCAAATAACTGAGTGCCGACAGTTGACATAAATGGGGTTAAATCTAAAAGCAGCAATGTTAATATCGTGGTACCTCAGGGTTTTCTATTTTGGGTCACTTTTTATTTTTAGTATACGCGAATACCCTACATGGTGCAGAAAATGGCGGATTTAGTACTATTTGCTGATAATGCCTCTTTGGGAATCGTCAAAAATATTATACTTCTCACAGAACGAGTATAAACGACTGCACATGGTTTTTTCAAATATTTTAGAGGGGACCGGTAGTAATGCGATAGGTCGGTAGTTGTTAGGATCGGTTTTTGAATTCTTTTTATGTTTAGGTTTTACTAAAGCTTTTTTTAATAAATCTGGCATTGTGCCTTCCAGAAATGATTGGTTGACAAGTGTGGTCAGGGGAGGTGTCAACTCATCAGCGCAAGTTTTTATAAGCGTCGATGGTAGTTCGTCTATTTCAAAACTTGCTTTAGATTTTAGGCCTCTTATAATCTTTTTTATTTCACGTTTATCCGTTGGCTACAGGAACATCCTATTTTCGGTCGCATGCGCTACTGGTCGACCCTTAGGCGACAACAGTGGCTGTGCGGATACAATGCCCGAATTTGCCTTGGTCTCCTGACCCGTCATGGCGAACAAGTCGTTAAATATTGTTCGCGATCAATTTAGGATCAGACGTTAGTTAACCGTGGGTTTCTAGTTTTATATTTTGAGTTATGTTTTTAGCAGCAGTAGCACTTTTATTATTTCCCACATAGATTTAGTTTTATTATTTGAATTTTTCATTTTCCTTATTGAACTAAGCTTTTTTGATTTTATTATTATTTTTTTTCGTTTTAAGATTTTGTTTATAAAGTGTTATTAAAGTTTTATCTTTGGAAAATGAAGCGTGAATTTTAAGGAGTCTTTTGTTCTTACAGGATATTCTGATACCGCATGTTAGCCAATCTCGTTTATTGTTATTCCTGTTATTAATTATTAGTCGCCTTTTAGGTATAGATTTTTCAAGTATTTTATTCAAGACTACGTGAAATGAATTATAGTTTTCATTGACAGATTTATTGGAGGAAATATAGTCGTTCCAGTTAATACCTTTTAACTGCGTTTTAAATTGATTAATGTTTTCTTTATTATACACTCGTTTAGTCGCATAAAATTATGATTTTGTTTGCTGAATTGCTGCATTTTTTAAATGAGTATTGTGGATTTATGGTCTGAAAACCCAAGCTCGATTACAGATGATTTTATATTTTCCGTAAAATTAGTGAAAATTAGGTCGAGACAAGTTGAACTATTTTTTGCAACGCGCGTAGGTTCATTTATATGTTGTGTAAAATTATATTCCAGCATTAAATCTGTCAAGATGAGGAAGGAATGGTACGATGTTGAAGTGAGAGATATGATAGCACAAAAGAAGAAAGCGTGGTATGATCTGTTAGCTACGAGAGCTAATAGAAGAGTTCAAGGTGATGTAAGTAATAGTACTGAAAGTGCAGTGAAAGAACGGTAAGATATTTTAAAGAGAAAAGTTAAGCACATTGTGAAAGAAAAGAAAAAGGAATGCAAGGACCAGCATGACAGAAAATTCTCTAGTAATTTTCCGGCTAATGTCAAATTTTTTTGGCATTTACTCAGAACAGCCCGAGGCAAATTTGGAGATTCGAGAGTAGGTATGATAAGAAATTCAAATGGAGATGTAATTAAAGATACTATAGAAAGTTTGAAGGAATGGCAAGGATATTTTGAAAGTCTATTTGAACGAGGCAGCAATAAAAGAAATAGAAACGACGACGTGAAAGAGAATTTAAACTGTGAAAATGAAATTAGCATGGAAGAGATAATGAATGCAATAAAAAGAATGAAAATGGATAAAGCTGGAGGATATGATAGGATATCTGCCGAAATACTCAATATAGCGGGTGAAAGAATCATAGCGGGCCTACTGTACCTTTTGTTCAACCTATGCTGGCGTTCCGGCCGTGTACCAGTGGACTGGGTTAAGGCCGTGATTGTGCCGCCGTATAAAGGTAAAGCTTCACAGCAGGAATGCAAGAATTATCGTGGTATAAGCCTTCTGAGTGTAGTAGTAGGTCCTTACATATCTCACTCGCTTCTTTAACATTCATTGCTCTTCTCATGCACGCTCGCCGGTTTCTAGGGCTCCTGACATCACCTTCTGATAGAACACGACCAATTTGGTCATGGTAGTAAGTCTTGGCCTTCCCCGGCTCCTACATCCTTCCACTTTTGCATTGTATATCTGCTTCGTCATTCTTTCATCTTGCATTCTTTCATCTTGCATTCTTTCTACATGTCCGAACCATCGGAGCATGCCTCTTCTTATTTTAACACCGACGCTCTCTTTCAGACCAAATCTGTTTCTAACATCATCATTGCGAATACGGTCTACAAGCCTTACGCCACAAATTTTGCGTAGCGCTCGCATTTCGACCGCGTTTATTCTACTTTCATGCTCTTTCTGCCATACCCAGCTCTCGCTTCCATAAGTTAGCGTTGGGACCAACACTGCATTGTGTATAGCGAGTTGTGCCTTCTGGCTCAGGATTTTACTGCCAAGAAGTTTTCCCAACGCTCCATTCACACTATTCCCAGCACTCACTCGTCTTTCCACATCTGCGGTGTACCTTCCATCCCTGCTGAAAGCGCATCCAAGATATACAAACTCATCCACTTGTTCCAACACTTCATCATCAATCGTAATCCTTAAATTAGTTCTGGATTCTTCTCTTTCAAATACCATTATCTTTGTTTTCTTCGCATTCAGTAGTAAGCCTTTCTCCATACATTCGTCTTTCATCGTTGTGACCAGTGTTTGCAGTTTAGATGGTGTATCTGCTAATAGCACGGCATCGTCTGCATACAGCAGACAGTTCACCACTAGGTCACCCATGCGCAATCCCACATTCGTTGACCTTATTCTCTGCAGACAACTATCGAGATACAGGATAAACAGCCTAGCAGATAGCATGCAACCCTGTTTGACACCAATTCTGACATCAAACCAGGGTGACATGCCACCATCTATCCGCACACATGCTGAGCAATCCTTGTAAGTGGACTGCACAGCACGGAGCAGTGAACCGTCAATCCCATATTTCGGCAATATGTCCCACAGTTCCTTTCGCACAACCCTATTAAAGGCTTTCTCAAGATCCACAAAACCGCAGAAAACCTTCTGGTCTATGGCCAGATGCTTCTCTACGATATTGCGGAGCGAGAAAACTTGATCCGTACATCCCCTTCCATTTCGGAAACCTCCTTGTGCGTCCCACAGCATTTCATCGGATTTCACCCTCATTCTCCTTTCAATCACCTTTCCATATACTTTTGCTGCTAAGCTGATCAAACTGATGGCCCTATAGCTGGCGCAGTCCATGCTTGACCACTTGCCTTTATACAAGGGCACGATGACTGCGCGTCTCCAGTCCATTGGGACCCTTCCAGTTCTCCAGCATAGATTGCATAAGTACCAGAAGGCGTCCCGGACGTAAGTGCCACCTAATTTGATCATCTCAGCTGTGATCAGATCAATTCCCGCTGATTTTCCATTTTTCAAGCTTCGTATCGACCATTCGATCTCATCCATAGTTATGCCTTCGTCGGACACCGTCAACGTGGAGTAAGCATCCGACTCACTCTCATTGTCAGCGTCCGAGGCATACTCATACATTTCTTTAAAATATTCACTCCACCGTTCTAACACTTCCTGAGTGTTCGCAAGAATGACACCAGCTTTAGACTATCTTATCCATTCTGGATGCCGAGGAACCACTCCGAGACTTCTTTACCTCTCTCCAAAAGAGTTTGGTATTTGCCTCGAAGTTTTTCGTCAGCCTCTCTTCCTCATTCATAATTTGTCTTTCATGCTTCTCTTTCACTAAAGCCTTGGTTTCATTCTTGCATAGACGGTACATTTCTTTCTTTTCTCTCATATTTTCATTTAAGGGCAAAGATGATACGTAATCCAGCCACGCTTTCCTCTTTCTTGCTACGGAGGATTCAACCTCCGCATCCCACCAGGCATCTCCTTTCGCTGTTTTACGTCTCTTTGCGCATCCACAATCTTCTTTTGTACTATCCACCATACTTTCTTTCAAAACTTTCCAACAATCATCCACATCAGAGTCGGAGAGGCTTGCATTTGCAAGTCTCTCACTTACTAGGTGCACATACATTCTCCTTACACTTTCATCTTGCAATTTTTCGCTCATCTTTCAGGATCTCCGAAAGGGATACGCACTCGCCAGTGCCTCCACTTCCTAAAAAGGCCCAGAAACCGGCTTACCACTAGGTAGTGGTCCGTCTCAAAAGTGGGGCCTCTAAAGGCTTTGTATCCATTATAACATTTCGGAGACGTCTAACTATTAAAATCAAATGAATCATACTTTTTTGGTCATTCCTTCTCCATGTATACGTGTATTCACACGTACACACACGTCCTTATGATGAAATAAAGTATTCGACACGAGGAGGTTTCTTTCCATACATAAATCTAGTATTGACTTACCTGCTTCGTTCACTCTCTTATCTCCATACGGACCAAGAACAGCTTCATAGCTGTATCGCTTGGTCCCAACTCATCCATTCAAATCTCCACACATAATCACTCTTTCATTCCCTTCAGCTAAGTCCAGAACATCCCTCAGACTCCCAAAACTTCTCCAGTTCTTGAGCACACGCTGAGCTTACGGGAGCGTATGCTGCAACCAGAAATACTCGCGTGATGACCAGTTTAATACGAACCCAGAGAAGTCTAGGCCCTACCAAACAGTAATCTCTTACACCAGTGGCTAAGCGAGAGGAGAGTACGACACCTACACCAGCACTGGCATGATCGTCCCGGTCTACCCCAGACCATAGGGCCAACATCCCACCGGGCAGATCATCGGGGTCTCTCCCCTTGCGCTTAGTCTCTGTCACACATAAAGCATCCAAACGTCTATCATTCATTACTTCTATCAATTCATTCGTCTTATCATTTAATCCACCTCTCACATTCCACGTGCCTATGCGGCACTCTGCTTCCTTCGTCTCGCTGGAATTGGCACTGCGTGGTGGGTGGCGGCCCCCACCGCCGCATGCAGCTCTATTCGCACCGACGGGGACGGAGCGTTATACTCCGTGGTAACAAGCGATAACATATCGAATAAAGCTCGCCTTGCTATTATTCAGGGTGTATTAACGCCAACATTGATGTACGGTAGTGAAACATGGGTATGGCAGAAGAACCATGAAAGCAGGGTGAACGCCGTAGAAATGAGAGCGCTGAGGAGTATGTGTGGAGTGAGAATGGTTGATAGAATAAAAAATAGCACGATACGAATACTTTGTGGAATGAAAGTTGATGTAGTGACAAAAATTTCAAAGTGTATGCTGAGATGGTTTGGTCATTTAGTAAGAATGAATGGCAAAAGAGTTACGAAAGAAATGTATCAAGCAAGAGTGAATGGTGATGTCGGGAGGGGCCGCCCTAGACGCACACATATAGATCAAATTGGTGATGTGTTGAAACAGGGTCAAATCAAAAGTAACCAAAACCGAAGAGCATGCATGAAGAGGTTGATGAGTGTAGAAGAGGCGAGAGCGGTATGTTTGGATCGGTGCACCTGGCGTTCTATAGTTTCTGCCTACCCCAATGGGGGACAGGCGTGATGATATGTATGTATGTACAATAAGATTATATTTCAAAAACTGTAAGACTTGTCTAAGTGCCCGCAAG
Source organism: Pyralis farinalis (assembly GCA_947507595.1). Taxonomy (NCBI): domain Eukaryota; kingdom Metazoa; phylum Arthropoda; class Insecta; order Lepidoptera; family Pyralidae; genus Pyralis; species Pyralis farinalis. The sequence goes on along the minus strand of OX382257.1, from coordinate 41,484,124 downwards.
GGCCCAATGACAAATAAGGTATTTTTATCTTTTTTTATCTTAACTAAACCGCAGGTGGGTATCCGAACTATTGTTCTGTTGCATTTTTTTTGTACGAAAAGGTATTTAATACGACACAGTCTGTACATAAACCGTCGAAATCTATTAAGACTATTGCGAGATAATGATTAATAAATATAAAAAACCGGCCAAGTGCGAGTCGGACTCGCGCACGAAAAAAATCACTTTTGTTGTATTCCCATACAAATTAAAATTTTTTTTGCCCCCCTTAAATATTTGTTTTATTTTAATTTAATTATTTATTTTTAAAGTGTATATATAACTAAATATTCTGTGAATATTTCTACCTGTTGCCGTTATCAATATCGAGCTAAAACGAGCAATAAAATCACGTTTGTTGTATTGTATGGGAGCCCCCTTAAATATTAATTTTATTCTGTTTTTTAGTATTTGTTGTTGTAGTGGCAACAGAAATATCATCTGTGAATTTCCACTGTCTAACTATCACGGTTCATGAGATACAGCCTGGTGACAGACGGACGGACAGCGGAGTCTCAGTAATAGGGTCCGTATTACCCTTTGTGTACGGAACCCCAAAAAGAAAATACACGCATCGAATACATAATCTCCTCCATTCGTAGAATGTTATTCTAACGACTAACATCTGCAGCGCCTGAGGATGCCTCGTGGAGAGGCGAAACATGTGTCGCAGAGACGACCGGAGCAGCCAGGGCAGCAACGGTGGCGGATGCATGCAGTTCACATTTCAATACGACGGCAGCATCAGAGGCAGAGACGACCGGAGCAGCCATGGTAGCGGCGGCATGCATCTACTACCGATAATGGGTGGGGCCGGCACTAGTTCGCATAAATTAATCGGTAGTGATAGCACACAAAAGTAGTTTTTTTATTTTATTATACCACCAAGGTGACAATCAAGCATACGGCCTGCCTGATGGTAAACAGTCACCGTATCCTATGGACATTTGCAACACCAGGGGTGTCACTCATGCGTTGCCGACCCTCTAAAAACCTCTTCACGCATTTCTTGAAGAACTCCACGCTGTAGTCCCTCGGAAAAACCTCGGATGGGAGCTCATTCCACAGCTTGAGAGTTCTCGGAAGAAAACTTTTCGGGAACCGCACAGTACGCGACCATTGCGATTCCAGCGTGTGAGGGTAAACTCCCCGCCATCGGCGAGCGGTGTGGTTATAAAAAGTAGCTGTCGGCAGTGTCGGCATCATTTCGAATCATTCTTCAGAACACAACCCGTTGTACAGTCGGTAGAACACACAAACGGAGGCAAAATGTCTCCTTAAACTTAATGCTTCAATACCGTGTGTAAGTTTAGGATTGTCGACAATTCTCACAGCTCGTCTCTGCATCGAATCACACGGTCCAAGCTGGTATCCAGGTGCTCCCGCCCAAAGGTGACTGCAGTACCGCAAGTTTCGATCAAATTGCCTGTAAATTTGACTAAATAACGCCTGAATCTATTAACTATAATAATCTATTCCTTCATAAAGTACGTTAAACACAAAAATCGCTTGAGAATACGTAAATAGTAAAACACAAAATAAATGATTAACAAATATTTTTAACAAGGATTATAATTAATAAATGCCATTATACAAATGTACATTAAGAACTCTAAGGGTTTATGAACATTTTTCCGTACATATTAGTAAATTATAAACAAATAAATAAATGTTGTCAGACACATGACACAGCGCTAAAGTAAGCCAAGCTTGACACAACAACAAACAACTGATAAACTTACGTAAATACATTTTTTTTTGTAAACTCATACTTATTACATAAAAAACACCCAGACCAAGATAAACTTTAAAAAGATTGGGTAAACGAACAAGTAATCTTAAAGAATAAGTAATCCAATATCGTGTCAAATTACAGCGTACCGTAAATTTATTGTTTGTCACAAAAAAATATGTTATTTTTGAAATTATGTAAGGTAATCCATACAGTTGTTGGCTCTGCAAGAAGCAACCTCGTAAAATTCAAATGAAATCTAATACGATTAAAATTACTTGTAATGAATATGGATAAGACGCTCAAAGTTTTTATCAGTGTAATATTTCAGTCTTGATACTTAGTTAATATAAAAAAAAGATATACGGTATCCACATGACAAAACGTTAGGTTTTACAATATGGATACCGTAAATCTTCTATTGGTGTATTCTATCCACAATATTGAAATCTTATTATTTGTCTATAAATGTAAGGTTGCTAATAATTGGGTGGGTGCCAACGCTTGGACGGATTACGGTCCAACCACTTCCAATTCTAAATTGCCTTGCATTACATCTGTTTTTAATAAACATTAGTTTTTTTTAATGTTTATTAAAAACAGAATCAGCATGGTGTGAAGAGTCTAAATTACGAAAAAATAATTTGTGTATTGTTTGCCAATATTACAGCAGTCATAGCCCAGTGGATAAAAATGGGCCTATTGACCAACCGGCACCCAGTTTGAATCCTGGCATGTACCACTAAATTCGTGATATCGCATTATGTACATATTTGTAATTATCACTTGCCTGACTGTAAGGAACAAACACATACGTCCAAGAAATTATATTTCGAAAGACGTGGAACCTTGCCTAAAAAAGGTCAGGTTTTCCCTCTGGGTTATGGGAGGCTGATGGCAGTCACTCCATAAATATAAAAATCAGTATCTTCACTGAATCCTTAAGCTTAGGTAGAAGACCCCGCCAATCCTAATGGATTAGGAAATGACATAACGCTAGGAAGAAGTAATTTATTTGCCAAAATCCTGCAATATAGTGGCGCATCCTGGTAATTTACAAACGAGGTTCTAACGAGAGAGAGAGAGAGAGAGAGCATTGAGCAGTCAGAACCCGTTATATACGTTTTCCCATACATTTCGCGGTCGTATACGACCACCCGGGTTTCGAAGGGTTAAAGCAGCTCCTGTCTCAGCATTAAAGTACCTCTACCTCACAGAAGACCGCAGCCTAATAACATCTACCTGGAGGGTCGCTATGTTCCTACGAGTGAATGAGGTTATCATTATGGTCCTAACGAGATGCTGTGTAGGCGGGGGTAGGCAAACACATAGCATTCCGAGCGTTCATTGACATTGTATAAAAAGAACCCTTAGCCTTGTTGCCAATTTTATATTTTAAACATATCCAGGCGACAAACAATATTATAACGGCTTAAGGGTACACAAAGGTAATAGATTAAGCTATACAAAACCATGCAAATCTAACCTTTATTGCTACATAAAATGCATGGGAATATCTTGATCTGCCGTTGTATCCGATAGTTGTAAAGCTATAAAAAAAACGAGTGTGCTATAGATCACACGACTGAAGTAAAACTTCTTTAGCTCCATCTATAGGCCTGCACTGTGTTTTAGATATACGAAACGTATGGCTATGAGAGAAAGAAAATGTGTGCGAGCACCTCTTTCTCTTGCCCCTACAGTACTACAATACGAAACGTAACTCTCTCTCTCTCTTTCCATCTTCACTAACTTATATCTCTCTCCCAACTTCCGTTCGCCTCGCTCGATCATACTTTTCGTAACACTCTCGTCACGCATTCACCACTTACTCCCCAAGCCCCAAGTCAAGCGTGCGTAAAGAAGTTTTACTTCAAAAAGTCCTTTAATTGGATTTGGACCAGCAAACGCTGGTCGAATCACTTTTAAATAAAGTATCCAAATAGAAACAACAAAAATTGTGAGACCCTGTTTTGTTCGATGTTATATATTATATTGGAAAAATATACGTTTAACGGTGTAAAAAAAATCCCTTACTCCAAGCACTCTATTGTAAATCATACAAAAGTGGCGCCCTTTCCAACTACGCAGGCCTTAACACAGACAGTGTTGCAACAACGACTTGCGGTAATAAAGTACAGTAAGTCTTATGGCGCTCGGCTCTCTCTGACTACCCCGCAAGGGGCCTGTAAGTCGATTCTATTAATAACCTGTAGCTATACGTTTACGCTTATCATTTGCGTTGGGCAGGAGAAATGCAGTGCCAATACATGTATTCTATTAGGCACTGCAACTACGCTGCAATTGTATGTATTCTGCAAATGAACTACTTAACACCAGTCATGTTACCATATTTCAATCTAGCAAATTGGACTTTCTCTAAATGTTGACTCCTAAAATTTCAAGCCCTTAGTTGTTCGAAATCGAAAAGTTGTCTGTCAAAATGTATGCAGATTCCATACATTTAGACAGATAAATTTTTCAATCCGATTCGAAATTGGCTTGTGAATACACCCAAAGGTGGGTCATATTGTATTCCTCCCGACACGTTGTATAAAAAAATCACAATAGTACTCGAAATATAAAGCTATCTCTTTTAGTAGATATTGTAAAGGAGGTAGATTACATACATTTGTCAAAATAAGGGTGTCATCTTAACTGGTGAGATTGTGGATCTACGTAGCCTAGGCAGCCAATATGTTACATTTACAGTAGAGTTCTGTAAAAAAATAATTAACAAAGATTATAAACTTATACCTTATTACATATTTTTTCGCCGATAAAAGCCCTGTTGATTTCGTACGTTTCCGTAAAAGACTGCAGCTGAAAATGGAATATAGTGGAAGACAGTATTTTTTACACGAAAAGAAGGTAGTTGACAATTAAGTAAAATTAATTAATTCTAAGCGATAAGCGAAAATCTACTTAAACTTGCAAAATGGCATCAACGTATTAGTCTACTATTGGATTTAAAACTCATAATAAATGTAAAAAGTCAAAGTAATATAACTTGAGATATACTTTTGTAAGATTTGTTTATTTAAAGCATAATATTTTTTTTAATTCTGTCAACTACCTACCCAATTCAGTCGAGTTATAATTAGTTCCATTTTCTGCCGAGAGACGGGCGACACTGTCTATTAGTTAAAACTTTTCTACTTTAGTTTTCAGCACTCCAATCTTCTGAACTTCACTTTCGATGACGTCACCAGGCTTGAGGTATTCTGGCGGTTTCCTGTACATGCCCACACCGCCAGGAGTCCCTGTTAGGATGATGTCGCCTGGTAGCAGTGTCATTACCCTAGAAAATTAAGAAGGTATACTTCAGTGGGTGTCGCAGTTCTATTTTCAGAGTCGTTGCGCGTGTCATTCTAACCAAACACGCAGGTTAACCAACCTCGACCGCAGACTGCCTATGGACGGTTTTCTATCTCGTGCTTCTCCATGATTTGGAGGGCACATGAAGTCGTCAGTCAAAGTTCAAGCCGCCCGAGGGCCACTGACTTAGCTTAACGACTGTCACCTATCGACAACAGCCGGGACCGACGGCTTAACATGGCCTCCGAGGCACGGAGAAACTCGAAATAGATAAACTTATCCATAGACAGGCTGTGGTCGACGTTGTCTAACTTGCGTGTTTGGTTACAATGACGCCCGCAACGACGCCATCGAGCTGTCCTCTGCTCCTTAGTATTTGCCAATTTATACACAAAAAGTCTCTCGTACATACATTGGCAAATATACATTGATACATATTGACAATATACATTGAAAAACATGTTAGTATTTTTTTTTATATACTACGTCGGGAGGCATACAAGCATACGGGCCACATGATGTATAGCGGTTACCGTAGCCTATGAACGCTTGTAATACATTAAGTATCACTCGCGCGGTGCCTCCTCTGCAGCTAACATAGCAACTCCTTAGGAGCTTACTGGTGACCTCACTCACACGCAGGAACACAACAACCCTCTAAGGAGTTGTTATTTGGCTGCGGTTTTCTGTGAAGTGGGATAACTTCCTTAGACGGGCAGGTTTGATGCGCCTTACCTCTCTTTCTACTTTAGCGGTGAATTGAGTTACTATGCAAAATCGATCACATTGGTTCTCCATAGGTTATCCTCCAACTTTTAAGTTTATCAACTCAATCAATCAACAATTAAGATAGTAAAGAACTTTCTAGTCGCCTGTACACAGCAGAGAATTTTATTGTTCTACTCACGATGTCAACCGTTCGATGACGTCAGGTATCTTGTGGATCAACTTATCCGTCTTGCTGGTTTGTTTAACCACGCCGTTGATTGTACATTTGATCTCCAAGTTTTGAGGGTCTCCGATTTCATCGTGGGTCAAAATACACGGGCCGATTGGGCAGAAGGTGTCCATTGCCTGTGATGGAAACATAAATGAATTGTTGCGATCTACAGCAACATCTATTATTCAAGTGAAGCTAGTACTATGGGTTCCTACTAGAAACCTCTTTAAATATAGAATAGGATACGATATAGAATAGGCTTATCTACTTGTATACTCTATTCAATCAATTTTGATGTAAATCAAATACTTGGAATAACTAACATATTTATTTAGACAAGGATTAATATTTTGTTTGTGAAAACACTTCCAAATACCTAAAAGCTCGTAAAAATGCTTATTATTATTATAACCTCAAAAGATAGACATATGCCATTAGACCGCAATAGCCTATGTCTATATGTTAAAGTTTTTTTCAGAACATTTTAAGAGGAACTATTACAAATTATTTTCGTGTAACTTTAATTATTTTAGAAAATGGTTATAAATTATAAGCTATAATCCCTGTTTCTATTGAAGAAAGCATATAAAAATCGATGTATGTGATTAATACAATACGTGCAAACGCAAATTCATTGAGGTTGGGGACTTTAATTTTTATTATGACTAGCTACTCCCCGCGGTTTCATCCGCTGTTTGCTCTACTCCAGGGTCGTAACGTGATGTTAAATAGCCTATAACATTCGTCAAGGATTGGGCAATCATAGGAAAAAAAAATTATAAATTCGACTGGTACAAATTCTTTGGCTTTATTATATTACAAATAAAATTAACTTTATTTAGTGGGAATAAAGAAGCGAGAGTTTAGAACGAGACATAAAAAAAAAAATTACGCGTGTAGTATATCTTTATATATATAATTCTTCTGTCCGTGAGTATATCACTGATCTGCTTCTTACGGTTGGAGCTTCGAATGAAATCTTTTGCGTATCTTTGAGTGCGTATCTGGATAATTTAGATTAACAATTTGACTTGGTAGGTAGTGATGAACGCGCGAAAATACATATATTGTACCAAACCAAGCAAAACTTATACTATAGATAACGAGCTCGGTAGCGCAGTGGTGAAACGCGTTGTTACGCTACTTTGACACCAACGCTCGTGAGTTCGATTCCCACAAAGTACAAACATTTGTGTGCATGAACATGTCTGTTTGTCTTGGTCTGGGTATTTCCTATGTATAATAAGTATGTATTTACAAAAAAAAAATGTATTTACGTATGTTTATCAGTTGTCTAGTACCCATAACATAAGCTTCGCTTACTTTGGGCTAGATGGCGCTGTGTAATTTGTCCGACAATATTAAAAAAAGATAGGTAAATACACACTTATCTATCTTTCTATATCTTCTCGCCAAGTACCTTGCAGGGTAGGCAGAGAGAACCATAACACTTCTCTTTTTGGGAAAAGAGTTAATTAGAACTAGCTCACCTTGCCAAGCAAAAACTGCCCACCATTCTTCTCCTTCTGCCAGTCCCTGGCGCTGACGTCATTGGCCACAGTATATCCGAAGATGTAGTCGTAGGCGTTAGCTGCTTTCACAAAACTCGCCTTCTTGCCTATCACGACCACCATCTCAACTTCCCAATCGACTTTCTGGAACAAGGGATTACTGAACTAAGCATTTTAAGTTTATAATAGGCGCGGCGCAATAACACTGGTTATTCACAAATTGCAAAGACTTCTCATATCAAAACCTGTTTTTTATACAATATCGAGAGGCATGCAAGCATACGTCTCACCTGAATTAATACGTTTACCGTAGCCTATGAACGCTTCCTGTATATTAAGTATCCCTTCCGCGATGCCACCTATGCTGGTAACACAGCAACTCCTTAAGAGATTACCGGTGACCAATCACACGCAGGAACAACCCTCTAGGGAGAAGTTATGTGCCTGCGGTTTTCTGTGAGGTGAAAGTACTTCCCCAGATGGGTTTCTTCGTTGCGCCCTACCTGTCTTAAAAATACCTAATGAAAAGTGGTTACTGTACCCTATTAACGTTTGGAATATAGAACGTATTGCGTATGTTGCCAGACCTGCCGCTAACATAGCAACTCCTTAGAAGAATGATGTTAACCCTAATCACTCGCAGCAACACAACAGCCCTCTAGGGTGTTGCTATTTGGCTGCGGATTTCTATGAGGTAGAGGTACTTCCCCACTCGGGCTGCTTTGATGCGCCCTACCGCTTTTAAAAACACCCAGGCCAAGACAAACATACATGTTCGTGCACACAAATGTTTGTCCTGTGTGAGAATCGAACAAGCGTTGGTGTCAAAGCAACCTTACTAACCACAGCGCCGAACTCGTCAATCTTTTTGCATACTTTGCAACTTGGGCTATCGACCTCAGTCTCTTTTTATATACCAAGTCTATAACAAATATCAAAACCTACTAGTGCTCCTAGCATAAAGCGTGCCCTTCTGTCGTATTATTAAAATTTAATGTGCAGGAGATCCTCAATCTCAATATTACTCTATGCCGTGACATAAAACATCAGATTATATCATTCCATTCCCACCTACGCTTCATATGAATTACGATCTCAATTTGCTTCAATTATTGAGTTTAATTTGCGTCGCGCTGAGGTCAGATCGGTCCCCCGTGAGTCACTCTACAAATTTTTGACCCCGTCTACCTACGTAATTATAATGTGAGTGTGGTGGGGTGATAGAAATGATATTCTGAAATACGAGGCGCGTTCAATGTATTCTCCACATCATCATCAATTCAGCCGGAGGGATTCTACATTATAAGGTATAATTATATATGTCGCAGGGAAATGAGGATTTCAGGGATTTGGATTTCGCGAAATCCCTAGAAATATCACGAAATCACGGCAGATTTTAAATATCTTTTCTATTGCGTCTTCTTAATATAAATGTCTAGTGGTATAACAAAATACTAACATACTTTAAGATACGTGTCGTTTCAATTATGCTTCAGTGAAAATAAAAACAATAAGCCTATTAAAATCCTAGCCGATTGCAACGCCACTTATCACTGGCTCCAATTGCGAATGTAAACACTTGAGGTATTTATTGATTTAAAATCCATTACCTACTCAAATCATACAAAAAATCTTATCAAAATCGGTCCAACCGTTTAGAAGGAGTTCGGTGACATACACATGTAGAGACAAATCGTATGTGATTAAGTATAATTTAAGAGAGGTAAAGCGCATCGAAGCAGCCCGTCTGGGGAAGTCCACCTCACAGAAAACCGCAGCCAAATAACAACTCCCCAGAGGGTTGTTGTGTTCCTGCGTGTGAGTGAGGTCACCAGTCAGCTCCTAAGGAGTTGCTGTGTAAGCAGCAGAGGAGGCATCGCGCGAGTGCTAAATGTTGACAAGCGTTAATAGGCTACGGTAACTGCTTTATATCAGGTAGACCGTATGCTTGTATACCCGCATTCCCGACGTTGTATAAAAAAAAAAGTATGCGTATGAAAAACAAAGCGAATTGAATTCAAATATATTTTATTCATGAATGTAATCCTCCATAAGCTTCTTCTTACAAGCGTTATTCTATTTTTAATCCATTAGGATTGACGGGGTCCGCTACCCAAGCCTAGGATTGGGCAAAGACACTGCCGGCGGACCTTCACAACCCAGAGAGAAACCCAGACTTTACTTAGGTAAGGTCATACGTCTTTCGAAATATAATTTCTTGGACATGCAGGTTTCCTCACGATGTTACTTCAGAAAATTGCAGCCAAATAAGAACTCGTTGGAGGGTTGTTGTGTTCCTGCGTGTGAATGAGATCACAAGTACTCCAAAGTTGTTGTCAGCAGCGTCCATAAGCTAGAGTAACCGCTCGCATCAGGATGGCCGTATGCTTGCAAACCCTGCCTGACATGATTTTCTATGTCTATAAAAACTGACAGTATCACTATCTAGTAATGTCTATACTGGTTTCGATTCCATTGAAAAGTCTGATCTAGACTCCTAGAGCACTGAAAAAGTTTGTTGTTTGTGATATCTTTAATGTACATTAACAAATACACAGTAACAATAGGTACAAAAAGAGACAATGGTACATAGGCGGATTTATCCCATGAGCCTTATATAACATAAACTTTAAAAATTTAAACATAACAGGTTGGCTAGTAGAGATCCCTTATGCCATAAGGGATCTTTATATTCATACAATTCTTCTGTACGTGTGTATGTCACCGATCTCTTTCCTAAACGGCTGGATTTTGATGAAATTTTGTGCGTGTGTTTAAATTAATCCCTGGATGGTTTAGATTCATAATCCCCGGTAGGCCCGGTAGGTGGCGCTACAATCGGATTCAAAAATTATTATTTTTTATTTTCCAGCATGACAATGTCTGTAGAGTCCGCTAGTAGAGATATATATATATATATTTATATATATTATATATATATATATTACGATATAAATTAAACCTGTATCTACCAGAATTTTACCCACTTACTAGACAAATATCAATTCTGTAAATGACATGATTTTCTATTTCTATTAAAACTGACAGTATCATTATCTTGTAATGTCTATACTGGTTTCGATTCCATTGAAAAGTCTGATCTAGACTCCTAGAGCACTGAAAAAGTTTGTTTGTTTGTGATATCTTTAACGTACATTAACAAATACACAGTAACAATAGGTACAAAAAGAGACAATGGTACAATATAAATAAATAATATCATAATATTCACTCATACGAATTATAATAGGAGAAAACGTTTTTTCGTATTTTATCTATACAGATAAATACGAGTATAATTTGGAGTGTCTGTTTGTAATATTGAAATAACCGCTTTTTACTAAATGCATATGGATGTATACACGGTACATTTACCAAAATGAATGTTTTTACAATTTTTGTCTGTCTGTCTGTCTGTCTGTTCGTTCGATTTTGACGGGACTTTCACTGGCAGATAGCTGATGTGATAAGGAGTAACTTAGGCTACTTTTATTTCAGAAATTTGATTTATTTTTATTAATATAAATAAATAATATTCTACGCGGACGAAGTCGCGGGCACAGCTACTAAGTAATAAAAAGTTACAGTAAAATCTTTTTGGCTATACCGTTTATATCATAAAAAAATATATATAAAAGGTAGGTAAGGTTAATTTATATAAAGGTAGTACTCGTATCTTCATAAAAAAACATGAATAATCGAAAATCGTATTCTGTTTAGCGAAACGACGTATCACGTATGTTATTATTAAGTCATATCAATAGACATTATTAGTAAGAAGACTAAAAGAAAAAATGTAAGCGACATCTACTGGGATTTCGTGGGATCCCTAGGGATTTCGAGAATACCCCGGTATCAAACCGAAAAAACGGACAAACGGAATCTCGCCGCAATGAAGCCATTCTGTGGCCAATTCTGCAAAATAACTGCTGCGCGGCGTGTGTGTACATTTTCACGTTTCGTTATTCTGTTAAGCGATCTGACGACAGCGGCGTTGCAGCAAAGCTGCAGTAAATGACTCGCTATTCTGTTAAAAAACCTGCACTGTACCTGCACGTTTCCTGCAATATAATCGTATTCTGTTAAATTTTTTTGAGATTTGTATAGCGGTGACAGAAGTTGCGAAGGAGTTGATCTGCAGTTTTGCTAACGTTAGTCTCAAGCAACTTTTGCGAAGACAAATTAATATTCAGAAGCGGTGATTTATATTGCAAAATATTTGTTTTGTTTTGGGAAATATTTGTAGGAATATATGATTCAGTAAAGCTTCCTTTCAGTTAGAAATACCTCCACACCGACAACCAAGGGCAATCGGGTGTGAAACTATAGGAGTCAACATTAAGTAAAAATCCAAGTTATTATTTGAAATATGGTAACTTGACAGGAGTTAAGTAGTTCATTTGCAGGATACGCAGTTGCAGCGTAGTTGCAGTGCAGGAAAATTTATTAGAATACACGTATTGGCACTGCACTATTCCTGCACGACTCAAATGACAAGCGTAAATGTGCAGCTGCAGGTTTTTAGTAGAGTTGGTTAAAGGCAGTTCCTAGATGGCGTTTGGTCAGTAAGTCTGATATAAATGTCACGGTCGAAGCGAAGATACGCATGAGTATACACAATATTCCTCCCCCGCTCCTCGGAAAAAAAAATTGCTAAAGTACATTTAGTAATAATCAGGCTATATAGGAGGTGACGGTGGTAATGTGTGGTGGGCTTTCCTCGTATATTTGAATTCTTAAGAGAGGTAGGGCGTGCCAAAGCATCCCGTCTGGGGAAGTAATAATAATAAGAAGAAATCTCCACCTCACAGAAAACCGTAGCCAAATAACAACTCCTTTGATGGTTGTGTTCCTGCGTGTGAGTGAGGTCACCATTAACCTCATAAGGAGTTGCTGTGTTAGCAGCAAAGGCATCGCGCAAGTGATACTTAATGTATTATAAGCGTTAATTAGCAACGGTAACCGCTTTCCATCAGGTGGGCCGTATGCTTGTATTCCTCCCGACGTTGTATAATGAAAAATTCAAAACTTCATCTTCAAGTTGGCTAAAAACCATCAAATTTCAGATAAATCCTCACGTGAGTGACATCAGTCCTTAGTCTCAAAGGCTCGTTGGGCCCAATGATTGTGCTCGCGAACTTGCTGAAGATCATGGGCACTGCTGGTGGGGTTAGGTTCTGTTCCTCACAATGGTCCTTGTAGTTCAGCCCGATGCAGAGCACCTTGTCAACACCTGTGATTGGAGCCCCCAAGGTAACTGATGATACGGGAATCGATGCTGGGTTTGATGATTTGACACTGGAACAAACATTACTTTTGCATGTAGATATATGAAAATGTATTATGATGAGATAAGATAAGATTCTTCAAAAAGATGACCTTTTTAGAAACTTCATTCGCTATAGATTTTTACAGGTTCGACAAATACTAGAGATATTTAAAGAGTTCGGTAGCGCATTAGTCAATAAAGCTAGTTTGACACTAACACTCGTGGGTTCGATTCCCACACAGGACAAACATTGTGTGCATAAACACGTCTGTTTGTCTTTCTGGGTATTTTTAACAGGTAAGGCGTATAAAGCAGCCCGTCTAGGGGTGTACCTCCATAGGGTTTCGCATTTTTTGGAGTCTTTCAACCGTTACCGCTTCCCTATAAACGAAAAGTTAAAAAATCCTTTTCTCCATAGAATAAGAAAAAAATAAGGGGTGCTTTCATCGCGCATACGGATATTCGCTTACGCGCGCATAACTATAGCAACCCGCCCCCACACGTTACCTGCGTTCTTCCTTACTTAACCCTACCAGGTTGACGTAATTTTTATTTTTGGGCGTACGCAACATACATGTCGTATTATATACTATAGACAATACCTATCTTCCCCTCCGTCAATCATCCCCAGCGAGCGCCTTTGTAATAAAACTGGATTGGTATATAATCAGATAAAAACCGGCGTCAAAAATAAATCTCCCAATTTTCAATTTGATTATTAAAACAGTTTGAGTTAGAGATAAATAAATGAATGCTGTATTTGTTGTTTTATTTGAATTTCAAACTATAATGATGAGCCTCTCACTCTGCCTCTCTCATCCGCTTCCTATTCCCCATCCGCATCATCTTCCTCACAAATATATCCTCATCATCTTCCTCACAAATATATCCTCATCGTCTACCGCATAAACCACCTTTATGCTTGACAAATCCTCATCAACTCTCTCCACCTTACAGGAAAACCGCTAACTAACAACTCCCTAGAGAATTGTTGTGTTCCTGCGTGTAAGTGAGATCACCAGTATGCCCTTTTCTAAGACCTTTTTTTTATACAACGTCGAAAGGCATACGGGCCACCTGATGTAAGGCGTTTACCATAGCCTAAGAAAGCTTGGAATACATTAAATATCGCTCGCGTGTTTTCTATGAGATGGAGGTACTTCCCCAGAAGAGATGCTTTGATACATCCTACCTCTCTTAAAAGAATTGCTGTGTTAGCAGCAGAGATGGCATGGCGTGAGTGACACGTAACGTATTGCAAGCGTTCATAGGCTACGGTAACCACTTTACATAAGATGGGCCGTAAGCTTGTAAACCTCCCAACGTTCTATATAAAACAAAGAGATTTTGTAAACATGTGCGACTAGAGATATTGTTATCATCAGGTTGTGACAACTGCTTATCATTATATAGGTTGTTATTAAGTATATCATTATATATGTCTATTTGTCCAAAAAATAGTAGCCACATCTACAACATACATATTTTGACGAGCTCGGTGGCTCAGTCGTCAATGATGCGACTTTGACACCAATGCTCGTGGGTTCGATTCTCACACAAGGCAAACATTTGTGTGCATGAACATGTCTGCAGCAATTAGCATATGGTGGCAATGTTTGTTTCCATATTTTTACTGGAGCTTACTGGTGACCTCACTCACACGCAGGAACACAACAAACCTCCAGGGAGTTGTTTTTTGGCTGCGGTTTTCTGTGAAGTGGAGGAGTCCCCAGATGGGCTGCTTTGATGCGCCCTACCTCTCTTAAATAATAATAGATAATGTCAAGAATACTGTAAAACAGTGAGTGTGTGAAATGAAGAAAAAGGAGTGTATGTTTTAGAAGTGAGTATGACGTATGTCCTGCTCTATTCTCTTTATCTATCTGCAAGGGTATAGGCTTGAAAATATAGATAGAGGCAGAGCATAGGAATAAAAATACAAATAGAAGAATGACACATTAGCTTTGTAACTTGCCGGGTATTTAAAAAAAATATATTTCCAATTTCTTCCTTCGTGTTTCGAGGCAATGTGAATGCAGGTGTATACCTGCGTATTCACATTCATCGAAACACCACATTCAAATCTGAATCAAACCGTTGTCACACAAAATGTATGGGATTTCAGTGAAAACGTTTCGAATCCATTTTGATCATGACTTTCCAAGGCAATCTCAATACTCCACTCGTGTATGTACAAGCATACAATTCTTAAATACAGGTAGTGTATGCATAACATTGGTTAAATATTAAGTTTAGTAAACGTTGATTGAGTATGTAAATAGGCAGGTTTTCTTAAGTTCTTTTTTAGGTGAAGTTATTGTAATTCTCTCTATAAAAGACTGATATTACAAAAATAAAAATCTCATGTAATGCAAGTAGGTTAGAATCTATGAAAACTTGTACTGGAACTGCTTGAGTTTTGACTGTGCATGCTTGCTACAAACACAAAAGTAATGCACAGATGAAGTGCAAACTTTATCCACACTTTAACTAGGCAAGTCTAGCTCTAACTAGAATCATCTCCATCAAGTGGCAAATCAAGTAAAACATAGCAAGAATAGATTTGCATGTGAATTATTTTAGGCAGTAAACTAAGCAAGATTTTTTTAAACTACTAAGGCATACTAGTATACGGCTTGCCCTGATGGTAACCTCTTCACATCTCTTCTATAGCAAAAATGTTGTAGTCTTTTTGAAAACCTCAATAAATAGTTCATTCCAGAGACTAAGAATTTCTGTTTATGCACGAAATAGAATAAATACAGTAAAAAATCACTTACTTTTTCACTTTATCTATTTGCCCATTCCTCAAAATACCTAACAGAGTTGTAGAAATGTTGGAATCAACTTTATTCAAATCCACAACATTATCTCCTTCCAAATAACCCACTCGTAAATCTGCAGCATTCCCCGGATTATTACCATAGGTAAACTGTACTAGTCTCATATTGTTTGGCCGTGTTTGTGAAAACTTTCTGACTATACTCGCGTGAGCGAAACTGTCACTAAGGATATCTTTGGTTAGAATAATTGATTTAGCACGCGATAAACCGCGAAATAGCTGTCCACTCATGTTCAAGGTAATAAGCAACGTGACGAAATATTTAAGTATCGAATAGAATTACGTAACTTGTTGTTGTTTGATGCTGGAGCTGGGTGGGGTCTGTGGGGCGAAAAGAATTGAAATGCTCAAATTATAAATCTTATTTTCGATAATATCGATTAATGTCTCGGTGATACCGTATAATATAGGTGATGTTCAAAATCAGCTGATAGGTAACACTGTAACAGGTGGAAATCAGATTCAGGAAAATGTAAACAAACAAATGTCATTGTCAAAGTGACATTACAGAGGTTCCAAACATATTAAGTACCTAGTTTTAGAACCACCGCTTCGCGAAGACTTTTAAAAATAATACAAAATTAATTTATGAATTCTGGTATTGAAATAGAGTCACACGTTACAGACGTTCAGCTTAAGACTAACTATAAAGAAACAAAATCATGGTACAATACATATCGGACCACCCACAGGAGACGAGCCTGTCAGCGCCAGACATTCAGAGAATCGTATGCAGTTCGCCCTTACTTTCGCATTAAAACATCTCTAGGCTCGGCACCCGGGTTCATAACTCTTCCCTCCCCAAGTTCGAAGTCATCAGTATGATTGTCACTCTGATGATTTCGAATGCAACATTTAAGAAGGTTATAATTTCTAAGTACATAAATGATAATACATAAAGCTAACACAATATAAAGGAGTAATGTTCCTATGCTGACACTTCGCGTTTTTAACGCACTTTCACTAAATTGACTTTGGGCCACTGTTTCACTATCACTTGTCTTCAAGACGTACGCCAATGTATGAAGATTCTGCAGGTCCAGCTCGTTCCGATTTACGGGCCTTGGTAAGGCCGCCGTTTGCGTTGGTATCCCCAACAAGTTGGTAATGGGTAACTTTGGAGTAATCGCTGCGGCTCTGGTACTTTGTCTCCTCAGTTTGACATCTTCTATTTCTAATTGACAGTCGTCCTCTATCGTAACAATATAAGTCAGCGAAAAAGTTTTCGATCCATTTACAATAAGGTAAGGCTGTTTAGGGATTATGAAGACAGTTTGGTTAAGGTCATTGATGACGGGGAGTGGGAGGACTCTATAGTAATTATACATGTCCTTTTCTACTAAAGGAACTTCGATAATAAAGGTAATTTGATTTGCTTTTATTCCTAGACATTGTTCGAGCCTTATTAAATTATTGTAATTTACACTATAAGCTAAGTTCTCAGTTTTTTCAATATCTTTTAAAATAGTTACGAGTTCATCAGGGTCTATAATCAACTGATGTAAAGTTCTTAATTTAATAAAGGCTATGACCGTTTCAATTTCATCTACTTAATCTTATATGGAGCATCTGGTAATTATGTAAAAATAGATTATATACATGAATAGTTTGTTTGCGGTAAGTTCAGTCATTGTTTCGTTAAGCACTTTTCTTATCTCCCAGATCTCTTTATCCAATTGCATAAAATTGTTCTTACTAATAGAAGTATTATTTATTACGGACTCCAGCATTTTAGTGACCAGGCTGATTTTTCTAGAATTACTTTGTTGATTAATTTTTCTAGAATTACTTTGTTGATAAATTAATTTTTATTTTATTAATAATTGTATCGTACTTTATGGCATCTTCATTGTCTAAATTGCCAGTCAACGTTTTTATGAGAGAGCCTAATGGATTAAGAATGCCTCGCTTTCGTCGTATGGACGAAACTATCTGCCTAAATTTTTTGAATGTAAGATATTTGAGTTGGTCTGCTTGAATCTCAACATCAGCAAGCTCGTAATTAACAGATTTATTATTATGATATTTAATTACATGTTCGTTGAGATTTGCATAGCGGTTATTGTTAAACTCTAAATCGTCCTGTACTAGGCTTAAATCTATAGTACTGATGATGGACCACTTGTCATCACTTATCATGGCTCGACCTTCCCTTATGGGTAGAATCCCTGGATTCCGGTCAATCCTTTGCAGGCGAGGGGCCTGGGTTTGGCTGCTGCGGACCACCAGGAGAAGCACGAACCTGTGAAGGACGTTTTACATCCTTGATAGGGATCCAAGTGTCGCGATTTTTTGTAATGACCGGTACTGTATTTCTAACTATCTCACCCGACACTTGCGCTTTCTGAAACCGGGCCTTGTCCTTGCTACTCCTCGGATTTACTCCTTTAATGAATACTTCGTCCCCCTCAGCTATATTAAATTTTGTTTCACCTCCAAGATTTGACTGAACCCTTTCCTTATCCCTTATCATTTTATCTGTTATAAATCTATAAAGGTGTTTAGTTCACTTGGCATGATCGGTTACTAATTTTTGAGTATACTGTTTGTCAAAATCAACATTAAAAGAACTAGTTGAGCTCGTGTGTCCGAAGACTACTTCGAATGGTATAAGACCGGAAACTGAATGGATTGTATGGTTATACGCCATAATAGCGTATGTCATAATGGATGCAGTGTCGGTTAGTTTTTGCTCGTACCTATTTAGCTATTCTATAGATTTCTACAATGGTTGAGTGAAATTGTTCTATAAGACCCACAGAGTTAGGGTTGTGTGGTGTACCAATGTGTAGGACAATTTTGTAAAATCTCAAGATTTCTTTCAAAAGTGTATTATTAAATTCAGATCCGGGATCTGCACTTATTTTTTCAGGTTTGCCATAAATCGCGAAATATTTTATTAGTGCGCGGACAACTTCCGGCGTCGAATGGTTAGAAATGTCAAATGCTTGCCTTAATTTGCTGAAGGCATCTCTTATTGTTAGGAAGTACCGGCCTTCAATGACTCATTAGACTCATTTTGTAAAAAGAGTGATACTCATAGCATAAATACTAGATATAAGCATAATCTTGTGTTACATGCAAGCCGTCTCCACAAAATAAGTAATTCTTTTATGGGGCAATGTATACGGTTCTATAACAAACTTCCCAGCAATATAAGAGAATTGTCAATAAACAAATTTAAACTACTATTAAAGCCAAATTGTGTAGCAGGGCATATTATAAAGTATCTGACTATATTAATGATAAAAATGCCTGGGAGTGAGTCGATCCAATTATAATGTAATTAATAAAATATGTAAATTTGTTTGGATACCAAAAGAGGGATGCCTGAGTTTTTTGGCAGTATTTTTATCAGTGCAGTCATAAACTGCCCGGTAGGGAAAAAAAATGTGACGATTCCAAACAAATGTAGCCATTTTTACGGAATAAAAAGATTTTGACTTTGACTTTGAAAATGGAAAACAAATCGATAAAAATTTCTTCAAATGGTTTAGATTGCGTTTGTGTTAGCTGTAACTCCGATTTGTATGGTTTCCGGTCGTATTTCATTTGCTTACAGACTTCGCATGAATTAATTTACGCTAGCCACTGTGATATCAACGTTGTTCTAGAAGTATACTCGTTTCAGCTTCATCAGGGTCTCATTTATACCTTGGTGGCAGGTCTGTCCATGATGGTATTTTAATACTATTTATCTCTGCTCTTCTTCATCTTCTACGTATATTAACCCTTTTTGTGCATTCAAATAACTTTACGGTACCTTTGTTGAACAGAGATATAGTTGCTTCTGTAAATTGTTTCCGGTGGGCTTCTTCGTCGAAGTATAAAAAGTATTTTATTTTCGGTCTAATGTATTCTTTCAGAAACTGTCTTACTAGATCTGGTCTATTCGTAGATAAGTGTACTTGTAATATTTTCTGTTTGCTTCTTGCTAGATAATACCGTAATTTGATCTCTATTCCAACAAAATATCAGAATCTGAATCGGCTTAAGTGTCAATAGCTTCCTCAAGGATTGGGATATCATTCGTATCTATGTCAAGTGCAGAATGTATAATATCTGTCTTGGAGATTGAAGTTTCGTCGGGCACACTGATAGTGTCTTCGGATTCTGACGGTAGAGGGTATTCGGACTCAACTTCATTTCTAAGGTTTTTAGAGTTGGAGGTTCCAGATTCTGAAGATAGCTCGATAACATCCTCTTCTGTGGTTTTTCGTTCTTGTTTCAGTCTTGTGATTTCGGATGCAACGTCATCCAGGTAAGATTGTAATCTGTCTTCCGTATCGTCCACATTAACTTGCAGTGATTCAGTGTCTTCTTTGCCTAGTGCATTTAACCTTATCCGGGATAGAGCATCGGCATTTGTGTTTTGTTTTCCGTTTTTATAGACGACGTCGAAATCATATTCTGACAATCGTAGTTTCCACCTTATTAGTTTACTGTTGGGTTCTTTTATGGAGTTCAGCTATGCAAGTGGCCTATCATCGGTATATATGGTGAATTTCCTTCCATAAAGGTATGGGCGAAAATGTTTTACCGCCCACGCAATCGCCAGCAGTTCTTACTCTATGGTACTATATCTCGTTTCTGCATCGTTCAATGTTCGGCTTGCATATGCAATAGGTTTGTCGCTCCCGATAGGTCCTTGAGAGAGCACTGCCCCTAGGGCATAGTTTGAGGCGCCAGTAGTAATAATGAATGGATTTGCGAAGTCGGGGAATTGTAGCAATGGAGCGCTAGTTAGTAGTTCCTTACATATTTTGAATGCTTCTCTAAACTCGTCTGTAATTTCAATTTTAATTCTCTTCTTCAGACACACAGTGAGGAGTCGTGTGATTCTAGAAAAATACTTAATGAATTTCCTATAATAACCCACCAATCCATGAAAACTCTTGATTTGGGTGGTTGTTGTAGCTAATAGAAAGTTTAAAATCGCTTCTATTTTAGCATTGTATTGTCTTAGGTTTTCGCGATTGTTACACATTGAAATTAAACTATTTTTAACGGAAGTATCGCGTGTTTTATTTATTTTGTTGAAACCTGACGTTTCGAACGCTTTGCAGCGTCCGTGGTCGCAGGAAAGACTCTTTCTTGCGACCACGGACGCTGCAAAGCGTTCGAAACGTCAGGTTTCAACAAAATAAATAAAACACGCGATACTTCCGTTAAAAATAGTTTAATTTCAATATTTTAGCATTATTAGATTTAAGACCATTTTTTGTTATTACATGTCCCAAATAGAGGACATCCTTCCTGAGGAACTCACTTTTGTCTAGAGTGACCTTGAGATTGGTCTCTCTAAGCCGTCCGAATACTTTTCTGAGTTTTTCTATGTGTTCCTGTAAGCTGTTTGAATATACAATGATATGATATCGTCTAAGTAGACTAAGCAATGTGTTCCTTGCAACCCTCTCAAGACGTTATTCATAGCTCGTTGAAATGTTGCTGGTGCCGTTTTAAGTCCGAAAGGTATCCTGGTGAACTCATAATGTCCTGACGGTGTTGAAAACGCTGTTTTAGGCACGTCAGCCTCAGAGACCTCAATCTGATGGTACCCACTCGCAAGGTCAATAGTACTAAAATAAGAGGACTTGCCCAACTTGTCAAATAATTCCATAATGTTCGGTAGTGGATATCTGTCGTCTACAGTTATCTCATTAAGTCGCCTAAAGTCGACAACCATTCTGTACTTCTTTTCTCCGGTTGCGTCCGCCTTTTTGGGCACGAGATGCACCGGTGCACTCCAAGATGAATGCGATTCTTGTATTACGTTGTCATTGAGTAACTTTTCGACTTGTTTCTCTATTTCAGCATTTTGTGTAGGAGACTGTCCGAATGGTTTTATGTAGATGGGATCTTCGTTCTTGGTACGTATGTTATGTTTCACGTCATTTGTAAACGTCAATGGAATTTCATCGGCATGGAATATGTCGCGGAATTCATAACAGAGTTTCGATATACACTCTTTTTCCTCTTGGTTCATATGATTTAGGCGCAAGCGTTGTAAATTTTGTTTAAGTATTTCATCAATTTCGTAATTACTGGTCGTTAAGTTAACTTTGCAGATTAGCAGACTCCTAAAGGTTTTGTAAAAGTCAGGGAAATGGGTTTTTCCGAACAATTTTGAATTACCGTAGTTGCAAATAAATCCATACACCTAATTATTGCGCTGGGCATACGAACCCCTTGTCCAAAGTCCACATAATTAATTATAGCATCTCCATTTTGAAGTTTAGTCGGAATTTTGACGCGAGTCTCTGAACGCTTCTAAATGAACTTAGTGCATTGAGTTATAAATAATGGGTATATCAGCATTTCGCGTATGCAGAACTTGGTTCTTCATGTCTATTGTTGCATCTAATTGTTTTAAAAGGTCGAAGCCGATTAGGCCGTCGTAACGCCTATCTACCTCATACATCATACATACAAAAATACCAGAATTCACAAATTAATTTTGTATTATTTTTAAAAAGTCTTCGCGAAGCGGTGGATCTAAAACTGGCGCAGCCGGGTCGGATATTCATTTAAAGCTGTGTTCGAGGACTCTATAAATCGGTTATCGGACTTATCAGCGGAATATCCCCGAACCAAATAAATTTGTTTTGCCACGACAAGTGAACTTTTTAAGTGGAGTGTACAACAGTGCAGAGTTCATGCGACCACCTATAACGGAAGATATGCTGGCGGGCGAATTGTGAGTAGATCTTTTACAATTCCTCTCTTTCCCATATTATTTCCTGTTGAGTGTGACTCATTAGATTTAATATTGGTTATTTTTCTTGATTTTATTTCGGACAAAAATTGCTGATATAAAATTCCGGGAAAGTTATTAAGTTTTTAATAAATAAATTAACAAAAGTATTTTTTTTAATAAATAAATAAATGTTAATTATTTTGTTCATTTAAAATCAGTGAACAATTCATATATAAGGTTATTTGATTTTCGGTAGTTACTGCACTGAAGCGGCAGAGTTTATATAAGTAATAATTAGTTGTAAAATAGTATAAAACAAACATGGCTCAAGAAAACCAAAACGTAGCACCGGCGCAATTAGTGACTTTGGTGCCTTCCGAAATGTTATCTATTATTCCTAGATTCGGCGGACTGCCTGAACATTTTAATTTTGTTATTACAAAAGTTGATTGATGTGTTGCGTAACTATTCAGCGCAAGGAAATTTGGCACAGGCAGTGTATTTGTTTCATGCTATTTACAAGCAGGCTTGTAGATAAGGCGGCGGCTCTACTTAGTGAGAGGCAGGACATAGTGTCCTGGGAAACGTTAAAGGATGTACTACTTCTACATTTTGGTGACCCGCGTTCGGAAGAGGGTATAGCGATTTAATTAGAGTCTCTAAAAATTAAATCGGGAGAATCATATCCAGCTTTTTGTAGTCGCATACAAAGTGTACGCAGTGCTTTATTTGCTAAAGTGAACTAGATCACCGATGAGGGAGTCAAAGCGGCAAAAATGATAATATGTAATAACAGTGCCTTAAAAGTATTTATGTACAATTTACCCGAAAATGTGATTCGCATATTACGCTTAAGGGGTTGCCCTTCACTTGAGATGGCTTTAGGTTAAGTGATGGAAGAGGTTAACTTTCAAAACCAGTATAACATTAAACACAAGCAGCTAAGTCATCTGGCACAGCCACAACAGAGCTCGTCAACTGCGGGTTTTAAATGGGGATTACCACAAAACGTAGGACCCCAGCCAAATATTCAGCAACAATTTAAATTCGGCACTCCGAATCAACAATTTAAGTTCGGCATTCCGAATCAACCCCAAGCTTTTCGACCAAATCAGAATATGAATTATCAAAGACCGTCGTTTAATCAAAATTACCAAGGTTTTAAATTCGGTATACCGAATCAGCAGCAGGCTAGATTAGGAACTTCGTACCAGCCACAAGGCCTTTCGACTCCTGACGTCTCCATAAGGACTGTTGCTAGGCAAAATATGATAGACGCGACGGAATATCCAAATGAATTGTCAAAGTTTGACCTAGACTATAGTCAAGAAATCTACCCAAATGAAGTCAATTATTTCGAACCGACTGAACATAACGAATGTTCTGGGGTATTTTCAATAAAAAACGAACCATATTTAGATACAGCACCTGAAATTAAAGAAATAAATTCGGATGAGGAAAATTTTCATTTAACGGCCTCGCGAACAGACCACCGGAAGTAATAAACCTCAATTGTAGTAGTGTGCTCACGTTGCCTCATTAATTTTCCTCAAGACTTTTGACTCCGAAGGAAGTGACTTCTGTACCCAAAAAAAATAGATAATTCAGCATTTGATACGGACTAAATAGTTTCCCAAGTGCCAAATATAAAATTTTAGAAATGTCTTTCG
Source organism: Pyralis farinalis (assembly GCA_947507595.1). Lineage (NCBI taxonomy): Eukaryota > Metazoa > Arthropoda > Insecta > Lepidoptera > Pyralidae > Pyralis > Pyralis farinalis. The sequence continues at coordinate 41,460,106 of OX382257.1, read as the reverse complement.
AAGAAATATGAATTGCAGTACATTCCAATCCCAAATTCCCATTAAAATTACGACAAGTACAAATCAATTACTAAATTTAAAGTTGCAGTGAATTGATATAGTGATTTACTACTATAATTAAAAGACTATTACTTACTTAAATATATATAAATACATGCAATGACGGCCGGTTTGCGAGCTATTCTTCTAGGAGCTATGCTTCCTACTCTCTCGCTAAAGCAAATGCCAAATCATACTTTTCTCTAAAATAAACGCTCCACCGTTCTAACACTTCCTGAGTGTTAGCAAGAATGCCACCAGCTTTACCTTTTCTCTTGTCCATTTCAGATGCCGACGAACCACTCCGAGACTTCTTTACCTCTCTCCAGAAATGTTTGATATTAACCTCAAAGTTCTTCGTCAGCCTCTCTCCCTCATTCATAAGTAGTCTTTCACGCTTCTCTTTCACTAAAGTTTTGGTTTCATTCTTGCATCGACAGTATATTTCTTTCTTCTTCTCTTTCATACTATCACTCTGGTGCAAAGATGATATGTAATCCAGCCACGTTCTCCTCTTTTTATCCACGGAGGATTGAACCTCCGCATCCCATCAGGCATCTCCTCTCAGTGTTCTATGTCTCTTTGCATCCACATGCTTCTTTCGCACTGTCAACCATACCTTCTTTCAGAAATTTCCAACATTCGTCTACATCGGAGTCGGAAAGACTCGCGTTCGCAAGTCTTTATATACATACGTCTAAAAGTAACTTATCAGCATCGATCACTCTCTTATCTCCGCATGGGCCAAGCACAGCCTCATAACTGCTTCGCTTGGTCCCAACCCATCCATTCAGACCTCCACACATTATCCGTTCCTTCGCATCAGCCAAATCCAGAATACCCGTTGCGGTCTCCGAAAACCACACGTGCAGGCTTGCGATGTCATCATTCCACTGTTGAGGACATTTGTTCTCGTACTAAAAAGTTCGGCAACTCCTATCTCTGTCGAACTATTAAAAAGTGGAACGCCTTGCCTGCACATGTGTTTCCTCCTTCCTACAACATGGGATCCTTCAAACGAAGCGTGAAGAAGCACCTTGCGGGCCAGCATGGTAGCGTCAACTGACAGGACACCGTAGTCCTTTGTCAGTTGCCGCTGCAATTTGGGCTCCCCTTTTCGCTTACCAACAGGCGAAGAGGAGCCACTATGCTGAGCCAATATAAAAAAAAAAAACTTCTCGAGCTCCTGGGGATTAGTAGAGCTTACAGGAGCATATGTTGCAACCAAAAAGACACGCGTAATGCCCATTTTTATTTTAACCCAGAGAAGTCTTGGCCCTACTAAATCGTAATCTTTCACACCAGCGGCCAAGCGAGATGAAAGCACGAAGCCTACGCCAGCGCTTGCATGATCGTCCTGGTTCACCCCAGACCAAAGGGCCACCGGGCAGATCTTCGATGTCACTTCCCTTTCGCTTGGTCTCTGACACACACAAAACATCTAGGCATCTATCATTAATTATATCTATCAACTCATTCATCTTATCTTGTAACCCACCTCTCACATTCCTTGTGCCTATACGACACTCAGTTCTCCTCGACCCGCTGAGTTAGGCGTTGCGTGGTGGGTGGCGCCCCCTACCGCCGCGTGCACTTAAACCCGCACCGACGAGGGCGGATCGGTGCGCGTTGCCTCCGGTGGACGCCCTAATCCGCGTGTCTGTGCGGTTTTTATTTAGGTCCAGAATTGCAATCCAGTGTTGGACTGGCAGGGTCGCGACGTGCACGCTTCTGGTACAGACCCCAAATTGTCTAATAATAAATAAGTATAATATTTTTGTTTCCTTCTGAATAATATTAAAAATTACCTCATCCATTGCCAAACAGTTAACATCGTGACAACCCGATGCTAGACATCATTAAACTTTAATAAATTGTAAACCTGTGTGTACACATAAAATTTGTTAATGTTATGTTATATTATAATGTATGCATTTTGCTTGCTGATAATGTAGTGTCTATATGTGAAGGAATTATTAAAATGGGTTAATATTTTATCGAGTTTCATCATCATCATCTCAGCCTATACTCGTCCACTGCTGAACATAGGCCTCCCCGTTAGAGCGCCACTCGTCTCGATCCCGTGCCACCTGCATCCATCGACTCTCTGCAAACCTCTTGAGGTCGTCGCTCCATCTAGTGGGGGGTCGTCCCTCACTGCGTGTACCAGTACGGGGACGCCATTCGAGAACCTTTCTTCCCCAGCGGTAGTCGGTTCTACGAACTATATGGCCGGCCCACTGCCACTTCAGCTTGTCTATCCTGTCGGCTATGTCGGTTATCTTAGCTCTACTGCGGATATCCTCATTTCTGATTCTATCACGCAGAGAAACCCCGAGCATAGCTCTTTCCATAGCACGCTGAGTGATCTTGAGCTTCCCCATACGGCCTGCAGTGAAGGGCCACGTCTCAATTCCGTATGTCTTCACTGGCAACACACGATCAATTATCGAGATTACGCCAAGTCCCTTAAGGGGTAGGCAGAGAGAACCGTGGGCCGATTCTACTAAAAACTGCAACGGCCCTGCACTTTTTTAACAAGAAAGTCCGTGGTGTCCAAACTGATCGACATCACTGCCGCAGGGGCACTTGTGTGGAGCACATATTGGGACTCTAAGCCGCAGACAGACAGCCAGCCTGAGGGTGTCAGGGTCTAGGAACGTGCCCGTATTAGGCGACGGGTAGGCTTGTAGCCAGCGGCCAGCATCCTTACACTCTGCCGCCCTCAGTCTCGCTTGTTCAAAGTCTGAAGCTCTGTGGAACAAATCATTTTATTGAATTTTGCAGATGGCATCATCCCAGCTCCTTTGCGAATTGGGATCTGAAGGAAATTTTTGACCCGGGCAGGCAATCGACCAAGCATTTCTTGCATCTGCCAGTCCAGCCGTCTCATAGTAAGGGAATTCCCTGACGATTTTACCTATGAGAAGACTAGATCTGTAAACAGACGAGAGAAAAGCCGGTAGAGCTACACTGGAAATTTTGCGCAACCCTAAACCACCGTGGCGAATGCGTAGGGACGCTTGTAACCAAGGTTCTTCGCTTAGCTGTATGTTAAAAATACGTTCTACGGTAGATTTTAAAATAGTGTCTAAAGGAGTGAGTTAATTTGCATATACATTACATGAATGGGATATAAATTCCAATAGGCGTTCAGAACATGTTTAAAATTTTGTAATCATATTATTGATAAAATCCGGAAATGCTTCTTGGAAAACCGGGGACTCTAGGAGGCAGACGGATGTTTTATTAAGAATTTTTATATTAGGAGCCAAGTTATTAAATTTTTTTAATAATTTCGTCAATGTTTTTATTTCTGTTTTGAATATATAGTTCACATTTATCAAAATTTAGTTCTAGACCGATCGATTGAAATTTATTTTTGATTTCCAACAGGTCAGAGAGCACTATGTCTACGTCGTCTCCTACAGTCCCGTCGTCCAAGTACCACGTATTAAATTTGGACTTTAAATTTTTAATAATTGGATTAATGTATCGCGTGTTTTATTTATTTTGTTGAAACGTGACGTTTCGAACGTTTTGCAGCGTCCGTGGTCGCAAGAAAGACTGGATTAATGGCTAGACTAAAAATTAACGCAAAATAACGCCTGAATCTATTAACTAGATAATACTCGTATGTTGGTTCGGTACATTAATTTTGTGGGCTCAGAGTAACAGTTTAAAATATAATTATTCATTTCTGGAATATTGTGCCTGATTTCTGTCAGCAATGTATCTCTATTTACCGAATTAAATGGATTTTTGACATCAATTTTGAGCAACACCTCACACTGGTCACTATTTAAATGAGTACGCAAGACAAGGACTGCGGCTTCGCAACCACCCTTTGTACCGAAACCAAGTTGTTTTTTGACTATAGGTATATTCCGTATAATTTCATGAGAGGTAGAGCGCATCAAAGCAATTCGACTGGGGACATACCTCCATCTCACAGTAAACTGAAGCGAAGTAACAACTCCCTAGTGTTATTATATTCCTGGGAGTGAGTACCAGGGGATGTAACGGGCAAACAATACATTCGGTATTGCATACGTTCATAGGCAGTAACCACTTACATCTAGTGAGCTTGTATACGTCCCAATGTTGATTAAAATAATATATAAATAAATATAATTATTAAATCGAACTGATTTTGTATATATATTATTTACTATCGACCTGCCCCACTTCGTATCCAAACCCTTCCAAACTTCACAGGGTCACCCGCTGTGCTAATCTGAAGTTTCTCTGAAAATTTCATCATAATTGGTCTAGTCGTTTTCGTGTCCGTAGAGAACAAACATACTATTACATTGACTTTTATATAGATTAGTAGTTTGCAATAAATAAATAAAAAATGGGGTGTCTGTCTGCTGCCAGCAACGGAAACGAAGGCCTTGAAATAAATGCAGTTCTTCATTTGTTAATTACATAAACTAATACGAGTTATTAATTTATTTCTCTATTGTACACTTCTAGGCAGCAGAAATCTAAGCTAGAAGGCACAGCTCGCTGTACACAGCGCGGTGCTAATCCTAACGCTAATCTATGGAAGTGTGAGCTGGGTATGGCAGAGATTACACGAACGTAGCATAAATGCGGTCGAGATTCGAGTACTGCGTAAAATTTGTGGCATAACGCTTGCTGTCCACGTTCGTATTGGTGACGTACGAGAGAGAGTAGGTCTGAAGGAGAGCGTTGGTTGTTAACATAATAAAAGGCATGTAGAAAGAATGCAGGATGAACGAATGACGAAACAGATATACAATGCGAAAGTGGAAGGCTGTGGAGCCGAGGAATACCAAGACTGACCTACCATGACCAAATTGGTCGTGATTTATCAGAAGGTAATGTCAGAAACCATAGGAGCATGCATGAAGAGAGCTATTTTAAAGAAACGAGTGAAGTGTGTAAGGACCGCGTCTTATTGCGCACGGCTCTCTCTGCCTACCCCGCAAGGGTCCTGGCGTGAAGATGTACATACATACATACATTCTCTATTGTTTGTTTGTCCTGGTTAATCTTCGAAAGCGCTGAACTGATGAGATTTTCATTGGCATGTCTTTAGCTGGTGTGCCGCAGGTACATGGCTAATTGTTAGAAATTTAAGACTATAATAGTTACACATAGGCGAGATAAGCGAGCTTGTCGATGATATATGCTACAGATTTTGATTACTTGTGCTCAGAAAGCAGGTCATGTTCTTTTTGAACATCTTTCAGTATAATATTGATTTTAATAATAAGCATTAAATAAAAGATTTATTAACCCTTTGAAACCCGGGTGGTCGTATACGACCGCGAAATGTATGGGAAAACGTATATAACGGGTTCTGACTGCTCAAAAGCTCCTAAAAACTTATTGTGTTAACAGCAAAGGTGGCATCGCGCGAGGCATATTTAACGTGTTGCAAGCGTTCATAGGCTACGGTAACCACTTTAAATCTAGTGGGGTAGTTTGTATGACTCCCGATGTTGTATAAAAAGATGTTTTATTGGTGTACATCTAAACATTGTTGATTTGGTAGGTGAATCTTTAATGCCAAACGCTCTGATGCACAAAACACAAACTATATTCAACCTCATAACTTTCTTGATGGGTGCAGACCGACAAGTGCCTTTAGAATTGGGCTTATGTGTAACAATTGATGTTTACTTTACACATAAATCAAAATCCACACATATCACATACGACAGATAAAACTCTGCGTTTTATGTTGTTATAGTAAAGGTGTTTTGTGAGTGCAGTGATAGCCTACTACATAAACTGTTTATTGACCAACTGGTACCTGGTTTGAATTCTGGCATGTACTACTAAATTTGTGTTCACGGATTTAAGTGCATATTTGTAATTTGTAGCTTTGAATAGCTCAGTGGTGAAGGAAATACATTGAAAAGAAAACTGCACGTCCAAGAAATTATATTTCTAAAGACGTAGACTAACCTAAGAAAGGTCTGCATGACCTTCTGGACTGTGGAGGTCTGACAGCATACGCTCCATGTTAATATCAGTATCTTTGTCAAATGTTTAGTTAGCGGATCACTCCAATTCTAATGGATTTGTAAATGGGGTAACACGCTAAGAAGAGTAAAGCTGAGTTTTAAATGATTGTGTATAGCTTCTATGTATGCAACAATTGCAGCTGGTTGCTTTGATTGCTCGGTCAGCACATTACATGGTACGATTTACATCTATCACACCTGTGATCAAGGCAGTATTGCCTATTGAATAGATGTCAGTGAACAAACTTTCTTAGTCAACTTGCTGATTAAATATTGTTGAGTACTAGTCGTCTCAAATTGCCTTGTTCCTCCTTTAGCATTTGGTCACAGATCTCAAAAAAAAAAGTTTTGGCATATTCAATAGAACAAGTCAAAAAACACTTTTGACTTGTTCTATTGATTACGCCAGTTGGGGCCAGTAACATTTGAATATGAATACTAATTTAACTTTCAGACTCTCAAGCAAACACTTTAGCTATCAGTTGCCAACAACAACGGATGGGGTCCTTACACAACAACTGTTGTGTCCTGTGGCACTCAGTTTCGACTATCAACCCCACAAGGGAATTGCTGTGAAGGCATAGATAGATTTTTTATACCACTAAGGTGGCAAACAAGCGTACAGTCACAGTACAGTGCCTGATGGTAAGCAGTTACCATAGCCTATGGGTATTTGCAACACTATGGGTGTCATTCTTGCATTGCCGACCCTGTAAGAACCTCTTCACACCTTTCTTGAAGAACCCCATACATAAATAAAAGAAATGTATGTAAGTGGGGTTATCAGTAAGCTCCCAAGGATTTGCTGTGTTAGCAGCAGAGGTGTAACTGCTTTACATCAGGTGGGCTGTATTCTTGTAGGCCTCCCGATGACATATATAAAAAAACATATACATGTGGCTATTATAAAAAAAACTATTTGTGTATGTACATTTCTAAAAATTATATTAAATAAATAAATATTGTCCGACAAAGTACACAGCGCCATCTAGCCCCAAAGTAAGCGAAGCTTGTGTTATGGGTACTAGACAACTGATAAACACACGTAAATACATTTTTTTTATACCCAGACCGAGACAAACAGACACGTTCGTGCACACAAATGTTTGTACTGTGTGGGAATCGAACCCACGAGCGTTGGAGTACAAGTAGTGTAACAACACATTTCACCACTGCGCCACCGAGCTCATCAAAAATTTATATATTCTTGTTGGTGATATCGTCATTTTTATAAATAAAAATCAAAGTGTAATATATAATTAATTTATGAGTTTTGGTCAGACATGTTAGAAAAGTATTTTTAGTCCTTTCTGAAATACCTATATCATAAACTGATTTAACCATTAAATAATTTATACAGGAAACAACATTGGAAGCTACCATAATAATATACTACTTATCAATTTTACATAATACAATTCAATTCCTAACAATAGGCTTCCTTCTTGTAATCCAAAACTCATCTCTTGTGTGATAAGGTGTATATGGATCTTCTACATAGTATTTCGGCTTTTTCCAGAATTTTGTGACCATTTTATCTAATAAAGTTGACTGAGTACTATTACAGAAAACATGCTGTCTGAGTCGCCTCTTCTGAGCTTCCGATTTTTTCCACAACTTCTTCTGTCTACCGACCTTTGTTCTAATCCACCCACCCCAGTGTAATCGAAAGAACCTCTTAATTACAGCCTTGACAGTCTTCCTTTTTCCCTTCTTCAGACTGAACTTTGTCACCGTCCTTACTGGAACACTTATGTTATCAGAAATAGTTAATACTTGCTTGTTACACAAGAGAGATCCATTTGTTATTCCAAAAGGTATTTGAGGAGGTATACAAGTATTTTTATACGTAGCAAAACACTTGAAGTTGTTAATAGTCCTTGCTGTATTTAAATACGGAACTGCAAGAGGCCGTATACTACGAAAAGCTGAAAAAGAAATAAATAACCTCAAACAAAATCTGTCACAGTTTGCAACAAAATCACTTATACAATAACAATAGATTATACGTAAAATTAGTTCATTTACAAAAGGCAAGGTATAGTCTTTATAATTCATTCGGAAAATTTCTACCTACCAAAAATTGCAGATCGTAACATGTTTTGGTTTACTAGCGGTCAATTTACAATAGATAATAAGTACCAGCCAGGATTAGTTAAGATTAGTGTCAGGATCAGGCAGGACTGACAGAACAGATGACATAAGAATTCCAATATATATTTATAAATCGTCTGGGCATGGGCTACTAGGATCCATACGCATAAGTCATTTCATTTTCGGTGTTTTCTATTCATTTATAATTTGAAGGAATGAGTCAAGACATTGAAATTCATTTTTGTATACCTATTGTTTTAGGTTAATTTATATTATGAGGAATTAATTTCGCTATTTGATCTCACTAAAGAGTGACTCTACATTGTCTATAGTCTTCCATGCTGCGTCTATAATCTCTGATTTTTGACAGTCCAAGTGTAATACAGAGATTCAGTGCCGAAAAATCCGAAAATGTACAAAATATCAAATAATTTAAGTTTTGCTAATCTAGTTTTGGTATGTATTTTCCCTTTTCTATCAAAATATTGGTTAATATTCCATAGGAAATAATTTACTTTATTTAAACCGGTATGTACTTCGCGCAAATTTTTTTATGAAATATGTTTATGTGTTATAAGTACTGTTTTTAATTATTTTTTACGTTTTACGTCGTCAAATACTGTTAAAAAATATTTTATTGTTTACATTTAGAAACATAAACCTTGGTGTTGTTGTCCCTTACATAACAATCTTATGATGACATTTTCGTAAATAACCTTAAAATATTTTATAATAATAACCTTCATTGCCTACATTGATTGGTTTCTCTATACAGTGGTATTGACCAGTACTGGTAGCATTGGTTGCTATTTTTTATTTCAATTAATATTTTCAATTTCATGATTCATCTTATAAATACAGCTAAGTGAACTAGTCTTGGAACTGCAGTTCGAATATAGCTCCTATTGCATCGTTTATAAGAGTGCTATATGCGTCAAATAACTTTAATGTATTGACATCACCTTTTAGTCCTTGTAATTTCCAAGTTATTTAATTTAAATTAACAAAATTAAGATATAAGCCTGGTAGACCAGCCAATATAATCAGTAATTTTAAGGATTGGTGTTGCCAAGTATCTTGATATTATTCTATTGCTTAGCTTATTACCTTTATTTTGTCACATAAAATAACTAAACATGTGTTACACATATTGTTTTGTCACATAAAATAACTAAACATGTGTTACACATGTTTAGTTATTTCATGTGACAAAATAAAGGTAATAAGCTAAGCAATAGAATAATATCAAGATACTTGGCAATTTTTTTTAACCACATTAATTTTCAACTCTTGGATGCGTGTAACACATTCACCTCAAATGCAATTTATATTCATATGTCGTGTGCGGTCTGCAAGCTTTTATTGAGATGCCTTAAATATGCAGACAGAACTTTTGTATGTGTATTCAATATACTACAAAGGTGGCAAACAGGCATACAACCTGCCTGATTGTAAGCAGTTACCCATACCCAAGCCATATGCCATGAATACTTGCAATACTAGGTGTGTCACTCATGCCACAATTGTAGTTATTTTATAGGTTACACTATTTTGCAGTTAGGTACTAGCTTCGTGGTTTTGTTACTAGATTCTGGGGCCCTTCTACCACAACTTGGCACCATAGGTGCCCTTTTTGCATGTGGGTGGTTTCTTGAAACCACTGCTTCTACTGCCAGTTAAGTTCCTACAGGAAAGCCTGTAGCTTCTTGATGTAGGCCTCGGGAAATACCTTGGGTTTCCAAGGATGGCATGGATGGCACAAGAATCTATCAAGAAGCTGATTCGGTCCATGAGGAATCGTTTTCGAGCTGTAGCAAGGGCCAGGGGAATTTTGAGACTAATTAATTTTTTGAAATAAAATATTGTTCTTTTATTTATTGAATTTCCTTATTCCCTCACATTTTCTTTACTTCTTCACCAGGACAGCTCCTGAAATATGGGTGTGATTAAAATTAATATGGTATCAATTTAAATATTACAATATAACCTTTAAAATGGTACCTACCATTTTTATTCATTTTCATTGGTCATTTAGTTCTTAGATTGCTTAGAACAAAACACAAGAGGGTGATTCCATATTTTTGCTCGCGAGCATAGTAATAAATTTTAGTTTACAAACTAGGTATGTAATACAAACTTGACATTTGAGGTAGATTTTTAGTCTATAACAGATTAAAAAAATTAACAACAATATGCATTAAATTATGTTACAGTTCTAACAATATGTACCTAACTACCGTAGTGTTTCATATAATTTACAATTGCTTTAAACTATAATCAAAATTTTACTGAACAAAATGAATAATTGCTTTCTACTATTTAACAAATAATAGTTTTGCCTGCGGCTGTTCTAATTTTAATGTTTTTTTACTTTTAATAATTAAAATCACAGACTTGTAAGAACAATGTGGCTGCTTAGAACTGTTTTATGTTTAATAGAACGTAACCAATACTTAGGCTTCACATAATCATAACTACCAATTTTACACAAAAGTGAATAGAAGCTGCCCTCAGCTTTGATTCACTTTTGTGTAAAAAAATATTAATTATGTATAATTAAGTATCATGTCTGTTTCAATTTCTCTTGCACTTGTCTTTCTTGTCGGTTTAAGTAGTTTTAGCACGAGGAAATCTAAATTAAAAATATTACTTATTGCTATATTATTTACCGCCTCATGTTTTTGTGCTTGTTCTACTACAATATTTCTTAAATAACTAGAGTACGATTCAATTTAATGAATATTTGGTGTTTATAAACTGCTTAATCTGCATCACTTTTATCACATTTTCTTTAGAATTGGACAACTTTACTGCATCCGTAAAGTCCGCAAGGTGATACACTTTGTTTTAAAGTATATGTATGTATGTATATATATCTTTACGCCAAGTCCATTGCGGGTTAGGCAAAGAGAATCAAGCGCCACATGACTTGATATTTCTCTACTACTACAAACCTCACTCACCTTCTCTAACATTCATTGCTCTTCTTATGCACGCTCGCCGGTTTCTAAGGCTCCTGACACCACCTTCTGATAAAACACGATCAATTTGGTCATGGTAGATAAGTCTTGGTCTTCCTCGGCTCCTACATCCTTTTATTTTCGCGTTGCATATCTGTTTCGTAATTCTTTCTTCCTGCATTCTTTTTACATGTGCGAATCAATAGAGCATGCCTCTTCTTATTTTAACACCGACACTTTCAGACTAGCTCTGTAAATGTAAAGAAAATATCAAAAATATGTTTGTTCTAGTTGTAATGTTGAGTAGCTACTATAATCATAGATATAACAGTTGTGCAAATTTCTATGTTGACCAAATCAGGTAAGAAAGCAACTAGGTGATGGATCATGTGCCGCTTTGGTGGTGATGCGAGCCCCTCGACGTAGTATTAATGACAACAAGAGTCCTCCAGGGAGACCAGCGCCACCGAAATCAAGAAAGCTTTTGTGGGGTGCTGTTGGTGCTACTGTGCTCACCGGAGCAGCGGTTGTGTATGCCAAGTAAGTTTTTTTCTATGCTACGTCGAAAGGCATTCAAGCATACGGCCCACTTGATGTAAAGCGGCCTATGAACGCTTGTAATACATTAAGTATCACTTTAGGAGCTTACTTACTTAAAGGTGGAATTACATTTATTTTATTATATTTCTCCATCAGCCTATATAACAATATACATGACTAATGTTTTCATGGTATTTCTTAATACATATCTCTAACGTAACAGTTATACGAAATTGGTAGTGCGCATCAAAGTAGCCCAACTGGGTAAATACCACACCTCACACACACCACAGCCAAAACTCTTAGGTTTGATGTGTTACTGCGAGTGAGTGAGATTACCATACGCACCTAAAGTGTGTCACTATGTTAGCAGTAGGGGTGACAACGCACGAATGATGAGTCCTGTATTACATGCATTTGTAGGCTACGGTAATCATCAGATGTACCATATGCTTGTATGGTCCCCACTCAATGTTGTATAAAAATAAAACAAGCCTACGACCTGCATAATGTTAAGTGTGCACAGTTTTAAATGTGATAAGTTGTGATTTCACGAGGTCACCTTCATGCGGTTGCCGGATGTATTGTGTTGCAAGAACGAGGAGAGACTAATAGTGCATAAATACTTACCTACATTGCTGTTCCATCTCCTACGCAGTGACCAGTCAGAACCCGTTATATACGTTTTCCCATACATTTCGCGGTCATAGATGACCACCCGGGTTTTGAAGGGTTAAGAGTGCGTATGAAGCTAAGTAGCGACCTCATTTTGTTTTTATTAACAACACTGAATTTAAGACCAATTCCAAAAACGAATTGCAGGCGCTGTAGAACCATATTTATGTTTTTTTGAAACATTCTATTTATTATCTATGTTCAAGTAACCAATTCTATATTTAAAATTATGACTAATTGTAGTCATATAATAAATACAGAATATGTTTCAAAAAAATATAAATATGGTTCTACACGGCCAGTATAGAGCGTTTTTTGGAGTTGGTCTTAATCAGCATTGTTAATAAAAACTAAATGACGGCGCCACTTAGCTTTATACGCATTCTTAACCATCCTATATACATTGCGTCTGTTAATTAAATGGCTTATATTAGTTCTTGACAAGCCAAGATCTTTTACCAAGTTGTAGAGAGATTTCATTTTTCTACTTTACTGCATATAGCCATACCTGAGCAATTCACGTTTCAGTTATATAGAGTTACGATAACAACGAATCTTTGCAGCACAATCTCATAACCCTTTATGTAGCTTTGGCTCCAAAACTCACCAGTCGAAGCATTATTTACAGTACTAAAATTGTGATTGAAAAAATTTACAGGAGCAGCCCAGATGCCCGAAACTGGCTTGAATCAAATGCCCCTTGGGCTAACGACTTTGTTGCTCTCGTCTATCAGGAAAATACCACATATTGGAAGTTTACTGTTAACCAGTTCAGCAAGGTTACCAAATCCCTTGGTAACTTCATGTTTGGAAAGGTATGCACATTTCTACATTTTTTTTCCAACCATTAACAATCTCTCAATCTCTCTACAGAGAGGGTTTGAAATATTATTCTCTTCGTTTATCCCAAAATGTTTAAAAAATAAATGTCCACCCGTGCGAAGCCGGGGCGGGCCGCTAGTTTATCATAAAAGTTTGGGCTTGCGTTGTATTTTTAAATTTTGACATATTCTCCATGCTACAATTACGATTTTTTGTACCAGAAGGGAAAATTCCAAGACTGTTTAACAGGGCATTTTATAAATTGTGCTGTCTTCTTCTTCGCGTATGATCAGATAATGCAAACTCAAATATATCAGTATTGTTACATTTAAAATTGTGCAAAATATTATCTATACAGGTATCACTAGCAGGTCGGGATTTTTTATTTATTCTTATTTTTTAATTGTTTTCGTATATTAGGTCAATGAAATATGAAGATTTTCTGTTATTTTGTATAATGTCAATATTAAAATCTCCACATAGTATTAATATGTTTTTCCTTATAGCAATATTTCTGTAGAATTACATTTTTAATTTTTCAAAGAAGATATCTTAAGATCTGATTTTGGAATTCTATACATGCATACCTCAACAATATTATAATCAATCAGCTTAAATACCACAGCAATAAAATGCAATATAAATATAATAAATTGCACAGCAAAAAAAAAAAAGCAAAGCAATAAAATATTTTATCAATATGCATGTACCACCATTTCTATTATTTCTACAATAACTAGCCATTATTTTATAATTAGGTAAGTTTAGTTCCGGGATGTCATTTTCTAACAATTATCTTCTAATACATAGTATATCGATAGGTCTGTTAATAACAATACAGTTAAGAGTAACTAGTTCTTCCAAATTTATAGATAACAGGTGTAATTTTCCAAGAAGTAAATTAATATCATTAGGGAACAGTATTTGTGTGTTTAGTGCCATTTTCTGAACCATATACATGCACTAAAATAAAATGGAACGCAAAATGGAAGCAAAACTTCTAAATTAAATAAATATTATTATTAATATATATAATAAATATTTATTATTAAATATAAAGCTGTTCATTTGTGACTATTTAAAAATAGAAATTACGCGCTATTTTCGAATACGAAGGATCGTGGCATCAACGAAGCAGAAACGACAAACGATATTAACGACGTGTTTAAAACGAAGTACCGCACGCTGGGTGCGGTTTACAGAGAATGGTCAAATTTGGAATTTATAGGAATATATCGTTGAGCGCTTTGACTTATTCTTCTTAGCATTATCCCGTTTTCTAATCCACTAGGACTGGCGGGGTATGCTACCTCACCCTAAGGATTTGGCGTAGATACTGACTGGTGTGAATGGTACACTTTGACTATTTGTATCAAATTAAAGTTGTATATGTTAAATATTTTCCGATATCTCTCAGACTGACAGACAGACGTGAGGAATTTTATAATTGATTTTTTTACCCTAAAAAGCGTCTTGTGTAGGTTTGTTCACCATATTTTTTTTTTTCAGGAAGGCGTATCTCCAATTGACATCAAACAGCAATCTGGGCAAAACTTAGAAAAAGATGCAATTAAAGCATTCACTAAGAAAGAATACGAATGTGAGTTGCATGCTTTTGTACTATGGGGTGCATAATTAGGTGTAAATATCATTTCATTATGAACAGATTGAAACTGGGGCACTCATTAACATTAGTTCCACAAAATATCTCATTGCTATACATAAATTTTGTATGCCTTACTCGTCCTAAAGCAAGAAATGATGAAATTCGATGCACACTAAAATAATAATTCATAATAGTAAACAGTCATTTAACATAAGAAACCTTTTGATTCCACCATCCATATTGTTCAACAAAAAATGATAGTAGGTTTGTGTAAAAGTAAAATCTAAACTAAGTTCTCGAAAGCTTCTGGACGACTGTTAGACCGCTCCTGCCTGACAAGGTGCCGTTTATAATACTGTAGGATCACATTGTACACGTGGAAGATACCTTGTATAACAAAACGGAAGTTTGCTTGCATGCAAACGAACAGAGTCAATGGGGAGATTTGCTGTCGGTATGTAGGCGCTGGTGACGACATCCCACCGGACTATATATATATAGTGTGGCGTACAATTTCATAGAACTAATGTTCACGTTGACTCCAGTGTCGAGCCATTACCGCACCGGAGAATGGAGAAGGGCCTTCGCTATTTAATTAATGCTGTAAGGATGCGCTCTAATGTTTTTCTCTCAATACGTGTTTGCGATTATTGCCATTATAAGACGTTATGCGTATAAAAGATGCATCTTAATATATAAACCATATTTTGATAGATTGTTACTAACATTTAGAACTTTTAAATATTTTTACAATGGAAGGATTCTTCTCCTCAGCTTACGTGGCATTCGAAATCATACATATATATGTTTAGTTCTGTGTCATCAGAAAGTAGCTGAATCTCTGCTGCTTTACTCACTAAAATCGTACATAACTAAGTCAGTAGATGGCACTAACGCGGCTTTACAGGGGTATATAGAAATGGCAAAATTCGCCACCGTCACAAACTTTCTAGATAACTCAGTTGGAAGAGCACTCGACTGGTAATTGTGAGGGCTTGAGTTCGAATTCCTCCTATATGGGACTTCACTTTTCCATTATAACAATAAGAGTTTTAGCAATTGTCATGTCATAAAAACTTGTAAAATTATACAAATATTTTGAACTCTGTAAACCGACACCGAAATGTAATTTGGTTTAGTGTCATGAAATATTTACCTTATATTTGTGCACTCAACATGAGATTTTAAAATTATTATTTATGGTATCTTACGAATGTTTATGTCGATGACACGTCACTTTCTTTAAATAAAAGCTACACGTTGCGTTTCCAATGAAATCAGTAACGTAACGTTATGTCAATATTTTTAACGACAGAAGCCATAGAACATATCGCTTTTAAACTATTAACGAAATCAGGCTATCGTCTCATTTTATATCATCACATTAACAAACTTACTGTAGTTAACGATTGTGCTTATTTGACTAACAGTGCCACCGCCACCTTTCAAGCCACTGTATGTGGAAGAGAAGAAACTAGAGACCCCAGAAGTGGAAACCCCTGGTTTGTATCTTATTGTGGTTACGTAGAAAGTATTAATATAAACATTATTACCTAATCTACCTTTCTCAAGCTGCTTTTCCACCGGCGAGGCGAGACGAGACGAGAAATTAGTATGGAACAATTTCAATTCTCTTACTTCAAAAAAGGTGTGGTTCTCAATTCAACTGTATGTTTTTTTAAGTATGTTACGCGATATATCGGCGCGTCATCGAGGTGCAGGACGCGGGAGGAGAATTTTTAAAACGTCTACATCACCGTGCAAAGCCGGGGCGGGTTGCTAGTTATGAAATAAAATTATGGCAACAAAAGTGTTGCTGTTGTCTAAAAAATATGTTAAAGCTATTACAGCCCCAACATGTTTAACTACATTAATTCACGGGACCTGTTACCGTAGCTGAGTGTATATTGCAAGATGAACTGAACAGCACTGAATCTTCACTATGCTACATGCTCAGAGCGATATCGTGGGAGCTCGCGCGGGCTCTTGATTGAAAATACTATCCATCGCGAGCTCGCGCGATCTATTAATGGCAATTTCTAGTGGAAATGGGCTGGCGCAATTTCAATTCTCGTCTCGCCTCGCCTGGAAAAGCAGCGTAAGGAGAGAAGATTTGTTAATCGAAAAGAATTTGATAACATTATGTTTTTAGAATTAAGGTGGGTGCATGCAAGCCCTTTGTGGGTGAGACAGAGATAACTGAGCACCACAAGACGGCTCTTACAGGTCTCACTTGCTTCTTTAATATTCATAGCGCTTTTAATGCAGGTTCACTAGTTTTTAGGGCATCTAACATTACATTCTGATACAAAACGAGTAATTTGGTTGTGACAGGTAAATGTTGGCGTTCCGGCTCGTGTATACTTCCATTTTTATTTCTGAATTCTCATTCTATAGTCCTGCATTATTTCTTGCTGCAATCTTTATCATCAATGCGGTAAAAGCTTTACTCCACAAATTTTGCACAACGCTCGCACATCGTCCATAATTATTATGCTTTCATTTTCTCCCATAGTTAGTTCTAGCTTCCATACAGGATAGGATTGGGATCAGCACAGCATTATGTTTGTGGAGCTGTGTCTTCTTGCTTAAACTTTTACTGTCTTGAAGTTTTCTCAAGGGACACAAAAGAGCCTTTACGTATAATTAATTTTACCAGAAAGCTTCTGAGTAGTTGCTGCATTAGCAACCATGGTGACCATCGCATTGTAATCCAGGCGTTCGTAGGTTACGATGGGTGTGTTTCATATCTGGTTAGGCTGTAAGTTGATATCAGTAAGCTTCGTAGGAGGTGTTTCGTTAGTAGCAGAGGTGACAAGTATCTGTTGTATTGGTTGAGGCAAACTCTCTTTTAATCGGATGACAACTTATTAGTTTTTGAATAAGAGTAACATAAAAAAAAACTCTTTAAGTGTTGACAAACCTAGATATTTTAATTTCACGAGAGGAAGTGCTACATGCGCTTCATGTAAGTGAAATTTACTTCCACCAACATTAAAATCATTACAAACAAACTAAACAGACATGCTATAATTATTATTTTGGATTATGTATCGTACTCGTATATGTATACGTAAGGTCCATCTATTTTATAGTTTCAAAACACTCTTTCATGTTCAGCCCATTCTAAGACAGCTAACCTCCATGTCAATTGCTGAAATTAGCTGTTTACAAACCCCTTCACTTAAACGAATCGATCCTTTTATGCTTCAGTGACTGACATCTCATGTCTTTCAAATTATTATTCTTCTTAACTATTATATTTATTATTCATTATCTCAAAATTAGGATTTTTGAGGAAGCGTTTTGGCCATTGCGAGCAAAGGGGTGTGAGTTTAAGTTCGTGTAGACATGGAGTGCAGAAAGAAAATATGCATAATATGCGAAATTATCCCTATCATTCAATGGCTATTTGAAAAAAAAAACCATGAATATTAAAGAAGTGATTGAGATGTCTAAGGACCTAGTCATGTGGCGCTCGGTTCTCTATGCCTACCCCTCATGGGCTGGGTTGCCAGGTCTTTTTCGAATAAATACCGAACAGTGAGCAAAAACATTTATTTATATTAATGACTTAAAATACCATTATTAGCTAACCTAAGTTATAAAAATTATATTTTTTCTCACTAATGCACGCTTCCAGCAATGTCTGATTTGCTTTAACTGCCCCATGCATTTCGCGACATGTCAGACTGAAATTACATCGTATACATAAAAGCCTTCACCATGTCCAGTTGAAAAAAAAAACCGAACCGCCCACACTTCGGTATTTTTGTTATACCGAACACCGAAGACAGTGCTACCGAACGGTTCGGTAGAATACTGAACACCTGGCAACCCTGCTCATGGGACGGGTAGTGAAGATACAGTAGTAGTATGGTAGTATTTTGACAACTAGCTAATATAGATACTATTGGGCTATTCAGATTTTAATACCATGACCAAATTGATCGTGTTCTATCAGAAGATGATGTCAGGAGCCTCGAAACCGGCGAGCGTGCATGCGGAGAGCAATGAATGTTAAAGAAGCGAGTGAGGTGTGTGAGGATCGAGTCACGTTGCACTCGGTACTCTGCCTACCCCGCAAGGGATTTGGCGTGAAGTTATACATAGATAGATTTTTAATAAATGTGTATATGATATTTCAGCAACTCTAATCCAAACGGACAAATGCGAACCTACAGTTCCTCCACCGATCAAAATAACCAAGGACATGGTGGAGATAGAGCAGGAGATGCACGAGAATACCAAGATAGCCATAGACAACTACAAGAAAGCTACTAAATTCGCCGAAGAATACAACAAAGCGTTATTCAAGGTACCTATTTGTTGATTATTTTTGAAGTTATACTTCTTCTGACACCACGAAGTTGGTAGCATACCGACATCTAAAATCGACACCACGAAGTTGGTTGATAAATGTCTCGTCAAGTTTTGTTAGTGACTATATTCAAGGTAAACTTATTCGAAGCGTTTGTAGCACTTCCTCTTGTGAAATTAAAATATCTAGGCTTTTCACTACTAGAGATTTTTTAAGTTTCAAATATTCTAATTCAAATATTTTAATATTATAATTTTATATCAGAATAATATAATAATAAATATGTATGTATTCGTGTCTTTAAACCGTACATAAGGTGGTTAATGATATTTATATAATTTATCATATCATCGTTATGTTTTACAAACGTAGAGACTGGCACGCGCGATGAAATTTTGAAAGAAGTATAACTTTCTGCGTGCGTGCATAAAGTATACATACACTTTTTTTAATTTACACAGGTGGCAAGGAAGAATATGACTAGCCTGATGTAGTACAAGCTCGATTTCGCGAGATCTCGTACGTTAATTTATGGCATAACTTTAATTCTATAAAGAGTATAACGTCTGTTTGTCTTGGTCTGGTTGTTTTTAGAGAGGTAAGTCGCATCAGTGTATTCCAATTGGGGAAGTAACTCTACTTCATAAAAACTGCCAGCCAAGTAACAATTATCCGTGGAGTTGCTGTATTGGCAGCAAGGGTGGCAACGCGCTAGCATAACTTTTTTTATACTACGTCATGAGGCATACAAGCATACGGCCCACCTGATATAAAGCGGGTACCAAGCCTATTAATACTTGCGATATATTAATTATCACTCGCGCGATGCTTTCTCTGCTGCTTACACAGCAACTCCTTGGGAGCTTACTGGTGACCTCACTCACACGCAGGAACACAACAACCCTCTAAGGAGTTGTTATTTGGCTGCGGTTTTCTGTGAGGGAGGTTCTTCCTCAGACGAGCTGCTTTGACGCGCCCTACCTCTCTTAAAACTACTTTCTCTATTGTTAGCGTTTATGGACTACGTTTGTGTAACAAATAATCGAAAAAGTGTGTCTGATGTTGCATGTGTCCATGAGCTTGCGGTAACACAACCATCATGCTATGTTAGTGGTATAAAAAATCAAAGCTAATTGGTACTTACATATATTTTTCAAAATTGATATCTTGCTATGTTATCTTGATATTTATGTTAACAGCTTATCTAACATTTAGTAAACATAATTTAATAAAAGTTAGTATTAATAATTCTGAAATAATCTTGAAAGTTAGCATTAATAATTCTGAAATAATCTTGAAAGTTAGCAATTCGCAAAGTTAAATGCGTGCATATTTTTTCCGGAATTACCGTAGAACTTCGGTCCATTTCAGCAATATTCCTTATTTTTATACCACAAATTGGCTAACTAACAAGGCTTCTGCAGTTACCACAGTCTATGTACACTTACTACACCAGGGGTGCCGCGAGTGCGTAGCCGAGACATCTTTACGTTTTTTCTTTGACGAAATTCATGCTGGTGGTCCCTAGGAAAACCTCAGCAGGAAATTTATTCGACAATTAAGAATACTTTGTAGACAACTTGTAATAAAAATTACTCTTGCGATTAGACTTGGCGTGAATATTACAAATAAGAATTGAATTACATGAATATATCTTCTGTATTTTTTTTTTTTGTTATTGAGTCAGCTGATTTTTTGATGACACGTTTGTTAGGCTATGTTAGCCGTTTGAGATCGAGCGGGCGATTTTTTTTTGTTGTCACGACAGTAGGCATACTTGCATACATCCACATCATATAAAGTGATTACGTGATGAATTGATGCGGCTTTAGTGGTCTAGTCAACCTCTTACTGGTACAAAATTTAAACGTGTAATGATTATTTTCAGATTGTCGAGTCATCTTTAGATGACCTGGACAAAAAACACTACAGCGCTCTGCAAGGCGCTCTTAACGAGAAGAGTTCGACTGCCAAGACAGCCAAAGATGCCGCTGCTAAGGCAAAATGTGCCATAGGTACGTTATACATTTTGACGAGCTCGGTGGCGCTGTGGCGTGATGCGCTGTTACCAGTGAGCTCCTATGCAGTTGCTGGGTTAACAGCAGAGGTGGGATCGCGCGAGTAATAGTTACTGTAATGCAAGCGTTTATAGGCTACGGTAACCGCTTAACATCAGTGGGGCCGTATGCTTGCATGTCCCCCAACGTTGTATATATAAAAAAATTACATTCTCAAGAAGCTTGAACCGTAGCTTGTCTATTAATAGGTTTAGTTATGTCGAAGTCTTCAGTGGGCACTCTAAGTCGTCGATTCCGGTTGCTTTGGTGAACATCAGTCGCTAAGTTAAGATAGCTAGGGTGCGTATATGTATTTTGTATAAGTAAACCGTCTCTCGCGAAGTTAGAATGAAAACCCGTTAGTTGATGTTGGGTAGCGCGTGAAGGACACACACTGCTATTTAGATGAGTAACAACAGCAACATCATATTCAAAAATTCACAACTTTTTAAACTACTGGCTAGGACCGTAAAGTTTAGTATTTCCCCTTACATAAAGAAAGGAGAAAAATCAAGTAAACTTAAACATCGCTTTTATATGACAAAGTTTGATAAGCTGTAACTCGAAAACGGCTAATAATAAAAATATTATTTCTTTGGGAAAAATGTTGTATTACATATACATATGCACAATCTGTCTTTTCCCGCTGTCGCTCGTTCCTTGCCAGGTTGTATATGATATATTATAGTTCATTCTTATTTAGCTGTTGGACTTCCAAATAATAAATAAATAAAAATAAATCATGTAAAAGTTATTTAAGTTATTTACTAGACACCCTATATAACACTTTTTACACAACCTTTATAACCGATGTTTACCATACACCCAATATAACAGTTGCAATAAATATTTTCAGATACATTGGACCGTATGATCAAAGCTGGGGTCCAGGCGCCGCCAGAGTCCGTGGCAGCAACATTGAGGTACATCAAGCAGTTTCGCGGTGACCTGGTTGTTGCTGAAAAGGCATATAAGGATGAACATGACAAATCTGTTCTTAGTGACAAGTATTGGAACAAGGTATGTTGAACGCCTATCCAATTTTATATTCCACTCTATGTTATACGAACATATATATATATATATATATATATATATATATATATATATATATATATATATATATATATATATATATATATATATATATATATATATATTATTCCACGTCGGGCGGCTTACAAGTATACGGTCCACCTGATGTAAAGCGGTTACCGTAGCCGATGAACGTTTAATATTAAGTATATGCATTAAGTATCACTCCCCTGACGGGTTGCTTTGGTGCGCCTTACCTCTCTTAAAATATCCATATGAAGACAAACGGACACATTTATGCACACAAATATAAATATATAAACATATGTATAAACATAAATGTTTGTCCTGTGTGGGAATTGAACCCCTGGGCGTCGGTGTGAAAGTCGCGTTATTAACAGCTGCGCCACTGTGTTCGCCACAATAATTTATTGACAAATTATAAGTATACTTTACGAATGATCTCTTCTGTTATTATGGTTTGTTTTCTTAATTTTTCGTGCTCTATTGTCAGGGCCTTCTCTGCCAATTGGCGGGATGTACCATGTGTAGGTAAAGTTTTACTTTGATTCTAAAGATAAAAGTCAACCATTTACACTTCAATGTTATTTTAAGAAAGTTAAGGTAGTATTAGCCTTGAATTATATTAAATGTATTATGTACGAAACTCTGAAACCGGATTAACTGGAGGGGATCGAAACTGATATTTGCCCTTTCAAGTGAAAACTTCTTTAGCATCATTGTGATTAGAAACTCGATGAAACGAAAAAGCGACAGTAAAAAGAGTCAACCACATATATCTATAGGATTTAACGTGTGAGAGAATGAGATAGAAGGTCTTATACAGTGTTTACTACCGGGTCCAAGCGTAGTTCGTGTGTGCGCGCTCCTGAGTATTACGAAGCTTGTGATAAGGCGTCATAACAACCGTGGTGTATTGTACACACGTATTATTTCACTATTTTAATAAAAACCCTTTCCAAATATGCCAAAAACGAGTGCAGAATATTGTCGTGATTATTAGGTTCACATTTTTGAAGGTTTTATTTCTGGAAATTTGCGTGTGAACTGCACGCCGTAGGGAGGTATACAAGCATCTGATGTAAAGTTATGTATTCGTGGTTATCTCCCGTTGTATAAAAAAAGCTTTATTGATGTAAGAGCAGTGAGATATGCACTTCCTATAGCTTGTTCATTGTAATTGTTTTTATTGTTTTCAGATTGAAGCATCCAGGAATATGTTCAAGGAAGAGCTACAAGCATTGTTTCCGAGCATCGATCTCTGTGCTCGCACGCTTGACGTGAAAGGCGACATTGATTTGTTGCTCCTTTACACTGCAAAGCAGGTATTTACTTCGATCGTATATAGTAATAGTATGTGTATTTATTTAAAGTTAATTAATTAAATAATTTACTAATTAACATCCCGGAATTCCGTTTGCTAAAGTAATTGAGAGAAGACTAAAGTATTCAAACAGTGTGTGTTGTCAGTGAGGACTTACGAAACTGAGACGTGGCCCTTCACTGTGGGCCCTTTGGAGCTCATGGTCGTTCAGCGTGCTAACGAACGAGCTCAGGGTTTCGCTGCATGATAGAATCATAAATTAGGATATCCGTAGTAGAACTAACGTAACTGACTTAGCCCAGAGGATAAGCAAGTGGGCCAGCCACATTGCTCGTAGAATCGTCAACCAATGGGGGGAAAAACGGTTCTCGAGTGGTTTCCCCGTACTGGTATATACAGAGTGGGATGACTCCCAGATTTGTAGGTAGTCGAGCTGAAATGGTGATGATGAAAGTAATCGAAAGTATTTTACATAAAGTTAATTTTTTACCCAGAGGTTATACAAATATCTCTATAAAAGGGCTCCTTTATTATCGGTCACCTGAATTTTAGGTTAATATTCATCAGGATATATGGTATTCCATCATATACGTAGGAGGAACGGAATGAATAACTCTTTTCGGAGCATTGTATCTATCTACAGTGCTTCTATTTTGTTAATCTTCCTCGGCAAAATTCGTATTTCGGCTGTCGTCGGGTTACTATCAGTCGCTATCGTATTCAGTCGACTTCGAAGTATATATAATAATATTTTATTTAACCCAAAAATGTACACAGACTTATTGTTAAAGCAACATGCGCTATGCAAACACGTACAATATTGCTGCCGGTGCTTAAATTAGGATTAACCTGTACTATAAGTACCGGCTACCTTCCAATGACATTAAATGAATTAGTAATAGATTGTCTGTTTATAATGTTACTTGAACAAAAATATAGGAATTATAATATAACAAATTTATGCAAATATATAGTCTATAGTGTGGATGTGTGCGTGTGTATGTGTTATGTATGTGGGAGTAACTGTGAGAGAGAGAGAGAGTATAAATTTTATTCTGAAAACGTCATTTTATGATCATAATTTGATTTTCAGTTTCGTCAAACAATAGTTTTAATAGCCAATCAGTTAGAATCCTTTTACACTCAAATCTGTTTTTTTTTGTATATGGAGCTTCTATTACTTTTTTACTTAACATAAAATGGTAAAATTGCTAAAATCGCATCTCTATACCTATATAGTTAGTTCACATAGTAATAAAAAAAAACAGTAAAGTGAGTATTCGTCGTGTACAAGGAATCGGAAATGGTTACCATTAATAAATTAGAAGCACTGTCTCTGCATCAGGCACAACATGACGCGGTCCTGGCCCATCTCACTCGTTTCTTTAAGATCGATAGCTCTTTATGGACGCTCACTGGTTTTTAAATTACTTGAAATCATTTTGTGATGAGAACTTGGGCTTTCTCGAGAGTAGAACCATGTAACTTAAACATGTAGTATTGATTCGCAATAACACACTACCTTCCAAGATGGATGATACCTTCCAAGAATCTTCTTGTACCTAGCGTTAAAAAGTAATAGGGTTCCCTATTACTAAGGTTCTATTGTCTGTGTCCCTCTGTCTATCTGCCATAGGACTGTATCTTTTGAACAATAATTGGTAGACACTTCAAATTATCAGAATGTGTACATATTACTATACTATTATAGGTACGGGACTTACCGTGATATGTTTTTATATTTTTCCGATATTTCGGCGACGTTGCAACCGCCGTGGTCACGGGATTACTGGAGACGGCGAGTAGATATTAGTCAGTTAAGGGCAAGACATCTGTCTATCCTCTTCCTGCGTCGCTTATCACTCCGTCCCATTCACGGTGTCGTCCTGTTGATGATTGCTATTCTTGTGTCCTTTGTCCGCGTAATAAAGTTAAAAGGGCGTTCCAATACAAGATGCGTGTTGTTTCAGCATTTTTTACATGGTTCTGCACTGCTTGAGTGCGAGTCGGGCTCGCAATCAAGGAGTGTTGTGACGGATTTGTTACTCATATTGGTCAATTGACATATTTATTTATTTTATTTAATACGTTATTGACCACAATACAGTTGGTTCAAAAGGCGGACTTAGTGCTAATTGCATTCTCTACCAGTCAACCATCGCGAGTGCTGAAATAACGCGTTTGCGGTTTTTATTAAAATTAAAATAAAATAATAATCGACCCTATAAAGAATTTGTTCTTTATATGGTCACCTAACATAAATATAAGAATACATAAATAAATAACTACGATAATACATACACAACCACATTAATGCGTACAATACCCTAATAATACATACATATGGTCTCCCAGTCTGGAGTAGGCAGCGACTATGAAATGCTAGGTGCATCGATCTAAACACATATCTTTCGATTCTTCATCCATCAACCTCTACATGCATCATGTTTATATTACAGATTCATTTTCTTCAAAACGAGTTGGCTGAGCTGCAGACGGTTAGAGACTTGAAAATTAACAGAGCTATCGAATGTAAGTAATGTAATTAGCAACTAGTATTGTCTTAGGTATTCGCGATTGTTACACATTGAATTAAACAACTGTTAACGGAAGTATCGCGTGTTTTATTTATTTTATTGAACCTGACGTGTCGAATGCTTTGCAGCATCCATGGTCGCAGGAAGACTAATCTTCTTGCGCGAAAGAAGATTAGTCTTCCTGCGACCACGGATGCTGAACTACTTCCGTTAACAATTGTTTAATTCAATTAGCAACTAGTTTATGCCGTACCGGTTGACGTGCTCTGTGGCGCAGTGGTTATTAACGCTACTTTGACATCAACGCTCGAGGGTTCGATTCCCATACAGTACAAACATTTGTGTGTATGAACATGTCTGATTGTCTTGGTCTGGGTGTTTTAAAAGCGGTAGGGCATAGATTGTTAACAATTTTGTTTGTATTAGTTAGATAAGTTAAAAAATGTGTATATCGTTCTTGATAGGGTTACGTTTAGCTGAGTAAAGAGTGGCTCACTGTATCAAATGCTTACCTTAAATCTTCAAACATACATTTTTTTATATATTTCTGAGTTAATTTTCTTTTCTAGGTCAATTACAGCAATTAAAGTTCTATAGAAGAAGAAAATTATTGAACAAAGCCATATTGGCGTTCAAGTAGGAAAATAGATTTTAATTTCTTTTTCGAACGCTAATATGGCTATTTAGCGTTCTGTAATATATCACCTTCTCAAATATTTTTGACATTATGATAGTGTGAATATTAGTTTATTTAGAATTATGTGAGTAAAGAATGTAATTTATTAACAATGTATGAGTTTGTAATTTCTAAATATCATATTTATGATTGACATAATCTACTATTGATTTTGTTTAAAGGTCACGAAGAAAAAGCTATTATTGAAGCAAAAGTGGAAGACATGATCAAAAAAGAGAGACTAGTAAAAGAAAAGGAGTACCAAAAGAAGGTAATAATACTTTAATTATAAAGTATTTTATGACTGCAAGTGTTGCCCTAAATCCTGATTTATTTTTAACATAACGTCGGGAGGTACAGGCATAAGGCCCACATGATGTAAAGCGGTTAACGTAGCCTATGAATGCTTGCAATTCATTAGGTATCATTCGCGCGATGCCACCTCTGTTGCTAACACAGCTACTCCTTAGGAGCTTATTGGTGACCTCTATCACACATAGAAACTCAACAACCCTCTAGGGAGTTGTTGTGTTCCTGATTGCTGAATAACTGATCCTGCATGTGTAAAATACATGGAATTTATTTTAAATTGTTCAAAATAGTACTCAATATTTTAAATAATCATGGCAAAAAAAAAACAATGAGGCAAAAATGTTACTTTTTAACAAAAAAGAATTCTCCCGTACATTTCCTACCGAACGATAAATAGTATTCATTAGTTTACAAATACGTTCATATGCATCAAAGAGATTTCCGTGGTATATATATGTTGTGATAAATTGCAGAGTTTGGAAATTCAAGCGGAAGCAAATAGAAAACTGAAAGAACAACTGAAGAAACAGTTTGAAATTCAACAAGAAGTCCTTCAAGACAAACTTGCTAAAAAAGACGCCGAGGTAACTTGTGTAATATTTTAAATTAGGATTATCAGGCAGAATCGTGCCTGAAATGTAGTTCTCAACTATCAGAAAGACACACGGAGAGACACATCAACTCATACTCATCCCACTGCAGAGATATTGGTCTCCTTTCAACCAAAGCGGTTTAGACCATACTCCGTCACATTTCTTAACTGTGGCTTGATTGAGTACAGTTTTCAAGCCGCCCAAAGGCTGACTAAGACCTTCATCTATCGACAACAGCCTGGGCCGACGGCTAAACGTTCCCTCGGAGAGGCGAAAGACGAAATAGATAAACCCATTCATGGACACGCTACGGATGACGTTATTTAATCAGCATGTTCGAGGTTTAAAATATGTCCGTAATATCAAAATGTTTGTTTATGATGAATAAACAAACATTTTGATATTACGGACATATTCTAAAACATCAATTTAATACTATGGTAATTTCCATGGTTTACATTTATTTTTTAATTACGAGTATATTTAAGTTCATTTTACTTACTATGATAATTTTGATACCATGGACGTAAACCGCTCATTTTCAATAAATAGACATTTTGATAATGTGGTCATTTTAATATTTTAGACCTTATGAGCCGTAAGGGACTGGCATGCCCAACGACGCCATCGTGCTTGTAACGCCATCAAGATCCTCTATCAGAATCACGACGACCTAATCCTACTTAATATTATAAATGCGAAAGTTTGTATGTATGGATGGATGTTTGTTGCTTTTTCACGCTTAAACGACTGAACGGATTTGAATGAAATTTGGCACGTAAATAGGTTATGATCTGGATTAACACATAGGCTACGTTATTTGACTCCACGCGGGCGGAGCCGCGGGCAGCAGCTAGTTCTGTATAAACCTGTTAATTATATATGCAAAGTCAGGGGTTAACAAGTATACATCCTGATATTACGTGTTTACCGTAGTCTACAATCGCTTCGAATACAAGGAGTTCATTTTTTTATACAACGTCGGGAGACATGGAAGCAAACGGCCCACCTGATGTAAAGCGGTTACCGTAGCATATAAACGCTTCCAATACATTAAGTATCATTCGCGCGATGTCACATCTGCTGCTAACACAGCAAGTCAATAACAGAGCTTACTGGTACCGCTAGACAGTTGTTATTTGGCTGCGGTTTTCTGTGAGGTAAATGTACTTCCCCAGTCGGGCTGCTTTAATTCGCCCGATGAATCAGCGCGTGCGTTTGTTTTTGACTCTTGAAAATTATAAGATATTATAAGGGTCCACATACATCCAACTCTTTTAATGATGTACTCCTGATACCAGAGACAATTGTTTACAGATTATCGCACATCCTTCTTTCGACGAGTAACAGGGCAGGATTTTGGGAACTCGGGCCATTAAAGCCTTCCTAGGCCCGCTTTACACTGCCCCTTCTGTTTTTTATTGTCTTTAGTACTGAATACACTTATTTTATAGGTAATGAATAAATTCAACCGATCCGTGTCTGAGCAAGTGGAGAAAGAGCGGGTGGTGTACAAGAGAGAGCTAGCAGCTATGGCTGGCAAACTGAAGGCTATCGAACAGACTCTCAAACGTGAGTATATAAATATATCAATCGTAAGTATATATATATATATATATGAAATGTATATACTTACATATTGCTAGCCAACATTTTCGAACTGTGGGTTGAGCTGATGGTGTTTTTTGGATTGGTTGGTAAGAAATGCAATTCATTCATAAAGGCATAAAATATTAGCATATACTTTGACGAGCTCGGTGGCGCAGTGGTGAAACGCGTTGTTACGCTACTTTGACACCAACGCTCGTTGGTTCGATTCCCACACAGTACAAACATTTGTGTGCATGAACATGTCTGTTTGTCTTGGTCTGGGTGTTTTCTATGTATAATAAGTATGTGTTTACAAAAAAAATGTATTTACGTATGTTTATCAGTTGTCTAGTATCCATAACACAAGCTACGCTTACTTTGGGGCTAGATGGCGCTGTGTAATTTGTCCGACAATATTTATATTTATTTATTTATAAAACAATACCACCACATCAACCCTTACTCATCCCACTGCAGGGATACGTGTCTCCTTTCAACCAAAGGGGGTTTAGAGCATACTCCACCACGCAGCTCAAATGCGGATTGGCGGAGCATACATATACAATAAATGTGTTTTAAATATTAATGAAGCGAGTGAAGTTTGTAAGGACCGCGTCTTATGGCGCCTGGTTCTCTTTGCCTACCCCGCAATAGATTTGGCGTGAAGTTACAGATAGATAAGTGGTATTCGTGCAAATATGAGGCAAAGTTCGTCTTACTATTATTCAGTGAAACATGGGTATGGCAGAAGAAGCAGTAGAAATGAGAGCGCCGTGGAGTATGGCTTAAGTTAGAATGTTTGATATAGTAAGAAATAACAAGATGCGATAACTTTGTGGAATGAAAGATTATGTAGCGAGAAAAATTAACCAGTTGAGAATGCGCAAGCTTACATTGCCAGAGGAACACCTGGCTCGTCAATTATATAACAATTCATGTTTTTTTAATTTGCCGGCCATTTTGACCATGTTCCTTAAGAGATAGGAACGGTGTTCCTGAACATTCCTATTCTACTTTTTTATGCTGAATCCGAATCTGAAGTCAAAATTCGAATATTCGAAAAAAAGCGACAGACAAACATGTAGATTTGATATAGGAACGGTGTTTCTGAAAAGGGTATGCTGGATGGTTTGGGCATTTGGAAATAATTAATGAGAGTTACAAAAGAAGTATATCTAGTAAGAGTGAGTGGAGATCTCAGGACATAGAGATAAATGTGTGCGTCTGGGGCGACGAGTGTGGAAGAAGCGAGACTGGTATGTTTGGATCGGTGCACATTGCGTTTGATAGCAGTTTGGAGGCAGGCGTGATGATATGTATGCATGTATGTATTCTGGTGCCATATGACAAAATAAAATTCATTCGATTTTTGGTCTGTGGGTAAGGTTACCTATTCTGGACCTGTGAGCCTCTTTTTTTCTATATTAAATAAATAAATAAATATTGTCGGACAAATTACACAGCGCCATCTAGCGAAGCTTGTGTTATGGGTACTAGATAACTGATAAACATACGTAAATACATTTTTTTTTTAAATACATACTTATCATACATAAAAAATACCCAGAGCAAGACAAACAGACATGTTCATGCACACAAATGTTTGTACTGTGTGGGAATCGAACCCACGAGCGTTGGTGTCAAAGTAGTGTAACAACGCGTTTCACCACTGCGCCACCGAGCTCGTCAATATAAATCTATAGTAATGTACTTGTAATAATTTGTATTACATAGAATGTTCCAATGCGAATGTAATAATAAAAAAAGACTCGGCCGTAGCACTGCACGTAAGAAGTGAAAACGTATTAACTTCACAAACTTGTAAACATTATTTATGTGTTGTAAAATTATATTATTGTAATTTTATTATTCTAGTGTACTTATATTTATAATTTTATATAAATATACATACATACATGCACACACAGATCTATATATGTATCTTAGTGTGATGGTCACGCGAGTTCAACGCTTTTTCCCCCTCCCAAAAGAGCCCAACGTGCCTAAAGAAGTTTTCACTTCAAAAATCTCCGAACTGTAGATATATTTTTTTACAGAGAGAGCGAAGGCGGAGGCTGAAGCCCGTCGGTCTCAATCTCTTTGGGCAGCCGGCGAGGCGTTGCTTGCCACCACGAAGCGACAACAAAATGAGACGAAGGTCGAGAACGAACTTAAAGCCCTCGAGAAAGCTGGTATGATATTTTAGAATATTTAGTGCAATTTCACACTTTGTTAGAGATCCGAACCCAGAGGATATAACAACCCTATAAAACTCTGCCCGTCGATCATAGGACTGTATCATATGAACTATGATATGTAGGGGTTGTAATTTTTATAGAGTATGTATTGACTGTGTTACTATCTATATTCAAACTCGTTCCCTTACGGAGCAGCCAGAGAGAATCGAACGCTACAAGACGCGGACCTTACACACCTTACTCGTTTCTCTAAAATCAATTGCTCGTTTCATGCACGCTCGTCTGTATGTAGTACTATGGCAATGCTTGCATGTATGTATTATATGGTATATAATAAAAAACATAAATTTTTCGATCTTTTTTTCTACGCTGATGTACGGAACCCTTCGTGTGCTAGTCTGACTCGTTTTTGATCAGTTTGACTTTGACATAGAAGTCACTTGAGCCAAAGGCTAAAAAATTGAGAACATCGCTAAATCGGAATGGTTAAGTTCAGAACAACCGCTTTTCGTTTTGAATCTTAAAATAAGACTACACTCAGCTTCACTCCTTGAATGAGTGAATAATTTTCGCAATTGCGCAATTGTACATTATGATGTGTAGTATTTTACTTAAATATTATTTTTTGCGTTATGTTTAGTTCTAGTTTTGGTAAATAAATAAGTGTCTCCATAGATCATCATAACCTGCCAGCAGTAGCAATCGCATATAAAGGTTATGGTAGGCGACCAATAATCCCTTCAGATCTTATTTCAATAGCCCAATAATTTCCGATACCTCCGCAATAGTCCCAAGACAAGGTCATAGCTATATCGATCCATTTATTATATAACAGCTGGGTCGCAGCGTATGCACTACAGTATGTCAATCTTCGCAAAGGGGCATTTACGCATTGTATCTATATCCCCGCGCACGCCTATAAAATGATCAGAATATCCGAGAGTTTAGAAAAAACATATGTCTGTGGACATAGCCCTCTGCCCTATCTAGCCGCAAATTAAGCAAAGCTATGCTATGAGTAAATACTTATAAATATAAAATAAAAACCATAAGAAATCAAACATACATTTTTTTTCTTGCGCGGTGATCGAACCCGCTAGCCTTGGGTGTTAAAGTAGCCATTACCACTCGACCTCCGGGCTCGTCATTGTAATAATTGTATGCTAATTAACCACATTAAGAACTGTTTAAAGTTATCGAAGTGATAATTAAAAAAAAAAATCTTTGTTTTTAGGGTTCCGTACCCAAAGGGTAAAACGGAACCCTATTACTGAGGCTCCGCTGTCCGTCCGTCCGTCCGTCCGTCCGTCCGTCCGTCTGTCACCAGGCTGTATCTCATGAACCGTGATAGTTAGACAGTTGAAATTTTCACAGATGTATTTCTGTTGCGGCTATAACAACAAATACTAAAAAATAGAATAAAATAAATATTTAAGGGGGCTCCCATACAACAAACGTGATTTTTTTTGCTCATTTTTGCTCGATATTGATTACGGCAACAGGTACACGCTTGAAATATTCATAGAATATTTAGTTATACATTCACTTTAAGAATAAATAATTAAATTAAAATAAAACAAATATTTAAGGGGGGCTCCTATACAACAAACA
This sequence comes from Pyralis farinalis, assembly GCA_947507595.1. Classification (NCBI taxonomy): domain Eukaryota; kingdom Metazoa; phylum Arthropoda; class Insecta; order Lepidoptera; family Pyralidae; genus Pyralis; species Pyralis farinalis. Next base: position 41,427,093 of record OX382257.1, on the reverse strand, counting down.
TGATTTTTTGCCGTTTTTATAGATAATGGTACGGAACCCTTCGTGCGCGAGTCCGACTCGCACTTGGCCGATTTTTTTGTTTGTTTATAAACTCAAAAAATAGTTATTGATTTTAAACATTCTTTCAGAGAAAGGCAAATTAACATCGACATATAAAATTAATAGCCATATAAAATTGTCTAAATTTTATTATCAAAAAATTAGAGATTCCTAGGAAAATAGCAATAATATAACTCTAGATTATATATTTGCCAGCAAAGGTTATTATTTCGCGTGTGCGACAACTATTGACGATACATAAAACAATGTAGTACTTATATGTTGATAGTAACTATCATTTACCCAACAGTGTTTTGAAGAGAGGTAGGGCGCATCAAAGCAGCCCGCCTGGGGAAGTACCTCCACCTTACAGAAAACCGCAGCCAAATAACAACTCCCTAGAGGGTTGTTGCGTTCCTGCGTGTGAGTGAGGTCACCAGTAAGCTCCTAGGGAGTTGCTGTGTAAGCAGCAGAGGAGGCATCGCGCGAGTCATATATGTTACAAGCGTTAATAGGCTACGGGAACTGCTTTACATCAGGTGGACCGTATGCTTGTATACCTCCCGACGTAGTATAAAAAATGTACTATATATGTCCAACTATTATAGTTAAGTCACAATAACTGTTTTTTGTGTAAATTTGTCAATCATAACACTTTTTTTATACCACTAAGGTGGCAAACAAGCATACGACCTGCCTGATAGTAAGCTCTTACCGTAGCCTATGTACATTTGCAACACCAGGGGTGTCACTCTTGCGTTGCCGACCCTGTAAGAACCTCTTCACGCCTTTCTTGAAGAACCCCATACTGTAGTCCCTTGGGAAAACCTCGGCAGAGAGCTCATTCCACAACTTAATAGTTCTCATTCACACGCGTAGAAACAAACCATGGTGACAATCATGTCATATTAATCCTTATCTAAATACATAGTTTTATAAGAAATTATCCTTATGTTCTATTTGTAAACAACTAATTTATATTTTATATATCTACCCATGCGAAGCAGGGGCAGGTCGCTAGTCAATGGAGTATTGTTAATATGTGTGTTTGTTTATAATCCAGGTAAAGACGACAAGTTAGTCGAAACAGTATTGAAAGGCATACCACAAGATGTGCGAGAGAGTGGTATTGCAACTGAGAAAGCGCTCCGCGACAGGTTCGACAGGGTAAGTTTGTTTTTTACAATTTAAGTGGAAAAAGCGTACGATCTACCTGATGGTAAGGAGTTACCGAAGTCTATCGGTGTTTTTTGTCCATGTTCCTTAAGAAATATTATATTGGTTTTTAAGACATTCCTATTCTACTTTTTAATTTACTTTTCGAATCTGAAATAAAAATTCCATTTTTTTTTTTAAATTTGTCGGCGATTTTGACCATGTTGAGATAGGAGGTCGGTATTTCAAACATTCCTATTCTACTTTTTTATGCTGAATCCGAACCTGAAGTAAAAATTCGAATATTCGAAAAAAAGCGACACACACAGAGACAAGCGCACCACAGACAAACATATAGATTTCATATTGGAACGGTGTTCCTGAATATCTCCACGACTCAGAAAAAAAACACAACCTATGACACCTCCCTGGCGGTTGTTGTCTTCCTGTGCGTGAGTGGAGTTGCCAGCAAGCTTCTTAGGAGTTGCTGTGTTAGGACTGTGGTAGCCACGCGCGTGCTCTTGTATCGCAATCATTCATATACTACAGTGATCACTTTCCACCAGCTTGATTGAGTGACTTGAGCTTACAGCAGCTTGATTGCCTCACGATGTTCTATGCAAATAAAATATTCCCAATCATTTACCAGTGTGATATCGATACGGCAAATAATGCAAATTCAGTAGAGGAGAGTTAACTATATTTTTTTGTAATTTCTTTGCCCCATTCCAGTTGGAGAAGACCGCAGTGAAAGTGGCCCTCGTGGGACGGGAAGGCGCTACTCTACCTGTCTATTTCTTATCGTGGCTCCAATCTAAGCTCTTATTCCAAAAGGTATGTATACATTCTAGTATTATAAATTTGAAGGTTGATTCTGAAATTATTTGATAAACTAATTTATAAGCAAAATAATATAAATACAGAAAAAAGAAGAAATTACAAAATATTTGACTAACAGTTGCCTGGTACTAAACTTAAAGACAACCAGATATTTTCATGCACTCAAATTTGTCCTGTGTAGGAATCGAAGCCATCCAACGTTGGTGTCAAAGTAGCATTTCTAACCACTGCGCCACCGAGCTTGTCAGTTTTGTTATGAGTGTTGCAAAATGTGTTTTTCGATTTCGCCCTTTTGTTAAGGTGTTAGTAGATAAATACATTTTGGACACAGCGTTATCTCGATAGTACCCATAACACAAGCTTTGCTTAAATTAGAGGCTAGTCTCAAACGGAGTTTGTGTTATGAGTACTAAACAATTGACAATTATACTGGCTACGGTAGCTGCTTACCATCAGGTAGGGCGTATGTTTGTCTGCGACCTTAGCGGTATAAAAAAATAAATACTTTTTTGAAAATATATACTTAAAATACAATGAACACGCGTAGATCGAGGCAAGCAGACAATAAACGTTAGTGTACAGAAATGATTATTTTGCGCTGGAACCGAACGCATTGCGTGGATCATATTTAAATATATTTCGTGTATCTCGGAAATGGCTCTAACGATTTGGATCAAATTTTGTATTTAGATAAGGTCTTGCTTTGTAGTTTATCTATATAGCTGTCTTTATTAAAAATACGCGACTTACACAAGAAACATAAAATCGCTGAGTGGCCCAGTGGTCTAGTGTTTGCCAATAACTGCTAACACCAAGAGCCGTGTTTATTTGTATTAAAATCTTTATTTATAATTTATTGGTGATGTGCTGAAAAAGGGCCATGTCAAGATCACCCAAAACTGAAGAGCATCAGCTGTGTTTGAATCGGTGGATTTGGCGTTCCAGTCTCTGCCTACCCCAACGGGAGACAGGCATGATGATATGTATTTGTCTATAATACTTTTGCTGTTAAGTGTATTTTTGTATTATTACAGTTCGCTGAAATCCCCAAAGACGAGCTGGAGAACATGCCCACAGACTTTACAAAACTGGACACTTTTGATATCATCCAAAGGGCGAGGTAACTATGTTTAATTGTAATTTTGTTATGTACCTAATGTTCATTTGCCCGACAGCAAACAAAGAATGCAATGGTTTTACTTAGACTTGTCTTACATTTTTAAAATAAAATATTATCGTATCTTATTTATTCTCACATTTCCATTTTGTAATCAATATATGCCGAGTTTCTTGCCAATATTGGTGTTTTTGGTCAATTATTACAATATTTTTTTGTTAGCTATGGTACGATAATAGTAAAACTATCTAGATACATGGCTGTCCTGAATCATTTACACACATCTGTGTCGGGTAGATATCAGTTCTATAATAAGCATTTTCATTAAGAGTATTTTTAAATGCATTGCTGTTTCGGGGAAAAAATATTATAGAATAGAATAAAATTTACAAAATACCGACTATTCTTAGCAAGTCGACGTATCGGCATATGCAACTTACTCGAGCATATTTATTTTTATACCACTAAGGTGGCAATCAAGCATACGGTCTGCCTGATCGTAAACAGTCATCGTAGCCTATGGACATCTACAACACCAGGGGTGTCACTCATGCGTTGCCGACCCTCTAAAAACCTCTTGACGCATTTCTTGAAGAACTCCATGCTGTAGTCCCTTGGAAAATCCTCGGCTGGGAGCTCATTCCACAGCTTGAGAGTTCTCGGAAGAAAACTTCTATGGAACCGCACAGTACGCGACCATTGCGGTTCCAGTGTGTGAGGGTGAACTCCCCGCCGTCGAGCGGTGCGGTTATAAAAAGTAGCTGTCGGCATCATTTCGAACAACTCTTCAGAACACAACCCGTTGTACAATCGGTAGAACACACAATATATTGCGTTGTCATTAATATACCGAGAGATATTAGTCATCATCATCGTTTCGGCTCCTATTTGTCCACTGCTGGACACAGACCTCCCCTCCAGATAGCCACTCGCCGCGATCCTGAGCCACCTGCATCCATCGACTACAAATCTTTTGAGGTCGTAGCTCCATCCTGCAAGTACCAGTACAGGACGCCATAAAGAAAAAAAACATCCTTACCGGTTTTCGGTTTTACGAGCGATGTGGCCGCCTGTGTCACTCCAGCTTTCTTATCCTTTGAACTATGTCATGCCATGTTTACTTTACTTCTACTGCGGATATTCTAATTTCTGATTCTATCACACAGCGAAACCTCGAACATAGCCCTTTCCATAGCACGCTGAGCGACCTTGAGCTTCCCCATACGGCCCGCAGTGAAGGGCCACGTCTCAGTTCCGTATGTCATCACTGGTGACGCACACTGTTCGAAGGCTTCAGTCTTTGGGCGTTTGGGTGTTTTGGGCGAGAAGATGTGTCGTGGTTTCCTAAATGCTGGTCAGCCGAGTTGGATTCCTCTGTTGATCTCTCGGTCGAAGTTAGACTTACCTAGCTGAATAACCTGTCCCAGGTAGACATGTGCGTCAATAACTTCGAGCTTAGTTTTCCCAACTGTGAGGTATTTGTGAGGAAAGATATTAGGGAATACCAGTTGTGCCCGCGACTTCGTCCGCGCGGAATAGTATTTTTTTATTATTTATTTATATTAATAAAAGTTAATAAAATTTCTAAAATAAAAGTAGCCTACGTTATACCTTATTACATCAGCTATCTGCCAGTGAAAGTCACGTCAAAATCGGTCCAGCCGTTTCAGAGATTAGCCGGCACAAACAGACAGACAGACAAAAATTGTAGAAAAATATATTTTGGTATGTGTACCGTGTATACATCCATATGCATTTAGTAAAAAGCGGTTATTTTAATATTACAAACAGACACTCCAATTTTATTTATCTGTATAGATTTACTTCTTTGAACAATTCCCTGGAGCCCATGTTATAAATAGAGCTGATGGCTCTCTTTCATTCATGTTTGTAAGAATGTGTTCATTAATTTAATTACGGAATGTTATTCGAAAAATTATATGTTATATTATATATCTATATATATGAATATATATGAATACATATTTATATACATATAACACACCCGCCATGTCTAAAATAAACGTAACCCCAACGCAAATAAAGATAAAAAAGACATCCCTCGTTTTTCAAGGTCATCTGGCTACTACAGCGCCTCCATAATCTAATTGGATTACATTATAGCTAATGTCAGACGTGGTGATGTAATAATTGAACAATATTCCGTAATTTGAGCAGCCAGAACCCGTTATATACGTTTTCCCATACATTTCGCGGTCGTATACGACCACCCGGGTTTCGAAGGGTTAATGAACATATTATATATATATATATATTTATATTAACACCCGTTTTCTTATGCCAAATGAATATGTATCATTCATGGCTGCGAAATTGGTGCTGACCGAGGAAACGAAAGCGAATTTATCGTATGTCGTGGTGATAACTGAACTTATGGAGTGAATATGATCATACATCGTACGTTGTACTTGAGTGGTAAACAAGCATACAGCCTGCCTTTACGTAGCCTATGTGTGGTTGAAATATAGGGAGCATCGGTCGTGTGTTGCAATCCCTGTATAAACGCAGCGACGTTCCATGAACTTACTGTCAACAACCTCACTCATTCTTGGGAACCCAACCCTCAACGGAGTTGTTCTATATTATTGTTGCGTTGATAGGCTACGGTAACCGCTTTACATCATGTGGGCCGTATGCTTGTATGCCTCTTGACTTGTATAAAGAAATCTGATAACTCAATACCAGTTTCACTAAAGTCCCACATTGCACAATACTTTGCAGGTACTACATGGACAGTGGTAACTTAGCGGCCGCCCTGCGCTACGTCAACCTTCTACAGGGTGCACCACGCGCAGCCGCCCTCAGCTGGGCCCACGCTGCGAGGAGGCATCTCGAGATCAAGCAAGCCGCCGAGGCTGTGATGGCGCACGCATCCGTCTCCGGACTTCTTTATTTGTAGACCACGTGAGTTAATACGTGTAAGGGAATGTAACTTGCACAATATCATGTTTAAAGGGATTTAAGTTCTTCATTAATCTTATTTAGACGTATCTATGTTAGAAACTAAAAATCTTTGTATATTTTATTTATGTATTTTATATATCATATGTGTTTTTATTTATTATTATATGTATTGTTATTTAGTATTTTTACACACATGTATACCTATGTATATATTTACACCTATATAAGTAATTATATTAATAAGAATAAATTTTCCTTCCTTGCTAACCTACCTTCTCTGTACGCCGATTCGTTATCTTAAGGTTGCCTTGAAAAGATTGCTTTTAGCAATAAGGCCGCCTTGTTGCATAATAAGTATTCATAATTTATAATAAAAAAAAAAAAAATCTGTTACAGTTATTATGTAAATAAAGCTTATTCTATCTATCTAATCTATCTTAAACACTATTGTCACTAAAGTTACAAATGATCAACTTCGGAAGGATGCAAGTTACTGATCATGTTTAGACGAGTATGGATCGCTCACTATTATTTCTAGGGGGATATAAGTAATTTTTTCGCATTTTTAGAAAAATCTTTGTTGCTGTCACTTTTAGACGGGACTTACTTGCTCACTATGATTTTTAGATGAATCAACGCTTCTCACTGTTTTCTTTAGAGCTGTCTAAGAAGCTCACTATCTTTGGAGTGGTTTCTTACTATCATATTTAGACGCATTGATCACTATAGTTGGAGGAACAAAGATGCAAGTTACCCCCTATCATCTTATGAGTTTGTGCAAGATCACCAGGAAGCTATAAATGATCAATAGTCTTGTGTCGCTAGTTTCTATAGGATACGGTAAAGTTTTGATAACAAGCCATCCGTATGTTTGTTTGCAACCCGACATAATATATAGAAAGAAAAACATAGTTATTACAATCCAAATATCGGAGTATTTTTTTATATAGCATAGAATATAAATAAGTATTTTTGTTTCAGGACAAATCATTCAACGATTAACCAAACCGTGATTTGCACTATATTTGAAATCGGCGAATACCTCCTGGCGCCTTGTTGTAGATTACCTATTGTTTTAAATTCGAAGCTCTTTAGTCATGTCACTACCATGTACGTTTAAAATTGAAAACACACAATGCACTAGCGAAATTTATCTTAGGCTAACTACAGGTTTAAATCAAGTCGATACCTCAAAAATTACAATAACCGACTGCCTTACCTTTGGTAATTTACAACTGCTCGCGTTTGACAGTTTTAAAACTGCACGCTTTTAACAGTTTAAAACTGCCTGCTTTTGACAGTTTAAAACTTGCCTGCTATTGACAGTTTAAAACTGCTGATAGATAGAAAAATCATTAGTTATTGGTTTACTTTCCGAGCATTAGTTTTTTACATACACGTTAACCACAGATCTAAATAAACAGTGTATACTTAGAGCAGGACACTTCTTTCAACATTCAAGTAAACATTAGTTCGAACGTAACAAATGGGATGCGTTTTTCTAGGACATCGCTCGCACCTTTGTCCTGACGGTTAAGAATTAACGCCATTTATAACACTGCGCGGCAAATGGGATATGTATACAGCGACAGTTGAAAAATAACACAGTTTTAAATTTTAGCGAGAAATGCTCAAAATGCTGTCGTGTATATTTTCTATTTATCTATCTATCTATTATGGCTTTACGTCAAGTTCTTTGCGGGCAGACAAAGCCACGCGTAGCATCATTCGAACCTTACACACGTCATAAGCATTTTTAAAATTCATAACTCTTAATGAACACTCACTTATTTTATATTATTGAATGTAAATCAAAACAATCAACATCACTCAATTTCAATATTTGGGCATCTTTTACCGCTTTTGTGTGTTTTCAGCTTTATCTCGTTCTAATTCTATTTTATTATTCCATGTTTGGGTATATATCGTCATAATGTCTGCGATCAAAGTTATTGAAAACCAAGTTTGTGGTCAAATCTTATTTTGATTATGTTTTGTTTTTGAGCCTCATTTTTATCAAATATTTGATCAAACGCTGTTTTAGAAAAGAATATTATACGATATCTGTATTTGACATTTCATGCAGACTTATGAAATCATGCAATAATAATTGTAGAGAAAAAGTAAGTAAGATGTAATTTGAAAGACAAAGAATCAGAGGTTACGATACTTTTGCTATATATTCATGTAACTTATTGTCCTTAAAAAAGAGCTTTGTTTACATTGTCTCTGATTTAGGCGGAAACAATAATTTTAAAATTAGATATTTTCCTGTTCTTTTACTGGCACCTGAGGGCTTACCCCTTAAATATAAGCGAAACAAAAATTGAAAAGCGAGATTGATTTCTAACGGCATAAAGTTTTTTTTCACTTATTTCATTAGTTCATTATCATTAGTTCATTATGTGAAATCATTTGTGAATTTTCAAAAAATAATTGTTGCCATTGTCACGATAAAATAACAGACTTGAAAATAAAAAACCATACTTCGACGAGCTCGGTGGCTCAGTCCTGAATGACGAGACTTTGACACCGACGCTCGTGGGTTCGATTCCCATACAAGACAAATATTTGTGTGCATGAACATGTCTGTTTGTCTTGGTTTGGATGTTTTAAGAGAGGTAGGGTGCATCAAAGCAGCCCGTCTGGGGAAGTGCCTCCACCTCACAGAAAACCGCAACCATATAACAACTCCCTAGAGGGTTGTCGTATACTGCGTGTGAGTGATTTCACCAGTAAGCTCCCAAAGAGATGCTGTGTAAGCATCAGAGAGGCATCGCTCAAGTGATACTTAATATATTACAAGCGTTAATAGGCTACGGTAACCACTTTACATCGGGTGATCCGTATGCTTGTATTCCTCCCGACGTTGTATAAAAAAGAGCTTAGCTTTAGCTTGGACTATATTCTAAAATCGAATAAACATATTACATCCCATTTCCAGTTGTCAGGTATTGGATCCGGCAAAGACTCTTGTGTTCTTGTGATGGAATGTTTAGTATGCAGCTGTTCACATTTATACGACGTGGTTTTCTTATTGTCGATAAGTATTATCGGATGATTTACTAGAACAGATCAAAAGTCGTGTACAGATCTCGCCCGTCTATGAGCTTGCATGGCGCTCTTTGTATTTGTCGGATGTTGGGGCTCGAAAATCATTAGCCCCGCTTACTTATTCGATGTGGGGACTGAAATTTTAGGTCCAGTGTCAATTGGACTCGATATCCGACTAGTGGAAATATTAGCGACCGCATCCGTCAAAACGGATCCGACGTACGCATAGGAACGTGCTCTTAGGACGCTTTCTTACGGATCGGTTTGGTATGATATGATAAGTCTAGCAATATTTACCGACCAGTCTCGCAGATCGCCTTTGCTTTTTGCTTGGATTAAAAAAGGCGACCACGCACGAACGAACACAAACATCGCGACCATTTGGTTCGTACGTTTGGGCAAAATTGGGAAAGCTAACAACAATGTGCACACATTACGCTCATTTGAATCGTTACGAACGTTCTTTACAAACACTGTTCGATGTTCCTTTGGTACGCAATGCAAACAAATTCGTTGTATTTCAGGAAATTCAACAAGTTAGTTCGATTGTACACGCCTTAAAGTAGAATAGGAAACATGTCTTGGACATAAAGCTGTATAAACATAAAGCCTAAAAATATACTTTCTGGCCTACAAAAGGCAAGACGCAAGCGTTACAGATGTCCACATGTTGAGTTAAACCGCTCTGCAACCTTACCGAATCGACCCGTGTGCGATCGCGATATAACAAGTAGATATCGAGCAATAATTTAGCGACATGTTATATAGAGCGTAGTTATTGAGAGTGATTTTAGACACAAAATAAATTCATAGAAGGGATCACATTTCTCTTTGATAAAAGTCTATCGCTAGGTGATAGTATACTCGTGAGGCAATCTGGTTGGCTGGTTCAACCTGAGATTCTGGCCTCTTATGTGGACTGAACTTTCTGTGTGTATATTTTGTGTCTTGACTCGTCTCGCATCATATACAATTAACATACATAATGCTGGTCATTTTGCAACTGCGAACAGAATATAAGGTTATAAATTGTCACCAACAGTATTGTGCAACAATGAACTCTACATTTAGTTTAAAACGGAAAGGTGAATGCAATTTATATCTATAGTAAAAATTTTATGTTTTACTAGTGTTGTTTTTATTTTTTAGTACATACATACATAAATTAAATTACTGTTAAGGTGCGGCTAGACAAGGTGTTGATTGGTGGATATTGATCAAATTCAAAATACCTCTATGTTATAATTGAATATTTGAATGGAGAAGAAATAAATAATCAGATATGCATGTCTTATTAAAATGAAAATTATAAAATATCTCTGTAAATGTACCTCGTTTAACTCGTAAAGGTCTACGCAGACGAGCGACAATCCTCGGGGCACTTTTATGTCTGTGACAATAGATCATTTGGAACTGCATCGCAAAGAACTGGGCTCAAAATGTCACTCAGCTTATTTACTTCCAATATAAAACATTAATTAAAATAGAAATAAAGGATCTTTTACACATATACAGTAATATGCACTGCAGTCATAAACCTGGTTACATTTTACATGTATGTACGTTAAATTGTATATGTGAGTGTTGACGTACAGTTTTGACAGGTGATAATGGTAAATATTTGACACAGGCGTCAATTTGAATAATGGATCAATAACGATCAGCCACAGTCTATTCGCACCTTTTAAAAATGAGGGTATCCAATTGTTACAGTAAAGAATATTGTTAATATTATTACAAAAACTATAATTTGCTATAATATTGTTGGAAATAGTCAATAGTAGAAAAATTATTGTATTTTTTTTTATACTTACTAATTGTTCGCATTTATCATCTGGAAGTTAAATTATAGTGCCAGCGATGCAAACAATGCGATGGTTCTTTACTTTTAGTAACTTATGTAAATGTAAATAAAATGTAATTTAAAGGAAAAAATGGTGTTTATTTAATTTCATTTGTTTTATTCTTCGAGTTGTATAGTACAAACGATTGAATGATTCAATATTCAAAAGTTTGTTGTAATTTCCGAAAAGCAGAGTTTGGTAGGTGAAGTTTCATCCAGCAAGATAATTTTTCCTCGTAAACCTGACTACATAATAAATATGTAGAACTATAGCTTATATTCTAGCATTGTTATTCCGTTTATTAATTTATTAGGTCCGCTTTTAACCGTTTTAAGGATTTGCCGAAATTTAAGGAAGTTTAGTCTCGTTTCAAGATGGTCAAAAGTTTAGATTCAGATCTCCGAAATAATTCGTTCATTCCTCTACAATTAGTGATACAGTAGGCCATATTATGGTAACAATACACTGAGAGCAGTGATAGCCCAATGGATGAGGTATATATAGTACCTCAAAAGGTCACCGGTTCGAATGCTGGCATATACCACTAAATTCGTGTTTTATGCACAAATTTATTTGTAATTGTGAAAACATCGTGAGGAAACCCATACGTCCAAGAAATTATACTTCTATAGACGTGTGACTTAACCTAAGAAAGGGCTAGTTTACCCGCTGGGTTGTGGAGGTCGGACGGCAGTCGCTCCATGCCAAAATCAGTATCTTCGCCGAGTCTTCAGGTTTAGGTAGCGGACCCCGCCAATCCTAATGAATAGGGAGCGGGATGGTGCTAGGAAGAAGATTATGGTAACATTGGAATACAACAACCCCTTGGAGAAGTCAATCAGTTAATGTAAGGTGGTAATTCTCTAGTATTACTGCCTATTAAATAATGCAGTGCCCTCTTTTGGCAGTCCTTCGTTTTCTAGGAGTATCTTAAGAGTCATTTGGACATGACTGATTCTTAAGAAGATTGCCGAGTTACACCCGAAGATCCTTAATTTTTAGGGTTCCGTACCCAAAGGGTAAAACGGAACCCTATTACTGAGGCTCCGCTGTCCGTCCGTCCGTCCGTCTGTCACTAGGCTGTATCTCATGAACCGTGACAGACAGTTGAAATTTTCACAGATGATGTATTTCTGTTGCCGCTATAACAACAAATACTAAAAAATAGAATAATATAAATATTTAATGGGGCTCCCATACAACAAACGTGATTCTTTTGCTCATTTTTGCTCGATATTGATAACGGTAACAGGTAGACCCTTGAAATGTTCACAGAATATTTAGTTATATATTCACTTTAAGAATAAATAATTAAATTAAAACAAAACAAGTATTTAAGGGGGGCTCCCATACAACAAACGTGATTTATTTTTCCGTTTATATAGATAATGGTACGGAACCCTTCGTGTGCGAGTCCGACTCGCACTTGGCCGATTTTTATATTTATTTATCATCATATCTGCCAAAGGACGTCCACTGCTGAACATAGGCCTACCATTAGACTTCCACAGCGATCGGTCTTGTGCCGCCTGCATCCACCGGCTCCCTGCGATCTTCACGATATCTTCGGTCCATTGTGCCGGGGCCTAACCAACGCTGTTTTCCGGTTCGTGGTCGCCATTCAAGAACTTTTGTGCCCCTACGGCCATCGGTTCTCCGAGCTATGTGGCCTGCCACTTCAGCTTGCTGAACCTTAGAGCCACGTCGGTAACTAGTTCTGCTACGGATGTGCTCATTTCTGAGTCTATCTCGCAGAGAAACCCCGAGCATGGCTCTCTTCATCGCACGTGCAGCCTTGAGCTTCCCTTTGAAGCCCATAGTAAGCGACCACGTTTCCGTAAGTAATCACCAGTAGGATACACTGGTCGAAGACGTAGATTTATTACGTACTGCAAAAAATATATCCTTTATTTTATGGTGTCAAACAATAGATTTACGAGTATATATACAACGTTGGGTGGTAGACAAGCATACGGCCCACAAATAAAGTGGTTAGCGTAGCCTATGAATGCGTGACAAAAGAGATAAATAACGCTCGGGTGTGAGAGATGTCAATCTCTGCTGCTAATACGACAACTTCTCAGGCGTTTACTAGGAACCTCACTCACTCCCAGATACATAAGAGCCCTACAGCAAGTTGTTATTTGGCTGTGGTTGTCTGTAAGGTGGAGGTGTTTTCCTAGTCAGGCTATACTCTCACTCTGCTTTAATGACTCATCTGTCGAAAACAGGTGGGATCCACGGCTTAACATGCCATCCACGGCAGATCTCGAGACGAGAGAGACTCCTCAAAAAGATTTTTCACATATATGGAGTAAATTTCTCTATAGTATGATGTACGCACGACGACAGATTAAGTTACACAAAATCATGCAAATCTCACTTTTACTGCTACGACAAGATGCAAGATTGTGTAGTTAATCTGCCTTTGTCTGTACCTACACGGTACCATTAATTTTTTAAAACGTAACTTATGTACTGCAGAATACAAATTGTATGACACTTGGAAATCTTATTTTACTAAAATATTAGCTATTTGTTTATTGTCTCTAATTTTCAAAAAAGTTTGATTTTACATTTGTAAAAAAAAAGCATGCAAGCATACGGCCTACCTAACGTAAAGCAGTACTGTTGTCTATGAACACTCGCAATACATGAAGTATCATTTTATACATAACTAGCTATCCGCCCCGGCTTCGTACGGGTGATATGATCGCTACCAAACTTCACAGGATCACCTGCTGGGCTAACCTGAAGATTCACTGAAGATTTCATCAAAATCTGCCCAGCCGTTTTTGAGTCCATAGAAGACATACCAGATAAACATTCATTTTTATATATATATAGATTAGATTATGATTTATTGAGTACATATGCATAGGTACTTGAATCATCAGTTACCATCAGGCGAATTAACGATCATGTTCGTTTGCTTGCCCGTAATAAAAAAAAACAATAAAGTACTGGCTGCATACCATGGTGACAAACTTCATAGGCAAATAAACGAACAATAAAGCATGTGTCAGTAGAAATTTCTCCCGTCAGGGAGTATTATATTCTTTGGTAGAAACCAAAACACACTTCATCTTCAATTAAAAAATAACAAAATGTTCCGAATAACACCTATTCTAATTAATATGCGAACATTTTTGGTAAGGCTGCCTTACAGGTTTTACTAGCAATACCTTAGTTCCCGGTTAACGTAAAAGAAAAAGGCCAACGATGAAAGGATGCAGGTCTGTTATAAACCTGACCTCGAAATGTCAGATACGTTCTCCAAAGTTGTAGGTACATCTACTCTATACATGGATTTGATTCAAGAAAGATTCGCTACTCAAACGCATAAAAATGGAATACGGGTCTCCTGATCATCCCCGACCCGTATTCCAGTGTTGATGGTTGTAGTAAGTAGGCTTGGGTAAATCTGAGTTATTTTGTAGTAGGTCTTCCATCGACGTTTTACAGGATTCAGTAGCACCAATGAAAAAGGACCTACCCTACCGTTTGGCTAAGCGGCTATAATGATTTCATGAACGTTTCCCATTACTGCCATAATTTTGCGCTAGTAAGCAGCGTATGTGATCATCGGGCTAAGCTAACCTTACATGCACGTGGTACAATCTACCGATTAGCAAACGAGGCTTTTGCGTGCACTGTCTAGAGTATAGCGGCATTTATTAAGCAGAATGCCCTCTCTCATTTTACAGAATCATTACTTCCTGAAGGGTTGTTGCTGTGCCTTTAGTCTTAGTTATTAGTTTGTACGTAGTAGTTAGTGTGTCTTTAGACTCATATTTTTATTGCCTAGAAGTTTTCTCAAGCTTCTACACTATTGAAGTTATCCCACTTTTTATATCTCCTACTGTGATGCTGTCTTGTTCTTTAATCTGTAACAGTATCGCCGAAGCCCCATGGAGGTCCAGCTAGCACAGATATCAGCCGGCGCCCGTTATCCCCCACTGCTCAAGTACAAGAAAATTACAGAACGCGACCCTTGCCCCCCACCAATCCTCCCGCCGCCCCCGCCGCCTAAAGATGATCGGCTGTTCTGGGGGGCCATGGCTGTCGTATTGATTGCTGGAGGGTTTGCTGTTTATGCAAAGTTAGTTCGTATAAAATATATAAAATAAAGGAAAGCTAACTCTATCTGAGACTAAGTTTCAGAAAGACTTATCGTCCTGTATGTTTATTGTGACATATTGTATATGTACGCACAGCGACACATTATGATATACTCGTACTTATTATGAGTCTTATGTAGTTGTAAAGGTAAATTTCGAACTGTTTTGTTACCGTGTATATATGAAGTATTGTTCTCACTTTGGGCATGAAGGAACTAACCCATGGTGAACCAGATTCCCCGCTACGGGTCGGGGGGTAAAGTAGAACGCGCAGCTCTTATTGGCTACATTACGGATCAACATTGCGGCACATATCATCTTACTGGTTAAAATATCCTCCCATTGGTCAGTACACTCAAATCGTTGAGATATTTAAGAGCACGGGGTGCCTGCATGCGCAGTTAAGTGGTTTATTGGTTTATGCTTTTAGACGAACTTTTAGCACCTGGATATCAACTTAGGCATTTAGACTCTGTCTTCTAGTACCAAGCTTGTACATAGTATTGAGGCCTAAAGCCTAAGGAAAAATATTTCCTCTATTAACATGTTCTACCGATTGTACAATCGGCGTTCAGGAGTTATTACGAGGATGATGATATGATGTTGTAAGGCTTCCTTTTATAATCGAGATACTGGTCATTCTCAGCTGGATCCTCTTCGCGTTATCCCGTTTCCTAATCCATTAGGATTGGCGGTGTCCGCTACCTAAGCCTAAGGATTTGGCGAAGATACAGATTTCTATATGGAGCGACTGTCGTCGGACCTCCACAACCTAGAGGGAAAACCATATCTTTCGTAGGTTAGGTCGCACGTCTTTCGAAATATAATTTACTAGTCGCGTGGGTTTCCTCACGATGTTTTCCTACACCGCAGCAATTGATAAATATGTAGATAAATCCAATTGATAAATATGTACATAAATTAGGGATCGGTACCAGAAGCGAGCAAGCCGCGACCCTGCCAGTCCAACAATGTTGACTGCAATTCTGGACCCAAACCGCACGGACGCTCGGATAAGTGCGTCCGCCGGAGGCGACGCGCACTGATCCGAACTACAAACACTAGATGCAACAATGAAAGATGGGAGAAAGGGGAAGGATGGGAGGAGGGAAGGGGATGTACGGATCAAGTTTTCTCGCTCCGCAATATCGTAGAGAAGCATCTGGCCATAGACCAGAAGGTTTTCTGGGAATTGTTCCCGAAGTTCGATTGTAATTTTCATTACGTACTTCGGAAGAACGCGACAACGGTCAAAGTGTGGAGCTTGACGTGCAACTACTAGCTGTTACTTATTTCTTTCTTTCCTTTGTAATAATATTAGCTCTTAATATATGGTATACTAAACATACATATAACTCTCTGTCGGGGTATTTCCAGGAGGATACAGGGTTCTACGAAACAAATTGTTTTTTGGTTATTGCAAGCAACCGTCGATATGCTTCATTTATATGAAACAAAAAATATCGATAACAATTTAGGATCTCAAAAAATGTAGATTACTTCATATATCTACTACTTTGCACTACTTCATCTACTTAGTGAATTTTCAGGAACACCGTTCCTATATGAAATCTATATGTTTGTCTGTGTGTGGTTTGTCTGTGCGTTTCTTTCGAATTTTGACTTCAGATTCGAATTCAGCATAAAAAAGTAGAATAGAAATGTTCAGGAACATCGTTCCTATCTCTTAAGGAACATGGTCAAAATGGCCGACAAATTAAAAAAAATAATTGAATAGTTATATATGTATATAATTGACGAGCCAGGTGTTCCTCTGACAATGCTAGCTTGCGCATTCTCGACTGGTTTAAACTAATATACTTATACATAAATAGTCAATAGATATTTTTGCTTTAGTATATTTTATTCAGGAGCTTTTGTGTTGTCAATCTATCTATCTATAAGTTTACGCCAAGTCCCTTGTGGTGTAGGCGAGAGAACGGAGCATCATATGACTTGACTCTTACACACCTCACTCGCTTATTTTACATTCATAGCTCTTCTCTTGCATGCTCGCCGATTTCTACGGTTCCTGACATCACCTTCTGATAAAACACGTTCAATTTGGTCATGGTAGGCAAGCCTTAGCCTTCCTCGGCTCCTACATCCTTCTTCTTTCGTGTTGTATATGTTTCGTAAATCTTTCTCCCTGCATTGTTTGTATATGTCCGAACCATTGTTTCCTATCTTTTTATTGTATATCAATAAAAAAAAATAGTTCAGGCGTTATTTCGCGAAAGTCAAATTTACATGCAATTTGATCTAACCTGCTTTGTGTGCTTCCGCCACTAATTAGTTCATACGGCTTAGCGCCGGCCGGCACCCACCCACTACCGTTAGTAGTACCGTTAGCATACAAAGCAGGTTAGATCAAATTGCAAAAAAAAAATAGACTTTATGGTCGAATGTTGGCCATTGTTACGAATACTATATGTTAAGCAGCATTAGTTTGTGTGAATATAGAGTTTATTATTCATTGTTTCAGACAGACACCAGAAGTTCGAGATTGGCTCACGATTAACGCACCATGGTTTGACGATCTGATAGCAGTATTATACCAGGAAAATATGACGTACGGTGAATTTGCAATAGATTGCTTTAAGGATCTCAAAACGTACATTAACAAGATCTTTGATGATAATCTTCCTAAGGAATGTGTGGATGGAAAAGAGGTCGTTGGTAAGTTTTCTGAATTGTTTCTATGATCCAACATCATATTTTTCATCTTGCACACTGGTAGGGTTCATCGGAGACGTTATTTATAAAGCCTGCTCCTCTATCTGACGGGGCTTAGTACTATATAGTACTTATATTATTTTACGTTTATCTATTGATAAAATATTATGCTTGTGTCATCATTGATTTGATAGTTTACCTCTTTAACCTTACCTCTTTTCTCTTTCTTCCCGTGACAGCTAGGCGATATCGCTAGCCCAAGATTTTGACAATTTTTGAACTAGGAAATACATAATTTAATAAAAATAAGGTTTTTACACTAAACAGCATAAGACATAGATTTCAGAGAGATAGAGAGAGAGAGCAAATAGTTCCGTAAGCATATAATTATACCATTGAGTCGCATATATAAGCGTCCGCTATGAAGAAACCAACTGCAGTAATATGTAATCATTATTTATTTTCAGCTGTATCAGAAGGACCCAAAGGAAAGGTAGTTGAAGCGAAAGGTAAATTATTAATTTTCAGAAATGAATAACGTTTATGAAATCTTATGAAAGAAATGAATAAAAAAATATTGATTTTTTTAGACATTGAGAATTCTAAACATGAGATCGTTTGCGATGCTGCACCGCCCCCAGTAGAAACTAAAGATATTTGTGAAATCGAAGCCTGTCTCAAGGATTTAGGGGATACGATACTCAATAATTATATGTGTGCTAGAGACGCGTGTAATTGGTATAATAAGGTAAGAAGTAAAAAATGTTAGAAGTAAAATAGCCGGTTATTGATCGAATTCTGACACCACTAAATTCGTAGAGTAGTTGTACTACTAAATTCGTATTTTTGATTTATGAACATGTTTGTAATTATCACTTGTTCGGCATGAAGGAAAACATTATAAATAAGGTTTATTCATAATGTTTTCCTTCAATCCTGCACGTCAAAGAAATTATATGTAGAAGGACGTGGGACCGAACGTAAGAAAGATCTTGTTTCTCTCTAGTTTGTAGAGGTCTGACGGCAGCCGTTCCATGTCATAATTAGTATATTTGTCAAATTCTTAGGTTCAGATAGCGGACCCTGTCAAACTTAATGGATTAGGAAACGAGGTAACACCAGGAGGAAGAGTAGTTCTATTTATACAACAAACTAAAACTTCTTTTAATTTCATTTCCATTGAGCTACGTGGATCCCGAATTTGTAACTGATTTGATGGATACATTAGGTCACTTGCAGTGCCGAACAGCGAATTGAATACTGTTCGCATATTTTGCTTAATCACCAACATTTTTTTTCAACGTCGGGAGACATAAGCGTATACGACCCATTTGGTGTACCCACAGAATGTCCCTATCCCTTTTTCTTCCTAAAATAACTTACCAGGAGACTACCGATAACCTCACTCACCTGCAGGATCACAATAACCTTCCAAGTAGTTGTTATTTGACGAGCTCGGTGGCGCAGTGGTGAAGCGCGTTGTTACGCTACTTTGTCACCAACGCTCGTGGGTTCGATTCCCGCACAGGACAAACATTAGTGTGCATGAACATGTCTGTTTGTCTTGGTCTGGGTATTTTCTATGTATAATAAGTATGTATTTACAAAAAAAAATGTATTTACGTATGTTTATCAGTTGTCTAGTGCCCATAACACAAGCTTAGCTTACTTTGGGGCTAGGTGGCGCTGTGTAATTTGTCCGACAATATTTATTTATTTATTTGGTTACGGTTTTCAGTGACGTGGGGGCACTTCTCCAGTTGGGATGCTTTGATGCGCATCTTATGTTAGCTTTACGACTGCCATCTATCGAAATTAGCCGAGACCGACTGCTTTACTTGCCCTCCGAGCACGGAGGAACTTGCAACAATTAAACCCACATATACACAGATTGCGGTCGACACTGCTTGAAATCTATACAAATAAATAAAATAGAATTGTTTATTTGGGTGTTAAAATAATAGCTTTTATATATTATGCATATGACTGTGTACACGGTACATATAAATCAATTTTTAAAGTAGTTTTCTATTTGTTTCGGCTAATCTCGGAACCTACTAGCAGATGGCCGTTATACGGAGTAACTTAGGTTACTTTTATTTTAGGAAAAGAATCTGCAACATAACTACCAAAGCCATTATTAATATTTCTCAAAGAAAAGATAACTTTGTCTCTTAAAGAAAAGAAAATATATTTCTTTTTTTAACAATCAATCATATATTTCGACCCTATTTGTTCAGTTACCCACAATTTTAGTAATGATAATTATAAAGCAACTTATCTACTACACAAATACAAAAAAAAATAATGGTTTTGGTTCGAAAAAAATGTAAGTAACTAAAAATTTTCAAATTTTCATGATGAACATAAAAGTCTAATATTCTGAAAACGGTTAGGTTTGGGGTATTGGGGTTTCATGGCCAGATCAGTTAGTAATGATGGGAACTACAACCCCCTATAGTATGTAGATCGGCTTACCCTGTATGACATAGATATTACTAATATTAAATACCTAGATTTCTTTCGGGTTCTAATAAATTGACAACTGTGTTGACGTCACTGGGCAAGAAGCCCGGGGGCGTCAACACAGTTGTCAAAAGAGTAGCTTTCTTCCGCTTCATCATTGTTTTGGTATTGGACAATATTTTTTTAATTCGCATCTTAATTAAGTCTGTTAGTGCAATATTTCAGTTAGCAAAAGACAAAATGGAAAATTTCGAAATGACCGCTTTCGATGAATTACACAAAGCAAGAGAGGAGCGTTTGGAACTTGTCCAAATATCGCTGGAGAACATTAGGGCTGCCACCAGTAAATTAGGTAAAATTCGTTGTATATTTTCAAAGAGCGACTAAGAACATGCACGAAGGTTTTGACTACAGGCGGTGATGTGTTTTCCTTTTTTTTCCGTTTATTATACCGATCACGTACTAATGGTTCGACTTCCACACAGGATAAGCATTTGCGCGCGAGGACGTCTGTTTGTCCTGGTTTGGATGTTTTTACATCACAACAAGGCAGCCCGACTGATGTACCTACACCTCACAGAACCTCACTGTAAAGTAACAATTCACAGCAGGATTATATGGTTACTGCGTGTAAGTAAAAAAAACGCGAAGTATTAGCGGATGCTTGCAGTGCAGAAGCTACAACCCTCTAGGGAATTGTTATTTCGATTTTTATTAAAACATTCTCGTGTCATTCGCCAAGGTAGATGTGAGATTGATGGCTTTGTGGGTACATATACATCCTTTTTTAGGGTTCCGTGCCTCAAAAGGAACAACGGAACCCTTATAGGATCACTTTGTTGCCCGCCTGTCTGTCCGTCTGTCAAGACCTTTTTCTGGGGAGCTGCTATCAAGCTAAAATTTATATCAAACACTCAGGTCTGCAATCCCTTCGAGAAGTGACAAAATCAAACTTCTAAGTTAACGCAATCGAAAGATACGGCTCTTTATGCCTCGTCTATGCGCATATTTTGACACTCGCAAGGGAATCAAATCCTATAGGGTACATTCCGTTGACCTAGAATCATGAAATTTGGTAAGAAGCAATTTTTTCGGTAACGTGTAACGCAATATAATAAATTATTGTTTTGTTATTTACGCAAGTGTGTGCGTGGCTACCGGCCACCAGCGTGTACAGAGGATTTCTTCCGCTTGTTTTATATGGACTTTAGACGTCCGACGATCGTACCTTCCGTCCCTTCTGAAAAGGCATCTAAGATATACAATCTCATTCACTTGTTCCAACACTTCATCATCAACCGTAATCCTTACATTGGTTCTGGTCTCTTCTCTTTCAAATACTCGTACAATTATCTTTGTCTAAAAAGAAGATTTCATAGTAAATGGTTTTATCTGTTGACCCCGTTCGACAGTTTCATAGAAGATCATTTCGATCACTGCACTCAGACTCGTGCGGAGGTGGAACAGCGTGCTTTTGTAAATGCCGCTCGCTTATCAGCCACCTTGCTCACCCCGTGTGAGCGGACCCCGCATGCAGTCTTACGCAATGTGTACATTGCACGCAGTACTTGTGCGTGCCGTGACATAATCACGCTTAGACGCTATTTCTCAAGTGAGGAGTGTCGTCCAATGGTCTTTTGCTTATAATATCATTGGGGTATAAGTACGAAAAGCAAAGTAAATATGAAAATTTACAGATGCTGTGACGCGCTATTTCGAATGCGGAGTGAAAGGACCTTGCGAAGCAATGGACAAAATCAAGTTAACTTTGAAAGATTATGAAGATAACATAAAAATTCACACTGCTGAATATCAATGGGCGAATGACAAATCTATGGCTGTTGATTTGCAATGTGACAAGGTAACTATTATTTAGTTACGTGGTTCAAAGAATAAACGGATATTTTTGTACATCATCAGTCGTGGTTACTCTGGTCTACATTATGAACTCGTTAACATACATATAGTGTACATACGTGTAAATATATATAGGTATATATATAGCCGTGTTAAGCAATGATAAAATAATTTTATGTCTAATATCTTCATGTCAAGTCATTTCTGGTGTTCGCGAATCAATATTACCTAAGAATTTGCTGAGACATATTCAATTAGTAGCTCCACTTATTCGAATGGAAAACTTTACAATGATGGAATGATTGAAACTTACAGGTAGAAGAGACTTTAATATTGCAATACGCACAAGACATTAAGTGCCTGTACCCTGGTTTGCGTTATGACCAGAAGAACCATGTTTTCCCGGGGGATATTGACCTGTACCTCTACCATACATACAGATATGTAAGTCTTGTTTACTAGACAGTTTACATTTTGCCCAATTACCCGCAGGATCTATACGAAACGTAATGTGATGCTGAAATTAAGA
This sequence comes from Pyralis farinalis, assembly GCA_947507595.1. NCBI lineage: Eukaryota > Metazoa > Arthropoda > Insecta > Lepidoptera > Pyralidae > Pyralis > Pyralis farinalis. The sequence continues at coordinate 41,404,470 of OX382257.1, read as the reverse complement.
AAGCTGCGCAGTTATCTTAGAATATGTCTGAATTGTGTTAATGATTAGAAATACCTATGTTTATTTAGATATCATTCAGCATGACAAACTAATAAACATGATGTCGGATAAAGGTCCCTCTTGCTCAGTAAAACTTGTGTTTTAGAGTCTGAATATTTCACCGATTCGAGCCTACGCTCCAAAGCGAGGATATACAGATAAGCTGGCAAATAACACAATGTTATTACGACAACATCATTGATCACAGATTGGTTCAAACCATGCTCTTCAATGTAGGTTAAGATAAATATATGCTCGTTAGTCTTAGCAGAACTCATAAATTATCCATTCTAGAGGTATAAAGTATTTCACTTAGTTCTTAAATAAGTCTAAAGTTCGCATACCACGCTTTACGGACGCTATTCATTGTGGGCGATGTTTAGAGATACATACGAGTCTTTATTTTATACTTATCTATTTTCAAGATCCGCAGGTTGCAAGATCAAATGCCTGAGGCGGTAACTGGAATGACAGACAGGATTAATCGAGGATTTGAGAGTAAGTTATGTAAAATTAAAATAAACAGAATGTGCTGTATATACACTACAGCGATATTTAATTAGTAGCCTGACTAAGAAACTGTGTTCATCTAGAGTCTACACTTACTTACAGAATAAATTACAGATAAACGCATAACTTTAACTTTCTCTAGATGAACACAGTTTCACCAATAATTATATTTCTGCGAGTGAGTTAGGTTTCCAGTAAGCTCTAGATTAGTTGTTTTGTATTGCAAACGTTCTTAGGCTTCAGCAATGGTATTACACCAGGCAAGCCGTATGTTTGTTGGCCATCCTATGTACGTAGTTAAAGGTCATAATGATAAATAAAACACTGATTGTAAATTTACACGAGCTAGCGTATGTATTTTTACTATCTGTAACTCTTCGATTGTGTATGAAAGTAAAGGTTCATTAACAGTTACAGTAGAAGAAAAACATCATCTTTATTCAATACTATCTGTCTATGCAACATCACAATTAGCTAATTGCAATCTTGTATTTGGAGACACATATGGCGTCCAGTTAAAAATTTATGTTTAAAATAATTAATAATGATATATTTACTGTACAGACTTATCGCAGGCTGAAAATGATGTCAAAGCGAGGAACATTGTGATAGCTTCGCTTCTCAAACAAAAGAGAGCTGAAATGAATAAGGAATTTAAGAAACGGGTAAATATTTACTTAAAAATTAACTTAAAAAAAGAGAATTTGTGTTGAGTATTGAATCTCATCAATAGTTAAACTACTTACTTTTACTAAGGGTATGCCTCTAAAGTGACTCATACATTATACTACTGTGCCACCAACGTTTCACGTTAAATATAGGTTTAAAACATGCGCGAAAATTCATTTTTCCCCAACTTTCCTTGTGAATAATAATTATTTATTATTAATAATTGTGAATAATGTATAATATATAATATAATATTTACGTATATGTATATATTTCTTGTATCTCCGATTTGGATCAAATTTTGAATACTTACATAAAGTTATGCATATTTTATATATAAACCAGTTGAGAATGCGCAAGCTTGCATTGAGGAACACCTGGCTCGTCAATTATATAACAATATATATTTTTTTAATTTGTCGGCCATTTTGACCATGTTTCGTGACCTGTCAGAACCCGTTATATACGTTTTCCCATACATTTCGCGGTCGTATACAACCACCCGGGTTTCGAAGGGTTAAGAGACAAGAACCGTGTTCCTGAACATTCCTATTCTACTTTTTTATGCTGATGCCAAATCTGAAGTCAAAATTCGAATATTCGAAAAAAAGCGACAGACAAACATATAGATTTCATATAGGAACGGTGTACCTGAAAATAATGCAATATACAGGCCTTGTCGCCCGGGTGCTAAATTATTAAGTATAGATACCTAAAGGATCAAAGAATGTACAGAACTGTCTAAGCGCAAGTTCGATTTACATTGCCAGTTACTTTTATCTTCATAATTATTACAGTGTGAAGACCAGAAGGCGGCAAATGATAAACGTCTTAAGGATGCTCTGAAGATACAGATGGACCGGCATGTAGAAAACTTACAGAATAAATTACAGATAAAGGAAAAGGAGGTAACATTTTTTTTATACTACGTCGGGAGGCATACAAGCATACGGCCCACCTGATGCAAAACGGGTACCGTAGCCTATTAACACTTGCGATATATTAAGTATCACTCGCGTGATGCCTCCCCTGCTGCTTACACTGCAACTCCTTGGCAGCTTACCGGTGACCTCCCTCACACGCAGGAACACGACAACCCTTTAGGGAGTTGTTATTTGGCTGTGGTTTTCTGTGAGGTGGATGTACTTCCCCAGATGGTCTGCTTTAATGCGCCCTACCTCTCTTGAAAACATCCAGACCAAGACAAACAGACATGTTCATGCACACACATGTTTGCCTTGTGTGGGAATCGAACCCACGAGCGTTGGTGTCAAAGTCGCGTCATTCACGACTGAGACACCGAGCTCGTCAGAACATTTGAAGCATATAGAAATAAACTCGATAATATAACTTTTCTTATAAAGCTAGTATATTTCATCAAGTTTATTGAGCTTCGTACATTAAATTCACGTGCCTTACCATGTGAAATACGTATCCTACTAAAATCCGATAAAATGCCATTAAACTACCTGCCATGACCATCACGGTTGAGGCCAGTGTAGTTATAGTATTGTCTTAGGCTTTCGCGATTGTTACACATTGAATTAAACAATTTTTAACGGAAGTATCGCGTGTTTTATTTATTTTGTTCAACCTGATGTTTCGAACGCTTTGCAGCGTCCGTGGTCGCAGGAAGACTTCAACAATTCAAAGGTTCAACAAACTTCAAAGGTTCAACAAAATAAATAAAACACGCGATGCTTCCGTTAAAAATTGTTTAATTCAGTGTGCTCATGTTTGAACCGTTATTTTGGGAAGTCTAGTATATCGAAGTTGTATTGATTCTTCTTTCTAGCGTTATACCGTTTCCTAATCCATTAGGATTAGCAGCGTCCGCTGCCGAAGTCTAAGGATTTGGCTAAGATACTGATATTGCCATGAAGCGACTGCCGTCAAACCTCCACATCCCAGGAAAAAACTAGACCTTTCTTTGGTTAGGTCTTTTTGAAATATAATTTCCCTGCGGTTTTCCTCATTATATTTTCCTTCAGAGTTCTATTGATTGTGGTATTTAATATATAACCAGCCGACCCACCATGACGTCACCTCTAAAGGTTTAACTTTTGCACAATAACATACAAATAACCTTACAGAAACTTAACCTTCAGTAAGGAAAAAAAGATGGAAAGGAATATGCAACCTGTATTCCTTTCCATCTTTTTTTCCTTACTGATCTCCAACATATGTCATGGTCCCATGTCACTTCCCTTTATTACACCGCATGCAAATGTTATGTTAGATTATTTTTTACACTTTCCATTCTCATGACACATGTCACAAGCATTAATAGGCTACGGTAACTGTTTTACATCAGGTGGACCGTATGCTTGTATGCTTTCCGACGTTGTACAAGAACAAAAATCTTATAACCAGGACCACCGCCTTGTAATAGGAATGCAGAGGACTCGCTTCGTCTATGAACAACCGCAACAATATTAACATTTTATTTTTCTCTTACCCACACCGAGATAAATAACTGTTATTTATTTGTATTCGAAGAGCTCGGTGGCTCAGTGGTGGAACGCGCTGTTACGCTACTTTGACACCAACGCTCGTGGGTTCGATTCCCACACAGTACAAACATTTGTGTGCATGAACATGTCTATTTGTATTGGCCTGGGTATTTTCTATGTAGAATAAGTATGTATTTAAAAAAAAAATGTATTTACGTATGTTTATCAGTTATCTAGTACCCATAACACAAGTTTCGCTTACTTTGGGGCTAGGTGGCGCTGTGTAATTTGTCCGACAATATTTATTTATTTATTTATTATTTAAGACGTTTCCGCTCATTATCCCTCATTAGTTACCGTAGCGTAGAGACTCTTAGGGTCACTCGTACGTACGTAGTATTCTACCTCCCTTTCGCTAATAATTAATTGGCTAAGGCAGGCTGCACCACGAGTAGATCAAGTTTGTTCACATAAGTACATATTTTTAAAATAACTATCATACTTTCAGGCAACGGTTAAATTGAACAAAATGGTAGCGGCCAAAGTTGCCGCTGAAAAACGAGCCTTCGAAGGTCAGCTTCAAGACATGTCTGCGAAACTTCATATCGTCGAGGATAAATTAAATCGTAAGGATTTTTGGCATTATTCTGTTACGTCCCATCAACTCACACTCATCCTCCTCGTTCTATCTAAGTACTATTGATTAATACAACCTTCACAAAGAGATTTCATATATTGAATTAAACTATTTTTAAGTATTGTCTTAGGTTTTCGCGATTGTTACACATTGAATTAAACAATTTTTAACGGAAATATCGCGTGTTTTATTTATTTTGTTGAACCTGACGTTTCGAATGCTTTGCAGCATCCGTGGTCGCGGGAAGACTAAGGTGACATTTGTCTTACATTGGTTATTCAATTTGATTAATTCGAGATTTCATATTTTAAGGGTCGAACGAACTACACTTTGTCCTGCCAGGCATTAGCATTATATAAACAACGATTAGAAAAGTATTTGGAAAAATAAAGACAAATAATGCAATACATGCTGTTTTTCTAAATACTTTTCTAATCGTTGTTTATATATTATCAAAAAAAAAACATGCAATTTGATCTAACCTGCTTTGTGTGCTTCCGCCACCAATTAGTTCATGCGGCCTAGCGCCGGCCGGCACCCACCCACTACTGTTAGTACGTGCTTCATGCCGACGCTGCCATGGCTGCTCCGGTAGTCTCTGCCTCGGCTGCTGCGGTCGTCCGCCATCTGGAACAGAATCCGCATGCCCCCACCACCACCGTCGGTGCCACGACTGGCCTGGTCGTCGCTGCGACACGTGTTTCGCCTCTCAACGAGGCATCATCAAGCGTTGTAGACGTTAATCGTAAGAATAACATGCACACAAAGCAGGTTAGATCAAATTGCATGTAAATTTGACTTTCGCAAAATAACGCCTGAATCTATTAACTAAAAAAAAAACGTTTTACCGTTTGATTAATAAGTTGTTAATATGTTGATCTTAACGAAACAGATATATATGCGAAAGTGGCAGGATGTAGGAGTCGAGTAAGACCGAGACCCGCCTACCACGACCAAATTGGGCGTGTTTTATTAGATGGTAATGTCAGGAGCTCTTGAAACCGGCGAGCATGCATGAAAAGAGCTATACATGTTAAAGAAGCGGGTGAGATGTGTAAGGACCGAATCTTGCAAACATACATACAAAAGGTAAAAAATATCTAGGTTTAGCGGTTCTTTTGGACTTGGTTTAAGACCTAATTCATTAAAAGATTTTTTACCGTACAATAACTCCCTATACTACGGTAAATAATTAAATTAATAGTTTTGGTCTAACATCGATCTCTGTACTCGGTGTGATTAAAAAATAATGTAACATTTTATTTAAAAAAAAAAATATTCATCCAAAATTATGTTATCTCCTTCAAAATAATTTCCCTCAGATACAATGCACTTGTGCCAACGCTTTTTCCAGTCGTGAAAACACTTCTAAAGTGCACTTTGGGGTTGAGCCTTAAGCTCCTCCAGCGACAACCGTCGCAAATTTTTTAAAAACATGAGTTCAAATCGTAATTATTAATTTGATTGTTTGAAACTACTTATAGGCATATCTTAGACAGTATAAAGATACAAAAAATTAATGACCTAGTAGGTCATTACCATTTTCAATTTTCGTAAGTAGTTTTCCATTTCTTTTATTAATATTCCGATAAGAAATTATTTGTATACCACATTATTACATTAATGGTGTTTTAATCATGTTCATATTGTATTAAAAAGAAACGCCACTTTATAAAATTTTATTTATTTCCCATTCTGAACATAAAAACGTACGTAAGTAACTAGTAATGATGGTCATTACTAGTTACTTAATTATACTAACATACTTATATATCATCACACCTGTCTCTTATTGGGGTAGACAGAGACTATGAAACGCTAGGTGCACTGATAAATCTCATTTCAAGAAGAGAGAAAGGGAATAGAAATAGTTTGTACCAGGAGCAAAATAACTGGGAATGTACCTAGTAAATAGTAGAAAAAGTAGTAAAGCGTAGCCGAGTGACAATTCTATTAACTATCATTGAATTTATATGAATAAGTAAGCTTTTGGATACATTAGAGTAGTATCTATGGTAAAAGTTATTTTATGCGTGTCGAAATTTCTTGGCTATCGATACTTCAATACAGATATTCCTACAAGTTTCATTCCCAAAAAGAAAGAAAGACCAAGAAAGTACCTCCATTTTACTACTGATCGCCAGCGGTACTGTTGTGTTGTTCATACATGTAATTTCGGTTCATGCTTAGTAAGGAGCGCTATATAGCTTGTATATGTTACGACGCGTTATATTGTACCGCGCTTAATTAATAAACTACCACCTGATTTAAATAAAAATCTTGCTATGACTAATATAGAATATAAATTAAAAACTACTTTTTGGACAATTTAAGTAGTCAAAACAATATAATTTCACTTATGAACTTGAAAACAAATTAATTATATACATGATTATTGTTATTACCTGCAATAAAATAAATCTTAATTAAATTATAATTCGTATTTACCTTATACTTAGTTGCTTATTGTATGTGTATGTAGATATTATTTATGTTACTCACTTATATCCTAATATATTATGTCTTCGAACGTACTTGCCCGGTCACCGATGAATCTCATGCACTATTCTATACTATTCTTATTTTACATTGTAGGTAATTATTACATGACTGTGTCTTGATGTAGTGATACCATTACATTTGTGTCAAACCTCAGTGGTTTATAAAATGCATTAATATTGTTTTTATAAAATGTTTATGTAAACTGGTGTAATAAACAAATAAATAAGTAATGTAATACTATAAGGTAACGACGAACTGACGTAGGACTGCAGTAGCCGTTTCACATAATGCGGATTTTCGGTTTAGTATATGTAAAAGTTCCCTTATGGTTGATGAGGTATAAAATATTAAAATGACCATATTGCCATATTGTCTACTTATTGAAAGGGACAAGTTAAAAACGTACATACATTACATACGTAAATTATTATTGCATCAAATTAATACTTTAGACGTACAATTTTAATAATGTGGAAATTTTAATACTTTTGCCCTTATCAATCGAAAGGAAAAATATATACATTTTAATAATGTGGACATTTTAATACTTTTGCCCTTATCAATCCAAAGGAAAAGATACATGCTTATGTTTAATTTACAGACCGTCTTAAGGCTGAACGTGAGACTCGCAGGTCTCAGGAGCTGTGGGCGGCGGGAGCGGCGTTACTAGCCGCAACCAAGAAAGGTGACCCCGTGGTCAGGGTGGATAAGGAATTGAAAGCGATTGAGAAGGCATCAGGTGAGTAAACGTTATTGTTCATTGTTACTGTTGTACTTCATTTCATACCAGTAAGGCAAGCATAGGGCTCGCATAATGATAAGCCATTTACTGTAGGTTATGCCACTTGAACCGACTATTCAATGACGATACTTACCCTATTTTTGAACTACATCGCGGTTCAAGAATGCTCCCGCCTAATGTAATGCTGTCACCGTTACCTATAGAGACTTGCGACGCAAGTAGTACCTATCATGTTGCTATCATGATGCTAATGCGGCTACTTCTTTTTCCAGCTTTCTGGTGACTTTAAGCACTTGCATTCCTGCAAGGGATTAATGCTATACGGCATAGTTGTATAATATTGGTGTGATACTATGGCGGATTAAATACTATTACAACTGACATTGTTTAATATTTTTTAGGGTTCCGTACCTTAATAGGAAAATATACCGTATGCTTGTATACCTCCCGACGTAGTATAAAAAAAACGGAATCCTTATAGGACCACTTTGTTGTTCGTCCGTTTGTCAAGATCCTTTTTCTCAGGGACGGGTGGAGCTATCAAGCTGAAATTAATATCACACAGTGAAAAAATCAAACTTCTAAGTCAAATCAATCAAAAGATACGGCTGTTTATGCCTCGTTTATGCGTATATTTTCTCTCGACACCCGCAAGGGAATCGAAACCTATAGGTAGGGTACTTCTCGTTGACCTTGTCGAATCATGAAATTTGGTAAGAAGCAAGGTCATGTAGCACAAGTTAAGGAAAAAATCCAAAAACTGTAAATTTTAGATATATCACAAAAAACATGTTATTTGCGAAAATATTTTGTCTTACGGAACCCTCGGAGAGGGAGGCGGACTTGCACTTGACGACTTTTTTTAAAGTAATGTGTATCAAATTAGAGGGGGGAAGGAGGAGTCAAATCTTTACGTTTTTTTGATAAATATCTATAACTTCACGCCAAATTCCTTTCGGGATAGGCAGAGATAACCGAGCGCCACATGACTCGATCGTTACAAACATCACTCGCTTCTCTAACATTCATTGCTTTTCTTATGCACATTCGCCGGTTTCTAGAGTGCCTTAGAAACCGGCGAACGTGCATGTGAAGCGCAATGAATTTTAAAGAAGCGAGTGATGTGTGTAAGGATCGGGTCACGTGGCGCGCGTTCTTTCTGCCTTCCCCGCAAGGGATTTGGCGTGAAGTTACATATATTTATTAATATATTTTTATATAATATTATTCTAGGTGATGGCGATAAGCTAGTGTCGACTGTGCTCAAAGCGATTCCACCTTCAGTGCGCACAAATGGCATAGTTCCAGAGAGCGTACTCCGAGAAAGATACCATAAAGTAATTATTCAGTGTCTATTATATGTATATATACTAGTATGTAAAGTTTGTTTGAATGCTCTAATCTCTGGACCTACCTGTCGGATTTGGAAATTCCTTTTTGCATTTGATAGCTCAATTTTTGACGTTTCGTTCCTACTTCTTTTAATTGGTTCTTTAACATTCATAGCTCTTTTCATGCAATTTGCCTATTTTTACAGTTTTTGACATCACTCACGAATACCACATTGAAATACCGATGGTATTTTTTCGTCATTTTATCTAATTCGAAATACACTGCCATTAAAACATGTAATTATTTTTGTTTTCTAATATCTGGTCTTTTTTCAAATATCGATTATCTATCAATTATCTATCAACTATCGATTGATCCGGACAGATTCTGTGGAGCGTACCTCCTATTAGGCTAACACCGACACTCTTTTTTAAATATCTTATTAGAATACAATAATATCCTTTATGTACTTCATTTAAGTAATATACAGGTAAATGTATCCACCATGATTATCGTATACGTCGGGAGGCAAAATAACATACGGCACACCTGATGCAAAATATTTACCGTAGTATATGAACGCTTGCTATATATCAAGTAATGCTCGCGCGATGTAACCTCTGCTGCTAAAACAGCAACCACTTAGGATCTTACTAGTAATCCCGCATATTCGCAGGAACACAACAACAACAGGGAGTTGATATTTGACTGCGTTTTTCCTGTGAGCTGAAAGTACTTGCTCAGACTTATCTTAATCCGCTCTCCTAAAAACACCCAGCCGAGACAAACTGATAAAGTTCATGCACACGAGCCTTCGTGTCAAAGTACCATTACTATTTACTGTACCACCGAGCTTATCTAACTTACTTACAAATATTTATATTGGACGTGACCAAATATTATTGTTAGGTATTCACTGTTGCCTGTGTCAAAAAATTAGCTCAAAAAATTAGTACTATAGTATTAGTAAATAGTTTAAAAAATACATAAGTAAAAATGTTACCATTTGAAAGACAATTGATTTTTTTAGTGGTTTCCCTGTATTTTGATTGGTTAGTTAAAACGGCAAATTAGTTACTCTAATAATTACTCAAGTAAAAATGTTACCATTTGAAAGACAATTGATTTTTTAAGTAGTGGTGTCCCTGTATTTTGATTAGTTCGTTAAAAAATGGCAAATTAGTTAGTTTAATAATTACTCAAGTAAAAATGTTAGCATTTGAAAGACAGTTGCTTTTTACGTAGTGGTATTCCTGTATTATGATTGGTTAGTTAAAATGGTAAATTAGTTAGTTTAAAAATTACTCAAGTAAAAATGTTACCATTTGAAAGACAGTTGACTTTTCAAGTAGTGGGTTTCCTGTATTTTGATTGGTTAGTTAAAAAAATGGCAAATTAGTTAGTTTAAAAATTACTCAAGTAAAAATGTTACCATTTGAAAGACAGTTGCTTTCTATGTAGTGGTTTTCCTTTATATAGATTGGTTAGTTAAAAATGGAAAATTAGTTTAAAAATTACCTCAGTAAAAATGTTACCATTTGAAAGACAATTGTCTTTTCAACGTCTGGTTTTCCTGTATTTTGATTGGTTTGTTAAAAAATGGCAACACTTTCAATTTCATCGCCTGCTAAGTCTACGCCTAATGTATCTTTTCATGAAATTTCTGGAGGTGTTTACGGGACAGTCTGTATAAGTTTTACGTTTCACTAGATGGAGAAGGCGGCACTCCGTGTAGCGATGGTGGAAGCCGACGGTGGTCCGTTGCCGATTTACTTCATATCCTATGTGCAATCTCTTTTTCTATTCATGAAGGTGAGCACATTATGCGTCATTTAGTATCAACGCCGTTGTGGAATACCATACCATAAATGGTATCAATCACTTTTTATCAAGCATACGGCACGTAATGTAAAGTGGTTACCGTAGCCCATGAACGCTTGCGACACATTAAGTATCACTCGCGCGATGCTACGTCTGCTGCTAACACTGCAACTCCTTAGGAGTTTACTGATGACCTCACTCGCTCACAGGAACATAAAAACCCTTCGGGAGTTGTTGTTTGCCTGCAGTTTTCTGTGAGGTGGAGGTACTTCCCCACATTGGGCTGCATTGATGCGCCCTATGTCTCTTAAAAACTCCGAGACCCAAATATACAGGTATATTCATGGACGCAAATATTTGTTCTTTTTAAGAATCGAACCCACAAGCGTTGGTGTCAAAATTCTGGGTTGGTTGGATAAGCAGGTTCAATACGTAACTCATAAAATGATTCACGGCAAAAAATAAATATTTTGGTACAAAGACTTTTGTTTGTGTGGGCAAGCTTGCATAGATCTAAGATCATTTTTGGACATGTGTTTAAAGAATATAGTTTGTCATTATATTTTTATGATATTTTAAATGGGTGAATTAAAATTGTAATGGGAACGATATATATGACAGCTTGTAGAAAAAACGACATATTGCCAAGGTGGCCATTATTTAGAATTCGCGACTTTAGACAACGATCTTTATCTGTTGGTCGTTTATTGTTTTTTTAACTAGCGACTAAAGGAGATGCGTTTTCGCATTGACCACTGAAGATCTATATACCTAGTCTTGCTATAAATACTGAAACAAAGAAAAAAAAAATCTATTGCAAATAACATTTATTACTTTTACAGTGTGTGAGCTTAATACATAAATATAAAACAATTTAATATATAAAAGGATTATTCGAAGTGGTCTCCATTGGCTGCCATATAGTCCTTTAAACGTTGAGGCCAGTTATCAATAGAAGCACGCACTCTTTCCATGGGAAAATTCTTCACTGCCAATCGTACGGATTGTTTTAGGGACTCCAAATTATCATGGCGTTTAGAGCAAGCCGTACTCTCTAAAACTGACCATAAATCATAATCCAGCGGATTAAGACCGGGACTAGACGACGGCCAGTCTTTATTTTATTTTTTTTTTTTTTTTTTTTATTAAGGTTCACCAACGTTCGTTTACATTGTTACTTATATTCTATATATATTTTTATACTTAATCTAGTATAAATGTAACAAACAATTACTGGAGAACACGACAAGCAAATTTATGTTAACACAAAAAAAAATAATTATACAAAAGGAAAAAAAACTCTGATAAATACCAGGCCACTCAGAAAGCATTGCGAAAAAAAAAGTTTTTATGTATGAGAGACTGGCCAGTTATAATCTATTTTGAAAATATGATTATTTATAAGCAAAAATAGGTAAGTACGTTCCAATTTTAACATTACACTCCACATTTTTAGCGAGCTAATTTAAATTAACGTGTCTCATTGAAAAATGGATTGAGGAAATATGATTTTTTACGATTTCATGTGTCGCCTAAAACCGGACGAATCGTATGATAGATTTCAAATGGCATTCATGGACGAAGGCCCTTCCAAGCCAACTGTGTATCGTTGGTATTATGAATTTAAGCGCGGTCGACTAACTTTGGGGGATGAAGAAAGAAATGCTCTGTTTGAGCAGGCTGTAAATGCTATTACATTATGTCTGCAGAGGACTGGAAAAAGTAGTTCCGATGCTTGAAACTTTGTATAGAGGCTGGTGGAGAGCATTTTGAAAAGATTTCATAAAAAAAAAAAAATGATCACCTATAGAACACTTTCATTTTTATTTTCGCAATACCCTCCGAGCATCCCACGTACCAAGCGAATACACGCCACGTAGCTAAATCCAAGTTAAATAAATACAGATATAACAAGTTCTTACAATCATTGCAAAATCATCGCAGAGTTCAAATAGTTCTTTGTCTTACAGTTATATACAATGACACTGGATAAAGCCACGAACACGTGTTGTTCAGCCAACTAAGTGTTTGGCCAAGATGCTGCGGGACCTGCTAAGCGAGTCAAAATGTATGTCGATCAAATCACAATATTCATTGACAATTTTGCAAAGTCGAGGCACTGGGGAATTAGCTCCAAGAACAGTTCTACGCCATGGTGGACTCAACGGAGTTAACCTACTGCGAGGATATCTAAGGGGAATTCTATATCTAAATTTAATTAATAATTGGGGGCAGTTGATATTATTATTAAGAATTTTATATGCGAAAATGTAGTCATTCAAGATTCTACGGCTACTTAACATAGGTATATTAAAATGTTTTAAACGGTTTCTGTAAGACGCATGCCTTAACTCCGAAATACCACTAGAAGCCGCCAAGTGCCACATAAATCGTTTTTGAATTCTCTCTAAGCGTAGCGAATGCGTAGCGAAGTGAGGTCTCCAAACTACACTGCCATATTCTAGGATACTTCTAACCAGACTGTTATATAGAAGTAACTTGGTCTTACAACTACGAAAACCTTTAGCATTCCTTATTACAAAACCTAGCATTTTTGACGCTCTTTTCGAAATATTTTCTATATGCGGTACAAATGTCAATTTCTGATCAAACATTATCCCCAAGTCCCTTATTTCTTTCAGCTCTTGAATGTTTTCGTTTCCTATGTAGAGTCTTCAGCTCTGATGAAGTCCGAAACGTTCGTTTCCAACCAAGACTGCGTAGACCGAGCTTTATGACCCGGCGCCGAGACTTGCTGGAAGGACCATTCTTGGTTATTGAACATGGTGTTGTTAAGGGGCTTCACTACCTTCTCAAGAATGGTATCTTGATACACTTGTGCCGATGTTTTGATACCTCTTTTACAAAAGTATGGCTCAGTCACTCCTTCATAGCTAATACCCCACCAAACCATCACTGAAGTCGGATAGTGCCCACGTTGCACTCTGTCGACTAATTGGGAAGCTTCCTTAGAGCTTTGAGCATAAATACGGTCATTTTGTTTGTTAAAATGTTGTTGAAATGTAAAAATTTTCTCATCCGTAAACAAAATTTTTCTATGACCTCGCTTTGCGTACCGATTTAGTAGTTGTTTCGATTTTACCACCCTATTCTTTTTTTAATTATCAGTTAAGAAATGACCAGTACGTCTCATATAGGCTGCAAGTCCTAAGTCATCTTTTAAAATACGCGACATGGTTCTAGGTGCTATCTTCATCTCCCGAGATAAAATCTTTTGCTTTCGGACAGGATTTCTTCGAATTCTTTCCCTAATCCTTTTACCACCTTTTTCGTACGAACACTACGTGGACGGCCAGATCTTTTTCTGTCACAAACAGAGGAGGTCTCATTGTACCTATTAATAGCCCGATACACAAACATTTTACTAATACCAAGCGTATGGAGAGTTTAAAAATTGCATTTGGCTCCATACCTACTTTGTGTAATGCTTAATGCAATCACAGCGATTCGGTTCTCTTTATCACCCCACTCCATTTTAATATCGCAAAATATTGTACAATGTATTGGCGCCAAAATGAGAAAAATCAATGAACAATCATATAAAAATGACAGATTCCAAATTCAAATGTAATATTTTGTTTATTTTTAATTGTAACAGTATTTATGGCCAGACTAAGTATGAAATAATGTAAAAACTTCACGTTTTTTTTTCCAGCTCTCGGGGATAACTCAGAGAGAAATTGATAAACCACCTCAGCCACCCATAGAAAACCTAGATACCTTCGATTTATTACAAAGAGCCAGGTAATCAGTTTGCTTTTAGAGTTTCACAATAGAATTCGAAATATATCTAAGTCCTTTAGCGACCATGGCTGTCCGTCTATTTGCCACTTTTGCATATTTCAGCAGCTACTTGTACTCGTATCTAAAATTGAATGAGGGGCTAAGAGATCTGTTCTAACGAAATTGGCCGTGTTTTATCAGAAGATGACGCCAGGAGCCCTAGAAATCGGCGAGCGTGTATGAGAAGAGCTTTTAATCTATACATTTATACAGATAAATAAAATTGGAGTGTCTGTTTGTAATATTAAAATAACCGCTTTTTATTAAATGCATATAATGCGTATGCACGGTACATGTACCAAAATATTTTTTTTACAATTTTTCTATGTCTGTTGGTTCCTAGCTAATCTCTGAAACGGCTGGACCGATTTTGACGGGACTTTCACTGGCAGATAGCTGATGTAATAAGGAGTAACTTAGGCTACTTTTATTTATTTTTATTAATATAAGTAAATAATTAAAAAATAACTATTCCGCGCGGACGAAGTCGCGGGCACAGCTAGTGTTAAATAAGCGTTATCCCGTTTCGTAATCCATAAAACGTCAAACACGCGTTTATACTAAAATCTGATAAAGTGCTTACCTGCCAAAACCATCACGGTTGAGACCAGTGGAGTCATGTTTGAACCATTATTTTAAGAAGTTGGAAGTATATCGGAATTATATTGATTTTACTTTCTAGCGTTATCTTGTTTACTAACTAATTACGATTGTCGGGGTCGGGGTCTGAGGAGTGTTACCTGAGCCTAAGGATTTGGCAAAGATATTGGTTTTGATATGGAGTGAATGCCGTCAGAACTCTACAACCAGGAGGAAATACCAGACCTCTCTTTGGTTAGGTCACACGTCTTTCGAAATATGGTTTCTTGGAGGTGCAGAGTTCTTCACGACGTTTTCCTTAACCATCAAATGCGAATTTAAAATTACAGACCATGTTCGAATCATGCACCTGTGTTGGCACAGTATATACTATTTTATTGTCTTTCTAGATATTGGATAGAACGTGGTAACTTGGCTCTGGCATGCCGCTATGTGAGTTCACTTCAAGGAGCATCCAGAGCAGCTGCCGCCAGGTGGTACGAGGCAGCCCGCTTCCATCTTGAGACGAGGCAAGCGGCTGAGGCGGTGCTGGCTCATGCCGCTGCATTGGGCTTGCAATACATCTGATTGGTGAGAAAACCATTAGTGCTACATAAATACATTTTACTAGCGACGCAGTCCCGACTTCGCACGGGTGGTCCAATCGCTATCAAACTTTACAGGATCACCCGCTAAACTAAACTGAAGATTGTCTGTAAATTTCATGAAATTTGATCCACCCGTTTTGAAGTCCATACGGAACATATATATACACATCGTTTTGTATTTTTTAAATATGTAAGTAGGTACATATGATACACATATATGGTACGTGTATGTTGTTGTATATTTGTTATAGTATTAAGTAGGTAGTCATATAAAAGTGTCTATTCTGTAACCGGCCGCTTGTTAATAAAAGAGTTCTTATCTAGCAATCAGGTGTTTCACTACATGGTGACAGCGGTGATCTAAAATAGTTATTAATATTTGTCAAAAAGTATTTTATACAGTGGAAACATTCAATTGGAGTTGTTTTCATCGAATACGTGATAAAATATGGAGCACGCAAGACCGCCAACGGAATTAATACTGGACGGCGGACCCACTAATCGGGCGGACGCGTGGCGAAAATGGCAGAAACAGTTCATCGTGTTTTTAAAGGCATCTGGCGTGCACAAAGAAAAAAAAGACGTGCAAGCAAGTCTTTTGGACGGCTATGACATTTACACCTCCTTTAAATTTCTTAAGGAAGAAAATCAAGACGACGTAGATATACTTATAAAAAAATTTGATGAATATTTAGGTACCAAACCGAGTATAACAAATATACAACATATGTATGTGTATTTTCTTTCATGTCTTTAGGTCCATCTGATTTAAAGCGGCTACCGTAGCCTATAAACGCTTGCAATTGCTGCTAACACAGCGCCTCCTTAGAATTTTACTAGAGACCTCACTCAAATCCATGAACTTTCTAAACTCTAGGGAGTTGCGGTTCGACTGGAGAAGTACCTGTACTTCACAGAAAACTGCAGCCCAAATAACAACCACTTGGAGCGTCGTCGTTTTCCTGCATGCGAGTAAAGTCACCAGTTGTATAATATATGGAGTTGCTGTATTAGCAGCAGAGGTGGCATTGTGCGAGTGATACTTAATGTCTTGCAAGCGTTATAGGCTACGGTAACCGCTTTACATCAGGTTAGCCATATGCTTGTATGCTACTCGACTTTATATAAAAAATGGTTGCAACAGAATGACTTACAGTAGACTTATTGCTGACAATGGAACTTTAATCTTTTTTTAGACTCCGTACGAAGAAATAGGAGTAGGTACTGAGTTGACTTCATGTTGATCATATTCGTGGTAACGTGTTTCGTGATTGAGTAGTATTATGTCCTATTTTATTGGATTATGGTTTACAATAAAACAACAAATAAGTACTAGTATTGTCTTAGGTTTTCGCGATTGTTACACATTGACCACGGACGCTGCAAAGCGTTCGAAACGTCAGGTTTCAACAAAATAAATAAAACACGCGATACTTCCGTTAAAAATAAGTACTAGTAAGTAAGTACACAGTTCAAAGGGAACGTCCGCACGCCACGACTGTCAGCCTGCAAGTGCGAGTGAGGCGCCGCCCCACCAGCGTTGCCAACCCAAATATTGGAAAATTTGTAGAATAAGTGCCAAACATTGGTAGAAATTGGTAGAATTCAAAATGAAAAATCGGTAGATCTACCACCTTAATTTAGTAAATTTTTAAGATTAAAAACACAAAACTGTTCTCAAATTATTTATACTAAAACTAGACAAAAACTAAAATTACATTAACTCCTACAACAATCAAACTTATTAGCGCGAAGGCGCGAACGCAATACCAGTACGTAGGTACCGTAGGCAGAGAAAAAAATTCTCCATCTACGGTAGGTACGAACGAAAGTGCGATGCAAAATGTCAATCGATGTGAATGTCACTGTGTAACTGTCAAGTGTCAAAGTCAATCTGTAACGATAAGTATTTTTTTTAAGTTTCGTCGAGGAGCCAAGTCACAATCCCATACTGCCTCATCTTGAGACTTATTGAGTCTGACTCGGTAAAACATTTTTTTACGGTGTCGAAAACTTTGGAAAATAGGTAGATTTAAGCCTTAGAGTGGTAGACAGGTAGACTGAGGCCAAAATAGGTAGATCTACCAATAAGTTGGTAGATATGACAACACTGCGCCCCACCAACCAACCCACCATTGATCTGTGACTATTATATTTATTGAATATCCCAAGTAGCATACCCAAGTTTTACTTCTGTTTCTACGAGAACCACGATTGATGTTGGAATTGTTTTTTTTCAGAACCTTCAGAACCTCCTTAGATACTACATCGTGTCTTCATAAAGCAAAAGCGACACTAAAATTATGACATATACATTTTTATTACTATTTATTTTGGTTATTTACAGAGATAGATAATGTGTTACAAAATTAAAGTTTATATGAAGTATATAATTTTTTTTTTAAAGTTTGTGAATGTAGTAATTATAAATAAACACAAGAATAAATGATAGTATACAACGAATTTGATTTCCAACTTTTATTTATTGCTTTCTTTTTTATTTTCAAATTTATTTGTCTAGATATACAAGAATTGTTTATTTAGTATCCAGTGGATAAAGAAGCAGCCTAATGACCAAATTTCCCCCTGTTTGAATCCCGGCGTGTACTACCAAATTCGTGGTTTCGGGTATATGAACATATTTGTAATTATCACTTGCTCGGCAGCGAAGGAAAACATCGTTAAGAAACCCACACGTGCAAGAAAGTATATTTCGAAAGACGTGTGACCTAATGTAAGAAAGAGAGCAGCATCAAAGCAGCCCGTCTGGGGAAGTACTTCCACCTCACAGAAAACCGCAGCCAGATAATAATTCCCAAAGGTTGTTGTGTTCCTGCGTGTGAGTGAGGTCACCAGTAAGTTCCCAAGGTGAGGAGGCATCGCGCGAGTGAAAATTAATATATCGCAAGCGTCACCAGTAAGCTCCCAAGGTGAGGAGGCATCGTGCGAGTGAAAATAAATATATCGCAAGCGTTAGTGGGCCGTATGCTCGTATGCCTCCCGACGTAGTATAAAAAAAAAGTCTGGTTTTCCCACTGGGTTATGGAACTCTGACGGTAGTCGCTTCATGTAAAAATCAGTGTCTTAGCCAAATCCTTAGGCTTACCCCGCCAATCCTAATGGATGTAGGAGGTATCCTAATGGACAGGATAACACAAGAAGAAGAATATGAGAATTGTTGTGCTTACTCATGATTTACTTCTCCCTAGATGACTTCAACCCGTGTGAAATATATGGAGAGCCGATGACACCGATATTATGTAGTATAATAATAATATTATTATTCGCAATGATGGGATTAGAAGCAGAGTTGGTATGAGAGAGAGCGTCGGTGTTAAAATAAGAAGAGGCATGCTCCGTTGGTTCGGACATGTAGAAAGAATGCAGGATGAAAGAATGACGAAGCAGATATACAATGCAAAAGTGGAAGGATGTAGGAGCCGAGGAAGGCCAAGACTTACCTACCATGATCAAATTGGTCGTGTTCTATCAGAAGGTGATGTCAGGAGCCCTAGAAACCGGCGAGCGTGCATGAAAAGAGCAATGAATGTTAAAGAGGCGAGTGAGGTGTGTAAGGATCGAGTCACGTGGCGCTCGGTCTTCTCTGCCTACCCCGTAAAACCCAATTAAAGGTGAACACAACATTTTCGAATACATGGGCAAGCATTAAATACTAACAATAATTATATTAACAGTAAAAGGTAGGTAAGTATTGAATTTAAAATTAAAATTTGCTTTTTGGATGTTTTGTGAAGTATAGTAATTAGGGTTCCGTACCCAAAGGGTAAAACGGAACCCTATTACTGAGGCTCCGCTGTCCGTCCGTCCGTCTGTCACCAGGCTGTATCTCTTGAACCGTGATAGTTAGACAGTTGAAATTTTCACAGATGATGTATTTCTGTTGCCGCTATAACGACAAATACTAAAAAATAGAATAAAATAAATATTTAAGGGGGCTCCCATACAACAAACGTGATTTTTTTGCCGATTTTATAGATAATGGTACGGAACCCTTCGTGCGCGAGTCCGACTCGCACTTGGCCGATTTTATAGATAATGGTACGGAACCCTTCGTGTGCGAGTCCGACTCGCACTTGGCCGATTTTTTTTGTTAATTTTTGCTCGATATTGATAACGGCAACAGGTAGACGCTTGAAATGTTCACAGAATATTTAGATATATATTCACTTTAAGAATAAATAGTTAAATTAAGATAAAACAAATATTTAAGGGGGGCTCCCATACAACAAACGTGATTTTTTTGCCGTTTTTATAGATAATGGTACGGAACCCTTCGTGCGCGAGTCCGACTCGCACTTGGGCGATTTTTTTTTATTACTATGACGATGACTGTATTTTATGTTTAAATTTCATAAGAGCGTCGTGATCGCACTTTTCGTTAACCTCATTATATCGCGTTAATGTTAATACCTTCACTTGTACAGATTCCACTTCGCAATTTTATTTAATAATGTTTTTGACCGACCGGTTTCGCATTTACGGCATTATCAAGGTATTTTATACAAGTGAATGTATTAACATTAACGCGATGTCTTTCAAAATTCCACCAAGCGCCTACAATCAACTGTATCAACATAACCTCATTATAGTTACCAATCATTCTTGATATGGGCGCATTTCTACCGAGATTAGTTCGCGAACCAGGTATGAGAAACGTCTTGTATAGTTTTCTTCGAGAGTTTGAACTAGGGACCGTGTATTTAAGGGAATCAAAGCTATCCTGACAGTCGAAGTTATAGATTGATAATAATAAAATTAAGAGATTTGTACAATATTTTTTATACCTTAGAATTAGACGTACATTACAATGTATCTTATTAATTAGCAATCTACGAGTATGTGAGAGACTGGTATCTGTACTAGGAGGACCTATATGACAGATTACTTTCCTCTCCAACTCTGAACCAGGTGAAACTAAGTACATGTCTTGTTTAAGGGTAAGTGTTTTAAAATTTAATTGTGACTTTAGTAGTGTGTGTAGGTGTGTAGTTCAATTCACTGCTGCGAGTCGAAGGGTAAAGTGGAACGCGCTGATGGATAGCTAGTTGGGGAATCAACATCGCGGCACTCATCGGCTTATTGATTAAAATATTCCTACATAGTAGGTTGGAATCTTTGAGATATTTAAACGCTAAGACACAACATTTTATGAGTGCGGGTTGCCTTCGTGCGCTATCAAGTGATTTAATGGTTCGTTCGTAGCATAGATGCGGTATTCGCACGGTATGAACGGGAGTATATTCACATGGTCACGGCGCGTGCGTACGATACCTGTAGTTCACGGAACACCGACTTCGGTACTGGTTGCGATTTCGTATTTACCATATTCACAGTTTGAACTCATCGTTTGCCTTGGCTTAGTTAATGCTCGGTTCTCGTAAACCAATAAATCTCTCGACTGTATAAAAATTCGACTGTTTTAAAATACACGTCGAAATTTAATTTCTTGGACGTGCAAGGTTCCTCGCGATATTTTCAAAGTGATAATTACAAATATGTTCATAAATCCGAAAACATGAATTTAGTGGTACAAATCCTGGCAGGATTTGAACCGGTTACCAGTTGGTGATTGGCCGGTTTTCGTGTCCACTGGACGACTACTGCTATTGTCCAAAAAGAAATATATTATTAGCTACTAACAAAATATACCTATAAGGTTATTGCACTTATGAAATACCTACCCAACGAATCGTTCTCTCCACATGGGACGAGCTCGGTGGCTCAGTCGTGAATGACGCGACTTTGACACCAACGCTCGTGGGTTCGATTCCCACACAAGACAAACATTTTTGTCTGCATGAACATGTCTGTTTGTCTTGGTCTGGATGTTTTAAGTGAGGTAGGGCGCATCAAAACAGCCCGTCTGGGGAAACACCTCCACCTCACAGAAAATCGCAGCCAAATAACAACTCCCTAGAGGGTTGTTGTATTCCTGCATGTGAGTGAGGTCACCAGTAAGCTCCTAAGGAGTTGCTGTGTAAGCAACATAGGAGGCATCGCGCGAGTGATATTTAATATATCGCAAGCGTTAAT
This sequence comes from Pyralis farinalis, assembly GCA_947507595.1. Classification (NCBI taxonomy): domain Eukaryota; kingdom Metazoa; phylum Arthropoda; class Insecta; order Lepidoptera; family Pyralidae; genus Pyralis; species Pyralis farinalis. The sequence continues at coordinate 41,382,720 of OX382257.1, read as the reverse complement.
AGGCTACGGTACCCGCTTTACATCGGGTGGGCCATTTGCTTGTATGCCTCCCAACGTAGTATAAAAAAATAATGTAAAAACGTACTCTGTACTCTAATCCTACTTCCTACTAATATCATAAATGTGAATGTCCATTTGTTTGTTACGCTTTCACGCGAAAACTACTAAACCGATCATCATGAAACTTTGTACACATATTCTTGGAGGTAACAGAAGTAAAATAGGATACTTTGTATTAAAAAATATATATATTTTTTATCAATGCGAGCAAAGCCGCGGGTAAAAGCTAGTTATATATATATATATGTTTTGTACAACATACATTAAATATCAATCGCATGATGCTACCTCTGCTGTTAACACAGCAACTCCATAGGAGCTTAGCATGGATTGCTGGCTTCCTGCATGAGCGTAGAATCCGTGTCCTTGTAGATGGATGCTTCGCGGTTCAGTACAGTGAATGCTGGTGTCCCACAGGGCTCCGTTCTATCGCTCAACCTCTTTCTTCTTCATATCAATGACATGCTACCACTTGGTAATATTCATTGCTATGCAGATGACAGTACGGTCCATGGGCGATATTTCGGTCGGCCTGGTGCTGGTCGGACAGAAATCGATGAGAAGCGCCAGAGTCTTGTCGTTGAGCTGAACCGGGTTTTAGATCTCATTAGTAAATGGGGTTCCAATAACCTAGTTGAGTTTAATGCCAAGAAAACGCAGGTGTGTGCGTTTGTGGTACAAAAATTCCCCCATTCAATCCCACCCCCATTCTTCAGGGCGCTTCCCTCAGTATGCGAGATGGCCTGAATATGCTTGGCATGGATATTCGTTGCGATCTTAACCAACGGACCTATATCGAGTGTCTCATCTCAACAGCTTAAAAAAAAAAAAAACTCGGAGTCCTGAACAGGGTGCACCGTATACGAGGCCAAGAGGGGGCTACCCCATCCGCTGCTCGGGGACAGGGAGATCGAGCGGATGGCCTCGAAGATCGAGGCCCCGCATCCCGCGGAGCTAGATAGCTTGGAGTTCGGCAGCCTGGTGGACGAGGAACAATGCAGGGCACACTCCAACTTTGCCCTGCGAATATTTACGGACGGCAGCAAGATTGAGGGCCGGTTGGCGCCGCTGTGTCCATATGGAACGGTGACGCCGAAACCAAGGCCCTCAAGCTTGCTTTGTCCTTCTGTACCGTCTACCAGGCGGAACTCCTGGCTATCTGCACGGCGGCCGAGTACGCTTTGAGCTGCGATGGACCCAGTATTGGCATCTTCAGCGACTCCATGGCGGCGCTCCAGGCGGTGGCGAACGTCGAGTCCCCCCATCCCCTGGCGGTGCAAACACGGGGCGCTCTTAAACTGTGCAAAAGCCAGGGTAAGAGCGTCTCGCTGTTCTGGATCAAAGCACACGCGGGGTTGGAGGGGAACGAACGTGCCGATGAACTCGCCAGGAGCGCCGCACTGGGGTTGCGGAGGCGGCCAGATTACGACCGCTGCCCTGTCTCATTCGTCAAAGGTATGATCCGTAAGGGGACCATTGACGAATGGGACAGGAGATACAAATCGGGAACAACAGCTTCGACGACGAAGCTGTTCTTCCCGAGTGCGGCGGAGGCGTACGTTATCGTGGGCAAAATGGTGCCGTCGAGCATCACCACGCAGGTCCTCTCGGGGCATGGTAGGTTCTCCGCATACTTGCACAGGTTCAAGTGCGCGGATGACCCATCCTGCTTCTGCGAGCCCGGCGTGGACCAGACAGTGCAGCACATATTGTTTCGGTGTCCCGCATTCTCCAAACAGAGGTACGATTTGGAGCAGGAGTTGGGAATGCGGGTCACCGAAACTACAGTTTCCGAAATAATGATAGGGAAAACTCGAGCAAAATTTTTAAAATACTGCGTCAGTCTAGCCACGGCTACTATAGATCGTAACAAGCAGAGCGGCTCCGCCTAGGACTAATGCTGTATACCTCGGCTATATTTTGTATAGCCGATGGGATCGCGGTGGCTAGGTGGAGCTGCGAAGCTCGCTGTCGCCCGTGTCTGGGCTGACGCAGTATAGGGAGGGAAGTTTGGCAATAGGTACAATAGGTTTCACCGGCGTTCTAAAATGGGCAAATGAGAATACTTTGACAATAAAACTGAAAGATGAATGGAAGAATGAATTGAGGAACGAAAGTGTGTGATGTATGAATGTGTTGAATTGTGTTATCTTATTAGACATAAATATATATATTAGTAGCAATAAGTGCCTTGCCCAAGGCAGGGGTGTACGCAATTTAGAATGAAAAAAAAAAAAAAAAACAGTGTGCACCGGTCCTTCACACCGGACTAGCTTTGTACGCTTTATAAGACTCAAGCTTGGGCCTGCGTGGAGTATTGCTCGTATCTCATGGACGGTTCCGCACAATATCTTCTTGAGGCTCTCGATAGTTTGCAACGACGGGGTATCCGGATAATCGAAGAGGTCACCAAGAACCTGGAACCTCTTCAACTTCGTAGGGGCATTGGCTCACTAATCATATTTTACCGCCTTTACCATGGTGAGTGCTCTGAAGAACTGTTTTCCCTTATCCCACCCTCTCCCTTCCATCATAGAACCACACGTGCAGGCTTGCGATGTCATTATTTCACTGTTGAGAACATTTGCTCACGTACCAGAAAGTTCGACAATTCCTATCTCTGTCGTACCATTAAAAAGTGGTACGCCTTGCCTGCACATGTGGTTCCTCCTTCCTACAATATGGGATCATTCAAACGAAGCGTGAAGAAGTCAACTGACAGGATACTGTAATCTTTTGTCAGTTACCGTTGCAATGTGGGTTCCTCTTTTCGCTTACCACCAGGCGAAGAGGAGCCACTATGCTGAGTTAATATATATATGCATGTAAACACCGTCCACTCGCAGATCGCATGCACTTAGGGGATATAATCCCGGGGGTATTTTTGGATAACTGAATCTGCAGCAACTAAGGATACCTCATTAAGAGACGCACGTAGCGCAGGAATACAACCAGGTTGCAGGAGCAGCCAGGGCAACAACGGTAGCGGGTGCATGTTTACAGGTGCATGCCTGGTGAGCAGACTTACCTTTCTCACTCCCAGGAACACAACAATCCTCCAAGGAGTTGTTATGTGACTGGAGGTTTCTATGAAGTAGAGGTGCTTCCCCAGACGGGCTGCTTTGATGCGTCGTACCTCTCTAAAAAGATCAAGACAAAACTGAAATGTTCATGCACAGAAATTTTCCTGTATGGGGCTTCCTTCCTTTCTTCCTTCCTGTTACTGTAAGACTGGTATTAAGTAGTAACTCAATTCACCGCTCGGGTTAGGTTAAAACGCGTAGCTCTTATTGGCCAGTTCGCGGATCAACAATTCGACACTTATCGGCTTATTGGTTAAAATATTCTTCCGCTGGTCGGTAGGCTCGAATTTGAGATGTATAGGCGTTAAAACGCAACGTTTTTATAGGTAAAGTGATTTATTGGCTTGTGTCATAAAGTAACCGTTGTCAGGTGGTCTGTATACTTGTGTACCTCCTGACGTTGTATAAAAAGACTTCTATATCGCATGCTGACAAGTTTCGAACTTAGCAGACTGTCTTATCATTATAGATCGTGTCACATATGTCATGCTGGCCCATGTTTAGCGCATGAAAAATCCAACTAAAGTTGTCAGAATTGTTTCCTTTCACTTACGTTAAATGCTCAAGAATTTAGAAAGGTATAGATAAGGCCTTACATAAATCTTCAATTTCAACATCATCGCAGCTAACATTTCAGATGTAAGATTTCATGATTAGTTCAATTTATGGTTCAAACGTTGTTTTGTTTTCGAAATATAAAGCATACGACTATCAAATCCGATCGCAAATGAAGCATTGTCACCTTTGGACGTACCTGGATACCAGCTTCAATCTTGTGACTTGATTAGAGACGAGCTCTGAGATTTTGAGAGCCAAGCTTGCACAAAGTATTGAGCCTTTGAGTCTGAAGACGTTTTGCCTCTTTCAGATTTGGAGATTAGCTACAATAAACGATATTTTGACGAGCTCAGTTACACAGTATTGAACTCGCTGTTACGTTACCGACACCGACGCTCGTGGGTTCGATTCCCACACAAGACATTTGTGTGCATGAACATGTCTGTTTGTCTTGGTCTGGGTGTTTTTAAGAGAGTTACGGCGCATCAAAGCAGTCCGTCTAGGAAAGCACCTCCACCGCACAGAAAAACCGCAGCCAAACAACAACTCGAGTTGTTGTGTTCCTGCGTGTGAGTGAGGTCTTCACCTGTAAGCCCCTAAGGAGTTGCTGTGTAAACACCAGCGGTGGGATCGCGCTAGTAATACTTAATATATTGCAAACGTTTATAGGCTAAAGTCACCGCATTCCATCAGGTGGACTGTATGCTTGTATGCCTCCTGACGTAATATAAAAAAAGTGGTAGGACCAAGCCAAGCTATTGTCAATCAGTGGCCATTGCATGACTGCGGATAGGTCGTAGCCTATGAATGACTATAGCTCGTATTTGGGCCGGCTCGACCGAGGTAGTACCACTCTCTCACAGAAAACTGTGAGGTGTAGGCACTTCTCCAGACGGGCTACACTGATGTGCCCTACCTCTCTTAAAACCTCTCTTTTATATACAAACATTTCACTTTGTAATGGACACAATAAAGGACGCTGTAAAGAAGACAAATACGACATACGGTCGAATAACGACGTCACGCAGGAAAGACTTTTGACTGCTTTCAAGCAGATGAATCCGAGGATTAATTGCGTCTGAATGCAGTCACCTACCAAGTAGGGGCCATGCGGCCATCAGGGATACCCTTGGCACCGCACCGCCTCATAGATATAGTACCTACGTTTCCACGTGACATCCCTGGCTCACACAGGGGAGTCGAACTAATGAACCATCTAATAAATAATTTTGATGCATCACGAGATACACTGACTCTGCGCTGTCAACATATATATGCCGTAACAATCGGCGAGCGTGCATGAAAAGAGCTATGAATGTTAAAGAAGCTAGTACATCACTCGCTTCTTTAACATTCATAGCTCTTTTCATGTGTAAGGACTGCGTCTTATGGCGAACGATGTTCTCTGTCTATTCTCTGCAAGGGATTTAGCGTGAAGATATACATACATACAAAATACTCGAAAATACACAGCTATTTTTGAAATGCCCGCTGGGATGACAAAAATGTCCCAGTGTGCGTTCATAGTGTACGGTAAGTACCTAACTACCATCAGGTAGGCTGGATGCTTAATCACCACTTTACTAGTAATAAAGTGAAAGGATGTAGGAGCCGAGGAAGGCCAAGACTTACCTACCATGAAATTGGTCGGGTTCTATCAGAAGGTGATGTCAGGAGCCCTAGAAACCGGCGAGCGTGCATGAAAAGAGCAATGAATGTTAAAGAAGCGAGTGAGGTATGTAAGGATCGAGTCACGTGGCGCTTGGTTCTCTCTGCCTACCTCATAAGGGATTTGGCGTGTAGTATACTAGTAATAAACAGTGCATCGACATGACGCCACATCGCATGTTGAAGTTAGCCGACAATTGTGCACATTAATGAGGAATAGTTGCCAAATCAAAGGATATTATGTTATAAGAGCGCTCCTGACAGGATACCGTAAAAAACGAAGGTACGAGTGAACTATATGTGGCGTAATTGATATAAACATAGGGTTGCCACAGCTCTATTTTCATAGCGATTATACAATATATAGTCACTAAATTATAATATATTAACAAAATATCAACTTCTACAAAATTTTTGCCAGGTGTAAAATTACCTGTAATTTATATAATTAATACATTTCTAATCAAAAGTTTTAGATTTTTTTATACGACTACTAAGTAGAACGCGCAGTAGGCCGATTCTACTAAAAAACTGCAACTGCACTGCAGCGCAGCGTGTGTCATGTCATGCGTGCATTTTGACGTTTCGTTAAACGTCGCTGCTGTCAGATCGCTTAACGAAACGTCAAAATGTACGCATTTTGGCACACGCCGCGCTGCAGTACAGTTGCAGTTTTTTAGTAGAATCGTCCTACAGCTCTTATTGGTTAGTTCGCGGATCAAGATCGCATCACTTATCGGCTTATTGGTTAAAATATTCTCCCATTAGTAGGCTCAAATCACTCAAATATTTAGGCGCTAAAATATAACGGCATTTAATGGTCACGCCCTTTTTTAATAACCTGATGTTGGAGTCCCCTGTGAAAAGCTTAACAGGGATTTCATTCCACAACTTAAGAGTTCTTTGCAGAAATCTGTGGGACCATCGTACATGACATTACGGTTCCAGTACGCAACAATTAATTCAGGCGGTGTAGTTATTGAAGGGAGCTGTTTACATTATATCGAACAATTCCTCGGAACGTAACCCAATGAATTGCGCATAGATTCCAGCCTACAAGCCTTCTTTTGCAAGAAATATCATCATCATCATTTCAGTCCTTATTATTCCACTGCTGGACATAGGCCTCTTCTCTAGAGAGCCATTTACCTCGATCCTGAGCCACCTGCATCCACCGACTCCCCATAAATTTCTTCAGGTCGTTACTCCATCTAGAGGCAGTCGTCATACACTGCGTGCACGGCACGGATACACCATTCCAGAGCTTTTTTACCCTAGTTGGTTCTACGATCAATATGGCCGGCTCACTGCCAGTTCAGCTTTGGGCTGTATCAGTTACTTTACTGCGGATATCCTCATTTCCGATTCTATCATCCAGCGATACCCCGAGCATAGGCCTTTTCATAGCACGCTGAGCGACCTTGAACTTCTCCATACGACCTTCAGTGAATTGCAACACCAAATATACTTTCGATTAAATAAAATAATTCCTCCTCATATAAATCAGTTATTGAAGAGAGGTAGGGCGCATCAAAGCAGCCCGTTTGGGGAAGTACCTCCACCTCACAGAAAACCGCAGTCAAATAAGTTGTTATTTGACTGTTCCGTAGAGGGTTGTTGTGTTCCTGCATGTGAGTGAGGTCACCAGTAAGCTCCTAAGGAGTTGCTGTGTAAGCAGCAGAGGAGGCATCGCGCGAGTGATACTTAATGTATTACAAGCGTTGATAGGCTACGGTAACCGCTTTACATCAGGTGGTCCGTATACTTGTATGCTTTCTGACGTTGTATAAATAAAAAACTAGTTTGCATACAAGGATTGTACTGATGGTTTATAAGGTTAAAATGGTGGGATGCAGTTTAACCTTTGACCACAGCTAACCACACCCGCATGTGGTGCACCCGCTTTGACGAGATACCCATAAGAGATAATACGGATTGTATATTTTCCAATTGAGTATATGAGCCGTATTATGCTTGTTTGACTCATGGTCAAACTTCAGATTTCTTCAATGCTTCATTAAGATTGAGATAAAAAGATAGCATTGTGTTATGGTGCTGGTTTCTCTTTGTCTACGCCGCAAAGGACCTGGCGTGAACAAATACATACACACAGACTATATTGCATTTTTGTTCATTTCTCAAATTTTGTTATTCCAAGCGATCATATTACATTTATAGGTTTTCCTATATAAAATTCTATAGATTTGCTTATAAAATAATATCTATAGGTTTTCTTGTATTAAATTCTAAACTATTCTAGCTTTTAATAGTGTACTTGTACTGGATTGCATCTGTGCATTATGCCAATCAGCATACATATTTATTTAAAAGGCGGTGGGAATAAACTATAAGTATTTGCTAGTAGTATCTATTATTTTTTTACTGATTTTAAACTAATTTTAAAAGTTTAAAAGCCGTGTATTTTTTAAGAGAATCAGGGCTCATCAATGCATCCTGACTGGGGAAATAGCTCCATATAACAATGCAGGAGGGCCCTGTGCATGTGTGATTCCCAACGTTTACGACAGACGACGACAGAACTTAATGTATATCGAATCAAAATCTACATACATCTGTAATATCAAAAAAGCAAAAAAAAAAATACCACTTTGTTCTTTCATGCGAAACAAATAAGAAACTCCAGAATCTTTCACCACTCGTTTTACAAAGATAAACAGAGAACATTTTTAATTTTGCTATATAATCAAATTCATAAAATTTAAGTGTAAACGGCGCGCGATCGGGACAGAAGAAATGCTGTAAGAATTGTCCCTTTATTATATATATAGTCCTTTATGTGATAAGTTATATTTTTCTACGCGCAGTCGCTGGATTGAGCTAGTTTAATTTATAAATTAATACGAACCCTTGTTATACATACTGCAATCGAACGTCGGTTCCCTTCGCAAATATAAAGCAGATTTTGTGCAATGTCCTATCCAGTCCTACGTGTTAACTCACGCGAGTGTGATTTCAAGATTTTGCATTAACATATGAAGTTTATTAGTTCTATAAACCGGTAACCAATATAAATATAGCTTGATCTTGACCTATATTAAAAATTACGCAGTTCTTTTGCATACTATTGTATAATTTTGTAATAAAATAAAAACAAAATGTCGCAAAAAACAAAATTTCATTTTAGATGTCCACAACTAATCAACAGCAAAAACGTTATAACGACATTCAAAGAAAAAAATATAATGTACTAAAGTTAAAATTTATTAATTCAAATTAACGATCATAAAAAATAAGTAATTGCGCTAAGAAATCTATATATATAAAACAAAGTCGTGTTAGTTACACCATTTATAACTCAAGAACGGCTGGACCGATTTTTATGATTTTTGTTTTTTTGGATTTGTCTTCGTCGGGAATAGGATAATAAGTATTAAAACATAAAAAAATAACAAAAAAAAAGAAGTAAATTACATTTCTCATACATTTTATATGAAATTCTTTTTTTATGATATCTCAAGAACGAATTAGTGTATATCTATATAATTATATATATAATTCTACTGTATGTGTGTATGTGACTGAACTCCTCCTAAACGACTGGACCGATTTTGATGAAATTTTTTGTGTGTGTTCAAGGGGATTCGAGAATGGTTTAGATTCACAATTGGACCCAATAGGTGGCACTGCAGTCGGGGTCTGGGAAACTTTATATTATGGGACAGGACAACGTCTGTCGGGTCCGCTAGTGTTTTATATAAGGATTACGGTTGATGATGAAGTGTTGGAACAAGTGGATGAGATTGTATATCTTGGATGCGCTTTCAGCAGGGATGGAAGGTACACCGCTGATGTGGAAAGACGAGTGAGTGCTGGGAATAGTGTGAATGGAGCGTTGGGAAAACATCTTGGCAATAAAAACTTGAGCCAGAAGGTACAGCTCGCTATATACAACACAGTGCTGGTCCTAACACTTACTTATGGATGCGAGAGCAAGAAAATAGGTAAAACGCGGTTGAAATGCGAGCGTTGCACAAAATTTGTGACGTAACGCTTATATACCGTATTCGCAATGACGATGTGAGAAAAAGAGTTGGTCTGAAAGAGAGCGTCGATGTTAAAATAAGAAAAGGCATGCTCCGTTGGTTCAAACATGTAGAAATAATGCAGGATCAAAGAATGACGAAGCAGATATACAACTCAAAAGCGGAGGGATCTAGGAAGCCGAAGAAGGCTAAAACTTACCTACCATGCCCAAATTGGCCATCTTCTAACAGAAGGGGATGTCAGGAGCCTTAGAAACCGGCGAGCGTGCATGAGAAGAGCAACGAATGTTAAAGAAGCGAGTGAGGTGTGTAAGGATCGAGTAACTTGGCGCTCGGCGTGAAGTTGAGTTTAGATAGAAATCTTTTATAAGATCGTGTAACAAGAGTGGTTAAAGACAATTAAATTTGACATAGAATACATTGTCAAATTGAGGTGATCTTATAATACAAATGTTAGCGCAATTTTGTATTTTTTATGGTCATTAATTTAAATTAATTAAGTTGTCAAGAACGCCATGTAAAAATTCACTAAGTACTCTAATAAGATCACCCAATTATAAAAGAGTTTAAATAGAATTAAATTTGACATATTTGAAAAACAACTTGCGTAACTCAGTTTTATAAATATCATAATTTCAGGTACAACGATAGTGCAACCCATCGAACTGTTACTGAATAAAAAAGACAATTAGTAATCAATTATTTGATCAACAAAGATACTGGCATAATTGCAATGTACAGATAGGTTTCTTCACCGGCAAAAATTAATTACCACTTCACAATCAATGCTATAATGACCTCAAATTAAAAAAGAAGTACGCTTAATTGTGCATTATTTTCTGTTTCTTCACACAAATAATTTTAATGATAATTATGATCGTGTTATACGAACGACAAAGTTTATTATATCTACGAGTGTTAATGTAATTTATGACAGTAATTGTAAAGATTGACAGCAATTATTTTTTATGACAAACAACAAATTTTGTTATCAAAGCTAAATTCTTACAATCTTCGTTTATTTTATTGTCTTTTGTAAAGTCCTTGTGACTCTGTATCGGTGTACTATTTTAAAGCGATTTAATTATCGAAAATCTTCATTTCTTTCCATGACTAGTGAAAGAGCAGTGTAAGTGACGATGTTAATATTAGTGCTATTTTGGACACTATGTGGGCTGTATGCCTACCTTTTGTGGTTGAGGAGATCACAGGACACAGATAATGAACCACCGGCTGTGCCTGGAGCATGGCCCGTGGTTGGCCATGCACTGACATTAGTTGGGGACAGTTGTTGTAAGTATTTTGTATTTATTTTTGATTTACCTTTGGTTTATTTGATAACAACAAAGATGCGAGGTTTTCTTTCTTATTGCTTCCTTATACCAACAAAAAACGAATTCTTATTTATAAGGTGTTGGAGATACCATATTATTACATTTTATACATAGGTATGTATATGCCAAGGAAATTAATACTATGTTATCTTGTATATGTCACTTATGAAATTGCGAACTTTTAATACTGGCTAGTGTGATCGACATCGTTCCTTCATTTAGAATTCCAAATTCAAATTTTTAATACTCTGACATATCTTTCAATTTTGCATTTGTTTTTGCCCTTCAATTTTTGTATGACACCGCTGTTTTGAGAACATAGCAATATCTGAAAACTAATTTTCGGACACTACTTCCATCCGCGAAAATCTGTAACTATGCTTTCAAACTTCCAAACATTCACATTTATAATATTCATTAGTAGGATTGTAATTATCACTTGCCCGGCTGTGAAGGAAGATTTGAAAGCCATAGTGGACGCAAATTTGTATCAAACATGATTAAATTTGGTACAGCCTTCAACGTGAGGGATTAAACAATATTGATTAATTTACGTCAACGTAGAAATACAAAAAGCTCGGGAAAAGACCGGTACCATGTGAATTTATTGAACAACAATAAAATAGTGTCGTAGCTTGTCTTAACTTGATGTCGTCTGAAAATGAAACATGAATCCTGTATGACAATCTAAAATGGCCGTCGCACGGTTACAAGTGGAGGCAGTCAAAACACCCTATACTCGTATAGTTACGTAAATTGAATCAGAAGTAGTGTATAAAAAAGTGTATGGTAATAATTTCAACGAAATATGCGTAATTAAAAAGTTCATCGAATATTTCTCTAGTAGACGCAACAGTAGAAAATTTCATTAAATAGTAAAAGATTATCGACAACAATGGATAATACTTCGAGCGACTTATACTTTTAATTTAAAAAACTCATTGATTTCTTCTACATGAAACGGCAAGTTCATTAGCAAACTAGTAATAACACAGTAAAGAAACCATTTCTCAACATCGGCAATATAATGTGTAATGATGTAACGTGTGACCACGCGGGCGAAGCCGCGGGTAACAGCTTGATATAAAAATTGTTTAACTAATTACACTTAACTTTGCTTAAGACATTTCTGTACTTTCCCGACAAATTATCTTCATAAGGCACATCGACAATAATCTTTACATGCGTTAATATTTGTTACTCGTATTTTGTCACTGAACGTCATTATTTTTGTACCGCTGTACTGACATATATTTCTTGTATACTGCTGTATACAATAACTACATAAAGTCATTGTAATATGGATTGACTATTTGAAAAAAATATCTGTATTGATTAGTTTCTATTCTCCAATGGTCATATCCGAAATCCCGGTAAATTTAAAATTTGAAAGTATGAGAAATTGACGTAATTTTGTTTGAAAGATGTAAGACGTGTCTAAGCTACCGTTTATAAAAAAAAATACTGTTTATAAAATACCAAAGGACACTCGTTCATACATACATAAATTATTTGTATTAAAATCAATTTGCTATATAGGTCTGAGTATATTGTGATTCTGCTATGAAAAAAAGATGTTTTGTACCATTTGATTACAAAACATACAGAGGATCTGTCATCAGATCACATCATCATCGCATCAACTCTCTTTACTCATCCCACTGCAGGAATACGGGAAGGGAGACGCCCTTCAACCGAAGGGGCTTAGAGCATACTCCACCACGCTGCTCAAATGCGGATTTTTGAATTTTTTTTATACTACCTCGGAGGGCATACTACGAGTAGCATACGGCCCACCTGATGTAAAGCGGGTATCGTAGCCTATTAACGCTTGCAATATATTTAGTGTCACTCGCGCGATGCCTCCTCTGCTGCTTACATAGTAACTCCTTAGGAGATTACTGGTGACCTCACTCACACGCAGGAACACAACAACCCTCAAGGCAGTCGTTATTTGGCTGCGGTTTTCTGTGAGGTGGAGGTACTTCTCCAGACTTGATGCGCCCTACCTCTCTGGATTGGCGACGGCCGGTGTTTTCAAGCCGCCCGAGGACCACTGGCACCGAATCGGGTTACTCCGTGCTTCGAAGGGCACGTTAAGCCGTCGGTCCCGGCTGTTGTCGATAGATGACAGTCGTTGAGCTAAGTCAGTGGCCTTCGGGCGCCTTGTAATCTCTGGCGTCCGCCAATCCGCCGTTGTTGGAGACCTGTATCCCAGCAGTGGGATGAGCTAGGGTTCGTGTAGTAGTAGTAGTGCTCGACAAGCGAGAATACTAGCGTTTATGGATTTTTTAAGTACATTGTCAGTCATCGTCCACTTTGTTTCATTTTAACTTAGAATGTGGTTTCGGTATTTTCAAGTCATATACAAAATGTAATGTACGCCCAGATTCAAAATGACTGGCTCAGTTGCTACTCGTACCTAGACTACATTGATATTTTACTTTTTGAGCCTTTTTTCTTTTTGTAAAAAAAATTGAGGTGTAAAATATGATATATTATATTATTATATGTTATTCCGCATCAGCTTCTCCCTATTTAAAATTGCACATTCAAATGTTTATTATACATTTTCAGATTTGTGGCGTACCATAACGGACTTGGCCAACAAGAGTTACGGTCTGGGTGGCGTAGTGTCTGCATCAATTGGTCCTCGTACTATCTACGGTTAGATATGTTTTGTTTACCTCAATAATAAAAGAACTGTTTCTTTTGTGTATATTTTTGCGACATTGTATTATTATTTTGTTTTCAGTGATCACGGACCCAGACGACTTTTTGACCGTAGCAAATACTTGCCTTCAAAAGGACGGGTTTTACGATTTTGCGAAGCCGTGGCTTGGTGAAGGTTTAGTTACTGGGAACAGTAAGTAACCCTATGATTTAGTGTCTAAATTAATGATCGTAAGCTTAACTGTCAGACAAGCACAAAACGAAGAGACAAATCAATTTTAAGAAATACCAGAAGGCTTCCGAAGAAACTTCGTTAATCCACTTTTAATACACTCAAAAGGGTGAAATAACGGGAGACAAATAAAATCCGTGTTTATTTGTTAGTGCTCAAAGCAACGTTTATTAATTTAGAGATACAATAATACAAATATTATAGGTATGATAATATATAAATAGGCAAACACAAATACTTCAGTACCTACCTTTCTTTTTCAGTTTGTCAACCGTTTTCCTTTTTGTTTAGTAGCTACTAACGAGCTTTATATATATTTCCAATAAAAATTTTGAAAAAGTAGAAAGAAAGTTGGAAACATGTATTGCAAATTCGTATAATGTTTTTACTTGCGAAATTTTCAATAATAATTAATTATCATTGAAAACAAAATTTGGGGTGACTACCTACATATAAATCAGACACGATACGAAAATGTAAAGATATAATACATGTCTATTTTTTTTTGTTAATTACCTGTTTTTAAAATTCAAAGCTCAAGAACATAATTATATTAATAAGAATATCTTAGCCAGAAGTTTAAAGAAAATCTACTTCTACGCAGTTTCGTTGTGCGCTAATTTATATAACTATTTTAGAATCAATCTGGAAGAACCACAGGAAGTTGTTGAATCCGGCGTTCAGTCACGTGGTACTGGATGGGTTTATGGATGTCTTCAATAGACAGTCTCGGAAGCTGGTCAAGGATCTGGAAGTCGAAGCTGGGAAAGGCCTATTTGATCATTGGATTCACACAAGACATAACGCATTGGAGACTATTTGCTGTAAGTAATGTCTGTTCCGGCATAACGATTAATGGCATTTAGATATTTAAGGGAGATAGAGAGATATTTAAATATTTATGTATATATACCTAGCTTTATTAACTATTAAGTCGTGTTAGTAACCATTGCACTGCCAAGCACATAATTGTTCGTACAAATTGGTCGTGTTCCATCAGAAGGCGATGTCAGGAGCCCTAGAAACCGGCGAGCGTGCATGAGAAGAGCAATGAATGTTAAAGAAGCGAGTGAGGTATGTAAGGATCGAGCATATTACAAGATTATATATACAAGAGCTAACTCGTAACTGTGTATTTATTTTAATGTGAAAACAGAACAGAACTATGGTTAAGGTACACTAGGAAGTAATTAAATAATACGTAATTTATATTCCAGAGGGAGACTTTGTACAAAAATCGTCTGCATGGGTACCTCTGTCTCACCTATTTCTACCGCCAAGCAGCTATATTTATATAGCTGTGTTCCGGTTTGAAGGGTGAGATATGGCAGAGAAATTACTGGGTACTGTGACGAAACAGCCTTATGTAACAAGATTGGCAGCGCGCGAGTAACATCCCCGTGGTGTTGCGAGTGTCAATAGGTTGAGGTGACCGCTTACCATCTAATCCAGGCGGCATGCTTGTTTACCAATCTAGTAATATACAAAAAAAACGTGAGGTGCTGACCTGTAACTTGCAGTTAACATTTTCATTCGCGGCAACTCTTTTTCAATATAAAGGTATGGTGGCATAAGTATAAAGGTATGGTGGCATCTCTGCGCCATACAAAGCTACGTATACATGTTATTTTAAATATTCAATGCTTATATATATTCAGACACGCGAGTGTAGTAATGGTAATCATTTTAAATAAAAAGTGAAACTGGTTTCATTGAAGTCGACGCCAGTAAAGGCTAACTATTAAGTAATCTGTGGTAAAAGTAACGACATAAATGCGTTGACTTCAATCAAGTTATTTTTTTTATGTAACGGGATGGCATACAAGCATAAAGCTCACCAATTCTAACATGGATTCCACTTGGTTTCCTCGTGATGTTTTTCTTCACCGACAGCTAGTAATATAATATAGACGAGCTCGGTGGCGCAGTGCTGAAATGAGCTTTTATGCTACTTTGGCCCAACGCTCGTGGGTTCGATTCCTACACAGAATAAACATATGTGTGCAGGAGCATATCTGTTTGTCTTATTCTGGGTGGTTTCTATGCATCATAAGAATGTATTTACCTATGTTTATCGGTTGTCTAGCACCCATTATACAATCTTCACTTACTTTGGGCCTAGATGGCGCTGTGTAATTTATTTGACATTATTAGGAATAGGTCCATTCATGAACGAACCTTTCACCATTCATAATGTTCAAAAAATTGTATCTTTGTACAAATAAATTATTAAATTCTATGTATCCTTATACATTTCTACACTTATAAGAGGAAAAGTGGTAACGGCTCATTATCATATTCAGAACTGACGCCAAACCAGGAAACGAGCATATGGAGATGAGTGGTAGATAATCGATATTTAATAATCAGCCCAACTGGAGAAGAATACCAAAGTTATAACTAAAGTGGGTGGTGTGAAAACGCAAAATTTGTGGCGTACCGCTTGTAGACCGTATTCGCAATGATGATGTTAGAAACAGAGTTGGTCTGAAAGAGAGCGTCGGTGTTAAAATAAGAAGAGGCATGCTCCGTTGGTTCACACATGTAGAAAGAATGCAGGATGAAAGAATGACGAAGCAGATATACAACTCAAAAGCGGAGGGATCTAGGAAGCCGAAGAAGGCTAAGATTTACCTACCGTGACCAAATTGGTCGTGTTCTATCAGAAGGTGATGTCAGGAGCCTTAGAAACAGGCGAGCGGGCATGAGAAGAGCTATGAATCTTACATAAGCAAGTGAGGCGTGTATAGATCGAGTAATTTTTCCCTGCCTACCCCGCAAGGGATCTGACGTGAATACTGAAAATACATACAACTCTAGGAAGATTGTTGTATTCCTGCATATACGGTCCAGTGTATACGGTGTAAGCGTGTTCTTAGGATGTGGTGTGCGCTTTCCATCAGGCAGGTTGTATTCTTTTTAAAGATCGAGGTTGTATAAACTAAAATTAGTAACGATAAACTTCTTTTGCAGTGACGGCGCTAGGAGTAGACTTTGGAGAGCACACCCTGCTTAACAGCCAGTACGTGACAGCTGCTGAACAGATTTTCAATACAATGGTGGACAGGTTCCAGAAGTTCTGGCTTCACAGTCCGTACACCTTCCGCTGGAGCGCCGTGAAGAGGAAACAGGACGCATGTTTGAAGATATTGCATAACTTGTCAAAAACGGTAACTTCAATATTGCATGGTTAAGCATGCAGTCTTTAAGGATAAGAGAGATAGGGTGCATCATAGTAGCCCATCTGGGGGAATACTGGAGGTATTTCCCTTCACAGAAAACCACAGCCAAATAGTAACTCTCTGGAGGGTTGTTGTATTTCTGCGTGTGAGTGAGGTCACCAGTAAGGTGCTAAGGAATTGCTGCGTTAGCAGCAGAGATGGCATCGCGCAAGCGATACTCAAGGTAATATAAGCGTTCATAGGCTACGGTAACCGCTTTACATCAGATGGGGCGTATGTTTGTACGCCTCCCGACGTGGTATATAAAAAATCGACCAAGTGCGAGTCGGACTCGCGCACGAAGGGTTCCGCACCATCATCATCACTACATATTATAAAACAAAGTCCTTTGCCGCGTCTGTCTGTCTGTCTGATCGCGATAAACTCAAAAACTACTGCACCGATTTTCATACTGTTTTCACCAATGGATAGAGTGGTTCTCGAGGAAGGTTTTAGTATATAATTTGTTAAGTTTTTGTATACATTAACGATATTTGTTGGAGGTGTCGGAAAAAAATAAGCTGTCTGGGAGCTTTCAACAAAAACGCTGCCTAAACCCTTTGAGATATAACAAAATAATGTAAGGTGAAATTATGTATCTTATATAGGTCTACAGAAAAGTCCGCGATGGCATATGTCTATCTCTTAAGTATAACATACTGTATCCATTTTAATACTTTAAAAAATGGGCAATTGTAAAGCGGTGATTGGAAAGCTATTTACACAAATACGGAATTAATCCTTATCATTTTAAATACGTTAGTTAGCTTGAGCATTTCATGAAGATTATTTTTCCCCTTTACACCATGCAAATAAAATAAATACCTTAGGAGATATAGCAAAATCAAAATAATGCGCATCGAAATTAATTTCGTGTCGCCGTGATTCGACCGGGCCGCGCGGGCGCCCTGTGACCCCGCGCCCCGCGTCCGAGCCGGTGGGCTCCGAAAGTTTATGTAGTGTTTCAATGTATGGTGGAATTGTGTATCTTATATATGCCTATAGAATAGTCCGCGATGACATATGTCTATATGTTAAAGATAACATACCACATATATCCAGTTTACTACTTTAAAAATCTGTCAATTATAAAGTGGTAATGTGAAAGCTATTTGATGTTTTGTTTGTTACGATTTAACTCAAAAGCTACTCAACCAATTTTACCGAATTACATCTCCTCGGAGTAACATAGACTGTTTTATATTTTCTGTAAAGAACCCGTGCGAAGCCGGGGCGGGTTGCTAGTTTGTTTTATATTAATTTAATTATTTATTCTTAAAGTGAATATATAACTAAATATTCTGTGAATATTTCAAGCGTTTACCTGTTGCCGTTATCAATATCGAGCAAAAACGAGCAAAAAAATCACGTTTGTTGTATGGGAGCCCCCTTAAATATTTATGTTATTCTATTTGTTCTTATAGCGGCAACGGAAATACATCATTTGTGAAAATTTCAACTGTCTAACTATCACAGTTCATGAGATACAGCCTGGTGACAGACGGACGGACGGACGGACGGACGGACAGCGGAGTCTCAGTAATAGGGTTCCGTTTTACCCTTTGGGTACGGAACCTTAAAAAGGATAAACTTCTTTTTTACATTCAGTGGTTACTGTAGACTATGAACGCTTGCAATACAGGAAGTATCGGTAGCGCGTTGCCAATCCTGTTGTAATACAGCAATTCCTTAGGAGCTTATGCTTGTATATCTCCCGAAGTATAGAAATCGTAAGGTTTATATATTTTAGCTTTAAACCTGATATTACGGCCCCCTGATGCATATCGGATTCCTTAGCATATAAACGCTTGTATTGCTTGCAAAGTATTATTCGCGCGATGCCCTCTGCTGCTAGCCCAGCAACCCCTTAGGAGCTTACTAGTGACCTAACTCACACGCAGGAACACAACAACACTCCAGGGAGCTATTATTTTGTGCGGTCTTCTGTAAGATGGAGGTACATACACAGACGGGCTGCTTTGATCTACCTAATGTCTTTTAAATCACTCAGACCAAGACAAGCAGACATCTTCATGCACGCAAATGTGCGGTATGTTTGGGAATCGAAGCGACAAGCGTTGGTGTCTAAGTGCGTTCCTAACCATTGCGCCACGGAGCTCGTAATAAATATTCAAATTGATTCCGCATAACTATTTACAACGTAGCACTGACGGATTACACTTCTTGTGCAGGTGTTGCAGAGGAGAAAGTCGCAGCTGAACGGAAATATACCGACTGAAACCAAAATTGGAAAGTCATCAGGTAAAATCGCTTTTTATCATAAGTACCGTCACTTCGTTCGTCGTATTGATATGAATTCTTTAAATTTTCTTCCTTAGTGTGAGGTTATTCAGAAAACTAATGGTCACAAAAGCGGGGGATAAAGTATGGTGTCGTAGTAGTTGTAATTACACTACTTGATAGATAAATAATAAAAGTATATGTTACATTGAGCCGCCATTTTGAGATCTCTTGGTTGTATCTTTTACGAAGACGTATTCATGTAAAACTTACGGCCGTATGCACGACACAAACTCAGCCCGTTTTTCGGGTCCCGTATCCAAAGGGTAAAGCGGAACCCTATTACTGAGACTCCGCTGTCCGTCCGTCACCAGGCTGTATCTCTTGAACCGTGATAGTTAGACAGTTGAAATTTTCACAGATGATGTATTTCTATTGCCGCTATAACAACAAATACTAAAAAATAGAATAAAGTAAATATTTAAGGGGGCTCCCATATAACAAACGTGATTTTTTTGCTCGTTGTTGCTCGATATTAATAACTTGAAATATTCACAGAATATTTAGTTATATATTCACTTTAAGAATAAATAATTTAATTAAAATAAAACAAATATTTAGGGGGCTCCCATACAACAAAGGGAATTTTTTTGGCCGTTTTTATAGATAATGGTACGGAACCATTCGTGCGCGAGTCCGACTCGCACTTGGCCATTTTTTTTTAAATTATTTCTAATAATAGATTAACAGTTGTTAGTATTAAAATTACTCATTGGGACAGATATTATCATTAGATCAATAACATTGACTGCGACATTATTCTTAATGTTACACTGCGTGGTTTCGAAAAAAATATTTCTTTGATATGGTCCTTATTCCATTCCATTATATATTATAAGCTATGATAAAAGTGGTTAAAATTAAAAAAATATGACTGTATAAACAGTTTAAATCCCACATTTACTGAAAGTGAAAATTGGACTCCTTTTTTACAGGTCTCAAATTCAAAGTTTTCATGGACTTGCTGTTGGAATTATCAATTGAAAAAGGCGCCTTCAATGACAGGGAAATCAGGGAACACGTAGACACTATGATTGTGGGCGGTCACGACACCTCTGCCAATGTTCTGATGTACACTATGATACTGCTAGGATCACATCCGAAGGTGCAAGAACGAATTTACGAGGAGTAAGTATGACATAAAGTTTTATTTTTAAAATCAGGCAGCAGACAAGTACTGATAAGAGGACAATAGGAGGGTATAGTAAACGCTCCACATTTGGCAGGCCGTATGCTTATTTGTCACCGACATATTATTAAACTACTACTATTACACCAACCCTAACTCATTCCACTGCAGGGATGCGAGTCTTTCTTCAACCCAAGGGGTTTAGAGCATACTACACCACGCTGCTCAACGGGTTGGCAGAGCTCAGTGTTTTCCAGCTGACTTAAAGGACACTGACTTAGTTACGTATAAGTATATGGCTCACTTGATATGAAGTTGTTACCGTAGCCTATAAACGATTGTAAAGCACCGCCGACACAGCAACTCCTTAGGAGCTTACTGGCGACCTTACGCACACGCAGGTACACATAAACTCTCTATGAAGTTATTATTTGGCTGCGGTTTTGTGATGTGGAGGTACTTCCCCAGATTTGCTTTGATGCGTGCGCCCTACCTCTCTTAAAATCAAATATTATGGTTTGACGAATGAATAGAAGCAAAGTAACCCGGAATTTAGTAGAATTATTTTCGTTGGTGCAATATAATCCGTATATAATAATTATGTATTAACTTAGCTTAAACATATGAAGAATATGTAGCACTAACATATAGATTTGCATAGAGATAACATATAGATCTCGACTCTTTCGTAATCTAATTCCATTCTTTGTTTTGCCTATTATATTGCTATGTAATGTTGCGTTCAGTGAGTTTGTATTCTTCTTCAGTCTCATTTGTGACAAGCAGTGATGACATTCTATATTGCATACCTGGCTGCAATAAACGTTTTTTTCCTGCTTGTGACGCGATGCCTCCACACAACAACCCTCTAGGGAGTTGTCATTTGGCTGCGGTTTTCTGTGAGATGGAGGTACTTCCCCAGACGGGCTGCTTTGATGCGCCCTACCTCTTTTAAAACATCCAGACCAAGACAAACAGACATGTTCACACAAATGTTTGCCTTGTGTGGTAAACCTACGAGCGTTGGTGTCAAAGTTGCGTCTTTCACGACTGAGCCACCGAGCTTGTCAAAATCGTAATTATTTCACTAATGTTTAATGTATAAGCATGAAAGAAATAACCTATGGAGACTCGATGACACGATTTTGCATAGTTATTAAATCAAAATAAATTCCCCTCTTCGGGTCGGAGGGTAAAGTAGAGCTCGCAGCTCTCATTGGCTAGTTCACGGATCAATGTCTCGTTACTTACGGGCTTATTGGCTAAAATATCTTCCCATTGGTCCCATAGGTCCCATTGGTCAGTAGGCTCGAATCGCTGAGATATATACACGCCAAATCACTATGTTTTAGTGAGGGAGGCTTCATGCGCAGTAAAGTAGTTAATTGTTGTAATAGTTACTTAACTCAGCTAAAACCAAATGCATCAAATTTAGTCTTCCAAATGCGAGTTCTGCCAATACAGAAGTTCTCATTGGGAATAATAAATTAGAATTTGTTAATAACACTGTGTTTCTTGGAATTACAGTAGACTGCAAATTACAATTACCCCACATAAATAAACTTGCCGGTAAGCTCAGCTCTGCTGCATATGCAGTTAGGAGAATCAGGCAATTAACGGAGGTGGCTACTTCGGGTTTAGTCTATTTCAGCTACTTTCACAGCATTATGTCGTATGGTATACTATTGTGGGGAACGGCGGCTGACATTGAGACAATTTTTATCTTACAAAAAAGAAAAGAGAGAAGAGAGAAGTTCTTTGTCAGTTACCATTCGCTACGAATATATAACTGACAAAGATGTCTGGGAACAATTCAGCACAGACTATCTGTCCTTAATAATCTTTAATTTTACCATTTGATATTATTATTGTACCAATATGCTAATATATATATTTTCGTAATATATAATTGACAATTTTAAAAGAGACCTATATTGGCTAGTTTCTTTCGGCATTTCTTCGTCGCCAATGGTCATTTCCGAAATGCTAGTACATTAAAAAAAGGAAAAAGTAAAATAAGAGAATTAAATAAGATACAATTAGATTATATTTCAAAAAATGTATGACGTGTCTAAGTGCCTATTTTTATGCATATTTTTATCTCTTATTAGTTTATGGGCATAAGTGACCATATCATTTACAATAGTACGGTCAGATTGGTTGACATCTATAGGGGTTCCCTACACGCACATTCGCGCAACTCTAGTAAAAAATACTTATTCGTTAAAAAAAAAATTAACATCGCGTTTAGTTGATATACCCTGTAGGTAGTTTTTTGAAACTAATAAACGTAGCGCTCTGAAGTTTTTGAAATAAAAAGTACTTAAATGGCCGTTTTAAAAATTTTTCGTTTCAAAAACTACGATTTACTATGTTTTATTACTTACATAAAATAAAGTAAAAAATCAATAATAATAAATTTCGTTTAAAATAAATTTAAATGAAATTGAAAATGAAAAAAGGACACATGCATACACCGTGGAAAGCCTCGACCAACACTATGATAAAAGACAGATTGTGCATATGTAATACAACATTTTTCCCAAAGGAACAATAGGTAAACTTTTATTATTAGCTGTTTTCGATTTATCAAAGCTTATCTAAGAAAAAGAGAGCTTATAAAAGTTTTTCATAGAAAACCTCTAATATTAATCCCTTAGTCAGCTGTTTACGCGTCGAGCGTCAATTAAGCGTACGAAATGTGTAGTTGTCCTCGTAAAAAATTGACTGGAATAATATCCCTTATGTTATATTTGACGGCACACCAATAAAGTTCAGCGATAAAGTGAAAAATTTGGGAATCATTTTTGATAATTCATTATCTTGGTCAGCGCAGATTGTCGAAGTTATTAGGAAATTGTTTGCTGCGGCTGGTTCCCTTAGAAGGTTACGAAATGTTCTACTAGTAGACACTAAAATTACACTAGCACAATCCTTGCTCCTTCCTATCCTCGATTATGCTGATTCCTGTTACCTAGATATCACCGAAGAGCAATTAAATAAGCTTGAGCGCCTTCAAAACTTTTGCATACGGTTTATATTTGGGCTTCGTAAATATGACCATGTTTCTGAATTTCGTTTTCAACTCAAGTGGCTTCCTATAAGACTTCGTCGCAACTGGCACAGCCTTTCCCTTCTTTACTCTATCCTCTTTGATCCTACCACCCCAACCTATTTAAAAGAACGTTTTTTCTTTCATAGCGATTCGCATTGTCGTACCCTGCGTGACGCACTTTTACTTCGTCTTAAAATACTTTTCCACTCCACTGATTTTTACACTAATTCATTCTCAGTTGAGGCAGTGCGCCTGTGGAATGCCTGGCCTTTCGATATCCGGAATGCTCAATCACTTCGATTCAAACATCTTCTCAAACTTCACTATCTTTCCCTTAACATTACGTAATCAGCATATTTTTTCTTGTTTCTCCCCTCAGTCTCATTTACTGTGTGCATATTCATTGTATGTATCATTTAGATAAATTTGTGTGTATGTGTATATTAATGTATATTATATGTGTTGTGTATATATATGTATATTATATGTATTTATTTATGTCTATTTATATAATATTTTATTTCCTTTGAGTTATGCTCTGCGCCACCCTACCTTGTTTCTTCACTTCTCCTCTACCCTAAGGTTGTCTGGACGAGATCGCATCGCGATAAGACCGCCGTTGTACTTTTTTAATTGTTGGTGTTTTTATGTATTTTTCTTTTGGTGCAATAAAGTGTATTGTATTGTGAAATGTGTCAATAACCGCTTCGTGCATTTGGTTTTGAGAACTCGCTCGATTTCCGGTATTTAACGGAGATATACCTACGTACATACATACAAAATCTCTGTTATATACATACGTAGGTATATACATATGGGACTTAGGGTTATCATAGTAAAGAAAATTATTTATTTATTTTGAAGATGAAAATTTGTAACGAAATTCATGTTTCAATCTATTACAAATCGATTAAGAAATTTTAATATAACACCATATTTTCGGGAATGTCGCTGTTAAGTTTCATCCCTGTATTACTTCTTAATATCACTCCACTGTTACATTAACTATATACAAAGAAAGGTTAAAAGAAATTTCTAGCCAACTAGAATTACATGCAGTTTCATACTGTACGTCGTCAAACTAAAACTATGTTTTTATTCAGACAATAAGAAGCAAGTAGTTATTACGTTCAGGTGTTGTTTGTTCTAAGGTCATATAAGTTATGCAATATATAATATTTTCAGATTACGCGATGTATTTGGGGACACGGATAGAGATGTAGAAAAACATGACCTTTCCCAATTGGTTTACCTAGAGGCGGTGCTAAAGGAAAGCATGCGATTCTACACTATCGTTCCGGTGGTTGCTAGGGAGTTGGACTGCAATGTAAAATTAAGTGAGTATTGTACCGTTATTCCATATATATGTCGTAAGCGAGTGTCATAATTATGACAGTCGGATCTCGCCGGGTTAATGGTACAAACATGCTCAAAAATACTACAAAAAACTGACACGATTCAAGAGCACTCATGAGAAATTATAGCCGTCACATTTACACGAGATTAGATTGGTTGATAGCCAAAGTAAAAGGTCCAAATGATATGAGATTAAATGTAAGGTATTAAGACAAGAAGAAGCATGCTTCTTTGATTCGGACATGTAGTAGAATTTAGAAGGAAAGGATGAAGAAACAAATATACGGCGCGAAAGTGCAACGGTGTAAGAGGAAAGGCAAGACTCACCTACCAAGATGAAATTAGACGTGTTTTATTAGAAGGTGTGGTCAGGAGCCATAAACACCGGTGAGCGTGTATGAAAAGAGTTATAAGTGTAAAGAAGTACGCAAGTACGGGTTGTGTTTAAAAATTTTAATAGAGAGATGATAATTTAAAGAAATCTTTACAATTAAATTTAAATTTATATAACGAACAATATACGGGCTTTAGCAAAAGGAGAGACCTTTGCGCCATTTGATCATGGAACTGGGGTACCTTCACATATTAAAAAAGCTAAACAGTAGTTCTTTTGGCAGGTTACCTATTCGTGCAAGTAACTAAAACTAACACGAGGAACGCTCGTTACCGCCCACGTTCTTAATGACTTTTACAATAACATTTTACTCCTACACAACATTGGTACTCCTTTTCTTGCAAGCATCTACAAGTTTGCGTTTAGCGGTTTGCTACCCTAATTAGTATAAAAGGTACCTTTTAAGAAAGAAGTTGGTCTCAAATGGGACTATTTGTCTTAAAATATGAAGTGGCATACTCCATTGGTTCAGAGATGTAGAAAAATGCAGAAGGAACGAATGTGGTACAACGTCAATGTGGTAGCACATAGAAGTGCGGTCAAGACTAATCTACCGTGACCTTATGAGAAATCCTAGGAATAGGCGAGCTTGTATGAAAAGAACTGTGCATGTTGAAGAGGCGAGTGGTGTATGTAAGTACCGAATTATGACGTTTTCAGTTTTCTCTACCCATGCCATAAGGAACTTGGCTTGAATATATAGGTATTATAGATAAATAGACTCTTCTACCTAGCGCTATTCCGTTTCCTGCCACCTGCAAGTCCTAATGGATTACCATTAGGACTGCAGGTCTATGGTACATGACCTAAGACTAAGGATAAGGTGAAGATACTGATTTTTACGTGGGGCCACTGCTGTCAGACCTAACTCTTCATAAGATATTGTATGATAACTGAACAGTCGCTAGTTGTAGGTAAAAAAAACGACTATCTTCTCGGACGTACATGCATACGCAACAAATACGAATGTTCGAGTTTGTAACTGGGGTACAATAGGTATTATCTATTGGACAGATAGGATATTTCAGTTTCCGTAAGCGTTGAGATCCCTTCGAAAGCTTACACATTTATGTACGTTGGGGTATAGAGGAGGGATCTTGCTGAACCCCCTTCTCACGAAATCAGTATGGACAAGGCACAGCATGATTCTTCGCTTGGGCCTACCTGTCTTAATGCTTTACAAAATAAAGCTGCAGCCTACCTCTCTTACGTCAGAGTCTCTTGTGCTAATTGGCACTTTGCTCAGGAGAGATTAGAGAATTATGCGGCGGCTCTAAAGAAGGTGAGCAATTACAGAATTTTGAAGAGGTAATACCCGCAATATGTCTGTAATTGATCTACGAGTATTACTCGTTAAATTTGTACTAACAACATTATTTGTTACTAGCTGCTGCCCGCGGCTCCGCCCGCGTGGAGTCAAATAACGTAGCCTATGTGTTAATCCAGATCATAATCTATCTACGTGCCAAATTTCATTCAAATCCGTTCAGTTGTTTAAGCGTGAAAGAGTAATATCCATACATACAAACTTTCGCATTTATAATATTAATAGGATTATTTTATTTTAGAGAACTACACGCTAGCAGCAGGCAGGACATGTTTTATGTTCGTATTTGGAATCCATAGACATCCCATGTGGGGTAAAGACGTGGATGAATTCAAACCAGAGAGATGGTTGGACCCAGCATCATTACCTGACAATCCTAATGCCTTCGCTGCATTCAGCATGGGAAGGAGAATGTGTATTGGTAAGAAAATATATTATACGTAAGGGGGTATGATGAACCCAGTGGTAGAATGGCTGGTCTTGGTGTGCGTTATGTAAATAAAGTCAGATTTTCTCTATGAAACTCATTTGCAAGAAATCCGATTTGATCCGTACCAACCAATATGAACAGCAAGGTGCATTTTATTACACAATGTTCACAAACCTTGTTTAATATATTTTGTGTAAAGTCCGCTTATATACGGAAAGGTATATAAGCGGACTTATCCCATATAGAGGTCTCTACCAGTCAATCTTAGAGTTATTGGTAGAGAAATCCACAGAGTTCGTAAAGCACGTGTACATTACGGACTGTACCTCGGAGGAGATTACATAACAGTTACCAGCTTGTCCATTATAACTTAATGATAATATAATACATACACAATATAATACTGCGTATTATATATATATAATACATAAACTATGCAGTAAAATGTTACGATTACACGAATAAAAAACAATTTAATATTAAACTGATTAGAATTGTGAATATAGTTAATAAAATGAAATAGTTAACCAAATGTAACCATTTTTGGAAGTTGTTGAAAGTTAGGTAAACTTGTTATTGTCATAGTTTGGAAAAAAATAATAGCTCATTTCTTTTTTTTTAATCTACATTATGCGAATAATAACAAGTACGAGGCTGCTGAAGTTTTCCCTGAAGCGGTTACCATATCCTATGGTCATATACAATGCAAGGAACGTCGCTTACGCATTGCCACCTTCCTTTGCTAATGATATAAAATAATATCTGATATAAAACGGTTACCGTAGCCTAGGAACGCTTGCAACGCATTAAGATACTTGCGTGATGCTGCCTCTGCTGATAACACTGCTACTACCCTAGACGGGTAGTTTTGATGCGCCCTACATCTCTTAAAACATACAAAGACGCACAGACATGTTCATGCATACAAATTTTGTCCTGTGCAGGAATCCCACGAACGTTAGCGTCAAAGTTCCGTGACTAACCACTGAGCTATTGAGCTGGACAAACCTCTTGTTTGCCTTTACTAAGCGGTAAGGCAAACCATAACAAGACGCGATTGGCTATGGTTCCATAGATAATGTTGAGCTATTTTATTTTTACTACATTAGGAGGTACGCAAGCATACGGCCCATTTGATGTAATGCGGTTACCGTAGCCTGTGAACGCTTGCTATACGTTAAGTATCACACACGCGATGTCACCTATGCTGCTAACACAGCAACTCCTTAGGAGCTTAATGGTACCCACTCACACGCAGGAACACATCAACCCTCTAGGAAGTTGTTTTTTGTCTGCGGGTTTCTGTGAGGTGGAGGTACTTCCCCCGGCGGGCTACTTTGATGCGCCCTACCACTCTTAAAAACATCCAAACCAGAAAAACAGACATGTTCATGCATATTAATGTTTGTTTGTTTTGTGTGGGAATGATGCCCACAAACGTTCGTGTCAAAGTAACGTAACAGCACGTTTCACCACTGCGCCACCGAGCTCTCCAAACCGATAACATATAAAAAAAAATGTTTTTCAGGCAAATCATACGCGTTTATGTCCATGAAGACTACCCTGGCACATCTGATGAGGCACTATCGCATTAAGGCAGACCACACGAAGCTTCAGCTGAAAATAGACGTCATGTTGAAACCGGACTCTGGACACTATGTCAGCATTGAGAAAAGAACATAGCGGAATGACTAAGTGAAATGTAAGACACAGAATTATGAGCTAGGCCTATAGTTGCTGTACAATCTTACTATTAAAAATTATTATGAACGCATTTATGCAATTTAAAAAAATATACTTTGGGATCGAAGATATAAATGTAAAATATTTCCTTTATGCTAGATCAATGATATGCAGTTGAGATTATACCACAAAGATATAATGCAAGTCGTCTTATCAGAGATATTGTTCTTATCTTGAAAAACTTATGAAATTTAATATCTTGGACCTGGGTTCCGGTCGTCACCTACATGAACTAACTTTGTTCAAACTGCTTCACTGAGTAATTGACTCCCCCTCCCTACTTTCTCAGTTACAGATAAATTTTAAACACAATCCTCGTCGGAGGCTCCCTACTTTTGTTCTCCCTACTTATAGACTTAACGTGTCTTTCTCTAACCCATTAGCAAGAATGTGTCGGAAGTACAGTGAAGTCTCAAAAGGCGGTGATCTTGACATCTTTAATAACCGATTAAATACATTTAAAAAGTCCTGCCTGAGCATCCTCAGCTCTGCAACTTAATCATGACCCACATAACAACGTATGAAACTGTCAATGTCACTGGTGTGCGTGATATGGAGATTCATTTAACTGTATATCCGAGTTATACATATTAGTTTGTTAGTTCTTAGAGATATTTTTGTAGCATGTTGCTTCTTAATCCGCTCTTTGAACATACCTACACGCTTAGGGTACTGAGTTGGAGAATGAACTTTTGTGACCAGAATACTGTATATATTTAGTACATGTTGTGTTGCTTTATTAAATAAATAAAAAAGTAAAAATAAATGTTTTTCTGCGGACACTGAAGAAAAATGGTTTAAAACCGAAACATTTTAACAAACGCTTGGTTTCCAATTAGAATTAAGGTAGATATGACTTTGTATTACGTGTAATCACAATTGAACTGTAATTTATATTTATAATGCGTGTAATATAATTGTTTTTCCTATCGTATTTTTCCATTATAGTATGTGCTGTGCATTCATAAAGTATTATTGAATTTGTTTGCATAAGTTTCATAAATACTACAGAGAACATGCAGCGACTACATATAGATAAATACTCGTATGTTGGTTCAGTGTTTGATATGATTAACTTATTACAATGAATTGTCATGTAGACAATTCATTGCAATCCTATTAATATTATAAATGGGAAAGTTTGTATGTATGGATGTTTGTTGCTCTTTCACGCTTAAACGGCTGAACGGATTTGAATGAAATTTGGCACGTAGATAGATTGAGATCTGGATTAACACATAGGCTACGTTATTTGACTCCACGCGGGCGGAGCCGCGGGCAGCAACTAGTAAGTTATAAAATGGGATTCAGAGATGAGGGAAGGGGAGGAAAATCTATATCTAAGTGTTTGTTTCCATGTTTTATTTCATTTTCTCTCTTTTAAGTCAGATAAATTTTGACCTGAATACGTTACGTCTTTGAATTTGTTTCCATAGTGAGAGGCAATTCAGAAAACTAATCATTACAAAAATCT
This sequence comes from Pyralis farinalis, assembly GCA_947507595.1. Lineage (NCBI taxonomy): Eukaryota > Metazoa > Arthropoda > Insecta > Lepidoptera > Pyralidae > Pyralis > Pyralis farinalis. The sequence continues at coordinate 41,352,678 of OX382257.1, read as the reverse complement.
GCGGATGTAGGTGTTACATACATACATATCATCACGCCTGTCTCTCATTGGGGTAGCTAGATACTGTGGAACGCCAGGTGCACCGACCCAAACATACCCCTCTCGCTTTTTCTTCACTCATCAATCTCTTTATTCATGCTCTTCGGTTTTGGGTGGTTATGATTTGGCCCTTTTTAACACATCATCACATTGATCTATATGTGTATGTAAAGGGCGGCCCCTACCGATGTCTCCATTCACACTTGTTTCGTAACTCTTTTGTAATTATTTTTTTCTAAATAATCGAACCATCTGTTATTTACTTTTACTAAATATGATAACTGCTCCCCATCATATGGATCGTATGCTTGTTTTGTACCTTAGTTGTGGTAGGTAAAACCTTAGTAACGATAGGAGATAGGATTTAAATAGGTGTCTCACAGAACATACGCACTCATGAGAATTGAATAAGAATAAAATAACATAGTATTGTCTTAGGTTTTCGCGATTGTTACACATTGAAATTAAACTATTTTTAACGGAAGTATCGCGTGTTTTATTTATTTTGTTGAAAACCTGACGTTTCGAACGCTTTGCAGCGTCTTGCAGCTTTGCAGCGTTGCAGACGCTGCAAAGCGTTCGAAACGTCAGGTAATATATAAAACACCATCCACCATCATACATCCATGGGATACTCATCCCAACTTACCTGTCCGGTAGTTGTGGAACAGTATACGGGTATGCGACCCCGGCTGCCCTAGCTATTACTGTCCTATCCCTTGCCCTCCTGGGCGGTAATATCCTACATTTCCTATTTCCCACTCTAACTTACCAATCTTCCTTTTTCACACCACCTATCCTTCCCATTTCCTATTCCTACCCTCTCCGCCAATCCAACGTCTGCCGCGCGGATGGATGCATGGCTAGGGGCAAGCCTAGTCGTTAGCGTGCCACACTGCCCTGGGACCGGGCGACCCAGAATTAGGCCAGCCTTACCCTGGCATGCGGGGCTCTGCTGGGGTGGACACACCTTTCCCTTGCTGTTCGTGGGAACGCAATGGATAATCGTAAAAGTATTTTAATTAACCAAAATGGCGGCGGTGTGGTTCGCCACCCATCACGTCTCGTTTCTCGCGGGGGCGAAAAGCGGTCCATGGAGAGCCGCTTCGCTACGTTGAATGTAAGAGGAGGAATGGATGGTAAGGTAGATGAAGTATGTCAGATGATGGATGAACGATGCATAGATATTCTATGCGTGAACGAAACTAAGAGGAAAGGATGTGACACCACGGTTCATGGTCCCTACACGGCATACTGGTCGGGAGTCCCCCAAACCAGCCGAGGCTGTCAGGGAGTTGGTGTGATTCTTTCCTCTCGAATAGTTGAATGTGTGATGGAGCATGAATGTGTAAACCCAAGACTCCTCTGGATTAGGTTAAAAGTCGGACTCACTCGCTTGTTTATCCTTGGGGTCTATGCACCGACGGATCTGCGCGGAGGTGGGTCATTAAAAGCCCAACAAGAGAGAGAGGAATTTTGGGATAGCATGAGAGAGGTCTTGAATAAATGCGGAGAAAATGAACGGATCGTGATGTTAGGGGACTTTAATGGGTGGGTTGGAGTAAAGCGTGATGGGTATGAAGGAGTTCTGGGTATGTTTGGGGACGAGAGAGTGAATGACAATGGGAGAAGCCTGCTTGAAGTATGCTTGGAATGGAATCTTTGCGTGACCAACACAATGTTTGACCACAAAAAGATCCATTTGTATACAAGAGATGAGGGTGAGTCTAGAAGTATGATTGATTTTGTAATTATGGATGAAAGACTGAGGAAGAATGTGCTAGACACTCGGGCATATCGCGGTGTAGGCCTCGACACAGACCACTTCCTGGTCATAGCCCGAATGCGTAACCTCTTTAAACGGTGGCGACACCGAGGGGCCGAGCCTACGAGTGTTTTGGACAGAGTAAAAGTGGAAAATCTACAAGAAAAAGAAAAGAAAGACGAGTATGTAGAGAAACTGAAAGAAAGTTTTAAAGGCATAGAAGAGATAGGTGTGATTGAAGATTTGTGGGAGGCATTTAAGAAAGGGATCGTGAATGTTGCTATTGAGGTATGTGGGGTAGCTAAAAGAAGGAAAGGAAGAAAGAACTATAATGTGTGGATGGATAAAGATGTACAAAGGGCTGTGCAAGAAAAGAAGAATGCGTGGGTGGATTGGTTAGCAACAAAAGCTAACCAAAAAGTTCAAAAGGCAACGGATGACGAGATAAAGGAAGCAAGAACGAAGTATAAAAGATTGAAATCAGCAGCGAAAGAAGTTGTGTCTAGAAAGAAAGAAGAACGAAAGGATGATTTTGATAGGAGGCTCACTGAAGATTTCCAGTCAAACATCAAGTTTTTCTGGAAATCCATCAAAACAGCCAGAGGAAAAACTTCTACCTCGGAGCTGAGTACAATCAGGAGTCAAGATGGGATCATTATAAAAGGAGAAGAATGTGTGTTAAAGAGATGGAAAGAGTATTTTGAAAGTTTGTTTGAAAGAGAGGAAGTGCAGGTACAAAATCCGGCACCTTCCATGGAAAGTAATAGAAATGGTGATGAAAGTGAGATAAGTATGGATGAAATAGTGAAAGCGTTGAAAAGTATGAGATTAGGTAATGCTGCAGGGTATGACAGGATTACCGTCGAGATGCTGAGGGCTGGACAGGGCATAGTGGTTAGCCAGCTGTACCGCCTTTTCAATTTGTGCTGGCGAAATGGGCAAGTACCGGGAGACTGGTGCAAAGCCGTAATCGTGCCATTGTATAAGGGAAAAGGGTCACGGCAGGACTGCATAAACTACCGCGGTATAAGCCTTCTTGTATGCGAAAGTGTTGATTGAAAGGGTTGTGAATGAAACAGACGAAAAAGTATGGGATGCACAAGCGGGATTTAGAAAGGGAATGGGATGTACGGATCAGGTCTTTTCCTTGCGGTGCATAGCCGAAAAGTGTTTGGCTAAAAACAAGAAGGTCTATTGCGCGTTCGTGGATCTAGAAAAGGCCTATGATAGAGTGGTGAGGAATGAATTGTGGTCAGCATTGTCCGTGAACGGTGTGAGCAGTATCCTCATACGAGCATTGCAATCTCTTTATAGGGATTCTAGTGCTTGTGTAAGGATAAACGGGGCATACACTGAATGGTTTAATATCGAAAAAGGTGTTAGACAGGGATGTGTAGCGTCACCGTGGCTGTTTAATCTGTTCATGGACAATTGCTTGACAGATTTAAAAGAGAATGAAAATGGGTTAAGAATGAATGAGTTACTCGTCAAATGTTTTCTCTATGCTGATGACCAAGTATTACTTGCGTCTTCGGCCGAGGAGTTGCAGGAGATGGTAACTGCTATGAGTGGAGCTTTTGTTAGAAAGGGAATGAAGATGAATGTAAAGAAGACGAAAGTGATGGTGTTTGAAAGAGATAAGGCAGTGACAGACTGCAATATCGTGATTGGAGATGAACAAATCGAACAGGTGAATGAGTTTGTGTATCTGGGTTCAAAGTTTACAAGAGATGGAAAGTGTGAGAGTGATATTGAAAGAAGAGTGAATGCAGGGAACATGGTGAATGGAGCTTTGCACTCCTTTATGAGCAGTCGGAAGGAAGGAAGTCTAACAAGGCTCGTTTGGCTGTGCATGGGGGGGTGCTGGTTCCGACACTCATGTACGGAAGTGAAAGTTGGGTATGGCAGAAGAAACATGAAAGCAGAATAAATGCAGTTGAGATGAGAGCGTTAAGAAGTATGATAGGAGTTAAACTGAGTGACAGGATAAGAAATAGTGAGATAAGGAAACGTTGTGGTCTGAAAGAAGATGTAGTGACAAAAATTGAGAAAGGTATGGTGAGATGGTTTGACCATGTCGAGAGAATGAACGAAGAACGATTGACGAAAAAAGTGTATAAGGCGAGTGTGAATGAAATTGTTGGAAGGGGTAGACCTAGGCGGACGTTTCGAGATCAAATCAGGGACGTCCTGAAAAAAGGCCAGGTCAAGAGTACCCTAAACCGAAGAGCATGTATGAAGAGAATAATGAGAGTGGACGAAGCGAAACAAGTATGTAAGGATCGTAGCAAGTGGAAAGAAGTGGTCTCTGCCTACCCCTAGGGGATAGAGGCGTGATTATATGTATGTATGTATATATAAAACACGCGATACTTCCGTTAAAAATAGTTTAATTTCAATAAAATAACATTTGATTAAAAATTGAAAGACAAGCCCAAGTGTCTTTATTATAATATGAGAGAACTTATAACATGAAAAACACTTATAATACATTAAGACTTACAATAAGATTTGATTAAAAAATGCAAGACTTGTCTAAGTGCCTTTATTATAATATGAGAGAACTTTAAATTTGAAAAAATACTTATAATATACATTAAGACTAAAGAAAAACTGGTACATTAAAAAATACAATCGAAAACTATTGAATATGATACAATAAGATTTGGTTAAAAAATGTAATACATGTCTAAGTGCCTTCATTGTAACATGAGAGAACTTTTAACTTGAAAAAATACTTACAATACATCAAGACTTACATAATATATTAGGACTTACGAAAACAGGTAGAAAAATGAAGACTATGAGAAATGACTGAGAATACAATTATAATTAAAATATTTTTTTGTTGTTGTTTTTATATAGCCTTTTAAATTTTGACGGCATTGTGAAATTCGGGCAAATTAAAAATTCTCATTGATGGAATGCAAATTTTCCCTCGTGCGAAGTAGGACTGTGATTTTTTTTATTTGTCTGATTCATATGAAAGTTTATCTTAGCGATTATTTCAATTTATTTTTCACCTGCCGAGTCTACCTACTAGATGTGGCACGTGAATATGTTTACGAAATAATAAATATTTTTTTCTGTACTACGACGGATAGCAAACAAGCACACGGTCCGCTTGATGTAAAGCGTTTAGCGTAGCTCCCGCTGTCACCACAGCAACTCCTCATCTTCTGGTGACTTCACTCTCTCGCAGGAACACAACAAACCTCCAGGGAGTTGTTATTTGGCTGCCGTCTTCTTGAGGTGGAGGTACTTCATCAGTCGGGCTGACGTCGTGCCCTATCTCTCTTTCACCAGAGCCTCGTCTGTTGATAAGCAGAGTGTACCGAAAAATATACAAAGTACGACTTCTTTTTACCATGACATTATATAGGTAAGTCACCCGCTTGTATCTAGCATATATGTTACTGTAAAACTCCAAACTACGGTAAGTCCTAAGATTTACTGGCAAAACCTAAGATTTACCAGCTAGTTATGGTTAAAAATCGAAAAGGTTTGTGATCTCCGTTTAGTTCGAGCATTTACCACCATTCACTTAGTAAATCTTAAGATTTACTTCAAATACACAGTAAATGTCGATAGACAGATATGTTAGAACGTGTTCACCACATCGTCTCGCGGGCACCGCGCGACTGAGGCGAGCTAAGGCGTTAACCGCGCGCGGTTAACGCCTTAGCTCGCCTCAGTCGCTCGTTGAACACGTTTGAACACGCAAGTTAATTAATTCGTTTTCTGTTTGTGATTTTGCTATTTTAAAATAATGTATAGTTCGAAATAATTTACCAACTTGGTATCAAAATTGGAGTACTAAAGCAGCTTTACACCCGGGACTAATTTACTTCATGCTCTGAAGATTTTATACAGACAGAAGGCGTTATTAGAGATAACGAAGTGAGACTTCGAGAAGTTGTCGGAGAGTTGTGGTTTACTGAAAGATAAGGATTCAAAAAATGTAACTGTCTCAAAAAATGCCTATCGAAGAAATGCGTTTGCAAGTCATCAGGATTACTTTGCAATTCTAAATGCCACAATAGCGCTCTTTGTTATAACAAGTAATTTTTATTTACTACATACTAAATAGAAAATTGTTTTTATTTTTGTTTCTTAAACACTAAATAAGAAGAAAATCAATGATTCAGTTAGATTAACCAAGGCGTTTTATAATGTTTTTTTTAAGAAGATAATTTGTGTAATTTTTTTAAGAAGTATTTCAAAAATGTTTTTTAAGAAGACAATTAAATTAGTGTTATTTTTTACAAAGAATTTTAAAATTACCAGTTACTGTTCTTTATACGTGTTCAATAGCAGCGTGAGATAAGACCAAGAAGTTTTTATAACCTGAAATAAAAACGATTTAAATTTGCTTCCATAGTAGGAGGCAATACATAAAATTGATGATAACAAAATCGGGGGATAGAGTTTGGTGTTGTAGCTACATATCTGTCATTTACATACAAAATTCAATAAGACCACTTGATAGCTAAAGAATCAAAGAATTCGTTGCGTTAAATGAGGAATGTGATACATCGCACGCAGCGGGGGTGAAAGCGCCATTTTGTGATCACTTCGCTGCATCACATAATGTTTTTTAGTATAACTTACTTCCGCTTATCCATTACGAAGACGTAAAACTCACGGCCATATCCACATATAAGTGACAATTGATATATTATATGTCCATATTTTTAACATGTGCTACACAAGGCTATACCTTATGCCACGATTGTTGTTAACATTACTAGTCCCCAGAGCTTGGTGGCAATCTCACTCACTTACAGGAACACAAAAATTCATTGGAGAGTTGTTATTTATATTGTGATTTTCTATGAGGTGAAAGTACTCCACAATTAGACTGCTTACATGCGCCCTACATCTCTTAAAACAAGTTTTGGAAATGCGTGTGTTTTTCGTAGCACTCAGCATTGATATCCCTGTAGATATAGAACAGCCTGTTAACGACTGGTCCCTTGGTTTGAATTCAGGTGTGGGCATGTATAATTAAATTCGTATTGTCCGATTTATGTGCATATTTGTAGCTGTCACTTACTTGGTGAAGGAAAACATCGTAAGGTAACTTGTACTCACGAGATGTATGACTGACCTACGAAAAGGTTAGGTTTTCTCGTTGGGTTGTTGAGATCTGATGGTAGCCGCTCTGTTAACAAATCGATATCTTCGGTATCCTTAGGCTTAGGTAGCGGACCCTGCCTAATGGATTAGGGGGACGGGACAACGCTAGGAGGTAAAAGTAGATGTATATGATTGTAGGGCACGGAATATGGTGCCGTGTATTCATGGTCGTGGGCTAGCCCATGCGTACACACTCAGGTCTCTGGATTTTCTAGCAACTTCTTAGTGTTTTCTTTTTACTATGTCGGGAGGTATATAAGCATACGACCCACCTGATGTAAAGTGGTTACTGTAGTTATTAACGCTAGTAATATATTAAGTATCATTCGCGCGATGCCTCCACACTCTCTGCTTACACAGCAACTTTTTAGGAGCTTACTGGTGACCTCACTCACACGCAGGAATACAACAACCCTCTAGGGAGTTATTATTTGGCTGCGGTTTTCTGGGAGGTGGCGGCACTTCCCCAGGTGGGCTGCTTTGATGCGCCATACCTCTCTTAAAAACATCGAGACCAAGACATGTTCTGGTGTAACTCTACATTGACGAGCTTGGTGGCTCAGTCGTGAATGACGCGACTTTGACACCGACGCTCGTGGGTTCAATTCCCATTCAAGACAAACATTTGTGTGCATGATCATGGCTGTTTGTTTTGGTCTGGATGTTTTAAGAGAGGTAGGGTGCATCAAAGCAGTCTTTGGAAGTATCTCCACCTCACAGAAAACCGCAGCCAAATAACAACTCCCTAGAGGGTTGTTGTGTTCCTGCGTGTGAGTGAGGTCACCAGTAAGCACCCAAGGAGTTGCTGTGTAAGCAGCAGAGGAGGCATCGTGCGAGTGATAATTAATATATCGCAAGCGTTAATAGGCTACGGTACCCGCTTTACATCAAGTAGGCCGTATGCCTCCCGACGTAAAGTGGTAATTATTTAGCATATCCTTGTGCATATTATAACATTACCGTAGTGTACATCGCTAAGCAAACTATGGAGAATCTATATGTAGTGACGAACACATTCGATTGAGACCTGAAAGAGATACATTCAACTTTAAATGTGACAAACATTGGACTTCAAATCTGACACTCACGTTGACGGAGCGCTATGTTGAAACTTCATATCGTTTAAACGTACTAACTTTTTTCTCATTAGGCTTCTTAGCCATATATATAACACAGCCATATATCGTAACACAGGTTGGTTTTTACCTCCCTAGCTCGAGCACCAGTTCTCTCCACATGTAGATACTATCATACCGTGTATACCAATTATCAATGTACAAAATTGTGGTGAGAAAATAAATATTATTATTATATTATATATAGACATATATATCTCTTGATATATATGTCGGCGGAAAGATGTGTTTTGACTATTCGGCGAGCTCGGTGACGCAATGGCGAAACGCGCTGTTACGTTACTTGACATCAACGTGGGTTCGATTCCCACACAGGACAAACATTTGTGCGCATGAACATATCACTTTGTCTTGGTTTAGGTATTTACAAGAGAGGAAGGGCGCATCAAAGCAGACAACCAAATAATAACTCCCTAGACGGTAGTTGTGTTCCTGCGTGTGAGGTCACTAGTAAGCTCCCACGGAGTTGCTGTGTTAGCAACAGTGGTGGCATCTCGAGAGTGATACTTAATATATTGCAAGCGTTCATAGGCTACGGTATCCACTTTACATCAGGTGGGTCATTTGTTAAGCCTCGCGAGGTTTATAAAAAAATAAGATTGAATCACATTAATATGGCCAAGCAAGCAGTCGACCAATCAATTTACTTGTACCAACCAAAATAGGTTTCAAGGGTGCGGGGTAGGCAGAGAGATAAACAGATATATATATATTTTTTTTAATAAACATTTGAATGGCCTGGATAAAATTCCTTTTAGCCAAGTCTATATTTTTAATTTCTTTCTACTTTATTTATATTTTCATTCTTTTAAAATTTTCTATTTATGTTTCTTTCTTTTTCATTATTCCTTTCATATTTTGTTGATAGTAGATGTTACAAAATTGAATAAAGTACGATAATATCTCTTGTCTGCAGCAGTTCCTGAACGTGGCGGGGAACGTTCGTGTTATCTTGACATATGTCCAGTATACCATTTGCTAATGACAGTCTTTGTAATTGAAACTTTTGACATTCCAAAATAATATGTTGGAGGATAGATAAATATGTTAGCGAGGATGCCAGTTATAACCAACAGTTATCCCAACTCACCTGAGAAGCATAATGAACACAGAACTCTTGATATGTTTTGTTGCCATGTACCAGCCACAGTCGTAAAGAGCATCTGTCACTTCTGCACTCTATTAAATAAAAAAAACAGCATGAAGTGGGACAACGAACCGTAAAGATTGCACTGTCTCCTAGCCCCCAGATTCTGATATTGAAAAGTCATTGGGGATTGAGTAACATTACCTCCCCTTTTAACCGAGTTCAATGAAAAGGTATTTATGATTCTCAATTAAGAATCCTTTAGTTCTTTTGTGCGTATATTACTAGTTATTCGCAAATTGAGTACCAAATATTACACAATTGAGTACTGAGTTTTTAAAATATTTTTTTTTAAGTTTCGTGGTGTAAACATTTCACACAGAGCTCTTTAAGATCGCTCACGTGTCTATCGGTGTGACTGTCTGTCAGTTAAGCATTTATCTAAAAAACAATTCGACATACAAACTCCAAGTATGGTATATTTGGGGAATATGCTAATTCCACTAACTAATTTGATAAAAAATAAGTGATCTTTGCTAAAAGAATTAGATATAGGTCACACGTATGACATGAAAAAGTGAACTACTTAATATATAAGTGAATTACTTATATAAAAACAAACTTTTTTTTGTATATGGTCTTGCCTAGCCTAACTAGTGTTTGAACTAGCCTGTAGTTACCTTTCAGAGGTTCGGTTTTGTAATTACTTGCATCAACAATACAGAAATTCGTTGTTTACAAATTGGTCAACAATTAATTTATTACTAAGATCAATATTTGGTTAAAAAATAAACGGACAGATAGTCCGTTTCTTTGACTTTATGCCACCATTTTGATTATAATATAAGTGTGAGAAGAAGTCAATCACTATGACGAGCTTGATGGGGCAGAGGTTAGTACGTTACTTTGACACCAACGATCGTGGGTTCGATTACCAAACAGGACAAACGATTGTGTGCATGAACATGTCTGTTTGTCTTGGTCTGGACGTTTTCTATGTGTCATAAATATGCATTTACAAACAATAACCTTCTTTTATCCATCGATTAAAAATATTTGTTTACTTACAGAATCAAGTAACTTTTGCCCTAACCAACATGTGAGCCATAACTGAGACAATGGCAAAATTACCAATAACTTGTATCTCAATACAGTTATGTCATCGACAACCTGGAATTATTAAAGTAAATATTATAAACAGAACAATGATCGTTCATAAAACAAAAAGTGCACACTCTGCATGTTCTGCACCAGGCCAAAAAATAGCCATATAGATTTTTTATACTACGTCGGGAGGCATACAAGCATACGGCCCACCTGATGGAAAGCGGGTACCGTAGCCTATTAACGCTTGAGACATATTAAGTATCACTCGCGCGATGTCTCCTGTGCTGCTTACACAGTAACTCCTTGGGAGCTTACTGGTGATCTCACTCACACACAGGAACACAACAACCACCTAGAAAATTGTTATTTGGCTGCGGTTTAAAAATAATAAGATATAATCAACCAAACAAACGAAACAAGCCTCAACTTGATAGCGTTACCGTTACCCTCGTGTACGTTAAGCTTACACCTCTATCGTAATGCCAGTCGCGATGCCATAATATTGTATTGATACGAGTATAAATGCTACAGTTGCTTACCAAGTGTCATGGTATTTATGATCAGAAAGGAACAAATAAATACCATAGTATTGTCTTAGGTTTTCGCGATTGTTACACATTGAATTAAACAATTTTTAACGGAAGTATCGCGTATTTTATTTATTCGTCATCTTTCAATTATTCATATCTCGCAATATTACCCTAAATCCTTCTCGGTATGGGCTGTGCAACTGTGGAATGCTTTACCACTTTCTTTTCGCTGTGCACAATCTCCAATGTCCTTTAAAAACCTTGTAAAATCTCACTATCTGTCTATATAACTTTAGTAAAATATACATGTATGTGTACAGGTACAGGTGTGTATTTGGCATTACCATACGTACGTACATTGTTCTCCGTTACTTTTCTGCTCAATACACTAATTTTTTTTTTCGATTGTATAATAAGTTGAGTCTATGTATATGTTTCGAAATAGGTATAGTTATAAATGCCTAAGTGATTGTTTCTCTTACTTTAATATGGTTGTCTGGAAGAGATCGCTTTAGCAATAAGACGGCCTATTGTACTCTTGCAATAACATGTTACTCAAATGTATATTTTTTGGTGCAATAAAGTGTATTCTATTCTATATTTCCTTACGCATGCACATGCTTCTTTCATGCTAGCTACCACACTCTCTTTCAATTTTCCAGCAATCTAAATCTATGTCTGACTTCCATAACACAGGGAAACCTAAAGTGGGAGCCAGTGCAACAGAAATTGTAACATTCTTGCTAAATAAATAATAATAATTATTATTATTTATAAAGAAAATAAATATCACTTGCACAAAAATAGGGGTTCTTGTGCCATGGAGGTAGCCGCACACTGGGATGGATTTCGGATTAGAGATTTTTCTGGAGAACGGCACAGTCCGGGATAATGCTATAATAATAATAATAACCCCGCAGGGCAGCTTGTGGCGAGCTGTTGGTGCGTAACGACACCACGGGTACCCGAGTGCTCCAGAGAGTCGATCAGGGCCTTAGCCTCCGGGGTGTCTTCGTCGGTCGGAGTGAAAAGTCAAGAAGGCCCGCAGGACTCTCAGCTCTGGCTTGCCTTCATTGGCCGTCCAGAGAGGATTCGATAGAGTATATTGCTCTAGCAGGTGATATGCTCCAGGGGTGGAAGTGTTAAAGGGCATAATGCCGCGAGTAACTTTGGAGAAAGCGCAGCACACCTCTCGATACCCCTGAGTCACTCACATCGGTGATGCCCCCGGCCGACTGTCTCTGGCATTTCGGGGGTCCATCTAGTGAGTGGCGAGCACCGCCTGCCGAAGTAACATCAGATATGATAGTTATGGCAGGTGTCCGTCTCTCTTCTGTAACAGCCCAGTACTAATAATCCCTCCAGACCTCATTTTAATAGCCCAATTATTTCCGTCACATTTACAATAGTCCCAATACCTGCCGTGACCTGTTCGTGGGTATATCCTCCCATTGATATCCCTTAGAGCAGGCCACAGCTGGTATAATACATTACATCTTTGTTTTCGAAGGGGCCTCTACGCGTTGGATTCATATCCCCGCGCACGCCTATCAAATGACCGGGATTAAAACTCGTGCAATAAGAGATAAGAATAATAAATATTTATTATTATGTCCGAAAGGTGGACCTTCTTCTACAAATTTTACGTTTCTTATCTTTTCAAGAACTTCGAACGAGGTACGCGATCAGCAGTGCCACCGCTTCTTGAAAAGACTGACAAATCGTTTCGTTTTAAGAGTGGGACCTCCGTAGGCTCCTGTATTCGTTATTAATAATGAGAGTTGTGTCTCTGCAAAATCAAATCAATAATACTATTCTGTGAATATCTAAAGTGGTTTCGTTCCATGCAAATGTTTAAAATTAGCTTATTTGCGTCATTCACTCCCTTATCTACATATGGGCCAAGAACACATTTGTAACTGTTTCGCCTGCTCCCGACATATATATTCAGATCTACACACATATATTCATACTTTTATTCACGTTAAATTATAACATATAGTACATACAAAGAAGTAGTTAACATAATGGTGATAACATTTAAACAATCTTTTATTGAATGGCATTAATCGTATTTGAAATGACACTGTAACACATAATCTTGTGTTACATGCAAGCCGTCTCCACAAAATAAGTAATTCTTTTATAGGTACGGTTCTATAACAAACTTCCCAGCAATATAAGAGAATTGTCAATAAACAAATTTAAAACTACTATTAAAGCCTATACACCTAAATTATAATGTAATTAATAAAATATTTAATTTGTTTGGATACCAAAAGAGGGATGCCTGAGTTTTTTGGCAGTATTTTTATCAGTGCTCACCTAGTCATAAACTGCACGGTAGGGAAAAAAATTGTGACGATTCCAAACAAATGTAGCCATTTTTACGGAATAAAAAGCTTTTGACTTTGAATGTTTTAAAATATATACAACATAAAATAAAACCCTTTCGACGTGTTATTTTGCAACCCCAAAATCTCTGGTGCAATTCCATATTATCACAACTATGTGAACACTGAAATCAGGAAGAGTTCTTTAAACATTAAGACCTTACTTTAAGATACTTACAAAACCGCAAAATCCGGCGAAACATATAATTACCGTCCCATTTACAAAGTTAAATAATAGGGAAAACCCAACTATACGTTCAAGATAAGAAGCCAGTCTGAAACGTCAAAGATCGATTAAATTGGGTCCTATATTCTAATTTTGATTCTATCTCTCTATCTATAACTTCACGCCAAATCCCTTGCGGGGTAGGCAGAGAGAACCGAGCGCCACGTGACTCGATCCTTACATATCTCACTCGCTTCTTTAACATTCATTGCTCTTCTCATGCACGCTCGCCGGTTTCTAGGGCTCCTGACATCACCATGACATGAGAATAAGGTCAACGAATGTGGGATTGCGCATGGGTGACCTAGTGGTGAACTGTCTGCTGTATGCAGACGATGCCGTGCTATTAGCAGATACACCATCTAAACTGCAAACACTGGTCACAACGATGAAAGACGAATGTATGGAGAAAGGCTTACTACTGAATGCGAAGAAAACAAAGATAATGATATTTGAAAGAGAAGAATCCAGAACTAATGTAAGGATTACGATTGACGATGAAGTGTTGGAACAAGTGGATGAGTTTGTATATCTTGGATGTGCTTTCAGCAGGAATGGAAGGTACACCGCAGATGTGGAAAGACGAGTGAGTGCTGGGAATAGTGTGAACGGAGCGTTGGGAAAACTTCTTGGCAGTAAAAACCTGAGCCAGAAGGCACAACTCGCTATACACAATGCAGTGTTGGTCCCAACGCTAACTTATGGAAGCGAGAGCTGGGTATGGCAGAAAGAGCATGAAAGTAGAATAAACGCGGTTGAAATGCGAGCGCTGCGCAAAATTTGTGGCGTAAGGCTTGTAGACCGTATTCGCAATGATGATGTTAGAAATAGAGTTGGTCTGAAAGAGAGCGTCGGTGTTAAAATAAGAAGAGGCATGCTCCAATGGTTCGGGCATGTAGAAAGAATGCAAGATGAAAGAATGACGAAACAGATATACAATGCAAAAGTGGACGGATGTAGGAGCCGGGGAAGGCCAAGACTTACCTACCATGACCAAATTGGTCGTGTTCTAATTTTGATTGAAGATTTAAATAGCTTAGTAAGCGCTTAAAAATGTTTTAATTCGAATTGTAAAGCGCGAGGACCAAGCTGTTGCGTCTAAGCTGAATATAATTGCCACTGAGTAAATTGTGGCGAAAGCACGCAAAGTAATTTTATTTATTATAATTACATAGTAAATTAAATTTTTGACGAGCTCGGTGGCGCAGTCGTGAATGACGCGACTTTGACACCAACGCGCGTGGTTTCCATTCCCATACAAAACAAACATTTGCGTGCAGGAACATGTTTGCAGGAACGTCTTGGGCTGGACGTTTTAAGAGAGGTAGGGCGCATCAAAGCAGCCCGTCTGGGGAAGTACCACCTCACAGAAAACCGCACAACCGTTTATAGACTACGATAACCGCTGCACATAAAGTGGACCGTGTGCTTGTATATCTCCCGATGTTGTATCAAAAAAAAAATAGATCTGAATGATAATAATGATCAATGTTTAGGAAAATACATAACGAGAGGACAGTCCCAAGACGTCGTCACTTGCCGCCGTTTGCACTAACTCTTCATTTCTCCCAGTGTCTACCTCTTGATTCTACCAAAGCACGCCACCGTTCGCGTGCCAGATTACACGATCATATACTTGGACGGGATAAGTATCCATAAACTATGGTAACAACTGGCCTATTGATCAATTGGTCCTCGTTACGCATCCTGGCATGTACCACTAAATTCGTGTTTTCGGATTTATGTAAGTATACATTATTTGTAATTATCACTTGCTTGCTTGCGGTGTAAAAAAAACCCGCTCGTCTTTCGGAAAAGTAATTTCTTGAAGACTTCTTCCCGCGCTTTTGACGAGTAACATTGTTCTTATACTTGAAATTTTTACAATTCAGTGTAAATTAGTTTTATGTGACAATTTCGATAGTGTTTTGTAACATAAGTGCTAGTGCAATTATACAATAATGAAAAAACTCAAGTATAACACGTTTATGCACTTTTTGGTAGACGTGAATAAGTTCATCAAGAAAACCTTGTAAAATTCCTATCGTTTTACGGGTGGTATTTAAACTTGGTTGATTGGCACAGTTCCTGAAGCTGGAACATAGAATTAAGATTTTTAAATGGTTTTAAACTGATGACGTGGCTGTATGGGCTAGATCCCTTTGCCTTTCCCCTCGGGGACAAAAAGAACAAAAAAAAAAGTAATTTCTTGAAGTTCGGTCTTCAAGAAATTATATTTCCCTGTTTCACTGTGGAGGTCTGGCAGTAGCTTCATGTGAAAATCAGTCACCAAATCCTCAGGTTTAGGAAGTGGATTTCGTTAATTCTAATGGATTAGAAAAGTAATAACACTAAGAATAAGGAGAAGAGTTACACATTCTGACACATGCTTAAAAAATAAGTAATTTGCTGGGTTAAAATTATTAATTTGAAAACACAATACTTTCTGTATTGTGTTAGCATAATTTTCTGTCTATAAAAATGGCAGTATGGTCTGCCTGATGGTAAGCTGTTGCCACTCATGTGCTATCGGACCTGTAAAAACTTCTTCACTATTTTTAAGAAGCCCATGCTGTAGAATAGAGGATGAATTCTCTGCAGACGTCGGCGAGCAGTGTGGTTGTAAAAGGAAGCTATGGGCATTATATTTAACAATTCCGTAGAATACAAGACATTGTCCAAATCAGTAGGCAACATCAGTAGCCTGATAGTCTGAACAGTGATAGCCTAGTCGATAGAAAACCGACCTATTAACCAACGGTTGTTGGTTCGAATCCTGCACGTTTGCGTTTTCAGATTTATGTACAATTTTTTTTAATACTACGTCGTGAGGCATACGGCCAACCTGATGTAAAGCGGGTACCGTAGCCTATTAACGCTTGTGATATATTAATTATCACTCGCGCGATGCCTCCTCTGCTACACAGCAACTCCTTGGGAGCTTACTCTAGAGTAATCACACGCAGGAACACAACAACCCTCTAGGGAGTTGTTATATGGCTGCGGTTTTCTGTGAGGTGGAGGTACTTCCCCCGACGGGCTGCATTGACGCACCCTACCTCTCATTTATATTTACCACTTGCTGGACGGTGAAAGTACACACCGCGAGGAAACCCGCAAGTCCAAGAAATATTATTTCATAAGCTCTTGTTTTCCTTGAGGATTGAGGAGATCTATCGGCAGTAGCTCAATGTCGAAATAAATATCTTCACCAAACTCTTAAGCTAAGGTGGCACATATCCTAACGGATTAGAAAACAGGATAACGCTAGAAAGAAGAAGATGCCCTGTAGCGAACCGTATCCCATTATTTTTGTAGCCATATGTAAACAAATGTACGTACTTAATTATTTCACAGTGTCTCTTGACAATTTCCACAAATTTTTCATGGTGATTGTTATCTAAATAATTATTATCCAGTTCATTCCCCTCAGCTGCAATGGCACCTATAACAAAATATAAGATAACAATTTTATGGTTAATTGATTCAGGCGTTATTTTGCAAAAGTCAAATTTACAGGCAAATTGATCTAAACTACTTTGTGTGATACCGCTACCGATTAGTTCATGCTCATTAGTGCCATCGGCACATAAGCTGCCGTTAGTAGATGCCATCACTGCCATAGCTACTCTGGTTATCTCTGCCTTAGATTTCATAGTGTGCATTTAATTCAAATATTTTTTCTTACCTTGTGGATACGATAAAACTAGTTGGTCATCTAAAGGCACAATGATAGTTCTTCGAATCTTAATTGCCAGGAGATTCAGCTGTGTCGCAATGTGACTTGTTAAAATATAAAATAATAAATCACCGCAACACATAAATCCCAATGAAAGTAATGCTGCGGAATGACAAAAAAAGCTTTTAGTCTGACTTTGCTGCCACTACTACCAAACGATGGAGATATATATTTCGCCCCCGTCAGTATTTTCTGAATATCAACCCATTATCATATTTCCATTTTCTTCTTCCTAGCGTTATCTCGTTTCTTATTGCTTTAAGATTGGCGAGGTCCGTTAGCTAAGCCTAAGAATTGGAAGGAGATACCGATTTTCTCATGAAACACCTGACGTTCCTATCTAAAGCGCTTAATTGTTGTTCAACTAGGCGTTCTGGGAGATTGCCTATTTCAACAATAATTAAGTGCTTTCATATATAAATATTATATATACTCGTACTTTATACCCGTATGTTACAATCTGGTGTCAGCCCTGCCCTTTTTGTCATGGATAGCTCCTGCTTACTACATTTCAACAATGCTTTTAAGACTATTGATATTGACATACTGGTGAAGCATCAGCGTTCTCTCAATATTAGTAATTGTGTGGTTTCATTCTTATATGAACGAGCGTCGCCAACGGGTGCATCGAGGGTTCATGTACATCCTGGAGTGGGTTTACTTCTGGCGTTCCATAAGGTGGCTTTCTATCTTCGTTATTATTCGTTTTATTCATTCAATTCATCACACACATACACCGTCACTCCAACAACTATCTGTAAGCTGACGCCTTACAAATTTATACGTATATACATATATAATTTCCTTTTTCATAATTTCTCGAATGTGAGATTGGAGTGACAGTCATAGTCTTATTATAAATTCAACCAAAATGTAGGAGATTCCAAATGGCAAATTTCATAGGTTTAACTTGCTCCCGATCAACTTTAGCGGTACGAAAACGCCATATTTCGATACGGTGAATAATCATAAGGCATTTTTAGCGTTATCACGATTCTTAATCCATTCCATTAGGATTAGCGGGGTTCACTATGTAAGCCTAAGGATTTGGTGAAGATTCTGATTTTGACATGGAGTGACTGCCATAGGATCTCCACAACTTGGAGAGAAAACCTTTCTTAGGTAAGATCAAACGTCTTTCAAAATATAATAGATTGGACGTGCGGGTTTCCTCACGATGATTTTCATCACCGCCGAGCAAGTGATAAGTAGAAATATGTAATGATGAATAAAAGTCTTTGCTGGTTATCTCAAATTGCAAGTATTAGCTATTTGGTTCCATTTGATCTCACAGGTTGTTGCAAAATTTTCTACCGGTTCCTATTAGACTTGGCCGTAATAAACACATCCTGTCCCTTCTTTACTCTATTATTTCAATTCTCTGTTCTATTCTATTTCTGCATATATTTGAATGAGATTTTTTAAAGTGGAGCACCGGATCGTACGATCCTGTTATGTGAGACGAAATATTTTTTAGTGAAGTGACTTTGATGTTAGTGTAGTTTGAATTGATGTGATTTTGGAATGATCAGCTATTAATAATATGATGTCCACAATCTGTGTTCAGTTTCAAAAGTCAGGTCAATGCTCATTATCTTTCTCTTGTCTCGGTTTAACTTATTTCGGTTCTGTTGTCAGTTTAATTACTGGTCTCTTTGCTATAAAATTATGATTACATGGATAAGTATGTTATGTGTAAGTATATTTGCATGTATGTATTGTTAAGTGTTTACTTGCATACGTATATGGATATCTCCATATAAAAGTGTATTGTGTATATACGAATATAAGGATCTACGTTTATTATTATTATTTTTTTAAGTATCCTTTCTCTTTTATTGTATTCTATATTTATAATTTATGCCACCTACATATTTGTACTATTTTCCTCTACTCTAAGGTTGTCTTGAAGAAACCGCAACGCGATAAGACCACTTTTTGCACTTTAATTATAAATTATTAATGTAACGTTTTATTATGTAGTTCAATGAAGAATATTGTATTTTACATGCAATTTGATCTAACCTGCTTTATGTGCTTCCGCCACCAATTAGTTCATGCCATGGCAGCGTCGACATGTTGCATCTACTAACGGTAGTGGATGGGTGCCGGCCGGCGCTAGGCCTCATGAACTAATTGGTGGCGGAAGCACACAAAGTAGGTTAGATCAAATTGCATGTAAATTTGACTTTTGCAAAATAACTCCTGAATCTATTAACTGAATGTTCTATTGTATGTTTGTTCACTTTTATGGTAAACCGATTGATGTTGACATGTTTTGTCCGTGTTAATTTTATGTAGGTACACTATGTATTTTCGTTCGTCTCTGTTTACTGCCTTTTCATTACTAAACCGCTTACGATCCGAATTATGACATTTCATAATGAGTATGTTTGAGACCTGGAAAAGGACAGAGGGTACTAGAGATCTCCAAGTAGGTGAAACCCCAGTCAGAAGCTAGCATTATACAAAAGTACCAACATTTTTATACAATGTCTCATATGGTGCAGTGAAAGTAGCTTAGTAGCTCGCAACACAAATAATATCGGTAGCGAACACTCAAATATATGTTACCCCCGTTGCTAACGCAGTACCTCCAAGTTTTGATCAACAGTATTAAATAATAACGAGAATAAATATTCTAACAGTCGCATCGCAATATATCTATGAAAATCTTTTGTATGTCCATAAAAACATATACTCATTTTGTAAAAAGAGTGATGCTCATAACATAAATACTAGATATAAGCATAATCTTGTGTTACATCCAAGCCGTCTCCACAAAATAAGTAATTCTTTTATGGGGCAATGTATACGGTTCTATAACAAACTTCCCAGCAATATAAGAGAATTGTCAATAAACAAATTTAAACCTACCATTAAAGCCAAATTGTGTAGCAGGGCATATTATAAAGTATCTGACTATATTAATGATAAAAATGCCTGGGATTGAGTCGACCCAATTATAATGTAATTAATAAATTATGTAAATTTGTTTGGATACCAAAAGAGGGATGCCTGAGTTTTTTGGCAGTATTTTTATCAGTGCTCACCTAGTCATGAACTGCACGGTAGGGAAAAAAATTGTGACGATTCCAAACAAATGTAGCCATTTTTACATAGGAGTCGAGGATGGCCAAGACTTACCTACCATGACCAAATTGATCGTCTTTTATCAGAAGATAACGTCAGGAGCCTTAGAAACCGGTAAACGTGCATAAGAAGAACAATTAATGTTAATGAAGCGAGTGAGGTTTGTAAGGATCGAGTTATGTGGCGCTCTGTTATTTCTGCCTACACCGTAAGGGATTTGGCGTGAAGTTATATTAGTATACTAATCGCGTAAATTTTCAAGTACGTACGGAGGAGAGATAAATTCATGGGCCCATGTTATAATAAAATATTGCGCTAACTTGACATATTCGAAGGTTTAGGTTAAGGAAACCTTGAACGTGTTTGGTCAGTAAAAATTCTGAAGCCTATAAAGTAAATAATCTATCTCAGTTGAATCTTGACACTGTAACATAGTATGATAATTTGATCTAACTCTAAATGCTTGAAACCAAAAGAATTGCTCCTGAATTATGCATTATAATTCGATTTTAAATAAAATATTATGCTAGACGATCACTCAAAATATCTACTTGTAAGCTTTAACCACGTTTATAAACACGGGCAAGACCAGATTAATTTAACGTAGAGTTCGTAGTTGAGGGACAGCCGACGGGTCCTTACGGTGGTTATACCACAGGAGGTGGTTTTATTGTAATTTATTGTAATCATCAAAAGCAGATAAAACTCAATGTAGATATGTTGTAATATAGTAATACTTACTATAGGATCCTTGTACGAACAATACCAGCTCAAAAACAATGGGTTGCATAGGGTCGAAGGGGTACCAATATAGAAATGGCAACTCTTTGGGCATGTCTATGCCAATGGAACGTGCGATAATTCCTATGATGCCGGGTATCATGAAAGAAAACCCGGCAAAAACGTGGCATCCACAGTAACCTAAGAAAGAATTACAATATAAATGTTAAAATTTAGTTAAACTAAGAGAGAAATCATAACATCGCAAGAGAGGAAAGGCGCATCAATAAAGTAAACCTAGATTTCTTCAGCTTTTTGGCTTTGCCGGCTGCAATTTTCTGTGAGGTGGACGTGCTTCTCCAGATGGGCTGCTTTGAGACCCAGACCAAGACAAACACACATGTTCCTGCACACCAATGTTTGTCCTATGTGGGTATCGAACTCACTAGCGTTGGTGTCAAAATGACGCTACAAACCACTGCGCCACAGAAATTTTACGCTATAATTTATACTAGGTAACCACGTGAAACGCCTAAGTGATCGATATATTAACGTCAGCAAGTTGAGGAGTAAAGCAGCTGGATAGATTTAGTCGTTTCGAGTTCCTCCGGGTTCGACTTTAAGCCATTGGACCCGGATGTTTTCGATAGATAACAGCCGTAAATATAGGCCGACTAGGAAAGTACCTCCGCCTCACAGAAAATCGCAGCCAAATAGTCCCCGGAGGGTAGTTGTGTTACTGAGAGCGAGCGAGGATATCCGACTTCCTGAGAAGTTCCTGTATTTTGAGTATTAACAGGCTGCAGTGATCACTTTACATCAGATGGGTCCTATGCTTGTATGCCTCCTGAGGTTGTATAAAAATGGTTAGTGATGGCAAGTGGGGGGCGAAAGCTCATTAGTGAAGATAGTGCGCAAGACAATGTAGCGTTATCGGATTACAAGACAATGCAGCGATGTAGGAGTCCCACGCTAGGTGGACTGATATACTCAAACAACAGGCTGAGGGTGGCTGAATGCAGAAAGCGAAGGTTTCCATATGGTGAAAAGAATTAGGGAAGGAAATCCATCATTAATACACGCGAGCTGATGTTGACGATGCTGCTATTAATATAGAAATATATTCAGGTTCTTTTAAAGTAATATCAACGTCATTTTACATAATATTCTAATAGCAAACAAGCATACGGCCTGGTAGATGGTAAGCAGAGTAGGATAACTTGGTTCTTCGAAAAGATAAGGGGGAAATTCAAGCGGGTTTTGATCTATTGAACTCTTGTAATCTTTGTAGAAGGAAGTCAGAGAATAAGGGAACAAGAGCAATCAGTACAGTTAGTATAATAGGAATCCTCGGTGCTGTCGTCGGCATAAAATGACGTCAACTGACAACATATTGTCAATTATAAGCAGCAGAAGAAGAGACGGGGGTAGTATAAAGTAAATCGTGATCTTCCATTTATACCAGGGGTTGCAAGTTTATCACACTGCATAATTTCAAAATGAAGGAGGGTTACAGCGACAGGTCTGTAATTCCATATACAAGGTATCAGGTTTTAGCGATTTCTTTGGAGTTTCACGTGTCCAATCTATCGTCCTGTTCAGGCACTTCTTTCGGGGGTCAATTCCGGAACCCTCGAAAGAAATAGAATATTGATTATCGATAATGGTATAGTTAGAATAGTTGAAACGATGTGGAAGTAAGCGTGATAATCAACAAGGTTTTGAGAGACCAGAGCGTCTCAATTGGGTCGTTTGGTTGATACCTTTTACAATAAAATTGATTTGATTCAGCGCCGTTCTTATAATATTATGCTCCGCTTCAGAAACTTGTCCCTGAGGAAATAAACTCCGTAATTCGTTGATAAGATCCTCATAAACGGGGATGTAGGTATAAAGCTGTTGCGCCTTCATCAGTGCTGTAATAAATAAACAATACGATTCAGCATTGAAATAAGACCAATTAGGTGGACATCAAACTCGAGCTCCGTGGGTTCCGTACATTCATTGGATCGCATTAATAAATTGTAAAACTGTGCTAATAAGTAATCTCATTTCGTTTTTACGACTCATCTTCTTTTTATGTACTTCTATATTAGCTCAGTTATTATTGGTGTCGCTACTTTTCGTATTTGGTTTGTCCACCAGTTAAACTATTTATTAGATACTATTGTTTATAGATTATAGTGTCCGTCCGTGCCTACAAGGAAAATACGGATTTGTAATAAGGTGGTACACGCGTCTATATATTGGTTACACTTTCTCTCAGAAAGCTTTTGATATTTAGCATAATTACATCACTTTTTCTCATTTTAATATGTTATTTTCTGAACAAATAAGATACAACAATCAAATATTGAATATGTCGCGATAAATTCCGACATATGTGAGTAACTACAAAATTTTGAACATTTTTCAGAAATACTTATTACATTTTTCAGATTTTACTTTATAATCTCATTCTAATTTGCTACGCATTGTTTTTAATTATTTAGTCTTGACTCTCAAGACTAAATAATTAAAAACAATGCCATAGCGGGCGATAAAACACTTTTCAGTTGTCGGTAACATGTGATTATTTTGTAGTTCCTCACATGTTACCGACAACTGAAAAGTGTTTTATCGCCCGCTATGGCTTACATATGTTTGAAAATGTATTCTAGTCGTTCTCTAGCAACATAGAAAAAAATGCGGCATTGTTTATATTGTACGTCTGGGTTATTCTTAGAAAAAAATGAGTGATAGAAATATTTACAGAAATAATTTTTGTACAGAACCTTCGGCCACGAGTACGATTCGCAGTTCATATATGGAAAAATGGTTGATTACCAACGACCACAGTTCCAACCAGAGGTATCATCCTAATCACTTCTAAGTAATCTTCGACGGAACCACCTTTGGCTGTCTGAACCATCTTGATAGAGGGCAGGATGATAGATACTATCATGTAGATATATCCGGCACAAAAAAATTTTCTATACATAAATCTGCAACGAGTTATGAAAAAACACATTAATTAAAAGCCTTAAAACGGTACCTCTACCAGCGTATACATCAGGGCAAGTCAAAACTAAAATTATACGCTCATAGACTTATTATGAAAGTTATATGCCAATAATATTGTCGTGCTGAAATCACTCGCGAAGGTGACGTCTAAAGAAAATAAATATCACTTGCACAAAAATAGGGGTTTTTGTGCCATGGAGGTAGCCGCACACTGGGATGGATTTCGGATTAGAGATGTTTCTGGACGGCACAATCCGGGATTATGCTATAATAATAATAATAAGTGAAAGTCGGAGTGAAAAGTCAAGAAGGCCCGCAGGACTCTCAGCTCTGGCTTGCCTTCATTGGCCGCCCAGAGAGGAGTCGATAGAGTATATTGCTCTAGCAGGTGATATGCTCCAGGGGTGGAAGTGTTAAAGGGCATAACGCCGCGAGTAACTTCGGAGAAAGCGCAGCACACCTCTCAACACTCCTGAGTCACTCACACCGGTGTTGCCACCGGCCGACTTTCTCTGGCATTTCGGGGGTCCATCTAGTGAGTGGCGAGCCACCGCCTGCCAAAAGTAACAGTCAGATATGATAGTTATGGCAGGTGTCCGTCCCTCTTCTGCAATAGCCCGGTTCTAATAATACCTCCAAATCTCACTTTAATAGCCCACTTTTTCCCGACATATTTCCAATAGTCCCAATACCTGCCGTGGCCTGTTCATTGTTATATTGCCCCATTGATATCCCCTGGAGCGGATCACGGCAGGTGTACAACATTACATACAATCTTTTCTAAGGGGCCTCTACGCGTTGGATCTTTATCCCCGCGCAAGCCTATCAAATGACCGGGATTAATACCCGTGAGTAGAAAGATAAATAATAATAATAGAATTTTATTTCGGACCAATTAAAAATCCATAAATGTTATTTGACTAATATTAACTAATTATATAAATTAACATGATTGAATGAATACTTGCAAGAATAGATAAAGTACTTAATAATTATTTATCAATTTCTACGCAGATGTACGCAAATATATTATTATTATAGTATTTATAGAGCAAGTTAGATATTGTCTCATATAATTGTTTTTTTAATTCAATTTATCTCGTAAATTACAATATTTACAAAAAAAAATGCCCAAACAACATTTGGTCGCCTTAATTAGGACTATCGATTTGTATAATTTAGGATGATATGTTACTATAAAATCCAACATCCGCAAATTCGTCTGTGTGCGTCGTGGCTCCTGCGAATCTAATGGGTTGCAATTCTGGTTAGGGCGACTTGGACCATTATGCAACATCCGCCAATCCGCTCCCGCTCGTGCGAAATAATACCTACGGCGATGAATGCCGCCCCAAGTCTGGCAGGTCTAAGAAAGTAGAGTGATAAGATGAGTGAGCTGATAGATATGATGAATAGCATAAAATGTTTGGGTCGGCAACACATGAGTGAGACCCTTGGTGTTGTAAATGTCCGTAGGCCACGGTGTCTATTTACCATCAGGCAGGCCGTATGATTGTTTGCCAACTTAGTGGTATAAAAAAGAATCAGAGGTACTTTGTGTGTGATAGAGACTAAGCAGAAGGAGAGCTGTACCGAAGATCTTGTTGGAAGCATGATGGCCCGTAGTTTAGGATGGACCAGTACGGTATTGCCAGCGCAAATGTATGTATCGTACTTATAACTGGGTAAGAGATAAGTAAAGTTTGACAGGTCCAATGCTTCCGGAGTTCGAATAAACCTGGGATTTGGATTTATTGAAATTGCTTGTGTTTTATTGGAAGGTATCAGGAGCCCTAAAAACCGGCGTGTATGAAAAAAATCTATGAATGTCAAAGAAGCGAGTGAGGAATGTAAGGATCGGTTCACGTGGCACTCAATTCTCTTACTCTGTAAATGACTTGGCATGCGGATATAGTAGTACCAAAATAAATGTCATAGATTAGTCATCTTAAGTTTTAAATTAGCAATTTTCCCGTAATTTGATTATGGCTAGATCGTGCTGTATTATGAATTGCTAAGGAAATTATGTGTGTATATAAAAAGAGATCTTTACCAGATGGTAAGGGAACAAGAAGATATGTTAGTACTATTGAAATTTATCTCTGGAGAGCGTGCATGAAAATAGCTATAAATGTTAAAGAAGTAAGTAAGGTATGAAAGGACCGTGTCGTATTGCGCTTTCTGCCTACCTGGCGTGAAGATATATATACAAAGAAGCGAGTGAATTGTGTAAATATCGATCAACTCTCCAACTACTCACTCAACTATAGGTAGATAAACATATAAACAATAAATTTTAATATATTACTTACGCCATAGTTTTCGAGTCCTTTTTCATCATTCGTAGCGCTAGCCACCCTAGTGTTTTTAGGACGACTCTAAATGTATCATTGAAGTCATCCGTACTGTATACCTAAATATATTTTTTTAATAATTAGGCATTAAGGAGGAGGATCTTTAAGGGCTATTAAGAAGATAAAGGGTTACTTGGTTACGGGCATGTAACAATTAAAGAGGGTTCAACGTGACTATAAGATTAATAAAGTAAAATAAACTGTATTTGAGTTTGAGAGACTTTGATGAGCCCGTGGCAGGGTAGCAGGTGTTAAAGTAGCCATTGGTGAACAGCTTTTTTTTATACTACGTCGGGAAGCATAAAAGCATACGGCCCACCTGATGTAAAGCGGGTACCGTAGTCTATTAACGCTTGCGATATATTAAGTATCACTCGCGCGATGCCTCCTCTGCTGCTTACACAGCAACTCCTTGGGAGCTCACTGGTGACCTCACTCACACGCAGGAACATAATAACCCTCTAAAGCACATGTGGGCAACACCCGGCCCGCTGGTTTGAACCGGCCAGCGAGACATTTTGAAAAAACCCAAATAAAAAAAATTATGTACACTACTTGTATATACTCACGGAATCTACTTATATATATGCACTACTTTTAAACGCGGCCCGCGAACGTATTTGCATGCTAAAGTTTGGCCCACAACATGTCAAAGGTTGCCCATACCTGCTCTAAAGAGTTGTTATTTGACTGCGGTTTTCTGTGTGGTAGAGGTACTTCCCCAGACGGGCTGATTTGATGCGCCCTACGGCTTTAACACCAGTCGTGGGTGCGATTCCTTCACAGGACGAACGCTCGAGTGTATGAACATCTCTTGCTTGTCATGGTCGAGTGTGTTTTAGAGAGATAGGTGCATCAAAGCAGCTCGACTGGGAAAGTGCCTCTATCTTACAGAACATTTTTATTCCAGCGACTCGGTGGGGTTACAAGTAAAATAGGCCTTAATATGCGCTAGCGATACTTCCAGTGTTGCAATATTTTTTATCCTACGTTAATCACTTTATATCAGTTGCAACGTATGTTTGCATGCCTCATCCTCTTTAAAATCTTAATATACTTTGTTCTAAGTAGCATTAAAATCGCTAAAATAGAAATTAATGTTGTGAGCACTTTTGAAAGAAGGAATTCCTAATTTTGCTGTTCTAAAAAAACAGCTTTTGTTCTTTACGTCAATTGATATTTCCGTAGACAATACCATAATAATATCTATTTTTTAAGAAAAGGATATGCATACCTGACAATTTATATTATAGATTTTATGAAAGTCAGTAATTTGGTATGTAGCTCTGTACATATAATTACGTATACATGTGTTGTACTGACGGCTATCAGAAACACATTTTTTCTGCGGTCGAACTTAATTAAGAAATCGAACCAGCAGAATTAGGTATCAAGATTTTATTTCATAATCGTGTATAAAAACGCCCCTTTGGCAGAACAAGGGCACAAATGCATGCAATTTGATCTAACCTGCTTTGTGTGCTTCCGCCACCAAACGGAAGGAAGGCGGCGGAAGCACACAAAGCAGGTTAGATGAAATTGCATGTAAATTTGACTTTCGCAAAGTAACGCCTGAATCTATTAACTATTTAAGGGTACAATTGTATCCCTCCGTCAAAAACATCTAAATTTTTTAATACATTTAATGAATATGTCTCAAATTATTAAAGTGTATGGTTTATTTCATATTATAGAAAGTAATTTTAGAGCCATGTTAAAAGAACTAAACGATATTGCATGAAAACAATAGCTTAATAAAATTGCAAAAATTGCAAAAGACTTTAAATTAGAAAATATAAGGAAATCAACTGTGTGTCAAATTTCGTGATATTACCCGGTTATTTAAAGCATGTGGTACATCATTTGTCATGAAGCACTTTTTCAGTAAAGACGCCATATTGTTAAGAGTAAGAAACGAGAAATGGCAAGTAATTAACTCCGCACTGTACTTAATGAGATGGACGTATGTCATTTATACTCTACTGACAGAATAATCATAGGGAAGTATGTAATGTGATTGACAACTGAACGTTAATAACTTATAGATATATTACTTATATGATTATAGATGTTCGGTGTTCTATTAACTATTTTTAGCCGACTTAAAAAAGGAAGTGCTATGTGTGTTTTATATGTTTTTTATTGATATACCAGAAACGTCACATTGCACCTACTGACCTATGGAAGTTAAGTTTGTAAAAACTTAAGAGCTCTGCCGTCATTCTCCTTGGTTTTTGTCCGTCACGTGCATTAACTCCTTTCCTCCTCCTCCTACGAACTTTCGCAAAAATTCTTTATCTTTGCATTCTGACTTAGACAGTCTGCGATTAAAATAGCGGTGACTTACAGACGGACAAATTACAAGGTAATAATTGCAACAACAGTTGACATACAATTATTAGCATGTCTCACAAATCTCCACTCTAACAATCCAGTGGATCAATAAATATAGTTTATAGGCAAAGAAGATTTTCGTTCCAAGACGATGAAGTATTGCGTGCTCGCGAGCGCGCACCGGCTGTGCTGTGACTATGCGCGTGTGTGACAGCCGGTGCGCTCAATATATATTAAACTGTATAATATCTCCTGTATTATACAATAAATTACCAACAAATTATTATAGAAAGTCAGAATCAAAATATAACTTAAATAGACGAGCACGGTTGCGCAAAGGTGAAACCAACGTCCGAGGGTTCGATTCCCACACAGGATAAACATTTGTGTGAATGAACTCGGCTGTTTGCCTTGGTCTGGGTGTTTTAAGAGAGGTAAGGCACATTAAAGCAGCCTATCTAGAGAAGTACCTCCACCTCGCAGAAAAACCGCAGTCAAATAATAACTCCCTATAGGGTTGTTGTGTTCCTACGTGTGAGTGCGATCTCCAATAAGCTCCAATAAGCTAAGGAGTTGCTGTGTTAGCAGCAGCGGTGGCATCGCGCGAGTAATACTTATTGTATTGCAAGCGTTTATAGGCTACCGCTTTACATCAGGTGAGCTGTATGCTTGTATGCCTCCCGACGTTGTGTAAAAAAAACTTTTCGTGAACCCCTGAATTAATTAGATTAGATAAGAAAAGAATAAAGAGCTTCACCGATGGTCGAAACAAGGCAGCAGACATTTCACATTCTTAGTTAATTTGAGACTTCCTGAAATTAAATTTTATTAATGCTACAGCAAAAAACAAATGAAGACATTTGCATACATTCCCAAGAATATTAAATGTTTGGAATAAATACGTGATTTAATAATAACCCTCTATGAATAATAAATAATTAATATTGACACAGTAGAGAGCTATGCGCGGTAGAATAAGTTCAAAGAAACGTCAGAAATCGTCCTGTACGAACGTATTTAGGTGCAGGACGATTTTGAATTCCTTTCGAAAGATTTTAGAATTAAATAAGTCACGACTGTTTCCTTGAAACGGTTGGTCATTTATATATCTTAGTTATAATATAACAGAAGGATAACTACATTCTACCTTCTTTATACATACATATCATCACGCCTGTCTCCCGTTGGGGTAGGCACAGACTATAGAACGCCACGTGCACCGATCTAAACATACCGCTCTCGCTTCGTCTACACTCATGAACCTCTTCATGCATGCTCTTCGTTTATGGGTACTTTTGATTTGGCCCTTTTTCAACATATCACCAATTTGATCTATATGTGTGTGTCTAGGGCGGCCCCTACCGACATCGCCATTAGTTATGTTAAAATAATATCTGTCTGTCCATATCTTCACGCTAAGTCCCTTGCGAGGCAGGCAGAGGGAACTGAACACTACATGACACGTACCTTCCACGCCTCAAATGCATCTTTAACGATTATAGCGTAGTCATTTTAATTTCTGCATCATTACGTTGAAATGTCGCCGTCGATCAGCAGTAAAACCTGTATCGCGCGTGCTCTATAGCTTATTTATATATAGCCCAAGGCTGAAACTAATAAACGCGTGTTTAAAAAACCGTATTGCACAAATTGACCCCTCTCGATCATTAATAAAATCGTTGTTCACCATCTGCGTAAATTTCTCTGCTGTGACTTTGACGAGGTGAGCCACATTCAGTGGAATATCAAATGACATTACTTAATAACTATAAAATACTAGTATATACAATGTAACTGAATTTATTCTGAGTTTTTGTCGTAAGAGTGTGTGCGTGTAGATTTGTCCAAGTGTATACCGGCATCCCATATCAATTTATATAAAAAAACTTTTTTACTCTTCACTTTAAATATAGGCTACGGTATTTACACATCATACAGAATGCAATCATACGGTCCATCTAATGTAAAGTGGCTACTAGTGGGTATTTTCAGGAACACCGTTCCTATATTAAATCTATATGTTTGTCTGTGTGTGCGTTTTTTTCGAATATTCGAATTTTGACTTCAGATTCGGATTCAGCATAAAAAAGTAGAATAGGACTGTTCAGGAACACCGTTCCTATCTCTTAAGGAACATGGTCAAAATTACATCAAATCAAAATACATATGAACACGCAGCAACTCCTTAATTCTTACATACGCAGGAACACAACAATAAATTAATTGTGAGCATTTGGATGCATACCTTCGAATGTATCTCATGTTTGTTTGTTTTTAGTTCTGTATTTAATGTATCTATATATTTTTATTTCTTTTTCATCTATATATATTGTTTTGTTTAACAGTTATCTCGTACTGTTTAAAGTAAAGTTGACGTGTATTATCTGACACATGTATATTATCCTGTCAATAGCTCTAGGTTGGCTGGAAGAGATCTCTTTTAGAGATAAGTCCGCCTTTGTAAGATTTAACTTCATTGTAATTTATTTTTAATTTGTCGTACAATAAAGATATTACAACAACAACAACAACATTTTTATTTAGAATACCTGTGTAAATCTTAATAAGTCAAATCTACGCTGACGTCGGCTGTTGTCAATAATAATTACATATTGAAAAGCCTCGATACAATTTTTGCAATGTTTGTATTCGATACCAGCAATTATTTGAAAAGCTATAATTTTTCTAACGACTACAATATATTGTTTATTCATATTAATACCCGACAATTATTATTCAAACGTGTTATTTCGTAATAACTCTTTTTGCTCCAAACAATAATTTCTTTGTCGTGTTATGTTTTTGTGTTCACTTTAAAATGACGTCCCGTTTGAAAAATTATGTAAGAAAATTGTGTGAAACTAAAAAAGATCGGGTAATTTTTAATGCTCATTGTTATACATATTTATCATACTATGGCAAATATGCATACGTCCTGCCTGAACAGAAGCTGTTGCTATAACCTGATAACTCGGTTGAATGCATCCCTTGCAAAAGCGTGGTAGAACAAACATGGGGGCAAAATCTCTTTTATATTCACTTAAGACTAAGCTCAGTATGTAAGCTTAGTATCATCAGTATATAGCAGATACCTTTAGGATAATTAGAAAATTTAATTGAAATTATAGGTGGTGGATACATCCCACTATAATGATTTCTGTTTACTTTAGGAAGCGAACCCCACCAATTACAATAAATTAGGAAAAGGGAAAACAATAGGACTAAACAGTCATATATTTAGGTACTGGGTCAACGTACATCGGTGCGAGAACCGAAAGTGACTTCTTTTCTTAGTAGCCATTATTAACCTAAGATTTTATGTATTATAATTAACACAATATATTTTATACTTTTATAATTTAATTATGTATAACTTTATTTTATTTTGTATTTGTAATTTCAATTTTGTATTTGATATGGCTTTTTAGGGTTCCGTACCCAAAGGGTAAAACGGAACCCTATTACTGAGGCTCCGCTGTCCGTCCGTCCGTCCGTCCGTCTGTCACCAGGCTGTATCTCATGAACCGTGATAGTTAGACAGTTGAAATTTTCACAGATGATGTATTTCTAATGCCGCTATAACAACAAATACTAAAAAATATAATAAAATAAATATTTAAAGGGGCTCCCATACAACTAACGTGATTTTTTTGCAGTTTTTATAGATAATGGTACGGTACCCTTAAGCGCGAGTCCCACTCGCACTTGGCTGATTTTTTTGTTATACAACGTCGGGAGGCATTCAAACATACGGCCCTCCTGATGTAAAGCAGTGACCGTAGCCTATTAACACTTGTAATAAATTAAGCATCACTCGCGCGATGCCTCCTCTGCTGCTTACACAGCAACTCCTTAGGAACTTACTGGTAAATGACCATGGTCCCATATGTAAAGCTCACAGCGAAAAAATAAAATCCAGATATAGAGCACTATCATTTTGTTTGTTTTTGTAGGTATAGCTGTCGAGAGCAGAGTATTGTATTCATGGTCATCATTTCAACCTAACGATACGATACTACTAATAATAATAACGATATCCACTGCTAAACATAGGCCTTCACCTTAGGCTTCCACAGTAATTTTTTTTTTTTTTTCAAAATATATATATATATATATATATTTGCGAAAATAAGGTATACATAATTAGGTAATCCAACTTATTGTGCCCACGCAGGAGCGTGCAAATATTTCTATAGTTATTAACAACATAGTTCCAAACAATGTGAAAAGTATTAATATTAAGTTACAATGTACTCGTAACAAATTTGTCACTGAAATATTCTTTAACCGTATAGAAAACTGTTCTGAGAACTGAGAACTGCTTTATTGTGTCTCCGCTTTGACATTACAATATTACCTTTTCATTACTTAGATCTAAATAAAGTGTTCATACACTACAAAACATTCTTTTATATGATGTATCGGCGATAATAATCATTAGTATCGTTTTGTAATGAGACTTAAACAAAAAACAAATAAAATAACAATGAATAATAGTGCAATGTACATACCTAATAACGATTACGATGTGCACACCCCGCATGAAGTTGCATTTTATCTAATCTCATCGCGGCATGTTCCGAGGATTTCACTTTAACATTTTTCTGCTCCGCTTACTTTCACTTAATTTAGAGAAAATATTAACTTTACATATAGAACTGTAACAATTCGCCATAATACATGTTATTAAAAAACAAAAGAAACATTACCACTTCAAATATAGAAACCATTATGTCGCAAGCCGAGCATTACATTGAAGCGAAACAAAGTCATTCTACCCTCCGTACTAGTAATAACTGTGCGACGGC
This sequence comes from Pyralis farinalis, assembly GCA_947507595.1. NCBI lineage: Eukaryota > Metazoa > Arthropoda > Insecta > Lepidoptera > Pyralidae > Pyralis > Pyralis farinalis. Next base: position 41,319,205 of record OX382257.1, on the reverse strand, counting down.
AGAGTTGTATTCGTTGCCCGAAATTGGTGCTACAGCACCTGTATCTATCAGCCTCCTTGTGATCGTCTTAAGATTATGGATCCATCGTGTGGGGGGTCGTCCTACGCTGCGTTTTCCGGCACTCTCTTAAATACCCCTTACTCCGCGATGTGTGATGTGCAACTGATTAAGAACTATATTTTCCTAGTATGCTATTTTTAAGCTAAGTTACACGCTTATTTAAAAGAAAAAGCTAAATAAAACATCATGCAATTGTTAGCAATGGCTCGTAGTCAAGTATAGCGCGCTATACGTTGAAAATTAAACTGAGCGCTATGCTATGATGCTATGCGTTATAAGGCATAGCATATTAAGCGTCACGTCCTTTTTTCCTTCCTTCGCCTCCTGGAACAAAATAGCAGAATCACGCAGCGTCAAACCGGCTTTAATACCTATTCCAGCAAATTGTCATCTGGACAATTTACAATTGTGAACTATTGTGCAATTGACGAATATTTACGTTCTGCATAAGACGCATCTATATTTATAAAATTAATAAAATAGCTGTCTGTTTGTAACTTCCCCCCCCCCTAATTTAATTTATTATATTATTTTTGTTTGTTTTATTTATGTATACGCTACAGAGGGGAGACTCTAATTACTACTTATATATATAAATAGCTTAAATATATATCTGACTAGGTACCTATGTACTACTAAACCCCGCCTTCTGATTTCATCTATTTAACTCATTTCCCGTTACCACCCCACCTACATTATATCTCTACTTATGTTATGTACAGAGCTACTCTATATAATATTATATTCTACCTTTATATGTCTCACCCTCCTGTTTTATTGGTTTATTAACTTAATTATATAATGGTACTACTTATGTGAACCCCACTCTTATAGAAATATATCTACTAAGAACTTTTCATGTATTGAACAAAGTTATTTGTTTATCTACCTCCTTACCCCGCACATAACTACTCCTGTATCTAATCTGTACCTGAACTACCACTAGTGTATTGACGATATATATACTAGAATTCCTGATTTTAATTGTCACTACTTCTTGACCTAAAATCAATCTACTTAACTAACCTTATTAATTAGGTGTCTCGGATGTGTCACGTCGACCCTCAAGTTAAATTATTGGCAGTGATCGTTTTAGTGGCAACTACATTGTGAGCAGCAACCCAGAGTCCTTTTCGTGAATGAGATGGCTAAGCAATTCGAGAACCCTACCAATTAAGCTTCCTAAATGACGTAGCACCGCAGTACCTTAAGGAGTAACGATTCCTAAGGTTATCTTCCTGTCTCTACTCAATATGGTTATATATATGTGAAGATCCAATAGTCAGCTTTACGTTTTAGTTACTTAGTTAGTGGAGATTATAGAATATCAAAGATTTAATGTGTACTTTTCTTAACTACAATTTCCCAATCGGACTGTTGTACCATAGAGTTGTACCATACCCTATCGAATTCTGATTGTTTCTTTATTGATTAGGACCCGCCTCTTGATAGATGAAGGCAAGTACCGAAGAAGGTTCTGTGGAATCAGATGACCCTCGTAGTTTAGACGTCGATTGGATTATACCTAATGTCTATGCCTATTCGTATAACACGGTAATTGATTTAATGATATCCTATTAATAGACAAGGACTCTACGAAGTTATATACCTAGCATCTTAAGTGAACCCTCAGAATTGGAACGTGAGTTTCCTAGATTTAGTTATAGTTTAGCTATTGATGTAGTAGAGCATTTTTACTCCTCATCAACATTCGAATCAGAATTAAGTATAAGATTAGATTGTTTAAACCACATCTCCTATCGGACTCACAAGGCCGTGGCGAAATAACCTATGGAGTCTCCTTGTAGTGTGAATGAATGTTGTTACTATCTCGATATTCAGTTCAAGTTAACGGTTCCGTAAGGCAATGACAAGACAAGCTATAGTTATTTTCGGTAGTGAGATAATGTTAGTCCCCACCACCAGGATTCTATTTAGAAATCAATTATAAGACAGAGAACGCTCTGGCTTGCGCTAGCCCCTCGGGCAGTGGCATATATTCTATATTAAATGATATGAAAGAGGAAGGTTAGTAAGCAACCTATATTCAATTTAGAGCTCAAATGTAAGATAGAGAACGCTCTGGCTCGCGCTAGCCCCGCGGGGCAGTGGCATACGCCTACGGTTTATTTTAAGTAACTGGAGAATGCTAGTGTTCGCCCTATGTACTGCTCTGAATGCTAACCATAACATAGAGAACACTCCCACTATATGTGAAAAGGAGAAGCAGGAAAGAGAGAGACCGCCGACAACACCCCTCCATCTGACCATTCCCAATTCATCTCGTTGATCTTACGAGTATGTAACATATGTGAGTATGAGAAAATTGTTCTTACAATTTATCTAACGACTTCTCAGTCTTCTATTAAATTTGTTTTGTAATTTTAAATTCATCTGAGGCAATTTAGGAATCATCACATGGGTCTTTCCCCAGAACCACCTATGTTCCTGATTTTCCCTTTCCAAACTACTTTAGATAATATTCACTATATCAAATTTTACAATTTCAACCACCACTAATTTGATTTTTCAATTTTAAAGCAAGCATCATTTTATAAAAGCACAAGTATTAAACTTCTCGTCCGCTAACTGAACACAATGATTGTATAAGGTTATTTGAGCACAATCTAACTGAACTGCAATCGGTCAAATCGCCACTATTCCACCGCTATCAGTTATTACAAATAAGGCAAATCCCTCAGTTGTGTCCACAGATAACGTATTTGTTTATAATAAAATGTACTGTGAGCGTCATCTATACATTCGTCAGTCTTGTAATGTAACAGCTAGGGCGCTTTTCTCAGTCACCACTGTCACACGGGGTCTATTGCCCAGACTTCTAAATAATATAGACAACAATTAATCAAGTAAAGTTTTCTGCTCTTCCGGCAGTAGTGAAGTCTCCTCACTTGAGAGACGTTAGTAAGTTTGGTAACGGTATTTGCAGTGTGTTACTTCGGGATATTGCTCTAACTGTTTAGGCTAAATCTGACCGAACGCAAAACCGCCAGACTAGTGTGATCTATTATGAATATTAATGGTTAAGTCTTGAAACAGCTCAATTGTTCTGTCTGACCTTTGGTTGTCTTAATTGACTTCAAAGTGGTCCCTACGAGGCTTATAACGTTTCTGATGTAGAAACTTGGATCGCATGTCAAGGTTCTAGAATGTCAGCCCATTCCTGTTACATTCAGCGCTCTTTAGAAACGCCTAGAAACCCTTCTTATCCGCGCAGTTATTGCAAATTCCAGAGGAACTACATAACACTACACAAAACCGTTAATAGAAGCCGCTGGGGGGTTACCAGTCCTGGAGACTCGGGTTGTGTTAACCCATCGCCGCTCGACAACGACGCATGGGTGAGAGTGTTAAATTCTGGCGAATAAACTACTTCAGATTAACAAACGCGAATAAAACTTGTCGGCTGACCAGAATAAAGCACCCTTTGAGCTCTGAACATGTAACGCACAAAACTATTCGACTATTTTCTTTACGCCAAACGTCCTTCAGTTCGCATGAGCTGCCAAAAAGCAAGTTAATAGTTACATATCTAAATTGTGTTCGATTAGGTAGGCTGGTTGAATTATTGAATTCACTTAAATGTTTGCACTACTTTATTATTGAATGGTAAGCATTAAGCTGGTTTTGTATATTAACAATTAAATACTCTGACCGTGCCCGAACCGTCCAATATTTGGTTGTCTTAAACGACTGCGAGGCTATCCCTACGAGGCTTATAAGGCTTCTAAGATGTGAAAATCCCTTGCCGTACCGCGGGAATCCGAAAGACAGCATTACCTGTTTCAATCGGCGCTCGTCTGAAGACAGAGACCCCCTTTCGGGCGCGGGGATGCAAATTCTCAAGGAACTACATAGATTCACTAGAGAAGCGTTAATGAAAACCGCTGGAAGAGTTTACTAATCCTGGAGACTCGGGTGAGTTAGATTCCGGCAAATGTACTACTTTCGGTTCTATCGGTTACGGTTATACGGTTACGGTACTATCGGTTGACCAGAATAAAGCTCCCCTCGAGCTCTGAACATGTAACCCACAAAAAGATTCAACTATTTACCTATTTACCTCTAAGCCAAATGTTTTCCGACTCGTAACCACAGTCAAAAGGTAAATTAATAATTATAAGTATGCAATGAGCATAGAATCAGGCTACCTGCATATCTATGTTATACTTAAGTTGCAGGCCCCAAGACTACGCTTTAGCTAGACACATGCAGCCTATTATTTATTGCCCACCACCGTGACTCTACAACCACTAAAATATTAGCCTATTCACGCGACGCACCTACCCTCGTACTCCTTTATTCTCACCGCAAAGGTACTAACATCACGCCGTAGGATAGTATAATCACCCGGACGTTTTGCCGAACGAAACCCCTTGATTCGACCGCTTAGCGTAACAGTTTGCTACCTATCACGCACGTCGCGATTAGCTTAAAGAACTAATCAGTAATTGTACCTACTGTCCCTATAAATGTCGTCTGACGCGCCTACCACGTTGTATGCTAACTAACGCGTATATTCATCGCGACTACCTACCTATCTCCTAACTAAATCTTAATAAAATGTGTACCTACAATATCTAATCTAAGATACTCGTGTAAAATAACTTCTTGAGTTTGTATTACGTTAAACGTGTGATGTGTAAGATGGCTAAGCCCCAAATCAACGATGTGCAATGTTGATTTGCTAATTGAAACTAGGGTATGCAAGGTAGTTAGCCTCGACTTTGTCTATTGCCTATAACTGTGTGTACGTCATGGTCCTAACCTAATTGGGACACGAACCATGACTCCTAACAGAGGAAATAAATGTGTGTGTATATATACATATATAAATAAATGAGACCAGTATGGTTGGGTTGCGATCAATCTCCATGGCCCGCATACGCTGGACGGAATTCACTTCGACGAGCTCCTACCACTTTGAAAGCTCGCGAACCCAAGCACCTGGGAGACGTAACTGATCCCTTACGGGCAAAATCAGTCGCTGGCCCGTCTCAAGGCATAACCAGCTCCCTACGCCTAAGCTATATGAGTCTTCGTAGTCTCCGTGAGGTATCAAACTCATATTTAAACAAAGCTAGGCCCTAATTAGCTAACAATTCTTCAGTGTGAAATAACCACAAACCCTATTTAACCAATTTGTCGATGTTAGAACTCGCCTGACAATGTTGGTTAGATAACTAGGTACCGCCGCCATACTCAAAAGTCTGTGACCCTTGGAATTCTGGCCACATCGTACAACACAGTTAAATAACCAACACTAAATCCGATGAAATATTAGAACCCGATTTATGACCTAATTACTTAAACGCGATCACATTAAATCAACATCCCAGCGCAGCGTCACAAAGATCGGCAGATATACCGCCAATTCCATGCACAATGCTCAAGATAAAGAATCAACGCTATACTTAAACAAAATTAACACGAGAAGTTAAATTCCATAAAAGAAACCCCCTTCGCGGACGAATAATGCTACGTTTCAATTCCCAGAATTTGCATATCACAAAACCGCGCCACTTTGATTGCTCAACATGCGCCACGCTACCACCATCGGCGCCTGAGCACCGTAGGTTCGGCCACGCTGCACACAATTTGAACAATCAACCTGAATTTTAGCGAAATATTAAACACCGGGTTATTCAATATTAAGTTAACTACAATTACATTGATTCCATGCCCAAGCCTAACGTTACGATCAATTAGACAACTTAATTGTCCCATATCTCGCTACGCAGCTCAAAGGCACAGAATCAATGCCGTTCTCAACACAATATTAACACAAAGAAATTAAAATTAATAATAAAAAGAACCGTTCCGCGATTTATCAGCGATACGCCTATCACCCCAGAGATTCACACCGACAAAAAGGCCATTCACGAACAATTATCGATACGTCTTATTACCTTAAAATTTCACACTAAAAAAGCCATGAACTAACGAACCACCCGTTTTTATATCATCCACCTACCATCAAGCCTCTTCACCCCTCTCTGCGTATCTCTGTCTCTCTTTCCAAAATATTCTAGAATGTTCTATAGCAACTCGTCATTCAATATTCGAATCTATTTCGTTCCATTTAAGTAGTTTATACTGGTTATGAATCACAACACACCTTTTATCTCAGCCTCGTAACCGCGCGCTGATTGGTAGTTCAAGAATATCACGCCACTTCGGCTGGTATACGTCTACCCTCTTACAAGTTAACATTTTTCCTAAGCATACAGCCGTGATACCTTCAATAACATATTATCACGCCCGCTCGCCCGCGAGGCAGGCAGCGAGAATCGAACACTATGTGAAGCGTCTTTCAAACCAAGTATGAACGACAATGACCTATTAAATAAAGTAGCGAACGATGTACCTACATTCCTAGGCGTTATTTTATACATAATTCGACTACATATATCCATATGATTGCAAGGTTATTTTTATTTGTGACGGCAACAATGTTATTTCATTGTGGTCCGTTACATGTTGCTCGTGCATGCATCACACAAAATTATTGGTACATATATCGAGTCGAACAAGAATTTTGACAAGCTTAGGAGAGACCATAACCGTTAAGAAGCAAATTACATTTACAACTCGTGACTATAATGTCTAAACAAACTGATTGATGAGACTTCGTCTTGACCCTGATAGCATAGCTACTCGAGAATCTCTCTGTCCTAATGGCTATCAGTTCTCAAAGTTTATATGACCTGCGCACTGCCACTTCAGCTTGCTAACCCACAGAGCCACGTCAGTAACTCCAGTTCTGCTACGGATGGGCTTATTTCGGAATCTATCTTACAGCGAAACTCCAAGCAAGGCTCTCGGTGTGATCTCATGCAGTTTTCCATTAATAAAGTGTAATTTTTATTGTTATCCAGGTATATAGTTTGGAAGATTATGATGAGTCTTACGTAATTATTAAAAGGGTACTAATGTTTGTTGGAATACGACTGACGAAAAATGACTCGGATTTTGTGACGTAAGTTACTATTTTTTATGAGGTTTTCTTTTGTTGGTAAGATAGGTAGTTTCCTATGTCCAGAAATACTCAGTATATAAACAAACAACAATAAAGCCTTTGATTTATAGATTACGCTATATCATGTTTTGACTACTATAAAAATAATTGTGAATACTTAGTTATTTATTGTATAACGACATTCATAAAGTGAGTTTACAAGTATAGTAGTTTACGAAGGGAAGATAGTTAAGGTAGTTTTACGACGTTGTTTCCAGACGTTGTATAAAAAAGATAGACACAACAATCTCGGCACTTTAACCTTTGTATCTTTCAAGCTGTAAGTAATTTATTGATTGTTTATAAACATGTAACAGTTAAGGCCTAAGAGAAACTGCTTTATCCTAGTACAGGTTTTATAGCCTTATTTGGATAAGGTCCACATTTTATAATATACATTTACCAATAAATCATTTGTATTCGTAATACGAATTAGAATGTTTTGGTAATTGTGATCAATTTTAACTGTGTATATATAGCCCATTCCTTATAATTATTATAAGGAAGTTAAAAGTCAATTATTGATGTCTTTGCACAAGATTTCTTGCTGGAGCTGTTAAAAATTGTTTTCAGGAGTTGTTACAACTTCTTCTACTGGTTCGAATTTGTCACTCTGTCGATAAGCGCCATGCTCGAATTGTTCATGATGATCGAAACAGCACAAGGTGGAACGTTTGAAGATGCTATAACCATATTTAGAATGATGCCGTGCATGGGGTATTCGGGTTTGGGTAAGTATGTGTAACTTTATAGAGAAAAGTCTTATGGTCGGGTTTAAAGACCGAGGCATGTGGCACACTTAGTTATTTTTTCAATATTTGGAGGCAATCACGAAAGTTTCCTGGATCTGAGAAAGGTCACCAGAAAGCTCCTAAGGCGTTGCTGTGTTAGCAGCAGTGGTATCGCGCGAGTGATACTTAATGTAGGCCGTATGTTTGCATGCCTCCCGTCGCTGTATATAAAAAAAATCGGCCAAGTGCGAGTCGGACTCGCGCACGAAGGGTTCCGTACCATTATCTATAAAAACAGCAAAAAAAAATCACGTTTGTAGTATGGGAGCCCCCTTAAATATTTATTTTATTCTATTTTTTAGTATTTGTTGTTATAGCGGCAACAGAAATACATCATCTGTGAAAAATTCAACTGTCTAACTATCACGGTTCATGAGATACAGCCTGGTGACAGACGGACGGACAGACGGACGGACGGACGGACGGACAGCGGAGCCTCAGTAATAGGGTTCCGTTTTACCCTTTGGGTACGGAACCCTAAAAAGGGATACGGTTCACCCGACGTAAAGATTAAGTATCACTCGCGCGAAGTCACCTCTACTACTAACACTTGCTCCTCAGGAGTTTACTGGTGACTCACTCACTCACACGCAGGTACACATCAACCCTGCAGGAAGTTGTCCCAGGGAGTTGCTATTTGGCGCGGTTTCGCAACCTGCAGCCCATACAGCAGCCCGTCTGGGGAAGTACCTCCATCTCACAAGATGGAGGTACTTCCCCAGACGGGCTGCTTTGATTCGCCCTGTATCTCTTAAAACACCTGACCAAGACAAACAGACATGTTCATGCACACAAATGTTTTCCTGTGTGGGAATCGAATCCACGAGCGTTGGTGTCAAAGTCGCGTTATTAAGTGCGGCGCCATCAACCTCGCAAGGTGACCTCGCGAAAAGAAAGAAATAGTTTATTTCTGCTGCGATATACACTAATTTTATATCTGCAATGAAATGGAGATGGGAAAATAATGTTTAAGCAAACATGTTGATAGGTTACTAATTCCAACGTATATCTGCCATATTATACACACTTTATTGCGACTTAACGCTGTACTAAAAGTGCGGAAGTGTTTGTTTGATTGTTTGTTTGAACGTTACTAATATTTGGAATAACCAGTCGGATTAGAAAAAATATTTTTGCAGAGATATCCCAGTTCTTGAGAAAGGAGGCTGTTCAACATTACGGGTACGACTCTTAGAAGTTGAGAAAAAGAAGTACAAGGGTAGCCACGGGATATGGGGATTCACGAGAGCGAAGTCGCTGGGTACTACAAGCTTTCTTTATTCGTGCGGTGACGGAGAAAGAATACAAAAAATCACCGCCCCCTTTCTTCCCCTGGGTGTCGTAAGAGGCGACTAAGGGCTTTCTTGAGATTCCAGTATCTCAGTCGGTGGTAGGGTAAATACCCGCCTGGTTGGCTACCACCGTACACGCGGCGAAACACCCGTGAAGTGGCGTACCTATTGAGTACGTCGCGTTTCGGGATCAACTGGTGTATAACCAGTGCTCGGGGGATTATTGATGCGATATTGGAGAACAGTGGTGGATTCTGTCTATCCATTGTCAGGAGGACTGAGCTGATCCGTCGGCCAGGGAGACCCGTTGAAACGGTTGTTCCGCTGGCCGCTCGCGGTATAGTACAGGGGCCCAATCGAGTCTAACCACCTTGAGAGGCTGCCCTTTCACTGCGCATAATCTCGGGGTAGATCGTCGTGCCGGTTGGTGACCGGATCGTGGGGACCCGGCGACTACTTCCGGGGGGGGTTCGGGGGCCCTTCCGTCCGACGGATCAGTAAAGCTCCTCTTTCGACAAACTAATGGAGAAACAGTCCACCATACTTCTTCTCCAATATCGTGGCAATCTCTCCCGCTTCACGCTTCCAATATCTACCCTTATGACAGCACATATAGGAAAAGACAGTTTTACAGCGGTGCACTTCCCCACTACTCTGTTCAAGGTCGAGTTCACTAACATCCGCGGGCTCCACTCAAACTTCAATGCCATCTACCAACACCTAGAGACGGCACGGCCCGCCATGCTCTTCCTGACGGAGACACAAATCCAGCGTCCAGCGGACACATCCTACCTCCTGTACCCCGGTTACGTGCTTGAGGAGAATTTCCTCGCGAAAGTCGGGGTCTGTCTATTTGTTCGCTCGGATGTATGTTGTCACCGTCTGCGCTGCCTAGAGGATTCCTCCTTTCCTATCCTCTGGGTACATGTAAACCTGGGGCTTCAGAGCCGTATTTACATGTGCCTATACAGACCCCATACTAGGGACACGGAGACGACTCAGCTCTTTGAGTACTTGAGCCGGGCGGTGGATGAAGCGCAGGAGCGGTACCCTACTGCAGAGATGGTATGTTTGGGGGACTTTAACTCTCACCACGACTCCTGGTTGAGATCCTCCATAACCAACCATGCAGGAAGGACCGCCCACGCGTTCGCTCTTTCCTACAACCTGACGCAACTGGTAGACCAACCTATCAGAATACCAGACGTCGCTGGCCAGGAGCCCTCTCTACTAGACCTACTGCTGACCTCCCACCCTGCTGGCTACCGGGTTGTGGTTAGGGCGCCCTTGGGCACATCTGACTACTGCCTCGTATCCAGCACAGTGCCAAGCACGGCACCACCACAACCCACTGCGGTTAAGCGTCGTGTCTGGCACTACTCGTCAGTAGATTGGGACGGCATGCGCGACTACTTTGCTTCCGTCCCATGGGGGCAGCGCTGTTTCAGTGAGAAAGATCTTACGGCGAGTGCTGCGGCTATTGTTGACGAGATCGAAGTTGGAATGGAATACTACATTCCTCACTCCGATGTCGTCAAGCCGGAGATGCCCTTGGTTTAATCGCGAGTGCGCTGAAGCTGTTAGTAACAAGCAGGCAGCGTATCGCGCTTGGACCAGGGGTCACGCCCTCAAAGATCCGAATATTAACTTGCTGAAATCAGCCTATAATACTGCCACTAAGGTCTGTAAGAGGGCATACATAAGAGCGGACGCCTAGCGCATTACACAAGTCGGCACGGAACTAGTGGCGCACCCTACTGGATCGCGACTAGCTAAAGCCGTGCTGGCCAAATTCTGCCAGCCCTCGCTGCCTCCGCTGAGATGCCCTGATGGCTCACTGGCACATCAGCCGCAGGAGAAAGCCGATCTTATGGCCAGTCTCTTTGTGGCTAAATCCCGGATCGATGACTGTAGCACGCAACCACCAACGATACCCTCCCGTTGTTCCTTTATGCCAGAAATTCACATCAGATAGCGTGATGTCCGTTTTGAGTTACAGTCACTCGATGTCCGTAAAGCCAGTGGTCCTGATGGTATCCCAGCGATTGTTCTGAAAAAATGTGCAGCGGAGTTGTCCCCGGTGTTGACGTGCCTCTTTCGTCTCTCGTACTCGACCGGTTGTGTTCCGGAGGCTTGAAGAGAGGCTAATGTGCAGCCGGTACCCAAAAAGGGAGACCGTTCGGACCCATCAAATTACCGCCCCATTGCCGTAACTTCAGTGTTGTGCTAAGTCATGGAACGGATCCTTAACAATCAGTTGATCCGTTACCTAGAAGATCACTCCTTAATTAACGATCGTCAATATGGCTTTAGACCGAAACGATCGACGGGTGATCTTCTAGCGTATGTGACGAACCTCTGGGGGGAGGCAATTGATAAACATGGTGAATCTATGGCAGTCAGCCTAGATATCGCCAAGGCATTTGATCGGGTTTGGCATAAAGCACTTCTCTCCAAACTTCCGGCATACGGTCTGCCCCTCCAGCTTTGTAAGTGGATTGCTGGCTTCCTGCATGAGCGTAGAATCCGCGTCCTTGCAGATGGACGCGCTTCGCATTTCATGTCAGTGTCCCACAAGGCTCCGTCCTATCGCCCACCCTCTTTCTTCTGCATATCAATGACATGCTGCCACTTGGTATTATTCATTGCTATGCAGATGACAGTACGGTCCATGGGCGATATTTCGGGCGGCCTAGTGCTAGTCGGGCAGAAATCGGTGAGAGGCGTGAGAGTCTTGTCGTTGAGCTTAATCGGATTTTGGACCTCGTTAGTAAATGGGGTTCCAATAACCTGGTTGAGTTTAATGCCAAGAAAACTCAGGTGTGCGCGTTCACAACAAAAATGTCCCCATTTCACCCCACTCCCAGTCTTCAGGGCGCTACCCGTAATATGCGCGATAGCCTGAATATGCTAGGCATGGATATTCGTTGCGACCTAAACCAACAATTACATCGAGAGCCTCATTTTAACAGCTTCAAAGAAACTCGGAGTCCTGAACAGGGTGCGCCGGTTCTTCACGCCGGACCAACTTTGTCTTCTTTATAAGACTCAAGTTCGGGCCTACGTGGAGTATTGCTCGCATCTCTGGGACGGCTCCGCACAGTATCTTCCCGAGGCTCTCGATAGGTTGCAGCGACGGGCTATCCGCATAATCGACGACGAAGAGGTCACAAAATACCTAGAACCTTTGCAACTTCGTAGGGACATAGGCTCCCTAAGTACATTTTACCGCCTGTACCATGGTGAGTGCTCTGAAGAACTATTTTCCCTTATCCCACCCTCTCCCTTCCGTCATAGAACCACACGTGCAGGCTTGCGATGTCATCATTCCACTGTTGAGGACATTTGTTCTCGTACTAAAAAGTTCGGCAACTCCTATCTCTGTCGAACTATCAAAAAGTGGAACGCCTTGCCTGCACATGTGTTTCCTCCTTCCTACAACATGGGATCCTTCAAACGAAGCGTGAAGAAGCACCTTGCGGGCCAGCATGGTAGCGTCAACTGACAGGACACCGTAGTCCTTTGTCAGTTGCCGCTGCAATTTGGGCTCCCCTTTTCGCTTACCAACAGGCGAAGAGGAGCCACTATGCTGAGCCAATATAAAAAAAAAAAGCTTATATCAGCGACAATCCTAAGTTGTGTATTGGCCTTACATCCTCACCTTTTTATGGGACAGGCCCACCACTCATTCCTACCACTATGTCTCCTGTGTAGCCAGAATTGACAGCGGCGACCACCAAAAAGGTAATGAGTAGTGAAGGCCATTGCTGTCCCGGGGGTTAAACTACAGCTGCCTTTGAACTCATAACGAACTTAATTAGAAGAAATTTGTAAGAGCAGGAAGTTTTCGAATTGACTTCCCCTCTTGGCAAAGTGAGAGACAGCAATATAACAAATAAGGCATTAAAGACCTTAAAGAGATGGCTAGTCAAGTGAAGCTGAACTGCCGTGCACCACGGTTTATCAGATATCTAACCCTAAATAAACTTCTTGTTCTTCATCGCGTTATCCTGTTTCCTAATCCATTATGATTTGCGGGCTCTGCTACCTAAGTCCAAGGATTTGGCGAAGACACTGAGTTTTACATAGAGCGATTGCCGTCGGATCTCTACAATCCAGAGGTAAAACCATCTTTCTTAGGTTAGATTATAGAAGTCATACGTCTTTCGGTATAAAAATTCTTGGACGTGTGGGTTTCCTCACGATGTTTTTCTTCACCGCCGAGCAATTGATAAATATGTACATAAATACGAAAACACGTGGTACATGCCCTCGCCAGGATTCGAACAACCTTGTGGCGGATAGGTCGATTCCTTATCCAATTAGCTATTACTGTTTTATAAAAATCTACACTAATATGAATA